>OX422212.1:603765667-606165667 GCA_949130495.1 Sambucus nigra
TTCAGGGACCTCAAATAGAGGACCTCACTTGATCCGCTCTCTCAACTCTCTCTCTCTCTCTATATATATATATATATATATATATGTATATATATATATATATATATATCAAAGGTAAAAGTCAATTTTAGACAAATTAGATCATAATTATGGTTCAATTTGGGATCGATTTAAGATTAGCTTCGTTTTTGGTTTGGTATGGATTAGCATTAAAATCGTGGACCGAACCGAACCAATAGATTTTTTATTTCCTAGGCCCAGAACTAAAAATATACAAAACTGAACCAAACTAATCTAATTCATCAATTCAGTTTAGTTTACTTCTTTTTTCCGTTCCGATGAACACTCCCTAATTAGGGCTATACTGAAAGAAATGATAAAATATCTATTTTCTCGTTGTCCTCAAGGATTGAAGATTAAGAAATTTTGAGGTCAATATTATGTAATTTAAATGCGCAACTGGTTTGTTATGGCATTTCGATTATTCGTCAGTTTTGAGACATTTGTTAATTCACTCCTACCCTGACCTTTGTCTTCAATGGTGAAACACAAATTCGATATGTGGCTCGTTGAGTAAGGCTGGTTAATAAGTTACTTTTACGATTTGCAAATAATTTGGCAACTCTAAATTTCTTCACATAGCCAAAGTGAAAGTGAACGCAGAAAAATGTTTACTCACATTAAAAGAGGAAATAATTAATATAAATATTACTCATTTAATTCATTCATAATTATTGATTAATAAAGAATTATACCCCATTCGGTCTCATCCATTTGTAATAACCGACTAATACAAAATAAGAGCTTACATGGGTATATTTAAGCTCCCAGTACTTGGTAAGGAAATTAAGTACGAATAAGAGCTTACATGGGTATATAGTCGCCCCACCAATTATTGCAAAAGTATGTAACCACTACAACGTCACCATCTTGAGAACGCCTAACTCATGGCCACAGTCGACCAACACACCCATGTCTTATAAGTAAACATCATTACCATCACATACACCACTTGAATCGTGCACCTCCACGACCCATAGATGAATATCGATTACTTACACATTCCTATAATGAGCTCACACGACTCATGGCTATGACAAATGGTGAGTTCGCATGACCCATCACTAATAAAATAACATAAAATATAGCACATTAGCTTGGCCCACCATTACCATAATTTATGGTTTGCCAACATGTCCCATCAACAATATAATGAATGGGGACTCATACGCAACCCAACAAGTGAGAAATAATAGGTTTTTAGATTTTTATCTCAACACCTGGTAGTAACTCATATGTTGGATGATAATTTCGAATAAGGAAACCCCCATATATACTTGCAACATATCTATCTTGCAACATACCTATCTGGGTGTCGTTCCAAATATATTACTTAATTTCTAATACATACATCGAGCCTCTTATTCACTTCTATATGGATCGACGCCTATCACCATCAAAACCATATCATAGTGAATCCCGAGCTCCTCAATACCATCATATTCACTCCAATATGAATAACACAAGTTACACTCATGTGCTTTGCGTCAACAACCTATTCACACATATGGGTAGCCTAGGGAAAATTAATTATGCCCGTGTCATGTATAAAATTGTATGTTTATCCAATACACACACAAAATTGAAATAATGAATCACATGCTTCATCATATTACCGATGAAATGACTTCGTCATTAGCTAGTTTGTCATCTCACATGCCACTCATTCATCCTCAAATAATATCGCAAGATAGGCTTACTCTAGGCCTATATAACCACACAACAACTACACACATCAAGATATGTATACACATCTATACATCATAAGCTCACATTTCAACCCATGTAATAGTAAGTACGCATACCTAGTGGTGTGTAACGGAACTAGAGGAACCTATAAATCGAACCAAGCCGAGAGCATTGGGTTGAGTTGGGTTGGTTTTTTTCCCATGACGGTTCGGTTCTCCAAAGCTTACATAACCCCTTTTTTTGGTTTGGTTAACGTTTCCACCACAAACACAAACCTAACCATAAATCGATTCGATATGAAACCAAACGATAATCAGTCATATTCTAATATGTTTGTTACACTTTATATATATATATATATATATATATATATATATATATATATATATATATATATATATATATTTCTCTTTAATTTAACGGTTATAAATTAATTTTTCCTTTTGATATTTGTTTTAAATCTATAATGTTTGATTAAAGTGTCCTTTTTAAGTTATGTTTGAGCAAAATTTCTTGTTTTAATTATTTTTTTTATTATATATTTTTTTATCGAGAACCGATCCAAACCAACCTAAGAATCATTGGTTAGTATTGGTTTTCGGTTGTAGACATAATCAATTTGGTTCCGATTTGAAAACTGTGGAACCGATCAACTTTGGTTCCGGATTAGTAGTATAACCGAACTAGCCCTAACCGTGTGAACTCCTACTCATTCCCACTTATCAAAATTAAGTCGTGGATTCACAAACTGTATTATAACAGTTCTTCGTAACACACAACCTCGATGGACATATATCCCACTATGGCACTAGTGATAGGAATCAAAAGTTGGCGATGACTTAACAAGCCATACATAATTTATATACACTTTAATTCACATAAGGGTGAACCCATTCCCAATGGCGCAAAGTGTAACCAATATAAATAATGTGATACATACATCTTACACCTTGGGCACCAATTGTAACGCCAATGAATTCAATTTTTTAGGCAATAATCGAACCATCACTAGTTCCTCTCCAAACTATCCTGAATATATTTTCGAAAACTTTCCACTTAGATAGATAAAGATATATTTTGCAATCAATATTTGCGATTTTTTCTTATGATATCTCTCTCGTGGGTCCTCTCGCTATCTTGTAGCATTCCGTTGTCTTTTTTCCCACACTCTCTAAGAGGGATACTATCAGTCCTATTCTTGTGGATATAACCCTCGGTCGAATTGTGCTCCTCTATTAATCTTTGGAAATCTCATGATCCTTAACAGTTTTGATAGCCAATGAATCCACTATATACGCTCAAGATGTGTTATCAAACCTTTTCCACAACATCTACTCATTGGGCCACTTAACCCAAACATCACAAGTATCTAGCTTCTTTTTTATTTATTTCAGTTTACACCCTCTTAGGTGTACTTAAATACCACAATAGAAATCTTAAACTCGCACTCTGTAACCTTGTACTGACCTTAAACCAAGGTTAAAAGCTCTTTCATCTTTGTAACCCGAATTGAATTTAGATTCTACACAATTTCTAAACTTAACTCAAAATTGAGCATAATGCAAATCCATTCTCTCACCACAACTAGCCATATTTATCGACCTTACCACAACACCTTTAACCCACTAACAAGTATAAATCAAATGATTATGTCCCTTGGTGCACTTAATCATATTAAGTCGCCTCTTTATCCTCAATTGCGATTATAAAACCACCACATCGTATGTCGAACTGATAGTTCTAATGAGTCCCCTCTCAGAAATCTAAATTTTATCCTATCTTAATATTATTGATACGTAATATATCTACATGAGAAAATTTATACTATCTGGTTTTTTATCCCACCACAACAATATACTTAATTATCTTCACGTGTGGTGAGGACTCTTGTCCAACCACTCGGTTCATCTTCGACTGCTTACTCATTAACGATCTTCGTCATCCTGACCCTTTTATGCTCCACTCCCCCTCAAATCTCACCAACTCGCATGAAAAAACAAACAATGTAGACATACATATCATTACGACACAAGTGTAAAAACCCATATAATAATCTCTAAACGTATTGAAGAAAACTTAGCAGAAAAATAAAATGGGCTCATATAAACCCGAAGACTTTAAAGCATGCTCTGATATAGACTTTAACACCCTCGACCTTCCACATATAAGGTGTCCATCATTATTTGCCGGGGATAGAGAGCATTAAATAACTTATATCATTCTAATCATTATATGAATAAGTGATGTGATAACAACTCGAACAGAAGAAATAATCAGATGGAAAATATAATAAATCAAAATGTGAACCTCAATAATCAAAATCCACAATATAAAGTCCAAAAATATATAGTATAAAGAATAAAAGAATAACTCTGAAATTCCCACGGACCCATAAAATGAATAACTAGAATATATACGATCAAACTACAAAGAGAAACACAAAAAGATATAACTCCGACATCTCAACTCTATTATTGTAGCTAACGGATACCATAAAAGGGTTTTAATAAAAGTGGTCAGTCAGACCATATGTTTGGAAGAAATATATACATCATCTTAAACATTAATAAATGAGACTTATTTATGCTCCATGTCGTCCCTGCCAACAATCACTCCCAAGGTATCTCACCTCACCTAAATCTAAAGGAATCATATCCATATATGCCAATTCTACACTCGATATAATTAAAAATGTAAATACCTAAGTATTACGACTATCATATAATCTACGTTACTCCTATCTCTCACTACTATATAATATCGCCACCAGTAATTATGTACTAAAGATAATACATACTAGAAACATCCCTATACAAAATAATATCCAAATAAAGTAAGCCCCTTACTATAGAATAAATACTACCCTATACAGTACCCACGTAAGCTCTACTCATCAATGTCTAACTATGGTACTACACCATATCTCTGTCAAGCACGTTCATCATAAATCTAATTTTTGTGCTCTATAATAATCATGCAACTTTTCCCCTCACTGGCCTAACTAGTGTACCCTTCAATCTCTAAGTAGGTTATTATTATCACTGGCTAGTTATCCTACTATATGCTATATAATTAAGTATTAAGATGATCACATAAATAACTACATAAGATAAGTAAAACGGGCAGGACATATAATTCTGGGACCTCTCGTGACTCTGGCAAATCGATCCATAGAAGATCCCACTCCTAATGGATCGAAACATATACCAAAGGGAAATTACAACGCTAAAACACTAATCGTGTGGCCACGTACCACGTTACACAAGAACGTCCAACCTCGTATGTCTCTATCACGCAATATGTATGATCACATCACATATGATCAGGATATTAGACCTATATATAACCCGCATGATCATCCATTAACGAACTTACTCGTCTCACAAATAATTTATTAATTCCCCGTTGATAGATTCATTACCAGTCTACTCACACACCCTGATATCTCCACACACGTAGTATACTTAACATACAACATACGATATACGCAGAAGATTACAATGTAAAACTCATAGCGTATAAGTCAGCCCTCGAGATAACCTCAAACCTAGGTAGTATTATTAAAACTTAGCCTAAAGAGTTACCCAACACTAGGGACTATTGTCACATGTTTCATACACAAATTTCAAGCATCCAGACTCCCTGAAAGCCTGATATCACATCCTAAAATACCAAAATGAACCGTTTAAATTGATATCACATCCTAAAATACCAAAATTAACCGTTTAAATTTATTCATCAATGTAAACACTTTTATTCAAATTAATTAAATATAAAAATTAAGGGATATTATAAACAAACCCGACCTTGCCCTGTCGCCAATGTTATCCTCCATGTCCCATAAAATAAATTCGAGGACTTCCACCTTCGAAAAAATATTTTAACAAAAAATGAACTTTATTGTCCGTAAAGTTAAAAACATAGTAATAACAAAAACCCGTTGAAAATCCAATAAGTGAAGAAAATGGGAAGAACCCTAAGATAATTTTGAATTGAAATATTTTAAAGCATCAGTTGGGTATAAGAATAGTAATGTTTTATAAAACAAAAGAAGTAATAATTTTGAAATCGATTACATAGAGATGCCTTGGTCATTTTTTGTATAAATAAAAATGAGTTTGGAATATTCACTCTAATTGGAATTATATTTTAACTAAAAAGAAAAGGAAATGATCTAACAACTTAGGATTTCCCCTCCACTTTTAAAGGGGCCCCGTAAGGGCATACACTAGCAAATCAAAATTACCTTGATACTTACTAACAACATGAAAATAGACGTATTTCTACTTTGTACCCTAGATAAGTACATATTTAATGTTTAATTTATATTTCTCTTTCTCTCCCCTCTTTGTAAACAATGCACCATCATTTCCACCAACATAACCACCTCTATTTCTCTCTCACACACAAAGAAAACCCTTACTGCGAAAAGAAAGTACTTATTTAAAAGTCAAATGTAAGGAACTGTTTTGTCTCACATTCAAACCATTAACAACTTAAAATGAAATTTATACTAACATGTAATTCAAGATATAGTTAAAAATAGAAAAATCCCTCACATAAATTCTATCCCTCGTCCCAAAAAATAATGAGAAAATTCATCACAAAGTCCTCAGGTATTAAAAAGTCGTCATCATCATCATCATCTTCCTTGCCTTAATCCCATAATATAAGGTCGGCCATATGGATTCTCCTTTTCCATTCTAATATATTATATACAATATTATCATTCAAGTTTAATTCCTTAAGATCCCTCCTAATAATTTCCTCCTATGATAGCTTAGGGAGGCCCCTTTTTTTATACCCTGTATTTTCAATAATATTCCTCTTGTTATAGGTGCATCTACTGGTCTACGCAACACATGTTCATACCACCTAAGTCTACTTTCTCTTAATTTATCACTAAAGGGGAGTAACTCCTAACTTTTCTCTCACGTACTGGTTTTTAATTTTATTCTTTCTCATAATTTATGTCATTCATCAGAGCATCCTCATCTCACTACATGGAGACTTTGTTAATGTTTTTCTTTAAAGCCCAACACTCCGCTCCATATAGGGTCTCTGGCCTAACAACTGTTCTATTAAATTTTCCTTTTAATCTATTAGTTATCCTCTTATCGCATAACACCCCACTTACTTGTCTCCATTTCATCCAACCAGTTGATATTCTACTCATAATATCCTCGAGGACACATTATTGAATGTAGTGAATAAATTTCACAAATAAGTTATCAAGTGTAAGAACACAATTCTCTTGTTGTCATAATTTCAGGTTGACAAAACGTAGGTTAGGTGTGTCATGTTGATTGAAGATCTTCCATACGAACGAATATTACATCGATGATAAAGTTGCATTAAAATGACATCAAAACATCCACCGCACCAAAGTTCAAGGCACACAACAATTAATACAAGTGGCGAAATTAAATTTTAAAATATAAAATTAATTTAAATTTTGTAGAGTTATAAAATAATTTTTAAATTTTTTAAAGGAGTTTCAAAAAAATTATCCGTAGTTTTTTGTAACGTACTTATACAATACTTGAAAACTTCCTCGGTGGAATTTTTGCCAACAATTTCTTATTTGTCTTTAAAAAAGAGAGAAAAACAAAATGATGAGCGAGCAGCTCATGGGTTGGCTACGAGGTGTAACACCCGCACTCGCGGGTTATTTTAGCATGGAACTGAGTGGTGCTAAACATGACCACGACCCTATTTTTTGCGATTGTGACCTAATTTTGTAGAGTACGTGCGTGACCTTCTCTAATTGTTACTTGGTTATTTGGTTTTGACTAAATCTCTTGAAATTTGACTAACATTTTAAAGTTATCTAATACCCCTTTTAAAGAATTTCCATTCACAAAACTCTTGAAATTTAATCTTTAAATTTCTATAATATATAATGGAATTTTGAGTTAAGTTATGTGAGACCTATTTTTATTCTGCACAGAACCTCTTATCAGTGTTTAAACCCCAGAAAGCTTCCAAGCCCACTTCTTAGTATTTTGTTTATTTTTAAATAATTAAGAAACATTTTTGCAACTAAATGAAGATAAATTTGTTTTTTATTAACTGAAATTTTTTCGCATAAAATTACTATCTATCTATGGATTTTTTGGATTTGGTTATGATCAAAGCTTGTTGATGTTATGGAGATCGGTGAGCTGATTATCGAGATCCTCGACACGTTTGCAAGAATTGTGGTCTAAGAGTGAAAGCTACGTTAAGCTACGTTAAGAAAGGACTTTACCCTTTTAATTACAAAAATGTTTAAAAACAATTCTCAAAGAAAAATATAATTTTTCTAAAACTAAAAAATATAAGAAACATAAAACCAACAAGGTAGAAAAATATTCTAGGAGTCGGGATGGAAAGGAAAATGATTCAGATACGTGTTATGAGTGTGAGTGTATAAGCATACCTCGTTTGATTGCCTTATATAACTAAAACACGAGGGGAATAAAAAGGCATCAAATGTTACCCTTGGTGGCAGTGAGTCAGAGTTTGATGCCAATGAGTTGCTTCGTGGCCATAACTCTTTTGATTTTACCTCCACTTTCAAATTAAGATAGTCTTATATCTTTCCTCATTGAAGATGAGAATGAGAAGGTTAGAGAGAAATATTAATCCAAGAGCTCCCCGATGAGAGAACCTCACATATATTTAAAACAATAATTTTCTTACTCACTATTTCATCCTTTCGATTTTTTACATTTCACCTACTTTGTTATTAAATACACCATTTTGATTGTTTCTAGTTTGCACGTAAGTATGAGTTTACTATGAATTATTTTTAATAATGAATTACATATTTTTGTAATTTTTTCAAAAGTGAATTCATGAATCGTTTATCATATAAAATAAGTCTTTTATAAGCAATACTAATGTTCCCTATGTTTTTATGTCCCTGATAGTTTCATAAGTTTATCTACATTGCATTGTATGTTAAGACAAACAAATTGTATGTGCATCACGCAGGGCTAATAAATAGTTAATTTTTTTAAAACATATGTCTTAAATAAAAAACAACACTTGTGCCATATATAGAAAGCCATCACAACAAACATACTAAACAACAACTAACTAACTAATTTTTTACTATTTTTTTAAAATGGGTATGTTCTTAGGTATGTTGGAGAGCCTAACTAACTAACTAACTAACTAACTAAATATATATATATATACATATATATATATATATGTGTGTGTGTGTGTGTGTGTGTGTGTGTGTGTGTGTGTGTGTGTGTGTGTGTGTGTGTGTGTGTGTGTGTGTGTGATTTATTTAGCTATAGTACAACACCCTCAACTGATGAGACTCAATCGTTATGTCTAAAACAAATTAAATCAATGTCTCAAAACCCTTAATCGTAACCCTAACCACGCTTAAATCGATTTCAAAAGATAACAATCACATTAGTTGATTTAGCAACAACTGCAACAAAGAAATTTTATTACAAATTCAAATTACTAAAATCAACAAAGTTTATGAAGACTTTCGTTAATTTCTAAGTTTTCAACAACAAAAACAATATATGAGTATTTTAGACTTAAATAAGGATGGGTTGATGGGACAAATTGAGAACTTGCCCATACTACCCGACCAAGCAGGAAATGCTACATCGTTACATTCTCAATTTTTAGAGTCGGTACAAAATTTGTTATTATGATTTTTCATGTGATATAAATTATGGTTATAATTCATTTAGGGAAGTTTGGTTGCTTAAATTATTAAGAATTTACTTGGGTGCTTCGAAATCAACAAATCATAAATAAATTTGTTCATTTTAATGAATAGGGTAGATTATAATCAGACCTGAAATGTCAACCAAAAAAATATAAGGTGGCTTTTTACCCAATAGGATAATCGTAATACCCTGTATTTTTATGTACACTAATTTAAATTGTGAAATTATCATATTTTCCTGCAGTGACATATGATGTCACTAGTTAAATTCTACATGTGTTATATACTGCGAAAGTGAAATCAAACTAAATACATAGTGATTCATTAATTAAATATTTAAAATTGACTGTGTATTATGGGCGATTGTGGAATGGTCAGGGATTTGGTATCGAGGGTATCTGTTTTTTCGATTATCCCCTCCCTGTCGGTTTATACCGATCGTGAAGTAGTTTCCTATAATATCGTGTCACGCTAAATTAATAAATAATTAAATAACTGATTTACAACTTGTATCGAATAAAATATTTGTTTATTTTCTCTCATAATTCAGGCTGACTTTTGGGACATTTAAAATGTTCGTTTGTGACTTGAAATAATGAGACTGAAGTCCTATGGGTTGGTATTTGGTTTAATTAGTGTTTTGAGCCAATCTAATTAGCAATTGGGATCATTGGGTTGGGGCCCATATAAGGCCTAAGTCCAATTTAGTAGTTAACTAAGTTGAGGGATCATTAGACCATGTCCAATGGTTGAATTTCTAAAGCCATTTCTTGATAACAGTTACAAAGGTTTTCTATCCAATATGGCAGCCTATCAAAAATTGTGGAAGAGAATTATTGTTGCCCTTCTCCAGCCGTCCATTTCCACCAATGTGATGTGGCATGAATTTTCAAAAAATAGTTGTTATTACAACGGATATATGTAGAAATGTGGGTTGCCCTTCTCCAGACGTCCATTTCTACAGAAACAAACGTGGGTTGCCATGTCACATTGGATAACTGCAACTGCATTTATACGTGTAGAAATGTAGAAGGAAAATCTCCGTCTGACTAAGCTCCCATATCAGATTCACGGTTCTAAGAAATGTTGGGTTGGAGAGTTTTTTTTTATATCCCTATTTCCTATATGGAAATTTGGGTTATTGGAAAGAACGATTGGAGATGGCCTTAGACTTAACCTAATTTTCTTTAGAGGCTAATGAGTGTAACCCTAATACTAGATAGAGGAGATACTCGGGGGATAGGAAGCTTTTGAGACCTCTTAGCTTGGATTCAACCCAATTTGTTAAGGCGAGTGTACCTAGATTAAAATTTTATTTTAGACATTGTATTATAATGATAATTGATCATTTAAATATGTTAATTTCATGTTTAAGAACTTTTTTTTTATTAATATGATCTTGATCTCGAAATTAGAATAATTAGGATGTTTAATCCTTAATCCAGTGTTAACTTGTAGAGAAACTAGTATTGAATCCCTTGAATTTGCGTAGGTTATCAATGAATTTTCTTATATATAGATTTATGTTCTAAAATCAATAGAAATCTCTCCGTTTAATCTATTAATTGAACAAAATTTGAGTTTAGTTGGACAAATTATAGAACTAGGGTTCATAACTTTTAAATTTAGGAATTTATCCTCAATTTTATGTTAGATTGATGTAAAATTCATAGATATAATTTATAAATGTTAGTAAGTAACTTATAACTAGAGGAGAATAGGATTCGTGCTTTTTGAAGCTTTGAATTAGGGTTGTTTCAATTATTAATGGAAGATTTTGGAGACTTGGGGAAGATGACTGTGTTCATCTCGTTCGAACGAGATTATTATCTTTTTTTTAAAGAGGTTTGTTCGAACGAGTTTATAACTCATTAGAGCGAGGTTATAATTTTTGTTTGAATTCGTGTAGCCTATCGTTCGAACGATCTATTATATCTCGTTTGAACGGGAATGGGTATGTTGTTTGAACGAGTTTGGAATTATTTGGAAATTTAATTCTTAATTAAAAGATTTTAATTAACTTAATAATTCAGGTTTATGGATTAGGATTCTGTGGATGATATTGATTATTTTCGTGTGCTCTTATGTGTAAGCATACCATATGTGAGTGCTCGTGGGTGATATACTAGGAGGGATTTTTATGGGATGTGTGCGACGTTGACTATAGGGATACCACGATGCTAGAGTCAGGCTTTACCATGGTCCTTTACCCCAACCCTATGACTGATGTACCTGTATCCTGAGGGGGAATATACGGGGGAGCTCTAGTGTATTGCCTAGGGTATAGAGGCCGTGCATTATGACGAGAATGTGTAGAGATTATTCCTTAACTATGTATTTTGAGGTTATAGGTTAGGGACGACCTATACCTATAACTAGTATTCACGGGTGATCCCCGAGTGCGATAGGGATAGGCCTTCATATACTTTATGTGCGGACTCTGGAGTAGTCAACTTACTTATACGTGCTAAGGACCGTACTTATGTGGATATTAGACTTGAAATTGTATTATTCTTATGTGGATATTATACTTGAGATTGTCTTATTCTTAATTGGTATTATACTTGGGAGGCATACCTTAACAAATATGGTGGGACCATTTTTAGTAAATTCAATTAAGAAGAAGAAGAATTAAATATTAGGTTCACTAGGGTTTTGATTAAACGCATGTGATATTTATGGTTGTTTGGGTAATGATAACTGAATAATTAAAATATTTGATGAAGATGCGTAGTTATTTATTGTAGCTCAAATTCGATTAAATCTTTATTTTGCGTAGACTTGTTATTTACGTTGTTGTTGATTATGTTTTTCAGGACCTAGGTCGTTGCTATCACCGTTGTCCTGATCCATCTACTTGCTCTCTTCTTTAGTTGCTGCTCATATATGATGTAGATGTCGAGTATGTGTGTTCACTATTTTATTCTTATTTACATTTCAGTTGTGTCGGATATTATAATAATTGTTATTTTATTTGGAGATTTGGATTTATGTTGAGATGATAGTACTTTTAGTGTTAGATTTTATTACTGTGGTATTTTGTATCAAAGGTTTATCTTGGTTTACTCTTATAGTTGTATTAAGTTATTTTCTTTATGCATTTTGTTTTATTTTTGCCATGTTTAAAATGATATTCAATTGTCTTGGACTCGTGTATTATTTATCAATGACCTGATCAATCTAGTTTAGATTTTAGGAGGTGTCATGGTAATAAAAATCAATATGCATTGACTACATATATAAATGCAAGGACAAATTTCCAATCGAGTCAATTTGTTTGTAATTGGCATAATTTCGAACAAAACGTTTGAGTCATAGGATAGACTTTGAGTTAAAGATCCCATGAGCCTATGACATTGTTTGAGATGAAGGCGTAGCGACCAAGCTTGAAAGAGTGCATATTCTAAGTCATGTTTACTGTGCCACGTTTGTCTTCAAATATGCCAAGGATTTTGCATGTATGAACGTATATTGGTTTATGAGTCCTTGGAATTTTTATTAAGGGTGTTCTGCTTTTAAAGCTGATTGGAACTTAATTTTTCAAAAAATATGTTTTCTGAGTTTATTGTAAGCGGAGTCTTAAAAAATCATTTACAACGTTCAAACGACATCTCCATGTCGTTCAAGCGACATATTAAGGTTGTTCGAAGTATATTTTCAAATGAGCATCAAACGAAGCGTACTGTTTTGGTTTTTCTGAGGTCGTTAAAAGCGAGATGAAATCTTATTCAAAAGAGATCTCTATCTCGTTCGAACGACAGCAGAAAATCGTTCGAACAACGCGTCGCCTTAAATTTTCTATAAAAGGTTTTTCAGACTCAATTTTCTTTTTGAGAGATGAACTTTTGACGAAAACAAAAAGTGGAACTTTTCTCAAAAGTTTCAACTACAAAGTTTCACCCTTTTGTTTACAAGATCCAAGATTCATAACTCATATACTTTGAGATATTTTTTGAGCACCTTGTTTTTTTCTTCCATCACAAGAAGAACCTATTTTTGTGCAGTGGACTTCGTATGTGCTGATTGCGGTGAAGAAATGGTGAACTCCGTGTTATGAATTATAGACGATTATCGAGTTGCATCGGTGGATACCGACGCACACGTGGACTCGTGAGCTGTAAACGTTGTGTAGGTGGACTCCTACGTTGCATTATGGAGGAGTGGTTGAAGAGAAGAAGAGGCGTCTAGGCTTGTGGGGGATCAAGTCGTTATGTAAGACTAAATTATTTCTTTGTAAATTTTGTATCATAGTGATTATCTGGATGGATCGTTCGAGGTTTTTTCCCTTTGTGGTTTCCCTCGTACATCGGGGTTTTATAATTTGTTTTATTTAATTTATCTGCTATCACCTAAATGCATGTTTTGGGTAGAAAGATAAAATTTTGTAAATCAATTTTCACAAGAAAGGTTCAATTGGGTAACTTTTGTTTAAAGGTTCAATGATTAAAATTGGAAAAATATAAAAATATTGAACTTGTGTTTATTTGAACCATCTGAGCATTCTCAAATTGGTATTAGAGCTAGTTTCACTAACTTGTTGTGTAGATATTGTTTAGTGCTAGTTTTGGGTGATTATTTTTTTCTCTCTCTTGGTTTGTTTTTCACTCGATGGATTCTCATAGTTCTGACGAGTTAAATCTTTTCAATTTGAAGTTTGCAAACAGAATTGAAGTTGTTGAAGAAGAAAATTCTCGTTTTGAAAATGTTATTGGATATTTACAAACATTTCAAACTTAAAGATATATCATTCCTGAGAAGTTTGTTGCATTGTATGATGACTTTAAATCTTTAAAATTGGCCAAGGGAGAGAGTGAGAATAGAGTCCTTATTTTGGAGAAAGAGTTAGAGGACTTTAAAAATTCTAATGTGAATGTTTATGCCATTGAAGAAAATGTCTTAATTAATAATTTTAAGGCATGTGAGAAGAATCTTAGGGAAACTCTTGCTTTCATTGAGGGGGAGTGAGATAACCTTCTAGGAATGATTGAAAATATGAAGAAGGAGTTCCTAAAATTGGAAGAGTCAAATTCTTTGCTTGAGTCTAAAAATTTTAAGTTAAAAGATGATTTAAAAGACTCGAGTAGCTTGTGTAGTAAAGTTTTAATACTTCGAGTGTTAAAGTTAAGACCATTGCTTGTTTTATAGGGTTAACCAAAACCAAGGACGTTAGAAAAGGTCAATCCATAGGTAACCTTCCTCATGTTTACACATGTTCACATTGTGGTAGGAAAGTTCACCTTAGTTATTTTTATATCTTGGAAGAGATCCTAGGAAGTTTAAGGAGTGCTCCGTCGGTTCCCATAACCTCTCGAGTTAGGTATACACCAGTTTGGGTTAGGGAAATCGTTTGGAGACGCTAAATATTAGATTGGTTGATTCTCACATGCTTGCACATGATGCTTCACATGCCATTTATTTTGGTTGATTGCTTGCATGATATTATTTTTCATATGCTAGTTGTGTTTCATGATATATGTTTGATAGTGTTATGACATGCGTATCTCTTTGTATTATATTTTTAGTTTATTGAGTCATATTGAAAAATACAAAAAGATTTTCGTTTGATATTTTTTTTAAATTACAAAAAGATTTTATTTTTTGAAAAACTCAAAAAGGTTTTCGGTTTTTGTGTATTTTAGTTTTACACATTTGTTGTGGCATATTGGTGTGTTTGAATCCAATTCACTTCTCAATTTCCATGTGGCTAGGACATTTGGCTATGACTTTAGATATTTAGATTGATCTTAACCATGTTTATGGAGTTATTTCGAGCTTAACTGTCTTGATGGATTCGACTTTGTATATGCCTCCACACACACATGCACGAGCTTATTGGATTTTGACTTCATGATGTATATTTGAGCTTAATGAGATGTTCCCCTATCAATTTTGTCATCTACATGCTTATTTGACTATGGATATTTGTGCATGTAAGAACTGTTACCCGTGAGAGTTTATTTATCATTGTAAAAATATGAGTGTATACGGGAAAGCGATGCGAGAGGCAAGTGAAGGCCCAAGAAAAAATAAAGGCAATAAAAAGAGAGAATTTGCCAAAAAGGGACAAAAATAGTTTAGTTTGCTTGATCATTCAAAAGAAAGAGCTTCAAAGTAAAGAAAAAAAATATATATGATCATGTTCATCTTTTGAAGGAGTTTAGTTGAAAATTATAGGGACAAAGTTTTCAATTGAGTCTCTTGTACATTTATTTGACTTATTCCCAGAACAAAACACGTTTGAGTCATAGGTCGTATTTTTATTGTTACGATCCCACACAGACTATGACGTATTGAAGTTTATTAAAGACATTGTGGCAAAGCTTCAAAGATTTATCATGCCGATGTATTGTGTATATTTCGTCTTCAAGTCAAATAGCATTTTGAGATCACTCAGGTATGAATACGTAATTTTAATTTTAAATTTTTTAAGGATGTTATTTTATTAAACAAATATTTTTAAAATATTTTTAAAAGTGTTTGAAATGGTTTACACTTCGTTTAATTCTGATAAGGACAGATTAGATTAATGTTACTTAGGACTCTAATTCACGCGTCATTCAAATGACTTGACCAGTCATTCGAGCAAGACGTCCATCTCGTTCGAGTGACAGGACAATATTGCTTGGACGAGCTGTCGAGTTTAATATTATTATTTAAGACGTGTTTCTCGAGGTTTTCGAAGTGTGTGCAGTCTGAAAAATAGTTTTCGTAACAGTGTGTTTCTGCACAATAATTTTATAAGATTTTTTAAGCCTAACACATCCTTAGAGTTTCAAAGATCTGAGTTTTTCATTACTATATGCTATAGTGATCTTTGGTTGCACCAGAAAGAGTTTGTTCTACACTTGAACATTGGGTTTTGCGAAGAAGAAGCGAAGGAGTTCGCGTTCAACATCGTAGACGTTACAAGCCATATCAGTGGACACCGAGACATATGTGGACGCGTGTGTTGTGGACGATCATCGTGGAAGAAGGACTTTCTGCGTGGGCACTATGGAGGAGTGGTTGAAGATCATAAGAGCATCAAGTCTTGTGGGGATCGAGTCGTTGAGTAAGACTTGTGTCTGTTCATTGTAATTCCACATCATAATGATTATCTGGCTTGAGTCGTTCGAGGTTTTTTCCCTTCGTGGTCTCCTCGTACATCCGGTGTTGTGAGTATTCTTTACTGTATTTTACTTGCTTTGAATCATTAGGTGAATGTTTAGGATTAATCAAGATAAAATTTGGTTAATTTAAAATTGGTACACAACTTGGTGCGAATTAAAAATTGGAAAAAGGGTTTTCATAAAAAAAAAAATTGTTTTGTCACCCTTAAAACACTTTTCGCATATAAAAGAGGGCCTACAAATTGGTATCAGAGCTAGAAACATATTTTGATTGTGTTTGATCCCTTGTGTTTTTCGAAATGAATTTTGGAGGTTTTGAAAGTTTTTAAGCTCCTATTTTTTATGGCACAAATTATGCTTATTGGAAAATGCGAATGAGAAGTGCTTTAAAATCCATTGATGAGCTTGTGTGGTTAGCGGTCGAAAAGGGTTGGTCACCACTAGTCACACGAGAGGGTGAGGTCACTAGTTTGTAAACCATTGAGTCATGGACCGAGGCTGAACATAGGCTTTCCCTTTATAACTCTAAAAGTTTGCATGTAATTTCCTCACATGTCACACTGGAAGAGTATAATAGAATCATGACTTTTGAAAATTCATAAGAGGCTTGGGATACACTTGCACTTACTCACGAGGGCACTAGCATGGTTAAGGGGTATACGTTATAGAACCTCACTACACAGTTTGAGACGATTAAGATGTTAGAGAGTGAGTCGTTTGATGAGTGTTACGCTAGGTTGTCTATATTGTCAACTCGTCGTTTAACTTAGGAGAGAAGATTCCTGACAACCATGTGATAAAGAAAATTTGGAAATCTTTGTCGAGTAGATTTGATGAAAAAGTGACCGTTTTAAACTCCTCAGGTATGCTTAATTCGATGAAACTTAAAGAGATTATAAGTGACTTACAAACCTATGAACTCGATATCTTTACCTCGAAGAAAGTGCCAAAGAAATAAAAGGGCATTACTTTAAAATCTCGAAAGCAGGAGATTAAAGTTTCGAATGACGAATTATGTGGCCATCCCCCCCTGAATCCTCGCGGAGGGCGGGTGAGCGTGAGGGAGGATCCTAGGTCCCGCGCGTCCCTCTCGGGAGCGCTTCGGCCAACGTCATTTGGGTGAGGTGTAAAAATGTAGAGAGATTAGAGTCGCCAGTCTATTTTACTCAAAATAGACAAAAGAAAGGGAGCCATCTTGAAGGACAGCATCCAAAGACATAGTGATGCATACGAAACCAAAATGATTCAAAAAGGGTCCAGAGGCTAAGTTACGAAATGGGAAGGTGTTAGGCACCCATTCCGCCCTTTCGATCTCTCATGGGTTTTTGTTATTTTCCTTTATTTTTCCCGTGATATGTGTGCATGTGTATATATAGTGGAGATAGGAATCATCGACTTGCGTCTTGGAAGAGGTAAAGCGAGTTATCCGTAGGAAGGTATAAAAATAATATTAGAAAATAGGATTTACGCGATTATCCTTACGTTGACCATTATGATGGAACGATAACACATGCGGAATAATACGCCACTAAGAACAAATATATGTGTATATATAATATAAGAGAGTGGAGTTTAGATAAAAATAGAAAATGAGAGAAAAAAATAAAAAAATAGGACTCGAGTCTCGGGTTTTACCCCGAGACGCCTACGTAGCCTATAGAGGCATCAAAGTCCACGTAGTTCGCATGCAAAACGAGGGGTGGGGTTTATCCCATAAATCCAACCGGGGTTTCTCTTATTTTTTTTTTTTTGGTGTGTGTGTAGAAAAAGTGTTTTATTTATGAGAAAAGTGTAAGAAAAGTATGAGAATTCCCGTTTGGAATTTATGAGTAAACCCTATTTTTCTTGTTTTTTGGGTTTTTATTTATATTAAAATAAGGGATATGCAATAATACTAAATAAAAAGTATATTAGGATGTGTGATATGAGATATGAGATAATAAAAGTGCTAAGTAATAAAACAAGTTAGTGCGAATTTATGAGAATTTAAGGAGAGAGTTGAGAAAATTGGACCTTCTTGAAGATCTTAAGCTTGATATTGAATGCTGGAGAGCATCCCTTAGACTTAGATGATGATGGAGGGTAGTGAATTCACTAAGTTTGATGAAAAGGATGATGAAAAGTGAAGGTTGGAAAGGAATTTGGGTGTGGAAATCCCGCTGACTTCGAGAGAGGTTTTCTAGATTTGTTGAGAGTGATATCTATCAGATCTGGGCTCTTTTTGCAAGTGAGGTCAGGCCTCCTTTTTATAGGCCCAGGGTATTACCGATCGGCATAGCCCTATTCCTACCAATCGGCAGGTGCGTTTAGGCACACTGCCAATAGGCAGGGTCTGGGACCTGCCATTTGGCAGTGTCTTTTAGGCCTTTTTGAAAAATCGGTCGCAGAATGCAGATCGTTGATCAGAATCGCGCACGGGGAGGACCATTGAAAAGGTAATTCAGAGATCTTCGAAAGTCCTTTGGACTGCTCCTATGTTTAAGAGTTGACTTTGGGTCAAATATGGCTCGGAAGCATTCGTCAATCCATTGGGCGGGGAATCATCGGACGCAAACGGATCGTTCGTTCGCATGGTACATCAGAATCACGCACGGGGTAGATCGTTAGAAAGGTTAGGAGATGTACTTAGATATTCCAAACAGTTTGATCCGGTTCGGGGAGTTAACTTTGGTCAACCGGGCCCTGGAAGTATTCGGTAACCTCTCAGAGTAAAACGGATCGTTCGTCCGTACCGTAAGTCGGAATCACGCACGGAACGGACCATTGGAAAGGGTTTCGGTGCCCTTCAAAGATTCATTCAGTCTCGATCAAGTTGAAGTGTTAAATTTGGTCAAATGGAGCCCGGGAGCGCCCGTTTGCCTCTTAATTAAGTTTTGGGGGAAAATAGGTCGTTCGTCCGCATGGTAAGTCAAAATCGCGCACAGGACAGACCGTTGGAAACGGGTTTCAGTGCCCTTTGAAGACTCATTTAGTGTCAATCGAGCTGAAGACTTTAACTTTTGGTCAAACGGGGCCTAGGAGTGCCCGATGGCTTCTAGGTCAATACTCGGGGTATGACCTGGGTTTGTAGTGATGAAGGGAGGTGCTAGGGACCTAAGGAGAATTTAGGGGTATCAGAATGGGGTGTCTACAGAACCCCTCAACGGGTGAGTTTGGAACAACGATAGCCGTCGAATAGACACTGCATGATGCTTTGAGGGAGGATGACCAATTTAGAGGGTCAAGGCCGATTATGAGGACTTAAGGGAGAAAGGATGACCAATTCAGAGGATCGAGGTCGATTCTGAGGACCTACGGAGTGTGCTGGGGATAACCAAATCTATGGGTACAAGCCGATTCTACGAGCTTAAGTTAAGATGACCAATTATGCGGGTCGAAGCCAATTCTGCGGGCTTAAGTAGAGATTACCAATTCTGCGGGTCGAAGCCAATTCTGTGGGCTTAAGTTGAGACGACCAATTCTGCGGGCTTGAAGATGAGGTGACCAATTCTGCGGGTCGAAGCCAATTCTACAGGCTTATGTAATGATGATCAATTCTACGCGTCAAAGCCAATTTTGCGGGCTTGAAGATGAGATGATCAATTCTGCAAGTCGAATCCAATTCTGCGGGCTTAAGGTGACGATCCAAGACAGAGGTCAATTCTGACCTAACTAAGGTGACGACCAAGGTCAATTTTGACCTAAGAGAGGTGACGATCGAGGACAGAGGTCAATTCTAACCTAAGAGAGGTGACGACCAAGGTCAATTATGACCTAACTAAGGTGATAATCCAAGACCAAGGTTAATTCTGACCTAAGAGAGGTGATAACCGAGGACCGAGTTCAATTCTCACCTAACTAAGGTAACGATCGAAGATCGATGTCAATTCTGACCTAAGAGAGGTGACGACCGAGGACCAAGGTCAATTCTGACCTAAGAGAGGTGATGACCAAGGATTGAGGTCAATTCTGACCTAACTAAGGTGACGATCCAAGATCGAGGTTAATTCTGACCTAAGAGAGGTGACGATCGAGAATCGAGGTCAATTTTGACCTAACTAAGGTGATGATCCAAGACCGAGGTCATTTCTGACCTAAGAGAGGTGATGACCGAGGTCAATTCTGACCTAAGAGAGGTGACGACCGAGGATCGAGGTCAATTCTGACCTAACTAAGGTGACAATCCAAGACCGAGGTCAATTCTGACCTAAGAGAGGTGACGACCGAGGACCGAGGTCAATTCTTACCTAACTAAGGTGACGATCCAAGACCAAGGTCAACTCTGACCTAAGAAAGGTGACGATCGAGGATCGAGGTCAATTCTAACCTAACTAAGGTGAGGATCCAAGATCGAGGTCAATTCTAACCTAAGAGAGGTAACGACCGAGGACCGAGGTCAATTCTGACCTAACTAAGGTGACGATCCAAGACCGAGGTCAATTCTAACCTACATTTCCTTTGGGACAATCAAGGATTCTGTTGGGGGTAAAGATTAGACTCTGGATTCCGCTGGGGAATAACGAATGAGCTGGGGAAAATGTAGAGTCCTCCGAAGTTTCGCTGGGGAAATCCTTGTGATTTTAGGGATTTTGCGGAGGAAAGGCAAGTTTGATGTCGTAAACTCCATTATGGAAGTGATTAGGTGGTCCAGGGTTTGGATGTATTGCTTGAGACCTTTGGGGAATAGGGGGTGATCTTTAGAGATCCTCCGGGGACGTTGTCGGGAGGAATTTTACTTGGTTTTTGAGAGTTTCGCTGGGGAAATGGGGGTTCCGCTTGAGGGAGTGTGAAAGTTTCTTGGCGAAAATGTTCTAAATCCTTCCTGGGATTTTTAGGGATTTTTTGAGAATTTTTCACGGCTTTCTGGTATTTTCTAGGAATTTTTATATGAAATTTTAATGGGGTGTCGATCGGCATGGTTCCGAGGGTGCCATTCGGCAGTGGCACGAACTTTTGGACTGCCTCGGGAAGGTAAGGGGTCAGTGCCGATCGGTGGGGGGGTCAATGCCAATCGGCATGACCCTTGGCATCCTATATAAAGGGGGCGAATTCCCCTCATTTTTCACAACTTCTCGCTTTCTTTCTTTCTGCGATTTTCTTCTGTAAATCGTTTTAGCATTCCAATCTCTAAGAAATGGATGCCTTTGTGAGCACTGTAGCTCATAGGGAATGGTTGACTATTGATGACTGGGCGAACGTGGAGTGGAGGTCCAGGGCGCCTCTTGCTTTGGGGAGTGAGAACTCCTTTGATGCGTTCGACCCAGTTGCAGATGAGAGGACCTTGCTATGAGAGTCATCGCGTCAACGCTCCTCGAGGGAGGTGAGCCCTGGCGGTTATGTAAGTAACCTGACTTTTGGTATTCTTCTCTTTTTGATGATTTGTCCTTCCTTCTTGAATTTTGACAAGGTTTCTTCTTTTGACAGTCTGATATCTCTTTGAAGAACATGCGTGCCCATAGGATGACGGGGCTTAAGTATGTCTGGGAGCATCTTCCACCTGTGGTACGTTGGGTGGTATCATCAGCGGGTTTTGGGAGGTTGGCCTCTGCGCTGAATGAGACGCCTCGATCGACAACGGTCTTATGCGTTTTGGGGGAGAGATGGTGGGATATTACCCACACCTTTCATTTCGATTTTGGCGAGATGAATGTGGCTCCCATAGACGTGCAGCAATCGCTAGGGCTGGATTGCGATGGGGAGTAGATAGAGGTGGATCGTTCTCTGTGGGTGAGGCCGGAGGAGGTGAGGGCGGCGCTCAGCGATGTAGGGAGGATAGTTTTTGGGGATTCCATCTGGTTGTCCTTGCTGAAGGATGTCTTGATGAGTAGGGTGGTTGATGTGGAGGACGGGCTGCAGGTGAGGCAGATGGCCCGGTTGTTCATTTTTCTAGTGCTGGGAGGCTTCATGGTGGCGTCGAGCGACGACGTCGTCCATTTGTGATTCTTGCGGTACTTGAGGATGTTTTTAAACATCCCTCTCTATGATTGGGGGAGCCTGACTTTGGCGACCCTCTATTTTTCTTTGGATGCATTCATCCGGTGCTGCTGGCAAACTTTTACTGGAGCCACGTATCCTCTTGAGGTATTTCTTTAATTTTGCATATTTTTCCTTTCATGCATTCGCATTTTCCTTATGCGTATCTTTTTTATTGTGAATTCCTGTCTTTGGCAGACGTGGTTCTATGAGGTGATTAGGTGCAATACCCAGCTGGTTGCCTTGAAGGACGAGACTGTTGAGGACTTCTGCCAATTATATCGATGGCGGAAGGCCAATCGGCAGTCAAAGGGATCCCTTTCTCTGGAGGCGGTGCGTCAGGTCTTGAATGGCCTGACCAGTGGTAGGGTAAGACTCTATCCTTTTCAGCCTTGGTTTTTAACATGTTCTGATTTTGTATTGACTTATGCCTGACGGGGATTTTCAGGTGACCTTTTACCCTTGGGGGACAGCCATTCAAGACACGGGGGCTACCGGGGTGAATGCGCAAATGAGGCGTTTGCTGGCTCATGAGTTTGGCCATTCCTGGTATCTGGGGGAATGGATGGTTAGGCAGATTACTGAGGAGGAGGTGGTGGTTCCATCTGCGTAGTCTCCTATGTCTATGAGGCGGGAACGACTGTTGCTGGAGGATGCGAGGATCGCGGGGATGATCGGTGAGTCCTACTTGTTGTATACTGATACGGCCGCGCCGTATGACTATATGGACTTTGTGACGAGCTAGTTGATGGCGCCCAATATATATGATGTCTTGCCTTTCCCTCCTACAGGTTCGAGTCGGGTGGTGGGGTCCTCCCACAGTGGCGGTGGTCCATCGGTGTCTTCGACGACTTCAGAGGTTCCCTTTGTGCGATTGCATACCCCTTCGTATAACATTCGACGGGTTGATGGAGGGATGGTCCCCATATTGCATTGTCCTCATGCGATTGATCCAGAGGAGTTGAGTTTGACAGAGGAGGTTATTCGTCCTTCGGTGTACCTTCTGTTCTTTTCCTCTTTTTGGTTCCTTTTCTGTTTTGATCCTTTTTTATACTGATTTTGCCTTTTACTTGCAACAAGTCCAGGTGTCGACCACTTGGCTGAGGGACATCAGAGACTGGATATCTTCAGGGACTGCCCATATTCGGGACGCGAACCCAATTCCTTCTTATTTGATGTCGTCTGCTTCGTCCGGGGAGGACTTTGGCTCGGGTAGCGGTGGTGCGTCGTCTCGCCATAGGGGAAAGAGAGCGCGTCGCAAGGGTGGAAGCTCTTAGAGAGAGGGGGAAGGGTAGGTGAAAGAGAATGTGGGTCCGGGCTGAGTTCCGTTATTTTTTTCTTTTCTTTTATTTCCTCAAAAATTTGATGTAACACAGAAGAATATATATATATATATATATATTCAATGCAATGCAATGGGATTTTTTATTATCCTTTGTTAATGATGAATGAGTGAATGCATGCACAAGCGCTTTTTACTTTGCTGTTGAGACCGTAAAAAGATATATTTTTGGGATTTTGAGGAAATTTTTAAGAATGGGACATTATATAGGGGTGGAAAAGGATTTTTGAAATTCTATTGAGAATATTAATTTATTTTTATTGAGCTTCTGATTTTGACAGAAGAGGAAAAAGGAAAACTTCCAAAATTAGGGGGTTACTGATCGGCAAGCCCCTTGTCCTGCCTATTGGCAGTCAAGTCCAGTCCCATCAATTCAAAGCTTTGATTAGTGCCCTCTTCAGTCGCTCAGTACTTTGTGGGTAGGATTCCCTCCGATTTTTGCCTACTATCTCTTAGTCCTACAAGATGGATCCCCCTGGTAGCAATGAGTTTGTTAACTACCTCGAAGCCTTGGAAGCGATGTGCTCTTATAATGTCAACTACGATGCTTTCAACATTCGTCGAGTCTCTTTGTGGAGCAATCGGTCCATTGAGTGGAACATGCTGATGGCGACGGTACAATTTTGGTACCCCGAAGACCATGTATTCCTCTTTGGGTTGGATGAAGTTTGTCCTACCTACGAGGAATTTTCTACCATACTGGGGATAAATCCCAGTGTTGCTGTGGCTTTACCCAAATTTTCCCATTCTCCCAGGGATTTACTGGTCGGGCTTCTTTGTATTTCACCTTCGGTGACTAGGTCACTGGTTGCTGGAGGAATGATATCCCTCCCAGCAGTGTTGCAGTCCATGCATTTACAGGAAGTAGGTGATGCTGGTTATGCTGAAGTCGTTGCTCTGGGCCTGGCTTCAAAATTACTGATGGCGATTGGGGAACTGCTGGTGGATCCGAAACTTGCAGCCATTACTTCATGGATGTCATACCATCACAATTCTATGGCGGTGATACTGGCGGAGACCCTAAACGTTCTGGATGACTGGCGAGAAGATCGTTCTGACTTCTTGTGGGGTAGCCCCATGATGCTGTTCATGTAGTTGTCTGAAAGACTCCACGTGGTGACTCTTCCAGAATATCCTTTGTCGGTTGTACCCAACTTCTTTTCACGTCACTTCTTTAGCGTTGGCCTGGATATTGAGAGCCGAGAGAATTGTCTTGTGGAGCATGGGGCTCTGAATCTGTACTGGTCAATGCCTTGGTGGGGACAGTTGTTGCCTGTTCTGGAGCTAGGAGAATACCCGTATATGCAGTTGGTTGGTCTCAGCCAGACCTCTTTTTATTTCCTTTGGCATATCCCTGGGGATTATATGAAGTGGTTATGGAGGAGAGTGGTTAGCAAGATGTTAGCAGTGGATACTGGACAAAAGTAGCTTGTCTCTTTTGACACCATGGAAGGAGGTGTTGTGGTTTTTTCAAAGCTGGTTCGAGCTTATCGGTCCATGGAGTGTCTGCGACACTCTGTTCAGGTAGGGGAAACTTGAGGACCCCAGGATACAGATGATGATGACGGAGTGGGCTCCTCTAGTAGCTATGGGTAGGACTCCTGAAGAGTTTATTGTGTAATGGGGGATAAATGTGGGGATTTTATTTTGGCTTTTTTAGGAAGGTAAGGGGAAGGGAGTTATCCGCTCCTTTTCTTATGTAATCTGTACCGTAATTTCTTATTAGTGAAATAAATAAGTTTTTGATCATCTAGTTGTGCCTTTTGATGAATTTTGTGTTGTGTGAATTATCTATACCAATCGCTAAGGCATACGTAATCCTTTTGTTCAAGTATATATTGGAATTGACTATTATTCTCAAAGATAAGAAAAGAATAGTATTTTGTGAAAAAGAAAGGGTCGTGCTCATGTAAGGTGTATGAGCTTCCTACGTACCTCTGCGGTTTTTGAAAAAATTTAATTTTGTTTGAAAATGGTCTTTTTTCAGAGTATCAAGCCCACGTAGTTCTGGGCAAGGGGAAATGAAGAGTTTTTTTCTTTCTTTTTTTAGAATAGAAGGGAGACGAGAAGAGTCGTAGCGTGCAGAGATTTCGGACTAGGGGTAGAACTTCTTGAGACGGTCCAGGTTGACTGGGCGAGCCATATCTTCCACATATAAGTCGGTAAGCATGGCGACACCACCGGACAAGATCTTCTTGACAATGTAGCGGCCGCTCTAATTGGGCTTGAATTTCCCTCTGGGGTCCCAAATGGGTTCTATGATTTCTTTGAGGACTAGGTCCCCTTCTCGGACACCGCGGTCCTTGACCCTCTTGTTGAATGAACGCACTATTCGGCGATGGTACCCTAGTATATGGTATAGTGCTTTTAATCTCCTTTCGTCTAGGAGGTTCAGCTCGTCAAGAGGGCTTTGGCACCAGTTTTCTTCACTGACCTTGCTTTCAAGTATGACGCGTAATGAGGGTATTTCCAGCTCCACTGGTAGGACTGCTTTCATACCGGATGTAAGGAAATTTTTGTCCAACATACTTGTATATGTCATTAGCCATAACACCGTTGCAAAGATTAAAGTCCATTCATCATCAACGGAATCCTAAGATCAAAAGAAAGGAAGAATTCAGAAATCCAGTCAGCCGAACCGGTCCGCCTGAAATTAAAACGAACCAATCCGCTGAGACCCGGACCGGACCGATCCGCCGTGCTCTTTGAAGCCAGTGAGCCCCGAATCGAATGCAAACCGAATCAGCTTCAAATTAAAAGAACCGATCCGCTATCGAACCGATCCGCCTAAGGCCCGGACCGGTCCGCGCTGGATAGAATCAAACAGATCGTGTATCAGATTTTCTCGGCCAAAGAGTTTCTATTTAATCCCACTACGGGGAAGTGGTTTGATAAGACTTACACACAATTTTTTGAGTTCCATAACTCTTAAGTCTTCATGGTATTTGAGTCCATTGATTCATACCCTTGATTCACACAAATTCCATACATTTGTGAGTCACTTTTGGTAACCTTAGAACACCATTGATGTTGTTCAACCCATGGTTTTGCCCCTGTGGGGGATTTTTCCTTAATTGCATGTGTTTGAATGTTCTTGCGTAGATTATCTATTTTATTCAATCACATACTGCCGCATGTTTAGGGTTTGTTTGGATTAAAAAGGTGTTTATTATATTATTTCTTAATTGAACGCAAGCGCCAACTCTTTCACCGGAGACTAGAGAGTAAGTAGTAGCCCCAGTAGAGGTTCTAATGGAGGTTCGGTATCCCTAGAGGGCGTACGAGATCCGGTCAGCCCAATCTCGATAGCTCTCGATCATTTTGTTGATGATGGCGTTAAGGTTCTTATTGGCTGCTTCAACTGCACCATTGGTCTGAGTTCGGTAGGGAGAAGATTTGTGTCTCTGAATCCCATACTCTTTGACCACCTCTGTGACTTCTGCCTCAAAATGCAACCCGTTATCTTATACTAGCTTGTGCGGAACCCCATACCGGCAGATGATGTTTTTCTTGATGAATTTGGCCACTTTCTTGGCATTCAGTACTGCGTAAGACTCCGCTTCGACCCATTTGGTGAAGTAATCAATGGAAACTAGGATGAACTCATGCCCATTGGAATCCTTCGATGTAACCTTCCCTATAATGCTGATGCTCCAGGTGAAGAACGGGCAGGGAGAGGTCATGTTGTATAATTCACGTGGAGGCAGATGCCGAAGGTTGGAGAATTATTGGCATTTGAGGCATCTCCGGACATAAGCGGTGAAATCCTGGGTCATGGTGGTCCAGTAGTAGCCCTGTCGGATAATCTTTTTGGCAAGCATGTAACCGTTCATGTGAGGTTCGCATTCCCCGTTGTGGATCTTATGCATTATCTTTTCAATTTCAGCCCCTGCGATACAGTGCATATGAGTTCCATCGAAGTTCCTTTTGAGCAGTGCTTTATGATAGATGATATACTAGGCAGCCAGTCTTCAGAGTGTTGCTCGATCTTTCTTGTTGGAACCCTCGGGATACCTAGCATGCTTGAGGAGGAGTTAGATATCATAGTACCAACAATTGTCTATCTCGAGTTCTTCTGTGGTGACGAGCTCAATGTGGTAATAGTGAGTTGGTTTGTCTTGCTTTTGAATTAGGAAGGGATCATAGTTATTCCTTCGGGCCTGTTGACTGTGGAGGCCAAGATAGCAAGGGCATCGGCTAGGTTATTCTTTGCTCGAGGTAGGTAATGGAAGGTGATATCTTGGAATTGGGAGGCTAGTTCTTCTAAGTGGGCATAGAAGGGTTAGAATTTCACGTCCTTAACTTTCCACTTTCTGAGCACTTGGCCGATGATGAGGGCTGAATCCCCGTAGACATCTAGGCATTAAATACCTTTCTTGAGAGCAACTTTGAGGCCTACTGTGCATGCCTCGTATTCAGTCATGTTGTTGGTGCAAGGGTTAATGGCGATGGGAGTGTGGGAGTCATCTGGGGCGATCATAGGTATTCCAATTCCATATCCCTTTTTTTTGCAGCGCCGTCAAAGAACATTTGCCATCGAAGGTTATCTTGAGCAGTGCAAAGGATGTGTTCATCTGGGAATTCATAGATCCATACATCGGCTTTTTCTATGGGGTAATCAGCGAGGTAGTCAGAGATGGCTCTTCCTTTCATGGATTTCTGCGTGATGTACACGATATCGAACTTGGCTAGGAGCATCAACCATCGGGCCATTCGGCTGGATAAAGCGAGTTTCTCAAGTAGGTATTTGATGGGGTCTATTTGGGATACAAGTTTGATGGGAAAGGTGAGCATGTAGTGCTAAAACTTTTAGGTGACCCAGACAAGTGTGATACACGCCTTTTCCAAAGCAGTGCAGTTAACCTCGTACCTGGCCAATTTTCGATTGGCATAATAGATGGCTCTTTCTTTCCAGGAATCTTCAAGGTATTGGGCTAGCAAAGTCCCAGATGCAGTGTCGGTTATAGTTAAGTATAGGAGCAAGGGGAGACCAGGCTGTGGTGGCATGAGTACCGGGAGTTGGGTCAGATTTTATTTAATTCGGTCAAAAGCTTCTTGGCATGCCACGTTCCAAACTTTAGTTGAATCCTTTCGAAGGAGTTTGAAGATAGGTTCACAGATGGAGGTTAATTTGCTGATGAATCGGTTGATGTATTACAATTTCGTAAGGAAACCTCGGACTTCTTTCTCTGTTCGGGGAGGTGGCATCTCAAGTATGGCTTTCAGCTTGGCAGGCTCTGCTTATATCCCTTTCTCACTGACCATGAATCCCAAGAGTGTTCCCTTTAAAATGCCGAAGATGCATTTCTACGGATTGAGTCTCATCTGATACTGTCGCAGTCGTTCAAAGAACTTTCAGAGAGCAGGAACATGACCTTCTATAGTCTTGGATTTGATAATCATATCATCTACATATACCTCAAACTCTTTGTGAATCAGATCGTGCAGGATGGTTGTGGCAGCCCTCTGGTAGGTAGCCCCAGCATTCTTGAGACCAAATGGCAGAACGGTGTAGCAAAAGGTTCCCCATGGGGTGATGAATGTGGTTTTTTCTTGGTGTTCTGGGTGCATTTTGATTTGGTTGTATCCGGTAAACCCATCGACGAATGACTTAAGAGCATGATTGGTTGTGTTGTCCATGATCATGTCGATATTGGGTAGCGGATAATCATCCTTTGGAGAAGCTTTGTTTAAATCTCGATAATCTATACACATTCGAACCTTCCCTCCTGATTTCGACACAGGTACAATGTTGGCTAGCCATGTGGGATATTCGATCACCCGAATGAAACATGCGTTTAATTGTTTGACCACCTCTTCTTTGACTTTGAGCGACCATTCGGTGCGGAGTTTTCTCAATTTTTGTTTAATCGGCTTGTAAATTAGGAGAGTGGGGATCTCGTGCTGAGCTATTTCAGGATCAATGCCGGGCATATCATCATAGGACCATGCGAAGACATCTACGAACTCTTTCAGGAATTCTTCGAGTTGTGCGCGCTCATGCTTGTCAAGGGTGGCCCCTATCCTAATCTCGCGCAGTTGACTACTAGAACCGAGATTAATAACAGCAGTCTCTTCTTCATTAACTTGAACGCGGTTATGTTATTTATTATTAACCTTATTTAGATCAGTTAAGAATTTTTCATTTGCAAAATCATCATCATCAAAAGTTTGATTAGAATCCAAACAGTTAATGTTTGGCACAGTAAGATACCCAAAATCTTCGTTTATTTCATTGATAGGAAAGCCAGCATTGAGAACCTCATCAAAAGAGGACTCGATTACATTTGAACCAGGATAGACAACAGAAGAAGACACAGGGTAAACATTGGGATTATGGGAGATTTTAGCAGGTAGAACTGGCGCAGCATGCCAATTAATGAGAGGTGTATCAGCAGCTTTAATCAATTGGGACGGATCCGGTGATGTAGTGCCTGAGTGAACCATGCAGAGTGTCAGCCCCAGTGTCTATAAGTTAAAGGAATCTTCATAGTCACTTTCCTCAGTCTCTTCGGTATCTTTGATGAGCGGTTGTACATGGTGTTGGGAACTCTCGGCCCATGGGTAGCTGTCTTGGAAGAAAATCTCCATTCCAGGCTTCATCTTCTGGTCTGTATGGTCATACCATAGTTCTAAAAAGCCGTAAAAAGGGAAGTCTTATCCCTCTTTGATGAATCTTCCATTCAAGGAGTCACCTAGGATAGTCTGGATGCAGTCTAGTCTTCTCTTTGGTCGAGACAGGCGGATCATTCTGAGCTCTTGTTCTGACGGTTGATACCCCAAACCACAAGGAGGGAAAGCCTTCTTCAGTTCAATCGGCTCAAGTATCCCTTGTTGTCTTTGTCCTAGCCCCAGTCCGGGCATAAAGTGCATATTTCTGAACATATGAATCACATTGACATTGCCATGAGGGTCTTATTCTGGACAAACCCTTTCTTTGTTCATCCCGCCGGGAGTGAAAGTGGCTCAACTCAAAATCCTGATAGGAGCATATCATTTGACTCATATTATATCTCAAGAATTAGACTGCTGGTACTTGCACCATCGGCATTGTCGTCGTCGCCCAAGATAATAATGACTCGTCCATCGGAGAAGAACTTTAATTTCTAATAGAGTGAGGAAGACACACCCTTGATACTGTGGAGCCAAGGTCGTCCGAGTAACAGATTGAAACAAGCTGGGATATTAACAACTTATAATTCAACGACAGGGTTTATAGGGCCAGCCCCTATTACAAGCTTTCTGGATCTCATCACCTCCCGACGGGTGTTATCGTAGGCACGCACAACAGTAGAGGTTGGAGCGAGGTTACTTTCCTTCAGGCCTAAACATTTGAAGGTTCTCAGTGGGCATACATTCAAGGCGGATCCATTATCGATAAGAGAAAGTGGCACGACCTTCTCCATAACTTTGACGTATATGTTGAGTGGATAATTGTGGTTTGGCCCAATATTGGGGATTTCTTCTTTGGAAAAGGATAGCATTCGGGTAGAGGTCAAAGATCCGACTAAATTTACCGCTTCTTCTGGTGTGGTAGAAGGAGGAACTGTGGGTCCAGTGAGCAACTTGATCAAAGTGTTTCTGTGCAGCTGAGAAGATATGAAAAGCCCTTATAGAGTGATGTTAGCTTGAGTTTTCTTTAGTTGATCGAGGATTTTGCTCTCCTCGAGGGTCATCTCTGGCATAGGAAGGTTTTCAACACCCTTCCCCTTGTCATTTGCTGGTAGTGATCTTGGAATCTGGTAATGCCTCCCTGATCTGGTCATGTGATTTACTGAAGAAAGGAAGAACGTGAATCTTTTTTCCTCGTCGATCTCGGGTTGTTTTGACACCTTGTTTATTTCTTCGAGGAGTTCTTCAAATGATATCATTCCACATATGTCGGCTACTGGGCCAGTTTTCTCGAAAGCTTGTTCTTCATTTGAATCTTCGAATTCTTCCCCCTATCCGGTGGTAATAATTTTGTCTTTCCATACAAAGTCAATGCATTCCACAACTTCAACGGCTTCTTCATATAGGTCATACCATTCTATGGGGATGTGTAAGGGTGAAGGGACCAGGCACCCCTGTAGCTTCAAAGTATCAAGTAACTCGGTCATACTGCAAATTTTATTGGTTTGCCTGAATAATTCTGCCATGATCTGGATAGCATCATCCAGGCTGACTTCATCGGTCGGTACTATCCAGCTATCTGACTCTCGAGACCATTTGCGTGCTTCTAAGAACAGCGTACTGAACCTCTGGCAATCAATGACCATCTGTGATGGCAATTTCAGCCCAAACTCTAGGAGTTGGTTTAAGACTTCTGATAATTCCATACTTTTATTTTCAGAATGGGTACGGACAGCGATGCATGCTCTAGTAAGGAGTGACAGTACCTGATCAGCGAGGCTAGTAGGGTGTAGGAAGGAATATGGGAAAATTTGGAGAGGTTTAGGAAATTAAATGGGTGTGATTTGATTTGAGGGATCGAATCCTAGGTTCTCTTCTAAAAATATGGCATTGGTATGATTTGAAAGTGGGTTGTGAGTAGTGTTTGGCTTAATATTGCTTGGTGGGGTAATGGTACCCCGATCAATTATACCTTGGATTATGTTTCGAAGGTGAAGGCATTGGTCGCTGGTATGGCCAACAGTTTGGTGAAAGGCACAATGGGCATCTGCCTTGAAGTTTCTTGGGAGTGAATTTTGCAATGGACGGGGATCCAAAGGTTTGATAAGGTTTTGGCTTAACAAGGCTTGATAAACTCTGGAGAGAGGAGCATGGAGCTCGGTGTATTCCTTTCGGAATGGGCAAGGCGACTTTCTGGTGCCCATGAGGTGGTTGGTTGAGAAATGTTGTTGATGGTTGAGACTGTAACACTGACAGGTTTGTCATATTTTCTGGGGGCGAATTGTTCGGACACCTTCTTTGGTTCGATTCTATTTTGGCAAGACCTTCCTCGATTTTTACTCCTGCTTCTCTAAGAGCTCTGAAGTGGGGATAGTATTGTCCTCCCATCGTTGCTCGGACATGGGGTAAGAAGTTCTTCTTCACTATGGTGACTTGTTCTTCCTCTAAAGGCCAATTGGTCATGGTTGCTATTTTTCCCTCCATCGGGTGATGAAGTTACTAACTAATTCCCCAGAGTTCTGTTTGAGCAACTCTACGACGGGTGACCTCAAGCTCTTTATTGTATTTATACTGTGGCATGAATTCCCGGGCTACATCCTCCCAGCTACGGATTCTGGACTCTTCGAGAGACAAAAACCATCGAAGGGCGTTATCCTTCAAAGTTTGCTAAAATAATTGGGCCATCACTTCTTCAGAAGCCCCTAGTAGAGTCATGGAACGGTGATAACTGCGAAGATCAATAATCGGGGGTCCATTTCCTCCGAATTTCTTGATATTTGGCATCTTGAACTTCTCGGGTAACCTCGCTTTAGGATAAGGAGACATGTGGGTGTAGTCCATGTAATTTCCTGAGATTCTGACTTGGTCGAACTTCTTGGTGAGCATCTTGAGGTCCTCTTTGACTTTGATCAGTTCTTCTTCCTTCGAATCAATGATCATAGGCAAGTTAGCCCCATGCTGGGCAAGGTTCGGCATAGGAAGATGGGCAGGGGACGGCCCATTAATAGGAGGGACACGTGGAGCGTGCTGATTCTCTTCAGGAACCCAAATGGGCTCGGGTGGATCCATAGCGCGAGGGAATAGGGCCTCGGGCTCTTGAGGAACAGGAACCTAGTTTCGTTGCATCTCTCGAACCTCCGTTTGGAGGTTATAAATCTTAGACACAAGCTGAGCTAGAACCACCGTCAGATCCGGCTGAATAACGGGTACTTGATCTATGTTCTCCATGGAAGGCGGATGGATTTCGAACTCGGAAGAAGTAATAGGGGAACGGAAGAAACTCTAGGGTGACTTGAATAAAGATCGAAGCCAATATGGAGCCAGTCCAAGGGCTTGCGATCAACCTGAGAAGGCGTAAAATGGGATTTATTTTTTAGAAAAATGGATGAAATTTATTTTTTTTCGAGATTGAAAGACAAAATATTTTTGGATTTTTGATAAAGAGAGGAGAAATGTTTTTGGATTTTTGATAAGGAAAGGAAAAAATGTTTTTGGATTTTGGATAAAGAAGAAGGAGAATTTTCCCTTTGGAGATGGTCTCAGCATGATTATTATAATTATTATGTTTTCACTTGTATTAATTCTCCTAAATGCAAAATGAAATGCCGAACGGGACCCGAGCCTGGAAAAATTGGGTTTGTAATATATGTAAAGCTATGGCTAGACTTGTGACCAGACTCATGGACAAGGTCCCGTTTTAAAAATGCGTAAAAATTCAGGTGGCAGGCCGACCCGGAATTTTGATAGAGTTTCGGGTAGAAACCGACAATCTAACAAGTGTATCCTAGGCTCGACACCTATATGCGGGTATGCAGTTTGGTTGGGTGAATCGGAAAGGGTTCCCCCCTTTGGCGTGACTTCCACGATATACGCCTTGCTCTTGCGGGTAATCGGTACATGTGGACAAGCCATTTGATATACCTGAGTGTACATGAATTGCCTCACCATATACCTCGTGGGGATGGTACATACGAGAGCAAATTCGATATACTCGACGTACGTGAACGAGTTCCCTGCAATATACCTCCCGTCATGACTTCGGTCAAGTGGTACGATGCGGGGGGAACCGTTCGATATACGTCGAATGTACTTCGCCAATGGAAGGTGAGAGTCATATCGCTTAGGCTAACTGCGCTCTGCCGGACCAGCGCCCATCACGAAGTGACCCTCCAGTTACTAGGTAAAATTTGGTCAATAATAATGCTCTTTGGTGATGTCGTGTGAATCATGCATGATCCTCTTATTAGTATCTTATGAGAATGTCTTTTTCGATTATGCCAAACAGGGAGAAAAGTGCAAGTACCAATGGTTCACCAAGTATGGATGGATGATGCGTGTAACATGTAGATATATTTGATCCTTGGTGCACGTGGTGCGAAGTGTACATGGAGAATTTTCTACAAGTGTGTGAATAGAAGCATAAGTATGGGAGATACATGGAAAAGCGGAACATGCAAAAATGGGGAAGATATAAACAAACATAACACCCATGTAAATAGAGTCTATCCCTCAAAATAAAGTCCTCAGCAGAGTCGCCACTGTGGTCATCCCCACCGAATCCTCGCGGCGGGCGGTGAGCATGAGGGGGGATCCTAGGTCCCGCGCGTCCCTTTCGGGAGCGCTTCGGCCGGCGTCATTTGGGTGAGGTGTAAAAATGTAGAGGGATTAGAGTCGCCAGTCTATTTTACTCAAAATAGACAAAAGAAAGGGAGTCGTCCCGAAGGACAGCATCCAAAGACATATTGATGCATACGAAACCAAAATGATTCAAAAAGGGTCAGGAGGCTAAGTTACGAAATGGGAAGGTGTTAGGCACCCATTCCGCCCTTTCGGTCTCTCATGGGTTTTTGTTATTTTCCTTTATTTTCCCCGTGATATGTGTGCATGTGTATATATAATGGATATAGGAATCATCAACTTGCACCATGGAAGAGGTAAAGCGAGTTATCCGTAGGAAGGTATAAAAATAATATTAGAAAATAGGATTTACGCGATTATCCTTACATTGACCGTTATGATGGAACGATAACGCATCCGGAATAATATGCCACTAAGAACAAATATATGTATATGTATAATATAAGAGAGTGGAGTTTAGAGAAAAATATAAAATGAGAGAAAAAAATAAAAAATAGGACTCGAGTCTCGAGTTTTACCCCGAGACGCCTACGTAGCCTATAGAGGCATCAAAGTCCACGTAGTTCGCATGCAAAACAAGGGGTGGGGTTTATCCCATAAATCCAACCGGGGGTTTCTCTTATTGTGTGTGTGTGTGTGTGTGTGTGTGTGTGTGTGTGTGTGTGTGTGTGTGTGTGTGTGTGTGTGTGTGTGTGTGTGTGTGTGTAGAAAAAGTGTTTTAGTTGTGAGAAAAGTGTAAGAAAAGTATGAGAATTCCAGTTTGGAATTTATGAGTAAGCCCTCTTTTTCTTATTTTTGGGGTTTTTATTTATATGAAAATAAGGGATGTTAAATAATACTAAATAAAAAGTATATTAGGATGTGTGAGATGAGATAATAAAAGTGTTAAGTAATAAAACAAGTTATTGCGAATTTATGAGAATTTAAGGAGAGAGTTGAGAAAATTGGACCTTCTTGAAGATCTTGAGCTTGATCTTGAATGTTGGAGATCAGCCCTTAGACTTGGATGATGATGGACGGTAGTGAATTCACTAAGTTTGATGAAAAGGACGATGAAAAGTGAAGGTTGGAAAGGGATTTGGGTGTGGAAATCACACTGACTTCGAGAGAGGTTTTCTGGATTTGCTGAGAGTGATATCTATCAGATCTGGGATCTTTTTGCAAGTGAGGTCAAGCCTCCTTTTTATAGTCCCAGGGCATTGCCGATCAGCATAGCCCTATTCCTGCCATTCGGCAGGTGCATTTAGGCACACTGCCGATAGGCAGGGTCTAGGACCTGCCGTTTGGCAGTGTCTTTCAGGCCTTTTCAGAAAATCTATCGCAAAACGCAAACCATTGATCAGAATCGTGCACGGGGTTGACCGTTGGAAAGTTAATTTAGAGACCTTCGAAAGTCCTTTGGACTGCTCCCGGGTTCAGGAGTTGACTTTGGGTCAAATATGGCTCGAAAGCATTCATCAGTCCATTAGACGGGGAATCGTTGGACGCAAATGAATCGTTCGTTTGCATGGTACGTAAGAATCACGCACGGGGTGGACCGTTAGAATGGTTAGGAGATGTACTTCGACATTTTAAAGAGTTAGATCCGGTTCGGGGAGTTAACTTTGGTCAACCGGGCCCTGAAAACATTCGGTGACCTCTCGGAGTAAAACGAATCGTTCATACGTACCGTAAGTCAGAATTGTGCACGAAGTGGCCCATTTGAAAGGGGTTTCAGTTCCCTTCGAAGATTCATTCAGTTCGGTCGAGTTAAAGAGTTAACTTTGGTCAAATAGAGCCCAGGAGCGCCCGGTGGCCTCCTGATTGAGTTTTGGGGGAAAACATGTCATTCGTTCGCATGGTAAGTCAGAATCGTGCACGGGATCGACCATTAAAAAGGGGTTTCAGTACCCTTCGAAGATTCATTCAGTCTCGGTCGAGCTGAAGACTTTGACTTTTGGTCAAACGGACTAGGAGTGCCCGATGGCTTCTTAGTCAGTACTCGGGGTATGACCTGGGTTTGTAGTAATGAAGGGAGGTGCTAGGGACCTAAGAAGAGTTTAGGGGGTAACATAACGGGGTGTCTACAATTCCGATTCTAATTTTGAGGATGTCGCCTTATTGAAAAAAAAGTTCAAAAAGTTTGAGAAATTCAAGAACAATAAGGTAGATAAGAGTGAGAAATTTAATAGAGTTGAGGCGGATAGGTATTTTGGGTCTGAGGGGTATGGTCACAAAGTTAGCGAGTGTCCCACTAGACTTAAGAAAGAGGGTAAGAAACCGGTTGCATATAGTGCCTCCTTAAGTGATAGTGATCCGGAAGAGCGATAGAGTTCCCCCAACAAGAGGAAGTTTGTTGCTTTCATGGCATGTCATGTGAGCGATGACTATCAATCTTCCCACGAAGATTCTCACGTGCTTGACACTTTCGAGGCCATTGAATCCAAAGTGAGTGAGGAAGACGAGGTTGATGTTAAAGAGTTGCCAGTTGCATTTAATGAGTTGTTTGTTGAGGCGGTAAAGGTGAAAAAGGCAAACTCGAAATTGCAAGCTAGGCTGAATGAGTGTGCCTTAAAAAAATAATGATGCTTTGATTGAGGATCTTAGGGCACAAGAGAAGATGTTTAGGCTGAAGATAGAATGTGTGGAGAAAGAGAAAGATAGACTTCGTGGTTTGATGGAGGAGTTAGAAAGGGAGATTCTGGAGTTTGAGGAGTCTAAGCATGTGCTTGAGTCTAGGATTTATGAGTTAGAAGAGAAGTTGAACGACTCGAGTAAGGTTAAGTTTGACTTGGAATCTAGGTCGAAAAAATTGGATAGGATGTTAGGTACCGTCCAAGTCAAAGGTGATAAATTTGGTTTAGGCAACGATGATAGGGTTGTTCCCATTCCAAAAGCCAATACCAACCGTGTGAGAGATCCCACTAGGAACGTGAGGTGAAGTCGACATTTTGGTAATCATTCCCATCGTCGTTACACTAGCACACATTGTGATAGGAAAGGTCACCTTAGACGTTTTTGCTATGACCTTAGGAATGCTCCTAGGAAGTTTAGGAATAAAGTCGTTTTGGTACCCAAAACCCCCACCCGTTATGTCACACCTAGTTAGGAAATCGGACTTAGAGGCTTTAGGACTAAAACTTCATGGTTCTAATTTCGTTTCACCTGATTCTTCCCATGCTAAATCAAAAGAATGATTGTGTTACCATATTTTTCATACACTAATTTTTGTATCATGATTTATATCCTGCTAGTGTTATGATATGCGTATCATTTTGTATTATATTTTTCATTTATTAAGTCTTATTTGAAAAATACAAAAAGATTTTGTTTTTGAGAAAATACAAAGAGATTTTTGGTTTATTATATTTTTGAAAAATTTAAAAAGATTTTGCTTTTATTTGAGTCAAAATATGTTGAAAAACAAAAAATATTTTCGTTTATTTTGTGTCATGAGTTTACATGTTTGATGTGGCATACTGGTGTGCTTGGACCCCCATCCTTTCATTATCCACGTGGCTAGGACATTTGGTCATAATTATTGATGCTTAGAATGATCTTAACCATTGTACCATGGGGTTGTTTCGAAGTTGATACGCATTTTGATTCAACTTTGTATATATTCCATCTTTGCACACATGCACGAATATATATGAATGTTTTACTTCTCTTGCATATTTGAGTTTGGTGAGACGTTCTTATCTCAATTTTGTCGTATATGCGTAAGTAGACATAAGGAGGAGGTGTGCTTGTAAGAACCGTTTACCGTGAGGATTGTAATTGAAAATATGATGATTGTTCACGGGAAAGGGCTACGAGAGTGTAAAATTGACTCGTCGTGAAAGTCACAATTTAAAAGATCCCAAAAAAAATTAAAAGTCAATAAAAATAATTATATGTCAAAATGGGCCAAATTAGTTTATGTTCATTCCAAAAGAAAAATATGATATATTTGAGGGAGTTTGGATGGATAATTTAAATGGGCTTGAACCACAAATCCTAACGTTGAAAAATCGTATCATGCCGCTATTGTTTGTACAATCGTCAAAATTTCGAATTTATGTGCATGTTTGATTGTTAAGTTAATTTAGCTCACACTTTAAATGTCGCATGTGGCTAAGATACAGTTTGATGATTTACGGCTATCAATTAGAGCCTCTTGATCGTTTCGATGTGTTGAAATTGTGATTCATTTGTTGTAGTTCACGCCCATACATTCCATATTCATGTTTGAGCACATCGATACTATGTTAGCATGTAACTCATATTATTTTTTGTGATTTTGCTACTGTTTTACGGTTTTCGACCACTTCCAATTAGTTTTTTCACAAAAAAAAAATCGCTGGGCAAAACTGTTTAATCTTTAGAACTGGATGTGAGAGTTTGACTTTCTCGTTCGAGCGACAAACAGATGTCGTGCGAAGTCGTTCGAGCGATAGGGTTGTCTCGTTCGAGCGACAAGCCGAATTTGTTTTATGTTTTCTGCTGTTTCAGTACCCTTATCTGGATTGATATATTTTTGGTACTTCTAGGTTGCTTCTGGGCTTCTGTTATGCAGTTCACTTTGATAGATTTACTTATTTTACCGCATTATGTTTGTTTAGTCACACTTGCTTAGATTCATGATTCCTATTGTGTGATTACTATTTTCTAGCTACGGATTTGATATTGTTGATCATTGTTAGCTGCTTGTATATTTAATATACTTCATTGATTATCTCATGCTAGATATGTTTTCTTTTCATCGGGTTGTTTATTCGAGATAAAAAGGGGGACAGACGTATGTGATGTAGGGGGAGAGTTTGTTTGATGAGCGTTTGCATTTGTTGAATTATTTTTTGGTATCATATTTGTGATCATATGCTTTCATGTTTATATTGATTGGTTTACACAAATTGGTATCATATTGTTTTTGCATAGTTACAAATTGGTATTCTGATTTAGATGATTGTTAACAAATTAATATCATGTTTTTCTCTTATAACAAATGATTTGGATTTGATTTTCCATATTGGTTTATATTATTTGTTCCTCCATACTTCATTGGGTATTTGTCTGTTTCATGTGTGTTGGTATGCTTTAGAGATTGGAGATTTCAAAACTACATCACATTAGGGGTGGCCATAGGCCCGAGGCCCGCCAAGCCCGTCCAACCTGCATCATAAAAAATAGGTCTTGGGTAAGGTAAATAGGCCCGCAAACGGGGATTCGTAAAATTCATAGGCACCATTTTTTTTCTGGGTGGGCTTGGGTTTGGGCATGTATTCTTAGGCCCGCTTGAACCCGACCCGGCCTGAGGCCCGAGAATTAGATATAATGTTCATCATCATCATCATATATATATATATATATATATATATATATATATATATATATATATATATATATATATATATATGTGTGTGTGTGTGTGTGTGTGTGTGTGTGTGTGTGTGTGTGTGTGTGTGTGTGTATTATTAGTTTGGTTTTTATTCCTTTAAGGTTAAAAGTTACAAAAAAGAATATAAATAGATAACATTTAGAAATATCAATTTTAGGTTTTATTTACTCTTAGTCTGAAGAGTACATTCTAAAATAAATTTTCTAAATAATAAAATAGGTCATAAATTTGTTACACAATAAAATTTAAGTAAAAAAAAAATTGTGTTCGTGCTTGGGCAAGAAGCTTCCAGACTTGTGGCGGATTGGGATGACACAATGAGGCCCAAGTCGGGCCTGAGCGGGCTTGGGATTGCTCAAAAATTTTCAGGCCCGGCCTGAGCCCATTGGGACCGCCAAGGCCCGACCCATGGCCACCCCTACATCACATTGCTTTTCGGACCATCATTTACTAGTCTTGTCTTGTAATTTTTTGGTTTTGGGTTTATGGGAGGGAATTTAGCCATCATATGGCTTGACGACCTGACTTAGGCATTGCACTTTTTCTTTTGTCCCGGAATAGTCAAAGGGAATAGTCAAAGGGGGAGATTTGTAAGGACAAAATTTTCAATTGAGTCTGTTGTATGTTTATTTATTTTTTCTTGGAACAAAACACGTTTGAGTCATAGGTCGTATTTTTATTGTCACGATCCCACATAGACTATGACGTGTTGTAGTTTATTAAAGATGTTATCGCAAAGCTTCAAAGATTTATCATACCGGTTTATGATGCATATTTCGTCTTCAAGTCAAATACCATTCCGAGATCACTCAGGTATGAATGCATAATTTTAGTGGGATTCAGAATTAATTTTAAATTGTTTAACGATGTTATTTTATTAAAGAAATAATTTTTAAATATTTTTAAATGTGTTTGAAATGGTTTACACTTAGTTTTATTCTGATAAGGACGGATTATAGAAGTGTTTAATTAGAACTCTAATCCGCACGTCGTTCGAACGACCTAACCAGTCATTCAAGCGAGATGTCCATCTCACTCGAGCGACATGCCAATGTTGCTTGAGTGAGCTATCGACTTAAATATTATTGTTTAAGCCGTGTTTCCCCAGGTTTTCGAAGTGTGTGCAGTCTGAAAAATAGTTTTCGTAACAGTACGTTTTTGCACAATAGTTTTCTAAGGTTTTAAGTCTAAACTCGTCCTTAGAGTTTCAAAGATTCGAGTTTTTCATTACTATATGCTATAGTGATCTTTGGTTGCACCAAGAAGAGTTTTTTCTACACTTCAAGATCGGGTTTTGCGGTGAAGAAGCGAAGGAGTTCTTGTTCAACATCGTAGATGTTACAAGCCATATCGGTGGACACCGAGACATACGTGGATGCGTGTGTTATGGACGAGCATCGTGGAAGAAGGACTTTCTGCGTGGTCACTATAGAGGAGTGGTTGAAAATGATAAGAGCGTCAAGTCTTATGGGGATCGAGTCATTGAGTAAGACTTGTGTCTGTTCATTATAATTCCACATCATAGTGATTACCTGGTTTGGGTCGTCCGAGATTTTTTCCCTTAGTGGTTTCCTCGTACATCCGGTGTTGTGAGTATTCTATACTTTATTTTACTTCCTTTAATCACTAGGTGAATGTTTAGGATTAATCAAGATAAAATTTGGTTAAATTAAAATTGGTTCACAACTTGGTGCGAATTAAAAATTGGAAAAAGTGTTTTCATAAAACGAGAAATTATTTTGTCGTCCTTAAAATACTTTTCACATAGAAAAAGGGGCCTGCAAAGATCAATGGGTTTGCACAAGTATACCTAGTTATGCTTATTTTGTCATGGCGCTATTGATTTATAGAATCATCAATATTCTAGGTTTGTGTGTATTGTTCTTGTTTTGTTCATTAAGTTCAACTTTATTTGTCATTTGAGTCTAAAGCGTAATTTGATAAAATTTTGAGGTCAATTAGAATTTCTTGAATATATTTGAATGTTTGGGTTATATTTCATTTGTTACTCGTTCATAAGCCATGGCCATTCATTCAAGCCCACACGTTTGGACACATTGATACTATGCTAGTGTGTAAAGCTTATGTGTTTTGTGTCATGTTTTGTGGTCGTTTATACCTATATATGTGTGCCTGATTTTATTAGATATATTTTGCATATATTATATATGGTATCGTGTTTTGAGTCTTTGCAATTTATATTTAGTTCGTATTTATCACATGATTGATCTTTTGGATTACTTGTGCTTAATTTGCCATGTTTCATGCTTGCTACACTTTACATTATTGCATGATTTATTCCCATATCCCTTTGCATAGTATTGGTATCTTATGATCACACATTTTAGGGGAGTATTTATTTATACAATCTCGCTTTGTCTATTCCTGAACAAAAGGGGGGGGGGGGAGAAATAGTAGAATATCTTTATCTTGGGGGGAGACATCTTACCTAGGTTGAGATTATTTAGACACCGTAAGATGTTTATTCATTTGCGGATTTATACTTGTTATATTATCATTGCATTTGAAGATGTGTTTAAGTGTGCAGGAATAGAGGTTTACATCAAAGCGGCAAAGTTTTTCAAGCAAAGCAAAGCTACTCATGTTCATGTATCCGTCGAGTGTCTGAACTTTTTCCTTTTGGGGGTTAGAGGAGCAAGTCTTGTAGGGAGCTTAACGTCCCACAGGATTTTTATTTTGGTTTTGTCCCAGAATAGCCAGAGGGGGAGGTTTGTGAGGACAAATTTCCAATTGAGTTAATGTAATACCCCGTACTTCTAAGGATGTTTAAATTACATAAGTGGGCGTAATTTGAGGAATTTTGGTGAATAGTAAATTCTGGATTAATACCGACGCGTGTTACATTTAATTTGGGGACTGAGTAAATGAGTCGGAATGTTTTTATGGAATGTCGCAACTGGGTAAAGCGACGAGAATTATTTTACGTTGTAGAAAACGCGTATTGAGATGTGTTGGGTTTAATTAGTGAATTGAAGTTAAGTGACTCAGATGGAGATTTTGAGTGCACGGTTGGTTGAGAAATGGCCGAGATAGTCAGAATAGAATACCCGGGGGTAGTGTTTGAGTTCTGGGAACTTTTGGACTAGTAAGAACTCGCAATTGAGTAAATGAGTTATTTTTGGATTTATAAGGGATGTAACTCGAGGTCGTCGAATTTTATCCACGAGGCAAATGTTTACTTGCTTTATTTAATTGAGTGTGTGTATCTCATATTATAGTTGGTAAATTATATAATTTTGGGTTAGAACCCATAACATAAATTTGGGTAATTTTAGTATGAGTTTACATATTGATGTAGTGTAAACTCTTAATGACTTTTAGAGTTAAATCCATGATAATGGAGTGTAAAAATGGTTAGAAATGGGAGAAATTGATAAACTAGGGTTTAAACAGTTTTAAGGTTTAAATCTTAGAGAAATGGTTTAATACCACAAATTAATTGATGAGTTGGTTAGAAATTAGTGTTAGGATGATTATAGAGTTGTTGGTTGAGATTAGAAATCACAAAAAAGGAGGTTGGGATGTTATTTGAGATTTTTGGAGAAGATGAAATTGCCAAAACTGTGAGCCCCAAACAGGCTGGTTGAGACCAAATAGATTCTCCTTTAATGACCTATTCGCAGACCCTTTTCTGAACCGATTCGGATTTGGTCCGAATCGATTCACTGGTCTGAATCGATTTGCAATTGGGGTAAATCGATTCGTTTTTTGCTGAATTTGACAGTTTTCCTTCTTTGAGTTTAAAGGGAATTAAATTGAAATTGGAGATTAATATAGGGGATCCTAGATATGATATTAAGACTCCTAGATGATAGTAATGAGATTGAATAACCCTTGAGATGATAGAGGGAACCTCGGGTTCATTTAGTGTACAATCTGGGGGACAGACCTAGTGACTGTTCAGGTCGAGTAACATTTGAGAGTGGGGTCTTCGGCAAGTGAGTATAAATATATTTATGTGATTTGAATAAATATGGGCCGATTGAAGGTGAGTAAATCCTAGAATGTGATTACGATGGAATTTAGGATATGGGCTAACGAGGATTGAGTGACTATCTGGTACGCCTATTGACGACTATGATCATAGGTGATGCGATACCTATGGAATTAAGATACGTAGTGCGTATACTTATGTGATTACTACAAATTGGTTTATTCGAGATTATATATAAATCCTTAAAAGTGATTAAGGTGCGAGTTACATATTTTAAGTAAGAGAATACTTATAAGTTTAGTATTGTAAGTGCGTGAATACTTATATACTATTACGAATGGGAATAGTCGGAATATGGGCTATAGATATATGAGATTGGCAACTATATCCATATATATAATTGAAAGGTGATGTAGATTATATATACGATAATATTACAATATATATAATATGATACGAATAAATATATTTGTGTGATTGTTATATTCGTACTTTAGTGGTTGGTTCCCCGGGCATAGGGTTGGACAACCAGATTATATATTTTCTCTGGTGCGATCTAGGGAGGTTACGCGATGTGGGTGAATTCCCTGGCTTGAGGAGCAGGGAGAGTATATCCCCAAGTTATATCATCTCGTATACGAGTGTGATGTGTGTATTCCACTTGCAGGAGGGAACATGACCGCCTCCACCGTTGTGTATTTTTACCATGACCATGAGTGAGTCAGGCCTGGTACCGTGGTTGAGTGAGTAAACCCAAATTTGAATAGGCACTATGAGACTGCATCCTCGAGTTATAGCTCGGTAGGATGGTTATTATTCGTATGATTGTGATAGGTATAATTATACTTGTTGCATATAGTATATTGCTTGTATATGAAGACGAGATATCATATAGCATTAACTCGTGTAAAGAGAAAAGGAATAAGGTTGTATTCTCATTCCGGGAGATTTTATTCGGATTTAAATTTTGATTCATATATTAAAGTGAGAACTATATATATACGAGATTGTTTATAATAAAGTGGAAATGGTATTTTAAAAATAGTGAAAGTTTTGGAATAATGAACGGTGTATATATATATATATATATATATAATCGAGGATTATATCAATTAAAGCTTAGGTGATAGCTTACGGTATAACTTATATTATACCACGTCGGGTAAGTGATAATAATGAGAAATTCAGAGGTGGGGTGAAAGATATTAGTTATGTGGGGTAGCTTAACTAGGTTGATTAAAAGGTATACGATAGGTGTGCACTATTAGAAGAGGGGTGAGGTGTATCTCATGAGAGAGCGATACCAATTTAAATATGAGAGATTTTATATTTTTAAAATATGGCATTTATGCACTTGCAAAATATTTTCTAACTCGGGCCCTGACCCGTTTCTCTATTTTTCCCCTCTCTTGCTATATATATATATATATATATATATTAGGTGTCCAGACACCGGGACACCTCGATGATGATTCCTTCGAGTCAGACGTTTGTTGTAGCAGCTGTGCATGCATGCAGGTTTAGTTTAGACGCTTTTATTCTTGTGATCTAGATAGGAAGCATTGTAGTAACATTTGGGCCGATAGCCCAACTATATTCATTTATTCTTGTACCGCCTTTTTAGTGCGACATTCGATTTGGTTGTATTATGTTAAACCGAGTGTTCGGTTATTTTATTTCATATCAATTGTTGCATATAAACTGTGTGAATATTTTATTTGGTTGGTTTGGATAAAAAGATTGGTTACATAAAATTTTGATGCCAGCCTAATAGGTTATTAGTAATTAAATTGGTTTTCGACAGTGATGTTGAGTATGAATCATATGAGACTCCTATTTTATTGGGTATAAGATTGATCACCCGGTATTTTATTAGGCGGGGTGTCACAGATGGTATCAGGGCATCAGGTTCTAGTGTCCTTAGGAATCTGTGCGGACGTACTACACTTTCAGCGTTGCTTTCTATTTGATATAGAGCCTTATGAATAGGATTATTGATTCCTCTTGTGAGATTTCGTTCTCCTGCTATTATGTAAGATTATAGTAGATATTTTGTGCGCTAATTCGAGACTCGTGTGCTGATCGAGGAAGGGCGACCAGGATAGGCCGTGATGAGGGCAGCAGGAGGCGGGGAATAGTAGGAGTTGTAAGTAGATGAGGTCACTCCCTTTGTGGCATCTCCGTGGATTGCTACAACGAATACTAAAGTATAGTAGTTATAAGTATCCAAGTACCACTATAGTAGAGAGTGGTGCTAAACTTTAATTACCTAGTGAAGTAAATTGGGAAAAAGTCTTAACGGTCTTTGGTAAGGACCATTCGCTGAAGTTTAAGTTATATGGAGTCAGTGTAACGTTATCCGGTGGAAGTAGAGGGCTCAGAAGCTTTTCTTAGAGCAGGGTATGGAAATACCCAGATGTGAAAATTTGAGGAAATTTTTTCACTCGTAGGAGCAATGTTGAAATGGTGGGAATTATAGTCACCATATTTGGAGGAGCGTGATGTTTTACTCATAGAGGGATCTTACAGATGGTTTTAACCGTTAGTTCCTTTGATTTATCAGAAATGAAGAGAATGCAGTTTTTTAATTATTCACGTAAGGATCGATCAGAGGCCGACAGTGAATAAATAATTATATGGTTAAGTGAACTTTGTATCGTATTAAGGTAGGTACAACGAGGAGAGAGTCCTTCAGTGGAATGATAGGCTCACTCGAAAGTTTTGCTAACACTTATGGAGAATGTGTGCTCGTGGAACCCCATTGGTGGACATCCACCCCGGGATTTAGTGGAATATGATAGTTGAGGCCGGTAGCATGTTTCCCTTAGTATAAGGAGCTGAGGCAACTATGAAGGTGATTATCAGGATCGAGGCTATAGAGTCTGAGATACAGATAACCTTAACATGGTCAGGGTGGCCAGATATAGGGAACGATTGTAATGTGGAACGTAGAACCACGCGCTTTGATCTTGACTGGTAGAAGTTAAAGGACGATAGTAGGGGGCCTAGATGGGGCATTGATTAAAGTAGTTTTTGGTTCAGTTAGGACAAGTGTACTATGTCCAGGAACCATTTGGAGAATGTTGTTATGAGTTTCACCTAGGCTGAAGGAGGTATATTTTGTGTGGCTAGATAGAGTCGCGGTATTTTGTTAACCCAGGATTCGTGTGTGTAATTCGAGCTTTGTGGCGGTATCGATAGTATTATAGATGGTATATCTATATGTTGTCCACAATAGCGGAGTTCTATTTTTATTCATTCGTTATGAAAACGGGTATTGGTTTTTTAAACTTATAATTGGTTGGTACTGCTCGTTTTGTATGTGTTATACGAGTATAGTACTATTGTAAGAGTAATGTTATTGTATTATCGGAACGATAGTAGGCTAATGATTGTAAGACTATCGTATCCGCGATTCTAGGGTGGAACGGGTTGTTATTGCGATATCTCACCTGGATACAGGTTGAGCTCGCCTTTATTATATGTTTAGATGGAACTTTGGTGAGTAAATGTTTCACTAGCATGATTTAAGTGCATGGGGATATGCCGAATTTATAATTTTTCATGTTTTACATTGACATACCTCCACGACCGACAAAGTTAAGTAGTAGTGTATAGGATGGGTTCCTTGTTTGGATTTCTCTTGCAAGACACTCCACACATGAACCTTAACGATGTTGGAAGTGGAGGGATGTTATTGTATATTAGGATGTCAATTTTGATGATATTTCCTGAGGGTCATGTGACGATTAAAGGCTAATGAAAGTAGATGTGTTGTGGAAAAGCACTGGAAATGTTTCTCTCATCGCAAATATGTGGGTGAGGCAAGGTAAAGGGAAATTGGGTGAAGGCTTATAGTCAGGCCTTGAATATAAGGCAAATTTAGAAGAAATATGTTTTGGGTATGTCGTTCATAACACTTTTGCATAAAGTAGGCGCCTCAATTAGTTAGACTTTCCATTTTGCCAAGATGGAAGGACATAGTGGTAGAAGTACGTTAGTGTGTTTGCGAGATAGGATTTTAGAGCGTCCCGATGGTGTGTCTTAGGTAATTATATCTCGATGACCGACGATGCGATGAAGTAGTGTAACGGGAGGGTTCCTTATTTGGATTTTGCTTTGCGAGACGTCCCATGCATGAAATCGAGAAAATGTCAAAAATTGAGAGAGACCTTGGGCACTAGGGACATAGTTAGAATATTACTCATTTTATGTGTATAGGAAACACATTGATCTTAGAACTACCATGAAGTAAGGCCAGTAAGACTAGTGGCGCTGATATAAGGAGATTGTTGTGAGTTAACCACAAGAAGATTGGTGGGATAACCTTGAGAAGGATTGGATTTCCAAGTATAGGAAGAATTGAATTTTGAATTATTCGGGTAAAGAATACCCAGATGTTAGTACCAGGCCGAGGAAATGAGGCCCATTTTAGAGAGAGTGTTACGTGTCGGACGTTTATAATGGTTGTGCAGATAGCCACGAGTTAAAAGGTGTATGGGCACCTTGGTAAGTTAGTTTTATATATCGTCTGAAATAGAAGGGACGTATATAAAGCTGAAGATTATACTGCAAGGCAGTTATAAATGAATGTGCATTTGAAGTTTGATGGGTTGAACGTCATAAGAGGTATGTGATAATCCAATTATATAGGTGCGACAAGAGTTATCACACCTAAGATAAGCAAAAAGATTGACGAGAATAGTCAATCGCTAGTGTAGATTTCTTTTTAAGGAATATCCTGATGAAGATGAGTGGATGCCTAGAGTAGCGAACCTCCGATGGGATCAATACGTTTAAGAGGAAAGTATAGGCTCGTTTTCTTTATATGCGGTTATAGAAGCACTAGGTATGATTTGTCGTTGTTAAGAGTTAACCTTACGACCGAGGTAGTGTGTTAGCATATAGAGTTTTAGTTAAGCTTATGGTTAAGCTAGTGCTTAATAGCATACGCCTCTAGATAGATGGGTACCATTTATAGGTACATGGTAGGGACCATTGGGTAGTACCATTTGAGTTAGTACCCTTCGACTTATGTGTGCAGGGTGAAGTGTGATTAGCAATCCTAAGATAGTAGCACCGGTCGTATCCGAATTTCGAGGATTAAATTCCGTTGGAGGGAGGGAGAATGTAATACCCCGTACTTTTAAGGATATTTAAATTACATAAGTGGGCGTAATTTGGTAATTTAAGGGATTTCAATGAATAGTAAATTCTGGATTAATAAGCGTTAGATTTTTATCGACGCGTGTTACATTTACTTTGGGGACTGAGTAAATGAGTCGGAAAGTTTTTATGGCATGTCGCAACTGGGTAAAGCGAGGAGAATTATTTTATGTTGTAGAAAATGCGTATTAAGATGTTGGGTTTTATTAGTGAATTGAAGTTAAGTGACTCGAATGGAGATTTCGAGTGCACGGTTGGTTGCGGAATGGTCGAGATCGTCAAGATAAAGTACCCGGGGGTAGTGCTTGAGTTTCGGGAACTTTTGGACTAGTAGGAACTCGCAATTGAGTAAATGAGTCATTTTTGGGTTTATAAGGGATAACCCCTTATTTTTCTCTTTATAAGGCATAAAAGGGAGAGAGAAAGTGAAAGAAAGGGAAAAAGAAAAAGAAAGAGAGAAGGGAAAGAGGGAGAAGAAAAGGGGATTTCGGTCAAACTCCGCGGGATTCGACTCGAGGTCATCGAATTTTATCCACGAGGCAAGTATTTACTTGCTTTATTTAATTGAGTGTGTGTATCTCATATTATAGTTGGTAAATTATATAATTTTGGGTTAGAGCCCTTAACATAAATTCGGGGAATTTGAGTATGAGTTTACATATTGATGTAGTGTAAGCTCTTAATGACTTTTAGTGTTAAATTCATGATAATGGAGTGTAGAAATAGGAGAAATTGATAAACTAGGGTTTAAACGGTTTTAAGGTTTAAATCTTAGAGAAATGGTTTAATACCACAAATTAATTAATGAGTTGGATAGAAATCAGTGTTAGGATGATTATAGATTTGTTGGTTGATATCAGAAACCACAAAAATGGAGGTTGGGATGTTATTTGGGATTTTTGGAGAAGATGAAATCGCCCAAACTGTGAGCACCGAACAGGGCGAATCGATTCGGGTCTAGACCGAATCGATTCGCATAAGGAGATCTGGGGGACTGTCTCAGGTCGAATCGATTTGGGTTGAGACCAAATCGATTCGCCTTTGAAGACCAATTTGCAGACCCTTTTTTGAATCGATTCGGATTTGGTCCGAATCGATTCATAATTGGGGCAAATCGATTCGTTTTTTGCTGAATTTGACAGTTTTCCTTCATTGAGTTTAAAGGGAGTTAATTCAATTGGAGATTAATATAGGGGATCCTAGATATGGTATTAGGACTCCTAGATGATAGTAATGATAGTGAATAACCCTTGAGATGAAAGAGGGAACCCAGGGTTCATTTAGTGTACAATCCGGGGGACAGACCTAGTGACTATTCGGGTCGAGTAACATTTGAGAGTGGGGTCTTCGACAAGTGAGTATAGATATATTTATGTGATTTGAATAAATATGGGTCGATTTAAGGTGAGTAAATCCTAGGATGTGATTAGGATGTAATTTAATATATGGGCTAACGAGTATTGAGTGACTATCCGATATGTCTATTGACGACTATGATCATAGGTGATGCGATACCCATGGAATTAAGATACGTAGTGCGTATACTTATGTGATTATTACGAATTGGTCTCTTCGGGATTATATATGAATCCTTAAAAGTGATTAAGGTGCGAGTTACATATTTTAAGTAAGAAAATACTTATAAGTTTAGTACTGTAAGTGCGTGAATACTTATATACTATTACGAATGGGAAAAGTCGGAATATGGGCTATAGCTATATGAGATTGGCAATTATAGCCACTTATATAACTGAGAAGTGATGTAGATTATATATACGATGAGGTTACAGTATGAATAATATGATACGAATAAATATATTTGTGTGATTGGTATATTTGTACTTTAGAGGTTGGTTCCACGGGCTTCCCCGAGCATAGGGTTGGAGAGCCAGATTATATATTTTCTCTAGTACGATCCAGGGAGGTTGCGAGATGTGGGTGAATCCCCTGTCTTGAGGAGCAGGGAGAGTATATCCCCAGGTCATATTGTCTCGTATATGAGTGTGATGTGTGTATTCCACTTGCAGGAGGGAACATGACTGCCTCCACCGTTGTGTATTTTTACCATGACCATGAGTGAGTCTGGCTTGGTACCGTGGTTGAGTGACTAAACCCGGATTTGGATAGGCACTATGAGACTGCATCCTCGAGTTATAGCTCGGTAGGATGGTTACTATACTTATGATTGTGATAGGTATAATTATACTTGTTGCATATAGTATATTGCTTGTATATGAAGACGAGATATCATATAGCGTTAACTCGTGTAAAGAGAAAAGGAATAAGGTTGTATTCTCATTCAGGGAGATTTTATCCGGATTTAAATTGTGATTCATATATTAAAGTGAGAACCATATATATATGAGATTGTTTATAATAAAGTGGAAATGGTATTTTAAAACTAGTGAAAGTTTTGGAATAATTAATATATATATATATATATAATCGAGGATTATATCAATTAAAGATTAGGTGATAGCTTACGGTATAACTTATATTATACCACGGCGGGTAAGTGATAGTAATGAGAAATTCAATATTTGGGTGAAAGAGATTAGTTAGGCGAGGTAGCTTAACTAGGTTGATTAAAAGGTGTGCGATAGGTGTGCACTATTAGAAGAGGGGTGAGGTGTATCTCATAAGAGCGCTATACCAATTTAAATATGAGAGATTTCATATTTTTAAAATATGGCTTTTATGCACTTGCAAAATATTTTCAAACTCGGGCTTTGACCCGTTTCTCTATTTTTCCCCTCTATTGCTATATATATATATATATATATATATATATATATATATATATATATATATATATATATATATATATATATTAGGTGTTCAGACACAGGGATGCCTGGATGATGATTCCTTCGAGTCAGACATTTGCTATAGCGGTTGTGGATGCATGCAGATTTATTTTATACGCTTTTATTCTTGTGATCTAGAGAAGAAGCATTGTAGTAACATTTGGGCCGATAGCCCAACTATATTCATTTATTCTTTTACCACCTTTTTAGTGCGGCATTCGATTTGGTTGTATTATGTTAAACCGAATGTTTGGTTATTTTATTTCATTTCAGTTGTTGTATATGAACTGTGTAGATGTTTTACTTGGTTGGTTTGGATAAAAAGATTAGTTACATAAAATTTTGATGCCAGCCTAATAAGTTATTAGTAATTAAATTGGTTTTCGACAGTGATGCTGAGAATGAACCATATGAGACTCCTGTTTTAATTGGGTATAGGATTGATCACCTGGTATTTTATTAGGCGGGGTGTCACGGTCAATTTGTTTGTAATTGGCGTAATTCCGGACAAAACGTTTGAGTCATGGGATAGACTTTGATTTGGTGATCCCATGAGCCTATGACATTGTTCGATGAAGACGTAGCGACCAAGCTTCAAAGAATGTATATTCTAAGCAGTGTTTATCATGCCACATTTTCCTTCACATATGCCAATGATCTGACATGTATGAACATGTATTGGTTTATGAGTCCTTTGAATTTTTATTAAGGGTGTTTTGTTTTTAAAACAGATTGGAACTCAATTTTTCAAATATATGTTTTTTCTGAGTTTACTGTATGCGGAGTTTCAAAAAATTGTTTAGACAATGCTGTGCAAACGACATATTATGTTCGTTCGAAGTATGCTTTCAAACGAGCATCAAATGAAGCGCATTGTTTTGGTTTTTTTGAGGTTGTTAGAAGCGAGATGAAATCTCATTCAAATGAGATCTATATCTCGTTCAAACGACAATACAAAATCGTTCGAACCACGCCCCGCCTTAACTTTTCTATAAAAGTTTTTTCTGACTCAGTTTTCTTTTTGAGAGATGAACTTTTAACGAAAATGAAGAGCAGACCCTTTCTCAGAAGTTCCAACTACAAAGTTTCACCCTTTTGTCAAAATCCAAGATTCATAACTCATATACTTTGAGATCTTGTTTGAGCACCTTGTTTGGTTCTTCCATTACAAGAAGAACCTGTTTTCATGGAGTGAACTCCGTACGTGCTGATTGCAGTGAAGAAATGGTGAAATCTATGTTCTGAATCGTAGATGGTTACCAAGCTGCATAGGAGGATACCAAGGCACATGTGGAATCATGTGCTATGGACCTTGCATAAGTGGACTCCTATGCTGCACTGTGGAGGAATGGTTAAAGAGAAAAAGAGGTGTCAAGACTTTGTAATACCCCTTCAGTTTAATGACTTTTAAAATTAGATTGATTAAAAGTAAAATGGGGATTAATTGGAATTAATCCGGATTGAATATTACTAGAGAATAGAATAATATGTGATTGATATTGAATATTACTTAGTGATTAAAACTAATATATGTTTATATGGTCGCGGGTGAATAATACACGAATTATTGAAATTAAGTCGGGATGCGCGTATGAGTCGTGTCGGGACTAAATTGAAAGGGCTAAAAGAAAATTATTTTTAAGTCATTTGAATGGTCATTTCGAGTGAATTGTTGAATTCAAAAGGGTCAAATAGTAGAAATAGCTCTCGAGTCAATTGGAAACCAAAAGGACACCCCAGAGGGGTATTTTGGTCATTTTATTTGGGAGGTAAATAGTAACTCCGAAAATTGGGCTTTATTATATAGGTGAAGAGATTAGAGAAATTATAGGTTCATTCACCCAAAAATAAAGGAAAAGTCTTTGAAGAAAGTGAGAGGTTTTTCAAGGAAAGGAAGATGTTTTGAGAGCAAACCAAGGGACAAGCACCTTGCACCACCACCGAAAAAGTGACTGAAAAAGAGGAGGGGACATCCTACACATATCTTCTCCAGAGGATCAGACCTACACCTTAAGGCAAGTGCAATTCTTGTTCCAATTAGTGACTATAATATCCATGTTAGAATAGAATTAATATTCACCCATGAGAATTGTGAAATTGGGCATGAAATGATGGATAAATTAATTAATGGGATAGGTATTGCATGTAGTTGAGAAATCCACATGTTGAGGTTATCGAAATTGATGATTTGAATTGTAAATCACGAAATTATATTATGGGTTTTATGAAGAACATAAATGGTGAATATAGAATTTGAGGATTTTAAAGATTATATTGATTTAGATAAAAACCCTTATTGGAAATAAGGAAATAGTTGTTTTCTACGTGTTATAATCACCCATAAACATGTATAAATGGTGTTGAGATAATTGGGATTCGTTAGACTATATTCCAAGTGGGTTTGGGTGTAAGAATTTTGGAGAAAAACGCAGAAAACTGAGGTTGGGGACGAACTGTTGAGACGCCGTTCGAACGAACTGGGAAGTCGTTTGAACAACATCGTTCGAGCGAGATACGATGTCGCTCGAACGAGATTCTATATCGTTTGAACGAGAATTCAGGGACTTCTAACAAGATTTCAAACATCCTGTTTTAACCCGTAAAAGTTTGGAAATTCGTATTTTTGACCCACGGTAAGTTCTGAATAATTTTTGGTGTATTAACAAAGAGTGAGAGACTTGGGTTAATGTTGAAAAATTGTATATTGAATTAAGAAAGGAATTATGTGAATGATAACTACATAAAATACGACTATAATGAGAATAAATTGAAATTATCAAATACGGGTGATATTCGATAAATACACGGGTATTTAGGGTAGGATGAATTCCTAATACGTTATATAGGTCGAGTGTGATCTATTATTATATAGGTTGAGTATATACCTATTGCTTGATGATTTATGTGTATGACATACCTAGCCTACTTGCTATCGACGTGAGGTTTGTGCATTGAGGGCGGTCATATCCTGATGAGCCTTATGGGGGATTTTGACTTGTTGCCTCAGAACATAGGACTTAGGTTGGATTGCCATTAGTGAAAACAATGGTATTGAACGGTCATTTGAGTGCGTGGCCCAAAGTCTTATGTTTATGTTCGCCTCCAATACTTATGTTTTGATATTTGTGGTTCGAGGGGTCTACCGAGCCAATAGTCCTTTATACAGTGACGAGATGTACTGGGACTAGATCATGCACCGCAGCTAAGTCTCGGGGTGGGGTACTATATATATATATAATAGAGTGAATGTATATATATATACTTATGGTATTATCTACTGTGTGATCTAAGTAGACATGAAAGATAGTGAAATCTAAACTTAATTAACTATGAGAACACTTAATTATACTGAGAATTGAACTAATATATATATTTATTACATGTGTTGCGAGAAAATACGCGGGGAAGATAAGGGCTATGGATAGTTGACACGGTGATATAATCTAGTGAAAGTGGGAATAATAGCTAGAATAATTTGGGGATGCGTTAGGCATGCACACTAGATGAGAGGTGAGAATATCAAGAGAGAGTCCGAGAATCTAACATGTATATAATAATTGCTAATTGTAGCATTTATTCACTTACTGTTGTTAAAATCTTTTACAATCGGGCTCTAACCCATTTTCTCTTGTATATTCTCTTCCCTCTTGTATATACTATATCAGGAGTCCAGCCACAAGGATGCCCAGCATAGAGGATCAAAAATTTAAGTGCTATCAATACTTTGGAGTTGTGGACTTTGCATTAGACGCATCATTTTATTGATTCATATACTCTGTAGTCATTTCTTTTATGACATGTTGCCATAGGATTCTTGTCATTTTCATTCTATCTCAGTCATTGGTTTTATTTGTGTCGATTTTTGATACATTTGATTTTATTTGGATTATTGTATTGAGATGTTTGAAACTGGGAAGTTTATTCCAGTTGCATTAATTAAGTTGTGATGATACTTATTCATTATTCATTGTTGTCGAATGGTTTATATTATAAATTGTTGGTATTGTTAAAAAGTAATTTTATAAAAAAAATTAAAATTGTAAATTTTAACACTGGCTTAATTGATTACTAGGTGGTTAATAAAGAAAGAAAATTATTTTTCCAACTGAATAATTCGAGTTAATTGGGTAAAGGATTGGCCACCCGGTATTTAATTAAGCGGGTTGTTACAGGTGGTATCGGAGCATCAGGTTCTAGAGTCTTTAGGATCTGTACGATTTATTATGCTTTCAGCTTAACGTCCTTTGATATAGAGCCCTATCATTAGGATTGTTGCATTCTTATTGCGCACATACGTACTTCTGCCATTCTGTGATAATTAAAATTGAATACTGATTGAGATATTCTCTCTCATTTCAGATGCCTCTGGGACGTGCACCTTAGCCCGCTCCAGCTCACAGCACTATAAACGCTGCAGAGGTTACTGCCATTATTGCGCAGGCAGTCAACGCAGCTTTAACGGTTGTTCAGCAGGCACCAGCGCAGGCACCGGCAGTGCCACCAGCACCAGCTCAGGCATTTCCCATTGCTTGGGAGTGCGTTAGATATGCCTTTCAGAAGGCACACCCACAGGAGTTTCAGGGGGGTTCTAATGTCGTTACTGCTAGCCAATGGAAGAAATACATCCAGAGTCACTTAAGAATGTATGAATGCACGGAGGTACAATGTCATATACTAGCTACTTTTAAGCTAGTTGGGGCAGCTTTACAGTAGTGGGAGTCCATTACCGCCACTGGGGAGAGAGGTACTTTGACTATGCAGGACTTCTGGGTGCATTTCGATCGAAAATATTTCCCTTCTGCCATTGAGACTGAGATGAGGTAGAAATTACTCGACCTAACCCAGGAGGGGGGTACAGTGGTGAAATACGAGGAAGAATTCACGAGGCTGACAAATTTGGTGCCAGGAGAGGTACCTACTCAAGAAAAGCGAATTCAGATGTTTATGGATGGCCTGAACTGGAAGATTTGCTAGCACTTATTGGGCAATCTTTCACAACATACTTACGCAGATGTACTTAATGTTATGATGCTTCACTGCCAGGACCACTGCTTCCATGCTAAGGGAGGCAAGTGGGGGATTGAGTCCAGCTAGTAGAGTAGGAACGGGGGAGGCAGTGCCAGTGGGGCCCAGTCAGGCAAGAGTCAACAGTGTCAGGGTGAGCATGGTTCCTAATGGGGGACTATTCTAAGCACCTACGTTCTGGAGGTTTGCGCTTTGGGTAGGGAGGTAATAAGCATGGCCAGCAGGGCCAACAGGGGCAATAGGGTCATCAGGGCCAAGGGAGGGGTGGTAACGTCCAGCAGGGGTGGGGTCAGCAGGGATAGAATGGGGGAAAGTTTACTAGTATATACTTCGTGTGTGGCAAGCTTGGCCATAAACGACAGGATTACCCCGATACGGGAAAGTTTCCTCAACAGCAGGGTGCTCATCAGGAGCCACAAAGATCCATTTTCCCTCCAGCCGCCCTCCCAGCACCTGCTCAGGTGCCAACACTACCTGCTCCAGCACCGTAGGGAAAGATACAGTATGGCGTGTTTACAATGTTCATCAGGCAGCACTACAGCAGCCACCGCCCGCAGTCGAGGGTATGTTTTCTATCTATGGAAAGTCAAGTATGAGAAGCTCCGACCCTTACATGCCCACCTAGAGAAGATTTCTTTCCAGTTAAAAGATGTTGCCTTGCATTAGCTTTCTTACTCAAAGAAAAGTCTAGCTGACACACTTGTTATTATGTCCTCCATGGTCGACATGCCCGAGGAAATAACAAGGACCCATTTTTTTGTTTAGAAACAAGTTGTGCCCACCCACTATTACCACATAGAGCTCGTCACCAAATAAGTCTCTGATATGGCTAAGTTATGGTACTATAATATTTTGCACCTTCTTAAACGTGGTAAGTATACCCAAACTGAGGATAAGAAAGATCGTGCGACCCTTCGCAAATCGTCGACCCAATAAATCATTTGTGATAAAACACTCTTCAAGAGAAAACTTCAAAGCAGGGGATGATACTGAAGGAATGATGCAAAAGATCCATAATGGTAAATGTAGGCTCCAAACAAAGTGTCACATTCTTGCTAAGAAGATCATTCATCAAGGGTACTAATGGACTACCATGGTTCAAGACAACAATGCCTATGTTAGAAGATGCCTCAAATGTCAACAATTTGCTAACCTCCAAGACTTGCCTCCCCGAGAATTATACAACATGTCCTGTCTCCGGACTTTTTCCACTTGGGGCATAGATACTACTTCATAAAATGAATCGAGGTCGAGTCATACGCAATGTTGAATGTAAAGAAAGTGGCCAAGTTTGGTATCCGATAATGGACTCCACTTCGAAGCTAAGGTTATAAAACAGGTCGACGAGTATGGAATTCAAAGATACAAGTCTTCTCTTTACCGACCCCAAGCCAACAGTGTTGTCGAAGCTGCTAAAAAAAGCCTCAAAACCATCATATACAAGATAATCGAACGCTGTAGAGATTAGGCCGATCGGATCCTATATGCCCTCTAGGGCTACCGCACTTTTATCAGAACACCTACTGGTACTACCCTTTATTCTTTGGTATACGGTATGGAAGTAGTTCTCCCCCATAGAAATGGAAGTACCTTCTTTACATATCATGCTCGAAAGCACTGTTCTAAAAAACCCGCCTAGGCTCCGCCTAGGCTTAAGGCTTGGGAGAAACGCCTCGCCTTACGCTTTTCACGCCTTATTTTTGGTAAAACCCTTAAGGCACACTTTTTTCTAAAAACAACAATGATTTAGTGAAACGATGTCACCTTTTAAAGAATTTATTTACAAACCGGACCATTATCTCATCCAAAATAATCAAATAGTATTTTAATTTGCATATATTCAGACATATTTTTATGATCTGTGCAATTTTTGCATTTTAATAGCCTTGTTATGGTTAAAAAATATTAAAATATATTAAGAAGGCCTAAACGCCTTTTCACGCCTAGGCCCGCCTAGGCTTCTAAGGCTTAAGGCTTGGCCTCCACGCCTCAATCACGCCCCACGTTTTTTAGAACCTTGAGTAAATTCAATGAAGAAAACTAGAATCAGATTCATTATCACGGACTCCCACTCTTAAATGAAAAGAGACTTAAAGTTTTATACGATATATAGGGGTACCATCACCGAATAGCACAATCATTTAATAGGAAAGTCAATGATCGCGGTGTCCAAGAAGAAGACCTTTCCCTCAAAGAAATTTTAAATACTATCTGGGATCCTAGAGGGAAGTTCAAACCTAATTAGAGCGACCCCTATATCGTGAAGAAAATCTTATCAGACGGCGTTTCCATGCTCACAGATCTCGATGGAGAATAAACGGTGCATCTAGTCAATCTAGAATGTCTCAGAAAATTCTACCCTTAATCAGAACTCTCAGCGTGCTAGGAGTCTTCTCATCTCCATTCTATTCTAAAAAAAATATCCACTTCCCCCTACCCAGAACTACGTGGGACCAGATCCTCTCAAAACACATTTTTTCAAAATGAAGCTCATAAATTACCAACACCCACAGAGGTGTATAGGTAGTGTTGGTTTTGGCTCTCCTATGATGTTTGGAGCAGAAAAGAGATTGAGGCAACTTTGTGTTGTGTTATTTTCAGTTTTTGGTTTATTTAAAAAATTATCATTTTAGCTCAAATCTATAAATACAAGTGTTATTTCTAGGTTTGGAGAGAGGACAAATGAGTGGGCATATTTGAGAGATAATCAAAGACAAAGAAAGATAGACAGCTACTTTGAGCAAGGTGAGTTCTTGAGGTTGGTTAATGATTGACTTTTGAGATAGATAAGTGAGGTGTGTGTGTAACCATTGGTTCCTAGCCATTTATCTATAAAATAAGATATCCTACCATTTGTGGATGTAGCCCAAAGATTGGGTGAACCACGTAAATTTTTGTTGCTTTTATGTTCTTATTGTCACTTCATTAATGCTTGGTTGATTTAATTGGTAGTTTGCACACTAGTTCATTTACGGAACAAGGTCTTGGGTGTTATCCGCACACCAAGTGTTTGATAAAATTCCCGAGTGAGTTTTATCGTCTTGGTCGCTAGAGATAGTCTTGCTTTAGCGCAATAAGTGGTATCAGCGCTTTGGTTGCTGGGTTTGCTCAATATTTTAGTTCGAGGTTGAATCAATTTTGGCATAGCTTTTGTTTTTGTTCCAAATAAAGGAAAATGTGGAGAGTACTCGAGAATCAACATCTACGAGCAGAGGCTCTAAGAGATGGGATCCGAGTTATGGATCGAGTGGCTCAATGAAGATGGACATGAAGGCTTTTGATGAGAAGATCAATTTTGGGTTATGGCAAAGACGAATGCGAGTTCTTATCCAACAAAGGTTGCAATTAGCATTGTTGGGGGTAAAGGGACGACCAGTAGGCATGACCGATGCCGAGTGGATTGACATTGATCAAAGAGAGACTTCGTGTATTGAGATGCTTATCACGGATGATGTGTTGAATAACGTGATAGCGGAGACCATGGCTAAAGGCATGTAGGATAAGCTAAAACAGATTTATTTAGGAAAGTCATTGTCAAATAAATTGTTCCTCAAGAAGAAACTCTTTAAGCTTGAGATAAAGGAGGGTGAGGATATGATGAAGCATATCAACGTTTTTAATGCCTTGATAAATGATTTGAACCGTATAGATATTCAATTCATTGATGAGGATCGAGCATTGTTGTTGCTTCCATCATTACCCGATTCATACGAGCATTTTGTGACCACTCTCACGTTTGGGAAGTCTACGCTCCGGTGCAACGAGGTTGTGCAAGATATTCAATCTCATGTCACGATGAGAAAGAAGGAAGGTGAAGGTGGCGGGTATTCCCATAATGAAGGCCTTATGGCGAGAGACAGAGGTGGGTAAAATGGTGGGAGGAACTCCAACCGACGATTTAATGACGGTAGTAGGTCTAGCTCGAGGGGTATAGGTGGTAAAGGGATGAAATGCTACAAGTGTCGGGAATAGGGTCATATGATTCGAGAATGTCCTTTGTGGAATGACAAGGTTAAGGGAAAGGTTATTTCCGAGAGGGCAACGTTAGCGAGTGCGGATTATGAAGATGAACATGGAGAACTTCTAATAATCTTCAAGGTTAAATCTTTTTCCCAAGATGATTGGATAATATATTCGAGATCGTCGAATCACGTTTGCTCCAAAAGGGAATATTTTGAGACTTTCACAAAAAATGGAAAAGGTTCAATGTCTTTGGCTAACGGAGAGAAAGTTATCGTTGAGGGTGTCGGGATGGTGAAACTCAAGATTTTCGATGGGGGGAACGCACTTTGGGTGGTGTGGCCTATGTCCCAAAGTTGCGAAAGAATTTGATATCCATTAGCCGTTTAGATTCCAAGGGTTGTCGGGTGTCAGTAGTGGGTGGAGTCTTGAAAGTCATATGCGATTGTATGGTCCTAGCGAGGGGAGAGGAGAGGGAGGGGTTGTATCGTCTAAATCTGACTTTGAGAAAGATGGGGAAGCTGTGTGCACAAGTGATCGAACGTTCGAGGCATGTCTCATTTGTGAAAAAAGCGGAGACATTGGGTGCAATATTTTCGAGAGTAGACAGTAGTGATAGGATAATACCTACTAGTGGCGGGGATGGATCGAAGTCCCCCTCCAGGGCCAACGGGTGATGTTGACTCGGTTTAATTGCACACATGCATTGGCCGATTGGAATCGAGGAGGTGTAAGAATGTGATGGATTCGAGGTGTGTGTAGCTAGTTCAAGGAAGGCCGATGAGTTATTATTTGTGAACATTGGCAAAAGGAAGTCTTTCGTGACAAAGACCTTGTATATCGTTCGAGGGTGAGATTTGGAGGGTGTGAGAGGTGAGGAATTTTCCCTCTCATTCATGGTTATTTCTCATGGTGGAAGATGGTGGTTATGTGTTTAAATGTTTCGTGTAAAGAGGGTGTATGCTATATGTATTGTGTGGGGTGTACTCATCGGGTTACATGAGGAGCGAGATTCACCGTATGGTTACATAGGAAGCATTCAGATGCATGAGATGGAGAGTTCTTAGTTTAGAACTTGGTTCCTTAACGGGTGGAGTCAATTGGAGTCTTGGAGTGAAGACTTGCGGTATCTCACTTCATGGTTAAAAGTTGGAGTGGCTTAACATCGGGTGGAGCGTATTAGCTTATTAGACGTCGGTATAATCTTCGAGCGGATTTGATGTTTGTATTCCGAGTTTGGTTGGATCATGAGGATCGCCTGGGAAATCGCATTAGCTTCTTTGATGGTGGGACGGTCTTCAAGCGGGTTTAATTTCAGCATTTTAGAGATTGGTTGGATCATCAGGATCGCCAAGGTGGAGTTTATTGGATTTGGCTCTCCTATGATGTTTGGGGCAGAACTGAGATTGAGGCAACTTTATGTTGTGTTATTTTCAATTTTTGGTTTATTTATAAATTTGCCATTTTGGCTCAAATCTATAAATATAAGTGTTATTTCTAGGTTTGGAGAGAGGACAAGTGAGTGGGCATATTTGAGAGCTAATCAAAGGCAAAGAAAGATAGAGAGCTACTTTGAGCAAGGTGAGTTCTTGAGGTTGGTTAGTGATTGACTTTTGAGAGAGATAAGTGAGGTGTGTCTGTAACCACTGCTTCCCAGTCATTTATCTATAAAAAAAGATATCCTACCATTTATGGATGTAGCCCAAAGCTTGGGTGAACCACGTAAATTGTTGTTGTTTTTATGTTTTTATTGTCACTTTATTGATGCTTGGTTGATTTGATTGGGTGTTTTCACACTAGTTCATTTACAGAACAATGTCTTGGGTGTTATCCGCACACCAAGTGTTTGATAAAATTTTCGAGTGAGTTTTATTGTCTTGGTCGCTAGAGATAGTCTTGCTTTAGCGCAACAAGTGGTATCAGAGCTTTGGTTGCTGGGTTTGCACAATATTTTGGTTTGAGGTTGAATCAATTTTGGCATAGATATTGTTTTTGTTCCAAATAAAGGAAAATGTGGAGAGTAATCGAGAATAAACCTCTACGAGCAGAGGCTCTATGAGATGGGATCCGAGTTATGGATCGAGTGGCTCAATGAAGACGGACATGAAGGCTTTTGATAAGAAGATCAATTTCGGGTTATGGCAAAGATGAATGTGAGGCGTTCTTGTCCAACAGAGGTTGTAATTAGCATTGTTGGGGGGGAGAGGGACGACAAGTAGGCATGACCGATGCCGAGTGGATTGACATTGATCAAAGAGCAACTTCGTGTATTTAGATGCTTGTCACGAATGATATGTTGAATAACGTGATAGCGGAGACTATGGCTAAAGGCATGTGGGATAAACTAGAACAGATTTATTTGGGAAAGTCATTGTCAAATAAATTGTTCCTCCAAAAGAAACTCTTTAAGCTTGAGATAAAGGAGGGTGAGGATATGATGAAGCATATCAACGTTTTTAATGCCTTGATAAATGACTTGAATCGTATAGATATTCAATTCATTCATAAGGATTGAGAATTGTTGTTGCTTCCATCATTACCCGAATCATACTTGCATTTTGTGACCACTCTTATGTTTGGGAAGTCTACGCTCCGGTGCAATGAGGTTGTTCAAGATATTCAATCTCATGTCACGATGAGAAAGAAGGAAGGTGGAGGTGACGGGTATTCTCATAATGAAGGCCTTATGGCGAGAGACGGAGGTGGGAAAAATGGTGGGAGGAACTCCAACCGGGGATTTAATGACGGTAGTAGGTCTAGATCGAGGGGTGTTGGTGGTAAAGGGCCGAAATGCTATAAGTGCCGGGAATGGGGTCATATGATTCGAGAATGTCCTTTGTGGAATTACAAGGTTAAGGGCAAGGTTATTTCCGAGAGGGTAACGTTAGCGAGTGCGGATTATGAAGATGAACTTGGAGAACTTCTCACAATCTCCAAGGTTAAATCTTTTTCCCAAGATGATTGGATATTAGATTCTGGATTGTCGGATCATGTTCGCTCTAAGAGGGAATATTTTGAGACTTTCATAGAAAATGGAAAATGTTCCATGTCTTTGGCTAACGGGGAGAAAGTTATCGTTGAGGATGTCGGGATGGTAAACCTCAAGATGTTCGATGGGGTGGAACGCACTTTGGGTGGTGTGGCCTATGTCCTAAAGTTGCGAAAGAATTTGATATCCTTTAGCCGTTTGGATTCCAAGGGTTGTCGGGTGTCAGTGGTGGGTGGAGTCTTGAAAGTCACACTCAATTGTATGGTCCTAGCGAGGGGAGAGGAGAGGGAGGGGTTGTATCGTCTAAATCTGACTTTGAGAAAGATGGGGAAGCTGTGTGTACAAGTGATCGAACGTTCGAGGCATGTCTCATTTGTGAACAAAGCGGAGACATTGGGTGCTAGCTTTCCGAGAGTAGACAGTAGTGATCAGATAATACCTACTAGTGGAGGGGATGGATCGAAGTCCCCCTCCAGGGCCAACGGGTGATGTTGACTCTGCTTAATTGCACACATGCATTGGCCGATTGGAATCTAGGAGGTGTAAGAATGCGATGGATTTGAGGTGTGTGTAGCTTGTTCAAGGATGGTCGATGAGTTATTATTTATGAACATCAGCAAACGGGAGCCTTTCATTACAAAGACTGGGTACATCTTTCGAGGGTGAGATTTGGAGTTTGTGAGAGGTGAGGAATTTTCCATCTCATCCGTTGTTATTTCTCATGGTAGAAGATGGTGTTGATGTGTTTGAATGTTTCGTGTAAAGAGGGTGTATGCTATATGTATTGTGTGGGGGTGTACTCACCGGGTTACATGAGGAGCGAGATTCACCGTATGGTTACATGGGACGCATTCAGATGCTTGAGATGGAGAGTTCTTAGTTTTGAACTTGTTTCCTCAACGAGTGGAGTCGTTTGAATTTTGAAGTGGTGTAGCATCGGGTGGAGCGTATTGGCTTATTAGATGTCGGTATGATCTTCGAGTGAATTTGATGTTTGTATTCCGAGTTCGGTTGGATCATGAGGATCGCCTGGGGGAATCGCATTAGCTTGGTAGATGGTGGGACGGTCTTCAAGCGGGTTCAATTTCATCATTTTAGATATTGATTGGATCGTCAGGATCGACAAGGTGGAGTTTGTTGGCTTTGGCTCTCCTATGATGTTTGGGGCAGAACTGAGATTGAGGCAACTTTGTGTTGTGTTATTTTCAATTTTTGGTTTATTTACAAATTTGCCATTTTGGCTCAAATCTATAAATACAAGTGCTATTTCTAGGTTTGGAGAGAGGACAAATGAATAGGCATATTTGAGAGCTAATCAAAGGCAAAGAGAGATAGAGAGCTACTTTGATCAAGGTGAGTTCTTGAGGTTGGTTAGTGATTAACTTTTGAGAGTGATAAGTGAGGTGTGTGTGTAACCATTGGTTCCTAGCCATTAATCTATAAAAGAAGATATCCTACCATTTGTGGATGTTGTCAAAAGCTTGGGTGAGCCACATAAATTGTTGTTGCTTTGATTGTTTGTTGCTTTTATGTTCTTATTGTCACTTCATCGATGCTTGACTGATTTGATTGGGAGTTTGCACACTAGTTCATTTACGGAACAAGGTCATGGGTGTTATCCGCACACCAAGTGTTTGATAAAATTCTCAAGTGAGTTTTATTATCTTGGTCGCTAGAGATAGTCTTGCTTTAGCGAAACAAGTGGTATCAGAGCTTTGGTTACTGGGTTTGCTCAATATTTTGGTTCGAGGTTGAATTAATTTTGGCATAGCTTTTATTTTTATTCCAAATGAAGAAAAATGTGGAGAGTACTCTAGAATCAAACTCTACGAGCAGAGGCTCTAAGAGATGGGATCCGAGTTATGGATCGAGTGGCTCAATAAAGACGGACATAAAGGCTTTTGATGAGAAGATCAATTTTGGGTTTTGACAAAGATGAATGCGAGGCGTTCTTGTCCAACAGAGGTTGTAATTATCATTATTGGGGGGAGAGGTACGACCAGTTTGCATGACCGATGCCGAGTGGATTGACATTGATCAAAGAGCGACTTCGTGTATTGAGATGCTTATCACGGATGATGTGTCAAATAACATGATAGCAGAGACCATGGCTAAAGGCATGTGGGATAAGCAAGAACAGATTTATTTGGTAAAGTCATTGTCAAATAAATTGTTCCTCAAGAAGAAACTCTTCAAGCTTGAGATAAAGGAGGGTGAGGATATGATGAAGCATATCAACGTTTTTAATGCCTTGATAAATGACTTGAACCGTATAGATATTCAATTCATTGATGAGGATCGAGTATTGTTGTTGCTTCTATCATTACCCGAGATATACGAGCATTTTGTGACCACTCTTATGTTTGGGAAGTCTACGCTCCGGTGCAATGAGGTTGTGCAAAATATTCAATCTCATGTCACGATGAGAAAAAAGGAAGGTGGAGGTGACGGGTATTACCATAACGAAGTCCTTAAGGCGAGAGACAAAGGTGGACAAAATGGTGGGAGGAACTCCAACCGAGGATTTAATGACGGTAGTAGGTCTAGATCGAGGGGTGTTGGTGGTAAAGGGATGAAATGATACAAGTGCCGGGAATGGGGTCATATGATTCGAGAATATCCTTTGTGGAATGACAAGGTTAAGGGCAAGGTTGTTTCCGACAAGGCAACGTTAGCAAGTGCGGATTATGAAGATGAACTTGGAGTTAACTCTTTTCCCCAAGATGATTGGATATTAGATTCGGGATCGTCGGATCACGTTTGATCCAAGAGGGAATATTTTAAGACTTTCACGAAAAATGGAAGAGGTTCCATGTCTTTGGCTAATGGACAGAAATTTTGCCGTTGAGGGTGTCGGGATCGTGAAACTCAAGATGTTAGATGGGGTGGAACGCACTTTGGGTGGTGTGGCCTATGTCCCAAAGTGGCGAAAGAATTTGATATCCATTAGTCGTTTGGATTCCAAGGGTTGTCGGGTGTCAGTGACGGGTGGAGTCTTGAAAGTCACATGCGGTTGTATGGGCCTAACAAGGGGAGAGGAGAGGGAGGGGTTGTATCGTCTAAATCAGACTTTGAGAAAGATGGGGAAACTGTGTGCACAAGTGATCGAACGTTCGAGGCATGTCTCATTTGTGAAAAAAGCGGAGACATTGGGTGCTAGTTTTTTTAGAGTAGACAGTAGTGATAGGATAATACCTACTAGTGGAGGGGATGGATCGAAGTCCCCCTCCAGGTCCAATGGGTGATGTTGACTCGATTTAGTTGCACACAAGCATTGGCCGATTGGAATCGAGGAGGTGTAAGAATGTGATGGATTCGAGGTGTGTGTAGCTAGTTCAAGGAAGGCCGATGAGGTATTATTTGTGAGCATTGGCAAACGGGAGTCTTTCGTGACAAAGACTTGGTACATCTTTGAGGGTCAGATTTGAAGGGTGTGAGAGGTGAGAAATTGTCCCTCTCATCCGTAGTTATTTCTCATGTTGGAAGATGGTGTTAATGTGTTTAAATGTTTCGTGTTAAGAGGGTGTGTGGGAGTGTACTCACTGGGTTACATGAGGAGTGAGATTCACCGTATGGTCACATGGGAAGCATTCAGATGCATGAGATGGAAATTTCTTAGTTTAGAACTTGGTTCCTCAGCGGGTGGAGTCGTTTGGAGCCTTAGAGTGAAGACTTGCAGTATCTCACTTCATGGCTGAAGTTTAGAGTGGCTTATCATCGGGTGGAGCGTATTGGCTTGTTAGACGTCGGTACGATCTTCGATCGAATTTGATGTTTGTATTCCGAGTTCGGTTGGATCATGAGGATCACCTGGGGGAATCGCATTAGCTTGGTAGATGGTGGGATGGTCTTCAAGCGTGTTCAATTTCAGCATTTTAGAGATTAGTTGGCTCGTCAGGATTGCCAAGGTGGAGTTTGTTGGCTTTGGCTCTCCTATGATGTTTGGGGAAGAACTGAGATTGAGGCAACTTTTATGTTGTGTTATTTTCAGTTTTTGATTTATTAACAAATTTGCCATTTTGGCTCAAATATATAAATACAAGTGTTATTTCTAGGTTTGGAGAGAGGACAAATGAGTGGGCATATTTGAGAGCTAATCAAAGGCAAAGAGAGATAGAGAGCTACTTTGATTAAGGTGAGTTCTTGAGGTTGGTTAGTGATTGACTTTTGAAAGTGATAAGTGAGGTGTGTGTGTAACCATTGGTTCCTAGCCATTAATCTATAAAAGAAGATATCCTATCATTTGTGGATGTTGTCCAAAGCTTGGGTGAACCACGTAAATTGTTGTTGCTTTTATGTTCTTATTTTCACTTCATCGATGCTTAACTGATTTGATTGGGAGTTTGCACACTAGTTCATTTACGAAACAAGGTCATGGGTGTTATCCGCACACCAAGTGTTTGATAAAATTCTCGAGTGAGTTTTATTATCTTGGTCGCTAGAGATAGTCTTGCTTTAGCGAAACAAGTGGTATCAGAGCTTTGGTTGCTGGGTTTGCTTAATATTTTGGTTCGAGGTTGAATTAATTTTGGCATAGCTTTTATTTTTATTCCAAATGAAGAAAAATATGGAGAGTACTCTAGAATCAACCTCTACGAGCAGAGGCTCTAAGAGATGGGATCCGAGTTATGGATCGAGTGGCTCAATAAAGACGGACATAAAGGCTTTTGATGAGAAGATCAAATTCAGGTTTTGACAAAGATTAATGCGAGGCGTTCTTGTCCAACAGAGGTTGCAATTAGCACTATTGGGGGGAGAGGTACGACCAGTAGGCATGACCGATGCCGAGTGGATTGACATTGATCAAAGAGCAACTTCGTGTATTGAGATGCATATCACGGATGATGTGTTAAATAACGTAATAGAGGAGACCGTGGCTAAAGGCATGTGGGATACGCTAGAACAGATTTATTTGGGAAAGTCATTGTTAAATAAATTGTTCCTCGAGAAGAAACTCTTCAAGCTTGAGATAAAGGAGGGTGAGGATATGATGAAGCATATCAACGTTTTTAATGCCTTGATAAATGACTTGAACCGTAATAATATTCAATTCATTGATGAGGATCGAGCATTGTTGTTGCTTCTGTCATTACTCGATTCATACGAGCATTTTGTGACCACTCTCATGTTTAAGAAGTCTACGCTCCGGTGCAACGAGGTTGTGCAAGATATTCAATCTCATATCACGATGAGAAAGAAGGAAGGTGGAGGTGACTGGTATTCTCATAATGAAGGCCTTATGGCGAGAGACAGAAGTGGGTAAAATGGTGGGAGGAACTCCAACCGGGGATTTAATGACGGTAGTGGGTCTAGCTCGAGGGGTGTAGGTCGTAAAGGGCTGAAATGCTACAAGTGCCGGAAATGGGGTCATATGATTCGAGAATGTCCTTTGTGGAATGACAAGGTTAAGGGCAAGGTTGTTTTCGAGAGGGCAACGTTAGCGAGTGCGGATTATGAAGATGAACATGGAGAACTTCTAATAATCTTCAAGGTTAAATCTTTTTCCCAAGATGATTGGATAATATATTCGAGATCGTCGAATCACGTTTGCTCCAAAAGGGAATATTTTGAGACTTTCACAAAAAATGGAAAAGGTTCCATGTCTTTGGCTAACGGAGAGAAAGTTATCGTTGAGGGTGTCGGGATGGTGAAACTCAAGATTTTTTATGGGGGGACGCACTTTGGGTGGTGTGGCCTATGTCCCAAAGTTGCGAAAGAATTTGATATCCATTAGCCGTTTAGATTCCAAGGGTTGTCGGGTGTCAGTGGCGGGTGGAGTCTTGAAAGTCATATGAGATTGTATGGTCCTAGCGAGGGGAGAGGAGAGTGAGGGTTTGTATCGTCTAAATCAGACTTTGAGAAAGATGGGGAAGCTGTGTGCACAAGTGATCGAACGTTCGAGGCATGTCTCATTTGTGAAAAAAGCGGAGACATTGGGTGCAATCTTTTCGAGAGTAGACAGTGGTGATAGGATAATACCTACTAGTGGCGGGGATGGATCGAAGTCCCCCTCCAGGGCCAACGGGTGATGTTGACTCGGTTTAATTGCACACATGCATTGGCCGATTGGAATCGAGGAGGTGTAAGAATGTGATGGATTAGAGGTGTGTGTAGCTAGTTCAAGGAAGGTCGATGAGTTATTATTTGTGAACATTGGCAAAATGAAGTCTTTCGTGACAAAGACTTGGTATATCATTCGAGGGTGAGATTAGGATGGGGTGAGAGGTGAGGAATTTTCCCTCTCATCCGTGGTTATTTCTCATGGTGGAAGACGGTGGTTATGTATTTAAATGTTTCGTGTAAAGAGGGTGTATGCTATATGTATTGTGTGGGGTGTACTCATCGGGTTACATAAGGAGCGAGATTCACCGTATGGTTACATGGGAAGCATTCAGATGCATGAGATGGAGAGTTCTTAGTTTTGAACTTGGTTCCTCAACGGGTGGAGACATTTGGAGTCTTGGAGTGAAGACTTGTGGTATCTCACTTCATGGTTGAAGTTTGGAGTGGCTTAGCATCGGGTGGAGCGTATTGGCTTATTAGACGTCGGTATGATCTTCGAGTGAATTTGATGTTTGTATTCCGAGTTCGGTTGGATCATGAGGATCACCTGGGGGAATCGCATTAGCTTGGTAGATGGTGGGACGGTCTTCAAGCGGGTTCAATTTCATTATTTTAGAGATTGCTTGGATCGTCATGATCGACAAGGTGGAGTTTGTTGGCTTTGGCTCTCCTATGATGTTTGGGGCAGAACTGAGATTGAGGCAACTTTGTGTTGTGTTATTTTCAGTTTTTGGTTTATTTACAAATTTGTCATTTTGGCTCAAATCTATAAATACAAGTGTTATTTCTAGGTTTGGAGAGAGGACAAACGATTGGGCATATTTGAGAGATAATCAAAGGCAAAGAGGGATAGGGGGCTACTTTGAGCAAGGTGAGTTCTTGAGGTTAGTTAGTGATTGACTTTTGAGAGAGATAAGTGAGGTGTGTGTGTAACCATTGGTTCATAGCCATTTATGTATAAAAGAAGATATCCTACCATTTGTGGATATAACCCAAAGCTTGGGTGAACCACGTAAATTGTTGTTGCTTTTATTGTTTATTGCTTTTATGTTCTTATTGTCACTTCATTGATGCTTGGTTGATGTAATTGGGAGTTTGCACACTAGTTCATTTACGGAACAAGGTCATGGGTGTTATCCGCACACCAAGTGTTTGATAAAATTCTCGAGTGAGTTTTATTTTCTTGGTCGCTAGAGATAGTCTTGCTTTAGCGAAATAATTGGTATCAGAGCTTTGGTTGCTGGGTTTGCTCAATATTTTGGTTCGAGGTTGAATCAATTTTGGCATAGCTTTTGTTTATATTCCAAATGAAGAAAAATGTGGAGAGTACTCTAGAATCAACCTCTACGAGCAGAGGCTCTAAGAGATGGGATCCGAGTTATGGATCGAGTGGCTCAATAAAGACGGACATAAAGGCTTTTGATGAGAAGATCAATTTCGGGTTTTGGCAAAGATGAATGTGAGGCGTTCTTGTCCAATAAAGGTTGGAATTAACATTGTTGGGGGGGGAGAGGGACGACCAATAGGCATGACCGATGCCGAGTGGATTGACATTGATCAAATAGCGACTTCGTGTATTGAGATGCTTATCACGGATGATGTGTTAAATAACATGATAGTGGAGACCATGGCTAAAGGCATGTGGGATAAGCTAGAACATATTTATTTGGTAAAGTCATTGTCAAATAAATTGTTCCTCAAGAAGAAACTCTTCAAGCTTGAGATAAAGGAGGGTGAGGATATGATGAAGCATATCAACGTTTTTAATGCCTTGATAAATGACTTGAACCGTATAGATATTCAATTCATTGATGAGGATAGAGCATTGTTGTTGCTTCTATCATTATCCAATTCATACGAGCATTTTGTGAAGTCTACGCTCCGGTGCAACGAGGTTGTGCAAGATATTCAATATCATGTCACGATGAGAAAAAATGAAGGTGGAGGTGGCGGGTATTACCATAATGAAGGCCTTAAGGCGACAGACAAAGGTGGGCAAAATGGTGGGAGAACTCCAACCGGGGATTTAATGACGGTAGTAGGTCTTGATCGAGGGGTGTTGGTGGTAAAGGGCCGAAATGCTACTAGTGCCGAGAATGGGGTCATATGATTCGATAATGTCCTTTGTGGAATGACAAGGTTAAAGGCAAGGTTGTTTCCGAGAGGGCAACGTTAGCGAGTGCGGATTATGAAAATGAACTTGGAGAACTTTTCACAATCTTTAAGGTTAACTCTTTTCCCCAAGATGATTGAATATTAGATTCGGGATCGTCGGATCACGTTTGCTCCAAGAGGGAATATTTTGAGACTTTCACGGAAAATGGAAAAGGTTCCATGTATTTGGCTAACGGAGAGAAAGTTGCCATTGAGGGTGTCGGGATGGTGAAACTCAAGATGTTCGATGGGGTGGAACGCACTTTGGATGGTGTGGCCTATGTCCCAAAGTTGCAAAAGAATTTGATATCCATTAGTCGTTTGGATTCCAAGGTTTGTCGGGTGTCAGTGGCGGATGGAGTCTTGAAAGTCACACGCGGTTGTATGGGCCTAACAAGGGGAGAGGAGAGGGAGGGGTTGTATCGTCTAAATCAGACTTTGAGAAAGATGGGGAAACTGTGTGCACAAGTGATCGAACGTTCGAGGCATGTCTCATTTGTGAAAAAAGCGGAGACATTGGGTGCTAGTTTTTTTAGAGTAGACAGTAGTGATAGGATAATACCTACTAGTGGAGGGGATGGATTGAAGTCCCCCTCCAGGTCCAATGGGTGATGTTGACTCGATTTAGTTGCACACAAGCATTGGCCGATTGGAATCGAGGAGGTGTAAGAATGTGATGGATTCGAGGTGTGTGTATATAGTTCAAGGAAGGCCGATGAGGTGTTATTTGTGAGCATTGGCAAACGGGAGTCTTTCGTGACATAGACTTGGTACATCTTTCGAGGGTGAGATTTGGAGGGTGTGAGAGGTGAGAAATTTTCCCTCTCATCCGAGTTATTTCTCATGCTGGAAGATGGTGTTAATGTGTTTGAATGTTTCGTGTAAAGTGAGTGTATGCTATATGTATTGTGTGGGGGTGTACTCACCGGGTTACATGAGGAGCGAGATTCACCGTATGGTTATATGGGAAGCATTCAGATGCATGAGATGGTGTGTTCTTAGTTTAGAACTTGGTTCCTCAGTGGGTGGAGTCGTTTGGAGTCTTGGAGTGAAGACTTGAGGTATCTCACTCCATGGTTGAAGTTTGGAGTGGCTTAGCATCGGGTGGAGCATATTGGCTTGCTAGACATCGGTACGATCTTCGAGCGGATTTAATATTTGTATTCTGAGTTCGGTTGGATCATGAGGATCGCCTGGGGGAATCGCATTAGCTTGGTGGATGGTGGAACGGTCTTCAAGCGGGTTCAATTTCAGCATTTTAGAGGTTGGTTGGATCGTCAGGATTGCCACGGTGGAGTTTGTTGGCTTTAGCTCTCCTATGATGTTTGGGGCAGAACTGAGATTAAGGCAACTTTATGTTGTGTTATTTTCAGTTTTTAGTTTATTTACAAATTTGCCATTTTGGCTCAAAGCTATAAATACAAGTGTTATTTCTCGATTTTTAGAGAGGGCAAATGAGTGGGCATATTTGAGAGCTAATCAAAGGCAAAGAGAGATAGAGAGCTACTTTGATCAAGATGAGTTCTTGAGGTTGGTTAGTGATTGACTTTTGAGAGAGATAAGTGAGGTGTGAGTGTAACCATTTGTTCCTAGCCATTAATCTATAAAAGAAGATATCCTACCATTTATGGATGTTGTCCAAAGCTTGGGTAAACCACGTAAATTGTTGTTGCTTTGATTGTTTGTTGCTTTTATATTCTTATTATCACTTCATTGATGCTTGATTGATTTGATTGGGAGTTTGCTCACTAGTTGATTATGGAACAAGGTCTTGGGTCTTATCCGCACACCAAGTATTTGATAAAATTCCCGAGTGAGTTTTATCGTCTTGGTCGCTAGAGATAGTCTTGCTTTAGCGCAACAGGTATCCCATACGATATACATGGGCATGGCCCTTTCTTGTTCAAAAAATTCTATTATTTTCTAACCTATGAGAATAACGGTCCATCTTATCATTTACAAGAACAAAATGATTATGTATGCCTTAGCGATTGGTATAGATAATTCAAATGAAAAATTCATCAGAAGACATAATAAAATATGTCAAAATTATTTTTATTTCAAAATCATGGAACGTAGAAGTTACATGAAATATTAGTAAAGGTAGTCAAACAGACCCCCTTCTTCTAACTTACAAACCAACCTGCATTTTCGCTAATAGCTTACAAACCAACCTGCATTTCCGCTAACAACTTACAAACCATCCTACCAAATCCCTACCCATTAAATTAGCTTCACAGAAAAATTCCAAAACACCTACACCAAACCACCCTCAAATAAAATTCCCGAGCTTTACCAAATATTGCCTTCACCTACCAAACGACCCTACCTCATTATCATTGCCTGCTCTCGGAGGTCCCCATGTCTCCCACTCCTGATTAGTTCTCCCTATACTATCCATGCAGCGGTATGCTTTGATAAGATTTATCGAAACCACAATACCCTCCTCTATAATGTCGAACACAACAAGCCACCTTTGCCCAGTCTTCACTTCCAAAATCTTCCCAACTACTCGTTTCCATAACAATTTCAGATAATCCCCAAATACATGCCAAGCCCCTCCAAAAGATTATGACAGATGGGCAGACGATCGTTTGACCCACCACAAAGGTTCCAGTATCATCCATAAAGACTCAGTAAAGTCCCCTACCGGGAATAAGTTGGTTATATCAGGAGGCACTATCTGCTCCCACCCTAATTGATGCAGAATCCACGAAGGAAAACAAAAGGAAATTTGGCGAAGGTCAATCAACTGCACATACCGATACTCTCTTAACTTCAAAATGAGTTACAAGTCCCCACACCATGGCATACACCGGCTAAAACAGTAGGCTCCATGCTCCACAAACCATTTAGAAGGGCCGAAACTGGAAAAAAAACTAGTGAAAAAGTTAGGGACACCCGACAGGGGATACTCAGGGGACCGCCAGGCAAAACCTCTTAGAGAGCCACATGAACAACATGATAGGGCTCCATGTAGAGAGTAGAAACGTCCCTCCTTCCAAGAAGCAAGACCATTCAAAGTCTCCTGTAAGGACAAAATTTCAAATTGAGTCCATTATAGTATTTGACTTATTCCCGGAATAAAATAATGTTTTTGAGTCGTAGATAGATTTTTTATTGTCACGATCCCACACGGTCTATGACGTAAAGTTTATTGAAGATGTTGCGGCTAAACTTCAAAGATAAATCAAGCCGAGATTTTATTGGTGCACGTTTCACGTCTTCATTGCATTCCGAGATCACTTAGGTATGAATGTGTAATGTTAATGCGACTCAGAAAATATTTTAGGATGTTATTTTATTGAATAATTGTTTTTAAAATATTTTTAAAAGTATTTTAAAACGTTTAAACTTTATTTATTCTGAGATAAAGATCGTTTAGAGTTATGTAAAATACAAACTCTCATTTTCAGTGGTTCAAATGACTTTGAATTTTGTTCAAGCGAGGTCGCTATGTCGTTCAAACGACATATGTATTTTTTTTAATGACAGGCTTATTTCGTTCGAACGATGCGCCACCTTAACTTTTTTATATAATGCGTGTTTCTCTCAGAATTTCAAAAAAAGTTGCAGAGCTAAAAAAACAGTTTACATCCAGTACGTTTTCTACCCAAATTTTCTAAGGTTTTAAAAGACTAAAAACATCCTCTGAGTTTCAAAGATCTGAGCTTCCATTCACATATGCAAAAATGATATTTGTTTGCACCCTAGTGGTTTTGTTTTACCCTTTGAACATCGTTGGGTTTGTGGTGAAGAAGCGAAGGAGTTCGTGTTCAACATCGCAGACGTTTCCAAGATACATCGGTGGAATCCGAGGTATTCCTGGACGCACTTCCTATGGAAAGGTATCGCAGAAGGACTCGCGTGGGCATTATGAAAGAGTGGTTGAAGATTCAGAGAAGCTTCAAGACTCTTGGGGATCGAGGCGTTGAGTAAGTTTGTCTTTGTACTTTGTAAAACCGCATTATAGTGATTGTTTGGCTTGGGTCGTCCGAGGTTTTTCCCCTTAGTGGTTTCCTCGTACATTCGGCGTCGCTTTTGTGAGCTTACTTAATTTTACTTGCTTTAATCACTAGATGCATGTTTAGGATTAATCAAGATAAATTTTGGTTAAGTTAAAATAGGTTCAAAACTTAGTGCGGCTTCAAATTTGGAAAAGGGTTTTAAAAAAGAAAGTTGGTTTTGACATGCTTAAAACACACTCGAAAGAAAAAGGGGCCTACAAATTGGTATCAAAGCTAAAAACATTTTTTATTTGTGTTTGATCCCTTGGGTTTTTTAGGATGAATTTCGGAGGTATGGAAAGTTCTAGAGCTTCTGTTTTTACGGAACTAATTATGCTTATTGGAAAATGTGAATGAGAAGTGCTTTAAAATCAATTCATGAGCATGTGTGGTTAGCAGTTGAAAAGGGTTGGACTCCACCGGTAACACGAGAGGGTGAGGCCGCTATTTTAAAAGTCGTTGAGTCATGGACCAAAGCCGAACATAGACTTGCACTTTATAACTCTAAAAGTCTTCACATTATTTCCTCACGTCACACCGGAAGAGTATAATAGAATCATTACTTGTGAAACTTCGAAAGAGGCTTGGGATACACTTGCACTTACTCACGAGGGCACTAACACGGTTATAGCGTCTAAGCAACAAAACCTTACTACACAGTTTAAGACGATTAAGATGTTAAAGAGTGAGTCGTTTGATGAGTTCTATGGTAGGTTGTCCAATATTGTCAACTCGTTAAGAGAGAAGATACTCAACAACCGTGTCATAAAGAAAATTTTAAGATCATTGCCAAGTAGGTTTGATGTAAAAGTGACCGTTCTAAACTCCTTAGGTATGCTTGAATCGACAAAACTTGAAGAGATTGTAGGTGACTTATAAACCTATGAACTCGATATGTTTACCTCCAAGCAAATGCCAAAGAAAGAAAAAGGCATTGCTTTAAAAGCTAGAAAGGAGAAGACTAATGTTTTGAATGACGATTCCGATTCCGATTTTGAGGATTTAGCCTTGTTGGCAAAGAATCTCAAAAAGTTTCTTAAATTCAAAAAGCAATCAAAAGATGCTTAAAGATTTAAGAAATTTAAGAACAACAAGGTAGATCCCTCCCCTAAGGATGAGAGTGAGAAAGTTGAGAGGGATGAATCGGATAGGTGTTTCAGGGGTGAGGCGTATGGTCACAAGGTTGCCAAGTGTCCCACTAGACTTAAGAAGGACGGAAAGAAATCGAAAGCTTATAATGCCACCTTAAATGATAGTGAATCGGAAGAAGGAGAGAATTCCCCCATTGACCATAACTTTATTGCATTCATGGCATGTCATGTGAGCGACAACAATAAATATTCCCATGAAGATTCTCGTGTGCATGATACTTCCGAGGCCGTTGAATCCCAAGTGAGTGAGGGTGAAGTTAGTGAGGATGAGGAGATCGATTTAGAAGAGCTACAAGTTGCCATTAGTGAGTTGTATGCGGAAGCGGTAAAAGTGAAAAAGGAAAACTCAAAATTGCAAGCTAAATTAAATGAGCATGCCAACGAAAATAATGATGCTTTAATTGAAGATCTTAGGGCACGAGAGAAGATGCTTAGGGAGAAGCTAGAGTACGTTGAAAAAGAGAGAGATGGTCTTTGTTGTTTGATAGAGGCTTTAAAGAAGTAGATTCTTGAGTTTGAGGAGTCTAGACATTTGCTTGAGTCTAGGATTTGTGAGTTAGAGGAGAAGTTGAAAGACTCAAGTAAGGTGAAGTTTGATTTGGAAGCTAAGTCGAAGAAAATGGATAGGTTGTTAGGCACCGTCCAAGTCAAGGGAAGTTTTATATAGGCTACGAGGATCACATTGTTCCCATTCCTGAAGCCAATACTAATAGTGTGAGAGAGCCCACAAGGAATGATAGTAGAGGTTAACATTTTGGTAATCATTCCCGTTGTGTTTACACTTGTTTACATTGCGGTAGGAAAGGTCACCTTAGACGTTTTTGTTATGACCTTAGGAATGCTCCTAGGAAGTTTAGGAATAAAGTCGTTTCGGTTCCCAAAATCCCCATGCGTAATTTCACACCTACTTGGGTTAGGAAATCAGACTTAGAGACTTCAAGAATTAAACTTCACGGTTCTCATTTGGTTGCACGTGATTCTTCTGATGCTAAATCTAAAGGATGATTATGTTGCCATGTTTATCATACGCTAGTCTTTGCATCATGATTTATATCTTGCTAGTGTTATGACATGTGTATCTTTTGCATTATACTTTTTCATTTATTGAGTCTTATTTGAAAAATACAAAAATATTTTATTTTTAGACCTAAAATATTTTAGAAAAACACAAAAACATTTTCGGTTTATTTTTTATGTCGTGAGTGTTTCATATTTGATGTGGCATATTGGTGTGCTTGGACCCCCGTTATTTCATTATCCATGTGGCTAGGACATTTGGTCATAAGTATTGATGCATTGAATGATCTTAACCATTGTCTATAAGTGGTGGTTTCGAAATCGATATGCATTTGGATTCGACTTTATATGCCATCTTTGCACACATGCAAGAGTTTATATGAATGTTTGACATCTCATTCATATTTGAGTTTGGTGAGACATTATTATCTCAATTTTATCATCTATGCGTAAGTGAACTTAGGAGGATGTGTGCATGTAATAACCGTTTACTGTGAGGACTAAAATTGCATAAATTGAAATGATGATGAGTGTTCACTGGAAAGGGCTTCGAGAATACAAAATTAACTCGTTGTGAAAGCCATCGTTCAAAAGATCCCAAAAGAAAAAATAAAGGCAATAAAAAAAATCATAGACAAAAATGGGCCAATTAGTTTATGTTCATTTCAAAAGAAAAATTATGATATATATTTGAGGGAGTTTGGATTAATAATTAAACGGGTTTGCACCATGAACCCTAGTGTTGAAACATAGCATCATGACGCTATTGTTTGTAGAATCGTCAATATTCCGGATTAGTGTGCATGTTGATGGTTTAGTTCATTTAGATCATATATTAATTGTCACATATGGCTAAAATAAAGTTTGATGACATCTTGTTATCAATTAGAGCTTCTTGAACGTTTTAATGAATTGGAGTTATGAATCATTTGTTGTAGTTCTCAGCCATTCATTCCATATCCATGTTTGAGAACATTGATTCTATGTTGGCATGAAACTCACATTGTTTTGACTTATCTAATTTTTTGGTTTTGAATCTATTTTGCTCCTTTTTGTTCTTTCAAATTAAATTTTTCAGGAAGTTTTTTCACTTGACGAAACGTCATGGTTTTTAACACTAGAATTGAGATTTTTTTTGTGTCGTCTAAACGACAATCAGACTTCGTTCGAGCGACAATCTGATGTCGCGTGAAATTATGTTCACGCAAGGTTCAAGCGACATTTTTGGCATTAATTTATCAGAGTTGGTCGCGAGAAGGTCGCGAGATGAGTTGCTTCGAGTGAGGGCACACTGTTTTGCATTATTTAAGCTCTCTTGATGTGCTGGTTTGAGCGACCTTCCTATGTCGTTCAAACGACAAGGCTAAGTCGTCCGAGCGACCTCTTGAGGATTTTTTGGATTCTTTTATTTTCGTACCTGTTGCATTAATATGATGATATTCCTCTGGGCTGGTACATCTGGGCAGTTTTATGCTGGATGATTATGCATGATGGATTTTTACTGAATCATTCGTTTAGTCATATCATTACGAATTTTGATGATTTTTCACATGTGACTAATGTTTACTAGCTATGGATTTGATATCTTTTGATCATTATTAGTCGGTTGTTTCATGTTTATCTAGATATTCTCAATTGATTATCATATGCTAGATATTTAATGAATTATCTAGTCGAGACAAAAAGGGGGGAGAGATGCATGTGAAGTAGGGGGAGAGTTTGTTTGGTGAGTATATATGTTTATTGCATAACATATTGGTATCATTTTTGTGATCATATGCTTTCATGCTTATGTTGATTAGTTTACACAAATTGGTATCATGTTATCTAATCTTGCTCACATATTTAACAAATGATTTGGATTTTATTTTTACAAATTGGTATTAATATTTCATATTGGTATCATAATGCTTTATATCATTTGTACCTCCATAATTCACTGGATATTTTTATGTTTCATGTGTTGAGGTATGCTTAAGAGATTCGAGATTTCAAGTCTATATCACATTCAGACAACTCATGCTTTTCGGACCATCATTTTCTAGTCTTGTCATGTAATTTTTTATTTTTGGGTTTTATGGGATGAAATTTAGGCGTCATACGGCTTGACGGCCCGACTTAGGCATTTCACTGTTTGGATTTTGTTCCGAAATAGTCAAAGGGGGAGATTTGTAAGGACAAAATTTCCAATTGAGTCCATTACAGTATTTGACTTATTCTCGAAATAAAATGATGTTTTTGAGTCATATATAGATTTTTATTGTCACGATCCCACATAGTCTATGACATAAAGTTTATTGAAGACGTTGCGTCCAAGCTTCAAAGATAAATCATGCCACGATTTTATTGGTGCACGTTTCACGTGTTCATTGCATTTCGAGATCACTCACGTATGAATGCATAATGTTAAAGGGACTTGAAAAATATTTTAGGATGTTATTTTATTGAATAAATGTTTTTAAAATATTTTTAAAAGTGTTTTAAAATGTTTAAAGTTCGTTTATTCTAAGATAAATATCGTTTAGAGTTGTGTTAAACACAAACTCTCGTTTTCAGTGGTTCAAACGACTTTGAATGTCATTAGAGAGAGATCGTTATGTCGTTCAAATGACATATGCATTTCGTTAGAGCGATATGCTTATTTCGTTCGAATGATGCGCCTAGGACTGTGTTTCGTCCGGATCGGATCGAAAAATGCCTCTTCGGAAAAAATTCTGATTTTTTCGAAAATTAAATAACTATTCCGATTTCCTATCCGATTTTTTTGGAAAATTAAAAAAAATCGAAAATCCATAATATATATTAAAAATCCAGAAAATTCCTCAAAAAAAAAATGATGGATTTTTGATTACTCGAAATTCTCATTTTCAAGAAACTAAGAAAATGGCTTAACCCAACATGTAAATACATGAGTATTTAGCCATTTTTTCATTTGTGTAAAAGTTAGGAGGATACTCTTCTTTTATAGAGCATATTTTGGAGCCATCTCCCTCTCCTAGCCGATGTGGGATATGAGAAACTTTCAGAAAATCGAAAAAGAAATCAAAAAAATCGAAAATTGGAAAATAATTCCGAAAAATCGAATAAATTCACAAAAATCGGATAGGCATAGTTTCGGAAAAATCGGATAAAAAAATAGGAAAATCAGAATTCAAAATTATTTTCGATTTTCGATCTGATTTTTTTCGAAAAAATCGAAAATCGGAAATCGACAAACTAAAATTTCATTCCAAATTCAAAAAAAACGGATCGAAAATCGAAAAAATCGAAAAGTTCAGAAAAAAACACAGCCCTAGATGCGCCACCTCAACTTTTCTATATAATGCGTGTTTCTCTCAGAATTTTGAAAAAATTTACAGAACTGGAAAAACAGTTTACATCTAGTATGTTTTCTGCACAAATTTTCTTAGGTTTTTAAAGACTAAAAACATCCTTAGAGTTTCAAAAATCAGAGCTTTCATTCACATATGCAAAAGTGATCTTTGTTTTCACCATAGTGGTTTTGTTCTACATTTTGAACATCGTTGGGTTTTGCGGTGAAGAGGCGAAGGAGTTTGTGTTCAACATCGTATACGTTTCCAAGCTACATCGGTGGACACCGAGGCATATGTGGTTGCATTTGCTCTGGACAGGTATCGAGGAAGGATTCGCGTGAGCACTGTAGAGGAGTGGTTGAAGATTCAGAGAAGCTTCAAGACTTATGGGGATCGGGTCGTTGAGTAAGTTTGTCTTTGTACTTTGTAAAACCACATCATAGTGATTGTCTGGCTTGAGCCGTCTGTGGTCTTTTCCCTTAGTGGTTTCCTCGTACATCCAGCGTCACTTTTGTGGGCTTACTTTATTTTCCTTACTTTAATCACTAGATGCATGTTTAGGATTAATCAAGAAAAAATTTGGTTAAGTTAAAATTGGCTCATAACTTGGTGCGGTTTAATATTTGGAAAAAGGGTTTTAAAAAAAAAGTTGGTTTTGATATCCTTAAAACACACTCGAAAGAAAAAGGGGCCTACATCTCCGACTGCACCACCATCACATGACTACAGAGGTAAGACATCCACGCCACTATTGTGGCCACCTGAAGATCGACCGTCAGGTCACCCATCAGGTCCAAGGCTATAACTCCAGCAAAACCAGCATCAGAAAGACCCATCTAGCACACCGAAAGTAGCACATTCCAGCAAAGGCGATTAGCTCCACTTTATATCTAGCTTTCCATCTCCTTATCCATATAACAACCAAGCCCCCGAGGCCTTCCTCTTTCTAGTTTTTTTTTTTAATATCTTCAAAAAGAAATTCGTTGCAACCATTCCTCCTAGGCCTTCCTCTACTCAAATGTGCCAAAAGAATCTTTTCACAAAATTTTAAAAACGCATTTTTCTCAAAATAAAACCTCGGTAACAAATTAAAATGCATATAGAATAAGACACTAAATCAAGATAATCAAATAAAAAATACATCATTTTTGCCTTCTTGAGTCTCTCTTTTTAGGTACAAAGAAAGCTAATACATCAAGCATACAACATGGTCAATGCCAAACTCCTCCACTCACAATAACGAATATGCAAGAAAACCCCCCAAAAGAAAGAACCAGAAATAGATGTCACCTCATTTGCCTCACAACTCTCTCTCCCAAAGGTACTAGGCATATGCGCTAACAATCGTCGCATCTGCACGTGCATATTCGTAACACCCATGTACCCCGAGGAAATGCTTCAAGGGTAGAAGGTCACCTACATCCCCAACAAAGAAAATGAATTAGAAAACCAAAGTCAAAATACTCACATAGCCATTAGGATTCTTCATCATCATCGAATGGTGATGCGTAGGTTAGCGTAACAAAACCTTATAATCAGCAAACGACTCAAAGGGGTCATGGGCATTCTCATTTCCGAATACAAGCGACACCACATCCCATCATTCCGGGCCTGCCCAATCGTCAACAGATAACCACTCGTTGTTAACATTGCTAGAAGTACCCACCATTTGTAGTCTTGAAAAAAGAAGGACTTGGGAACAATTTTTAGAGAGAGAAATCAAGATATTCAATCACATGAAGGTGTGAAAAATGAGTAAGGGTCACCCCCCACTTTATAGAAGGCTAAGGGACTGTCGATTGGCATCCCTTGACCCTATCGGATAGTAGTATCCTTTCCCCTTCCCCAAGAATCCCATGAGTTCGTGTCCTATGCCGATAGGCACCTCCCCTGACCTGCCTATCGGTAGTTTCCTCTAAATTTTGTCCCGAAAATACCGAAAATATCTAAAATTGATAAAAAAAAATCCCATGAAATTCTTGAAAAATACAAAGTACTATTTTCCCGAGTAAACCACTTTGGAAACATTAAGCTCCTTGCAAACTCTCAAAATTTCCATCTGGATCAACCGCACACTCTTATTATCAACATACTCCCCGATGAAAATAGAAGTGCATTTGTAACCCAAACCTTCTACACCTTCCCCAGCAGGAATCGTAAGTCAGCACATTCTCCAGCGGAACTACTCCCCATGAACCTCAACTCTTTTAAAGGTCTACATAATTGACCTCGACCTACAGAATTGGTTGTCACAAATCAAGGTCCTCATAATTGACCTCGACCTTCAGAATCGGTCATTCCTTTTTAGGCCTTCATAATTGACATTAGCCCGCAGAATCGATCATCCTTCTTTAGGTCCTCAGAATTAACCTCAGCCCACAGAATCAATCATCCTAACTTAAAGTCTGTATAATTGACCTAGACTTACTGAATCGATCATCCCTCGTTGGGTCCTCAAAATTGACCTCGACATGCAGAATCGGCCGCTACAACTTTAGGTCATTATAATTGACCTCGTCTTACCGAATTGGTAGCTACAACTTTAGGTAAACTTGGCTTAGACTCGTAAAATCGATCATCCCTCCACGAGGCCCTCAAAATTGATCTTGTCTAATAGAATTGGTTATCACAACTCAAGGTCCTCAGAATTGACCTTGACCTCCAGAATAATTCATCCTTCTCTAGGTACTCAAAATTGACCTTAGCTTGCAGAATCGACCGTCCTAACTTAAGACTATACCCGCAGAATCAGTCATCCCTTCTTAAGATCTTTAGAATTGACCTCGACCTATAGAATTGGTCATCTGACCTCAAGGTCCTCATAATTGACCTCGACCCGCATAATTGATCGTCATAACTTTAGGTCCTCATAATTGACCTCGACCTGTAAAATTGGTCGTCACAACTTTAGGTCCTTGGAATTGACCTTAGCCTGCAGAATCGATCGACACAGCCTTAGGTCCTCAAAATTATCCTTGACCCACAGAATCGATCAACATAACCTTAGGCCCTCAGAATTGACCTCGACCTGCAGAATCGATCGACACAGCCTTAGGTTCGCAGAAATGACCTCTACTCTCTGAATCGATCACCCTCGTCCTTTAGGTCCGTATAATTGACCTAAAATCCTCTTCCCCAGCATCGATGTGGTGTCTAACTTTCCACGACCTACACTTATTACAAGCTTTCCTGTCGAGGGGCTCTATAGGCACCCCATCATCTTACCCCCTAAGCACCTCATTAGGTTCCTAACACTCATCCACTCATTATAAACCCTAGATCATACTTCGAGTACCAATTTAGAGGCCATCGGGTGCTCTCATGTCTCATTTGGCCTCATTCAACTCTCCATCTTGAGTGAAGTTCAATGAATCCTCAAAGGGCTCTCAATACCCTTTCTAATAGTTTGCCCCGTGTTCTAATCGACCTTACAATCCGCACGACCGACCCATTTTAATCCAAGCACTAATCTAGAGGCTACCGGGAGCTCTCCGCCCTATTTGGCTCTAGTCAACTCTCCTCCTTTAGACAAGCTCAACGAATTATCGAAGGGCGTTGATTCCCCTTTCCAACAATCCGTCCCATGTGCGAATTAGCCTTACGGTTCGGACAAATAATCCATTTACTCCAAAAGGTCATCAAGCACTTTTGGTCCCCGATTAACCTTAGTCAACTATCTGAAATGAGTAATGCTAAATGAAATCTCGAAGGGCACTGCATTCTCTTTCCAACGGTCTGTCCCGTGCGTGAATCGGCCTTACGGTTTGGACGAACAATTCGTTTTCCTCCGAAAACCTCCCGTCGAGAGACCATCGGGATCTTTCGAATCTCGTTTAACCTCGATTAACTATTGGACCCGAGAGTGGCTCAATGGATTCTTAAAGGGCTCTGAATTCCCTTTTCACGCGATTCGAACTTATGATTTGCATTTTATTCCCATTTTTTCAAAAAAAATCGTTCTGAATTACCTATAGGTACCCCCAAACACCCTATATATTATCAGGGTGTACTTTTCCTTGCCCAGCAAGGCAGCCCTTATGCCGATAGGCAGGCCAGGGACTATGCCCATCAACACCCCCTTGGCCCCTATAAAAGGGCAATAACCTCACCCTACTTCACAACCTTGAACCCCTCTCAAAAAATCAGAAAATATTTTCCTCGTAATCACGGCCTTTCCCTTTCCCAAAATTCCATTTTCCCACATTTTCTTACCTCACCTCCTTACCTCACTTGGTAATTCATCCCACCTCTCTCTCTATCACTTCCATACCATCTCAAATCAGCACATTTACATTCCAAAGTCGGCAGCAAGAATCAATAAAAAGGTTTATTTCTCTACCCCTTTCTTTACTTTATCCATTTAAGTGTTATTCATCTTATTTGCACTTTGTGCTTTTGTTTCATTATATCACATCTACAAATCTCTACTCTTTATTAGTAGTATTGCGCATAACCTATTTTCATAAAAAAAAGACAAAAATAGGGTTTATCCGTAAACTCAAAAAGTGGGATTTCTATTTTTACGTCTTCACTCTTAAAACACATTTCCTCATATACACATAATAGGAGTCCCACATTTGGTTTTGTGGGTTGAACCCCACCCCTATATTATTTTCAAACTACGTGGACTTTGATGCCCCTTGGGCTACGTAGGTGTCTTGGACCAATCCCGAGATTCGAGTCCTACTCATCCTCCTCTCTTTTTTCCCTCTCTTATTATATTTATTTTGTGAGTTTTAGACTCCTACATACTTGTGTCTCATCCGATGCGCACATTTGTTATTTCATGGCGATTTGTGATGCAATTAACACTTACATCATATTTTTTATCATTATTTTCTGGTATACTCCTACGGATGAGTCCACTCCGTCCCTTCCATGATGAGAGTTGGAGGATTCCATTCTCCAATTACTTATATTATGCATATGTACACACACGTTACGGAGTTTAAAAGGAGAAGATTAATATTTGCCCATTAGAGACCAAGCGGAAGGAGTTGGATGCCCAACATATACCTATTCCGTAACTTAGTCCCCGAACCTTCGAACTATTTGGTTTCGCTTGCATCAGTTTGACCTTGATGCCATTCTCTCGAGGCAACGATATTATTTTCCTATTTTGAGCAAAATAGGTCGGTGACTCTATCTCTTCATGTTATCCCCATCTGACGATGATCAACTTCGTATCCGCGTGTGCCAGAGGAATCTGACCCTAGATGACCACAAGGACTTACGTAAGGATGGTTTGATCGGGCAAACTGAGGACCCACCTATACGGCTCGACTAAGGAAAGGATGCACACCATTACACTCGCAACTTTTAGAGTTTGTATGAATTTGTTATTATGAATTTTCATGTGATATAAAGTATGATTATAGTTCATTTTAAGATGATTGGTTGCGTAAATTTTCAAGAATTTATTAGGTGGTTCGAAATCAACAAATCATATATAAATTTGTTTGTTTGAGTTAATAGGGTGGGTCATAATCAGACCTGAAATGCAGGCTGTATAAAATATAAGGTAGCTTTGCCCAGATAGTAATAAAAATCAATATGCGTTGACTACATGTATAAATAATTTTCATTTAAGAACATATTACATTGATTATTAATTTTTTTTTTTGAAAATATTATATATAACTATATTTTTCCTTGTATAAGGTCTAATAGCTTGGAAAACACATGTTTTTGTTATTGGTTATTATTTGATGTTTACTTTTGTTGGTCGTTGTTTGATGGATTTTTTTGCTCCTTTTCATAGTTGTTTACTTGTCGCACATGTGTTTATGATGTTCTTTTTTGTTGGTGTAAGAAATTATCAGATATTCAATTTTATGGAAATGTAGTTACATTTTTACCAGTCTTGTGGTATTCTGAAGATATTAGATGTATTTAGTAATGGAATTATGGAATAAAGTTTGTATTTATCATTGATATTATGAAATGGGTTTGTAATTGCCCTATAATGTATTAGTCATTTTCCCTTAAGTTTATGCAAATGTATATAGCAATAGCTAGAATTATTTTTATCATACAAGAAATGCGAACGTCGCTTTTTAATATACCATGAATGGAATTTTAGTTATATGATTTCCATTCATTTAAAACAAACAAACATGGTAAATACTTCCGTACTTTGATCTACAAATTCAAAGTCCCAAGAAACTTTTTTCACCCCTAACCCAAGAAAATTAAATAAATAAACTCTCAATCGAGCTTAAGCTTGAAACGAACATAATGAATCACGAGCTAGAGCTATAATCAAGATTGAGTTTAGCTCGTTGATTTTGTATGAGTGGTGTTTGAATGAACATACGTTAAATCAAGTAGAGTGGCTATAGCTCGATTCAAATTTGGGTTGAGTTTGAACACATTCAAAATTTACCAAGTCAAGTTTTTTAGGATTTTTTTTTTATTTTCATCATTTTTAGCACAAAAAACATCTTACCATATATATTTTTTGCAAATAAAATAAAATTACTCCACCAAATATATTTTGAAAAAAAAAATCCCTAAAAATAGTATCAGTAAATAAAAAAATAACAACCAAACAAAAATTTCACAAAATATAATTTCAACCTTCACTAATTAAAATTAGCAAACAACTAAACAAATAAAATCAACAACATGACTAACTATTACTAACTACATAAGAATATCAAAAAATATATATATATATATATATATATATATATATATATTTAGAGAGAGAGAGAGAGAGAGAGAGAGAGAGAACAATAAGGTGGGATGTGAGAAAATGAGAGGTTCTCAATCACAGTTTAGTTTTAGTTAAAAACTTGGAGTTTGAGAGATATGGGTCATTTGGGTGACCATGTGTTTTGAAAAGTTATCAAAGTAATTAAAATTTTATGTCCCCATTTTTCCTTACATTTTATTTTAGAAAGTTATATTCAATCCCCCAAATTTATTTTTACCATAAATGCAAAAATCCTGAAAAACTCTTTGGGCGAGGCACCCTTAATCGAGACATAATAGCTTCGCCCTTGATTGGAACCCTAACTATGTGGGAAATATATAATTTTGGAGTTTAATTACAATAAATCCCCTGAACTATCTCGAATTTACGGCTCACCCCATCAACTAGAATACCCTATAAACTCACCCTCTAAATTATCAACCCATTTAAAAAAATCCAAAAATTAGGTTCGCATTTTTTTTGCACGTAAGTGGACAAAATTACCTTAGACCAAAAATTTTATTATCCGCAACTGCATATATTTTATATTTTTTTTAAAAGTAAATGCATTCATCATTTATCATATAAATATTTTCAATTGCAATACTTATGTTTCCTATGTTCTTATGTTCCTGATATTTTGATAAGTTTATCCACATTGCATTGCATAATAAGACTTGCAAATTATTTGTACATTGCATGGGGCTAAAAAATAATCAATATTTTTAAAACATAACTACTATTAACATATATGATGTCTTATATACAACACAACACTTGTGTCATATATGGAAAGCTATCACAAACACATTAAACAATCAATTCGCATGCTAGATGACACATTTCCACTCACACATCGAGCTAAAACATCCTTAACACCACCTCACGCCAAAAACCAACAAGTTCTTCAACCATTTCGCCCATTTTCAAAAAATGTAAGCCTTAGAAAGGAATATATATATATATATTAAATACATGATTTATTTAGCCCTAGTACAAAACACTCAACGACTGAGACTCAATCGTCATCTTCAAAACAAATTGAATAAGTGTCTCAAAACCCTTAAACGTAACCTTAACCCCACTTCAATCGATTTCCCAACATATCAATTACGATAGTTAATTTAATAACAATTGCAACAAAATAATTTAATGGGAAATTCAAACTACTAAAATCATTAAAGTTTATAAAGATTTTCGTTAATTACTAGGTTGAATTAACTTCAACAACACAACAAATGAGTAATGAGGACTTAAGTAAGAATGGGTTTATAGGGCAAATTGAGGATCTGCATACTTCCCGCCCAAGCAGTAGATGACACAACGTTACATTTGCAACTTTTGGAGTCATTATGAATTTGCATGCGATATGAATTATGATTATGTTCATTTGAGGTAGTTTGGTTGCATAAATTATCATAGAATTTATTTGGGTGCTTTAAAATCAACAAATCATATGTATGAAGCGCATTACGTATCCGTACTCAACATAAATAAGAACATGATACAAATGCTTCTTCCATAGGGTCCTGATATTTACACCCAAAAAATCTCTCCAAAACATCACATAAAATTTAAACATTAACTTTACTAACCACACCCAAAAGTGTTGTACCTTTTGTTTTCTTTAAAACGTCTAATATACCCAAAATTAAACAAAAAATTACACACAAACTAACATCACATAATCTAAAACACCATAATAAATAAAAATCTAACTTGTTGATCTTCCCACCAAAATGTTCAATCCCACGTTTAAACCAAACCTAAATCATTTTGTTCATTTCTTCCCAAATCTCCATTTTAGTGCGTTTGTTGTGTAGTTGTAGTCTTTGTTGCGTTGTTTTTGTACACAAATCAAGAATAAATGGGCTACATTACAATTTTTGAAGAAAAGAAAGTTGATAATCAAGCTTCCCAAACTCATAAAATCCAACTAACACTTTATGATTTTGAGGTATTAAAACACCTCTACACAATATATAATATGTTAAACAACATTTAAAATGATTAAAAGATTAAAAAAAAATGGGGTGATTGCATTTAGGGTTACCTGTCCCCGTAAGTGACGATCACTCTCGGTCATAAGTGATCGTATTATCTTATACCACGATTCCATTAGTCAATAATTAAATCACGGTTATATTTGGACGTGGGATCATCAACGGCGGTTTCATGTAACAATGGTAAGGACTACATGGTTTGATGTGTCCGTGGTTTTACATCTACGATTACCTTACATCGTATGTATTCCTGTAGCGGTTGTAATTAGCCGTGGGATCCATATTGAAATTAAAGTTCAATTATTAAATGGTTTATGTGTTTTTATTGATTTTTGTTATTATGTTGTCAATTCTTATTGTACTGATTATTGTATTATCATTTCAGTTAGATGACTCGGTACTTGATGATACATTTTGGCAAGATATAGACAATATCATTGTACCGCGTATATCCACTCAACGTGCTTCCACCGAGGAAGCGAATATGCGTGAACCGAATATGAGTGAACAAATATTTCACATCGTCTATGGTAAAAAACCATATCACGCAGTTAAATTTCAACACCTTGATATTTTTAATGTATAACATGATTGTATGACATAACTTGATTGTATGCATGGTTAGGATGCAAAAATAGAAGAAGGATTGGATATTAATGCGATTAATCAAGGCCATAGAGTCGAATTCACCACTGAGGAGGCATGCTTAGTTTATTTATATAACTGTTCTTAAAAACACGCCTAGGCTCCGTCTAGGCACGCCTAGGATTGAGGCTTGGGAGAAACGTCCCGCCTTAAGTTTTTTACGCCTTATTCTTGGTAAAACCCTTAAGGCGCACTTTTTTCTAAAAACAATAATGCTTTAGTGAAACGATATCGCCTTTTAAAGAATTTTTTTACAAACCGAACCATTATCTCATCCAAAATAATCAAATAGTATTTTAATTTGTAAATATTCTGACATATTATTATGATATGTACAATTTTAGTATTTTAATAGTTTTGTTATGGTTAAAAAATATTAAAATATATTAAGAAGGCCTAAACGCCTTTTCACGCCTTTTTACGCCTAAGGCCCGCCTAGGCTTCTAAGGCTTAAGGCTTGGCCTCCACGCCTCAATCATGCCCCATGTTTTTTAAAACCTTTATATTATACTCAACATGATTTGGAATTTGTACTTAAAATTTCCATTTAAGTTGTCCTTTCATTTAACAATGATCGTCTTGTACAGATATTTAATGACCGCGATAAGATGATTGATTGGTGTCAACAAGTCGGTCGCAAGCTTCATGCGGTCGTGATCAATCTGAAATTCGACAAGGACAGTTTAGTTCGAAAAGGGAGGGTCGTACTTGGTTGTGAGAGAAACAAGCTTCATAGACCCAAAAAAGACGAGTGGATGGACAATAAGAGAAGCGGTGTTCCAGAACGTGAAAGTGTGATTGTCTATTTCGATTAAAAGGCATTCCCCACTATAATGGTCGTTGGGGTTGAAAGTTTTATGTGGTCTACACAACCATGAGGTATCAAAATCACTTATTAGACACCCATATGTCGATCGACTCTCCTAAAAAGGGTGGAATATTACTGTTGAGATGATCAACAATGGGGTGGGCCCGAAGTAGGTACTCCAGACATTGAAAAAGAGATCGAAATACAATTATTCATCCATATGAACAATATATAAAGCTACAAGCAAAATAAAGAATGTTGATATGCAAGGGCGCACCACCATGAAATAGTTGATCCATTTGCTCACGGAGAGGAGTTATTTCCTTTGGCATAGAAGGAATGAGCAAACTGATGTGGTGGAGGATTTATTTTTCGCACATCCCACCTCTTTCTTTTTGGTGAAATGCTTCCCGAGTGTACTGGTGATCAATTGCACATACAAGACCAATTGGTATAATATGTCATTATTTGAGATAATTTGGGTCACTTCCACTGGGCAATCATTTTGCATTGCATTTGCTTTTCTGAAGAGTGAGAAAGAGGAGAATTTTAGCTGGGCTCTGTAACATTTACGGTCATTATACGAGCCAAAATCTTTGTCGTAAGTTGTTATCTTCGACAAACAATAATCTTGTTTAAACGCTTTGCCAAACGTGTTTCCATTTCCCACCATTATACTATGCTTATTCCATATTCAAAAAAACATTGAAGGTGCTTGTGTGAAGCAGAACATCAAATACCAAGATAAGAAGGCATTTATGCAGGGTTGGATTGGGACCAAGCAATTCCACTGTGGGCGTTAGACGATCAATGGAAGAAACTTGCCATTATCCCACATATCTTTTGGTACCGTGATCTTGAATATACACCCGAGATGATATTGTTTAAGAAATGGTGGACTGAGGCAGGTGAAGCCGTTTAAAAGATGATGCTAAGCAAGTTAATAGAAATTTCTCAACTCTCTAGCACACCCTTTATGGAGACCGTACAAATTCGTTAAAAGGGTAGGCCACCTAAAGGGAAAAGGTCTGCTGATATATCTACGAAAAGAACCCCTTATGCTTGGGAGCAAGATGTACCATCCACAACGAAACTCAAAAAATTCTTTGCAAATAAGACCCGTTGACGTCGCAAAACTGGATACATGGTATCGGGAGAAGAAGATGTATATGAAGTATGTTCCCGAGTTCTTTCAATCATTTGTGGACAATATATATGATGTAAAATCGGATGGTAACTATGGATATAGGGTCATTTCCAAAGGTGCTGGTGTTGGGGATGGGATAAAACATTCTCATGATATTTATAGTGCTTTGTTGTCCGAAATATACAGGGACAAGTCATTTTGGGCTACCATCCTCCTATGATATTGATGATTATGAGAGGAGATCGGACTATTTCAGACACACATGCATAAGCGAGCGTTGGCTTATGATGCCAGAGTTTGGAAACCTTGCAGCGAATGCACTAAAGCTAATGGATGTGTTGATATCCAAATTTCAATGCTTAACTTTTGTTCCATTCGACGTTGGGCCAAAATCTAGAATGGAAGAGATTTGCATCATCTATATCCTCAATGTATCAATTATTCATTATGTGAGTTTAAAATGCACAAGATTTTGTCCTCTACCACCAATTGCTTTTCGCTGGAGATCGAGGGTTAGTCAAGATGCCCTAAAGTAACCTACTTTGTTTAAGTCACGCTTATAAACATTTCAAAATATATATCCCAGAGACATAGCAATGAAAAATGAGTCGTGCTTGATATCGTCGGATGAAGATGAGGACTTGGCGACGACTTAAATTGGTGAAAGTCTTAGGGATGATTGTAACTTTTTATAACTTTTTATTGCAAATTTTGTTTATATGTAAATTGGTTATTGGAGAAAGTCTTGGGGATGATTGTAACTTTTTGCAATAATTGATTATATGTGAATTGTTTATTGGTGAAAGTCTTACCAATTATTGATTGTAACTTTTTGTAACTTTTTGTAATCAATTATTATATGTAAGTATTTGTAACCTTTTGCAATTATTAGTATAATATAAATTGGTTATTATTGATTGTTGTGGCCATCCCCGATCCTCGCCGTGCGGGCGGGTGCGTGGAGGAAAGGATCTTTCGGGTCCCGCGCATCCCTCTCGGGAGAGCTTCGGCCAGCGTCATTTGAGATGTGGTGTAAAAATGTAGAGAGATTCAAAGTCGCCAGTCTATTTTACTCAAAACAGACAAAAGAAAAAGGGGAAGCCAGCCCGAAGGATGGCATCCAAAGACATACTGGTGCGTACGAAACCAAGACGATTCGAGAAGGGTTCGGAGGCTTAGTTACGAAATGGAAAGGTGTTAGGCACCCATTCCTCCCTTTCGGTCTCTCATGAATATTTTCTATTTTCCTTTTGTTTCCCCCCGTGATATGTGTGCATGTGTATATATATATAGTGGAGGTAGGAATCCTTGACTTGTATTATGGAAAAGATAAAGCGAGTCGTCTGTAGGAATCTATAAGAATAGTATTAAAAAAAATAAGATTTACGCGATTACCCCTACGTTGACCGTTATAATGGAACGATAAAGCATATGGAGCAATACGTTATTCAGGGAAAGTATATAGAATATAAGGAAAATGGATTTAGAGAAGATAGAAAATGAGGGAAAAAGTGAGAAAAAGGACTCGAGTCTCGGGTTTTACCCCGAGACGCCTACGTAGCCTATAAAGGCATCAAAGTCCACGTAGTTCGCATATAAAATGAGGGGTGGGGTTTATCCCATAAATCCAAATGGGGAATCTCTTATTTGTGAGTGTGTGTGTGTATGTAGAAAAAGTGTTTTAGTTGTGAGAAAAGTGTGAAAAAAAGTGTGAGAATCCCTACTTGGAATTTATGAGCAAACCCTCTTTTTCTTATTTTTTGGATTTTATGAAAATAAAAGGTGTACAATAATACTAAATAAAAAGTATATTAGGATGTGTGAGATGAGATAATATAAGTGTTAAATAAGAAGATAAGTTATTGGGAATTTAAGAGAATTTAAGAGAGAGTTTGAGAAAGTTGGACTTCTCGAAGATCTTGAGCTTGATCTTGAATGTTGGATATCAACCATTGCACTTGGATGATGATGGAGAGTGGCTAATTCACCAAGTTTGATGAAAAGGATGACGAAAAGTGAAAGTAAAAAGGGGATTTGGATGTTGAAATCACGCTGCATTCGAGAGAGATTTCTGGGATTCGTTGAGAGAGGTTTTTATTAGATTTGGGCTCGCCTTGCAAATGAGGTGAAGGCCTCCTTTTATATGCCCAGGTGAGTGCCGATCGGCATAGACATGTTCCTGCCTATCGGCAGGTGCCGATAGGCAGGGTCTGGAACCAGCCATTTGGTAGTGCGCTTCAGGCTTTTTTGGAAAATCGACCGCCGAGGGCAAACCCTTGGTCAGAATCATGCACGGGGCATACCGTTTGAAAGGTAATTCACAGACCTTTGAAAGTCATTTGGACCGCTCCCGGGTTCGGGAGTTGACATTGGGTCAAATATGGATCGAAAGCATTTGTCAATCCATTAGACGAGGAATCGCTCGGACGCAAACGAATCGTCCGCATGGTAAGTCCAAATCATGCACGGGGCAGGACGTTGGAAAGGTTAGGAGATTTAATTCAACATTCCAAAGAGTTTGACCCGATTTAGGGAGTTGACTTTGGTCAATCGGACCCAGGAAGCATTCGGTGACCTCCCGGAGTCAAACGAATCGTTCGTCCGCATGGAAAGTCGGAACCGCGCATGGAACGGACCGTTGGAAAGGGTATTCAGTGCCCTTCAAAGATTCATTCATCCTTGGTTGAGCTGAAGAGTTGACTTAGGTCAAATAGAGCCCGGGAACGCCCGGTGGCCTCTAGGTCAGGTTTCAGACGCAAACGGATCGTTCGTCCGCATGGTAAGTCAGAATCGCGCACGGGGTGAACCGTTGAAAAGAGTATTCAGTTCCTTTCGAAGATTCATTCAGTCTCAGTCGAGATGAAGAGTTTGACTTTTGGGTCAAACTGAGTTGGGGAGTGCTCAATGGCCTCCAGGTCAGTACTCGGGACATGACCTGGGTTTACGGTGATGAAGGGAGGTACTAGGGACCTAAGGAGACTTAGGGGGTAACAGAATGTGGTGTCTACAGAGCCCCTCGACGGGTGAGTTTGGAACAAATGATGATCGTCGAATAGACACCACATGATGCTTTTAAGGGAGTATAACCGATTCAGAGGGTCGAGGCCGATTCTGCGAACCTAAGGAGTGTGTTAGGGATGATCAATTCTGTGGGTCAAAGTCGAATCTGTGGGCTTAGGGTAAAAGTCTAATAACCGAGGTCAATTCTGACCTAAAGAGTGGTGACGACCGAGGACCGGGGTCAATTCTGACCCAACTCAGGTGACGATCCAAGATCGAGGTCATTTCTGACCTAAAGAGTGGTGATGATCGAGGACCGAGGTCAATTTTGACCTAACTCAGGTAACGATCCAAGACCGGGGCCAATTCTGACCCAAGAGTGGTGATGACCGAGGACCGAGGTCAATTTTGACCTAACTCAGGTGATGATCCAGCCAATTCTAACCCAAGAGTGGTGACGACCGAGGACCAAGGTCAATTCTGACCTAACTTAAGTGACGATCCAAGACCGGGGCCAATTCTGACCCAAGAGTGGTGACGACCGAGGACCGAGGTCAATTCTGACCTAACTCAGGTGATAATCCAAGACCGGGGCCAATTCTAACCCAAGAGTGGTGACGATCGAGGACCGATGTCAATTCTGACCTAACTTAGGTGACGATCCAAGACCGGGGCCAATTTTGACCCAAGAGTGGTGACGATTGAGGACCGAGGTCAATTCTGACCTAACTCAGGTGACGATCCAAGACCGGGGCCAATTCTGACCCAAGAGCGGTGACGACCGAGGACCGAGGTCAATTCTGACCTAACTCAGGTGATGATCCAAGATCGGGGTCAATTCTGACCCAAGAGTGGATGAAGATTGGATTTTGATTCTGCTGGAGAAAGAGCTTTATGATTTTGATCTGAGCTAGGGAGCTGATAGCTGGGGAGGCTTTTAGGAGACCTCGCAGAGGGGAACAACCTATTTTGGGTGCTGTAAGACCGGGGCCAATTCTGACCAAAAGTGGTGACGATCGAGGACCGAGGTCAATTCTGACCTAACTCAGGTGATGATCCAAAATCGGGGTCAATTCTGACCCAAGAGTGAATGAAGATTGGATTTTGATTCTGCTGAAGAAAGAGCTTTATGATTTTGATCTGAGCTAGGGAGCTGATAGCTGGGGGGAAGTGATCAGGTGATCCGAAGCTTTGCCGGGAGGAGTTTTCACTTGGTCTTTGAGGATTCTACTGGGGAAGAGGGGTTTTGCTCGAGGGAACGCGAAGTTTTCTCGGTAAAAAGGCTTTAAATCCTTCATAGGATTTTTGAGAATTTTCTGGGGATTTTTCGAGGTTTTCAAGTATTTTCTGGGAATTTTTGTACGAAATTTAAGGGGGGGTGCCGGTCGGCATAGTATGAAGGGTTCCATTAAGCAGTGGCACGGACTTTTGGGCTACCTCGGGAAGGCAAGGGGTTAGTGCCGATCGATATGGTAGGGGGAGATGCCGATCGGCATGGCGCTTGGCATCCTATATAAAGGGGGCGAATCCCCTCATTTTTTCACCGCTTCTTTTGCTTTCTCTCTCTCTGCGATTCTTCTGCAAATCGTTCTATCATTTCGATCTTCAAGAAATGGACACTTTTGTGAGCACTGCAGTCCACCGGGAGTGATTGACCGTCGATGATTGGGCGAATGTGGAGTGGAGGGTTAGGTCACCTCTTGCTTTGGGGAGTGAGAACTCCTTTGATGCGTTTGAGCCTGTTGCGGATGAGCGGACCTTATTGTGGGAGCCATCGCTCTTCGAGAGTGGGTCCCGGTGGTTATGTAAGTAACTCGACCTTTGGCATTCTTCTCTTTTTGGTGGTTTTTCTTTCTTTCTTGACCTTTGATGAGACTTTTCTTTTTGTCAGTCTGACATCTCTTTGAAGAACATGCGTGCCCGTGGGATAACGGGTCTCAAAGATGTCTGGGAGCATCTCCCACCTGTGGTGCGCTGGGTGGTCTCATCAGCGGGTTTTGGGCGATTGGCATCGGCGCTGGATGAGACGCCTTGTTCGACAGCGGTCTTGTGCGCTTTGGGAGAAAGGTGGTGGGACACTACCCATACCTTTCAATTCGGCTTCGGGGAGATGACTGTGACTCCAATAGACATGCAACAGCTACTGGGGTTGGATTGTGATAGAGGTGGATCGCTCTTTACGGGTGAGACCGGAGGCAGTGCGTGCGGCACTTGGTGATGTAGGGAGGATAGTCTCTGGGGATTCTATCCGGCTATCCCTGCTGAAGAATGTTCTGCTGAGCAGGGTGATTGATGTGGAGGACAGGCTGAAAGTGAGGAAAATGGCCCGATTATTCATTCTGTTGGTATTGGGAGGTTTCATGGTGGCGTCGAGCGGCGACGTCGCTCATTTGTGATTTCTGCCGTACTTGAGGATGTTTTCGAACATCCCTTTCTATGACTGGGGGAGTCTGACCTTGGCGACCCTTTACTTTTCTCTGGATGCATTCATCCGGTGCTGCCAGTAGACTTTCACTGGGGCCACGTACCTTCTTGAGGTATTCTTCAGTTTGTGCATTTCTTTTCATGCATTCGCATTTTCCCTTCATGTACTCGCATTTTCCTTTCATGCATTCGCATTTCCTTATGCATCTCTTTTTTCTTGTGAATTCAGACATGGTTCTGTGAGGTGATTGGGTGCAATACCCCGCTGATTGCTTTGAAGGATGACACTGTTGGTGACTTATGTCGATGTATCGATGGCGTACGGCCAATCGACAGTCGAAGGGATCTCTTTCCCTAGAGGCAGTGCGTCAGGTCTTGAATGACCTGACCAGTGGTAGGGTAAGACTCTTTCCATTTCAATCTTGGTTTTTGCTCCTTCTGATCTTTATTGATTTATGCTCGCTTGGAGATTTTTAGGTGACCTTTTATCCGTAGGGGACAGCCATTCAGGATGCGGGGGCGAACGGGTGGAACGCGCGGATGAGGCATTTGTTGGCGCATGAGTTCGGCCATTCCTGGTACCTCGGGGAGAGGGTGGTTCATTAGATTGCCGAGGAGGAGGTGGTGGTGCCACCAGCGCAGCCTCCTATATCTATAAGGCAGGAGCGACTGATGTCGGAGGATGAGAGAATCGCGGCGATGATCGGCGAGTCCTACTTGCTATACTCTGATATGGCTGCATCGTATGACTATATGTATTTTATGATGAGCTGGTTGATGGCGCCCAGTATATATGATGCACTGCCCTTCCCTCCGGCGGGTTCGAGTTAGGCGGTGGGATCTTCCCACAGCGGTGGTGGTCCGTCGGCATCTGCGGTGGCGATGACCTCGGAGGTCCCTTTTGTACGGCTGCATACCCCTTCATACAACATTCGGCGGGCTGATGGAGGGATGGTGACTATGCTGCATCGTCCTCATGCGATGGATCCAAAGGAGTTTGGTTTGACAGAGGAGGTCCTTCGACCTTCGGTATACTTTTCTGTTCCTCTCTTTCGTTCTTTTCTATTTTGGTCATTTCTGCTTTGATACTGATTTCACCTTTTCTTTCAGCAAGTCCGGGTGTCGACCACTTGGCTCAGGGATATCAGAGACTAGATATCTTTGGCGACTTCCCATATTCGGGACGCAGTTCTTGTTCCTTCTTACTTGGTGCCGTCTGCTTCGTCCGGAGAGGACTCGGGCTCGGGTAGTGGTGGCGCATCGTCTCGCCGTAGGGGGAAGAGAGCACGCCGTAGGGGTGGAAGCGCTTGAGAGAGAGAGAGAGAGAGAGAGAAAGAATGTGGGTTCGGGCTGAGTCCCGTTGTTTTTACTTTTTTTTTTCTTTTTTTTTCCTGCAAAGACGATGTAACACAGAAAACAGATATATGCAATGCAATGGAGCTTTTTATTATCTTTTATTAATGATGAATGAATGAATGCATGCACACGCGCTTTTTACTTTTCTGCTGAGACGGTAAAAAGGAACATTTTTAAAAAAAAATTAAGGAAAGTTTTTGATTAAAAAGGGGAAATTTAAAGGGATTTTGAAATTCTGTTGAGAATATCAATTTATTTTTATTGAGTTTTCTGATTTGATAAAAGAGGAAAAAAAGGAAATTTTTAAAAATGGGGGGAGTTGCCGATCGGCAAGCACCCTGACCTGCCTATCGGCAGTTCAGTCCAGTCCCATCAATCCAAAGCTTTGAATGGTACCCTCTTTACCCTTTAGTACCATGTGGGGTAGGATTCCCTCCGATTTCTGCAGGGATTATGTCCCTTGTGAGGATTTTCAAGTATAAAAAGGGGTAAGGGTGGAGTGTTTTCATCACACCTTTACATTCTTACCTACTTGCCCACCATCTCTTAGACTTGCAAGACGGATCTCCCTGGTAGCATTGAGTTTTCCAGCTACCTCGAAGCCTTGGAAGCTATGTGCTCTTATAATGTCGACTATGATGCTTTCAATATGCGTAGGGTCTCCTTGTGGTGCAATCGGCTTCTTGAGTGGAACGTACTGGTGGCGGTGTTATAATTCTGGTACCCCGAAGACCATGTATTCCGCTTTGGGTTGGAAGAAGTTTGTCCTACCTACAAGAATTTTCTGCCATACTAGGTTTAAATCCCAGTGTTACTGCGACTTTGCCCAAATTTTCCCATTCTCTTAGGGATTTGTTGGCCGGGCTTCTTCACATTTCACCTTCGACGGATCATTGGTTACTGGAGGAATGATCTCCCTCCTGGTGGTACTGCGATCCTTGCATTTGCGGGAAGTAGGTGATGCTGGCTATGCTGGAGACGTGGTTCTGGGTCTGGTTTCCAAATTACTGCTGGTGACTGGGGAGGTACAAGTGGACCCACAACTTGCAGCCATTACTTCATGGATGTCATACCGTCGCAATCCTACGGCAGTGATATTGACGGAGACTCTGAATGGCCTGGATGCCTGAAGAGAAGGTCGTTATGACTTTTTTAGGGGTAGCCCTGTGATGCTGTTTATGTGGTTGTCTGAAAGATTCCGTTTGTCGACTCCTCCAGAATATCCCTTGTCTGCCATACCCAACTTCTTTTCACGCTACTTCATCCGCGTTGGCCTGTATATTGAGAACTGAGAGAATTGGCTTGTGTAGCATGGGGCTTGTGGTCTGTATTGGTCAGTGCCTTGGTGAGGAAAGTTGTAGCCTGTTCTGGAGCTAGGAGAGTATTCATATGTGCTGCTGGTTGGTCTCAGACAAACCTCTTTTATATTTCCTTTGGCAGCTTTTGTGCCAATTCGACTGGGCGCAGGTCGTGCCCCCTCAGACCTCAAACTTCTTTTTCGTAGAAGATTTGACTGAGCGCCTGCGTCTGTTGCTTGGATCTCTATGGGAAGATTGGCTTCCGTCGACCCGTCCCTTTCAGTCTGTCGGAAAGGTTTGGCATGTCCCCAAAGATTATATGAAGTGGTTGTAGAGGAAAGTAGTCAGCAAGATGTTGGCAGTGGAGACTGGACAAATATGGTTTATTTTATCTAACACCATGGAAGGGGGTGTTGTGATCTTTTGGAAGATGGTTAAGACTTATCGGTCCATGGAGTGTTTACGGCACTTTATTCAGGCGGGGGAAACTTGAGGACCTCCGGATGTAGATGATGAGGGTGGAGGCTCCTCTGGTAGCTGTGTGTAGGACTCTTGGAGAGTTTATTTGTGTGATAGGTATGGGGATTTTATTTGGCTTTTTATGGTAGTAGGGGGAAGGGAGTTATCCGTTCCTTTTCTTATGTAATCCGTACTGTATTTTCTTATTAATGAAATAAACAAGTTTCTGATCATCCAGCTGTGCCTTTTGATGAGTTTTGTATTTTGAACTATCTATACTAATCGCTAAGGCATACATAATCCTTTTGTTTAAGTATTTTTAGAATGAACCGCCGTTCTCGGAGGTAAAAAAAGAATAGTATTTTGTGAAAAAGAAAGGGTCGCGCTCATGTGAGGAGTATGAGCTGCCTACGTACCTCTGGGGTTTTTTGAAAAGTTTTAAAATAGTTTTTGTAGAGGATCAGGCCCACGTAGTTCTGGGTAGAGGGAAATGAAGAGTATTTTTTTTAGAATAGAAGGGGGATGAGAAGAGTCGTAGCGCGCCGAGATTTTGGACTAGGGGTAGAATTTCTTGAGACGATCCAGGCTGACTGGACAATCCATCTCCTCCCCATCTAGGTCAGTGAGCATGGCGGCACCGTCGGATAAGATTTTCTTCACAATGTAAGGGCCGCTCCAATTAGGCTTGAATTTCCCTCTAGGGTCCCAGATGGGTTCTATTATCTCCTTGAGGGCTAGATCCCCCTCCCGGACACCGCGGTACTTAACTTTTTTGTTGAATGATTGGGCTATTCGGCGATGGTACCCCTATATGTGGTAAAGAGCTTTTGATCTTCTTTCATCTAGGATGGATAGCTCATCAAGGTGGCTTTGGCACTAGTCTTCCTCACTAACCTTGATTTCGAGCATAACGCGCAGCGAGGGTATTTTCAGCTCCACAGGTAGGACTGCTTCCATGTCGTAGACTAGGGAGTAAGGGGTAGCCCCAGTGGAGGTTTGAATTGAGGTTCAATACCCCAGAGGGCGTACGGGATTCGATCGGCCCAATCCCTAAGACTTTCGGTCATCTTGCTAATGATGGCTTTGAGGTTCTTGTTGGCGGCTTCAACTGCACCATTGGTCTGAGGTCGATAGGGAGAAGATTTGTGTCTCTGAATCCCGTACTCGTTGACTACTTATGTGACATGCAACCCATTATCTGATATCATCTCGTGTGGGACCCCATATCGACAGATGATATTTTTCTTGAGGAATTTGGCCACTTTCTTGGAATTCAATACTGCGTATGACTTAGCCTCGACCCATTTGGTGAAGTAATCGATGGTAACCAGGATAAACTCATGTCCGTTTGAAGCCTTTGGTGTAACCTTCCCTATGATGTCGATACCCCAGGTGGAGAACGGTCAGGGAGAGGTCATGTTGTATAATTCTCGCGGAGGCAAGTGTTGAAGGTTGGAGAATTTTTGGCATTTGAGGCACCTCCGGACATAGGCGGTGCAATCTCGGATCATGGTGGTCCAGTAGTAGCCCTGTCGAATGATCTTTTTGGCGAGCATATGACCATTCATGTGGGGTCCGCATTCCCCGTTGTGGATTTTCTGCATTATTTTCTCAATCTCAGCCCCTGCGATGCAGTGTAAATGAGTTGCATCGAAGTTCCTTTCGAGTAAAGCTTTATGACAGATGATGTACTGGGCGGCTAGTCTTCGGAGGGTTATTCGGTCTTTCTTATTGGAACCCTCGGGATACCTACCATGTTTGAGGAGGCACCAGATATCATAGTACCAACAATCGGCTAGTTCGGGATCTTCGGTGGAGACAAGCTCAATATGGTAGCAATGGGTCGGTTTGTCTTGCTTTTGAACTAGGAAGGGGGTCATTATTATTCCTTCGGCATGTCGATCATGGAGGCCAAGGTGGCGAGAGCATCGACTAGGTTATTCTTTGCTCGGGGTAGGTAATGGAAGGTGATATCTCGGAATCGGTAGGCTAACTCTTCTAATTGGGCATGAAAGGGTTGGAGATTTTCATCCTTGACTCTCCACTTTCTGAGCACTTGACCGATGATAAGGGTAGAATCCCCGTAGACATCAAGGTATTGAATACCTTTCTTGAGAGAAACTTTGAGGCCCACTGTGCATGCCTCGTATTCCGTCATGTTGTTGGTGCAAGGGAAATTCAATTTAATGGCGATGGGAGTGTGGGAGTTAGCTGGGGCGATCAGAAGTATCCCAATGCCATTTCCCTTTTCATTGGCAGCGCCGTCAAAGAACATTTTCCATCGAAGGTGGTCTTGAGTGGTGCAGAGGATATTTTCATCTGGGAATTTGGAAATCCGAACATCTGCTTCGTTTATGGGATAATCGGCGAGGTAGTCAGAAATAGCTCTTCCTTTAATAACTTTCTGTGTGACGTACATGATATCGAACTCGATTAGGAGCATCAACCATCGGGCCATTCGACTGGATAAGGCGGGTTTCTCAAGCAGGTATTTGATGGGATCCATTCGGAATACAAGTTTGATGGGGAAGGCGAGCATATAGTGTCGCAACTTTTGGGTGACCCAGACAAGTGCGACATATGCCTTTTCTAAAGCAGTGTAGTTGACCTCGTACCCGATCAATTTATGACTGGCGTAATAGATGGCTCGTTCTTTGCGAGAGTCTTCAAGGTATTGGGCTAGCAAAGCCCCGGCTACAGTGTCGGTTATGGTTAGGTATAGGAGTAAAGGGAGACCAGACTTTGGTGGCATGAGAACTGGAGGTTGGGTCAGATATTGTTTGATTCGGTCAAAAGCTTCTTGGCAGGCCTCGTTCCAAACCTTGGTTGAATCTTTACAGAGGAGCTTCAAGATCGGTTCACAGATGGAGGTTAGCTAGCTGATGAACCGACTGATATATTGCAATTTCCCAAGAAAACCTAGGACTTCTTTCTTTGTTCGAGGTAGTGGCATCTCAAGTATGGCCTTCAGCTTTGTAGGATCTGCTTCTATCCCCTTTTCACTGACCATGAATCCCAAGAGTTTTCCCTTTGTAACGCTGAAGACACACTTCTGTGGATTAAGTCGCATCTGATACCGTCGCAGTCGTTCGAAGAACTTTCGGAGAGCGGGAATATGACCTTCTCTAGTTTTGGACTTGATAATCATATCATCCATATAAACCTCGACCTCCTTGTGGATCAGATCGTGCAGGATGGTTGTGGCCGCCCTTTGGTAGGTAGCCCCAGCATTCTTGAGACCGAATGGCATAACGGTGTAGCAAAAGGTTCCTCATGGGGTGATGAATGCAGTTTTTTCTTGATGGTCGGGGTGCATCTTGATTTGGTTGTATCTGACAAACCCGTTGACAAATGACTTGAGAGCATGACTGGTTATGTTGTCCACGATCATGTCGATATTGGGTAGCGGATAATCATCCTTTGGAGAAGCTTTGTTTAAATCTCGATAATCTACACACATTCGAACCTTCCCTCCTGATTTCGACACAGGTACAATGTTGGCTAGCCATGTAGGATATTCGATCACCCGAATGAAACCCACGTTTAACTGTTTGACCACCTCTTCTTTGACCTTGAGCGACCATTCGGTGCGGAGTTTTCTCAATTTTTGTTTAATCGGCTTGTAAATTGGGAGAGTGGGGATCTCGTGCTGAGCTATTTCAGGATCAATGCCGGGCATGTCATCATAGGACCATGTGAAGACATCTACGAACTCTTTCGATAATTCTTCAAGTTGTGCGCGCTCATGCTTATCAAGGGTGGCCCCTATCCTAATCTCGCGCAGTTGACTACTAGAACCGAGATTAATAACAACAGTCTCTTCTTCATTAACTTGAACGCGGTTATGTTGTTTATTATTAACCTTATTTAGATCAGTTAAGAATTGTTCATTTATAAAATCATCATCATCAAAAGTTCGATTAGAATCTAAACAATTAATGTAAGGCACAACAAGATACTCAAAATCTTTATTTATTTCATTGATAGGAAAAACAGCATTGAGAACCTCATCAAAAGAGGTCTCGATTACATTTTAGCAAGGATAGACAACAGAAGAAGAAATAGGGTAAACATCGGGGTTAGGGAAAATTTCATTAGGTAGAACTGGCGCAGCATGCCAGTTGAGGAGAGGAGTATCAGCAGCTTTAATCAGACGGGATAGGTCCATTGATGTAGTGCCTGAATGAACCATGTAGAGTGATAGCCCCAGTATCTGTAAGTTGAAGGAATCTTCGGAATCACATTCCTCAGTCTTTTCGGCATCTTTGATGAGCGGTTGTACTTGGTGTGGAAAACTTTCGGCCCATAGGTAGTTGTCTTTGAAAAAGATCTCCATTCCCGGCCTCATCTTCTCGTCTTTGTGGTCATACCATGGTTCTAGAAAATCGCAAAAGGGGACGTCCTCGCCTTCTTTGATGAATCGTCCATTTAAGGAGTCTCCTGAGATAGTTCGGATACAGTCTAATCTTCTATTTGGTCGAGATTGGTGGATCATTCTGAGCTCTTGTTCTGATGGTTGATACCCCAAGCCACAAGGAGGGAAAGCTTTCTTCAGTTCGATGGGCCCAAGTATCCCTTGTTGCCTTTGTCCTAGCCCCAGTCCGGGCATAAAGTGCATGTTTCTGAACATCTGAATCACATTGACATTGCCATGAGGGTCATACTCTGGACAAACCTTTTCTTTGAAACCGCCCCTACCGGGAGTAGGAGTGGCTCGACTCGGAATCCTGATAGGAGCATATCATTTAACTCGTGCTGTATCTCAAGAATTGGACTACTGGTGTTTGCCCCCTCGATATTTTTATCATCGCCCAAAATGGTTATGACTCGCCCGTTGGCGAAGAACTTTAATTTTTGATGGAGTGAGGAAGACACACCCTTGATATTGTGGAGCCAGGGTCGTCCAAGCAACAGGTTGAAACAAGCTGGGATGTCTATGACTTGGAACTCAACGACAGGGTTTATAGGGCCAACCCCTATTGCAAGTTTTATGGACCCCATCACCTCACGACGGGTATTATCGTAGGCATGCACAGCGGCGGAGGTTGGAGCGAGGTCGCTTTCTTTCAGGCCTAAACACTTGCAAGTTCTCAGAGGGCAAACGTTCAAGTCGGATCCGTTATCGACAAGGGAAAGTGGCACGACCTTCCCCATGACTTCGACGGAGATGTTGAGTGCATGATTGTGATTCGGCCCAATTATGGGGATTTCTTCTTCAGAAAATGATAGCATTCAGGTAGAGGTCAAGGATCCGACCAGATTTACCGCTTCTTTTGATGTGGTGGAGGGAGGAACTATGGGTCCGGTGAGTAATTTGATTAAAGCATTTCAGTGCAGCTGGGAAGACATGAAAAGCCCCCATAGGGTGATGTTAGCTTGAGTTTTCTTCAGTTGATCAAGGATCTTGCTCTCTTCGATGGTCATCTATGGCATAGGAAGGTTTTCAACGCCCTTCCCTTTGTCATTTGGTAGTGAGCTTGGAACTTGGTAATGTCTCCCTGATCTGGTCATGTGATTTACTGAAGAAGGAAATAATATGAATCCCGTTTCCTCGTCAATCTCAGGTTGTGTTGCCACCTTATTTATTTCTCTGAGGATTTCTTCAAATGATATCATCCCATATATATCGGCTACTGGGCCAGTTCTTCCTGAAGCTTGTTCTTCACTCGAATCTTTGAATTCTCCCCCCATTCGGTGGCAATAATTATGTCTTTCCATGTAAAGTCGATGCATTCCACAACTTCAATGGCTTCTTCGTACAGGTCCTCCCATTCTGTGGGGATATGTGTTATTGAAGGGACTAACTCCCTTGTAGCTTCAAAGTGTCAAGTAACCCAATGATACTGCAAATACTGTTGGTTTTGCCCGAATAATTCTGCTATAATCTGGACAACATAATCTAGGCTGACTTCGTCGGTTGGTACCACCCACTTGTCTGAATCTCAGGCCCATTTCCGTGCCTCCAAGAACAGTGTGCTGAACTTCTGGCAATCGATGATCATCTGTGAGGGCAGTTTCAGCCCAGGAGTTGGTTTAACACCTCTGACAATTCCATTCTTCCATTTTCAGAACGGATACGGACATCGATGCATGCTCTGGTAAGGAGTGATAATGCCTAATCAGCGAGGCTAGTCCCGTAGGAGGAAATATGGGCAAGTGTGAAGAGGTTTAGGAGAGTATATGGGTGTGATTTGAGTTGAGGGATCGAAATCTGGGTTTTCTTCTAAGAAAATGGCATTGGTGTGATTCATAAGTGGATTATGAGTAGTGTTTGGCTTAGGATTGGCTGGTGGGGCGATGGTACCCCTGTCAATGAGATATTGGATTGCGTTCCGAAGGTGAAAGCATTGGTCGGTAATATGGCCGACAGTTTGGTGAAAGGCGCAATGAGCATCGGTATTAAAGTTTCTTGGGAGTGGGTTTGGCAATGGACATGGATCCAAGGGTCTGATGAGGTTTCGGATTAGCAGGGCTTGGTAAACTTTGGAGAGGGGAGCATGAAGCTCAGTGTATTCCCTTCGTATGGATGCAGGGCGGCTTTCTGGTGCCCATGATGTGGTTAGTTGAGAGATGTTGTTGATGGTCAAAACGGTACCACTGGCAGGCTTGTCATACTTTCTAGGGGTGAATTATCCGGACACCTTCTTCGGTTCAACCTCTGTTTTAATGAGGCTTTCCTCGATTTCCACTCCAGCCTCTCTGAGAGCTCGGAAGTGGGGATAGTATTGTCCTCCCATCATCGCTCGGATACGGGGTAAGAAGTTTTTCTTCACTATGTTGACCTGTTCTTGCTCGGATGGCCGATTAGTCATGGTAGCTGCTTGCTCCCTCCACCGAGTTATGAAGTTACTGACTGATTCTCCTGGATTCTGTTTGAGCAGCTCTAAATCACGACGGGTGACCTCAAGCTCTTCGTTGTATTTGTACTGTGACATAAATTCTCGGGCTACATCCTCCCAACTACGGATTCTAGATTCCTCAAGAGATAAAAACCATTGGAGGGCACTATCCATCAAAGTTTGCTGAAAAAATTGGGCCATCACTTCTTCAGAATCCCCTAGTAGAGTCATGGAACGATGATAACTGTGAAGATGAATAATTGGGGGTCCACTCCCTCTGAACTTCTCGATATTTGGCATCTTCAACTTCTCAGGTAACCTTGCTTTAGGATAAGGAGACATGTGGGTGTAGTCCATGTAATTCCTAGAGATCCTGACTTAGTCAAACTTCTTGGTGAGCATCTTGAGATCTTCTTTGACTTTATTAAACTCCCCCTCCTTTGGATCAACCGCCACAGGCAGGTTAGCCATAGGTTGGGCAATGTTTGGCATTGGAAGCTGGGCAGGCGACGGCCCATTGGCAGGAGGGGCACGTGGAGCCAACTGATATTCTTTCGGAACCCAGATGGGCTCGGGTGGACCCATAGCACGAGGGAATAGGGCCTCGGGCTCTTGAGGAATAGGAGCGTGGTTTCGTTGCATTTCTCGGACCTCAATTTAGAGGTTGTCAGTCTTAGACACGAGCTGAGCTAGGACTGCCGTCAGATCCGACTGTATGACTAGTGCTTGATCTGTATTCTCCATGGAATATAGATGGATTCCGGACTCGAAAGAAGTAATAGAGGAACGGATGAAACTCCGGGGTGATTTGACTGAAGACCGAAGCCAATAGGGAGCCAGGCCAAGGGCTTGCGATCAACCTGAGAAGGCGTAGGATGAGATTTATTTTTGAGAAAAAAGGAAGAACTATTTTTGGATTTTCGATAAAGAAAGGAGAAATGTTTTTGGATTTTTGATAAAGAAGGGATAAATGTTTTTTGGATTTTTTTTATAAAGAATGGAGAAATGTTTTTGGAGACGAAACTCAGCATAATTATTACAATTATTATGTTTTCACTTGTATTTAATTCTCCTAAATGCAATGACAGACGGGACCCGAGCCTGGAAAAGTGGGGTTTTTAATATATGCAAAGCTACGGTTTGGACTTGTAACCAGGCTCACAGACAGGGCCTGGTTTTAAAAATGCGTGAAAATTGGGCGACTGGCCGACCGGAATTTCGGCAGAGTTTCGGGTTGAAACCGGCAATCTAAAGTGCGTGTCCTAGGTCTGACACCTATATGCGGGTATGCAGTTGGTTGGGTGAATCGGCATGGGTTTCCCCTTTTGGCGTGATTTTCACGATATACGTCTTGCTCTTGCGAGCAATCGGTACGTGTGGACAAGCCATTTGATATACCTGAGTGTACGTGAATTACCTCACCATATACCTCGTGGGGACGGTACGTGTGAGAGCGAATTCGATATACTCGACGTACGTGAACGAATTCCCTGCGATATACCTCCCGTCATGACTTCGGTCAAGCGGTAAGATGCGGGGGAACCGTTCGATATACGTCGAAGGTACTTGGCCAATGGAAAGTGAGAGTCATATCGCTTAGGCTAACTGCGACCTACCGAATCAGCGCCCATCACGAAGTGACCCTCCAGTTACTGGGTAAAATTTGGTCAATATCAATGATCTTTGGTGATGTCGTGTGAATCATGCATGATTCTCTTATTAGTATCTTATGATGAGAATGCCTTTCTTGATTATGCCAAACAGGGAGCAAAGTACAAGTACCCCAAAAGGTACACCAAGTATGGATAGGTGATGCATACAACATGGGGATATACATGTGATCCTAGGTGCACGTGGTGTGAAGTGCACATGGAGAATTTTCTACAAGTGTGTGAACATAAGCATAAGAATGGGATACATATTTGAAAGGGGAACATACAAATATGGGGGAAACATAAGCAAATATATCATTCATGTAAATAGAGTCAAGCCCACAAACAAAACACACTTCCCCAGCAGAGTCGCCACTGTGGCCATCCCCGATCCTCGCCGTGCGGGCTGGCGCGTGGAGGAAAGGATCCTTCGGGTCCCGCGCGTCCCTCTCGGGAGCGCTTCGGCCGGCGTCGTTTGAGATGTGGTGTAAAAATGTAGAGAGATTCAGAGTCGCCAGTCTATTTTACTCAAAACAGACAAAAGAAAAAGGGGAAGTCATCCCGAAGGATGGCATCTAAAGACATACTGGTGCGTGCGAAACCAAGACGATTCGAGAAGGATTCGGAGGCTTAGTTACGAAATGGGAAGGTTTTAGGCACCCATTCCGCCCTTTCGGTCTCTCATGAATATTTGCTATTTTCCTTTTGTTTCCCCCCGTGATATGTGTGCATGTATATATATATATAGAATGGAGGTAGGAATCCTCGACTTGTATCATGGAAAAGATAAAGCGAGTCGTCCGTAGGAAGATATAAGAATAGTATTAGAAAAATAAGAATTACGCGATTACCCCTACGTTGACCGTTATAATGGAACAATAACGCATATGGAGCAATACGTTATTAAGGGCAAGTATATAGAATATAAGGAAAATGGAATTAGAGAAGATAGAAAATGAGAGAAAAAGTGAGAAAAAGGACTCGAGTCTCGGGTTTTACCCCGAGACGCCTACATAGCCTATAAAGGCATCAAAGTTCACGTAGTTCGCATACAAAACGAGGCGTGGGGTTTATCCCATAAATCCAAATGGGGAATCTCTTATTTGTGAGTGTGTGTGTGTATGTAGAAAAAGTGTTTTAGTTGTGAGAAAAGTGTGAAAAAAATGTGAGAATCCCTACTTGGAATTTATGAGCAAACCCTATTTTTCTTGTTTTTTGGGTTTTATGAAAATAAAAGATGTACAATAATACTAAATAAAAAGTAAATTAGGATGTGTGAGATGAGATAAAAAAAGTGCTAAATAAGAAAACAAGTTATTGGGAATATAAGAGAGAGTTTGAGAAAGTTGGACCTTCTCGAAGATCTTGAGCTTGATCTTGAATGTTGGAGAGCAGCCCTTGCACTTGGATGATGATGAAGAGTGTATAATTCACCAAGTTTGATGAAAATGATGATGAAAAGTGGAAGTAAAAAGGTGATTTGGATGTTGAAATCACGTTGCCTTCGAGAGAGGTTTATGGGATTCGTTGAGAGAGGTTTTTATCAGATCTGGGCTCCCCTTGCAAATGAGGTGAAGGCCTCCTTTTATAGGCCCAGGTGAGTGCCGATCGGCATAGACCTGTTCCTGCCTATCGACAGGTGCCGATAAGCAGGGTCTGGAACCTGCCATTTGGTAGTGCGCTTCAGGCTTTTTCGGAAAATCGGCTGCCGAGGGAAAACCGTTGGTCAGAATTGCGCACATGACATACTGTTAGAAAGGTAATTCAGAGACCTTTGAAAGTCCTTTGGATCGCTCCCGGGTTCGGGAGTTGACTTTAGGTTAAATATGGCTCAGAATCATTTGTCGGTCCATTGGACGAGGAATCGCTCGGACACAAACGGATCGTTCATCCGCATGGTAAGTCCGAATCGTGCATGGGGAAGACCGTTGGAAAGTTTAGGAGGTGTACTTCGACATTCAAAAGAGTTTGACCCGATATGGTGAGTTGACTTTGGTCAACCGGGCTCGGGAAGCATTCGGTGACCTCCCGGAGTCAAACGGATCGTTCGTCCTCATGGAAAGTCAGAATCGCGCACGGGATGGACCGTTGGAAAGGGTATTCAGTGCCCTTAGAAGATTCATTCAGCCTCGGTTGATCTGAAGAGTTGACTTAGGTCAAATAGATCCCGGGAGCTCCCGGTGGCCTTTGGGTCAGGGTTCGGACGCAAACGGATCGTTCGTTCGCATGGTAAGTCGGAATCGCGCACGGGGCGGACCTTTGGAAAGGGTATTTAGTGTCCTTCGAAGATTCATTCAGTCGAGATGAAGAGTTTGACTTTTGGGTCAAACTGAACCGGGGAGTGTCCGATAGCCTTCAGGTCAGTACTCGAGACATGACCTAGGTTTACGATGATGAAGGGAGGTACTAGGGACCTAAGGAGACTTAGGGGGTAACATAATGGGGTGTATACAATTATAACTTTTTATTTTTTTGTTAAATATTGGTTAAACGTGATAAGCAAGATTATTGGTAATATTTGAAAAGCAAGAGATTTGAAATCTTGGGGTATTGTAAGTAACATACGGTCCTTGGAAACCATATATATATAAACACAGTGACACCACACCGTGATAGCAAAATAAACGATAACACCACACTAGCCGATACATATACACGGTTATAAGTCATCGTCTAAGTTATGAAGAGACAATGGCTATTTTCAACATAACTAATAAGGTTAACTAAAACCCCACGGTAACCTTTGACCATAATATCATAAGACACGCTTGTATGTCACCATCACATTGAGTCAAAGACTAGGGCTATTTCCCAACCCAAATATCTTAGCCTAATGTAACCCTTATGGCCGTATGTTCTTAAACTACGGTTGGACCTCAACATCCCATTGAGGCAGAGAGTTGGGTTATTTTTCAACCCAAAAATCACGGTTAAATGAAACTGTTTACTATATCTTGACGGTTCCCGACGATCGTATGTTTGTATATCACGGCTGGACCTCGCCGTCCCATTAAGGCAGAGACTTAGGCTCTTTTTCAACCCAACAATAAAGGTCAAATGAAACCGTTTACTATACGTTCACAGTGTACTCTGGCCGTAAGTTTGCACATCACCGTTGGACCTCACTGTCCAATTGAGATAGAGACTTGGCTATTTTTCAACCTAAAAATCACGGTTAAATGAAACTGTGTACAACACAGTCACAGTATCTTTCCGTCGTACTATCATTAACCACGGTTTAGCCTCACCATCCCATTGAGACAGACTTGTCTATTTTTCAACCCAACAGTCACAATAAAATGAAACCGTATAATCTATTTTCATGGTGACCTATAGTCGTATGTTTGTTTATCATGGTTTATTTTCACCATCCCATTGAGGTAGAGATGGGTTTTCTTCAAATCTTGTGTTATATTTAATACGAGTAATTTTAGGTGGACACATGATTTGGACATATTTTGGTAGACACACTAACACGTCATGTCTGTCTTATTTGATGCCTTGAATGATAATTAGTGGATCACAAACAATAATTAATGTAGACACGACATGTCGGTGTGTCTGCGTTCCACTAAATTAATAGTGGTATATTTTATTAATTGAAATTACTTTACAAATTTATTATATTAAAAGTTATTAATATATATTTGGTATAAAACTAAAGTTGGTTATATTCCTATGCTCACACATACATCTTAAATAGGTCATTCTCTTATAAGGATATATTGGCATGTGGCCATTTATAATTTTTATTTATTAGAGCAACCTTTTACCTCCTCTACCAATTTATCTCCCATACCTCATTGACCGAGGGCGAAAAGCAGTGCGTGTCAAACGCCGATCGTTATTTTCTGTTCACCTCCTCAATACAAAATCCTAAGTTACGACTACACTTGCAGGGCAAGTCTAGCGGTAAGTGGGGTATCGAAAGATCCACTGAGACGAATTGCTAGAATTTATATGATTTAATATTCCAAAATAAAAGTGTAAAAGATAAATTACAAACTAAAAAGGAAAAAGATGCATAAAAGGGAAATGATTAATCTAAGCGAGGAAAATAAATCTAGATAAACAAAGCGAGTAAAACTATAGGTTGCGTCGAATATCCCTTACCCAAGTTAATTTGTATAAAATGGATACATGGGTCGACGAGTGTGTCTCGTTTCGACAGTTAATTGAATCAAGGGTTGTCACGCCCCTAAATCCGCATAAAAGCCTAATAAGATTTTGGCGTCAACAAATATCCCGAAAATTGCGCACACAAGGTCGTAAGCACATGACATACATGATATGCCCCGTCAAATCTCCTAGGCGCAATAACTAGGAAACGCACCCGAAATAGACCAGTAAACGCCATCACCAAAGTAAAGTGACACGTTAACTCGAGTGAGTTTCATTCAAGCACAACCTAATTTAAATTAGCTAGAAAACATATTAAAAACGCAATAAATAAATGCGGTAAATAAACGCGATAAAGTTACACTAGAAAGCACGGGAAGAAAGCATGTAAATTAATTATGAAAGCATGTAAACCCAATTAACAAAGCAAGAAATAAGTAAATACAACTATATAAATGGAGATGGAAGATGGTAGTACAAACAACAAGCCCAAATGGGTGTCAATCCAAGAAGAAATGAGCTCTCAAACCTCCAAGACCCTAACCTATCCTACCAAAAATGAATTATATCTGTTTTTACAACAAAAATCCTTTATATAGTAAAAGGAATTAAATTAGAAAAGAAAAGGGAAAAGAAAAGAAAAGCCCAAAATATCTTAGAAAACAGGGGATCGATGGGCTCGATCGATCGATCCCCTGGGCTCGATCGATCGATGCTTAAAATTGAAGCCCATTGTCTCCCCACGATTGCTGAAAAATAAAGGATCGATCAATCAACTCCTTTGGTCGATCGATCGATCAAGCAGGTATCAACCACTGCATTGCTGTTTTGGTGTGTTTGCCTTTCTCGTCCGCTGAAATCGCCGTAACTTCTTCGTTCTGAATCGAATTCGCGCACAGTTCACGGACACGCGAAGCTTGAGAAGAGGGATACAACTTCCGTGAAGATGTTAGGCCAAGTGCCCAAGCTGTGAAATGACTAAAATGCCCTTGAACGTGCAATCGTGTACGCAAATCGAGCGGAATGCGTCTGAACTTTACACTTAGCATCCAAATACCTATAAAAGCTCAATTAACCACTACAAAACATGTTAATGTATAAATCTGAGTTTGTCTGGTTAACGAGCATAAATATAGGGAATAAGATACCCGAGGGGGCTAAAATACATAGGTTCGATGGATGAAATACGCAATATTTGCGTCGTATCACTCATCCCCTTCTCTCTCTCTCTCTCCCTCTCTCTCTCTCCACCATATATTCTTTATTCTCTATCTTTATGCCATTTCTTCTTCCCTTTTCACTATTTATCTCTTATTATTATATTACCCTTTCTTCTCCCCAAATCATTTATCTTTGTATATATATTCGTCTTACGTCTCATGCAATCATAACCATATTTGAAACCTTTTATTTCTACACATACAAACTCTTTCCCAAAATAATCCAAATTCTCATGCAACCGATCTTTGTTTTACTATACAGGACACCCGTCCGATCATATCCCACTTCAAAATTCAAAATTCAAAACCGTTAATTTACTCTTAACAACAAACCTATTTTCTTTCTCCTTATAAATTCTCTCTCTATTAGCCTCCCATTTCCCAACAAACCCCTAACAGTAGCTATTATTATTTCAAAGCTCACTCTGTAACTCTAAAGCTTTGTGAAATGACGACCGAATAGGTTAGCAATCCTACCGTGTTAGGGGGTAAGTTAATAAGACCCATAAATTCGAGATAGTTTAGTTTTTTTTTTTATATTTTGTCCCCAAAAATATATAGTTCCCACATAGTTAGGGTTGCAAACAAGGGCGAACCTATCATGTCTCGCGCAAGGGTGCCTCACCCATTGAGTTTTCGAGGTTTTTGCATGTATGGTAAAAAAAATCGAGGCCTGAATGCAGCTTTCTAAAGTAAGAGTTAAGTAAAATAGGGACGGAAAATTGTAATTATTTCATGCAAGGATGCCTCACCCATTGAGTTTTCGAGGTTTTTGCATTGTTACTCTCTCTCTCTCTCTCTCTCTCTCACACACACACATTAATGGCCCAATAGTGCTCTTTATCTCTCTTTTACTTTGTTGTCTTTGCATCATCTCTCTCTATCTCTCCCTATCTCAATTTTCAATATTCTCGTGCAGTCAATCATATTGATTTTTATTACTATCTTGGGTAAAGCTACCTTATATTTTATTTGGTCCACATTTCAGGTCTGATTATGACTTACCTTATTTGTTCAAATCAACAAATTTATTTTTCAACCCAAATATCACGGTTTAATGAAATCGTTTACTATATGGATACGGTGCCGTGTGGCCATCTGGTTGTATACCACGGTGTAACCTCACCGTCTCATTGAGACATGAACTTTTTTCCAACACAAATATCATGGCCAGTTAAAACAATGTATTACAAAATCATGGTGAGTTGTGGTCGTATAGCCATATATCACGGTCTGACCTCACCGTCACAGTTAGGCAGAGACAATGGCTTTTTACCTTAGTGAACTATCACGGTGAATTGACACCGTGTGTTACTTATTCTCGGTCACACCACACCGTGTGTTACTTATTCTCGGTCACACCACACCGTGATAGATGGTATCACGGTCACACCACACCGTTCTCATTGCACAATCGGTTGGAACCCACCGTACATTATATGCATGCCTTAGTACTTGTTTATAAAATATAAAAAGGTAATTTACAACGCAATTTATAATGAACCAATAATAATTTATCATCAATTGTTCAAATAAAATATTATTTAAAAAAATTAAAATTGTTCATACAAGAATAATTTCAAACAAGGCATGTCAATATTACATTCAAACACAACAAAATATTGTTCATACATGTCATAATTCAAATTTGTTACAACATGTCATACTTCAAAATTATTTTACAACACAGTTGAGTTACAAATATATTCTTCCATAAAAATCTGTCTACTTTCACCTTAAACGCTTCTTCAGGTGGCTCTTTAATTGGGGGGCCTTCTACTTGGGCGATTTGTTCTTAGGGGTTGGATTGTGCCATGCCTTGGTCCGAGTTTCTTGACGCACTGACAACTTAATCTTTTCTTTATGCAAGTGCTTTCCCTTGGCCTAAAGTAAGGCATCAAGCGTTGTACGTGATAGTTCAAGGACATCTGAAATATCCTAGTCTGAGACGGCTTCAATAGTCTCCTAGAGAAGGCTAATAGTTACGTCTATATGCCTATATACAAATTACCATAAAATGTGTTAGACAATACCCGGGAAGAAAAGACATGAATTTACGATTAAATTTTAAAACATTTACCATTTTATTTGAGTGCTTTAACTCCGGCTTGCATAGTCTATGCTCGGGATTTTGAATGTATGTATGGGATATTTCTAGGTAACAAGACATATACCTATCTACATATTCCCAAGACACGATCCTCACCACGATCGAGTGTCTGGCATCAGAAAGAACATGGTCAACCCAGTTAAGTTGATGCAATTTCTCGATATCAAACTTTAATTTGTATCATGCCTGGGTCTTTCCCCTCTCTTGTGATAAAGGGAACATTGGAGGTCTAGGGATTACTTGAACTCGGCTAGCATGGTGTAGGACTCTCTCTGAGTAATAGGGTTCCCCAACATCATAGCAAATGAGGAGGTCGTTGTACCATGAGACCTCCTAAAATAGATAGGCCTCACTGTTTTCAGAGTAGGGGTCCCATACAACCTAAACGTATTTCCAAATGTTAGTACATAAAAAAAGAGAATAAATACTGACTTTAAAATAAATAATAGTTACATCTGAAGCTTTTAAATCATCTAAGGTTTCCCTTAGATCCAATATATGTGCAAAGGCATCCCCTGACACCGTTTACGCCCTCCATTTGCATAGACGCGGTTCCCTATGCTGAAATTCGAGATTTCTAACACCCCCGACCAAATTGAAGTGGTTGTATATCCACGCCTGCAGTCAAATAGACATATTAATTAGGAAATTCATATATTACAAAATAAAATTAAAAGTACGCGTTAAATTTAAAATATGTACTACGAAAAGGGGAAGATATTCAACCACCTGTCGAATGTCTACCCGCGAGGCAATCCCCAACTGCCGATATAAATGGGCTAATACACCCATCCCTTAAGCATAGTCTTTGCGTTTACCGACTTTTCACAAAGACAGAAGGTAGTACACTAAGACTCAGTTCCCCGATTTGTCCGAGAACAACAAGCAACCGATCATGAAAAGCAAGTACCCCCTAGCAGCTTGCTCAATATGTCTCTTTATGACACCCTCCTCTTGCACAAATTCATTATCTAGTCAAAACGAACTGCATAATAGACTTGCACTCCTCCTGAGCCTCCTCCTTAGTACAACCTAAATATTTCGTAAGCCATTCTATTTAGGTTGCATTTTCCTCGGCTTTCCTAAAAATAATACCATACACCGGTTTACCAACTATCGGGATTTGGAGGAGATGATACACATCGTTAAGGGTGATGGTCATCTTATCGAGCGACATATGAAATGAATTCATCCCCGACTACCACCATTCGATGAATGCCAACACCGATACATAGTCTATGTACCGATATGATTGCTTTATCAAACCCCACAAACTCAAGTTCTTCACCAACTCAATAACCCACTTATACTTTATCTCTATGTCCCACTCATAAATTTTTTATTAGTAGTACACGCACTTCATTATTCCCCTCTCCTCATCTAGGTTCCATATAGAATAATCGATATGGTTGTGAAAATTTTTCAGTAGTTCGGGGGTATTTGGCGTGCACCCCTCAAGCGGTTGTGAATCCGAGTGACTTATTTTTTTACGTGCTTTCTTCTCAGGCGCTTTAGATTTGGACGGTTGAATTTCATCTTCATTGAAGAAGACTCGGCCGTGCACTCCTCTATTTCTTTCTTTTCTTCTACCTCTCCTACTCTCTCTCCTTCACCCTCTCCTTCTTCATCTCTTTCCTCCTCTATCTCCTGGTTTATTTCCTCCTCTCGTGATTTTTCATTTTCTTTCTCTTCCTCTTTATCTCCTGCTCTCACCTCACCCCTTTCACTAACCCCAAGCAAATCACATACAACCGCCTCAACCACTTGCTTAATTGACTGCGATGTAGCACCCTCACCAGTAGTAAATAAACCCCCTGTCACTTGGTCGACTACTTTATCAACCGACCTTATAGGAGAATATCCTTTGTTCGAACTAGTGGCCTCACCGACACTATTACTACTAGAGGAAGACACAAGTGGTCGTACTTCCTTCGCCGCCTCTAACTTCCTCTTCCGCTCGGATGCGGTAAGAGGATTTTTGCTTCTTCCCATTTATATAACCTACATAAAAAATTAACAAAATTATATCAAATTAATAAGTTCATACAAATGAAGAAACAATAATATGTAAGGGCCTAAAAATGATAAATTTTTTTTAGAAATACATACATACATAAAAATACATGTATATAGTGAAATACGAAATACATTGCTAAAAATACATGCATATATGAAAAATATGAAATACATTGATACATACGGTGATTATTGCCCGGGAAACAAGACACCATGGTAATAAGAGACCGTGAAAACCAAACCACGGTGGTTTCTGGCCGTGAATACCAAAACACGGTGAGATATGGACATATAATTGGTGAATCAGGGTGGGATGTGACCGGGTACGCTTGGCACCTTCGGCGACGGGCGATCGTAGGTGCAGACAATATTTTTTTTTTTATAAATGGTAAACCCTAGGTTGTTCAAATGGGTTAAACCATAGCTTTTAATTGCACAAATGCAATATATTTCTACTTAGATTAATTAAGGTTATATATTGTATGGTTTAATGAGTTTATAATGAGGTTTTTATATGTAGTTTGCATGACAGGGTTTAATAAACAAAATGAGAGCATGGCTCTAATGGGAGCAAGTTTTGATGATGTAACATATTAGAAATGAAGCTTGAGGGTAAGTAATAGGATTTGAGAGAAAATGAAAGGAAGTTGGAAGGTTGAAAGGTTTGAGAGAGAAGTTAGAGGGAGAGAGGAAATAGAAAAATGAGATTTAAAATTCTTTGAATTTTTATATGGGACAAGATTAATGTGATGTTGTGTGTGTTTGGTATTTTATACAAATATTAAATATTTATATGACATTTTATATAAAAAAAAATTTTAAAATAAATTTTTTGATGTAAATATCACGACGTATTTCGCATGTATGCATGCATCCAAGTATATTAGACCAAGTTCCCACAAAATAACAATTTCTCATACAAGAGGATACCTTTTCACTTAGGTGTCGAGTTAACACACCCTTAGCACCACGCCACCTCAGACTAAACCACCAACTTCACAAACGAACATTTGTTCAACCCTTTTGCCCCATTTCAATTAATTAGGGCTCATTTGATTGAATCTATCTATATATGTATATGTATATGTATATGTATATGTATATATACATGATTTAGCCCTAGTACAAAACGCCCTCAATGGCTGAGAATCAATTGTCATCTCCAAAACAGATCGAAACAATGTCTCAAAATCCCAACCCTAACCCCAACCCAAACCCTAACCCTACTTCAATCGAATCACAACAGCTAATTCAGCAACAATTGCAACAAAACAATTTGATGGCAAACCCAAATTACCAAATTCAACAAAGTTTACAAAGATCCCCCTCAATTTCTAGGTTGAATCAACAACAACAACAACAGTATGGGTTGAGGCAACAAGGGGGTGGGATTTATGGGCAAATGAGTTTTAGTGGTGGTGGTACTAATCAAATTCAACAGGGGCAACAACAACAACAACAATTGGGGCAGATGGGTAGTGGGAATTTGAGTAGGGCTAGCTTGATGGGGCAGACTGGGCATCTGCCCATGCTGCCCGGACAGGCGGCCGCTGCCGCGTTACAATCGCAACTTCTGGCGTCGGTACGGATTTTTTTGTTGGGAATTTTTGTGTGATTGCACGATTGGTTTGGTTGCGTTAGTTATAGAGATTTTTAAATGGGTTGTTCGAAATTAATGAATCATGAATAAATTTGTTCGTTATAACGTGGACCAAATTTTTGAAAACGGGAAAAATTTAATTTTTTTTGATGAATGTGTTTTGGAGATGCAATAAATTTCATCAAAAAATTTAGGTTTTTATTGAATTTGCCAGAGATATTGCTGTTATTAGACATAACCCCTGCATTTTCCGAACAATTAGACTTACCCCTCGCATGTGGATCACCGTGCATGTACTTTATGCATTGACTGTGCATGTACTTTATGCATTGACTGGGATAAGTCTAATTATTGAACATACAAGGGTATCACTAAATGCAACATTATCTCATGGGGTAAAGTAAAAAAAATCCAAAATTTAGCGAGGTTCAATTGGGGATGCGGGGAATCATCAAAAGTTTCAACGGTTATATATATATATATATATATATATATATATATATCCATTGGTTGAATTTTGTAGATCTCTGGTTAAATTTTTGATGAATTTTTGGAGATGATCTCCTTGTTATAGGGGTCATCTCCAGAAAAATCATCAAAAAATTTGAATTTCTTTAGACTTTTAAAAACTGGTTGCAATTTAGGATCGTGTCTTGCTTTTGCTTTCCGGGAATGCAGCATTGGTAAATTTACATGTGAAGTTTGAGTAATACGAAAGAAGTTGGGGTCTTAATTTTCAAGCTCTTGCATGAATTATGAGACTTTTAATGTGATTTATCATTGAAATTATCAGAAAGATCCAGAATTTGAACTAAACTAGCAGTTAAATTCTATTTGTGCACTGTTTGGTGAAATTAATTATACTATTGCGATTATAAATCAAGTCCACAAAAACTAAACCTATTCTGGCTTTTATAATGACGTCTCGTAAGCAAGATTTTGCCTTTCTTCCTTAAGGGTCCGTTTGGTTCGTGGTGAAATATTTTTTACTGCGTTAAAAAATAATTCACCTGGATAAAATATGTGCTTGGTTGGGCATTTAACATGGTGAAATAAAATGAATATGGTGAAAAGTGAGGTGAAATTTTAACCATTTTAAATCATGGGTAAAGTGAATATTTTAACAAGTGAAAACAATGGAATTTATCTTATTACCAGACTAACCTTTCTTATTTCCACTTACAACTATCACACATTCATTTCTCCCTTTCAATTAACACCATCATTAAATATTCATTTCAAAAAATATATTTTTTTAAATTTCATTTTTTATTTTAAAAAATAAAATAATTTAAATAATTAAAAATTTTAAAATAAATAAAAAATGGAATAGCTATTCCTACACCCTCTATGTCTTCCCACACGCCCTTTTCAATATTTAAATACTAAAATATCAAAAGACCCTCTATGCATATATGATTTGAACAAATATAATCTTTTTCCCAAAAATCTATTACTTAAAAAAAAACGTAATATTATGAAAAAAATAAAAAACATAATATTTTGAAAATAAGAATCCTAATATTCTAGAAAATTAAAATTTTAATATTCTGAAAATCAAAAAATTATAAAAGTTATCTTTTCATTTAAAAAACATTATGTTATTTATAAAAAAAAACATATTATTTTTTATTTAAATGGACCTTGATAAAAAACTGTTTCATTATTTATTTTAAAAAATGGACATTCTTTTTATCATTTCTATTTAAAAACTGCTTCTTTTATTTATTTAAAAAATTGTTTCGTTATTTATTTTTTCAGTTAAAACTGTTTCTTTTACTATTTTAAAAATAGTCTTTTTACTATATAAAAAAATGGTCCACGTCAGCGGTATGTATAGACAGTCCTACCACTTATACATACCGTTGGTGCAGACCAACATATTAGAAAAAATGCTCTGCGCCAATGGTATGTATAGGTGGTCGGACCACCTATACATACCGCTGCCGGGGACAATATTTTTTCAAAATAGTAAAAGATTATTTTTAATATAGTGCAAAAAAAAACAGTTTTTAACCAAAAATAAAATTTGTAAATAAAAAAACATTTTTTTAAGAACACAGTTTCTTAAGAAAAACAAATACATAAGTTTTACGTTTTATAAACAGTTTTTTATTTATTTATAAAAATCAGTTTTTTTATTGAAAATATAATTTTTTGTTTTTATCAAATGTATTTATTTTAGTTGGAGGTGAAAAAATTGGACATTTAGATTTTATAAATTTAAGGGCACAATTGTCATTTCTTATTCAAAGGGTGTGAGGGAACATATGGAGGGTGTGGGAATAGCTATTCCCATAAAAAAAATTGAAAAATTAAAAAAATAACTAAATAAATAAATGAATATTTGTTTGGTGCATGGTAATGCGTTCGGAATTTTTTTACTAATTAGGACGATTTCATAGTTGGGAACTGTTTTTTTTAATTCTTTTAATTGCAACACTTTTTTTCATATTTGGGACCCTTTTTTTTAATTGGAACTGTTTTTTTATTTAAATTAGGACTATTTTTTTCAATGTTGAAAACTTTTTTTTTTTTAATTCGAACTGTTTTTTCATTGTTGAGAACTATTTTTTTAATTTTGGACTACTGCTTTTATAGTTGACTCTTTTTTTTTTAATTATGATTGTTTTTTACAAATGACAATTTTTTTTCATTGTTGGAAACTTTTTTTTATAAATTGGGACTGTTTTCTTTTTTAATTAGGACTTTTTTTTAATTGGTACTCTTTTTTTACTTATTTGTGTTGTGTAGCCAAATATGACTAGTTGGGTGTGTGTGTGTGGGGGGGGGATTGTTCCAAATTTGAGTTTGAGGTAAATACATATTTTTTAATGGCCATTGACACTTGTGTGATGAAAATCAAAATAGTTATGTGCATTTGAAGTATGGGGGTAATATGGTCATTTTATTTTTTCACCATATTCATATTGACCATCCAAATAACAAATGGTGAAAAAGTTCAAATTTTCACCTAGTGAAAACTCGACCATCCAAACGGAGATGGTGAAAACAAAATCACCATGCTAATAATTCACCTTTTCTTTTTAACACAGTGAAAAATATTTCACCACGAACCAAACGGACCCTAAAGCTTGGTTTTGTGAGGGTTAAAAACTGCTGGCGAATTTGAAATCTGAATTAAAAAAAGAAATTACTGAAAGGGAATAAACTCAAAGATAAAATTACTCTAAAACTTAGAGAGAGAGAGAGAGAGAGAGAGAGAGAGAGAGAGAGAGAGAGAGTTACCCCAAAGATCAGATTTTAGAAAATGCTTAATGCCTTGAAGCTTGGTAGTACTCCAATTTGAAGGTTTTGGAGAAATGACCGCATTTAAGTTTTAATGAATCAACTTAAATCTGTAGATTCTTAAAGTTTTTAAGTTTCACAACACAAGACTAAAAATAAGGTAATATGTAAATGAACTAATCATAAATGGTCCAATTTACAATTTCAGGGATAACCAAACGAGCCCTTTGTATTTGGACTGAATGAGAATTGTTGGTTTGGTTGTTAAAGAGTAATAAATTTTGAAGTTGCTTAATATGTTATGAAGAATTGTTTTTGAGCAAGTGGGAATTTGGGTGCAGCCGAGACAGAAAACTGCGTTAGTACAAGGGTCTCAATTCCATCCGGGGAATTCTCCTAGTCAATCCTTGCAAGGAATGCAAGCAATGGGGATGGCGGGTTCTTACAATTTGAGCTCACAAATTAGAGGAAACGGGCCCCTCACATATGCCCAAGCTCAACAACGGATAAACCAGGGGCAAATGAGGCAACAATTGTCGCAACAAATTCCCCTAACCTCAACTCAGGTATCATTTTGCTCTCTCTCTCTCTCTATCCTCTTATGTTACATTCTGTCCAATTCTCTATTACTCAAACACCAACTGCGGCTAAAATTATGGTTCTTGACTTTATCCATAGTTGTCAAATCGTGAATCGAATCATGAATCGGAAACCCTATGAATCGTTAACCGTGAATCGAATCATAAGTATCGAAATAAACGTAAAATATGTAGGAAATAACATATAAATGCAAAGAGAACACATTAAGAATATCTAATGTAACATATTATGACCTAAAACCAATCATAAGACAGGATTTTATTAAAATATAACTAACAAAATGAACTTCCGTGACCAAATTATGACTAAATTTTAACAATACCACTACCTACAATGTCCAAGTCTAAGCACAACAATATATTATACAATATAATAACACAAATAAATATTAAAAATAACACTGTAAAAAAAATGTTATAATAATACCGTATAATATAACATATAAAATCCTTGCACAAGATCTGTTGGCTTCAATCAAAAGCAAAGTTACCTCCTTCCCTCGATCGGCTTTGAATAGGTTAAATGAGAAGAGGAAAAGTGATCGCAACACGAATAGAGTAAATCGCAGGTTAAATGAGAAGAAGAAAAGTGATCGCAGCTTGGGTTTCTTTCTAGTATGTGTTTCAGTCATTCTCTCTTTCGATATGGGTAACTTAGGTTTGAACTCACTTCTTATTATTATTTTAATAATAAAATATATTTTAGAATTATTTTAAAAATAACAAAAAACGAGCACGAGCTTTAAGTTGGTTGAAAATACCCAACATCCTCCGAGAAACATGAATCGCACCTGAATCGTGAATCGGTACGATTCACGATTCGTATCGATTAGTATGTGAATCGAATCGAATTGTACTAATAGAATCGCAAATCTTAAGATTCTAACAACTATGAATTTACCACATGAGATAATACGAGTCCCTTATTAGTTCAATAACTACCGATACACCCCCATGTGCATCAGCCCGCTTGTAGATGTACCTTATGCATTATGTGTTGCATGTGGGGGTATCTCTAATCATTAAGCTTGCATGGGTTATCTCTAAATACTGCATTAATTTAAGGGGTGAAGGAAAAAAACCCAAAAAATTAACCTAGCGAGATCACAATAGCGGTGTAGTATTGTAATTTTATATACGTTGTGCGCAACGGTTATTTATTCCATTACTTCTATAGATGCTACTTATTCATTCCTTTTAATCACGAGTATGTGATCATCACATATGCATACTCACGCCACCACAAAGCATTCTAGAACATATAGCTACTTCTCAGTGATGCCCGTTTTGTTAAGTGATAATCATCTGAATCTTCTATACCAAACTATCATTGTAGGGAAATTGGTCTACTTGTTAAGACCAAGTGTTAGTTTTGGCACATGGTTCAAAGTATCGCTCGCAATCCCCGTTTATTGGTCGAGGTATCATCGATACACTATTTTGAGAGCCCAAAAAAGTAATTTTTTTTTTTTTTTTGTAAAAAATAAGATTGATAACGTGAACCAATTAGATAAGTTCGAAACCATCATTTAATATGCATAGCACGCTGACGCGTGTCGAAGTTGTCGGCTTTAATATTCCATGATAATTTAAAAAGAATTAAGTAGATAAAGATGTATTAAGGATAGACATATCATATACTAATACATTTGAAAAAAAATTCTTAAGTAAATAATGATACATTTGAGTGTAGATACATAATGATATATTTTAAAGTATTGTTTAAGTAAATAATGAAGTGGTTTTAATACATTTCTAAATTTTGATACATTTTTGTACATTTTATAGTATTGTTTACGTAAATAATGAGGCGGTTTTATGCCAATTTTAATAATGAATAACAATGTGTTTTTGATTAGGCTAATGCATGTCGGACTTGTTAGCTCCAATAAATCAACTGTAAGTTAGCAAAGTAATGAAGTTACATAAAAGTTAATAGAAATGATTAGTAAAAAATAGTACCATTTAAATTTTTTTGGTACCAATTTATAGATGAATTTTGTTAAAAATCAGTATTTTCAAGGATAATTTAATAAAAAGCCATGGTTCTTTATTTATTTAATTTTTATAACGTATATAAAAACTAACTTTTAGTCACTAGTAGTGACATCAACATTCAATGGATCATATTTTCAAGTGCTAAAAATTATTTTTTTAAATATGTATAAGCTTAAATATTAAATGGAACATTTTCTAGGGAATAAGTATTATTTTGTTAAATATATTGGACTATACAATAAATGGGGCATTTTTTAGTGACTAAACATTAATTAACCCTCTTTTAAATAGGTTTGCTAAAAATCAGTAGCAATATATAAAAAATTACTACCATTTTTAAAACTTTATTACCAATTTATGTACTAGGTAAAAAAAAAACCTCATGTAAGAAAAAGAAACACAAAACGTGAAGTCAGGAAAAAAAACGGGAAGTGAGAAAAGAAAGTACTAAATAAAAATGTAAAATAAGAAACAAGTAAAAAGATAATGTAGTGAGGGAAAAAATATCGTGAGACCAGATACTTCGTTTAGAACAAAACCCTTGTACCTGCGATAATCCGAGAATATGAGATTAAGTTGAGAAGTGTGGAGTTAGCATGGATATCTACATCACAACTTTCTAATCTAAAGGGATATAGTGAACCCTTATTGTAAATCGCCATCCATTATGATTCAGTCATGGCATAAAGCTTTTAGGTAAGATTCATCCATTCGTTCATCTTTATTTCGACTTGGCCCTTCCTTTTTTTTTTTAAAAAATTTATTTATTAATTACTTTATTTTATTTGTTGGAAAAAAACAAATATCTCCCGATATTACGTATGTTACTTGGTTTAGGCTGATATTCGGCTAATATCTGACAAATCCGCCGAGATAAAGCGATATTTTATTGATACAATTTTTTTGAATCGCGACACAGAATTGGAGCGATAACCCTCGAGACCGAGTCTCGCCTATACCGAGTCAACTGACCGAGACTTTAGGACCATGTTGTGGCACGAGATTTGGTGGATATATAAAATTTATAAGATATACTCTTGGCATATGGGAAAATTTGTACTTTCATCTCTTGGTTGTTGGAAATATATACAATGATTAACCCAAGTCTTGCAATTGGCCACTATTATGAACACAACATTTGCTTAAAATAAAATTTACATACTACTAACTTACTATTTTGGCTCCACCATTGTGGATTCTCGTGGCAATCATCAATATTCAAGTTGCATATGAAGTATGGTTCAAAGTCGCGGTATCGGTCTATGACTCAGACGCTCAGTTTTTTACTCGGTATCGGTCTTGGGGGATACATAACTATACACTATTTAGAGAACTTAGAAAAATTGAAAAAAATACAGAAAAGTTTAGAAAAATAAGAATAATAATATGGTAAAATTAGACGAGTACAAAAATCATCATTTAGTATGCATAACATTGTCTAAATCAATATATTTTTAGTAATATATTCTTCGTGAATGTCATAATAGTACCTATTACTAATTAAGGATATATATAAAGTAAATAATCATACACTTTAAGGATAGATTGATAATAATACATTTTAATACAAACCAAGTAAATACAAAAAAAGGTTAAATGGGAGATGACCCCTTTAGTAACACTACAAGAAGAGAAATGAGAGATTCAACCAAAAAACCCTATTTGCGATCACGAAATATCATATACCCTATTTGCGACCAAGAATCATCACATACCATGCTCCGAATTGAGAGAGATTGCTCCGATCGTGACATGAATGCAAAATTCAAGCTCAATTGAATGAGTTAGAAGTTGAGATAGAGAGATCGATGCTTAGTGACTTATACCATCTCGATCAATTTATCACCGATATGGGCCGATACTATCGTGATGTCGCCGATATGGGCGATTTCTACCGCGATATCACCGATATGAGCCGATACTATCGAGAAATCACCGATATAGGGTCGATTCACACCAATAATCAAAAACTCAACTCGTAACTCGAAATCGGATCAGTGGGTACCGATACTTAGTCAACTCGACCGTATTGTCGCGCTATCGGCCTAGACTTTGAACCATGATATGAAGTGTGTAAATGCATACTAAACTCAAAATTACATGAAAGATTACCCTATATTCTTGCCTCTGCGTTATAAGGCCATGATTAGTATAAACTATATGCTAAATCTTCGAAGCATGATGATTGCAAGAATCCTAGCACTCCTTCGACACGTCATTATGCAACATTAATGTGGCCTGAACAGTTATTTTTATGTTTTTATTTTATTTTTATATCAGAAACGATTCATATATAACAAATTAATGACACTTGGAAGATTGAAACTGACACGTGATCTGTATCCACAACAATATGGGTACCATTAGGTCCAGAAATATGGACTTTGATGGGTAGATCCGTCCATCACCCTTCCACATTTGTTTATTTGGGGCTCATTACTTTTGTTGATGGGTTAAACCGGTTTGAGCAAACCCAACAATCGGGTGATTTGCGGGTCCTAAGTGGGTCAGATCAAATCACAACATAAACCTAAAACATATACCATCACCCGTTCAAAACCCTCTCATCTTAACACAAAACCTTGGAGGTGGCACTAACCTTCTCAATCTCTCTCTCAACCGTAAATACACCGATAAAAAACCTAGGGCAAATCCATCCCTTTTGTTGCTGGATTTAATCAAAAACCATATTTGGAAGTGGAATCCGATCAAAAGCGGTGGATCTTTGGAAGTGGAACCCGATCAAAAGCGGTGGATCTCTAGAAGTGGAACCCGATCAAAACCCATTAGAAGCGATTGAAACCGGTGGAACCCGTTCATCCGCCGTGTTAAAATCATTCTTTGTGATGTAAACTGCATGAAAGGCCCAAAACAAAACAAACACCAACTCTAGAGGGGGAAACTAAGAATTTCTTAAACAAAACAAACACCAACTCTAGAGGGGGAAACTAAGAATTTCTTATATTAAAAAATAGAGGAATTTTCCTCTAATGAGGAGTACATGGGGTATTTATATGGGGAATTACTTGCTAGCCAAGTAATTACCTAAATGACTAAAAAGGACTATCATTAATAAAAATATACCTAATTAGTCCCAAACATGCTTGGAGACCAATTAAAAGACGTAATAGCATAGTTGTCAAAATCGTACGATTCGCGATTCGAATCATACGATACGATTCTCACATAAAACGATTCGAATCGAGTTGAGGATCGCAAATGTCTAAAGAATCGGATTGAATCAGTGATTCACGATTCGAATCTTTCGATTCGGGTCCGATTCAGGTTCGATTCCCGATTCGGGTCCGATTCACTTTTTTTTTTCCCGCGATTTTTTTTACCTTATAACTATACGTGTGTTTTAATAAAGCAAATAAAAAAAGATACAAACAACAAAGGATACCGTTAAGATATTGAGTTTTAGAGAAAAACATGTTCTCTTGGCTCGGTTATTATCAGCTGGCTTTTCTTGTCTATTTTCTTGGCCGAGTGTCTTCTATCATTTGCTTTTTTTGTTGTTATAAAACTTTTGTATTTGTTATAAAATTTTTGAAGGTATATTTATTTTGTTGCTTTAAATTAATATGAAGGCTGCTTTAAATTAATATTGTTTTATAGTTAATCTTAGTATTTATTTTATTGTTTTAAAAATTAATATGGTTTACTGTTTTAAATTAATATTGTTCTAATTTTGTTGGCTGTTTTAAATTAATATTGCTAATCTTAGTAGGTAGGCCTGATTAAATTTTTTGGAAGTATTTGTTTTACAGTTTTACTGTTTTAAATTAACCTTTGTATTTATTTTATTATTTTAAATTAATATGTAGGATGTTTTAAATTAATATGTAGGCTGTTTTATGATATATTTTTATTTTTTACATTTTTAAGCTTAAAATGATTGAAACACATGTGCTATGGTTAATTTTTGTGATATATTTTGGTATATTATCATGTGCTACGATTAGTTTTTTGTCATATTACGCTTAATTACCAATTCTATAGTGTTAAATCCCATTTACGTATGTTTTACTACGTTTTTATCATTTTGTTCCGATTCGACCGATTCGATTCACGATTCGCGATTCGCGATTCGGGGGTAAACGATTCACGATACGATTCGCGATTTGACAACTATGCGTAAAAGGAAATAAAAAAACTTAAAAAAAGGACAACTAATAAGAAATACTAAATTGACAAATAAGCCTCAAAATAAAAGGAAATAAACTGATTTCCATCATTCTCCCCAGCTTCAAAAAAGTTCGTCCTCGAACTTGAAGGGTAAGCGGCAATGAAGGTTAGGCCTCCTTCCTTCCTTCCATGAATTCTTCAATTTGAAATAAGAGACGCCCTCGTACGCGACTCGCGTACCTACTTACAAGAAACCCAAAAATTTTAGGCAGGAAATGCAAGGGTTTACGCTCGAACATCAATAAATGTGGGTCAGATTTTTTTTTTTTTTTTTTTAAGGGACAGGGGTGATACCTAGGTCAGAGTGCACAAGCCTTCGGTGGGTAGGTCTGCCCCAACTATTCTGGAGTTTGGCCGAGGGTTTTGGCCTGGTTGCTGTTGGTGGGATGTGGCCTTTGGAGCTCGAGTCAACCAATTGGTCTGTCGAGCCCCTGTTCTTGATCTAGATTTTTTTTTCACCGGGTTCTTTCCCGGGTTTATGGGAGGGTGATTAAATTTTGGAGAAGAGTTGTAAGAGGGCATCAAATTGTTGTTGTTTTTGTACCAATTCTTCCGACTGTTGTTTCAATTCTTGAGTACTTCTTCTCAATTCTTGAGTCTCCTCTTCTCGTTGTTTGGATTTCTTCGGAGTCATTGATAATTTAGTGTACGTGACGTAAATTACACGTCAATGGCCAAAAAAACAAAACCAATACAATTTCTAGCGAGAGAAGCAAATAATTTCTTATATTCAAGATGGAAGCTATCTCCAAATGAGGAGTACATGGGTATTTATATGGGGGGAATTACTTGCTAACCAAGTAATTACCTAAAAGACTAAAAAAGACAACTACTAACAAAAATATACTTAATTAGTCCCAAACATGCTTGAACACCAATTAAAAGACATTAAATGAGATAAAAAAAACTAAAATAAAAGGACAATTAATAAGAAATACTAAAATGACAAATAAGCCCTAAAATAAAAGGAAATAAACCGAAGTAAACTACCCGTCAAAAGGCTTCAAAAAATATCTAAACACCAATTTAGAGAGAGAAATACTCTTTTCTATTGTCAAAATTGAAGTCTTCCTCAAATGAGGCTTACTAATGGGTATTTAAAGGAGAGGAGTAGCTTAGGCTCTAATTACAAAAATGCCATTATTACTCCTTACCCTCCTAAATACTAAGACAAAACAAAAGGAAATACTATAACGAAAACAAAGGAAAAATAATAAAAGAAATAAAACAACTAATAATATGCTCAAAAATGAGATCCACTCAATCTCCTCTTCTTGAAAATAGTTCGTCCTCGAACTCAAAGGGGAAGACCAACGAAATCACCCTCCAAGACGGTGATCAAGGCGTGCTGGGGAAGCTCTTCGAACGCGTCTAAATAGTCATGTAGAGGATCCATCGTCAGTAATGCGTGGCGTTGCGGGAGAGAGCAATCGGAAGCTCGATGCCCAACATTACCGCAGTTGTAGCACCGGAAAGTAGGAGGCACTGGAGGCGGCGCAGTGAGAATAGCGGAAGCAGGAACTGAAGAGACCACTGCAGGAGGAACTGGAACGGAAACTGGAGTGGGAGGAGCCCGTGAGGTCGGGAGAGCTGCGAGCGCCGTGTGGTAAGTCTCGACCTTGGCCGCATACTCAACCGCCTTCAAGAAGGTCGGTATCTCCCTCAGACCTAGATCATGCTGAATATGTGGCCGCAACCCCAATATATAGCGGCTGATCCGCTAATCCCCCGTCTCGGAAAGGCGAGCTCTGGTGTATAGAAATTGAAACTGCTCCGTGTACTCCACTACCGATAAAGTGTCCTGTCTGAGAGATTGAACGCGAGCAAAGAGGTCGCGCTCATAGGTAGGTGGGATGAAGGACGCCTGGAGAGTGGCCTTCAGCTCAGTCCAAGCTTGAATAGGATTGACTTGAATAGGAGGCAATCCGGTTGCCGTGAGGCGGGAGTAGAGGTCATTCCACCAAACCCGAACAAATCCCTGGAACTTGGTGGTTGTGAGGACACAGGAGCAGCTTTGGACCCGCTTGTACTAAAAAACTGTTTCCATCGAGGCTAACCAATCGACCATAGCATCTGGAGAGAACCGTCCATTGGACATGGGCACGTCTAGGCTGATATCTCCATGGAGGCTCTGGAAAAGCAGCTGAAGGGCCACAGATAGCGGACCCTCTTCCTGATGAGCATCAAATCCAATCACATCACCCGTTAAAGGTGGAATAAGATCAACGGGGTGAGGTGGCAGCTGGCAGCTGTGCAGGCGGCGGATGAAGAGGGGGTGCAGGCTGGGGTGCGGGAGGAATGAGGGATAGTGAGGGCACGTGCCAATCAAGTGGCCACGCTCACCGCAGTAGAAATAATGCCGGTTCCATCGAGGTGCCAAGCGGGGGGCATCTGGGGGAGGTAAGGGTGGAGGGGGTATCCACTCCAAAATACTGGGGTGGCTATCCCCGAATTTGGAAGAAGACGCGGAGGAACTCGAATGGAGCATCGAGAGGGCATGGTGAGAAGGCGTATGGTGAAAAAATGGGGGTAAGGATTGATCAGGGGTCCCACCAATGTTGTTGAGGGCTCCGGGCTAGTCAAATGCACCGTGGGGGTAAGGGATATGAGTCGGGGGAGGGTTTGGGGTAAAAGTGGAGTGGGTAAATGCTATGAGTGGGTGAAACGGGACCAAACGGTGCGAATAAGTGGACGAATGGGGGTATTGGGTAGGTGCGAGACCCGAAAAGGGCGTGGGTCATTATGTGGGCAGGGTGGTGGTTGGACGGAGGTGGACGGCCAAAAAAATTAGGTGCGGAATTGGGCAGGGATATGTTGGGAGGTATTCTGGGTTCGGGGGAGGGTCGAAGGGTTTTTTTGGAGGCCGGAATAGTGGGCGTGAGGTTTGTGAGTAGGCTGGTTAGGGTTCGGGATAAGGTCGTTGGAGTATGTTTTTGTTTTAGGGGGGGGCTGAGGGTAGGTACTGCCATCAGAGGTAGAACGGGGCAGCAGGGAGGGTCGACGGTGGCTTTCAAGGTCAATAGGGGTGGGGCTAGTGGCTATCCGGGGTCGGAAGTAGGGCGAGGAGGGCAGGTGATGACATGTGATGACAATGGAGTTGGGAATGGGGTTTAGAGGGTCGGCCGATGGGTTCTGGTTGCTGGTGGGCAGGCGACCGGAATGGGTTGGGTTTGGGGCAGTCTCGGCTGGTGCTTGGGTGGCGGAGGTGGCCATAGGCCCAAGGCCCGCCCAATAAAAAAATAGGGCTTAGGTAAGGTGAATAGGCCCGCAGAGCGGGCTTGACAAAATTTGATAGGCTCGATTTTTTTTCGGGCGGGCTTGGGCATGAATTCTTAAGCCCGATGAGGCCCAGGCCGGCCCGAGAATTATATATATAATATTAATATATATGTGTGTGTATATTAATTTATTATTAAAGTTTAAGACTACAAAATTATAAATAAATATATAAAGTGGGTAATTTTTATAAATATAAAAACATATACCAAGTCTTTTTATGTAGAGTGGGGAACTTTATATATAGACTTTGTAATATATAAAGTTTAAAGCAGGTTTTTAATTAGAAAAAATAGGTCTTTGATTAAGAAAAAGTATTTTTATTTATTTAAAAAAACAATTAATCGGGCTTGGCCAACGGGTCAGGGTAAAGAGCTTTCAAATCTGTGCGGGCTTGGGATTACATAATAAGGCCCGATCCAGGCCCGAGCGGGCTTGGGATAGCTCATAATTTTATAAGCCCGACCCGAGCCCGATCGGGCCTGCCCAGGCTCGGCCATGGCCACCCCTGGCGGTGAGGGCAGAACTAGGGTTTGGAAGAGTGTTGGCTAGGGTTTGGGTAGTGGGTAATGGTTGGGGTGTGAGTTGGGCCAGTTGAATCATAAGTTGGGCCATTTGTTTTTTCATTTCTTCCATTTGTTGCTTCAAATCGTGATTCTCATCAAGTTGTTGTTTGGATTTTTTGGGAGCCTTTGAAGAGTAGTGCACAAATTTGATAAAAATACTCAGATACACTAACATCAATGTGGAGCTTCACCCGCTCTGATACTAATTTGATGTAAGCCACCCGTCAAAAGGCTCTTAAAAATGTCTGAACACCAATTTAGAGAGGCAAATACTCTTTTCTATTGTCAAAATTCAAGTCTACCTCAAATGAGGCTTACAAGTTGGTATTTAAAGGAGAGGAGTAGTGATTGAGTGCGAAAAGTAGCGTGTGTAAAGCCGCTAATCGTTGTTTTCGTTTCGCCAACTCAATACAAAAGAAACCTAAATTACTACTACACTTGCGGGGCAAGCACAGCGGTAAGTCAGGTATCGAGAATCCACTGGGACGAGATGCTAGAATTTAAGTGATTTAATACTCCGAAATAAAGGGAAATGTTAATCTAGACAAGGGTAATGAAACTAGATTATGAAAGCGAGTAAAAACTATAGGTTGCGTCGAATATCCCTCACCCGAGTTAATTAGTATAAAATGGTTACATGGGTCGACGAGTTATTAAGAACGAGTCTCGTTTCGACAGTTAATTAAATCAAGGGTTATCACGCCCTAAATCATCATAAAAGCCTAATAAGATTTTGGCGTCAACAAATATCCCGAAAATTACACGCGAAGGGTTGTAAGCACGGGACATACATGATATGCCCCGTCAAATCCCCTAGGCGTAATAACTAGGACAACGCACCCGAAATAGACCCGTAAACTCCATCACCAAAGCAAAGCAACGCGTCAACCCGAGTGAGTTCAATTCAAACACAACCTAACTTAAGTTACCTAGAAAGCATCGTAAAAACGCGGTAAATGGAAAGCGATAAATAAACGCGGTAAATCTATACTAGAAAGCGTGTAAATCAAAGCATGTACCTAATCTAGAAAGCATGTAAATTATACTACAACAATGGAAACAAAGGAAATACAACTTAAATTAAATGGAGAGGATGATGAATAGTCAACTTACACAACAAATGGGGTGTCAAACCAAGAAGAAATGAAGAAGAACTAAGCAAATCACCCAAACCATAACTATTCTATCTTCTAAAACTCTCTAAAAACGTTCACTCGTGTTTATTACATCAACATTGGCTTATATACCAAGTGGGAATTAAATTAGAAAAGAAAAGAGAAAAGAAATGCAAAATATCTGCTGAAAAACAGGGGGTCGATTGATCTACCATTTGGTCGATCGATCGATCATATAAGAAGGGGCAAAAATGGGAAGGGTCGATCGATCTACCATTTGGTCGATCGATCGATCGATCAGGGGCGGACTACATTTTTCCCTGTTTTGGCTTGCATTTCTTCTCCACTAAAATCGCCGTAACTTCTTCGTTCTAAATCGGAATCGCGCACCGTTTGCGGTCATGCGAAGCTTGCGAGGGGGGCTACAACTTCCATGAAGATGTTGGGCCAGGTGCCCAATCTGTAAAATGACTAAAATGCCCTTGAACGTGCGATTGCGTACAGAACTTCACCGGAATGCGTCCGAACTCCATACTTAGTACCTAAATACCTACAAAAGCCCAATTATACCTCATATAGCATGTTATCAATATAAACCGAGGTTGTCTGGTTAACGGGCTTAAATATAGAGATTAAGGCACCCGAGGGGGCTAAAATGCGTAGGTTCGGAGGATGAAATACGCAATATTTGCGTATCATCAAGTAGCTTAAGCTCCAAGCTAAGGTCCTAATTACAACAATGTCATTACTATTCCTTATCCTCTAAGTACTAAGACAAAACAAAAGGAAATACTATAACAAAAATAAAGGAAAAATAATAAAAGAAGTAAAACCATAGTTGTCAAATCGCGAATCGTATCGTGAATCGTTTACCCCCCGAACCGTGAATCGTGAATCGAACCGGTGGAATCGGAACCAAAAGATAATAATGTAGTAAAACATACGTAAATGGATTTAACACTATAGAATTGGTAATTAAGAAAGATATGGCAAAAAAAACTAATCATAAGACGTGATAATATACCAAAATATAGCACAAAAATTAAACGTAGCACATGTTCTCATTCATTTTATGCTTAAAAATGTAAAAAACAAAAAAAATCATAAAAAGCCATTAATTAATAAACAACTCAAAATATTAAAACAGCCTATAAATATTAACTTAGAAAATTAAACAGTTAAACTATATTAAAAAAACCTGCAAGTATTAATTTAGAACAATTAAACAGTAAAATTATATTAAAACAGCCTACAAATATTAAAATATATTAATTTAAAACAGTGAAATATATTAATTTAACAAAAAAGGTTTATAACAAAAAAAAAAAACCAAAAAGAGTAAAAACGGCCCTTCATTTAAAAACAGCAAAAAGTGTAAAAAAACATTAGTTAATAACTTCTTTTATAACAAAAGGTTTTATAACAAAAAAACAACAACATAAAAAACGGCCCTTCTTATAACAAAAAAAAACAGCAAAAGGTTTTGAAACTAATATTTAATAACTTTTGTGTCTTACAGATTATAACAAAAGGTTTTATAACAAAAAAAATAAACAAAACAGCTAAAAGCCCCTTCAGATTTGCAAAAACAGCAAAAACGCAGCAATAAAGGGCTTCGGTTTGCAGCAACAGGGTTCGTATGACTTCGGTTTGCAGGTTACGGCTGGATTAGGGCTTCGGTTTGCAGGTTACGGCTGGATTAGGGCTCGTACAGCAATAGAAGCCTAAGTTTGAGAGAAGCAGCAGTTGATTAGGGCTCATAAGTTTTTTTGTTGTTGTTACAAAGAGTTAAAGTAAGTCGCGTGTGCCGAAAAAGGGTTTTAAAAAACCCACTTTACTGAATCGCATTAAGGGACGATTCACGATTCCAAATCGAATCGTACAATTCCAAACCGAATCGTCCGATTAATTGAACAATTACGATTCACCTCTTGATTCGAATCGTTCGACCCTTGAATCGAACGAATCGGACGATTCGACTCGCGAATCGGACGATTTTGACAACTATGATTAAAACTACTAACATGCTCAAAAACGACAAAAATAACTTGATTCACATCATAAACTCATTCCCATCACAATTATTTTTTCCGTCTTCGAAAAGCTCGTCCTCGAGCGTAGGAGATGAACGACAAGAAAGTAAGGCAACCATCAAGGAGTTCCCCACTCAAAAGAAGAGCCGTCCTCGAAAGCGTCCTCGTACCGGCTTCCGAAAGGTCTACGGAGAATAATCATACAAACCTTCCACGACCGGTCCACATAAACTCAGTCCAAGAGTCCTGTGATGAACCTCCTCAATACTAAGCCGCAGAAAACTTCCTCCGAGCGCATATCAAAAGCTACGAAAAATGGGTCCACATACCCACCACCTATCACATCACCTCCAATCATCACGTCAACCCCAAGAGAGATAACCGCCGATTCAACCTCATCAAAATCATCATCTCCATTCCCAAAGATTGGGAAGAAATCTCCTAATTTAAATATCTCAGGCTCGCGAAGTGCCTGCGAGTCACCCAAACATCCTCGACAAAAATGTCAAAAAATCCCAAATACACCACTATTTCATCTTTTCTATCTTTCTTGCAATCAACCGGTCTAAGAGGGGAGTTTTTATTATTGATTTGACCCGATTGGGCGCGTGAGTGAGGGAGAATGATTGTGATGGGAATGGTTTTATTTCCTTTTATTTTAGGGTTTATTTGTTATTTTAGTATATCTCATTAGCTATTCTTTTAATACCAATGTACTCCTCATTTGTAGATAGCTTCCGTCTTGAATATAAGAAATTATTTGTTTCTTTCTTTAGAAATTGTATTGGTTTTGTTTTTTTGGCCATTGACATGTAATTTAGATCAGATATGGTGGAGCAACCAATCTTGAACTAGTCACCGGTAATCTGGAATTGAGCCTCGGGAATTAATTGGGACGGAACCATAATTTTTTTGAAGTTTGGAGGTTGAAAAATGGGTGGCGGGTTGGAGGGTTCGGGGTGGTGGTGGAGGAATTTTGTAGGATGGGAGGCTAGGGCTTGTAAATTGTGGATTGGATTGTAAAATGGGAGGTGAAAAGCTCGAAGTGGGTTGTCTTGGGTCTTGAAAGGAGGATTTGTGGCATGGATTTGGGTGTTGGGGGAAATTAGGGTTTAAGATATGTTTGGAGAAGAGAAAGAAGGATCCATACCTCCCGGGAGGGAGAAATTATTGGCACGACCCAAGGGCGGCAAAAAGGGTGCCGGCTGACCCCTCTCAGGGTTGCCTAAGGTGATGCCGGTGGGCCCTGGGTAGTTCTGACCAAGATCGGGGCTCAGTGATGGATTTCCGGTGGACTTTGATGGGATCCGGATATTTCTGGCCAGGTTCGGGGGACTGGTGGCGTACCGGGAGGTCCATGTGCAGCTAGGTTGGATTGGGTCAGCACTGGATGGTTTCGATCAGTGCCGAAGGAGTTTGGGGTGGTTTCAGGCAGTTCGGGCTGTCTGCTGAGGGCTCAGGTGTATCAAGTCACCATAGGGTGGGTTTGGCCGAGGGCGGAGATGTTCGCGGGGCCTCCGACGGTCCCGGGTAGGGTTCGAATGTCAATAGGTGCCTTTCCGCTTCTTCGGGAGAGTGGTCCCTTCTCGGTAGGTGGTTGTTTTATGGTGAGAAGGCGGAAGAGACTCTTTTTGGTGGACGAGAGGCTCAAATTTCTTGTTGAATTCTAGGGTTTGTTGATCCATCTTGTGCATTCATTTTTTGAATCATTTATTGTCGTCGTTTGGATTTTTTTGGAGTCATTGAAAAGTTGTGTATGATTTATTTGATAATCTAAACATCGATACACCAATTCACCAATGTTGGAGCGATACCCGCTCTGATACCAATTTGACGTAAACTACACATCAATGGCCAAAAAACAAAACCAATACAATTTCTAGAGAGAGAAACAAAGAATTTATTATATTGAAGATGGAAGCTATATCCAAATGAGGAGTACATGGGTATTTTTATTGGGGGAATTACTTGCTAACCAAGTAATTACCTAAAAGACTATAAAGGACAAATATTAACAAAAATATACCTAATTAGTCCCAAACATGCTTGGAGATCAATTAAAAGGAATAAAGAAATAAAAGAACTAAAATAAAAGAATATCTAATAAGAAATACTAAAATGATAAATAAATCCTAAAATAAAAGGAAATAAACCCATTCCCATCATTATGATTTGTTGATAATCTACACCAATGTTGGAGCGAATGTAAACATGTCAATGGTCAAAAAATACGAACACCAACTCTAGAGAGGGAAACTAAGAATTTCTTATATTAAAAAATGGACTCTAATGAGGAGTACATGAGGTATTTATTGGGGGGGAATTACTTGTTAACCAAGTAATCACTTAAATGACTAAAAATAACAATCATTAATAAAAATATACCTAATTAGTCCCAAACATGCTTGGAGACCAATAAAAATATATAAAAGGAAATACAAGAACTAAAATAAAAGGACAACTAATAAGAATACTAAAATGACAAATAAGCCCTAAAATAAAAGGAAATAAAACCATTCCCATCACTTTGTAAGTTTTTTCGCCCAACTCTTTGTTTTGACCAATGCAAATGGACTCACGGTTGTTGAGATACACCTTAAAATCTCTCTGTAATAGTAATTTTTTTTTCTAATACAAAAGTTTTCAATATATGATTTTAACACCTGGCTATCTAGTGTTATTTTTACTACAAAACTTCTAGTAACAACTTATGCACTGAGTTGAAATTCAATTGGGTTTACTAAATTTGTGAACTGAAATGAAATTTTAGATTTTTATTTTTAAAAATTTTTACAATTGAAAATTTGATTAACACAAAGGCACCCTGGGAAAAAAAAAAGAAGGAAAAGCGGGTCAATCTGACTGGCCCGACCCGATTATTCTCACTGACCCCCATCCCTGACCTGCCCAGATTTATCCATGTCCATTTTTAACCTGCCCATAACTGCCCATTTGTCGGGTCTAGGTACCAATGAGTAATACTTTTTGAGAATGTTTAAGTGATGGCTAGTTCCAATTCAAACATTTAAATGTTGGGCAAAATATCTAGTGTAAATAGCCATGAATGTGAAATGTATATTACTTGGCCAGGCTTGGATTGAAGATTTGATATAGGCCATAGTAAGGAAAGAACAACTTGATAATTTACTGATACTAATGGAGGCATGCGTATATACGGTCAACTCTTGTCAGGCCTCAAGAGCAGGCCGAAATTGTGGTTTCTATCCTCAACCCTTGATGCACTTAAACTTGAAGCCAAAGGAAACAAAACAACATTTAAGCATTAGTTAACATTTTGATTTCATCTTCCCTGAATTTGATTGGTACACCGTATATCCACTGGAAATGGATTCATATTATTTTTGCTGTCTTCAAAATTCGCTATCATTATGAAGCAAGGATGACATATCATCTCGTCCCTATTCGTGTATTACCAAGATGCTGAGTTTTTCTTGATATTTGGGAGTACCAAGGGAGCAACTGAAAATTCACATCGATTTCTTTCATTATTTAAATTTAGATTATGGAATGTAATAAGCAACTGTTTCTTGTACAGATGGTGTAGTAATTTACTATAACTATAGGATACACCCTTCTTTCACGAATTAGTGCTATTGATGGAGCGATCCAAAAACGGATCAACTTTATGATTTTCTAATTTTATATATTTTCTTATCGAAGGATTATTTAAGGGGTTTTCTTAATTAGAGTGCTTGATTTACTACCAAGTTTTGGGAGAATTCAAGGTCTTGATTTACGGAGTAATTTCTTATATTTAAATTAAAAATTTATCTGGTTCCTTATCTGTTTGGGTGTGAGTCTAATTATACAGGATTATGAATTAGAATGTACGATTGTAAATTAATAATGTTGAGTAAAAACTCGTGAGCTTATGTTTTCCTAATTTCGTTTTTCCTCCTGTTCTTCTTATGTGTTCTGCATTAGTACCGCAACATATAATATGAGCTATAGTTCTCAAGATCAGTTCTCATATAAGGCTGTTAAAAGATTTACTATATCTAGAGTTTATTTATAGTTTGTTCATTGCTGTTTGCATGGAATACACCTCTTTTCAATTAAATTCTATTTCCTAATTTCACGGTGAATAGCAATTGCTTAGAAATGATCATTTAATAAGAGTTTTGCAACACAGATCCAGTTTCTCTTCACATGTAATAATCCATAAGTGATTGAGCAGTCATTGAGCAGTCATGACTTCAGATTTGATAAACTGAGATATCCTAAATAATGTTGATGAATTTTAGTAATTTCTTTTATCATAATCATCTCTCACGGATGGATTTGGATTTGGGTTAGATTATATATTTCAAAACAACAAATGCAAGTTCGCATTTCTATCACCACGTAGCTGTCATGACTTCTGCTTTTTCTTTACTTTCTTGCGGAGCTACGTAACTACATTTGTTTTTTTCTTTACTTTCTTGCGGGGCTACGCAACTACATTTGTTTTTTTTTCTTTACTCTCTTACGGGGCTATGCAACTACATTTGTTTTTTTCTTTACTCTCTTGCGGGTTTAAGCAACTACATTTGTTTCTATGCACTTTCCATTAACATTATAATTATCTGTAGAAATTACAGGCGCAAAACCTGCCGAGAAATTCCTTTATCAACCCGCAACTGACCGGGCTGGCTCAAAATGGCCAGCCAGCTATGATCCAGAACAATTTGCAACAGCAACAATGGTTGAAGCAGATGCCAGCAATGTCTACTCCTAATTCTCCTTCTTATCGTCTCCAGAGAAGCCAAGCGCTCTTGCAACAGCAACTAGCTTCAACTCCTCAGTTACACCCAATTTCTATGCCTCTCAACTCACAGCAGATATCCCAACTGGTACAGCAGCAGCAACAGCAGCAATCAATGGGGAATCAACCACATCAGCAGCACCAGCAAGCACCAGCGCCACATCAGCAACAGCCACCTCTGATGGCTGGTCCCGCTGGTCAGAAATCCTTGAGTCTAACTGGATCTCAGCCAGATGCTACTGCATCTGGTACAACTACACCCGGGGGGAGTTCAAGCCAAGGAACAGAGGCAAGCAATCAACTTCTTGGGAAAAGGAAGATACAAGATTTGGTTTCACAGGTACCGTTTTGTTACTTTCCTAAATTTTCTTTACCATGTTAATCAAACCCGAATTTTACAATTAAGGACGTTGATAATTCAAGAATAAATGACAGAATCTAAGTTCGACTGTGAAGTTTTTAAACTTGGTTCGTATTAAGATCTCCTTTTACTTCAGCCTAGGCATATAGAATTATTAATGTAATTTGGTAATTCATATTACCAAAAATGAATTAAAGTGAAAAATGCCCCCATAACATGAATAGTGTATTTTTGGAATATTCCGAGTTTTCTAATGGCACTTGGATTAATGAATTTCATGTGAAATAATACCTTTGGATTTTCAGGTGGACCCACGAGGAAAGTTGGACCCTGAAGTTGAAGATCTTCTGTTGGAAATGGCTGATGAGTTTATTGATTCGGTAAGGCTTGCTAAGCAGTATTTTAATTTAGTTATATGTACATAAATTGTATTTCTCTGTATGGGTTCATTGCTGTCGGTATGGTGATTGATTTGTCATTTTATGATTGATCCATACGTCATCTTTTGACTTTACTTTTCAATTCTTATATGACATTATTGCACTTGAAATAATATGGTTCCCATTTATATTTTGATAATATTTTTGTCTTCTTGTGGGATTGACAAGTTTTATTAAAGATGTTTTTGTTCTTATATCTTATTTAAAAAATTGTTCCATTCAAACAGGTATTGTAAGGTATAAATTTTTCTGAAAAATATGTGTTAAAAACAACGCAAAGGGGCCAGACGCATGATCCTCCAATTTTCAACCAGGGGGAGGATCTGTGTGAGGCCCCGGGGTGGGGTGGGGGGTAGGAATGGCGATGCGGGTTTTGCCTTCCGGGCGCTTGACTTTTTTTTTTGTAAACTCCTTCACCAAAACCATCCCTGACCCACTAAACTAAACCCCTGACCTTCTCTCCCCTGTTTATATGGTTGATAGTTTTCTTTTGTCTTTATAAGTAAAGACATTAAATTAATTAATACATCATATAAGAAATAAAGTTTAAACATTGCAAATATAATGAATATATTTTAGGGTAAATTATATCAAACCCCATGAACTATCCCTGCCCGGGTTTATGGGTCACCCCCCTCAACTTAAATACCTGACAATCTCTCTCCCTAAACTATCAAACCATTTAAAACTTTGTAGGGTGGGTGTCCGGGGCGTGAAGGCGGCAAGAGATCTGGTAGGTGGGCCGCTAGGGCGCTCAACGTGTGTTAGGCGGCGGTGCTCCACGGTGGCACATGTGGTTAGGAGGGACTGGATACCTGCTGGGGATGCTGAAGCGGTGGCCAGGGGTCGGTGCAGGTTTGGATCTGATTCATCAAGTGGTTGACGTCGGTCGGCCTTCCTCGGCGGCATAATTTTTCTGGCGAGCTACGACGTAACTCTGATATCACTTTGATGTAAACACAAAAATAAATCTATTTGCCTTATTTACAGTGAAAAATAAGTGGTTCAAGTCCTACCATTCAATTAAGAGATAAGCTTAGATAATTAAGGAATTTAATTAATTAAATTTAATAGACTAAGGACAACTAAAAGATAATAACAAAATAAAAAAGAAGTAAATTTATCTTGTCTCTCCTCCATCTGGATCTGTTGGGTAGACCCTCCAGCTGCTCGTTCAAATCACATATGCTCCTTTCCCCCCTGCAAATTAAGAGTCCTAATATGAATGTCAAAATTTCTTAACATGATCAATGACCAAAATTTGTCAACATAGTCAGAGCAAAATTAAAATTTACTTGAATATCATGAAATTTGATACCTTGTTTACCAAAGTGGACTCTTAATATGGGACATCTCAAAAAGGAAAGTAGGACTCTTAATATCCCAGATACTTCATATTTCATCCACGTTTGTTGTAGATGATTAACATGTTTTAGTGAAATTAATGTTTTATATCTTGTGGAAAAATCATCTTGTTGCGTTGTATTGTAGGTTACTACATTTGCATGCAGTTTGGCAAAGCATCGGGGATCTTCAACTCTGGAGGCAAAGGATGTGTTGCTACACCTAGGTTTGTGTTGCTTTTTGACATAATTTTCTTTTGTTTTCTTCTTTAAAGAAAATGTGCTATCATGTTGAATTTGGAACACTATTTTCACTCAACTGTTATTGATTAGGTTCAAGTAAAACTTGCCTCACGTTTGATAGGCAATATTTTTGATGACAAATTTGAAAGATTCCATATTTTCCAACTTGTGGTGTGTTTGATTGTCCAAAACTGCCTTGGGTTTTTTTCCAGGTCTGCCTAAAATACAATCAGGTAATTCATGTTTTGGACATTTGCCATAGGTATTTTTTTAGGGTGGGGTGAGAAAATTTTCCATGGAAGTTGTTTCCACCCACTTCAATTAATTTCACCATTAGATTTTACGTGCCGTGTATTAGAGAATCGAAACAAGGGGCTGCCACACATGTAGTGAATCTGTTCTTAATGTAATAATCTAAATAACCCTTTCTACTCAAATTATTAGGGATTTGTTCTTTAGTTGCTTGCGCAGTTCAGCCCCTCTCTCTCTAAAGTGGTAACAGATTTCTCAGTCGGCCTGTTATGACATCAATATTTGTGAAGAGGATTTCACCTGTGTCTATGTTATACTTTTCCATTGGGAGCCTAAGAGTCGTATACGATTGTATTTAGGTTGCACACAATTCAGATTGGTATTTTTAGGAAATATTTTCAAAATAACTTTTCTGGCTCATCTTTGAAGCACTATTATTTGATTCACTTGAAGCAGATGGTACAACTACATTTGCACCCGAGCATATAAAGATGCATAAATGGAATGAGCATCCTTGTTTTTTCTTATGTTTGATGTGAACACATAAGTATCACTAAACATTACATCGCTGGCCAGATTGTCTTATTATAGCTAGAGACCTAAGGGTTGTAAAAGGATATTTAAAAAGCCGATTCCTTTCCCTAGTCGAATCCAACCGAATAAGTATCCAAAGGAGCGGATTCGGATATTATGTTTAAATATCCGAAGGATATCCGTATTCCATGCGAAGTATCCATATTGTTGTTCAGTATACCATGAAGGTGGAAGAGGACCACCGGAGTTTAGCCTCCCTTCCTCGTTTTCCTGCCATAACCCTCTACCTCAAGTCTCGAATGCCCCGCCAACCGTTATGAAATGCTTCACATGTGGAGTAGTTGGCAACCGAGCATCCCAATGACCTAAGCGTACGAAGAGGTCTCTCCCAGGTGCTGATGAGTGTGAGCTGTCTGATGGTGATGTGGATCAACATGATGCCTTGATTGTTCGCATCATCCTGATCGATCCCGTCTCTGATGGTGTTCCCCTTTGATTTTGGGGACGGACCCTTTTCATGGAGGGGAGTGATGTGATCCATGAGGGTATTCTTGTCATTTTTTCTATTTTGTTAGGCTTTAATTCTTTTCCAATTATGTAATATATCTTTTTGTAAGATGGATTAGTAAGGGCTACAATAGGCATTTTGTAATAAAGTATGTTCTAGGCCATGTGATGTCACGTTGGGGACCTTTAGTGGTGTCATGTATGACATCACATGGATTTTTTTTTTTTTTGCTAGCACACCCATGGTGGGCGGCTGATTATGACATCACATGGATGCTATCATTCTTTTAGGATAAAGTAAAAGGCTCTTCTAGATCATTCTTTTTTTTTATAAATATTATACTAACCCATTTGAGGGATATCAATCCATTAATAGATATTTTGATAACAATGATGCATACATATTCTAACTTGAATGGGTCAAGGCTATTGTACCAAAGCTATACCTGATAGTAAAAGCGCAACTTTATTTTCACATAAAGTTGAGTTTGCTCCATTGAGCTCAAGTCCAGTGAGTCTCGGCCCATTAGATTAGAATTTGCTCGTGCATCATTCTCCTCACCTGAATAGGTTGGCACCCCTGGTACTCAAATCCATGTCCTCGCTCTGATACCAAATGATGGGTTAAGCTCTTACCAACTATTACTAATAATAAAGGCACAACTTTATTTCCATATAAACAAGAGGTGATTATGTCCCGCGAGCCTAGTGAATCTGGGCTCATTAAGGTTAGACTATACTTTGGCATCATTCTGCGACTGGAATCCATGGCCTCGTTTGATACCAAATGATGGATTGAGCGCTTACCATTGTACCAAAATGTATAGCTGAGAGCAAAGTGCAACTTTATTTTATACGAGTATTCCCATACACACGAGGTGAGTCCCATGCAGCTTAAGCCTAGCGAGTGTCGGCCCATTCGGGTTAGAATATGTTCTTGTATCACAAACTTTTGAGAAATTTTCTTGTGATAAAGAGGAAAAGGGGAAGTAGAGTTGGTTGAGTGCAATATATGCTAATGTAGATAATATAAACGGATAAGGATATTATCTGAATCCGAGGAATTCAGGAGGATAGGAATTAGGATAGTTGTATACTATTCAGGAGGAAACGGGTTAGGCATAGTTGTATATTATCCGTTGGATGCGGATAAAGATATGGATAGTTCACTTTTAGAGGGATATAGTATGATATCTGATTCGTTCAATGTTTAAAAAGGCGAACGCCTCGAGGCTTTTGAGGCGTAAGCCTCACCGAAAAGAAAAAAAAAGAGCAAAATAATATTAAAAAAATACTAATAAAACCATAAAAATAAAATAACAAAGAAATATAAAATAAAACTACAAAAAAAATATCATTGAGGGCTTTCTCACATAGTTTGACATTTTTTTGTTCCCCCGAGATAACTAAAAAAGTAATATGTAAAAATCAATTTTAACATATTGGTTATTTTACAATATGACAATAAATTAATCAATGCAAAATCGTATTGGTAAAATCATTTTTTTAGCTTCATTCACATATGGTTATTTTATAATATGACAATAAATTAGTCAATGCAACTTAACAAGCAATTCTATTAATAAAACATTGATTTTCAAGCTAAGATTAAAAAAACAGCAACTTTATTAAAAAAATAATAAAAATATCAACCTAAGTTTATTAAAAAAAACAGCAACCTTTAAAATATATTAGTATAATTTAAAGAAAACATATTAATCTAAGTTGAGAACCAAAAAGCAGAAACCTTTTAAAAAAAGTCACATTGAAGTTAATTTAGTACATTTATTTCGAACAAACTATATATTTATAACAAAAATATAGTTTCAAACAAATTTATACACTTATTTCAAACAAATTAGTAAAGAAAAATAAAATTAAGTGCAATTTAAAAAAAAAAAAAGAAAAAGAATAAGAGTTTGTAGATTAAAACAACATTTTTTTAAGTTGGTGCAATTTTAGAAAAATGAAGAACTTTATCCTTTAAAAAAACAGACTTTGTGTTGAAAGAAGAAAAAGAGGTTTTTAGTTTTATTTTTTTGCGCCTCAACAAAAAGGCATGAAGCGTAAGCCTCAAATTCAACCCTGAGGCTTAATCATCGAGGCTTTTTTTCAGCGCCTCACCTCGAGGCGTTGGCCTCGTTCGCCTTTTTAAACATTGATTCCGTTTGCCACCCCTACCTAAATCCAACAACTAACACATAGATAACCCAAATAAATATGGCCTCTGATTTAGAGTTTAAAATAAAAATAATAACCTAAGGATAAACTAATAGATTAGAACTAAATTTAAAAAAAAGAAGGTAAGCCTTTCACAGACCTGGGGTTTATGGAACCCTTTTATGTTCCAGGAAATGAAAGGCGAATTATGCCAATTTTTCATTGCAAATCTTGCAAAATGTGGAAAGATTGCCATTATGAAGATATGGACCAATGACGTGTGACCTTCTTTTGTTTAAACTATTAGTAAGTTAAAATGGAACCTTCATCTAATCGAATGTATTCCTGTACAGAGAAAAACTATGGTTTGACAATTCCAGGGTACTCAAGCGAAGAGAAGAAACAACAATCGAACAATGTAAGCATTTTTTTTTATGTTCAAACAATATTTTCTTCTTTTAAGCAGGCTATTCTACTACATGTCTATCTATATGAGCACTATATTTAATTAAAAACATTTTCTTGTTGCATGTAAGAAGAATGAAACGGTTATTACATTTTGTTATAATTCCTTCCTTTTTTTATTTTTTTATTTAATTCTCCTAACTTGGATTATGTACTAATTTAAAACATATTTAAAGTATCTAACTACATGTATGCTTTTTGTCATTGGATATTATTACTACTTATCATCCTTTGTTGATGTTATGGTAAGTTCTGTCTTTTGAATTCCCGACCTTCAAAGTATTTCTAGAGCATAGGAGTTTGTTACTCTCTTGCTGATTGCATTTGAATGAAACTACAGTTCATGATATATGATTTGATATTGGGTTTGAAACTTACATGCAGTCAGCAAGTGATCTACACAAAAAGCGTCTCGATATGGTGAGCAGGATCTTTTGTGTTCCTTTTCAAGTTTCATACGTCTTCCCTCACGGGGTACTAATATTTTCTTATGGACTTAGGTGCACGCATTGATGGAACGCTCAAACTCTGAAGCAAACATGAATAATGCTCAGGAAATGGGTCGACCGGAGATTGGGAATTCAGTTGGTGCCAGCCAACTGATAAGACCTTCCCCGAGTTCAGAGCAGTTGGCTTCTGCTTCTCAAATGATGCAGCAAATAACAAGGTAATCAAACCCAAGCAGTTTTCACTTACTATATTCACATAGGGGACTTGGGACTATAATCACCCTTCAATTTTATTCACAAATTTGGTCATATATCACATAATTATATTTACGTTAATCTACAATGTTACACGAACAAAAAATTCACTCCAGATATTTTTCACCATTTTACTTTTCAACCAAGTGAAAAACATGTTTCCCCGAACCAAACGGAGTCTTAACCTTTCTTTAATTAGGAATTTTTATCCTATTCAATTAGTAACAAACAATAGTCTCCTAGTTTCTTTTTTATATCTTTATTCCTATTCATTGTCTAATTAGATTGGTCCCTATTAATGAGAGTTAAAAATATAGGGCTTTAACCCATTTAGTCCCTTAAAGAAATATTAATACATGATTAGTCTAAACCTCTTCTTTTGTTCCAAAAAGTTCGTCACCCCATAAAAACACTCAAAACAAGGACACATACAAATCCATTTACTAGGGATGGCAACGGGTCGGTTCGGGGTCGGATTTTAACTCCCCATCCCCGTCCCCGTTAAAACGGGTATCGGATTCCCCGCGGGGAACCCGTTTTGATTTTTTTATTTTTGTTTTATTTTTTATATCATCCCTCTTTAAGCACCTAAGTAAAAGTTACTTTTAAATTACATCTCAATTAGAAATGATTAAACACAACTAAAGTGCAACTCCAAAATCTCCAACATTGTTTATAGCTTTAGAACATAACATACAAATCAAACAAAGTGCATTGTTTCAACGTAACAAATAACAACTAGAAGGGTACTAAATCACTAACAAAATAACAAACAAAATAAATTCGCAATATGCTCCTAGCCTTGCTTGCTTCTCCATCCATTGTTGACGTGCTAAACTTTCCCGTCAATCAATCACCTCAACCATTTGTCACACAACTTTGAACCTACACAAGTTACACAACGTATTAGTTTACAATAATATAAACAAGTAGAACTATACAAACAAGTTCAATGCTTATATAATAATTAAATTATTACCCCATCATCACTATCTTCATTTATGGTACCTCTCTCAAATCGTGTTGCACAAGAATCTGTATAATAATATAATGATGCAATAATTAATAAAGGTAAAAAGGATAAAAAAAAATAAACATTTCAATATGTTAAAGTTATTACCTTGAATCTCGGCCCATAACCAATCTTGAGAACACAACATGAGTGCTTCCAAAGTCTTTGGATGAAGTCTACTTCGATGTGGGCTCACAAATCTACCACTAGTGCTAAAAGGCGACTCTAAAGCAACAGTTGACACGGGAATGACAAAAAATATCCCTAGCTATAGCAAATAGTGTCGGGTACTTGAGACCATTTGACTTCCACCAAGCCAATATATCAAAATCATCGGATTTAGGTAAAACACTCTCCTCCAAATAGTAATCCAACTCCGACTTAACATGTTCAGTATTAGAGGTACTTGAGACAAACAAATCAAATTTATTAATCAACCGACTCCTTCCTTGAGATTGAGATGATGTACCACTTGAAGATTCACTATTACCACGAGTATTCTTATTCCCCATGAAGTGAACTCCAATATTTTTCAAACTTTATTATCATATTAGATGCCATGAGTCGTATTTCATCATAACTTGAGAATGTCCAATCATTAAGTGAGGGTCTTATCTCACATATTTTCGGGAAAAATAGAATGATTGTTGGATATTTAGTTTCCGAAAACATTTCTGTCACGTAAAAAAATATCTCCAATCTCCCACTAATTTCACTTGCTAATAACCAATCATCTTCAAAAGGGACGCATTTGTATTGGGACTCAATTTTAAGCGACCAAAAACATCTTTATAACTAAAGGCAGTGTGGATCATTAGATAGGTTGAGTTCCATCACGTTTACAATCTAGGGAAAGTTTCTTATTGCATGAGATTTTTAATTGACGAGCCACTTTTTCAAAATTTTCCCATTCAAAATTTTCCCATTTTTTTTGAGTTGCTGTCCAATAAGCTACATTTTCACGCATGCTCAATTGAATTACTAATTACATCCAACCCATCTTTCACAATAAGATTTAATTTGTGTGCAGAATAACGCATGTGAAATATTTTACCTCCCAATAATAAAGAATTAGAAGGTAATTTATCTAACAAAATGTTTACCATTGCATCATTAGTACTACAATTATCTAAAGTTACCGTCGATAACTTCAGATCAAGATTCCAATCCATCAAACATTCAACCAAAGCCTCGGCAAGTACCTCCGCAGTGTGGGGGCATGGAACATTTATAAACCTACAAAGACAAAAAAACAACACTATTTAATTAAAAAAACAACTCTATTTAATTAAAAACAACACTACTTGATAAAAAACAGCATTATTTAAATGTAAAATTACCTCACAATCCGACTTTGCAATTTCCAAGAGTCATCAATAAAGTGTGATGTCACGGTCATAAATCCTCTCTTTTGGGTAGTGGAAGTCCACATATCCGTGGTGATTGCAAATCTTCCCCGATTCTTTCTAAACAACTCCACTGTTTTAGTTTTCTCAAACTCGTAAATTTTGAATATATCCTTTTTTACGGTGTTACGAGATGGAACCTTAAACAATGGTTGAAGACAATTACTATAGTTCCTAAACCCTTGATGTTCAACCATACTAAAACGATATTCGTGCAATGCGATCATTTTAGCAAGACAATCTCTTGTCGCTTCTTGGTCAAATGAAAAATTAGTTAGTTGAGTCTTTCCATCGGGCCTCCGCGTTTGATTTAAAATCGCTTGTTTAATATCCATTGATTTTCGTCGAGAACAAGACTTAAAATGATCCCCCCAAATGAGATGTTCCATTTTTACTTGAACCCCCAAGTTTTTTTTCACAATATCTACAAATCGCTTTATCTTGTCCATTGATTTTTTTCAAATCAAAGTGGTCCCATACCCATGACCGTCGAGGTCATTTTCCATTTTCATTAGTAACATTGGTGTTATGGGACTCAATCTCACGATTTTCATTATCATCATCCAATATATTAATTGGTGTTTGATTAGAAATTAGCTCATGTCTTCAACAGCAGGTTATCTAAAAAAAACCATCTTCAAAATAGATAATCTAGGGTAACTGAAAATTTCAGTTAATTTTTCAGTCTCAAATACCAATTGAATATTAAAAAAAAAAAAACTGTAAGGGATTTTCTGTAGATTTTTCAGTCTGAAATACCAATCGAATATTATCAAAATAATCGAATATTATTTTGTTAACAGTTCAAAACTCTTATCAACATATGAATATCAATGAAATCACCACGATGTCAATGAAATCTTTGTCAAATGTTTATCTTACAAGACTGTGTGTGAGGCAGTAAGATACAGTTCAAATCTTTGTCAAATGTTTATCTGTCATTTGGTAACAGTAAGATAAATAGTAACAGTAAGATGTCAATGATTTTTTTTTTCAAACGTTTATCTTTGTCAAATGTTTACCTTGCAACACAAGATTGTAACAAGACAAGATTCTCAAATGCCAGCTCCGGAAAGGGAACAGTGTGAGGCAGCGCCGCAGCGGAAGCGGAAGGCAGTGGAGAGGGTCCGAGGGAGAGGCGTGAGGATGAGGGATGAGTGGTGTGAGGATGAGGGGACGGCGACGGCGTGAGGACGTGAGGATGAGGGGAGGGGAGGGGAGGGGAGGGAAGGGGAGGAGCGGCGACGGCGTTCGTGAGAGGGAGCAGCGTGTGCGTGAGAGGGAGTGAACTCGAAAGTGAGGAGGGAGAGCGGCGTGAGTAAACTGATCTGATTAGGGTTTATTTTTTTAGATGTTTATATACTTATATATTTATTATACTATAAATATATATATTTTTTTATATATTAATAATTCGGGTATCGCTGTGGAAATCCGAGGGTATACCTGAAACTGACCCGAAAATTTTCGTTTTTTTTTTCCGGTAACCGCAGGGACTCGAAATTTCGGGGAAATTGCCATCCCTACCATTTACCCACCTCCTTCTGCCCCCCTCCCTAACTCCTGACTGTCGGAGCTCGGCGGTCCTCACCGGAGCTCCGGAGGGGGTGCACTAGCGCGAACCTTTAAAAATAAGAGAGTCTTGGGTAAATGGATATTTGAGGGACTAAACTGGTTAAACTAAAATTAGGTACATTTTTTACAAAAATATGTATTTATGTTGGGGACTATATATACTAATTGACCCTGAAATATATTTTATGCGCACATCGGTCTTTTGTTTTAAAATTCTAACATTTGTACTACTATCTAGTAATGTTAACCAAAATATTGTTTTCCCTGTTGTAACAGGTTGGAATGAAAAGGGAACAAGGTATACAGATGCATATGGTGTTAAGTGCTCAAAAATTGCGAAATCACAGCTTTTAACCATCAACTAAACTAGGTTTACTTTGAAACTTGTAATTATAAACTTAAGACCATGCTTGGTAACATGGATGGAGTTTTACCTTAGATGTCTGTATGCAAATTATACTATATAATGCTTTTCTTTTTCTTTATAATTTTCTTACTTCGTATTGAGATGGGGTTAGGGTAGAACTGGTACATGTTATACCATTTTGTTGTTTTCTTTTAATTTTTTTTCATGGTATGTTAAAATGGGGTGAGGGTAGAACAGTATAGTTTAGTCTGTTTATACTAGATTGATGTTTTTTGGTTTTGTTTTGTTTTGATATGTTGACATGATGACATTGAAATTGTAACATAATAGTGAATTGAATTCAATTCACAATGGTAAGTTCCAATACAATGTTTCTCTAGTGCATATTTTCTTATGACTCTTGCATCGCGTAATAATATATGATGTTTGAATAAAAGAACTAATGAAATCACTAAGCAAATATTTGTAACAATAAGAGGAATAGAAATAAGGGTTTAAAAATGCCTGGTCTTAGAAAATTATTTCATTTAATTCTGATCCCACTTTATTTTCAAAACTAGCAAAAAGCTCGATAATAGACTAGTAACATTAGGTCAACACGGGTGATGTGGTGGTGATATAAGAGCGACATAGTAGCATTTTTTTGGTGATATTTTTACAATGTCAGAAAATGTTAATGTAACATTGTATATTGATGCGGTAGCTGGTGATGATGTGACATGGAGTTTAAATTTGTTGACCCTCCTTAAGGAGGGATAACACGACTCTCTAATGTCATTGGTTTAAATATGAATAATTTATTAAAAATTATGGATTCATGGTTCAACTAATTAGCTTAAAAGGTCATATTAATCCTCATTTGGGTATGGATCAACAAATTTGTATTCTTTGACATGTTATCATTTTTGGTGACTTTCACCAAAGGTCATGTGAAAATGTCGGATAAGTGTTGTGTCGTGTCATGTCATGCTAATTAGTGATCGGTAACGTGAGTATAGGTGTTGGCATGGCGTGTTGGCTGACCAAGTGTTCACTATTTAGGTCTAAAGTCATTATAGGGGTTAAAAATTATGTTTGAAAACTTGTTGGATGAAAAATTATTTGAGAAAGTTACCTATTTGACCTTAAAGTATTTATAATATTTTTAAGGCATTTGTGTGAGCCCTTAATGTATTATAATTATTTTAATAATTCGTTAAGATAATTTGTAAGTTAATGACTTGTATTAAATTAACCACTTTTTCCTTATTTAAACTTATTAATTTACTTTTTGCCCTTATTAAACCTTCCAACTAAATTTTACTATTTACTATTATGATTTTAGCCTATTTTCGGGTAAGCTTGAAATATTTAACTAATTTTAATTCTAACACTAATATTTCAGATTTATTTAATAAAAAAATATCTTAAAATTTGTCAAATACTAAAATAAATTAAAATTTGTAAATTCTAAAATACTACATATTTAGAAATATTCTAAAATTTGTTAAGTAATCAAAATTTAACTAAATTTTATGAATTTGTACTCCCCATGTTTAGAATTTACAGTAAACTCCCAACCATTTTCTCACTTAATACCCAATAACATCAATTAAGAAATTTCTCTATTACTCTTTTGTACGGGCCTAAAATATCGAGTCTATTGAATGAGAGTCGTCACTGAGTTTATGGCATTGAGATATGAAAGTAACATAACTCATATGAATGGATGGAGCATAATAGCTCGTATGATAAATGGAAATTGTTGCCACCCCAATGTCGTCATTTTCCACCTTATATGTATATCAACGTGACCAAGTGTACAAGGCTATCTTGGTCAGCGAACTATGTATGTTGCTCTGGGAGGGATCAAGGTGCAACGAATAAAACATGCTCGTTGCTCACTCAATAAGGACGAATGGGTTTATCGGAGCCGTAAGGCTTTCATGGGGGTTCTCCATATATTCATTGAAAATTATCGGCTAGAGTAGGGTGGAAGTGGGCTAATCTTCAAATTCCTGCCCAACTCTGCTGGTGCCTCTTAATTACCAATTGAATGTGTATAGGATTGATCACCAACAACCAAATTTTAATCCGATTAATTAAATGAGTGAACAATTACACCAATTTTAATTTCACGCACGGATTAAACAAATGTTGTGTAAATTTTATCCTAGTTTTTATCTTGCCTACAACGTACATCTAGGTGAATATGAAAGAATAAAATAATCACACAACACCGCGATGTACGAGAAAAATCCATAACGGGAAAAATCTCGGATGATCTAGCCTATGCAAATTTACTATGGTATAGAGTTTATACAATGATGATAAACAAACTTACTCACTGACTCGACACCTTCAAGCCTCATGCAGTCTTCACTCCTTGAACCTTCTTCACTGCAATTGCAGGAATCAACCCACAACACATAACCTGGTCCTCTCGCGTCCCGATATCCATCGATCTGTGGCTAGCTTTTGTCACACAGTAACACGGAATCCATCGTGTCAAACGAAATCGAACGTAATGAATAGTAAACTGATCTTGGTGCTCAAGACATGAGGTCAAACCAGACTATTATGTTGAAACATGGATCTCATAAACTGGGGTGCAAATGAGATTAAAGAGGATTTTGATTTTCTCTCTAAAAACTGTTTTCGAAACCTTTGCCTTTTAAAATAATCTGTACCACCCCTTGTATATATAGAGAAATGCAAAAAGGCGATGGCACAAAAAACGAGGCAACTAATTTGACCAAAAAATGGAGATCGTTTGAACGAGTTAGGCCATCTCATTAGAACAAAGCCAGCACGTTAGAATAAGGTTCGCGCGAGCATAAATCGAGAACGTATTGTCATAGGCATTGTACTTATTTGATACACGTTTGAAGCTCGTTCGAACGAAACACATAACCTCGTTTGAACGACATTACATAACTTCTTAGAACGAAAACGACGGTTCGTTTGAACGACTTTAAATATCAAAATAACATTTTTCTAAAAATCCGTTTTCGAAAAATTGCCTCATCGAGTCTTAAACGCGCAAACTAAGAAGCCCTGGGATCAACATAAAAAATCAAATATATCTTTCTTGAGCTCCCAACATTGAAGACAAAACTCGATATGAATTTGATATCGCTTTACTCGGGCCACTATGCGTATGCTTGAAAGTACAAACTGACATGACCTAACCTATGATTTGAACGGTCTTGTCCAAATTGAATAAAGCCAATATAACAAAACTTTACAATAAACATCACAAAGATGACACATCGATAACATTTGTCCTTACAAATCTCCCCTTCTGGCTACTCCGGGACAAAATCAAAAATATAAAAATAGGCTATCAAGCTCTAATGCCTAATCCCCAAACCCCCAAAGGACAAAAGACACAACCATGACTTGACCGACTTTATCTCGAGCTCTTGTGAAACTTTGCTGCATCGAAGTATAAACCTACACACTTAACACACCTTTCAAATAGAAAGAGAATATGAAATATATAAACCGCATATGAAAAACCCTCCCCCTTAATCTAAACTTCTCCCCTTTTTTGTTTGGGAATAGGCGAAGGTAAAGGTGAATAATATGAAACAAATGATCACACATAAAACAATCATATCATGCGGTGTGATGTGAAATGACAACGACAAACACACGAAAGCACAAATACAAATGATCCAAAGGAATGAAACAATGATGATCATGGATTAAATGAATACAAAGATTAAAAAACATACCATATATATACACACAAATACATATATAACATCACACATATGAATATATATATGTATGGCCATAAGTGATGTACAAAAATAAGTTTTTCACACTCGTATGGCATAAACATGTCTAAACCAATGTGGCATGGAGTGAAAGAGTGTGAATTAAAAACAAAAAAAATATGTCCCAAATACTCAAGACAGTCCAAGGAGCTCGAATTTGATCTTTTTAATTGTCAAACTTAGATTTAGCCTAATGTGACAAAATAAAGTGAACTCACAATGGATAAACGTACTAAATGCACACAAGCCATAAAATTATTGATGATTCTCAAACTAATAACGTCAAACATTAAGAATAAACTAGGACTCATTGTGCAAACCCATTGATCTTTAACTTATAACACCTTAAAAAAATATAAATATTCATTTTTTTCCTGCTCTTAGAACATACCACTTTTGATGATGATCAATTTATAAACTTTGGCCTTAGACAATTATTTTTTTTCCTTTTCCTTTTTCTTTTCACAGGCTCTTCCCATTGGTGGCTTATCTTGGAAAGGAAATTTACTCCCTTCATAGCCCTTTCCGTTGTCGCTTATTTTTTTTTTATTCCTAAGAGCATCCTCACACAGTGATTCTTACATGCACAAATTCCCTAGATATACAGATATGTATATGACAATATTGATAGGAGAACACCTTAATTAGCTCATGCAACATAAGAAGTTAAAATCCAAAATAACTTGTGAAAGTGTGTGCGAAGGCATATACAAAGATGAATCCATTAAGAAAAACCAAATAGGAATAACTCCATGATATAACATGATTAAAAATAACAATTCAAAGCATTAGAAGTCATATTCAAATGTTCTAGCCATATGAAAAATATGGAATGAGTGGGATTAGGTACATTAATATGCCATACAAAATATGTAAAACTACTACACAAAAGAAAATGAAAAATCTTTTTGAGTATTTATAATTTTTTTAAAAAAATAACTTAAAAGAAAACAAAATCTTTTTGCATTTTTCAAATACACCCCCAAAAATGAAAAACCAAAATACAAAAAGCACAAACTTCATAACACTAGATATAACATATAACAAGAAGTACAAAACTAGTGCATGCAAAACATGCAAACATAATCACTCATAAGATATATCATGTGATGAATCATGTGAAAGCATGCAAGAATCAACAAGTCTAATATTTAATGCCTCTAAGTCGGATTTCCCCACCCAAATAAATGATGATTTAGTGCCTTGGGTTTTGGAAACCATGGTGACACGTGACTTCGGCTTCCTAGAACCTTTTCTAAGAGGAAAAAAACCCTCTTAAGGTGACCTTTCCTACCGCAGTGCGAGCAAGTGTAAACTCTCAAAAAGCTACCCTTAGATTGACCTTTGGAAATGTCCTTAGCAACGGTTGTCACTTTAACAGTATAAACTTTAGGAGCGAAAGCATTTGGATCATCGTAGCCTAGACCTATCTTGTCATTTTTGATTTGGACGGTTTCTAAAATTTTATCCAACTTTTCTGACCTAGATTCCAAATCAAATTTGACAAGACTCGAGTTTCTTAATTTATCTTCTAAATGCAAAATTCTAGACTCAAGTAAACGTTTAGATTCGTTAAATTTTAAGGACTCCATCATATTTTTAAACAATCCTCGAAGGTTATCTCTCTCCCCCTCAACATAATCGAGTTTCTCCCTAAGAATCTTCTCACGTGTCCTTAAGTCCTCAATCAATTTATCATTATTTCCTATGGTACTCTCTTTCAACCTTGCCTCTAATTTCAAGTTAGCCTTTTTCAAATTTAAAGATTCCTTATATAACTCACGAAAGGCAACTTTAAGCTCACTCTCCTCCTCATTGCTACTTTCCTCTTATTCTTTCTCAACACAAACTTGGGAATCACAAGATCGAATCTTGGAACTGTCATGCACATGATTATCTTCATCATTAAAAGATTTTTCATTTAGGCTCACATGACTAGCCATGAAAGTGGTGTAGTCACACTCTACGGGTTCGACTCACTGTCACTAAGGGTAGCGTTGTAAGATTTGGGCTTCTTACCTTCCTTAGTTTAGTGGGACACTCAAAAGCATGATGCACAAACCCTTGGCATTCATAACACTTTTCCCGATCATCCACCTTCTTAGGGTTATCTATCTTCTTACTATCACAGTTATTGTTAAAGTTCTTAGATTTATTATAAGAATTATTCTCTTATTTAACCTTAATAAACTTAGTGAAATTTTTTCGCAAACCTAACAATCTCTTCGGGTTCATACTCAAAATCATAATCGAAATCTGACACATCCTCCTTGCCGATTTTCAAAGCTAAGATATTTTCTCTATTTTCTTCTTTCTTCGTAGGAGGATACATGTTCATCTCATAGGTTTGGAGATCACCTACAAGTTATTGAACTCTTATAGTATCAACATCGTCGAGAGAATCAAGGACTGTAATTTTGGCATTAAATCTTTCAGGCAACGGCCTTAACATTTTTCAAACTACCTTCAGTTCAGGGATATGTTAACCTAAGTTAAATACTAGTTAAAAATATACGACAATTCGGCATAAAAAAATCAAATGAATCATTATCTTCCATCCTAATCGTTCAAACTTAGTTGTCAAATTTTGCAACTTAGAGACCCTAACTGTATTAGTACCCTTGTGTGTGGATTTTAAATTTTTCCAAGCATCCTTTGCCCTCTCATAAGTCATAATACGCTTAAACTCATCAATAATAAAAGCACAAAAAATAGCGTTCACACCATTTGAATTGAAAGTCGAGGAATCTTTTTCAGCCTTAATCCAAAGGGAATACACTATCAGTAAACCACCTCCAATGGGAGGAAACCACCGTTGTTCCACCGAGTTCCAAACATTTTCATCGATAGATTTTAAGAAAATTCTCATCTGAACCTTCCAATATAGATAGTTTGAACTATAAAAAATGGGAGGTTGGGTAATGGAACTACTATCATGATTAAAGTCCATCTCAAACCTTAAAAACACATAAACCTACGGATAAACATGATAAGTTAGTGCCACCCGCTCTAATACTAATTTGAAATTGCTACTATTGAGTGCGTGTGTATAGGATTGATCACTCACAACCAAACTTTAATTCGATTAATTAAACGAGTGGGAAATTACAAAAATTTGAATTTTAAGCACGGACTAAACAAATGTTGTGTAAATTTTCCCCCAATTTTATCTTGACTAAAACATACATCTTTAGGTGAGCATGTAAGAATAAAATAAAGCAATCACACAATGCCGCTATGTATGAGGAAATCTTCGGACGACCTAGCCTACACAAATTCACTATGATATAGGGTTTATATAATAGTGACAAACAGACTTACTCGCTGACTCTACTCCTTTAAGCCTGATGCATTCTTCACTCCTTTAACTTTCTTTATAGCAACCGCAAGAATCCACCCACAACACACAACGCAGTCCTCCCGCATCTCGGTATCCACCGATTTTCTACTAGCTTCTGTTACGCAGCAACACGGAATCCACCGTGCAAAATAAACTCGAATGTAATGAAGAGTAAATTGATCTTAGTGCTCAAGACATGAGATCTAAAACCAGAATATTATGTTGAAATGTGGATATCACAAACTGGGGTGTAAACGGTGTTAAATAGTCTTTTGATCTTCTCTTTAGAAACTGTTTTCGAAATCCTTGCTTTTTATAATAAACTGTTGATAAGCACCCAAAAGTGTTAAGTTTAAACCCTAAATAGAAGTATTTTAACTGCTAGTTCTCGGTAAAATCGAACTTATGTTGGTATTTATTTGTTTTGTAGGTCAATATGCAGTTGCGGTGTCAAACAAACTTAATTCGAGTTAAGTGGTCAAGTACGTCAAATATAGCAAATGCGCGATTTATGGAGCTAATTCCCCTGTTCGTATCAATTCCGAGCCTAAACTTAGCCCAAACCTTCACCCGAGCCCGTGTGTGTTTAGTTTGTACTTTTTAGATTTTTTGCTTGAGTCGTTTTTATTTTTAGAATTTATTTTAGATTTATATAAAATTTTTTAGAATTTATTTTCTATTTCTTTTTATTTTTTTATTTTTATTAGTTTTTAATTTTTGTTTTTATTTTTAGTTTTGCTATATTTTATATTTTTAGGACTTTAGGTTTTATTTTTACTTGTTTTGTAGTTTTTATTTTTATTATTTGAGTTTTATTTTTAATAAATTTTATTTATTTTTGGAGGATTTATTTTTTTTATGTTAGTGCGTCGTGTATTTGTTTTTCTTTATTTTTGTTTGTTTTTAGTTTTTAGTTAGTTTATTATTTTTGTGTTTTGTTTTATTTTATTTTATTAGTTTTTATTTGAGTCGTGTTTAGTTTTTAGAGTTTGTATTGTGTGTTGTGCTATTTTATTTTATTTTATTTTTTAGTGAGTTTTATTTTTAGTTTAGTTTAGTTTTTATTTTTATTTTACTTGTTATTTTATTAGATTTATTTTTTTAGGATCACAAACTAATACACACACACAAATCCTACAACACACATACACCCAATTATCACACAACTAACATACACACAAACACCTCACTCACCCCCACCCTTTTCTCCTGCACCTTGTTACACCAAAACAACACCCCCACCCAACTACTATTCACCTTCTTCCTCTCACCTCACTCTCTCTCCTACCCAACCTCCATTAACAAAAACTCACACACCTTATCCCCCCATTACCATCTTCAACCTCATCTCTCTCTCTCTCTCTCTCTCTCTCTCTCTCACCAACAAACCCACTACTCAACCTTCTAACACCCATTTCTTGTCTCCTCTCTTCCCCCATAACCGAAAAAACAGCATAAACACAATACCCATTAACCTTTCCACACAACTCGATTGCCAGCTCCATTTCCAACCCGAAACCCGGTGGCATTCCAGCAGTGCCGAAAACCCGAGATGTAAACGAATAAATGCGGCGTGTGATACCGATTTAAATTAATTCGCAAGTTTCCAAGTGAACCTGATTTAATTAGAGTCTATTTTTAAACAAAATTAATTCAGCCCCTAAACATGCATCTAAATGTCATAAATCATTCAAACCATGCATGAAAAATAAAGATGACCGATTGAGGAAAAAATACCTTTCGGGTAAAACCTTTTATAACACTTTGAAGAATTCACAAGACCTTTGACTTACTTACAACCTGATAATCGCCCACAAGTGTGTAATACACGGTGCCTTTAGCAAACCTTCAAAGATACGAGAGACAACGAAATACCCTCCAGGTGTCGGTTCGTCGTCTTCGGCTCGTCCATACGCATAATGACTACGCTCGGTATCCACCGATCAAATATGGAGATACCTTCTCCACAAAGGATGAACAAAAGCAAAGCAATGTTCTTGAACACCAAAACAATTCACCAAAGCATATGGGATTTTTGTGAATTGAAAACAAAAAGGGATTAAGCCATAAAAGAAGAAGTCAAAAGGATTCTGCAGTTTCACAGTTTTCTGTCTTTCAAAACGCCGAGACTTCTTAATGAAAACGAAACAATTTAATGAGAATTTATACAAAATTGTGCCACCTCGGTATACGAGCTCGTTCGAACGAGAAAGATTTCTCGTGCAAACGAAGTACATATGTCATTCAAACGACATCGCGCGACATCCACATGTCACTCGAATGAGATGCTGATCTCGCTTGAACGACCTGGGCATCAAAATCGAGGTACGCTTCAGGACTTAGAAAAAATATTCATTCTCAAATTTTAACGAAAAAGTGCGCTCCAACACTTCGAAAATATTTTTTAAAAATATCCAAAAAGCTGTAAGTGTAAAGTTAAGGTATTTAAAACATAACCTTACCAAAGTAAACTTCGCGGAGTCTTTTTGATGAAGAACCTTGATATTCGGATCCGTCTTTGATGCTTGAATGTTCTTGAATGCACTCCGGCGGTGTAGCGGTATACGACATAATAAATTATTAACGGACTTATAAAATAATGTCCTTACAAATCTCCCCCTTTGTCTATGCCGGTACATACATAAAAAATCCGAATTATCAAATACCAAAATGCCTATACAAATCTACCCTCCCATTGAATAAATTTGGAAGATCTCAAACTGTTCTTCAAAAATCTTCATCAAATCTCAAAACTTTTCTCATCAGGGTGTGCAACATCATGATCTTCAATCTTTGTGCCTACACACATGAGATAAAGCAAAAACCTTCGTGACTCATCGAGTTTGTAAGAATAAATCATTAATAAATCAAATCTCCGCCATAATGCAAAAACTCGCCCATAACATGATAATTCTTTCTCCTCCTTTTTATGATGTCCCCAAATAGACAAATGAGAAGAAACAATCAAAATATGGAGTGTCACGAAAAAATGGGTAGAAAACATGAATCAATCAACGCGCATGCAAAGGAGTATCTAAAAAATTTCACAAACTATTTTTGATTTTTCATACAAAAATAAGATACCAAAAATCACACCAGGGATTTAAACTCAAGCAACCTAGTCATGGAAATGGAATGTATGGGTGTGAACACATTCGATAGGTAAATAAACTAAATCAAACATATGTGCACGATGAATACGTGTACTCCTAACGAATGAACATCAAAATTATCCTTAGATGTAAAAATTGTTGAATTTAGATGACATCGTCTTATGCAAATCAACAAATCAAAGTCAAAGTGATTTCCACACCAATAACGTTAAAAACTATTTAACGCTTTTTCAAGACTTTCAAGGACGTGCAAACCCTTTTTAATTATCCATCCAAACTCCCTCATATATATTTTCTTTTTAGAGGTAATCTAAATTCTCAAACATTGGATAATTGGTGCAAAATTTTGACGAAAAAGTCCGCTCCAACACTTAGAAATTTTTTTGTAAAAATATCCCAAAAGCTCTAAGTGTAAAGTTAAGGTATTTAAAACATAACCTTACCAAAGCAAACTTCGCGGAGTCTTTTTGATGAAGAAGCTTGATATTCAAATCCGTCTTTAATTCTTGAATGTTCTTGAATGCACTTTGACGGTGTAGCGGTATATGACATAATAAATTGTTTACGAACTTATAAAATAATGTCCTTACAAATTTCCCCTTTTGTCTATGCCGATGCATACATAAAAAATCCAAATTATCAAATACCAAAATGCCTATACAAATCTACCCTCCCATTAAATAAATTTGCAAGATCTCAAACTGTTCTTTAAAAATCTTCATCAAATCTCAAAGCTTTTCTTATCAGGGTGTGCAACATCATGATCTTCAATCTTTGTACCTACACACACGAGATAAAGCAAAAACCGTCGTGACGCATCGAGTTTGAAATGATATAAGAATAAATCATTAATAAATCAAATCTCCGCCATAATGCAAAAACTACCCCATAACATGATAATTCTTTCTCCCCTTTTTTATAATGTTCCCAAATAGACAAATGAGAAGAAACAATCAAAACATGGAGGGTCACGAAAAAATGCATAACAAACATGAATCAATCAACGGGCATGCAAAGGAGTATCTAAAAAATTTTACAAACTATTTTTGATTTTTCAATTTTTTCATACAAAAATAAGATACCAAAAATCACACCATGGATTTAAACTCAAGCAACCAAGTCATGGAAATAGAATGTATGGGTGTGAACACATTCGATAGGTAAATAAACTCAATCAATCATATGTGTACGATGAATACGTGTACTCCAAACGAATGAACATCAAAAGTATCCTTAGGTGTAAAAATTATTGAATTTAGATGACATCGTCTTATGCAAATCAACAAATCAAAGTCAAAGTGATTTCTACATCAATAACGTCCAAAACTATTTAACATTTTTTCAAGACTTTTAAGGACGTGAAAACCCGTTTTAATTATCCATCCAAACTCCCTCATATATATTTTCTTTTTAGAGGTAATCTAATTTCTCAAACATTCGAGAATTGGTGCAAAAACCTATTTGGCCCCTTTTTGGCATGAATTTATTTTCAGTCTCTTTAAAATTTTTTTCGGGCTCTTTTAAACCTCTTTGGACCCCGGATAATAAAATATCTCAATTTTTTAGGTCCAATTTAAACGGTGGCTTAGTATTTGCAAAGGCCAAATGAACCTTTCGCACCCCTTCTCCGTTTTTTAAATAAAGCATACAAACTCTCAAATGGTTCTTACATGCACAACTTTCTTATCAAATTTTATTGCGCTTGGTTCGTTTTAAAGACATGATTGAAGTGAAAACCCCCAATTAACATGTGACTAGACAAGCACAATAATCAAACAAATTCGTGCACATGTGCAATAAAGAAAATCATGAGTCAAACATGTAGGAAGTAACATTTAATTATATCTCAATGACTCCAAACATTATAAAGCACATGGATAAATTGACCTATTATCTCAAAACACTATCAAATAGTCACATGAAAAATGGAATGATGTTGTGACTTGATCATCCTAAGTGTCTATCCATAAACGGTACAAACAAAATACAAAAAACTTTTTGGATTTTTTAAAAAATTTATCAAAATAAAATCTTTTTGTATTTTTCAAAATTTTCAAAAAAATGAAAAACATACAAAAATGATACATACTAGCAATAGGCAAATAATATCATCATGGAAAACATCCTATGCTAGTAAACATTTCAAACCTTAATCGTTAGGTGCAGAGGGGTTTTCCAAAGGTGGTGCCAACTTATGAAAAACCTCCATCAAATTTTATGAAGTTTTTACCAAAAACTTAACTTGCTCACCTAGATGCACAAACTCTCTCATGTAGTCTCTAGGAGCATGTAAAGTATCATGTGTGTGTGCATGTGTGGCAGAAACACGTGTAGTAGAAAAACGTGACATATAGCCCAACTTAAAACAAAATTCCCTAAGGTGTCTTCTCCTTTTGCAATGGGAACAAACATATATAGGCCTAGGAACACCTCTCTCAAAAACTCTAGGACGCTCTCTCCTAATAGGAATGGGATGCCTAGGTGGGTTAGGGTGATACTCAAGTGAATCTAACACTAAAGTGGGAACGGGCTCGGGTGCTAATTGGGAAGTAGAAGTACCGTCATGACTTATTCCTAAATTCTCACCTTTACCCAAAATGGGATTGAGAACCATCTTTCCAGCCTTCTTAGATGTTTTTTCTAAAGGAACTTTGACCTCCCAGTCACGTTCGAGATCACTCTCGAGTTGGGATACACGTGTCGTCAGACTAGACAACGTGTTGGTCAAATCACACTTTTCCCTTTTTAAAACTTCTTTCTCTCTCTCCAAACCTAAAACCCGACGACCTAAATCTCTATTAGACTTATTTGTTTTCAAGATCGCGGTGTACAAATCTCTAAAGGCTTTTGGAGATCACTTTCATATCCACTCTCAAATTCGCTCTCATCTCCACTAGAAACACTCGAGTCATCACCGGCGCTCTCATGACCTCTATCAACGTGAGACAAAATGGGTGTGCTCACATGACTCAAAAATGCTACACACATCCCATGTGCTAAACCTTTATCGGACTCATCTCCCTCATCACCCTCACTATCACTAAGTGTGGCGGGCATAACGGTCTTTTTTCCCTTTCTCCTTATCCTAGTAGGACACTTTTTAGCTATGTGACCTTTGCCCTCCCACTCAAAACACCTGATCTCATCCTCTTTGTCACTATCTTTGGCCTCCACTTTCTTTTTATTTGACTCAAAATATCTCTTTTTATTGGAAGAATTTTCTTTATTCATTTTGAAAAACTTTTTAAAATTTTTCACAAGCATGGCCACATATTCAAAATCAAACTCACCCTCAGAATCGGACTCAAAAACTTTTTCTTTCTTTTTCTTAAAATGAGTTTTTAAAGCAACGCCTCAATCCTTAGCCTTAATGGTTTGGGGAAACATGTCTATCTCATAGGTTTGAAGGTCTCTTACAGGTTCTTCCAACTTAAGTGATTTCAAATTCCCAAAGAGTTCAAAACAGTGACTTTAGGAATAAAGCGTTTTTGGAGAGATCTCAAAATCTTTTTGACGACACGTGTGTTATCAATCACCTGAACCATGTTAAAACCGGTGTTAATAATGTCCGAAAAACATGCATAAAAATCATAAAACATTCAGACTTAGACACGGTGATAGTCTCAAATTGGGTGGCCAAATTTTGTAACTTTGATTCTTTAACCGCGTTTGTACCCTCATGTGTCAATTTTAAAACACCCTATGCCTCTTTAGACGTGGTGCACATCATAATTCAGCGGAAATCATCGGGAGTGACAGCTCCAAAAATAGCACTTAAACCACATGAATTAAATTTAGACATTTTAAAATCATCTTCAGTTCAGGTCGACACGAGTTTTAGAGGTGATATTATCAACAGTGACCGTGTGAGGAGTCCACCCATTTTCGCAAAGTAACCAAACCCGTTCGTCAATGGCTTTTAAATTAGATTTCATGCGAGCTTTCCAATAGGAATAATTAGACCTGTAAAAAATAGGCATCTGATTATATAAGTGCTCCATAGGAGAAATTGCGATTTTTCACAAAATTGATTTAAAAAAAAAATCAATATCACACAAATTTTGCGGAAAATAGGAATACACAATAAAATAGTGTAACCTGCTCTGATACCAATTTGTAAATGAATAAATGCGGTGTGTGATACCGATTTAAATTAATTCACAAGTTTCCAAGTAAATCTTATTTAATTAGAGTCTATTTTTAAACAAAATTAATTCAGCCCCTAAACATGCATCTAAATGTCATAAATCATTCAAACCGTGCATGAAAAATAAAGTCGATCGATTGAGGAAAAAAACCCTTTCGGGTAAAACCTTTTATAACACTTTGAAGAATTTACAAGACCTTTGACTTACTTACAACCTGATAATCTCCCACAAGTGTGTAATGCACGGTGCCTTCGGCAAACTTTTAAAGATATGAGAGACAGCGAAATTCCCTCCAGGTGTCGGTTCGTCCACATGCAGAATGACTACGCTCGGTATCCACCGATCAAATATGGAGATGCCTTCTCCACAAAGGATGAACAAAAGCAAAGCGGTGTTCTTGAACACCAAAACAATTCACCAAAGCATATGGGATTTTTGTGAATTGAAAACAAAAAGGGATTAAACCCTAAAAGAAGAAGTCAAAAGGATTCTGCAGTTTCGCAGTTTTCTGCCTTTCAAAATGCTGGGAATTCTTAATGAAAATGAAACCATTTAATGAGCATTTATACAAAATTGCACCTCCTCGGTATACGAGCTCGTTCGAACGAGAAAGATTTCTCGTGCGAACGAAGTGCAAATGTCGTTCAAACGACATCGCGCGACATCCACATGTCATTCGAACGAGGTGCTGATCTCGCTTGAACGACCTGGGCGTCAAAATCGAGGTACACTTCAGAACTTAAAAAAAATACTCATTCTCAAATTTTGACGAAAAAGTGCACTCCAACACTTAGAAAATATTTTGTAAAAATATTCCAAAAGCTCTAAGTTTAAAGTTAAGGTATTTAAAACATAACCTTACCAAAGTAAACTTCGCGGAGTCTTTTTGATGAAGAACCTTGATATTCGGATCCGTCTTTGATGCTTGAATGTTCTTGAATGCACTTCGGCGGTGTAGCGGTATACGACATAATAAATTGTTAACGGACTTATAAAAAATAATGTTCTTACACGAGACCACAGCCAAACCGAGCTAACCCAACCCAAAGGCGTCCCATTACCCCGACCCAACTGTACCATCCCTTGTATATATAGAAAAATGTAAAAAGGCGTCGACACAAAAAATGAGGCAACTCGTTCGAACGAGTTAGGAGATCTTGTTAGAAAGGATCCAACTCGTTCAAATAAGATACCTAAACTCGTTAGAACGAGGTTCGCATGAGCATCAATCGATAACATTCCGTCTTAGGAATAATGTTCCATTTAATACACGTTTGAAGCTCATTCGAGCAAAAAATATAACCTTGTTCAAACGAAAATAGTTCTCGTTCGAACAAAAATACATAACTCGTCAGAACAACAACTACATTTTGTTTGAACGACTTTAAAAACCAAGAAAACATTTTTCTAAAAATCTTTTTTTGAGAAATTGTCTCATTAAAACTTAAAAATCCAAACTAGGAAACCCAAGAATCAATATAAAAAATCAAATATATCTTTCTTGAGACCCCAAGGATGAAAACGAAACTCGATATGAATTTGATGTCACTTTACTTAGGCCGCATCTTGTCTTCGATGCATCGGCTTGTAGGTACAAACTGACACAACCTAACCTATGACTCAAATGGTTTTGTCGAAACGGAATAAAGCCAATATAATAAAATTTTACAATAAACATTACAAATATGACATTGATAAATTTTTTCCTTACACTGAGCCTTCAAAATTTCAAAATATGATCGACCACTTTAGAGGTGGAGGTGGCCAATGAATCATATCATGTAGACGATGCCCACTGTCTAAATTAGGTGATCGTGGTTTTATGGTGCTAATATAATTGAATGAGAGTTAAGAGGAATTTAAGGGAGATTTATCGAAGGCCTTCCTTTAATGAGAACCACATTGGGAGTTTCGATTTACTTTTTGGTATGAAGATGATGAGCTGTGTTGGATGACCGAGGAGGTGGGGTGGGTTTGTCTTGTCTGTTGGGCTAGGGTCGGGGCCTTTCTTGAAAGTACATAACTTGCTAGGGATAGATTTATTAGGGGAAACAATAGTTGGATTGGGGTGTAAGGCCATGTTGTAACCATATAGGGTCGCCTATCATTGGAAGGTACACCTCTCTATGACCGGTTGAGATTACTTCCTTAGAGCCATTTGTGCTGTAGTGTTTATAGGGTTTGTGATGTAACTAAATTCTAGGTTATTATTGTACTTTTCTAGTTTTTTCACAATTTTTATTTGTAGTGCTTGAATATGCATATACTAATACGTTAGTGGTTTTTTGAATGTACAATTAATGTTGTCATCGATTATGACACTCTAGTCAATGTGTGTTTAACAATTCAAGAGATCTAGTTTTAGGGTTCATGTTGATGGCTGCCCTAGAATTACTCTGAGCGCATCGATGATGCTCTAATATGGTGCCGCAAAAGATAATAAACTATTTTTTGGTAACATGAATTGAGTGCTATTTGGAGTGTGAGTGTCTATCACTGAGTATAAGTATAATGATGGCTATGAAAGTAAAAGTATAATAATGGATATGAAAATGTTCAAATAAAAAGATGGGTCTCCTCTTTATAAAGTGGGAGAGTCCTAGTAGATCTTAGTCAATCCCAATGCCATGTTTGTAGAAAATGTATTCAATACTAGATGAGTAAAGTAATTGATCTTACTAAACATAGTAAAGAAATGTTGGAAATTTTGAAATATGAATGGATATTAATTTTGTGTAAATAAATTTTATGTTTGAGTCTTTTTGTAAAGAGAGAATTTAAGGATATGATTGTCGTCTTTAATATTCAACTCATAAATTTTTCATAAAAGTGAAAGGGTATAAAAGTAATTAACAAAGTATATTATCTTGAAGTTTAAGAGACTATGATATGATGCTTCATATGCGACACGCGATGCGTGATATTCAGACGAATCAGTTTCTATTATGTTTTGCTTTCATTTAGTCATAAATTTCTAACAAGAACTTATTCATACTTGACATATTAGGCAAAAAATATTTTTGTTAAAGTTGAGCCAATTCTTAAATCACCACTAGACGAACACAATGTATTTACGTAAGGTCTTCCTATTATTTAGGCAATTTAGGAGAACATGAATAACAAAAATTGATATTGACAGTGAATTTTATAAGAACAAGTATGATTATTCAAAAAGGCTAAGTAAAAACATCGACAATTATTGTACTATAAATCTGTAATGTGACACGGACCAATGGTATCGTGACACTTGTCATCACAAAATGTTCATTGGACATGGTTGGCATGTCATCTCTGTGGTGGGCTCAATGTTTCTCATGGTTGGCTGGGTGGCCGTCTACAAGGAATTAATGTTACCAAACACATCCGTGGGCCACATGTGGTAATCTGTACAACTCTAATTATACACACACACATGGGTTAGTCCTTTCAACTGATTGTGATTAGCTCACAATTAGCTGCCTCCTAGAATGTAAAAAGGTGCGACTGTCTGATTTATAAAGCCATTACACATCTTCCTTTTATCTCCCCCCTTCATAAATTGTACCCAATGACACACAACAAGGGCATCTAAAAATATTCAATCTAACGGCTATAAAAAAAATCGTAGAAAAATTCTTGAGAGCTAGTATCCATCATTTTTATGATTAATACAAATGACATTGCACCTGTGAACGTAAGCACCTCCGTGGGCTGAACCACGTTAATCTACTGTTTTCTTCTCTATTTCTCATCTCCCTCTCTCAAATATGAGTTGATAATATCTTTATTTGTTATAGTTTATTATTGGTATTAATTAGTAAATCCACACACCATTTTTAGATAATAACAGATTGGCACCGTCTCTAGGAACTCTAGAAAAGCCCTTTGTTGTTTCTTACCATATCGCATTCACAAGCCTAACCTAAGTCCGTCTAGATGCTTGTTAACTCTGGAATGGGAGACAATTCACAAAGTAACCAGGCAAATGAAACAATTCTACCCTCTAGGGATGTGGGATCTACAAGGAATTTTGATGAGCATAACCAAAGGCCAAGAGGCGATGTAGGAAATGATGAAACAACTGATGAAGATGCTCCAGGACAATCAAAACATGCCTGGATAAAATTTTATCACCCCAATCAGGAGAGAACCCTATGATAGGAGAGGTAAAATGTTGTCTCCTGTCCCTAAAGAGATAGGCAAACGACCTACCAAGAATGGGCTCTGCAAAGACATACGAGGATGAATTTAGGTTCACAAAACGAAAGAAGTAGATCCAAATATTCTGGATCACAAAAAGACAGTTCATATTGCCTAGGAGCCACCTCATCCCTCAGAACAACTAATCACTATGATGAGTAATCATTCTCCAAGGAGAGGCCAAGTGTTTTGAAGAGGCTAATAAGAGGCTCCGCACTTGATTGACAAGGTCCCCGAGCAGTGAGATGATGGTATTACAAAGATCCTAGAGGGTTTAGAGATTACCAAAAAGGTTCCATTTGGTTAAGGACGATCATACGAGGGTTAGTACGTATCGAACAGACTTCCCTGGAAGATAGCTCAGTATAAAGTAGTGGACAAGCAGCCAAGACCGTTATAGTTAAGGCTGATCATGATTTCTAGCCCTAGAAGGGATCAATCTAATGTCTGGAGGATCGTTTACGACAAATGAACAAATCAAAGAATCCTTTACATAGAGGTTTCGTGAAAATTTATCCATCCACACCTTCTATTATGGGTTATTGCACACCTGTTAAGTTCAAGTCGACGGTGGTAACTCTGAAGTAATGGTAAAACTGATCCAGTGTTGCATGTGGAAAAATACCAATCTACTTTCGATATCTACTCAGTCCCCGATGAGATGCGTTATCGAGCATTCTCCAGTACGATCACTGGGTTGGCACATATATGGTACAATAATATACCATAAGGAAAATTTATAACTTTCAATATCTGGCCGACCTCTTCGTCAATAATTTTTTCTATGGAGCCAAGCCTGGTAAAAGGGTTGCTCATTTGATAAATGTTGGCCAAAAAATCTACGAGACTACCCGCGAATACGTCACTCGCTTTAATAGTGAGAAACTGGAAGTGATTGATTATTACGAGAAGACAACGATCACTACGTTAACGAGCAGCCTGTTACCCAAAAATTTATATTATGCACTAGCTAAGGAGATGCCCAGGACTATGACATGAATGCAGAGGAAGCTCTGGCCGACAAAGAGTTCAACAACTCGAAGATCGATGCTAACAACAGCTCGGAGAAGAAAGAATAGAAGCACATAAAGGTGGAAAAGATGAAGAGATATAATGAATACACTCCTCTGACTATTGGCATTCACCATATCCTAGAAGAGATTTGCAAAAGTAGAGACCTGAATTGGCCTGAAAAGCTAAAATCTCTCCCAAACTGAAGAGATAAGATTAAGTAGTATGAGTTCCATATAAACCATGACCACAACATTGATAACCGCTTAGCCTTAAATAACGAGATAAAAACTTAATATGAAGAGGCAAGCTGTTAAAATTTATGGAGAAAGGTAGTCGAGTTGATCAAAGGGATGAGCAAGAACCCATGAAATGGTCAGAATGTTCTTGAAGAAAAGGAGATAATAAGAAAATAGGTAGAGATGATGATTCCAAAGATGACCCAGAATTTCCCAAAAGGCCTAAGGAGCCTGTGCGTGAGGTAAATATGATCTCTTTTGGGTGCAACTTTATTACAGGAGGCGAGGCTGTCAGAGGAGATGAAATACCAAAAAGGAAAGCCTACTTTAATAAAGCAAAGGCTTGTGCCTATATTAGACAGATAAACTTGAACAGTGATGTATACCCTTCCAAGGAAAGTACATAAATATTGTTTAATGGTTAGTTTCTCCAAAGATGATTTATCAGGAGTGATTTATCCTCATGATAAGACTCTAGTTGTCATGATTATGGTATATGAAGGTAAGTGGCGAGAGTTTTGGTTGACAACAGAAGTTCAACTAATGTCTTATTCTATTATTGCTCTAGATGTTTGGGGTTACGAGATAACAAACTTGAAGCTTACCATATGACTCTCATCATTTTATCTCGAGATAAGGTTTACCCATTGGGAATAATTAATCTGGAAGTAATGATCGGCGTCTTGGTGGCCTGTCAAGTAGAAAAGATTCGTGTCTTCGTCTTAGACAAGAACGTCAACTTAGTGTATAATATTATCTTCGATAGAGTAGGGTTGAAGAAATTCAAAGTAGTACCTTCTACTGTGTAATAATATTTGAAGTTCCTTACTCATTACAATGTCGGCGTGGTTAAAGGGAACCAAGTTTAAGCTAGAGAGTGCTATTACACTTCAGCCGATAGGAGAAGCATAAGAAACTGACCACGATCTACCGCATTGAAACTTTGAATTTAAGAAAGGAGGCAGAGCTGGTCAAATGATAAATCATAGAAGAAATATAATCGATTATCTTAGAAGATGAACACCCGAAGAGAATAGTCAAGATCGACTCATCACTAGACCCTAAATTTAACTTGTTTATAGTTTTTTATTATTTCCTTTATTTCTCTTTGTCGTTTGGATAATTCTCGCCTGAGATGGCCACTGATCTGCTATTTAATGCCGGGGCTAGCTCCAGCTAACTGCCTCAACAGTTTGAAACAATGGATGTGGCGGCGGCATTGAGATCCCATGTGGTAAGTCAACAACAAATGTAGTAGCAGTTCTTGGCCTTTAGCCAGGACATATTGAAAAGAATTCCTAATGATTTTATCATGATCTTGATCACTCTGTCTACTAGAGAGGCAAAAAATTAAACATACGAGGGTGTTGGGAGACGTATGAAGTATCAGACACCTCTTATCAGTCATGAGATACTCCGACACCAACTTAGCAAGGAAAAAGTATCCAATACACTCCTGAGAGCCGTTAAAGAGGCTCTATATTTGACCAGTTTAGCAGAGGATCCGCTTTTGATCATCTCGGTCCCAAAGTTGAAGTCAGATGAGACCAACACTCTTACATTCGGAGTGTGGGTGGTACGCGTGTCACATGACATCACAATGATGAAAGGGAGAGACAAGAATAAGAACAGGAGGATCACAGAGAAGTCAACAGTAGACAGAGAACTATCGTTTGAGAGCCGGTCCCTTAAACATTAGTGATTGAAGGAGCTGGAGACAATGTGGTGTAAGAGGAAAAACCTTGGGATAATTCAATTCAGAGACTTAATGATAAGATTAGAACTCTAATCAAAGGCTAAGACCATGGTCACAGGGGGTACATAAAAGGTTCACCATTCATGCCAAGGGTTGCCAACCATCCTACTCCTTCAAAGTTCAAACCGTCGAGTGTAACACTCAGGTACAATGGGAGCACTAATCTCATTCATCATATTGAAACGTACTAGTCAATGGACGATATCTATTCGACACTCGATAAAATGAAGTGCTGAGCCTTCTCCAGTATTTCACAATTACGACACACGTATGGTATATCGGCCGTCGAGAGGTTCTATTGAGAATTTTAAGCAGCCTGTAGAAAAATTTATCCATAATTTTTATTTTGGCATAAAGCCGCCAAAGCACGTGACTCAACTGTTGAATGTCAAACAAGGGAAAAATGAACCTCTGAGGGAATACATCTCCTACTTTAACAAGGAGAAATTAGAAGTGGAAGATCATGATGAGAACATAGCGATGATAACCCTTACCAGTGGGCTACAACCGGGAAAAATCCTATAAAACCTCTTTGAGGATCCCCCAAAATCCATGGCAGAACTTCTGGCTATGACGAGGAGAATCATGAATGCGAAGGATGCCATGGTGGCCAAGAAAGGTGATGTAAATGAGACATGCAATGAAAAGTCCGACTAAAGTAAAGATAAGGAGGGAAAGAAGAGGTCAAATTATGATAAGTTTGCCAAGTACACCCCATTAACCGTAGGACCGAATCTAATATTGAACAAAATTAAAGATGATAGAGAGATTAGATGGATTAAAAAGCTAATGTCTCCACCACAGAAGATAAATAAAACTAAGTGGTGTGAGTTCCATCAAGATCACGACCACATGACATATCATTGCTTTGACCTCAAGGACGAGATAGAGAAATTATTAAAATAGGAAAAGCTCAGAAAGTATGTAGATAAAAGCGGAGGCCGAGATGAGGGCAGGAAAAGGTTTAACAAAAGAAAGGATAAGAAGCCGAGAAAAGAGATTCAAGCAAATAAAAATAAGGAAGAGTAAAATGAAAGTGGCGACGATGATCTAGATCTCCTAACAAAGGTTCCGACAGTAAAAGGTAATTTGTGCATGATTTCCATTGGCATTAAAATGATTTGTGGTGGATGAACAGGTGGAGGTACTGATCCGACCAATAGGAAGGCTCATATAGTTGAAGAAAAAACAACACCAAAAAGATTCGAGGTAAACTCGATCGAGATTGAAGCCAAGCCGACCAAGCTCAAAAAAGTTGATATGAATAGTCTAGTGGTAGGATTCTCAAGGCTAGACTTCAAAGGGATTTTATCCCCACATGACAACTCCCCAGTCACCAGCACACGAGTTCATGATTACAATGTAGCTTGTATATCCTATTAATGGAGGAATGTCAATGGACGTTATATTTTGGGACTATTTTAAAGGCCTGAGTTGAGTAAGAAGAGATTAGTTCCATATCACCAGCCTTTAATTGGATTTAGCAGTGATAAAGTGCACCTGCTCGAATTTTTAAAATGGACGTATGCATAGGAACCTGGTCGACGTGTTTGACTACAAAAAAATAAAAAGGTATTGGATTCGATTTATTTGTATTGTAGCTGAACTGAATCTTGTCTACTCCCATCCTTTAAATCCTCTCAGCTTCTTTGTGATGGACGAACTTGTCTTCTAGGCCTACAACATCATCCTGAGGAGAGTAGAACCAAAAGAATTTGAAGCTCTTCCATATACTGAACACCAAATGATGAAATTACCGACTCCTTATGGAGTAGGGGAAGTGCAAGGTGATAAATTTGAGGCCTGAGAGTGTTACTTCACCTCGGCTGAAAAGAGGAAAGCCCATAAGAGGAAGACAATGTGACACCCCGCCTATTTAAATATCGGGTGATCAATGCTTTAATCCTTTATAAAAATAAGACAGGAATCTCATTTGGTTCATTCTTAGTATCACTGTCGAAAATATTTTTAAAAGTTTACTAACCACCTAGTATTCAAAAAGCAGGTGCCAAATTTATATTTTTATTAAACAATAACAACATGAGGAAACAAATAAAATAACCAAACCATTCATGCAGTAATAAAAATCTAAACCAATCACAAGATAAATAACTGAATAAAAATAATACCGAATAAACCATCGATTCCTAATACAAAAGTCCAACTAAACATCTAATGAAATGAAACTGAGTCCACAAATACAAAGTCTGATAAACTGAATAAAAGAAATAGCTTAAGGGGCAACATGCCCAAATGAAATAATAAAATGAGTGACTTAAACTTCTAATCCAAATCCTGCAAGCATCCACAAGTGCTGCAGTTATGCAACCCTGGAACAGATCATCAAGCTTGGCATCCCTGTGGTGGGATACCTAAAAAGTTTTGAAAATAATTTGTAAGATGGGTCAGAGCCCAAGAAAACCTTTTGAAAATATTTAGCAAGTATTTATAACAGTTTAAAATCATTTATTGATTACACATGTTAGTTCAAAGTATACTCCCTTAAGTTCATCACCTCTCAACTAATGTGCACACCAAACATCTCCTACCTAGCTATGCTACCCAGCCCAACTAGGTCACATCAATAACTAACAACCACTAACATGTTTAGCTCACTCAATACACCCATACAGTATGGTACAAGGTCCCAATATTACATATTAGTCCTCAGTTAAACATTTCTTTAACTTCGCCCTCGTACCGCCCATACAGTATGCTATCGTAGAACTAATAATTAACATTATCTCAGATGTTATTAATAAACCATAATTCACATTTCGCGTATGTTATCAGTAAGCCAATTCATTAAATTGGTATACTTAAATCGTCTTTAGATACACACTATCTAACTTTACTACTATCACCCATTAAGTAGATTATTTCATAATTACATCACTTTTTGATATACACTATCTAACCTTCCTACGTTACACACAAGTAGGATAAATAGAAATGCATGTATATATGTATCACACTATTTATATATACATCTCCAACATCCCCGGGATAAGAACCGCGGTGCGAGTATGCGTACTCTTCTATCGAGTCCTGGTACATCACGTACTAAATCAAGGACTATCGGTTCAGTATCACCCTTGAACTATAAATAAAAAAAATACATATTGGAGGTGAACATAGTCCTAAGCCTTTGGACTACGCACACCTAATGCACCTAAATTACCGGTGACATTACCATACACACAAATAGTGCACAATACCTAAGTTTTATGTTCTAAGGCACAAGTCTAAAAACCCCCTAATGGCTTCATCAGGATAAGACTATCCATGATGCAGAACCTTCCGTGATAACATGCAGCATAGGTATGTTCACTCACATAAGATAACACATACTAGGCATTCGTATAACCTATTCATATGTCGCATATATGCATACACACAACCTATAAATAAAATTCGTATAGGTATACACATAACCTATAAATATAATCCGTATAGGTATACACACAACCTATAACTATAATTCGCATAGGTATCCACTCAACCTATAATATAATCCATGTAGGTATACACTTGACCTATAATTACAATCCGTATAGGTATACACTCGACCTATAATTATCCTTTGTACGTAGTATATATATTTATCTCTTGAACACTTACCATACTTCTTAATTTATGATTTTTAACTATCAAACATATTTCTCGAGTATTATTCTCTACCCGAAGGGCCCTAGTTACCCCTTAAGTTATTTCAGTAGTTAATACACTCATACTCTACTGGTCTAAGTCATAGGTTCACTCATCTTTCCATGATCCGTTCTTATTCTCCCGAATTCACTCGCATTAAAAATTATGCCTAATTAATCTTATCCTTAATTCTCTCATTCAAGACTAAGTTCCCATCCTACTAAGGCCAACTGTCACTCATAATATATCCCATTATGTTTTAAGGATGTTTTATAATTGTTCCCATTAGGTATACATAAGATTAGGGTTCAAATAAGGAAAATCTCACAATTCTGAGCAAACCAAATCGATTCTCTCAAGGGCCGAATCGATTCACTCTTAGCCCGGATCGATTCGTGTAAGGACACGAATTTACAATTGAGTCCTTTGTAGTTTTGGCTCAATTTTGGACAAAAAAATTTGATTCATAGGATAGTGTTCATGTGTATCCTTCTAGTCTATGACACGTAAAGTTGAAGACGTAGCGTTTGACATTTCAAATTGACATCAATTGCCGGTTTGTGTGCCTCGTTTACACGTCATCAACATCATAATGTTCGAAGCTCTCCAAAAGGTATGAATGCAATTATGTATATTTAGGACCTTGGACATTTTAATTGGGTGTATTTTATTAAATGTTTTAAATAGTTTTAACGACTTTTTTTTTACTTAGAAAATATTATTTTAGAACTTTACATAAAAGTTTTAGGCTTAAAACGAAGTTTCATATTTTCTGTAAAGTCGTTCGAACGAATCTAGGATCTCGTTCGAACGAGATTCCCAGGTCATTCGAACGAGACTTCTAACAATATTTTCAATTTATCACTGTGTTATCGTTAGAAAAGTCGTTCGAACGAAATGTTGTTCGAATGAAAATGTCGTTCGAACGAGATTTGGCGGGAACAATTATTGGCAGTTTTTCCCACTTTTTCCACTCCTTTTCCCCACTAACTTTTGCCAGATTCAATAGGTGAGGGAACCAACTTTTTTGAGTGACTTTTTCGGAATTTCCTAAGGCTTTAGAGAGCAAATATCTTCCAACAAAAATTCCCTTGGTGATTGTTATTTAAAGAACAAAACCAAGTTTACACCCAATAGTTTGTTTAAATCCAAGTATTCTCTATATATTTATATTTGCTTGGAGTGTTTGGCACCGGGTTATACTCTAACTATCAAAGAGTTGTTTGGGTTTGCTTCTACATCCCACAAATAAGAAGACTTTGTTTTCTGCGACGGAGAAAGGCTTCGGGTGCGGGTTGACGGTTTGTCCCCAAAAGCTTCATTGGTGGATTCTAAGGTTCCGGTGGAGTCCGGGATTGTCGACTAGGCGGAGGTGGTTGCAAGAAGACATGTCGGGGATTGAAGGAGTCGATTCGAGTGTAGTAAGTCATATGTCTTGTAATTGTAGTTCCATACTTAGCGGACTTAAGGCTAGGGGCCATCCTAGGTTTTTCCCATTGTGGGTTTCCCTCGTACATCGACGCGTCGTGTGGTATTGTTTATTTTATCTTGCTCAAATCACCTTAGAATGAATGCATAGGTTAACAAGATAAAATTGGTTTAATTATCACACTTGTCTATTTTTGGTGCTAAAATTAAATTGGTTGAATTCCTTTGGGCTAAAAGTTAAATATTCATAAGTTTGTTTTAAAGTGCAATTTTTAATTTTGAGAAAATTAAAATTCGATTTAGGTTAATTTTAATTTTGGAAGAATTAAAATTGTAATAGTTTAATTATGAATCTTTAAAAGATTATTCTCTTTAATTGAACCATCCGTATGTAACACCCCGCTTAAAATAATAACGGGTGGCCAGTCCTATACTATATTAAATCAGGAATTCCAGATGGTCCAGTCTCAACATCAACTATCGGTACTATATAATATAGGACTAACTACCCGATATCATATAAGCGAGATGTTAATATAAATTAAAACTTGTAACATACAATAACCCAACACTATGAAACTACTAAAGAATAAGAGAGAGATGCAAGAAGCACTATAAGAAATGAAAGGAATCACTATACATGAATATGCCATAAATAAATAAACCCGAATAAGCTGTCGGGTCACAGCAAACACAATAACTGAAATGGAATAAATATAAACATGTATATAAATATCCCTATGATACAAACCCGATATACAACATGAAGCCTACCTAGAATTTTAAAGGAGTAGGAAGCGGCTACGTGAAACATCCCGCAACAGTCCGCACCTGTCACGGCTCCCAAGACTCTGGATAGAAAGTCATCCGGCATCCATGCGGTAGGATACCTGTGGAAATACATATATATATACAAGAAGGAGAGAAAAGAAAACGGGTCAGAGCCCCGAATGTGAAAATATTTAGCAAGTGCGTTAACCGTGCATAATAAATACCGGTGTACTTAATTTCATAAATAAGTGAGACCGCACTCTCGTGGAACCCCAACTCACCTCTCATCTAAAGGCGCGCACCTATTCGCGTCCTCGAATTTTAGTTAAATTACCCCCATTGATTTTAGGACAACCTAACTTATCAGGCCTAGCCTATATCCACGAGAGCTACCTTCCCGTCATTGTCTACGGATCCACCCGTTTCTAATCCTATTAGATTATGATTGCAACAATTATGCCATAATAGGCTTAATGAATTCCGATTAATAATCTTATGAATTATAATCATCATAATTCTTAAAAAATTTCCCCTATACATATACATATATATATATATACATACCTATATAGGCTAAAAACGTAAGAATTAATATACTTAATAACATGCACATGGAATATTGGCAAGACTTCTCTCTAATCCCAATATTGTACTACGTTTCGTGCATGGGGAGTCTCGCAAAGCGAAATCCAAACAAGGAACCGCCCCGTTACACTACTCCTGACAAGGTCAAGACCAGAGATCCGAGATGCCACCTATGGAATTACTTCTCTCAAATCTCGACATGGCAGTGCGTTTCGTGCGTGAGGTGTCTCGCAAAGCGAAATCCAAACAAGGAACCACCTCGTTACACTACTCCTGGGCAATGTCGATCCTAGAGATCCATAATCCTCAACATACAAGTTAATACTACCATTATTACTAACTATAACTACTAAAGAAAGAAATAAGAAAAGAAAAAGAAAACAAATAAAATAAAATAAAAGAACCTCCAATAATATCCTTGGGATGATGTAATCGGATAATACCTTATGTGTGATACATCAACCCCCATCAATCTAGTACACCATAATCATCTAAGATGTACTTCATAAAAGTCCATATCCCTTCATCTATAGGATATATATATATAAATATATATATATATAGGTATTTATTTCTAACCGTATATATATCATCATCAATCCAATAGCCAAGTGTACATACTACATATGATGTACAAGCACATGCACATAATATACCCGACTATATATATCGCCGATAAACTGCATCAATGCTATCATCTTCCCAGTGCCCAGCTCACGTAGCAATACTGGGGCCACCATGGTGGGACTAAACGACACCCATCTCGTGGTAAACTCACGCACACGACGTCCCGGGAAGCGGTCATAGCTCCAAACCGGCAATGAGACGAAACATACTCATCACGTATCATCCCAAAAATAAATATATATATCATATAATAACACACGGGACGACCATGACCTGGGGAATATCCACACCCTGCTGTTCTAGCCAGGATGCTCACCCTCTACGCGCGCAACTTCCCAATGATAGCATGAGCGGGGTATGCTTAACCAATTAAGTATATATATTATATACATGCATAATATATATAATCCATATCATCCAATCATATGATCAAATAATAAACCATCATATACGGTTTAAATATCCATACCATGTATGTCCACAACATAAAGATATCCATATATCTATATACATACAGATATATATATATATATATCAACACATATTCACATATCCTTATCTATATATATAAACTAATTCTTGTTCATATGTATAAGATATATATATACCTGGCTATAAGTATACATAGTCCTCAATATGCAAGCCGTCACCACAATTCCTTTAATTTACCTCGATACGTGAATATAATCCCATACTAGAAACATATTCGATCATTTTCCTATGATGAATAGTCTCCCAAACCATATGTATATATCTATACCTATACATATTCAACATTAGGGCTATCACCCAAGAGTTTGCGTAGGAATCCTTCACTACACATTTCATCTATATCTGAGAGTACATTAAAGAATCTAGTAATCATTTTGACTATCGGTATACATATAACTAATAGTCTATCAGCCTCAAGCTCATTCTTTCAATCATCAAATAATATCATTTCCCTCGATTTCGACTATGGTTCGATCACTTTTGTGAATACCCTCTAAGAGTTCCTAGCCTCACATCACATCTACATCTACTTTTCATCTACAATTAGGATTTTCAATCCCAAAGGTTTTCCCCAAAATCTCTATACATAACTCCAAATACATACATGGATACATTTCTCCCAAATTACCCTAAGGAGTCCCCAAAATTTTGATGTGTGAGAAACTCCTTATGTGTCTCCAAAAACATATCTCTTCCATCATAAGAGAAGGCCCCAAATCAATAAACCCAACCAAAAGGGGTTTGAATTCACTATGGAGAAAATACCTCAAAATGCCCTGTTTCTGAATCGATTCGGTCCTATTCCGAATCGATTCGGTATAGCGAATCGATTCGGGTCCAAATACCTGGGATTCTGCAATAGGCCGAATCTATTCGGCTTGGGTTCGAATCGATTCGGTCAATGCAGACCTGCCATTTTTACCAAACCGAATCGATTCGCTTGAGGGGGCGAATCGATTCGGACCTGCAATTTTTTTGAAGGGTTCTTCTTCTTCATCGAAACCCACGAATTCTAAACCCTAAATTTTCATTTCTAACAATTAAACCTTCATCAATTTATGATTTTAACCCCATAAGTCAACCCAAAGTTGATCCCAAACTGTTCTATTCCATTAAATCCATATTAAATCATTGATTTCAAGATTTAAACCTAAAAATCTAGGTTTTGACATTAATACCCAAAAATCCATTTCTTTAACCCACAAATTATGAAATGAAATACACAAATAGCTATTTAGCAAGATTAAACACTTGCCTCAGGTTTGTAGAGGTTGAATCGTCCTCGATGTCGCGGTAGGGCCGGAAATCTCCAAGCTTTTCTTCCTCTCTCTCTTCCTTTCTTCTTCTTCCTCTTCTTCTTCTCTCTCTAGGGCTCTTCTCTCTTTCTCTCAAATGGGAAATGGCTTCATCCGTAAGCCTCCAACCTTTTAAAACAAAATCCCAGTTTTAAATGTTAATACACACTTTAAATGACTCGTTGACTCCGATTCAAGTCAAAACCACTTAAAAACATTCCGGAGCCGAAATAAGATCCAATGACAGTCATTTTGACAATCTCGACCCTTCCGGGATCGATGGTACCCTCAAAAATATCATCCGGAATACTTTGAAACGTCCTTTATTTTGGACTTAAATTCCCAAATTTTAAAATTCTCCAATTTAATTAAATTTAATTTTCCCAAAATTAAATTTCTCTGTCTCAAAAGTCTTGGGGTGTTACAATCTTCCCCCCTTACAAAAATTTCGTCCGCGAAATTTAAGATGAGCCTAGGACATCGATATCATCTAGTCCTTACATCAATCCTCAAGATCACTATGCCGATCCTTTCTAGTTCTCACGTCGAACCATAAGGCCTTTAAAACAAACTAACTACTCAGGCGCCCATACACCCCGTACCTGAGTCTCCACTCGTAGAATTTTAATCAGGCTCCATTAGCCTCAAAATTGTAAGATAACCCTCGATAATATAATCTATAAAAATATACTAAATATATAAAATTTTGAAAATTTCCACTGGTTGAACTCTCCTCAATTCCTGACGCTAGCCACCTTCGTGCGGGGGAGGTCTCGCAAGCGAAATCCAAACAAGGAACCCTCCCAATACACTACTGTGTAGCTAGGTCGGGGATTGAGATTAGTTGAACCAGGGTTAAGGTTTTATAAATTTTTTTTTTCCATATTTTTGATATTGCCCGAGGGCCTATACAATAATACGATATAAATATTTTCCGCGTCTTTCGACACGCCAAACAAACACCTTATGTTTAAAACACAAGGCCTCAAGTAATACAATACTCTAGCCAATACCTAGTTCTCAAAACTAGCACAACTATGAGCTAAACTATCCGCTCCTCACAAATCTACCAAACTCTGAACCTCTCAGTTATGAAATTCCTATACATCATATTAACACCTTTATATAAAAATAAATCCTTCCCTCATTGGGATTCTAAAACTTCCCTACTATTTCGTTACGAAAAGGTGTATCATCTCCCAAGACGCCATACCAAGGCCACACTTGCTCACTTCCTTCTCTAGGAAAATTCCATACCCCCTAGCGGTATAGCGGCTAGCTACTCATCACACCTCACACGCGACGTTCCCATTATCGCACAAAGCGTAACTTAAACCCAAAGAAAGGTATTCTACCTTACAATTCCATAACCTTATGGTTTCCCCTCACCCTAGAATCTCAACTCAGGGTCCTCAACTCCTTCCAGGAAAATCATTATCCCTAAGCCTATTTCTTCACAAGAGAAACATCTTCCTCAAAATCCTTCCTAACCATATTGAAGGGCAAGGTGCGATTGCAACTGTCGGAAACTCCTTCAGTTCTACACAACGAAACTTAGTCTCCAAAGGCATTCTCCCTCATCTTAGAAGGCGATACTCCTAATATTGGGACAACTACACCAACCTCACCTCGGTAAAAGTCACCAACATTAGGTTTCCTAACTAAGGTTAACAGATTCTCAATCTAGACCTCCCAAGGACTACACTACATGTCTCTCCTCGGACTTACCTCACTAAGACCAAGATTCGCCATTCGAGTAAATTTCCTTTCTTACTCAACTGCCGATAAATCACCTCGAACCACTGCTAGAAATCTCCTCAATAACTCCTCCAAAACCGGGGAAGACAAATACCCCCGATTGAAACGTACCCAAAATATACTATGGGTATTGTACTTCTAATCCTATCCTTTCCTAGACGACAAAATCTAGGCGACGTCTGAAACGAAACAAGAGCAACTGTTACCAGAACGCCAATCAAGTGAATGCACTTCACAGAAGAAACAACGCAGTGAACACGACAGTCCTATTTGTCGGGCTTTATGTCAAGAATGTTAACGGAAGAATGCAAAACACGCACAGATCCTAAGGACTCTAGAACCTGATGCTCTGATACCATCTGTAACACCCCGCTTAAAATAATAACGGGTGGCCAGCCCTATACTATATTAAATCAGGAATTCCAGATGGTCCAGTCTCAACATCAACTATCGGTACTATATAATATAGGACTAACTACCCGATATCATATAAGCGAGATGTTAATATAAATTAAAACTTGCAACATACAATAACCCAACACTATGAAACTACTAAAGAATAAGAGAGAGATGCAAGAAGCACTATAAGAAATGAAAGGAATCACTATACATGAATATGCCATAAATAAATAAACCCGAATAAGCTGTCGGGTCACAGCAAACACAATAACTGAAATGGAATAAATATAAACATGTATATAAATATCCCTATGATACAAACCCGATATACAACATGAAGCCTACCTAGAATTTTAAAGGAGTAGGAAGCGGCTACATGAAACATCCCGCAACAGTCCGCACCTGTCACGGCTCCCAAGACTCTGGATAGAAAGTCATCCGGCATCCATGCGGTAGGATACCTGTGGAAATACATATATATATACAAGCAGGAGAGAAAAGAAAACGGGTCAGAGCCCCGAATGTGAAAATAATTAGCAAGTGCGTTAACCGTGCATAATAAATACCGGTGTACTTAATTTCATAAATAAGTGAGACCGCACTCTCGTGGAACCCCAACTCACCTCTCATCTAAAGGCGCGCACCTATTCGCGTCCTCGAATTTTAGTTAAATTACCCCCATTGATTTTAGTACAACCTAACTTATCAGGCCTAGCCTATATCCACGAGAGCTACCTTCCCGTCATTGTCTACGGATCCACCCGTTTCTAATCGTATTAGATTATGATTGCAACAATTATGCCATAATAGGCTTAATGAATTCCGATTAATAATCTTATGAATTATAATCACCATAATTCTTAAAACATTTCCCCTATACATATACATATATATATATATACATACCTATATAGGCTAAAAACGTAAGAATTAATATACTTAATAACATGCACATGGAATATTGGCAAGACTTCTCTCTAATCCCAAAATTGTACTACATTTCGTGCGTGGGGAGTCTCGCAAAGCGAAATCCAAACAAGGAACCGCCCAGTTACACTACTCCTGACAAGGTCAAGACCAGAGATCCGAGATGCCACCTATGGAATTACTTCTCTCAAATCTCGACATGGCAGTGCGTTTCGTGCGTGAGGTGTCTCGCAAAGCGAAATCCAAACAAGGAACCACCTCGTTACACTACTCCTGGGCAATGTCGATCCTAGAGATCCATAATCCTCAACATACAAGTTAATACTACCATTATTACTAACTATAACTACTAAAGAAAGAAAGAAGAAAAGAAAAAGAAAACAAATAAAATAAAATAAAAGAACCTCCAATAATATCCTTGGGATGATGTAACCGAATAATACCTTATGTGCGATACATCAACCCCCATCAATCTAGTACACCATAATCATCTAAGATGTACTTCATAAAGTCCATATCCCTTCATCTATAGGATATATATATAAATATATATATATAGGTATTTATTTCTAACCGTATATATATCATCATCAATCCAATAGCCAAGTGTACATACTACATATGATGTACAAGGCCATGCACATAATATACCCGGCTATATATATCGCCGATAAACTGCATCAATGCTATCATCTTCCCAGTGCCCGGCTCACGTAGCAATACTAGGGCCACCATGGTGGGACTAAACGACACCCATCTCGTGGTAAACTCACGCACACGACGTCCCGGGAAGCGGTCATAGCTCCAAACCGGCAATGAGACGAAACATACCCATCACGTCTCATCCCAAAAATAAATATATATATCATATAATAACACACGGGACGACTATGACCTGGGGAATATCCACACCCTGCTTTTCTAGCCAGGATGCTCACCCTCTACGCGCGCAACTTCCCAATGATAGCATGAGCGGGGTATTCTTAACCAATTAAGTATATATATTATATACATGCATAATATATATAATCCATATGATCCAATCATATGATCAAATAATAAACCATCATATACGGTTTAAATATCCATACCATGTATGTCCACAACATAAAGATATCCATATATCTATATACATACAGATATATATATATATATATATATATCAACACATATTCACATATCCTTATCTATATATATAAAATAATTCTCGTTCATATGTATAAGATATATATATACCTGGCTATAAGTATACATAGTCCTCAATATGCAAGCCGTCACCACAATTCCTTTAATTTACCTCGATACGTGAATATAATCCCATACTTGAAACATATTCGATCATTTTCCTATGATAAATAGTCTCCCAAACTATATGTATATATCTATACCTATATATATTCAACATTAGGGCTATCACCCAAGAGTTTGCGTAGGAATCCTTCATTACACATTTCATCTATATCTGAGAGTACATTAAAGAATCTAGTAATCATTTTGACTATCGGTATACATATAACTAATAGTCTATCAGCCTCAAGCTCATTCTTTCAATCATCAAATAATCTCATTTCCCTCGATTTCGACTATGGTTCGATCACTTTTGTGAATACCCTCTAAGATTTCCTAGCCTCACATCACATCTACATCTACTTTTCATCTACAATTAGGATTCTCAATCCCAAAGGTTTTCCCCAAAATCTCTATACATAACTCCAAATACATACATGGATACATTTCTCCCAAATTACCCTAAGGAGTCCCCAAAATTTTGATGTGTGAGAAACTCCTTATGTGTCTCCAAAAACATATCTCTTCCATCATAAGAGAAGGCCCCAAATCAATAAACCCAACCAAAAAGGGTTTGAATTCACTATGGAGAAAATACCTCAAAATGCCCTGTTTTCGAATCGATTCGGTCCTATTCCGAATCGATTCGGTATAGCGAATCGATTCGGCCTCCAAGGCGAATCGATTTGGGTCCAAAGACCTGGGCTTCTGCAATAGGCCGAATCGATTCGGCTTGGGTCTGAATCGATTCGGTCAATGCAGACCTGCCATTTTTACCAAACCGAATCGATTCGCTTGAGGGGGCGAATCGATTTGGACCTGTAATTTTTTTGAAGGGTTCTTCTTCTTCATCGAAACCCACGAATTCTAATCCCTAAATTTTCATTTTTAACAATTAAACCTTCATCAATTTATGATTTTAACCCCTTAATTCAACCCAAAGTTGATCCCAAACTTCTCTATTCCATTAAATCCATATTAAATCATTGATTTTAAGATTTAAACCTAAAAATTTAGGTTTTGACATTAATACCCAAAAATCCATTTCTTTAACCCACAAATTATGAAATGAAATACACAAATAGCTATGTAGCAAGATTAAACACTTGCCTCAGGTTTGTAGAGGTTGAATCGTCCTCGATGTCGCGGTAGGGCCGGAAATCTCCAAGCTTTTCTTCCTCTCTCTCTTCCTTTCTTCTTCTTCTTCTTCTTCCTCTTCTTCTTCTCTCTCTAGGGCTCTTCTCTCTTTCTCTCAAATGAGAAATGGCTTCATCCGTAAGCCTCCAACCTTTTAAAACAAAATCCCAGTTTTAAATGTTAATACACAATTTAAATGACTCGTTGACTCCAATTCAAGTCAAAACAACTTAAAAACATTCCGGAGCCGAAATAAGACCCAATGACAGTCATTTTGACTATCTCGACCCTTCCGGGATCGATGGTACCCTCAAAAATATCATCCAGAATACTTTGAAACGTCCTCTATTTTGGACTTAAATTCCCAAATTTTAAAATTCTCCAATTTAATTAAATTTAATTTTCCCAAAATTAAATTTCTCAGTCTCAAAAGTCTTGGGGTGTTACACCGTACTCCGCACATAAAGGAAATTATTTTTAATTTTTTTAAATTTGGGGGCATACGCATTTTTCAATTCGAAAAGTAGCAGTTGATCTTCTTCGTTCAGTTCTTGCATTTTCACCATTTTTATTCAGCGCAACCATCATGTTTCTTCACTAAACTTACAACTAACATTCTCCAACATCATATACATGTACTAGGATGATTTCTAATGTAAATCTAACATTAAATCATCACAAATTCAATCCAATAATCGATTATTTTAAAAAATCCTTAAATCCCTAAATTTCATTGTTCTTCATTCATAATCAATCATAAACCCAGATTTCTTCCATTTATCTCAATACATATATTTAAATTTTTATTTCTATTCACATAGGAATTAAATATACATGCAAATCCTACTCAAGATTCATGTGTTGAATTCTCAAAAACCCCAAGAACATCAATTTATCATCAAAATACTAATACTACACTACATGGGTATTATAACCTTTTAGAAACATGCAAGTTAAACACTTACCTAGAATTGTAGGTTTGATTCTCTACAAAAAGGTGTTGGTATTGCCTTCCTCACCTCCCGATCTAAATTTCGGTGGCAGTGGTGATGCAAAAAGGGTGTGGGAAGCCTTGGAACTCTTCTCTTCCTCCTCTAATGGCTTCTCTGCAATTTGGTAACTTCTAACCCTAACCCCCTAACATAACTGAAGATATACACCTCCAAAATTCGTGTCCCTTTTCCCCAAAAATTCGAAAGACCACAATACCCCTCCGGGGAGCCGGTTTGGCCTAAAAATACGCCGAGACCTAATCCAAATCCCCGAGTACACTTTTCTGACTATTTTGACCCTTTCGGACACATTGGCGTACTAGAACTGACCATTGGATGACCCATAATTAAATTATATTTTATCTCATAAATTTAAGTCCCGACATGACTGACATGCTCGTTCCGACTAAATTATCGTAACTGCCGTATTTATCACTCACGACAACCATAATGCATTATTAATAATTTATTACTCTTATACTAAGTAATACTCAGTATAATTCCTACAAGTAAATATCAATAAGCACCAAAAAGTGTACATTTTATATCCCGAATAGACATATTTTAGTTGCTAACTCTCAACAATTTGGATCTTATGCGCATAAATATTTAATGTGCAGGCTTGATTGCAGTTGCGGTATCAAAAGTGTTATTTCAAGGTAAATTGCATCAAGAATGGAGCTAATACTCTGTCCCGTAACCTTACCCGAGCCTAAACCAATCCTTACACCTACCCCAAAGCCCGTGTGTGTTTAGTTTGTGCCTTTTTAATTTTTTTAGAATTTATTTTGTGTCATTTTATTTTTAGGTTTCATTTTAGATTTATTTACAATTTTCTAGGTTTTATTTTCTATTTCTTTTTATTTAGTGTAGTTTTATTTTGATTTTTGATTTTTTTGTTTTTAGTCTTTATTTTATTTTATTAGGATAAGTTTTTTTTAGGAATTTATTTTTAGTTTATTTTTATTAGACTTAACATTTTTTTTAGGACTTTAATTTTTAGATTTTTAATTCTTTAGAGTCTTTTTAGTTTAATAGGTTTATTATTTTTAGTTTTATTTTCTTTTAGTTTAGTTTAGTTTTTTTTTTTTATTATTTTGAGTTAGGATTTGTTTTTAGTTTTGTTTTGTTAATTTTATTTTTTTAGATAGTTTATTTTTTTTATTAAACACATATCAAACACACACACACCTTAACTAACCTACACACTATCTTACACCCAAACCAAATCCCTCATCCCCACCATACACCATATACCTCTCAGACCATACACCCTTTTACATACTAACACTTACACCTTCATCTTCTACCCAAACCCCCATCTTCTCTCTCTTAACCTCCATTAAACCACACCTCTCTCTTTTTCTCCTAAATCCACCATTAACACACCAACAAAACCCCTTACTTGCACCATCTCCCAAACCGAACCAAACCCGAGACCCCTCTCGTCCCAGCAGTCCACCTGTCGTCGGCGACCCCATGTCCATCCAGTCTAAGCCGTGACCCTGCTTCCCTATACCCAATCGCAGCCCAGTGCTGAAACCACCCCAGCCTTATACCTCGTCCATTCCCTAACCCGGAACCACCTCCGAACCGACTTGACCCGACGACCTACACCAACCCGAATACCCACCCGAGCGACCCACCTCAACTAACCTGCGACCTCCTTAATCCCCTTTACTCGAGACCCAACAGTCCAACATCATACCCACGAATCCTACCAAAATTCGAGGCCGACCCACTCTCCATCTCAACCCAAAGACCCATTTGCCATATTCTCTTCTTAATCGATTTCCACCTCCACAAAAGCCAAACCAAGATGCCAAATAAAACAAGACCAAGTCAACATAAATCCCACATGTCTTTAGCCTATTTTTTTAACCCTCTTTTCCCTTAGTTTTAGTTTAGGAGCTCCGTTTTTTGGCGCTCATTTTTCGTGTAGTATTGTACAAATTTTTTATTTCTTCTGTTATTATTTTGTTCAGTGACTTGAGTGTGAGGAAGAATATATTATGAGACACAAATTTTGGAGATTTGACATTTATTTGAGTGTTGTAATATTTCAGATTTGTGGGTTACTATTCATGTGAAATTTGGGAAGTTGATATCAAATTCAAGGAGACTTGGTCTATTTATTTTCTTTCTCACCCTATTTTATTTTTTATGCCTCATATTGTGTCATTCTTACATTTTATATGTAATAATACCATAATGAGAAGCTAAATACCCATTTCAAGGGGTGAGATGGAACCCTTATCTTAATTATTTTTGTTTTTTATTTGTTTATTTATTATGCCCCTTTGAATATTAATATTAAAATTTTACAATTTATATTTATGCCACGTGAGAGGGTGAATTATTTTTTAGAGAAAATCGAAAATTCAGATTATAATATTTATTTATTAATTAAACTAGAGATAGACAATTTTTAAATAATATTATAGTTCAAATTTCTCTACTCTAAAAATTTAATTTTTAATGATTTAAAATACTTTTAGTGAATTTGTCCTAGCAGATGATTTATTAGAAAATGTTTAAATCTAATTTTTGTGAGTATGTTAAATTTAAATATTAATCTTTTAAAAGGACTATATGTAATTTCAGATTTGCAACGAGACTTGATTTGTGAATTTATATATATTTTGGAGTATTTCAAATAGACAAACTAATTAATAAAAATAAATAGGTTAAGTGGTGAAGTTTAATCCCTTGAATTATCTCATAATTGTTTTCTCCTCACATTTAGCTCACTTTCTCTTTCTCTTTATTTATTAGTGTATTTTTAATTTTTAGTTCATAGTTAGTAGTATAAATATCCCTTTATAATTATTTTAAAAATCATACATTGTCTTCAATTTTCTCTTGTCCACATTAGAGAGAGCGGATTGACCCCTTACTCGCGAATATACATTTTTAGTGTGTTTGTATGTATCAAAAGGGATTTTTGATTGATCGTCTTTTACCCCACAATGACATATACCGAAAATTTGAAGTTATCTAATGGCGCCGTTGCCGGATTTTTAAGCATTGGACCTTGTTCAAACTTTGGTGATTGACTTTTCACGAAGTGCTGTTGCCGACTTTTCAAGTTGAGGAGCGTTTTGAAGACTTGTACATATGTTCATTTATATATATATTTTTTATTTTACATAGATTGTTAGTATTAGGATATTGAGGCCTTGTACATTTATTTGTGGTGCTTTTGACACCAATTATTTGTAATAATTAAAAAAAAAGCGAAAAGGGAAACGGGACAAGGTAGAGAGACAGTGCCCTTGGAGGGGAATTTTGAAGCCTCTCTACTTTGGGTCCGTAAGACTCCTGGGGATGACTGAAGTTAGGTGAACTTCCCCCTGGTCGACTCAACTCGGTCTTCACCCTACGTGTGTAAAATCCGTAGAAGGTACATTTCTTTATCACTCGCGCATCTCCTCTTAGCGAGTCCATTTATTGTTTGACTATATGCTCTTATGTGACTTTATTTTTGCATAGTCTTACTTTGAATGGTTTGATGAATTAATGAACTTAATACCGTCATTGAAACGAGAAGGGATGTCATCACCCGACTCATTCACTTAACTCCACTTACTTGTTAACCCATGCCATCACTTAATTAAAATCAATCAACTTGCAAGCCAAGTAGAAGCACAATTTTCCAAAGGCGACGTATAAGATTTCCGTGCTTCTTCTCACCCACGGAGTAATTAAAATTTGACTACCATTCACCTAATTAAAGATAAAAATTGGCTACGTGCTAGTTAGGATTTTCCTTTGCTTGTATGATTCTAATTCAAATCCTTTGGTAGTCAATTTTTGTGTGCTCCGTTAGTGTGTGTTTCATTCCGAGTCCACTTTTATCCCTTTTTTTAAAAAAAAAATAAAATAAAAATTCAAAAATATTTTTCATTTTTTTTCTTATAAAATCCAAAAATCAAAAAATAATTTCTTCCTTTATTTTTTTATAAAAAAAATCCAAAAATATTTTCCATCTTTTTCAAAACATTCAAAAACCCAAAAAGATTTTCTTTCTTTAAAAAAAAAAAAGTAAAAAAAAATTATAGCTGGAGAAACCTTTTTCTCCTCTATCCATCCCGTCATGGCCGAAGAAAATCCTTTATGGAACGACTTTGGTCATTTTCCATATTCGCAGTGCACCTATTATTCCCACGCCAATCACATGTCCCATGAGTGCCCATACCTTCCTTATCCATCTGACCCCACCATCGAACATGTGTATTCATATGACACTATTTCGGAACCCATCTCAGCTTATTGTCATGATATATCCAATCCCGAGTGGTGTGAGCAACCAAGCTATTCGTGGCGGCTTGATCACCCTCCCACACAATAGAATCCCAACCCATGGTTGTGGTTCCTCGAACGTTCTCACAGTCGTCATGACAACCTTGGGCACCCCATCCCGATCAGTTTCCTCACTATGTACCCACTGATTATCATCCTTTTGTCTCTCACGGAGATGCTTCTCCCGTGTATGATGAACTTGACCCCGCTCCCCACACTTCCCACGAGTATTCTCCGTTTACTCATGATACTAGTGTGTTGTGTCCACCTCACCCATCCACCATTGTCCCACCACCAACCATCACTTCCCCACCATTATCCACCTCTGCTCTCGAAAGCCTTTTGCAATTGTTCATCCTTGAGCAAGAGAAAGAAAATTAAATTCTAACTCAAGCGAGTGCGGCCGAGTCGGATTTCCCCTCAAGTGAACCCATAGTTTCCCCCACGTGGAGTGATGATGCGTCGTCTTATGCCACCGATTTTGAGTGTGATCAACCCTACCACCCCGAGAATCTAGAAGTGGAGACCATTCCATGGTTCGAGCCCCAAGTTGAGAATTGTATTGACTTACCTTTCGCTAGTGAGACTGATCCACACCCCGAAAATCCAAAAGAACCTAATGTCGAGGTTCACCCTTCCCTGCCGTATCCAAATGAACCCACATTTAAGGTTCCCCCACCTGTTATATACAAAAATACGTTCGAGTTTCTGCCTATTGAGCACCCCACGTGTGTTCCCGAGGAACCCATTTATCCTAGGTTAGCTCCGGCTACGAGCGCTCCCCAATGCACCGAGTTTGAATCAGAGATGATTCTCACCTCCCTTTCTATGGATCCTCTCCAGAGATGTTTGGCTCACTTTGAGTTTGATATTGATGTTGATTCATATATCTCGGATCTTAATGCCTCGTTAGATCCTTTCAACATTACGGATGGTAACACATTGGTGGAGAAGTTGACCACTCCATCTTTAGACGCCACGCTCGTTTGTGAGTATTCCTTTACTCCTCCCAATGAGTGTGTGTCCTCTACACTTGAGTTGGATCATCTTCCCCCGCCTTTTATCCCACCCGACCCACCCATTGTCCCTTCCACCCCACCACCTGGTTTGGATCTTGATTTTACACCATGTATGTTCCCAACCATATCTTTGGATCCTAACTTAAAACCAGCCTCCACCTTCTATGAGAGTATATGTGGTATTAATCTCTACTTTCGTGACACCGAGCTCGTTACTCTATGCCCACCACTTTCTTTTGGTGCTGATTTTTCCCATCGACAACTCCCTGGCATGTCACGGCACGACCATTATCATCGTCCATTCATAGAACGATCGTGTGATTTTTATGAGACCCATTCCATTCCACTTTTCAAACCTTTTCATATTCCTCACCAACTTGAGCATCATGCTTATAGGGCCCTAGTTTCCTTCACTTTTAAGCTTAACAAATCCCGTGGCAGATACCTCTTCACCCTTTCCTCCCTCACCTTTTCCCTTTTTCCAACATGCCCATGGTCCATCGATGCTTTGCATCGTGTGATTCATTTTACCATACAAGTTCACTGACCCGTTTTAGCCTTTATCCAATAAGACTGATTCTTCAATCTTGTTTGGGGGTGATTATCATCACTCAATTTTCTGTCACCCCGCAGTTTCTTGGATCTTATCTAAAGACGTTAAACTTAGCACTACCGGGAGGCAATCCGTGATTTCTTGTATGAGTCTCATCTTGTTTGGGGGTGGTGTTACTCACCACCCAATGCTTGATAATGTTTATAGACTTGTACACATTTTTTATCTTATCACTTCTTTAGGTTTCATTTTGTCTATATATGTCCACTTCATTAGCGATTGATTCTGGTAATCTCTTTCCTACCTTATGCTATCAATTTTAAAAATCATTTTTAACATCAAGGACGATGTTCCTTTTTGTTTGGGGGTGGGGAATTTTATCAAAATCGCACCTCTTTTGATTTTTTTTGATTTTTGAACCTGATTTTTTAAATTTTCATGCAGTTTCTTTCATCTCACCCATTGACTTTGTAGAGGGGGCTTGAAGCTCAGCGTGGCAACTCAAGCGTGGCATCTTGGCGAGGCAGCTCAACGTGGCAGCTTGGGGAGGCAGCTCAGCGTGGCAACTCAAGCGTGACATCTTGGTGAGGCAGCTCAGCGTGGCAGCTTGGGGAGGCAGCTCAGCGTGGCAACTCAAGCGTGACATCTTGGTGAGGCAGCTCAGCGTGGCAGCTCAAGCGTGACATCTTGGTGAGGCAGCTCAGTGTGGCAGCTTGGGGAGGCAGCTCAGCGTGGCAACTCAAGCGTGACATCTTGGTGAGGCAGCTCAGCGTGGCAACTCAAGCGTGGCAGCTTGGGGAGGCAGCTCAGCGTGGCAACTCATACTTCAGCTTGTTGTGTTAATCATATTGTACCTTTGATTACATTCACTGTAAAGCTGTAACGGTTGTAATGACATAACGATAATAATAATATAGTTTGGGTGAGGTCAAACGGTACTCACGAGAGACCAGGCATGGCAGGACCTGGGAGAGCTTTCATGCCCTATCGAATGACCTCACCATGGGAACTTTAGAGGTACTTGGTTTGGAGGATTGAGAAGTAAGGCACCGCTGGGGCTTGTCCTGACCATCTTAGATACACCTGGTAAAACACCGAAGGACCCTGACCGTGGAACCTCAAGCGGAGCAGCTTGGTGTTCCATCGGGCATTGAGTTATGGACCAAACGACCCTCTACTTAATGTCACATCTACTGTGGGTGATGTCACTAGCCATCTAAACAATGTCAGACATGCACTTGAGTAAACCACCATGGTATTTGGGGCTGTCAGGCAGTTGGTGAGCCACCTCTGCGACAACAACCCCCTGACACACAGTGGTTAGGCAAAAGGCATGTCTTGGCATTTAATGTTTATGACGTGGAGACAACTAGTGTATCAGGCATTTAATGTTGTGACATAGAGTATGAGGGATGTCTTTCATAGTCTTTAATGACTGAGTTGCCTCGGGGGTGGTGTGGGGGCTATTTAAGGACCCCAACCACCTTTGAGGAAGGGGATCCTCTCTTTGAGAATTAAAAAGAGTTATTGCAAACTAGAGAGTTCACTGACTCACCATTGTCATTTATTACGAAGCTTTTAATACTTGACAGAGATTCTTCAGGGTGTTGTGTGTGTTTTTACTTGCCCGCCAGGGTGTATCTAGGGTGCTTACTTCCCTCTCCCTCTAGCTAAGCCACTTCTAAAGTCCATTAGCATGACCTGAGTTATACACGAGAGTTTTGTGAGTTTAAGTTGAGTCTATCCTCATTGGGTTCATGTTTATGTTTTCTATCACTAATCCAAAGCTTTGGCCAATTAACTTGTGATTACCATACTCAATAGGGGTTACGCTTCCATATATAATCTAAAGTACCCTCTTACATTTGGCGACTCCACTGGGGAGGCATCCTTCTAGAGAAGGAGTATGGCGCAGGATAATGCTACTAGAAGACTCAATTTTGATGACATACAGCATAATGAAGATCAGGCTGCGAGGGAGCAAGAGGCCCTAAGAGATGGGGCTCCTCGAGTAGAGGTACCGCTGGCTCCAACAACAATAGGCGTCCCAGGGGCGGCACAACCTTCCACGAGCGCAGGGCTGGGACCTGCCCAGATGGTGCTCCTCATGAGCAAATTTTATGAGTTTTTGCAAACCCCAGTAGCTTCAACTATGCTGGGAGGATTGGAGACTAATGCCTTCGTAACACCAGGAGTGGCCCCAGGGGCCCCACCAGGGGCAGGCATTACAGGAGCGGTCCCAGCAAGTGTACCCTCTGTTGTGAATCCCACTGTGGGCGGCTCAGGAGTTTCAACGGCGCAACCGATAACGTTCGCTCCGGTTTCAACGAGCGCTCAACCGTCTGCCCCGTTGCAGGTGGCCCCAGTAACCTCGCCCTTGGAAGAGATGAGAAAAGAGATGAAAAAGGAGATGCTGAAGTTCATGCAGTCTTCCTCGCAGGCTGTGGGCGAGGTGGCAGCGGTCTACAACGACTTCCGGACACCCTACCCCCAGGAGTACAACGACGAACCCTACCCGAAGGACTATATTCCCCCTACCTTTGAAAAATACTCAGGGAAGGGCGGGAACCCGAAGGAACACATTAAGCGTTTCGTTGAACACTTGGGGGCGCATTGCAATGACAAAAATCTTAGGCTGAGGGAGTTTTCCAAATCCCTGACTGATAAAGCATACACTTGGTACTCTCACCTACCTCCCAATAGTGTCTCCACGTGGGAGGAGATGCATGTATTGTTCGTCCGAAAGTTCTTCTTGGCAGAAGATGAGTTCACCTTAACCCAACTTGGCAGGGAGAGGCAAAGGCCAGGAGAGGAGGTAGTGGCCTACATCCGAAGGTTTAGGGAAAGGTCCCTCGACGTGAGGGAAGAAGCTAAGGAGGCTAGGTTACTACAAATTTGTGCTGAGGGATTACTTCCTGAGTATATCTGTCACCTGATCAATGAGACACGCGGGGGAACAGTTTCAGCATTCTTAAAGTCCGCAAGAAATATATCTTTGGTGGTGCGACCTAGCCCGGTAGTAGCTCCCATGATGTTCAGACAGCCGATACAACCCATCGGGGGAAGGTCTCAGGCCCCACGGGTGGGATATGTCGAGAGAGAGGATGGGGGCAAGGCCCAGAGGAAGGATAACAAAAGAAAGTTTGGAAGGGATAGAGAAGACCCGCCACCGTTGCCTTGTACGGTGGAGGAGGCTGTGAGTTGCTATAACGCAATGGTACAAGGCAAAACGGTTTACGAACCAAAAGGCATCCCGGAGGAAGAACCCGACGCGGCAACCAGGGCCAATCCCAAATATTGTCAGGTTCATCGAAAGATCCAGCATCCAACAGAAAGCTGTTTCACGCTGCGAAGAATCATCGACAAGTACATGAGGGCGGGAACATTACAAATCCCCCCGTGGAATGTTAACAATAACCCGCTCCCGGCGCATGGGGCCAATGTTGTAACGACCTATGATAAGGAGGCAGAGCGGGAGGGGGGAGGGGCAACAATGGAGTTCGATAAAGCACTGGAGTATTGAACTAGGGGAATGGCTAATGTAGTTCTGGCGTATGATGAAGCAAGTGCTAGGGATGTAGAAGACGCCTATAGCGTTGAGGGAGAGGAAACGGACCCAGTCATAGAATATAGCGCAGTTTCAAAATCTCCAAAGTTCACTTGGTTCTTCGACCAAGTGGGAATCCCAAAAGAAAGCAGAATGGAGATAACTCAGGTGATCTTGGATATTGCAAGAAGAAATGCAGTCCCCTCACTAAGATGGAGGGGACCCATGGCTAGGCTGGTAAAGAAGTTCCTATCAGAGGTAACGTTCAGTGATGCGGATAGAGCTGTAAGGTTCCCCCATAATAGGCCCCTGTATGTAACCTCCAGTATTAACGGGGTTAGCTTCGCCAGGACTCTTATGGACGGGGGTGCCTCCATCAACATTATGCCAATAAACTCCTTCCACGCGGCTAATATTCCGGAAGAAAGGTTGGTTGCCATGCCTTTGGTAATCTCGGGCTACGATAATCAATCTTCCAAATCCATTGGGTATGTAAACGTGGGGATAGTGATGGGAAATCTGAGTTCCCATATCAAATTCCATGTAATAGAAAGCGCAACTTCCTATCATTTATTAGTAGGGAGAGTATGGATGCACAACTAGGGGTTAGTTCCCTCAACATACCACCAATGTGCTAAGGCGAATATCAAGGGGACAGAAGTAACTATTAGGGCAACTAAAAGGCCTTTCGCTATCGAAGAAGCACACTTGGTGGATGCAGCCTTCTATACAGAGCTTGAAGAGGACGTGCGGGTCCTAACGAGGAGAATGGAGGGAGCATGGGTCCCCTCAATTAGAGAAAGAATGGGACCTTTAAATGAGAGTGGCGAAGGTAAGAGGATCGAGGAAGCATATCGGACGGTCCCTCGACCCCAGAACATCTCGAAGCAGCTAAAAGAAAAGATGAGACCTAGGACAGACCCAGGCGAGCATGAGGCCCAGCGACAAAGCGTGTTAAGTCATTTTTCAGGGGAAAGGATCGCTGAGGCTTCCAGAGAAAGGAAGAGAAAAGCCGTAGCAACAGCCACCAGCAGGCAATGCAAGAAGATTGTCACTGAAGAGGGAAAAGTGGTGTACCGCTTGTAATGGTGTGAACGGGCGGCTGAAAAGACTGACAATGAGGTTGACCCGATATATGAGTGTTTTTTAGTGGATCAACGGGGGCAGTGTATGGTGATAGACAACTCCAGCATACAAGAGTTCATAGAAGATGTCGTCGAAGAACCAGACTGCATGACAGACCAACCAAGGCCCCAGGCACAAGAGTTGGAGCAACTAAACCTAGCAGAAGAAGGGGAAGACCCAAGGCCTATATTCATCTCGAAAGATCTTATTAAGGAGAAACAAAAAGCCTTGTTTGACCTGATTCGGGAGTTCATAGATGTCTTCGCATGGAAGTACACTGAAATGGAAGGGCTGGATGAGGAAGTGAGCTGCCACAAGTTGAACGTGATCCCTTCGGCTATTCCAGTAAAGCAGGCAACAAGAAAGTACAAGCCTGAAATAGATTTGAAGATTAAAGAAGAGGTCCAACGCTTATTAGTAGCAGGATTTATCAAGCCTATACAACATCCCCTCTAGCTATCTAGCATTGTGCCAGTAAGGAAGATAGACAAAAACCAAATAAGGATATGCGTGGATTTCAGAGACTTCAATAGGGCTTGCCCTAAGGATGAGTTTCCCCTACCCTCCATCGACAGCTTGATAGATGCCACGGCTAGTCATGAGATGTATAGCTTCATGGATGGATATGTGGGATACAACCAGATCAATATGGACCCCTCTGACGCAGAGAAAACAACATTCAGAACGCCGTTGGGCAACTTTATGTACAAGGTAATGCCGTTTGGACTCAAGAACGCCGGAGCTACGTACCAAAGAACGATGATGGCCATTTTTCATGACTTTTTCCACAAATTTGTGGAATTCTACGTGGACGACTTGGTCATCAAATCGAAGAAGGAAGAGTCCCATCTGAACGATTTAAGGAAGGTGTTTTCTCGGTGCAGGAGGTACAAGTTAAGGATGAACCCGTTAAAGTGTGTCTTCGGGGTAACAAGTGGTAAGTTTTTAGGCTTCGTGGTTAATCGACAAGGGGTACAAATGGACCAGGATAAACAGCGGGCAATCTTGGAGATGCCATGTCCAAGAACGGCGAAGGAGCTGAAAAGTTTTCTTGGAAAAGTCTCCTACCTTAGGAGATTTGTGCCTGGATTGGCCGAAATAACGCACCCACTGATGCAGCTGCTACGAAGGAACACGAAGTTCAGATGGGAGGAGATTCACCAGAAGTCCCTTGTTGGTCTGAAGAAGCTGCTCGTGTCACCACAAATAATGACTCCTCCCCAGGCGGGAGCTCCGTTGCAGCTATACCTCACATCCACCACGAGGTTCGTTCGGGCTCTGCTAGCACAAGAAGTAGACGGGCAAGAACGTCCGGTTTACTACCTCAGCAGAATTATACATGGGCCAGAAGTTAGATATACTAGTTTAGAAAGGCATTGTTTAGCCTTGGTCTTTGTAGCACAAAAACTTAGGCATTATATGCTGTCTTTTACCATTCATATTGTAACTAGATGCGACCCAATTAGGTATTTACTCGCAAAGACTATATTGATTGGTAGGGCAGCTAGATGGTTCCTTATTCTCTCTGAATATGACTTAAAATGTGTGGTCCCTCGTACAATCAAAAGCCAAGCGTATGCTGACCTATTGGCCATCTTCCCTTCAGGAACCTTCGAGCCACCTAGGGAAGACATTCCAGCAGATGATTTACAGGACAATTACCTGGATGCAACCGAGGAGGAATGGGCGATGCAGTTCGATGGATCTTCGGCAGAAAAGAAGGGAGGAGCAGGGGTTGTTCTTTCAAAAGGGATGGAAGAGATTTCCCTTTCCTACAAACTAGATTTCCCCTGCTCTAATAACGAGGCAGAATACGAGGCGTTAGTACTAGGGCTTCTAGAGGCTCTTCGAAGAGGAATTCGCTCACTCTGCATTAAGGGTGACTCAAACTTAGTAATTCAGCAGGTGAACGGAGAATATGCGTTGAAACACATGAGCCTGGCGCCCTATAGAACAATCATTCAAAGGCTTCTCAACCAATTTCATCGGACCAAGATCAGGAGGCATCCCAGAACGAGGAACCGCCATCCAGATGCCTATGCCACTATTGCCCAGAAGATGATAATGAAAACCAATGAGACCACAGTTGTGATCCAACGAAGAACAGCTCCTTCGGTAGTACAGTCAATACTGCCGATGGAGGAGGAGGTGGGCTAGAGAAGAGACATTAAGAAACAACTGGAGTCTGGTGAGGGGGCGATGCGACTAGGAGAGTGGGCCTAATATTTTACATGCCAGGGAAATATCTATTTCAGAAATACAGGAGGATGGTTGTCAAGATGCGTCAGCCCCGAGGAGGCCGAGCAAATATTGAGGAAAACGCATGAGGAGCATTGCAAGACGACTGAGATACCTCTATATAGGAGAATTCAAAGGGAGGGGTATTTCTGGCCTAGAATGAAGCAGGATGCGGCAGAGCTACAGCGGAAATGCAACAAGTGTCAGCTATTCTTCGAAGCAGCTGAGTGCCATTTTATTGAAGCTCAAACGGACTGGAGGCAGCCCTACATTGACTTTATTCTGGAGGGGGTTGTCCCAACGGAGAAAATAGATGCAATGGGTCTAAGGCGAAGGGCTCCAAGGTTCTACGTCCAGGAGGGGCAACTCTATCGAAAGGGGTACTTTAACAGGCCCTTGCGATGTGTCACAAGGGAAGAAGCAGCGGAGGTCCTCAAACAAGCGCACGATCCAGCACACATAAGAGGGGCTAAGTTGTATGATCAGTTGATGACGTTGGGGTATTATTGGCCAACGATGGAGAAAGACTCTGCTGAGTTCGTTCGAAAATGCAAAGCTTTCCAACTTCATGGAAATATGATCCATGCCCCATCGGTGGACTTACACTCTCTGTCAACACCCTATCCATTTCATACTTGGGCGTTTGACCTAGTGGGGGAAATACACCCTTCTTCGAGAGGCAAGATATGGATACTGGTAGCAACAGAGTGTTTTACAAAATGGGCCAAGGCAATACCACTCAAACGGGCAACGGCTGGGGTGGTGAGCAACTTCATCAGAGAATACATCATTTGCCGTTTTGGGATCCTAAAAGTAATTCTCTCAGATAATGGGACCCCCTTCATCAATTCTGAGGTAACAATGCTCACGGACAAATACTCCATTGTTCATCACACTTCAACGGTGGCATACCCAAAGGGAAATGGTCAGGCCGAAGCAACTAACAAAACCCTGATTAATATTTTGGCCAAAATGATGGAAGACTTTCCAGGGGCGTGGGATGACAAGATACTAGCTGTCTTGTGGGCCTATCGAACAACCAAGCGAAAACCCACAGGATACACGCCGTTCTCTCTTGTCTATGGGGCTGAGGCAATCCTCCTAGTAGAATTGGAAGTTCCCTCTGACCGTTATTCCTTGAGAAGTAGCATGCTCCCTCATAGTAGACATATACAGCTGGAAGCGTTGGATGAGCATAGAGATAACTCGATGCAACACTTTCAAATATATACGAAACAACTCTCCAGGGCATATGACAACTTGGTGAGACCAAGGAAGTTCGTGGAAGGAGACCTCGCATTGAAAGCGGCAGTAAAGCACATCAGGGGACTTCCTCTACCAAAGTTCGCAGCCAACTGGGAGGGACCTTACGTTGTGAAGGAAGGGCATGACTCAGGTTATTGCTTAATTTAGAAGATAGAAGAAGACAAGCCATTTAAGATTAACAATAAGTGGCTGAAGGTTTATCATGTGTAAAATAACCAAGTTTGAGCTGATGTTATATTGTTATAAATATACAAGTTTTGGGTGACATTTTTTTTAGAATAAAGAATTGCAGAAACACAAAACTCTATAGCACACAACAGCAGTCACAACACATGAAGGGATTGAAAAGTATGCGTCCTTCATTCATAAATAATAGAGTATTACAAAATTTCCTTTGGAAGCTATTGCCCAAGAATTACATAGAGAAAAAGAAGTAAAAGATCTGTATACAAGAAGTAACTACCCTAAAAGAAAAGATAAATCCGAGGAAGAGAAAAAATCTCCAGGCAGGCCCGAAGAAGCTGCTGTGAAAAACCGTTGGGCGTTAATGGAAACCTCCAGCCTCATTTGCACTTGCGTACGTTCGATCAGGAGTCTCTCACGCTTCAGTTTGGCCAGGCACAAAGCTTCTTCGGCATCCTTCACCTCTTGATCCACTGCTTCCAAAAGAGGGGCCAATACGACCAACCTAGCCTCCTCAGCTTGCTGGTCTTCCTGGTGCTTGTGCAATACCTCCCTCTGGCTGATCAGTTGCTGGTTTTTCAAGGTCTTCAGATACATAACAAGCCAGTCAAAACGAAAACCATCACGTCCCAACTCCTTTAGAAAACCTAGAAATTGGTTGAGAAGGGATCTGGTAACACTGGCAGTGGGGGTACTGGCAATTTCAGCAACAACGATCGCCATGCCTTGCAGTCTGTGACTCATCACATGAATATTTGAGCGCAGGAAATCCGGTGTGAAGGTCTCAGGATGGAGATCCACCAATTGTTCAATCACCAGGCGATGGTTGACGGGCATTTGAGGAGACTGCCGAAGCACCATGAGGCAGAACGAGTGAGGAGCTAGGTCAGGAAGAGGTAATTCGCACCCAGATTCGCTCTCAGCTCAGCACCAGTCGTAGAACCTTGATCATCATGAATAGAATTTTCCGAAACATCAGGTTCTCGGAAGGGCGAACCTACAAGTGAGAGAACTGGGGGCGAATTTTCCCGAGCAACCTGAAAAGAAAAAGCCCAAATAATGGAATTATGAATAAAAAACTTAACAAGTGGTAAGTTGTTAAGTCACCGTTATAAGGTGGAGTTTGCGAAAAAATCTTAACAAGCGTTTTCGTTGTTAAGTCACCATTATAAGGTGGAGTTTATGAAAAATCTTAACAAGTGTTTTCTTTGTTAAGTCACCGTTATAAGGTGGAGTTTGCGAAAAAATCTTAACAAGTGTTTTCGTTGTTAAGTCACCGTTATAAGGTGGAGTTTATGAAAAATCTTAACAAGTGTTTTCGTTGTTAAGTCACCGTTATAAGGTGGAGTTTTATGAAAAATCTTAACAAGAGCTTTCGTTGTTAAGTCACCGTTATAAGGTGGAGTTTATGAAAAATCTTAAACAAGCGCTTTCGTTGTTAAGTCACCGTTATAAGGTGGAGTTTGTGAAAAAAACTTAACAAGTGTCTTCGTTGTTAAATCACCGTTATAAGGGGGAGTTTAAGAACAATCTTATGAAAAATCATAAGATGGAGATTATGGAAAATATTAACAAAAGATAGCAAGAAAAATATACCTCAGTCACAACGGGAGCATTTGAGGCAGCCACAGGGACAGGAACCGTTGGGGGAGCGATTATTACCCCAGATTCCATAACGGGGTCCCTAGACGCAGAAGCCTCCACGCTTGTCCAAACCTGATCACCCGTATAGGGCACAAGGGCCAGCATATTGGGTTCATCATGAGAAGACACTGAGACCTCAAACAAAGCCACGTCAGGAGTGGGTGTAAACACACCAACCTGGGCCCTCACTACAGGAGTTGGTGCAAGATCAGGAGAAAACTGTGCACAAAGCCAAGTGTTAGAAAAGAAGAATGGGCACATAAAATATGAAGAAATATCTCGACGTGTTACCTACCTCGGTTAGGGTGCTAAACAAAGGAATGACAGTCGGGGGCCTCATCAGCATCGTTGGAAGAAGAATGCTCGCCAACAACGAGGACATTTCCACCTGGGGTACCCAAAACATATCACAATTCAGTAAGCCAAATACGAAAAGAGTATGACCGAAAGGACTACAACAAATAAATTATAGATCACATCATACCTCGGGCTCACTCTCCTCAACAAGTACAATGGGCAGAGGAACCTCAGGTGAGGCCTGTGAATCAGAAGGGACCAAGGATGTTATCTCGGGATGTGCCACTTCGGGCAGGGTTACCACTTCAGGCGAGGAATCACTCGCATGATCAACGTCATCACCTCCCATAATAACATCCCTCGCACGTTGGCTGACTCCACGGCGAGAATACGTAAGCCCTGTCATGGGGGAACGGGGAGGAGTCACATCGGTATGAGATGCACCGAAGCGTCCCCCCACAAAAGGGATCACGGGAGGACTGGAAGGGTCTGGTCTTTCTATTTCAACTCCCTGCAAAACAGTTGTCAAAGAAAGGGGGGAGGGATAAATATACACATAAGTAAAGACATTCGTCCTCAAGCAAAAAGGAGATAATAATTAAGTCAGCCATACATACCTCCGATTCAGAAGGAGAACGAGAAGACACGACCACGGGCGAAGAGGGAGGATTAGCAGCAACTGATGGGGCAGGGGTGGATTGCACCTCAGGGGCCAAGTGTACTTCAGGAGTCCGTTTCTTCTGGGACTTGGTGCCCAGAGTCTTCTTCCTCGAGCTAGCTGCACTAATGCTGACCCCTTGAGGAACCCTGGAACTCTTCCTCTTTTTAGCCGTTGGCTCTGAAGGATCCACCACCACCGTGGGGAAAGCAACGGAGGAAGGGACAACGACTGCATACCGTTGATACTCAGCATTTATTCGGTCTACTTCTGCTTGGGCCTCCCTCCTCACACGCTCAGCCATCTCAGCAGGCATGGGAGGAGGAACGGAGGCTATGGGAAGAGCTGCCACGGGAGTTTAGGGCTTCTGGGACTTCGATTTCGATTTCGATGTCCCACTCTTGGCCGTTCTTGCCTTCTTGGCAGGTGGTGGAGAAGCCCCCTCGTCGGTAGTAATTGCAGTAGAGGGGGCAGCCTTCTTCGCAGCAGCAGTTTTGGACTTTGGCGTGGCAACTGGGACCATGGCACAAAGTGGGGGAAGCTCGTTGGGAGGCGCTTTGTGGGTTGAACTTAGAGGGAATTCTATCCCAAGTACAGATTTGCCCTTTATCCCCAACTCCAGGGCAGAAAATGAAGAAACGGGAGGATACATAGGCTCTCCATCAACAAACTTAGCAATTGCAGCTAGTTGCTTCGGCCAATACTAGGTGGCAAATAGAGGGGTCACATCCCCATGCCTGGTAATACTGGGAATGGTGACACGCCCAGCCATTATTGAAGATATCCCCCACGCAGCAGTCGAAGAAAACAAGGAGCATGCCTCGCCAAAGGAGGTTTTGGGGTTTGATGATTGGAAAACTGGACGTGGCACCCCCTGGTCAAACCCAAACTGATGACTGCATCGGTTGGGATTATAATGCTCGCTCGTGTATCCCCACTCGGTGTAGGAGGGCAGATATCCAGGAGAAAGCAGAAGAACCACGACAAGAGAGGGATCCTCAATGTCAGGAGAAGGGTCCTGTATCAATCTGGCATCATGATGAAAAAATTTACAAGTACGAAAAAAGGCCTCTTCTTGATAGGGCCTCATAACGAAACTCTCAAAACGATCAATCACTGAAATCAACTCCTTTCGGCTTTGCCTCTTATGATAAATGAAGGACCGAGGAGGCAAAATTGTTTCAGCCGAAGGAGGACTGTTGGGCTTGGCCGCTACGGCAGGAAAGCGGAAGTAGAGAAAGCTGGTCAGAAGCACACTATTGGCAAAATTGGCCAAGTTATAACGGCTAATGGAACGTTCCATGTCAAATAAAGTCCTATCCAACCAGGTGTACAGGGATCCCAAGGCAATTGCAGCCAGGGGAAGCTTTATGCCTCGAGCTAGGTGAAGGGACAGGTTGATGAGGTCTCTTTGGGGCTGATCGTTGGGCTTGCCCGTAAAAAAGAAATGGGACAAAATCACAAGAATGTAAGCAGGAAGCTCCAACGGCGTACCTTGACCAGGGGCAGTTGATGAATAACTGCCTTCACTAGAACTCTGGAAGAAATAATTGATCAAGGGAGAAAAAGTAGCTTTGTTGGAAGAACCGATGCAGCTTCGGCATATGCGATCCAACTCCAAACGATCCACAGTCTCTTGAGCATCAAGAGCTTCATCGGTGTAAGGCTCATGGCCTGTTGCATCAAGGCCCAGGAGCTCACACACATCCTCCAGAGTTATGGTAAACTCACCCCAGGCAGTAATGAAGGTATGAGTATCCATGTTCCAGCGAGAGACCAGTATAGGCAAGGCAGCGTTGTTCTTTGATAGAGTAAACTCACCAAACCACCTTGCCCGTTGCAGCCCAATCTTAGTAAGGACATCAGTATAGGAACTCTGCATGTGAGAGTTCCAGGCAGCAAAGTGCGCGGGGGATCCCCCAGGTGCTTCAAAATCAATATGAGACCATGGGAAGCCTCCTCGCTCTAAGCAAAATCTGAGAGTTCCTTCTGGGGGCAGAAATCCCCACTTAGACACCTCTTCGTCCTCATCACCCAACAATAGGGAGTCAAACTTGGAGGAAAAGCAGACAGCCTTACAGGCAACAGCAAAGCCATCACCCTCCCCAAAAATGGGAGAGCGACGGTAAAATCTCAGCTGTTCTTGACGAGCAGCACCCAGGGCGGAGGCAGCAGTGGTGGTGGCAGACGGAACACTGGTGGCGGAAATGGTGGGGTTGCTTGAAGACGCCATGATAAACAGTGAAGCTGTAACAAAGAAAGCTTCGAGAGAAAAGGGATTGAGAGCAACAATGGGGACGGACGATTACAAACGGTGGTATAGCTCTTGCAACAATGAAGTTTCTCTCTCTCTCTCTCTCTCTCTTTCTAAAAAAGAAGCGACAGTCTGATGAAGAAGATAATAACGAAGTAAGGAAATAAGCAAAGAAGAAGGAAGAAGTGGAAAGAGACCCCTGAGGCCCACGTGTTTAAGGTTCAAAATATTTTGAATATGGCTGTTGAGACTTTCGAGTTTGGCGTTTAGATTTCCCCACCTTCGCACGTGCACCGCCGCCTGTAATCATTTCACATGAACACGTGGCACTTCGGGAAGTGCTGTGACAGTTGAAAAGATAGCGCACGTCATTAATGAAATGACGCGTAGAGAACAGGAAGCGTTGCCTTCTTCAGCAAGCTTGAGTTTTTGGCGCTAATATTTTTGTCAGACTTATCTAACAAGGCCCCAACGAAGAAGATGTTCCAACGGTTACACAAGGAAAAATCCATCAAGTTGAGTCATTTCGTGCAGACATTTCTTGTCCCAACAAATCTCTCCACGAGAGGGCAAATGTAGAGGGGGCTTGAAGCTCATCGTGGCAACTCAAGCGTGACATCTTGGTGAGGCAGCTCAGCATGGCAGCTGGCAGCTTGGGGAGGCAGCTCAGCGTGGCAACTCAAGCGTGACATCTTGGTGAGGCAGCTCAGCGTGGCAGCTTGGGGAGGCAGCTCAGCATGGCAACTCAAGCATGACATCTTGGGGAGGCAGCTCAGCGTGGCAACTCAAGCGTGACATCTTGGTGAGGCAGCTCAGCGTGGCAGCTTGGGGAGGCAGCTCAGCGTGGCAACTCAAGCGTGACATCTTGGTGAGGCAGCTCAGAATGGCAACTCAAGCGTGGCAGCTTGGGGAGGCAGCTCAGCGTGGCAACTCATACTTCAGCTTGTTGTGTTAATCATATTGTATCTTTGATTACATTCACTGTAAAGCTGTAATGGTTGTAATGACATAACGATAATAATAATACAGTTTGGGTGAGGTCAAACGGTACTCACGAGAGACCAGGCATGGCAGGACCTGGGAGGGCTTTCATGCCCTATCGAATGACCTCACCATGGGAACTTTAGAGGGACTTGGTTTGGAGGATTGAGAAGTAAGGCACCGTTGGGGCTTTTCCTGACCATCTTAGATACACCTGGTAAAACATCGAAGGACCCTGACCGTGGAACCTCAAGCGGAGCAGCTTGGTGTTCCATCGGGCATTGAGTTATGGACCAAACGACCCTCTACTTAATGTCACATCTATTGTGGGTGATGTCACTAGCCATCTAAACAATGTCAGACATGCACTTGAGTAAACCATCGTGGTATTTGGGGCTGTCAGGCAGTTGGTGAGCCACCTCTGCGACAACAACCCCCTGACACACAGTGGTTAGGCAAAAGGCATGTCTTGGCATTTAATGTTTATGACGTGGAGACAACTAGTGCATCAGGCATTTAATGTTGTGACATAAAGTATGAGGGATGTCTTTCATAGTTTTTAATGACTGAGTTGCCTCGGGGGTGGTGTGGGGGCTATTTAAGGACCCAACCACCTTTGAGGAAGGGGATCCTCTCTTTGAGAATTAAAAAGAGTTATTGCAAACTAGAGAGTTCACTATCTCACCATTGTCATTTATTACGAAGCTTTTAATACTTGACAGAGATTCTTCAGGGTGTTGTGTGTGTTTTTACTTGCCCGCCCGGGTGTATCCCTCTCCCTCTAGTTAAGCCACTTCTAAAGTCCATTAGCATGACCTGAGTTATACACGAGAGTTTTGTGAGTTTAAGTTGAGTCTATCCTCATTGGGTTCATGTTTATGTGTTCTATCACTAATCCAAAGCTTTGGCCAATTAACTTGTGATTACCATACTCAATAGGGGTTATGCCTCCATATATAATCTAAAGTACCCTCTTACAGACTTGAATTTTGTATCATCCATATTTTTAAGTCTAGGAATCAAGCTAGAGAATTTTTTTCTAAATAGATTATGTAATACGTTCCAAGGAATTTTGCACCATGAATTTCTAGACTCAATAAAATTTGCGCACTTATCACGTCACTACGGTTAGAGTTGAAGAGTACTATAATTCTCAAGAAAACCTTAAGGATCACTAGCAGAGACTTTAGCTTGTGAGATTTGTGCCTTTCACCCTTTCAGAGTGTTTTACACAATCTCCGAGTCACAAGTTGATTCAACTTCCTTTGGGTCCACGCTTAAATCGTTGTATGATCTCATTATTTTTCATAAAATTTTGGCTTGATCACTGAGAACGACATCTTTTTCGAGTTGTAAGAAACACGTGTCTTGAAGTTTATCCCAATCACTAGATTTTCACCCATTCACTTCACCCATTACCTTCGCATATTCTTCCATATTCCCACATATTCCCCACATCATCCATATACCATCCCCATTTTCCATATCAACTCCATTTTTTCACCCACGGTTTAAAAAAAAAGAAAGGAAGAAAAGAGTGTTGAGTACAAATGTTAAATGTCTTCATTGTTGAATTGAAAAAAGAGAGAGAAAAAATATACAGAAAAAAAAGAAAAGAAAAAAAAAAAATAGAAAATTCGGAAAAAATAGAAAAGAAAAAAAAAGAGATAAGAGAGAAAAGAAAAGAGAAAAGAGAGTTTGTTGTTAGTTCTTGTGTAATAAAGACATTTGTTCTTCGTGTATTTAACACTCTCTCACATCGCATATCCATCCATTTTACATCCATAATTTCACACATCCATCCTATCATTCTCATTTCATTCCCCCTCACCCATATGCATCCACATTTTCCCTAGGTGTTTGGGCAAATGAAAGTCAACGCAGTGAATAACTCGATGTTCTCACTATAATTATTTACATTATTTCAAGAGATCATTTTTCTTTCTAATTGTACATTCTTTCTTACGTGGGTGTGAGACATTTGAACTTGCTTACATTTACTCACCTCCTCATACACAAGAGCGATACACTTACCCAAATCTCGAGAGTTTGTTTGAGAGAGATATATCCAGTGAGTTTTGAAGTTGATGCATTGATTCCGAAAAGACGATCTAAGAATCACTCTTATGATACTCGACCCGTTTTGACTGATTCACACTACACACATTGAGTTCTAAGAAGGATGTGCCTTGAGTATTTACTTAGCTAAACTTTTTACACTTCTAGCTTGCATTCCTCAAAATATTTTTCTCGTGATGGATTGTGCGATTATTCTATGTCTAATAAGAGATTGACTTCCCTTCAATAAATCATTTTAAATAAAGAATTTTGTGGGTATATTCCCTACAAACTCTCACGAGACACAGCTCGTCCTGTAGGGCAACCTATAAGTTTAAAGGTTTGTTGCACATGCAAAGTGAAATCGCAAGTGCCCGCGAAAGTGGTACACTTTTGATTTCTTATCTATCTCTCTCTATCTTTTTGCTCAAGGACTAGCAATGTTCTGTTTGGGGATGGTGTGATAAGCACCAAAAAGTGTACATTTTATACCCCTAATAGACATACTTTAGTTGCTAATTCTCGATAATTTGGGTCTCATGTGCGTAAATATTTAATCTGCAGGCTTGATTGCAGTTACGGTGTCAAAAGTGTTAATTCAAGGCAAATATCATCAAGAATAGAGCTAATACCCTGTCCCGTTACCTTACCCGAGCCTAATCTAGTCCCTATACCTACCCCGAAGACCGCGTGTGTTTAGTTTGTGCCTTTTTAATTTTTTTTAGATTTATATTTTGTGTCGTTTTATTTTAGATTTATTTAGAATTTTCTAGGTTTTATTTTCTATTTTTCTATTTATTTTTATTTAGTGTAATTTTATTTCGATTTTAGATTTTTTAGTTTTTAGTCTTTATTTTATTTTATTAGGATAAATTTTTTTTAGGAATTTATTTTTAGTTTAGTTTTATTACATTTTATATTTTTTTAGGACTTTAGTTTTTAGATTTTTAATTTTTTATAGTCTTTTTAATTTAATAGGTTTATTATTTTTAGTTTTATTTTCTTTTAGTTTAGTTTTTATTTATTTTTGAGTTAGGATTTTTTTTTTTAGTTTGGTTTTGTTAATTTTATTTTTTTAGATAGTTTATTTTTTTTATTAAACACAAATCAAACTCACACACCTTAACTAACCTACACATTATCCTACACCTAAACCAAATCCTTCATCCCCACCATACACTATATACCTCTCAGACCATACACCCTCTTACATACTAACACTTACACCTTCATTTTCTACCTAAACCCCCATCTTCTCTTTCTTAACCTCCATCAAACCATACCTCACTCTTTCTCTCCTAAATCCACCATTAACACACCAATAAGACCCCTTACCTGCACCATCTCCCAAACCGGACCAAACCCGAGACCCCTCTCGTCCCAGCAGTCCACCCATCATCGACGACCCCATGTCTAGCCAGTCTAAGCCGTGACCCTGCTGCCCTATACCCAATCATAACCCAGTGCCGAAACCACCCCAACCTTATACCTCATCCATTCCCTAACCCGAAACCACCTCCGAACCGACTTGACCCGACGACCTACACCAACTCGAATACCCATCCGAGTGACCCACCTCAACCAACCCGTGACCTCCTTCAACCCCTTTACCCGAGACCTAACAGTCCAACATCATACCCACGAATCCTACCAAAATCTGAGGCCGAACCACTCTCCATCTCAACCCAAAGACCCATTTGCCATATTCTCCTCTTAATCGATTTCCACCTCCACAAAAGCCAAACCAAGATGCCAAATAAAACAAGACCAAGTCAACATAAATTCCACATGTCTTTATCCTATTTAACCCTCTTTTCCCTTAGTTTTAGTTTAGGAGCTCCATTTTTTGGAGCTCATTTTTGGTGTAGTATTGTAATTTTTTTTATTTCTTCGTTTATTATTTTTGTTGAGTGACTTGAGTGTAAGGAAGAATATATTGTGAGACACAAATTTTGGAGATTTGACATTTATTTGAGTGTTGTAATATTTCAGATTTGTGTGTTACTATTCATGTCAAATTTGGGAAGTTAATATCAAACTCAAGGAGACTTGGTTAATTTATTTTCTTTCTCACCCTATTTTATTTTTTATGCCTCATATTGTGTCATTATTACATTTTATATGTAATAATACCATAATGAGAAGCCAAATACCCATTTCAAGGGGTGAGATGAAACCCTTAACTTAATTATTTTTATTTTTTGTTTGTTTATTTATTATGCCCCTTTGAATATTAATATTAAAATTTTACAATTTATATTTATGCCTTGAGAGAGCGTGAATTATTTTCTAGAGAAAATTGAAAATTCAGATTATAATATTTATTTATTAATTAAACTAGAGATGGGTAATTTTTAAATAATATTATAGTTCAAATTTCTCTATTCTAAAAATGTAATTTTTAATGATTTAAAATACTTTTAGTGAATTTTCCCTAGCGGGTGATTTATTAGAAAATGTTTAAATGTAATTTTTGTGAGTATATGTAATTTCAGATTTGCAATGAGAGTTTAGTTGTGAATTTATATATATTTTGGGGTATTTAAAATAGACAAACTAATTAATAAAAATAAATAGGTTCAAGTGGTGAAGTTTAATCCCTTGAATTATCTCATAATTATTTTCTCCTCACATTTAGCTCACTTATCTTTCTCTTTATTTATTAGTGTAGTTTTAATTTTTAGTTCGTAGTTAGTAGTATAAATATCCATTTATAATTATTTTAAAAATCATACGTTGTCTTCAATTTTCTTTTGTCCACATTAGAGAGTGCAGATTGACCCCTTACTTGTCAATATACATTTTTAGTGTGTTTGTAGGTACCAAAAGGGATTTTTGATTGACCGTCTTTTACCCCACAATGACATATACGCAAAAGGCATAATATCAAATATCAACCCTTATAACACTAATTAATATTTATTTTAATCTGAATTAATTTCCCATTTTAATTTATTTAATCTGCATATAAAAATCATTAAAAATTATGGGGTGTTACATAATTCCCCCCTTACAAAGGAATTTCGTCCTCGAAATTAGGGTAATCTCAGTACTTATAGTCTTAGTTACATCCTAGCGCAGTATTCACATCTTTCTAAAGTTTGGAACATTACGCTGTTCCCGATACCCCTTTACTAATGGTACTCTTTAGTCCGATAGTCTATACTTCACCATTACAACTAGTGATCAATCCGTCTTATCACTTTACTCCGAAGTACTCCTTCATTTCCCTAACCGTTTCACCTTGGCGCCTGCAAAACTAGTTGCCCTTCTCCCAAGAATATTCCAACGTGATTTTGCCGATATTCTAACGGCTATACCATTTACTATCATGGGAAATGTTCCCTCCTCCCTTGGTGCTAACTTCCCCCCTTTTAAATCATATACTCCTTTCGTGGGAGATATCTGCAATCATACCTAACTATTCACATCAGAGTTTTACATCTACAGTTGGTTAAGACGTAACTCTTGTCATTTTACTCCTTTGCTCAGAGTAGTTCCTATTTATACTCAAAAATCTAAAATGTACGTTCCTTGTACTTTTCAACACTATAATCACCCATTTTCGGCTACTCTTCGATTTTTGATGACTCGCCTTGCTCACAATGCATCTATATTCTCTTTGTCTCGTTCTAGTTCTACCCCTAATTTACCCATGCATCTATGTTTATTTCCTTCGTTTCCATGTCTTCTCCTTGTGAATGATACTGAAAATCTCAACTAACTAGGACGTCTATACACCCCATGTACCGTGCATTTTTGCACCAATCAACTGAACGTAACATACTTGTTTTAAATTAAGCCTTGTATACTAGGCACGACTATACAATAAGGTTACACTCAACCTCCCTACTGATCGTAACTTAATTATTCTCACATCAACATCATATGGCTCTACTGGACTTAAATTATAATATACCTATGATTTCTTAGTTATAACTACACACACGTATAATAACTAAGGCACTAATCCAATGTCCTAAAGGAAAAACATTTCCCATCTCCCAACGTTCACTATGTTTCATGCGTGGGATGCCTCGCAAAGCGGAATTCAAATAAGGAATCCCCCCGATACACTACTAACTAATATTGTCGGTCGTTGAGATCTGTTAGGCCCTCAGTACATAACCTGAATCACCAACTTCCCGTCTCCTGACACAAAAAGTCTACTCGTTCATTCTCATGTCACTAAAGATGATATATAACACAACTCTCTTATTATTATTGAGTCCGTGGCACTATATTAATAAACATCTAAATCTCGCCTCTCGATAATAAACTAATATACCCTGGATCGCATCAATAATCGTCCCCACTCACTGGGTTCAAATATAACAAGACAACATACTCACCGAAGTCTATGATACAATACAATACAATATATATATATATATATATACACATAGTCTCAACCCTTTTTCAAGCGATGCCTCGCAAAAATAATATATCTCACCCTTGAATAATGAGCACGATAGTCTTGTCACACTATCTACTACTACTCAAACCCTCGGCATTAAGTCACTACAAATGATCATAATAAATTCTACTTTCATAACTCTCAAAAGTAGTAAAACTAATTACACAATACAAACATCCTCCTAGTGTACACACCCGCTCCCTAGCTGGAAACACCAAAGAGCCTCGCTACCCAACTATAAATACATTCAAAATGAGGCTGGTATTGCCAATGTGCCCACAACACTCGACTCACACTCTAATTTTAGTGTTAACAATTATATATTGTGATGCACCTATGTCACCCGAGCTAGTTCCCCCCTCATAAGATTAGGACAATTTTTTTTTTCGCCATTTTCCATCTACCTTATCTGGTCAACAGGTTCCTGAGCATAACTCTCGTGCCGAAACTGACCCAACATCTGCTGTATTGGTTGTATATCCAGGATATCATTATGTAGTTACCCCATGCCTCGCTTTGGGAAATCCTTCTTCCCGTGTTCCATCTCTCCACAATAGTAATAATGGCCATAGAAACTCTCTTGCTTCTGTTCCTGACCTCCCTTGCTATTCCCTTAGCCCTGGAGGCCCTGAGGAACGGGATGCTATTGCTACCGAGGACCCTGCTGGTCTTGCTTGATCTCACCACTCTCAGTTTAGTAACCTTCGAACTTGAATCTCTTAGTCCTATTCCCTTGCCTAAAGTCTCACTCCCACGGTTGTTGTTGTGCCCCTCTAGCACCGTTCCTATCTACTTTCCCAGTTTGAGTGGTCTCACTTTCTTTCTATGGGTAAGTTCAATACAGGTGGCCCTACTCTCATATATAGAACATCTTTCTGTGCCATCCCTCTGTCTCTAGCCCCAATGGCCATGTCGGGGTGTTCTTCTCTTGAACTCGGTGGTCTTGACCCCAATTGCTACCCCCATTGTCCTTTCTGGTTACACTATCCCTATTGAACTCGATGTTGGCCTTGACGGCCTTGACTGAATCCACTATCGTTTGGTAGGACTCCCATTAATCTCAGTCATTTAAATGGATCCCCTCTTAGGTATCCCTCCTATAGTGTTTCACTAGCACTGTTAAATCCAGTATTGCTCTTTGGCTAGATTCTCTAGTCCTCTTGGATCCCTTCTCATGGAAATGTTAATATAAACTTGTTGATGTACGACCTTGACGACATCGACACTAGTCATCCTAGCCAAATTTCCCATGTATGCTCGTATATTCTACTTACGAGTCCATTATCAACTTACAAACCCTTTTTATTTCCCGTATCCCCTTCGTTAGGTATGAAGTTCACTAAATAACTCCACTTCTCTCTCACGATCAGTCTCGATTTGGCCCACTTGTGATAAGTTTCTAAACTCCATTCGCATCTTTATCTGAACAACAGATGGTTAAATTGAACTCAAATTTCCCGTTATTAATGTATCTCCCCATGGTTCTGGTGCTTGACTCCCATAATTATAACGCTGCTCCTATGAGCAAAATAATTCCACTTGAAATTTCATCCTGGGTGTCATTGCACTCCGCCTTACAGAATTGCCTTTAGATTATCTCCTTCTATTGACCAAATCCTTACAAATGATTCTTCGAAAGAGTTCCTCCGACTCCCCCTGCCAACGACGTTGGGTGAGTCTGAATTTGTACAACCATTATCTACGATAGTGTTTGGAAAAGCTTCTACTCCTAAGTACTTATCCTATTATAATCTTTTGGAACAACAATCATGGTGACTTCTATCGCAATCATTGGTCTCAAATTACTCTATGGCTTCCATCAAGACTCTCCTCCTGTAATCCTTATAACGGCCCTTACTGGTCGTCCTATATTGTTTAGTGTACGAAGCCCCACCAAACTCGTAGGTGAACTATTCTAACTATATTTAGTAGCAAAAGAACGTAGGTTGCATATGTAAGGGAATACAACAATTCTATAATAGGGCTCTATATCAAAGAACGCTACGCTGAAATTGTAGTAAGTCGCACAAATCCCAAGGACACTAGAACCTGATCCCGACTATTTAAATATCGAGTGATTAATCCTTTATAAAAATAAAACAAGAATCTCATCTGGTTCATTCTTAGCATCACTATCGAAAACATTTCTAAAATTTTACTAACAACCTAGTATTCAAAAAGTCGATGCCAAATTTTATATTTTTATTAAACAATAACAACATGCGTAAACAAATACAATAGCCAAACCATTCATGCATTAATAAAAAATTGAACCCATCATAAGATAAATCATTGAATACAAATAATACCGAATAAACCATCCGTTCATAGTACAAAAGTCTAACTAAACATCTATTGAAATCAAACTAAGTCCACAAATACAAAGTCTGATAAACTGAATAAGAGAAATAGTCGAAGGGATAACATGCCCAAATAAAATAACAGAACTACATCCTACTCTAGCAGTGAACTGACTGCGTCTAATCTAAATCCTGCAAGCATCCACAAGTGCTGCAACTACGCATCCCTGGAACAGATCATCAATCTTAGTGTACCTGTGGCTGGTTAACTAAAAGTTATTGAAAATATTTTGCAAGATGGGTTAGATCCCAAGAAAACCTTTTGAAAATATTTAGCAAGCATTTATCATAGTTGAAAATCAGTTATTGATTACACATGTTAGTTCAATGTACACTCCCTTGAGTTCCTTACCTCTCAACTAATGTGAATGCTTAACGTCTCTTACGTAGCTATGCTACAACTAGGTAACATCAATAACTAACTAACCACTAATAGGTTTAGCTCACTCATACGGTCCATACTGTACGCTACAAGGTCCCAATCTTTACTCATTAGTCCTCAGTTAAACATCTCTTTAACTTCCCCCCGTACCTTCGATACAGTATGCTATCATAGCACTAATAATTAACACTAACTCATATGTTATTAATAAACCATAATTAACATTTCACGTATGTTATCAGTAAGCCAATTCATTAAATTGGTTTACTTAAATCTTCTTTAGATATACACTATCTAACTTTACTACTATCACCCACTAAGTAGATTATTTCATAATTACATCACTTTTATATATACACTATCTAACCTTACTACATTACACACAAGTAGGACAAATACACATGCATGTATATATTTATCATATTATTTATATATACATCTCCAACATCCCTGGGCTAAGAACCATAAATCAAGGACTATCGGTTTCAGATATCACCCTTGAACCATAAATAAAATAAATACATATTGGAGGCGAACATAGGTCTAATCCTTTAGGCTACGCACACACCTAACGCACCCAAATAACCGGTCATACTATCATACACACAAGTAATGCTCAATCCCTAAGTTTTATATTCTAAGGCACAAGTCTAAAATCCCCCCAATGGGCTCATCAGGATAAGACTGTCTATGGCGCGGAACCTCTCGTGATAGCAGGCAACGTAGTTATGTTGACACACATAAGATAACACTTACTAGGCATTCACATAAGCTATTCATATGTCGCATATAGGCATACACAAAACCTATAAATAAAATCCGTATAGGTATACACATAACCTATAAATATAATCCGTATAGGTATACACACAACCTATAACTATAATTCGCATAGGTATCCACTCAACCTATAATATAATCTGTATGGGTAGACACTCGACCTATAATTAGAATTTTTCTAGGTATACACGCGACCTATAATTATCCTTTGTACGTAGTATATATATTTATCTCTTGAACACTTACCGTACTTCTCAATTTGTGATCTAACACTATCATATTTTTCAAGTATTATTCTTTACTCGAAGGGCCCTAGTTACCCCTTAAGTTATTTCAGTAGTTAATATACTCATACTTTACTAGTCTAAGTAATAGGTTCACTCATCTCTCCGTGATCCGTTCTCATTCTCCCGAATTCACTCGCATTACAAATTATGCCCAATTAACCTTAGCCTTAATTCTCTCATTCATGACTAAGTTCCCATCCTACCAAGGCCTACTGTCACTCAGAATATATCCCGTTATGTTTTAAGGATCTTTTATAATTGTTCCCATTTGGTATACACAAGATTAAGGTTCAAATAAGGAAAATCTCATAATTCTGGGCAAACCGAATCGATTCGCTAAAGGGTGGAATCAATTCACCTTGCCGAATTGATTCGTCCATGGGCCAAATCGATTTGACCTTGGGCCTAATCGATCCGAAAAGTAACAGTACATATTTTTCATTCAATTCTTGCATTTTCACCAATTTTATTCAACACAACCATCACGTTTCTTCACTAATCTTACAACTAACATTCTCCAACATCATATACACATACTAGGATGATTTCTAATGTAAATCTAACATTAAATCATCACGAATTCAATTCAAGAACTGATTATTTTTAAAAATCCTTAAATCCCTAGATTTCATCGTTCCTCATTCATAATCAATCATAAACCCACATTTCTTCCATTTATGTCATCACATATATTCAAAATTTGTTTTCTATTAACGTAGGGATTAAATCTACATGCAAATCCTACCCAAGATTCATGTGTTTAATTCTCAAAACCCTCAAGAATAGCAATTTATCATCAAAATAACAATCCTACACTACATGGGTATTATGACCTTTTAGAAACCTGAAAGATAAAAACTTACCTGGAATTATAGGTCTTATTCTCTACAAAAAGGTGTTGGGATTTCCTTCCTCTCCTCCCGATCTAAATTCCGGTAGTGGTGGTGATGCAAAAAGGGTGTGGGAGGCCTTGGAACTCTTCTGTTCCTCCTCTAATGGACTCTTTGCATTTTGGTAACTTCTAACCCTAACCCTCTTAATATAAGTGACGATATAAACTTCTAAAATTCGTGGGTCCCTTTTTCTCAAAAATCCAAAAGACCAAAATACCCCTCCAAGATGTCGGCTTGGCCTAAAAATTCCCCGAGACCTAATCCAAATCCCCGAGTACACTTTTCTGACTATTTCGACCCTTCCGGATACACTGGCGTACTCGAAATGACCATTTAGATAACTCATAATTAAATTATATTTTATCTCATAAATTTACGTTTCGACACGAATAACACGCGCGTCTCATAAATTTACCGGAACTGATGTATTTCTCACTCGCGAAAACCATACTACATTCTTACTAATTTGTTACTCATTAAATAAGTAATACTCAACATAATTCATACAAATAAATATCAACCCTTATCATGCTAATTAATATTTATTTTAATCCGAATTAATTTCCCATTTTAATTTAATGAATTTCCATACAAAAATCCTTACAAATTTTGGGGTGTTACAGACAACTTCTTATAACATTGATACCCCTTGACCCAGAGATGAAAGAAAAATAAAAAAGGTGGTGCTTGCTGAGGATGTAGAATCCATCGTCCTTAATGAGGACGAACCAAAAAAATTGTCCAAATCGGCTCATCTCTAAGAGCTGAGATACGAGATGAATTAATTAAGTTGTTGCAAAAGCGACAAAGTATATTTGCCTGGCGTCATAGAGATATGCAAGGTATTGAACCTGAAATTATCTGCCATCAACTCAACATAGATGAAAATCTTAAGCTAGTTAAGCAGAGACGACGCACCTTTGTAAGATATTGGTATGATGTCATTCAAGATCTAGTTGAGGTAAAGAGGTTGTAGACTGCAGACTGCATCAAAGAAGTCCAGTACCGATATGGGCTTTCTAATGTCGTCATTGTGCCCAAGAAGAATGAGAAATGGAGGACGTGTGTTGATTTCACAGACCTCAGTAAGGCTTGCCCGAAGGACAATTTTCTATTACCTCGAATTGGCCAGATGGTGGATGCAGCAGTAGGATATGAGCTCATGAGCTTCACGGATACTTACTCTGGGTTTATACAAATTTTAATGCACAATGAGGATGCTGAAAAGACTTCCTTTATTACTGATAAATGAACCTACTGCTACAAGATAATTCCTTTTGGCTTGAAGAATGCAAGGGAAACCCATCAAAGGTTGGTCAACAAAGTGTTTGATCAAATTGGAAAGACGATGGAAGTGTATGTGAACGACATGCTCACGAAGAGTCTGAAAGTCGAGACCCAAGTGGCCAACCTGAAGAGAACTTTTGATACTATGTATAGATATAAAATGAAACTAAATCTAGCGAAGTGTGAGTTCGACGTCACTGCGAGAAAATTTCTTAGATTTATTGTTAATCAAAGGGGGATTAAAGCAAACTCAGCTAAAATCAAAGCAGTGATTGACATTCAGACACCAATAATAATAAAGGATGTCCATAGGTTAATCTAAAGAGTGGCTACCCTAAATACTTTTGTCTCCAGGGCAACTAACAAGTGTTTACCATTATTCAACATCTTAAGGAAGTATTTTACCTGGGATAAATAGCATGAAAGGGAATTTTAATAATTTAAGGCTTATCTCGGCTCCCTAATACTACTCTTCCGGCCTGTTCAAGGAGAGAAATTATTCCTATATTTGGTGTCTCAGAGTCGGCCATCAGTGTCACCATTGTCCGAGATGATGATGGTGTTCAGAAGATTTTCTACTTCAATGAAAAATCTCTGTAAGGGGAAGAGTTAAATTACCCAAAGATGGAGAAGCTAGAGTATGCCTTAATACATGCCTCTAGAAAGTTGAATCCCTATTTCAAAGCACACATGATGGTGTACTAATAGACACTTCACTTAGGTAAGTCATTCATAAACCCAAGAAATCGGGTAGATTAATGACTTGATCAGTTAAGAAAGGTGAGTTTGACATCATCTATTATCCGAGAAGTGAAATCAAGGGAAAGGCGTAAATGATTTTATGGTAGAGTTTAGTTGAACACTAGAAATGATTTCGAAGTTGCCAAAGAGGTCTAATTTCCACCGATTGTTAAAAACATCATCTACTGGATGAGAAGCGCAATCAAGGCACAAGCGCTAGTAGATTTTGTGGCAAAGTTTACCTAGACCGCTAGAAATGATTTTGAAGTCATTAAAGAGGCCAAAGTTCCACCGATTGTTCAAAAGGAAGCTGTTGTAGAGGAAGTATGACCCAATATGTCAGAGCAATTGGCTAAAAAAGATCCCTTGATCAAGAAAGGAGCATTGGGTGAAGGTCCTTTTTCAAAAGGAGGACCTATTTGGAGTTTATTTATAAATGGATTATCAAGTGAAAGCGTTAGTGGGGAAAGCTTAATACTACCGACCCCGGATGGAACCGACATAAAATATACTTTACGGTTCAACTTTAAAGCGTCAAATAATTAATTAGAGTATGAGGCTCTACTGTAAGACTCTCTCTAGCTAAGACACTCAATGTTGGCCAAATAATAGCTCACAGTGACTCTCAGCTGAACGTCAACCAAGTGTTGGGAATCTACGAGGCCAAAGATGAAAAAAATAGCCAAGTACTTATCTAAAGTGAGGAAGATGTTGATTATCTTGGATGAAGTTAAGATAAAATCGATCCTAAGGTTGGAAAATGGTGGGGCTGATGCATTGGAAAGACTCGTATCGGTGAATCGAATATAGATTTGATAGTCTGTGCCTATTGAAATTTTATTGAAGCCAAGTATCGAAACTAAGGAGGTCGCATGAATTTGTACTAAGTTGGAATTTGGGAGAGTCTTAGATGTATCCTATCACCAAGTACATCAAGGACTTGAAACTACTAGAATCCAAAGTCGAGAGAAGAAAGATCAGATACTGTGTGGCTAAGTTCACCATCATAAGTGATGTGCTTTATAAGAGAGGTTTTTTCCTCCCACTTCTTCGGTGTGTACACCACACATAAACATAATATTTTCTTTGAGATGTGTATGAGGGATCATGCACGAGTCATGTGGGGGAATGATCTTTGGCCAAGAGGATCGTCACTTGGGGATACTTCTGGTTGACATTAGCAAAGGACTCGGCTGAGTATATATATAAAGTACTGATCTCGTACGCAAATCCCATAGCGTACTAGTCTACTAATCCCCAGGTTCGAATTGATGTTATGATTAATCATATAAGTGTTCACTCATTTTAATTCCTGATTCATCTCACTCGAACCCATTTATCCATTGGCATATCACATATACCAAGCCACAAAATTATTCCCTAGTAGTCCCACTCTACCCGGAAGCCCCTACGGCCATTCCTCAAGCTTTAACGAGTCAAAACAACACACAAACAAAATCTGGACAGGCCAGGAAATCGAATCGGTTCACGTGATAGACCAACCAATTTGGTTAAGAGAATTAGTTCGCTCCACCAGCAAATCGGTTCAATTTCCTACAAGGCCTGTCGTCTTCTTCCTCGTGTTTTTACCTCTAAAACCCTCCAATGACGTACCAAACCGCTCAAAAAATCAAATTGATATCCCACATCAAGATATTATCAACCCAGAAGTATTCTAACATTAAATTAAGCCTTAATCCGTCATCTAAACAGAAGGATTCCTAATCATGATTCAATTTTAACAACTCAAAATTTATCAATCTTGATTTTTTATTGATTCAAACACCCCATCAATGTTCTACTTGTTCATAGTTATAAACCCAAAATTAAATCAAGAAATTCTTACACCTTCATAATCACTTAATAGCCAATACAAATTAGAGGTTCAATCATCCTCTAAGTCTTCTTTAATTAATAATCAAAGTTCACACCTTTAATGTTAGACTTGGTTTTAATTATCTATAAAGGTAATTACCTACATAATTGCATCTAAAGCAAGTAAATACTTGCTTTTAAGATTCTGAATCCAAAGTCCCTTCATGTAGGAATGATTCTGAATTTGGAGATGCTCTTCTCCTCTCTTCTTTATGGTTATTCTCCCCCTCCTTCTCTTTTCCTTTTCTTTTAAAATCTCTGTAACTCATAATTATTTAGAGATTGAAAAGTGGGGCTCCCTCTAAACATTATATAGCTCCTTATTATAACCCAATACCATTTTTCCATTAAACACTTGGTGTAAAAATACCACCATACCCTTATACGAGTCCTATTATGTCTAATAAGCTTTTGGAACTCAATCATAATACCTGGGTCTCTATTTTAGACTATTTCGACCCATTCTGGATCATTGGTTCATTTAAAAAGGTCATCCGAGTCACCCAACTATAAATACATTAATATATCAATAACTAGGCCCGACACGTGCGTAGAACACAACATAATAAAATATAAATCCATCGATGTAACCCTCTATCGACATAACATAATAATCCATTGCTTTCCAACTCATAAATGACATATAATAAATCAAACCACTATCTACTTATCACATATAAGTAAATAATAATAATAAATATTAATCCTTAACTCGCTAATTAGTATTTACTGAAATCAATTTAATTTTCCATATTAAATTAATAAATCCATGCACATGTAACAGTACATGGTATTACATTCTCCCCCTAATAACATAATTTTGTCCTTCAAAATTTGAACGTACTTTCCACAAAGAGCTCTGGATCCTTTTCCCGCATGTTGTCCTAGTGCTCCCACATCAACTCGATAATATTGTGGTGTCCCACTTTACATGCCCTAACGGTACCACTTTTGATCACAGCGTCCACTCGTTGCAACCCAAAATGGCAACAAATCTCTCCTCATAAGAAATATCCGACTGTAGGTTAATCTCATCCAACGCTATACATTGATAAGCCATATCATTTCTGCGATACCTCCTGAATGATGACATATGAAACACATCATGAATTTGCTGCAAATGCTTAGATAAGGCGATCTTATACGCAACCGGCCCCACCCTGGGAAAATTACCTACATACTTAGGAACCAACTTCCCCTTCTTCCCGAATCGCATCACTCCCTTTATGGGAGATACCCGCAACAACACTTGATCACCCATGTCAAACTCCAAAAATCTCTTCTTCACATCGGCATAACTCTTCTGCTTGTTTAGAGCAACCAAATATGACTCCTGATCAACTCAAGCTTTGCTAATGTCTTCTAAATCATGTCTGACTCGAGAAGCTTATTATCCCCCACCTCCAATCAACAAAAGGGAGAACGATAATGTCTCTCATACAAAGCCCCGCCTCAAACGGTGCCATTTTAATTGTGAACTGGTATGAGTTATTATACGCAAACTCTACCAAAGGTAAATACTTCTCCCAGCTACCCTTAAAGTACATAATACACATCCTCAGTATATCCTCCAGTATATGATTCAACCTCTCCGACTATCCATCAATCTGCGAGTGGTACGCCATGCTCAAATGCAACTCCATCCCCATCGCCTCCTAAAAATTCTACCATAGGTGGGACACAACGAATTTATACCGATCCAGATTAATTTTGAATGATACCCCATTCATCCTCACTAACTCTTCTATAAAAAGCTGGGCATATTGCCCAGTCGCAAAATCCACTTGAACTGGTATGATATGAGTTACCTTGGTCAATCTATCCAAAATAACCTAGATGGACTTGTGACCCCTCTGCGACGTCGGTAACCCTATAATGAAACCTATCGATATACTCTCCCACTCCCTATCAAAATCTCTAATGGATGCAAAACCCTGACTGGTCTCCTACGATCAACCTTCTACATTCAACACATGGTGCACCTGAAGACAAACTCCGCCATATCTCGCTTCACACCGATACACTAATATTGTTTCCTCATAACTTGGTACATTTATCCTTTTTAGGATGCATTGAAAACCATGAACCATGTGCTTCCTCTATAAATTCACACCATAGGTCCTCATTGTTTGGACAATCAGCCTTCCATTAAAGTGTGAGACACCCTCAACAGTAATTGAGTAAGGATTCACTCCACTTGTCAATAATTCCTATATCATCTCTTGATAAGAAGGATCCCCTTCCTGTCCCTTCACAACCCTCAAAATGATCTCCGGTGTGATAATCATCAGTGCTATATAAGCTCGAACTGCCTCCTCTTCCCTACGAAGCTCATCTTACTTCGTCTTCCATAATGCTTCTAACTTCGCTATAAGCATGAATATCAATGCATCTTCCACCATGATATTGAATATCAAACTAACTAGGGCACCCATGCACCTTATACCACGTGCTCACAGGCAAAAATCACTAATGCAACATGCATACATCCAAAAATCAACCATACATACGATGTATGACCATATAGTAAAGGTATATTCAATTACCCTACAAATCGCAACTCAACCCTTCTTGAGATTTCCCCACTTATCCAACTAGTTGTACAAACATCCCTAAGTGATCTCGACATTGGACTCCTTGGCTTCACTGGCCTTAAATCGTATAAAATCTTGCTACTCGATGCATTATATTTTCACATATGTAATGCATAACATATTAAATTAACATCCTAGAGCCCAAATGTCTCTCAACTCTGGACACTTACTAAGCCTCATACATGGGACATCTCGTAAGCAAAATCCAAACAAGGAACCCTCCCGATACACTATCGCCTAGCTTAGTTGTTTATCGATATCCGTTGACCCATGACACAGTATTGGGACACCCCAAGGTGATGTACTCCAATGAATAAAACCCTGTCCTAAAAGCTGATAAATCTGATCTCTCAACTCCCTCATCTCTAAAGGATCATACTGTATGATGCTCGCACTATTGGCCTAGTCCCTGATGCTAAGTCAATCACAAACTCAATCTCTTGACTCGTCGGTAACCTCAATATATCCTAAATCACATCAGCAAGGTCCCTAACCACATGGATCATATATAATGAGACAACTATACTCCTCAAAGTATCCTCCTCAATATAGTACAAATGGGTGCTCGACCCTTCGTACGGATGAGGCTTCACCATAGGAAACATATTCTTCCCTAGAATATCGATCCTAGCCTTACTGTAATAGTCCACCATCTCTTTACACGTTGCTAATCAGTTCATAATCTGGATAACATCATACTCATACATATCTGAAATGAGTAGATTCACTAATGATATAACCCCTCAAGGTCCACACCCACTCCCCTGTAGATGGATTAAATGAGAGCCCCGTTACCCAACGGTAAATCTATGATCATAATAATATCTGATGCTATATTGAGTGAACCCATCTCACATGCGAATCTAGTGTTAACAAAAGAACATGATGCACCCGTGACACACAATACTCGCCCCATATGCTCATGGATGGAAAACATACCCTCAATTGCTAACGGCGCTGGTGATAAAACTGGTATAGAGACATTAAACACAGACCCAAACTCTAATTGCTCCTATGGAGGTGACAATGCTAGAACTACTAGTGGGGCTGAAAGCTACTTTAGCTGCTACCCCAACTGGGCATCCTGCTATTAACCCCTCATCGCATGTGGCCTTGATCCCCACATATGAAATATCTCCTTGTAAAATCTTCCTACCTCTGGATCTACCGGCCCTAACAAGGCTGCCCTTATCGCTGGCCCTGATGGCTTCCAGTCTGGTTCCCCTGACCCTGTTGGCCCTAAGGAATGTTTTATTGTACCTGATGTCCCTGCCTGTAATTATCATTACCCGACCTAAACCTCTTAATCGGGCCCCTTGTTGGGAACCCCACTCCTACTACTGCAACAACCCACCAACACCGTTGCCCCCAGTCTTACCCTGCTGGATCAACTCTCTTGTCCTCTTCGCCCCCCTCAGATCAAAGCGATGGTTCTGTCATTGAATAAATGCAACATTAACGACATCAGTATAAGTCCTTGACACTGGTTTCCTCGACAGATGCCGGCGGATCCTCCAAGTAAGCTGGCCCATAAACATGAGAATTTGCTTCGTATCGGTGTTCCCATAACCTAGAATAAAGTTTACCAAGCGAGTGAACTCTTTATTATACTCAACCACTATCCGACCCTCCTATGTGATCTCGAATTATCCTCCTCATCTCTATCCGCATGATCTACGAAAAGAAGTTATGATCAAATCGAACCCAAGACTCCTAAATAGTCATAATCTCTCTCTCTCATCTAGCATCGTAACCAACTCCAACCACTGTAAAGCTGCTTTAACTAGCTTAAACATAGCTAGTATATGATTTTGAGTGTGGATGCACTCAGCCATACATAGATGCCTCTGGATGTCCTTATTCCACTGGCTTGCTGCTACGACATCTGCATTAACCTGAAACTCCAATGGATGGCCCTACTAAAAGGCCTCCCTGATTATCTCCCACACCGACAACACTGGGTGAGTTTGTAATGTTAATGCCACTGATAGCTATGGTTGTACCCAGGGAAAGTTCTGTACCATGGCAGTCATAGCGGCATTAACCGCTTGTGATACTATGGTTGGAACCTCAACTATGGTCATATTCATCTGTGTGGCCTATGGCTCAGACTAAGCTTCCCCTTCTGCGACCCTCTTTACTACATGAGCCGATATACCTCTCCTGGTGTTCAGCATCTGAAACTAAGACAAAATTGTATGACATACCACTTGAATATATACGATAGCAAAAGAATGTAAACGCACAATATGAAACAACAATCCTAATTATATGGCTCTATATTAACGAAACGCAACACTAACAATGTAGCAAGTTCACATAGATACTAAGGACACTAGAACATGGCTCTGATACCAACTATGACACCTCGCCCATTCTAATATCGAGTGATCAATCCTTTATTAAAATAAAATAGGAATCCATTATGATTTCATTTTTAACATCACTGTCGCAACAAATAATAATATATAACACAAAATAAAACCATATATACAACTGAATATGTAAATTAATTGACTGCATAAATAAATAATTGTAGACCGAATAAACCATCGACGACTATAAATAACTATCCATCGTAAATAATAATTGATAAATAAATCGAATCTGTCATGAAATAAAATCCTATCCAACTACGAGCAACACACCAAAAAGCAAATACTTAAATGAAATTGCATCATATCTAGATAGAAATGACTGAAGCAACTACCATAAAATCCACCAGTATCCACAGATACTTCTTGCAACAACAGGAAAGATATATCCCTACTGACCCTACTGCTGTTGCACACTTGGGGTTTTAAAAAGAAATAAGAAAAGAGATTTGGCCCTAGGTCAAAGCCTGAAGATGTCTGAAAATATTTTGCAAGTAATTAAATGCTTTAAATCAATAAAACATAGAATGTATTACTCTCACAATTAACTTATCGATTGCACTCACATGAAACTTATCCTCACTCGTCATCTATAGTTCGCACCTAACGTATTTATTTTATTATTCTAATTTTGCTACCCAATCTAACTGGGACAATAACCACAATTAAATCCCATCCCTCTTATAATTACCATTAGATAACCATATACTACCCTTGGACAAACATGCTTGTTAATGCCAAGATGGATTGCCCACTATGCGCAACCTCCTATCGATAGCACTGTCGAGTAGGTATGTTCAATACAAACAAGTAACAATCACACATAGATCTATATACTAGTCACCCAATACGTATATATATATAAAGTACTGCTCATACATAAATCCCAAAGTGTATTATTCTACCAATCCCGAAGTCCGAACTCACTTCCTGTTTAATTATATAAGTTCTCACTCACTTGAAATCCCGGTTCATTTCACTGGAACCCATATATCCGTTGGCATATCACACCTACCAAACCCCAAAAATATTCCCCAATAGTCCCACTCTACTCCGGAAGCCCCTTGGTCATTCCCCAGACTCTAACGGGTCAAAATAAGACATAAATAAAATATAGGTAGGACAGCAAATCGAAATGGTTCGCTTGGCAGACTGAACCAGTTCGATTGAGAAAACTAATTCTCTCCCCTAGAAAACCGATTTGGTTTGCTGGGTAATCGGTTGTATTCTTCCTCGACTTTTCGCCTCTAAACCTCTCCAATGGAGGTCCCAAGCATTCCTAAATATCAAATTGATACCCCACATCCATATATTATCAACACATAAGTATTCTAACATCAAATTAAACCCAAATCCATCATCTAAACACACGGATTCCTAATCATGGTTCAATCCTAACAACTCAGAATTTATCAAACTTGAATTTTCATTGACTCAAACACCCTATCAATGTTCTACATGTTCATGGTTATAAACCCATGATTAAATCATGAAATTCTTAGATGTTCATCATCACTTAATATCCAATACAAATCAGAGGTTAAATCATCCTTTAATTCTTCTTCAATTAACTATCAAAGTTCACATCTTTAATCTCAAATTTGGTTTGAATTAACTATGAAGGTAATTATCTACACAATTGCATCTAAATAAAGTAAATATTTGCCTTTAAGGATATGAATCCAAAGTCTCTACATGATGGAATGATTTTGAATCTAGAGTTCCTCTTCTCCTCTCTTCCCCATAGTTCTTCTTTCCCTTCCTACTCTTTTTGCTTAAACTCTCTCTTACTCATAATGATCCAGAGATTAAAAAGTGGGTTGTCATCCACCCCTCTAAACCTTATACACCTCATAATTATACCCTAATCCCATTTTCCCATTAATCCCTAGGTGTAAAAAGATCACCATACCCTTATATGGGTCCTGCCATGTCTAAAAAGTCCTTGGAACCCAATTATAACAACCGAATACCTACTCTGGACTATTTCGCCCCATTTCAAATCATGGTTCACTAAAAAAGGTCATCCGAGTCACCCAACTATAAATAAACCAAAGTCTTATTAACCGTACCTTACACGTGCCTGTAGTACGTGTCACTCATAAAATATATAAATCCACCGATGTAATTCTCTATCGACATAACATAATAAGCCATCACTTTTCACTCATAAACGACAGATAATCAATCATATATCTATTTACTTATCACACACAAGTAAATAATAATAAATATTAATCCTTAACTCGCTAATTAATATTTACAAACCAATTTAAGTTTCCCAATTAAATTAATAAATCCGTCACAGGTGGAAATTAAATACTCATAAAAGTATGGGGTGTTACAATCATACTAAAAAAACAATCACATACCCTTATTTTATATATATATATATATATATATATATACACACACACACACACATGTATAAATATATATACATATACAACCTCAACATAGGCATACCCTGTAATCTTATAATTCCACGAAATAATAGTTACATAACCCAAATCATTCCTATCAAAAGCCTTTTTCTATGAACCTAAATCCTCACATTTCGCATAAGCCAAAACCCTAATAAAAAATTCAAATAGAAATTAGCTAAACATGGGTATCAATATATACACATTGATTTTAAGGACAAATTCAAAATTAGCTAAATAAATAATTACTATATAAAAAAGTTCTCATTAACTTCTTTGAACAATACCATATAAGAAAACTTCTTAAATCGAATTATTTAATAATTATTGAACCTGATAATTGTTGAACATATCATTTTTAATCAAAATTGCTTAGGAAAAGTTCAAACAAAAATCAATTAAAGAATATATCCACACGAACTCAAATTGATTTTATATGTGTGTTTGCTTGCTGGGGATGTGTGTGTGTTCACATGTGTGTGAGTGAGGGAGAGAGAGATGAAGTATTACCAGTGAGTGTGAAGGAAAGAGAGAGTCTTTGGTAAGGGTGAGGGGGAGTAAAAATTGCTGATGAGAGAAATAGAGAGAGAGAGAAATTGCGGGTGAAATAAAAAACCCTAGTGGGTTTTATTTATAGTTGAAACATGGTCATGATCTTGATTCGTAACCCCTGTGACCAATAAAGCTTCATACATGGTCACGGTTTTGAGCCGTGACCCCCCGTATGACCAATAAAGACTCATATATGGTCACGATCTTGAGTCGTGACCATTAGGTGGTGACAATTTTAAACTAAAGGAATCAGGTCACGGTTTGGTCATGGTGTGGGACCGTTACCATAGTTCACAGGTATTGGTTACAATTGGGGATCGTGACCACAAGTGTGACGAATTTAGTGGGAATTTTAGTTCCTTATGGGTGGTGGTTTAGTCAAGGTCCGGAGCCGTGACTCTGATTTTCATGGTCTAGAACCGTGACCCACCCCCTGTTTATGTCATCCTTTACTTTGGTCATAACCTTTGTCATTAGTTTTGTGTGGTAGCCACATATTTTGACCATGACCACCTTGGTCACGAATTTGGACCGAGACCAAATCACTGTGACCATTTTTGGGTTTTAGCTTAGTGATAGTAATTTGAGGAATTTGTACATTTGATGCAGTGAAGTAACTGTTGGTATAGTTTTTATCGAGAAGGGGCACCCTCTAGCAGAGAAGGTAGAGCATCGTAGACATTCAAAGAGTTACAATGTTCAATATCCCAGTGTAGAAGTGATATAGTAGAACCATTTAGTTTTGTTAGGGTGAAAGAGCTCCAATGAGGATAAGTAATCAATTTTGATCATTTGAATTATATTGACTAAGTGGATAAGGAGCCAAGAGTTCATAAATTATTGTATAAGAATGTATTTAGGACACATCAGAAGAGGTAGTGTTCATAATAGGGTGTATAAAGATTACCGGAGTAGGCAAAAGAGCTTTTGTGATGAATGATGACATGATTTGGGGGCCCAAAAAGTAGGTCAGGTACTTTTGAAGACCTCCTTGAGGATAGAGATTGTGAAGTCGGGCTCTAAAGGGAAGTTGTCATTCCGATGTATAAGTCCTTTTCCATACTAGTGGATACGATATCGTTTGATATCACCTTATTAACGTAGTGACATGAGATGTCAATATTTATAATTTTATAGGTGTTGTGTTATGTGTATATTATTCTAAATTAAAATTGGACTTAATACATAGTAATGAATTAATAAATATTTAATAATAATTTTTGGGACTCGTACAAATTGAAATATTAAGAAGTTAGTTTGATACTTTGGGTTGATATTTATGACATTTATAATCTTGGATTAGGATTTAAAATTATGAATTTTAAGACCCATTGGATAGTATAGGGTTTGGGATAAGCTTTAGACATTTGGATATGATTTTAGGCTTAATGGGTCAAGGCCAATAAAGGCCCAACTCTAATTTCATTGTTAAGCATATAAAAATGGTGATTAGGGTTAAGATGAATCATTTTTATACTTGAGAAAGGAAACGCTAAAGAGAGAAGAAGGAGGATACTTTAGGAAGAAGAAAAGGGGTAAATTGAACATTGGAGAAGGAGAGAGTTTGGACAAATTGATTTGGAATTCATCTATTCAATCAAGAAAAGTGTATGTAGTATATTAATATAATTGTTGTGGTGTTAGAATATGGTTATTCATTTGATTCTAAACCCAATTATAAAATATCTTGAATTAGGTGATTTAGACAACTAATTTGAAATTGAATTTAATTAGAAAAAGTCATGTTTTCAACACGCAATGGAAATTTATACAATTATCTATAAATTTGGGTTAGATGGAATGAATTGATAGTTGTACTAGGTTTGAATTATGAAATTTAGTAAAAGCCCCTTGATTATTACACGGATTGATTGAAATTTTGGATTTATAAATTAATTTATAACCTAGGTTTCTAAAGTCTTAATTATGAGATATATACCCCTAATATGTAGGTGAATCAACTGAAAACTGTAAGGAAAAATATGGAGTTTTCTTAAGGAGTCCATGCTAAATTGGGTTGTATAGGGGGTGGAGGGGGTGAGGGGTGATATAGCCTTAAAAATGGCTGAAAATGTGGGTTCTGCACATAGGAGTTGTTAGAAGGTCTGTAGGTTGAAGAAAACAAAAATTCGGGAGTGTATCATGCTTTATCCATACAAACATATATGTTTTAGTGATGTGCGCATGGTCAGAAAGATTTGTAGGTTTTCCTAAATTGAGAAAAATGGAATGTGGGATCATTATTAGGACTAAACTATGGGGAAATAATGATTTAAGACCTTTAATAGTATGTGTCAAATTACTCGATATAAGATAAGTAAGTTAATACAAGAATGAAAGAATTATGTTTATTTGTATTGTAATTTAGGTACAACAGAGCGGATATGAGTACTTATATGATACATACTAGTTGGTATATTTATTATTATGGTTGACATAGATGTATTTTACCCTATATTGGTTAACGAAGCCTATTCAATATCCCTACTGAGAGAGATGGGATTTACCCTGGGCCGTGCGATGGTTACCACTTCAGTATTCTGGCATATAGAGATGTGTCGTACCCCGGGCTAGTCGACGGAACAACTTTGGTATCCTGATAGAGAGAGAGAGACATACTTTACCTAGGCCGTGCGCCGATTACCACTTTGGTACCCCAGTATATAGTGATGTGTCTTACCGTGGGCTAGTCGAAGGTGCCACTTTGATATTTCGATAGAGAGCGACGAGCTTTACCCTAGACCGTGCTATAGTTACTCCTTCGCTACTTTGGTAATTATGAAATAGTTGGTATGAACCGTATATATGACGATATACACAGCTATATGTTTCATAGTGAAATGATTATGCTTGAAAATTATAGAGTATGTAGAGAATGATATTCAATGGAATATGAGTAATACGTAATCATGTACTCACTTGGGTCTGGGATTAAACTTATGTGATATCAAGGACTGTTAGGTTTGAAATAACCTAAAAGTGACTAAAATATGAGAAGAAGATGGATAATTATATTGTAGCCTAGAATAAATTGTATTCTTATATAACTTAAACTTGTTGTTAATGTATCATATTAACATTTTCAGGACATAGGTCACAGGTGCAACATCACCCCTGATCCAATCACGGGTTCTTAGTTGCCGATCTTTTAGGATGTAGGTGTCAAGCTTGCATGATATCCTTTTATTACTTTACTATTCTATCAAGTCGGTATGGTTATTATTACTTTGGTTTGGAATTTTATGTCCAAACAGTATAATATGTGTTGATTCTATTACTGTTGCGGCTTGGTATAAGATATTGTACGGTTCACTACTTTTACGTTGAGTTATTTATCTGTATATTCAGGTTCAGTTTTCATTTATGCTAAGAATTTTACCATTTTTTTTTAATTTCCATTATTTTTGTATTATACTTAATCAATTTATTTATGAATTTTACGGGTGTCACAACCTCGAATATTAACATACCGTCCAATGTGTGTTTGGCTAAATGATCTTTTTCTTCCACCAATAATATTATCCAACAAAGATATCAATCTCACAATATATCGTTCTTTTTAAGATCAAGTTCCACAAAATTGACACATAATTGTATCCGAGCCTAGTCCTACTACTTAAAATGCATGTAAATCAGGTGAAGATATAACTTTGCCCTCTTATCCCCATTTTCCCATAGACTAACAATATTACCCTTAATCTCATTAACACTGGGGGAGTCTACTCATCCCATTCTCAAACATTATTTGTCTCTTTCATGCCACCACATCCACACCCCTTCCATTTATCTGGATCTTAACCTGTTAATCTCAAATGATGTGAAACAAATTGATAATGACACACAAACCGCCAAATTTAAAGAAGGATCTTCAGTATTTAGTCCCAAGTGGGATGATTTTGTTACTTCAAGTCCCATGTATTTTTATTTTCAGTTGTTGGTACTATTGAGTGGCAGTTAAAAAGTTCATGGGACATGTGTCATTTTTAAGTAAATAAAGAATGGCAGCTGGAGGCGGTTATGAGAGGCTACACAAGTAATTAAAATTATAAAAATATATGAGATGGGTGATAATTAAAAGTATTAAATTGGGACTAAAGCCTAAAATCCTAATTGAAAACTACTTTTGGTTTTAAAATGCAGAATTGCAAATAAACTATCCACTTCTTTCGACTGCAGACATCAATCCCCCTGATTTCCGACTCATTGATGTCGGCTCACCATGTGTTGCTGACACAAATGATAATGGTCTATAATTTGTGTAGAATGTTATTGATGCCTTCTTCGACTTCGAGCTTTAGGTCTCTCCTTATCACCGTGTTCAACCTTTTCACGAATTCTGCCAATAATTTGGTATATAAATGATTTTACCTTTATCTTTAATTTTATTTGATTTCTTTAATTTTCAATTGAAATCCTTACACCATTTATTTGATCTTGTCATTTGTATTTCAATAGTTATATAATTATTACAAAATACAAACCACAAGCGAAAATGTGCGCGTGCTCCCTTATTAAGTAATCAAATCTTTGCTAGGGTTTTTGTTTTTAAATGTAGGAATTCAGTAAAAAAAGTTTCATATAAAGAAATAGATTTTTAGTCTAACATTTTATTTTTCATATTTTTAGAAGTAGTCCTATTGTTACATTATTTTATATTTCATTCATGTGATAGTGATTTGGGGTGTAGTTTAGATTTTGACATTATAAGTATACTCATTCTTTATTGCTCTTTAAGTAAACATGTCTTTTTGTGAAATATTTTTTCTTTAGAATCTTTCTCAATTTTATTTTTTCATCTTATTTTTCAGGATAGATAAACAAATACAATACCAAATCAGGAAGTCAGTACATCAACTCTCAAAGAAGCCACCAAAAATTCTGGTGGGTTCTCTAACCAAACAACAAAGTCATCCACTCTTTTGACATTTTGAGCCAAAAAATAAGCAACTGAGTTACATGCTTTGTGAACATGAGAAAACAAACAAGATTGGAAAGATGCTACCAATCTTTTAATAGAAGCAGTACAACTAGCATTCCAACACCGACATTCCTCACTGTTTTGGAGCTCACCTAAAACATTAGAACAATCCCCCTCTAAATCATTATTGTTAAAACAAAAATCTTTAGAAAATTGAATGGCTTCAACAACTTCAACTGCAGAGGCTTCTGCTACTCCAGGATCAAATGGAAAATGGATGTGCTTGGACATAGCTGCATGAAATTCACCGCTCTAATCCCGAATTACTACTCCCAAATGGATGCTACCTGAGTTTGAAAATGTTTTCGCATCATAATTCAATTTGTATTGGTTCTCCAACAGTTTTTCCAATTTTCCTTGATCCCAAATCATTGATTTGTTAAAACAGTCCTTGGAGTAAAAAATAAGCGTTGTGTAAAAACGCTTGTCGTTGTCATCGATTTTTTACCTCGGTAAAAAAACTAAACTTTAATTATGTATGTTCTATGTGTATTGGGGTGAGTTTGGGTATCGAATCCATATCGAATGTCGTTTTCAATTTAATTGATTTATCACTTTTAAAAAATAATGTAAAAGATGATTTTTATTTTTTATTTTTCGAAAGGTTTTAATGCTACAATTAATATAGACGAATATTTAAACTAAGTTAATATAAAAATGTAAATAACATAGGTTGAGAATTAAATCCCCCATCTTGGAATACATAGCATTATTGGTTACATAGTAAAATAGATCTTAAACGTGATTGAGACCCATTTAAATAATTATTTAAACCCGGGATGTCATTCTCCAAATATCCATAAAAGTCTATAAATGAATTTGGCATCAATAATATACCCAAAATTACACGCGTAATGTCGCAAATATAGTGCACACGTGATATATGCCATTAAGGTCCCCATGTGTAATTTATGGGAGTAATCAACCCATTAAAACTGCTCTATTTCATCATACCATAGGGAAGAAACTACATGCCCAAGGTGCATTAATTAATATCAACCTAATTTAATTTAACTAGAAAACATTTTTACTTATTTAAATAAACCAATGTGTGAGGAGAAATATTTTTTAAAGGTTGAAAAATAATTTTAAATGTGAGTAACTAATTATGAAAGAAATTAACTAATTAAAAAGAATTTAAACTAATTATAAAGAAATTGACTGTTGATGTAAAAAACTAGATTACTGTAATTATTTAATCACAGATAAATAAATGAGACCAAAGATTTTAAAGTGGTTCAGCCTTATATGAATGGCCTACGTCCACTGTTATGTTATTGCTGAGTGTTTGGGAATTCTCGATTACAAGTGCTATCAAGAAATTCCGGTCCCCTTCAATGAGGGTGATACAAGGTATTTATAGCCCTTAGGCTGTACATGAAAGGGTGTTACATTAAATGATACACATATGAAAGGGTAATTCATTTAATGTTCTTCAAACGTGTGCGTCAAGATGATAAGCATTCAATGAATAGTTGAACTGTTGAATATCTGGCAATTAATGCTGCAGTCGAGATGCAGCTCGAACCGCCTTAGTTGCTCGTCGTCCAAGAGTTCCTCGGAGTATTGGAGTTCCTCGGAGGACAAGAATTCCTCGGAGGGTTGGTGTTCCTCGGAAGACTGGTGTTCCTCGGAGTACACCTGTTACTCGGAGTGAGTATGTTGGTCGAGGGAATGATCTTCCTCGTTGCTATTATGCCACGTAGGTTTACACGTGTCTTCTTATTATTCATCCACATCAGCATAATAATTTTGGTATCAACAGAAGCCCCCAATGTTTCATATTTCGAACTTTGAGGAGTATGGAACATTCTTTCTCGGTATATGGCATTATTAAATGACCTTCCTGGGTTTTAGGAGCCTTTTCTTCGTATTTGAATTTCCTTCCAAATTCGCAGAATCCGCCTTTTTGCATTTTTATAAGCGCTTCGATCTTCGTGCCCTTTTTGTCCTTTTAGCCGCTGGTAGCGTAATAGTTTCTTTTTTGTAATCATTTCTTTCGCCGTTTCCCAAGGCAAAGTATTTAAGCTTCAGAGGCAATCCCATCGTCTTCTACCTTTTCAATTTCTGCTTTCGAGTTTTCTATAGCTTTTCTCTCTCCTGTGCGTTCATCCCTTTCTTCGTTTGTTTATCAACAGATCTCCTTTTTCCTGTAAGATTTTCTTCCTTCTCCTTCATTTCTTTTTATTCACCATGGTTTATATTATCGAATCTCTTGAGAAATTCCGTTCTGACTTTTCTATTCCTTCTTGGGTAACTTTGGAAAGTCTTTCTGAGCCTTCAAGTTATTTTGATTTGGCTGAGGGACATTGGTTCCCTAGCCTCTTTATTGCTGAATGTGGATTTTCTTTTCCACCAAACCCTTTGTGTTTAGAGTTCTGTCAGTATTTCGATGTTGTCCCTGCAAAAATAGCCCCCAACACATGGAGAATAGTTAATGGGGTGTATAAGTTAAATCAAACTCATGGAACTCGTATAGGAATTCATGAGATTATGTACTGTTATAGATGGGCTGTTTTAGACAATGTTTATTATTTAAAAACTAGATTTTTGAATAGGGCTCTAGTAGTCAACCTCCCTGATGCTAACATGGATTATTTTGAACATGGAGTAGTTATAAAAAATTGGCAACATGCCCCTTTGGTTGGAGATGCAGTATATGAGGGTCCCAGATGCCCCCCATATGGCAATGGGATAGGTTATTTTCATCTTATTTTGTTTTTTGCAATTATGATTTCATTGTGTTTGACAAAATGTATGACTGATATTTCACTATGTTTTTGTTTGCAGTCGACAGCAAGAGAAAAACTCCAAAATAAACAGAAGTTAATATCAAGCATTTAAAACATATCTGGAGTTTGCATCAGAAGGTTGCAGACGAGCACGTTAGGTCTGCTTCATACTTGCTGCAGTACATGAGCTATACATCCTTTTTTATTGCTCGTCCTGTGGTTAGCATTAGCGAACCATTGCCAGCTTCTGAAGACTCTTCACCAGACTCTCACATTCCTTTGAGTCAGAAGATGGGCAAGAGAAGAGTTCCTTCTCTCTTTGAAGAGACCTCCTCTGCTGGAGATGGAAAGAGAAATAAAGCCGATGTCCCAAAGGGGATAAAGAAAGTGGATGCTTCCCCTTCTGTTGCTTCTCAGAAGGCCACCGAGAAGCCCCCAGTGGCTCCTGTACAGAAGGATGCGCCTGTGGAAGTAATCACTATCTCTCCAACCAAAAGTTCTTCTTTGGTTGAGGTTGTTGAGAAGACACCGAGGAGATTGAAGAAGTCCTCCTCGGTTAGTTTTTCTGAAGTCATTCCCCAGCTCCAAGCTAGTGGAGATGGTGTTCCAACCATTATTCCCCCGAGCTCTGCAATGAGCTTGGTAAAGACTTGGACTATTCCTGAAGTCCAAGGAATCGAGGAAAACATGTCTAGGGATATGCTGACATCCTTAGCTACTCGTCACATTGATTCAGTAAGTTTCTTCTTATCTTGAATTCTTCTTTCCTTCTATTAATATATGTATCTCGGCACTAACTCATCACTACCTTCTTTTTCAGCTGGTGAGTTGCTTTAACACCATAGTGAAGAAAGATGAGGCGCTCAAGGCTTCAAGATCCTCGTCTGGAGTAGAGGATGCTTTCCTGAGTTTGGCCCAATCTCTGAAGGAATCCCGTCAAAAGTACGACGAGGATAAAGGTGAATGGGAGAAGAAATTGGCTGCATCTGAAGCAGAGAAGGTGCAGTTGGGAAATAAAGTGAAGGACTTGGAGAGAGAGAATAAGAAATACGCCGAGAAGCTCACTACCTTCGGGAGCTTGAAAATAAGCTGAAATCAGCTGCGGAAGAGATAACCCTTCTGCATGAAGTAAATCGTCAGAAGGAGGAGTTGGAGGCCAAGCTGAAAGCCTCCGAGGACCTTCTATCCGAGAAGCTCTCCTCGGAGAAAATGAAAAGAAAGATGGCAATAAAGAAGTCTTTCAACACAGGTTGGGACAAAGGGTGGAACAAGGGAGTAGCTGCCATGATGACTCAGGTGCAATATGGAAGTTTGAAATACTTCCGAGATGGATGGGTTGCTGCTTTGAAAGAATTGAAGGTGAGCGAGGACTCCGAGTTATTTCAATAGCATCTCCCCGGTCCTCCCCCAGCCATCGAGGATGAAGAAGAGGACGAAGCTACCTCAGAAGAATCTTCACTGGTAGTGGGTGATCTCATCCTTACCCAGCCTGCTGATGAGGAGCTTTCATCTATGCCAGCTCCTCCAGAACAAGTTCCAGCTCCCGCCGACCAACTCATTATTTCCACCGAGCAACCAAGCTCCTCGTCCCAGCCTCCCGAGAAAGTCTTGTGAGACAAGGAAAAGGTGTGAAGTTGTTCGGTATTCTCTTTTTGTTTTTCTTTTTACTTGTACTTTGTATCCCAGATCTTTATAACTTTGCCTTATGATCTAATAAAATTTGAGTTCTTTTCTTCCATATGATTGTCTCTTCTCTATCTGCACTCTGTCTTGATCTTCTTTTTCTTTCTCTGTTAGTTTCTGGCCAGGATGGATCTTCTGTCTGCTAATGACACAAAGTTGATGCAGCAATGCCATGAATATTATAAAGCTGGTCACACAGACCTAAGTGCATCAGAAGTTGCCGACATCCTTGGCCATGGTGCTTCAGAGCAGGCAGTAGAAGCTTATCAATACCTGAAGGGCTTACTTGATCGAGCTGTGGCCAATAACGTGGCTTACTATGATATGATCGAGGAGCTTCAATATACTCTAGAAGATCTTCAGACTCAGTACAAGGAGTCAAATGCCTTGTTACATGAGGGGTATGAAAAGAAATATTAACAGCTTTCTGCCGAGAAGGGCTACGACAAACTCCTTACTGGGTATGATGTCAGAGAGAGGACCCTAAAGGGAGAAGTTGAAGCTTGTAGACAAATTGCTGAACTGCTGGAGTAAGAGAATAATAATTTGCAGAAAGAGCTAGCACAATATAAGTCTTTAGCCTCTTCTTCAACAACGGTAATCCCAGTGATCGATGAGGGATTTTCCTTATTAGAGGTTGAGAATGCCAAATTAAGGCAAGAGTTGGATATCCTGAGAAGATCTGTTACTTCTACTCGGGGACGAGGAAGAGGTTCTCGTGGGCGAGGAAGAGTTGCCCAGGATGTTGTCGAGGAACGAAGTACTCCACCTGCTCGGGGTCGATCAAGAACTCCTCGTAGTATTGAAGAAGCTCGTACTCTGTTAACATTGGAAACTCAAGCGTACCAATTGAATGAAAAAGATCGGGCTTTGTCTGAAATGTCCAAGAAAATCCTAACTTTGGAGGATCAACTTACTGCGACGAAGTCTGCTTTAGAGAATAAGGACATTTTTGCAAAAAACCTTCACGAGCAGTTGGAGAGACTAACTTTCCAATTCCATAAACAGCCCAGGGAATTTTGGATGGGTGGGTACAATGAGGCACTATTCCATTTAGATGCTCGTATCCAGAATGCCACTAATGAGGGCTATAAACAAGGCTGGTTGAATGCCTTATGCGTGTTGAAACTTAAACAGGGACATTACTTGTGGGACTATTATGACCCTGGGGTACTTGACTTGCCTGTGACACCGTTCAATTTGGACAAGGAATGGATCCCAGCTCGTGCCATTCCTCGGAGCTTAATTGCACAATACCTCGGTGACTACAATCTTCATTCTCAGATCGAGGAATCTCGTCCCGAGCATCTATTGGACACACCTTCAATAATGAATGTCAGAATGCTGAAGGACTTGAATTTTATTAATTCTCCTCAGACTTTAAATGATCCACCTGCTGGTGAGGAACCTATTTCAAAAGCTGAGGGAAAGAAACCAATAGAGTAGGGATATCAATGTAACAGTTAGTATACATGTAATTTGTAATTCGTTTTGAATTTTAATGAAAGACTTTCATTTTCTGTTTGCAAATCTGTATTGCTATTGTTTTGTACTTGTCTAACACTTTTATATTTGTGATTGCATAACAATACTTTGTGGTTCATCAACCAATCTAGTAATAAAAAGTTACAAGTATCAGTAATGTTTCTCGATCACTTAATAATAAAGTAATGAGTATAAAAATGTTTAAAATTTTTCCAACCAACCAAGGTTGTTAAATTGTGCTCGTCGACCAATTACAGTTAGTGAGAGTTTTTATCCCCGACTAACCATACTTTATAAATTTTTTCATAAAATGTGTCCGACCAACCAAGGTCGATAATTTTATCCTCGTCGACCAACTACAGTTAGTGGATTTTGATCCCGACCAACCATACTTGGTTCAGTTTGGAATATTTTGTATTTTCTGGAATAGTTTTACCTTCCGACCAACATAAGTTGGCATATTTTGTTTCTTAACCAACCGAGATTGGCATTTTAAAGAATCACATGTTCTCGCTCTTTTACCCACCGGAGTTGGTATGAGTTCGAACTATCAGTGTCCACTAGTTATTTTACCAACCGGAGTTGGTCACGCTAGTGTATGCCTCCTAACCAAAGGAGTATAGTTTGTTCTCGCCCTTTTACCAACCGGAGTTGGTCGTGGTTCTGAACTATCAGTGTCCACTAGTTATTTTACCAATCGGAGTTGGTCACGCTAGTGTATGCCTCCTAACCAAAGGAGTATAGTTTGTTCTCTCCCTTTTACCAACCGGAGTTGGTCGTGGGTCTGAACTATCAGTGTCCACTAGTTATTTTACCAACCGGAGTTGGTCACGCTAGTGTATGCTTCCTAGCCAAAGGAGTATAGTTTGTTCTCGCCCTTTTACCAACCGGAGTTGGTCGTGGGTCTGAACTATCGTCTTCTTTTTGCTGTCGAGCAGCGTAGTGTTGTACACTAGTATTCCCCGAAAAACTTTCAATAAAAGTAGAGAAGATGGTGAAACATCATCGTTTTATTCATATTGATAGAACTGCTTTACATTTTACATTACTGATAATACTTGCGTAGGTGTTAAGCATTCCATGCATTCTTAAATTCCTCTCCTTCTAGAGTTGCTATTCGGTAAGTTCCTGGTCGGACAACTGCGGTAACTCGGTAAGGTCCATGCCAGTTTGCTTTCAACTTATTGTGCTTCTGAATGACCTTCTTTAGCACATAATCTCTTTCTTTTAAGTCGCATTTTTTCACCCTCTTGTTGTAGAACAGGGCTGTTCGCTGTTGATAAGCAGCATTCCTAATGGCTGCCTCTTCTCTAACCTCCTCGAGCATATCCAAATCTAATCTTCTCATTAAATCGCTGACTGGGGAATTGAAATTCAGCACTCTATATGTTGGAAGACCCAACTCGGCAGGTATTACAGCCTCACTTCCAAATGCCAGCATATATGGTGATTCTCCAGTTGCTGCTCGGGGAGTTGTTCGGTAAGCCCACAATACTGACTATAGCTCATTAATCGAATTAGCTTTAGCATCATTTAGCCTCTTCTTCAAACCATTTAATAATGTTCTATTCATCACTTCAGTCTGCCCATTGCTTTGAGGATGGCCTGGTGCTGAATGAACCTTCAAAATGTTGGACTGATGACAATAGGCGGCAAACTCCTCGTTATCAAACTGTGTTCCATGGTCTGTGATGAAGGCATGAGGGAGACCATATCGGAAGATGATATTCTTCCAAACGAATTGGTACACCTTTTCGTATGTCAGATCAATCAGAGGTTCAGCTTCTACCCACTTAGTAAAATAATCCACTGCGACGACGAGGTACTTGAATCTTCCTCAGGTCGTTGGCAGTGGTCCAACCAAATCAATTCCCCACATGGAAAAAGGCCAAGGGGAAGTTATGGGTGTCAACAATGCTTGTGGAGTTCATCGGACGGAAGAAAAATGTTGGCATTTATCATATCTCTTAGCATAGGCTATACAATCAGCCCTCATCGTTGGCCAGTAGTATCCCTGCGTCATCACCCTTTGCAACAGTGTCCGCCCTACTACATGGGCTCCATAAGACCCTTCATGGATCTCTTCAATTAATTCTTTCACCTCGGAGGGATGTACACATCTTTGCAAACCTGCCATAATTCCTCATCTATACAAAACACCATTAGTTAGTACATACCGAGCAACTTTAAACTTCAATTTCTTGGCAGCGATCTTATCCTTCGGTAATTCTCCTTCCTTGACATATGCCCTAATGGGATCCATCCAAGATGGCCCTAAATCAAGGGAAATAACATTCATCGTTAGGCCTTCATCTATGCTTCGACTTTCTAACACCTCAATTGGTATCGTTCTTCGTAACTCGGTACGAGTAGCTGATGCTAGTCGGGCCAGTGCGTCTGCTTGTGCATTCTCTATTCTCGGTATTCTAATCAACTGAATTGCATCAAATTCTGTCAATAACTCCATCACCTTTGCATGATACTTGACCATTAATTCTCCTTTAACTGCATACGTTCCCATCATCTGATTCACAATTAATTGAGAATCACTGAATACCATCACTTGTTGTGCTTCCATAATCTTTGCTAAATTAAGACCTGCTATCAAGGCTTCATACTCATCCTCATTATTGGAAGCTTTGAATTGGAATCGTAAGGCATATTCCACGTCAATCTCGTCTGGGGTGTTCAAGACAATCCCTCCCCCACAACCTGTTGTGCAAGATGACCCATCTATATATAATCTCCATGTAGGTAACTCGTCTTCAAATTTCTTTTCTGACAGAGTTCCTCGGTGAAATATCTGCTGTTTCCTTTCATCCTCCCCTGGTATTTTTTGTTCTTCGTCGACCATCTCTTCTCGCCCTTTTACCAACCGGAGTTGGTCTGGGTTTGAATTTGATGATCTTTCTACATCCACAAGCCCTTTTACCAACCGGAGTTGATCTGGACTCATGTCTGTTGATCCCGTAACATCCACAGGTTGGTTAGCGAGCAACTTTTGCTCCTCGGGGGTATCAGGATATGTAAATTCTGCTATAAAGTCTGCTACAGCCTGCCCTTTTAATGACGATCTGGGTTCATATATAATATCATATTCACCAAGTTCTATTGCCCAATACATCAGTCTTCCTGATTTTTTTGGGTTATAAAGGGCTTGTCTCAATGGCATGTCGGTGTATACGACGATGGTATGGGCCTGGAAATAAGTCCTCATTCTTCTACTTGCTTCAATTAATGCCAATGTCAATTTTTCCAACTTTGGGTACCTGATCTCTGCACCTCGGAAAGCCTTACTTGTGTAATAAATTGGCTTCTGGACTCCATTCCCTAATCTGATCAATGCCGAGCTGACTGCATTCTCTGATACTGACAGGTATAAGTACAACTTTTCTCCCATCACTGGCCTGGACAACAGTGGAGTTGTTCCCAGATATTTCTTCAAGTCTTGAAAGGCTTTTTCACATTCATCATTCCACTCGAAAGTTTTTCGGAATGTTTTGAAGAATGGAAGGCACCTATCAGTTGCTCGAGATACAAATCTATTGAGCGCTGCAACTCGTCCTGTAAGACTCTGCACTTCTTTCTTCGTCGTTGGAGATCGCAACCCTAAAAGAGCTTTGATCTTTGCTGGATTTGCCTCAATGCCTCGCTGGTTGACGATGTACCCGAGGAACATTCCTTCTCGTACTCCAAAGGTGCACTTCGTCGGGTTGAGCTTCATCTGGTATTTATCCAGTTGATCAAAGGTCTGACCTAAGTCAACTAGATGCTCAGTAACTTTCTTGCTCTTTGTCAGCATATCGTCGACATACACTTCCATATTGCAACTGATTTGTTTGGCAAAAACCTTGTTCATCAGCCGCTGATATGTTGCTCCTGCATTTTTCAAACCAAAAGGCATAACATTATAACAATAAGTTCCCCTAGGGGTAATAAAATAAGTGCTTTCCCTGTCTTCAGGTTTCATTTTGATCTTGTTGTAACCAGAATAAGCATCCATGAAGCTGAGCAGCTCGTGCCCAGAGGTAGCATCCACTAGTTGATCAATTCTGGGCAATGGAAAGTGATCCTTTGGGCATGCCTTGTTGAGATCGTTGAAATCAACACACATTCTCCATTTATTGTTTTTATTTTTTACCATCACCACGTTTGCTAACCAGTCTGGATACTTCACGTCTTCAATGAATTGGGCTTTCTGGAGCTTGTCGACCTCCTCTTGAATAACTTGATTCTTCTCGGGGCTAAATACCCTTCTTCTCTGCTTTACAGGCTTGATCTCCTTATTCACATTGAGCTCATGACATAAGAAGTTTGGATCTATTCTTGGCATGTCTTCATGACTCCACGCAAAAGTTTTCTTTCTATTTCTCAAGAAAGTTATCAACTCCTGTTTTATTGAAGCATCCAACGATGAACCTATCTGAGTTGTTCGTTCAGGGTATTTGTCGTCCAGAATAACATTTTCTGTAGATTCCACCACCTGTCCTTTTACAAGTTGGGATTCATCTCTCGGATCAAGTGTTTTAATTTCTGTACCTTCATCCACCTGGTAGGTAGTAGTCTTTTTCCTTGACTCTTCAAGCTCCTCTTGCTCGGCAGATGAATAATAGCATTCCCGAGCTACTTTCTGATCACCTTTCACAACTCCTACTCCGAAATTTGTTGGGAATTTTAAACACTGATGTACTTTAGATGGAACTACTTTGAACTTCTTCAAACCAACTCTTCCCATGATGATGTTGTAAGCTGACTGCACATTTTTATCCATCACAAAGAAGAGTATTCTTTCTGTTCGACAAGCAGGTGAAGTTCCAATGAATATATCCGACTTGATCGTCCTAAGTGGAAAAACTTTCTCACCAGCAAAACCCAATAGAGGTCTGTGATAAGGTTCCAATTGAGATAATTTCAAATTTAAACTGTCAAAACATGAATAGTACATGATGTCGGCCGAACTACCATTATCTACTAGCATCCTTGAAATCACTACTTCTTTCATCCTCATTTTGATCACCAAAGGGTCGTCATGAGGGTAAAGAACACCTACCGGGTCGTTTTTTGAAAAGCCAATGACCAGCTTCTCTTTGTTTACCTTCCTCGGGCGATCTTCTTCAGCCAAATTTATCCGCTGAATGTATGAGCAAGCCTGAGCCTCACCGAGATAAGCTTTTCTTTCTGCAGTAAGGTCTCCTCCTCCTACATCTCCTCCTGTAATGACATTACAATCAAATGATCCAAAGTGTATTGAAAATACCTCTTGTTCTGGCTGCCTTGGTTTCTTGGGAAGATCGGGGTCATCCTCTGTATCATCTTCATGATCTCTCTTCTTTTTCTCCTCTGCTCGACGAGGAGATCTAGATCTCTCTCTAGTTCGATCATTATTTCTTCTTTCACCTCCCCGATCAACATACTTTGCTAGCTTTCCTCTTAGGATGAGCGTTTCAATCTCGTTTTGAAGAGCTATGCAATTTTTAGTCATATGGCCATGATCTTTGTGGAACTCGCAATATTTATCCCTGTTCCTCGCATCAGGGCCTGACCTCAGTTTCTTCGGCCACTTTACCTCCTCGCTATTCTTGATTTCTTCCAAGACATGATTAATACCCATTTTCAAAGGAGTATAATTATCGAATTTTTTCAGGACTTCCCATGATGACTTATTATTTCTGGAACGCTTGTCACCGCCATTGCCCTTATGCTCTTTATTTTTAGACTTGTCGACTTCCACCTTGGTGACTTTATCCATATTCTTCTTTGCAGCCATAGCTTCCTCGGAATTCATGATTTTGGCCGCTTTTTCCATCAACTCTGACATAGTTTTAGGTGGATCTTTCGCCAAAGTGTAATACAACTTATTAGGCAACAACCCACTCATCAAGGCGGTGATTGCTGTCTTCTCCTCATAATCTATGACTTCCAGCTTCTCGTTATTGAAACGAGTTATGTAATCTCTAGTACTCTCACCAGATTTTTGTCTAACACTTAACAAGTGTGCTACTCATTTTACTGGCTTTGCTCCAAAACAGAAATTGCCGATGAACAAATCGGCCAACTGAAAAAAAGTTGAAATCTTACCCCGAGGAAGATTGTTGTACCATATCTGGGCAGGTCCAGTAAGAGTTCCTGAGAATGCTCTACATCTCATCTCGTCGGGGACATCATAGATATCGGCGACAGCTTGATATTGCTCTATATGAAGAACAGGATCTGTCTTTCCATCGTATTTGGGGGTCACCACAGGGGCTTTAAACTTTGACGGTGTAGGAAAATTCACAATGGCCTGGACAAAAGGTGTCCCTTGAACAAAAGTTCATTGTAGAGGGTTCTTCGCCTTAGCCATTTCTCCCAATCTATCCTCCAACCGCTGAAGGGATCCTTTCCACGCTTCATTTCCTTCCTCGGGCCTATTGGTTCGAGCAATAGATCGTTCTGAAGTAGCCTCCTGAGATCTATCTTGACGAGCAAATGGTCGTGATTGTGCTGATCCTTCTCTTAGATTTGATGGTTGTCGAAAACTCCTCGACATGGTTTTAGGTGGACTCCTATTCCTCCTAGGGCCTAATCGACTGAAAGGAGACACCCTACTCAGTCTTTCCAAGGCACTAGGTCTTTCTGGAGAGAGAGTGATACGTTGATCAGTATCTGTAGCCCTTATTGACGAAGTTCGCCCAGGTTGATAAGAGAAATCATCAGATTCCTCATTACGATATGACTCAGTACGCCTGGATCGTGAAGAATGTAAGTAGTTTTGCCTCTGACCACTTCGCTGTCCTGAACGCGCAGGTGCACCGCCGTGAAGGGTCTGTATGAGTTGTCGCATTGTTTCCTGCATGGTGGTTTGTCCTTGAGCCAGATTCATCATAATCCCAGCCAGATCTGGAGGTGCAGAGGGATTTGAAGGATTTCCAACATTTCCAGCATTTTGATTGCTGGATTCCAGATTATCTGCCATTGATGATGAATGATTTTTGGTGAAAAACGATAATAACAATCGTTCCCACAGACGACGCCAATCTGTTCATGTAAAAAACTAGATTACTCTAATTATTTAATCACAGATAAATAAATGAGACCAAAGATTTTAAAGTGGTTCAGCCTTATATGAATGGCCTTCGTCCATTGTTATGTTATTGCTGAGTGTTTTGGAATTCTCGATTACAAGTGCTATCAAGAAATTTTGGTCCCCTTGAATGAGGGTGATACAAGGTATTTATAGCCCTTAGGCTGTATATGAAAGGGTGTTACATTAAATGATACACATATGAAAGGGTAATTCATTTAATGTTCTTCAAACGTGTGCGTCAAGATGATAAGCATTCAATGAATAGTTAAACTGTTGATTATCTGGCAATTAATGTTGCGGTCGAGATGCATCTCGAACCGCCTTAGTTGCTCGTCGTCCAAGAGTTCCTCGGAGTATTGGAGTTCCTCGAAGGATAAGAGTTCCTCGGAGGGTTGGTGTTCCTCGAAAGACTGGTGTTCCTCGGAGTACACCTGTTGCTCGGAGTGAGTATGTTGGTCGGGGGAATGATCTTCCTCGTTGCTATTGTGCCACGTAGGTTGACACGTGTCTTCTTATTATTCGTCCACATCAGCATAATAATTTTGGTATCAACATTGACTAAATCAACAGAACAATTTATTAAAACTATAATTATATATTACACACTACAAATTAAATTACAACTCGAGCTAATCTACTCTATACTATAAAAATAAGATATGAGATGTCTCTCCATGGATACCAAATGGAGCGTTTTATAGGCGAAGAAAATTGAGCTCGTAGAATGGGTATATATTATTTAATTTGGTGTAATGATGAAAATCATATGAAAGTTATTTATTGTCCACCTAAAGTAGGAATGCCCCACTCCATTTTTATTTATTATGGGATACACACATGTGAATGAGGTGATGGGCAAAATGGCTTTGGAGCTGTCGTGGGTAAATTGGCAAAGGAATGGAATGGGTATTTAAAAATATAGAGAATTAAGGTAAATGTCATGTTTTTTTCTATTTTTGAATTTTTAGGATAATGCTTTTCAAGTTTATAAATCTAGTCCCCTGGGTACAATAGCGTTTATAAATTTAGTCCCTGTAGTACAATACCTTTATTTTTTTAGTCCGCGCCAGAGGCACTATTTTTCACCATTTTTCATGGTATTTTTAGTACAGGGACTAAATTTATAAAATTATATGGACTGTCCTATTTATATACACTTTGAGCACTATGATGACCTTTTTCCAAAACCCCCTTAAAAATAATGGTTTTAAGTCTTTGGGTGAATGAAAACATGTGGGTGAAATATATAAAAAAGGAAAGAAACAATAAAGGCTTAAGGCCAAATCTCACTGGGGAAAAATAAGCAAAGGAGAAGGAATATGAGCATGACAGAAGGCAAGGGGAAAGGGATGTGGCACGCGCTATGCGCGTTATTGGTCTGGACAAGGGGGAACATGTAGATCGGGTTGCCATCGCTCATCCAACCGTTGAAAGGCAATTGCCGAAAGAATTTAATGCTGGGTGGAGCATTCGAACTTGTGACCTCTCTCTCAAGCATAACCTCCCATACCAGTGAAGCAAACGACTCCCTTATAAATATATTACAACAACAAATATATAACCCCTAATTAAAACTCAAATTTTAATAATTACAAATTGACCCCTAAACTTCATATCTTCATCATACGACCTCGTATTTGCACACCGTAAGAACCGATGTGACCCTCATTTCAAGGAAAAAAATTTCAATGGTGTTAGGGTCACAGGGTGTACTTCGGGTTTGAGGCGAGGCTTTGACTTTTGACTTTCTTTCGGGTTCAAATTTACACGATCATAATTCATTCATTTGAGATCGGATTGACACGCTGTTTGAACTCAGACATTCCTTGATTCGAGGCCAACAACTTCCATGAAGAGTTCAAAATTAATTATCTAAATTACCAATTTGCCCCTGATCGTGCGTATGTGCACTTTTCTTGTTCCGATTGCTTTTTGACTTCATCATTAGCATCGTAAATCCCGTAAATAGTAAAATAAACCTTGAAAGAGTGATTATACATGAATATTTAAGTTTATACAGTAAATTATTATAAAATGTGGGTTTAACGATCATGGGACTATAATATTGCACAATAAAAGGGTAATAAAATGAAATATTTGACACTAGTTAATCCTGTTCCACCTTTGTTGCATTCCTAAAATCATGGACCAACTTGGAAGCTTGATTAATCACCCCTGTTAGGCTTGTTTCCTTTTTTGCATGAGCTAGTTTATTGCGGTTTGCCCAAAAGCACGAGGTTCTGGTGCATAGAAACAAAAAAAATGATCTCCTGACATTTGTTCATAGCATGATTCCAACCATTGGCGACCATTTCCTTGGTTTTGATGTGGCACTGTAACTTGATGCTTTGATAATTTCCATATATAGCCTCCAAAAACACAGTCTTTAATCAAGTGTATAGTTATTTGATAATCATTTTTGCAAATATAACATATATTATTCTGTCCAATTTTTCTGTGGTATAAGTTCCAATTAGTGGATAAAGATTTTGTCCAATTATTTTATAATCATGTTTGTACAATCTGCCAATCTTCCCTTGGATGAAATGGAATGGATATATGGTCACGTTGTTTAACATTATGGATTTGATGGCATGAGTAGATCTGTTTAATTTTAAGAAGAAAAGTTCATGTCATTCTTATTAAAAAGTTAACATTTACACTCTTTCGTGACATTGTCAGTTTGAAGTATTATACGAGCAGAAGATGTGATTTACATTAAGACTGTCGATCTGTTTCTACTATAGTATGCTCTTTGTCCTCGCCCTTCTCAAAGGTGATCTTTTTTACTCACACTTATGTGCTTATACATATGTGTATGTATGCACGTACGTTGATAGCATACTAATAGTGAATTCTTTAATAAATTGATTTCAATACATCTTAATGGTATATGCATACTCAGCTCCACATAGGGATGTGCTTTTTGTCGCTTTTCTGGGTAAGTATTACAGTCTCAAAATCAATCAGGACTGGATTTGAGGCTTTTTTGTGCATGTATCTATCCAATTAATAATAGGAGTTTATATCTCTTATTTGTGCATTGATTGAGGCTTATTTGTGCAATGAGGAAAATTTGAAGACATCCTCAAAGTTGTGATCCCCCTCATAGGAGATAGATTACAGTATGTATCAATGTATATTTGAGTTACTTATGAGGGTGGAAATTTAAATTTCCTAATGTTTGAGATATGTATATACTTTAATAAACTTATTTTGGTATGTATTTTAAAGAGATATGAACTCCTATGAGGATGACTTTAGTTGATATATCCCGTTCTTCAACAGTCTTATAGTTTCTCCCCCTATTTTCCATCATTTTTTTCTTTACCCTGTTTTCAATTATTTGAGATTTTCAATTATTATTCTTTTAGTTTTTTTTTGCCTGTGTTGGAATTCTCCTTTTCACTTTAGCTACATTCAAAGTTATCAAGAAAATATACACGAAGCATACGGATCACCTCAATACCACTTAGGTTCATCCTGAACAATTTATGTTGAAAAGACCATTTACATATAAGACATACATGATCACGATTATATTTTCTATTAATTTCACCAAGTACACACTTTATTGGGTAACACGTGAAGTAAAAAAATTGATTATATCAGTAAAATTATTGTGCACATGGACATGTGGCTCATAGGCTTTGTGGGCTTCATAGGCTTTATAGCACAAGGAGTACTAGAGGTTTGGTGGGTCTGTAGAAGCCTCCCAAGCCTGAATTTGGTGGGTTTCATAGGCTTTGTGGGCTTCACAATTATATTTTTGCTGTGTATAAGATTTGTTATTTGGTAATGAAAGACCACAAGTGAATGCAACAGTATTTTTGTAAAACAACTATGGCCTGTTTTGCATTATATTTATGAAATGTCTTATTAGTTGTACATTCTTAATAATAAATAGTTTGTTTGGTTAAGCAAATACGAGGGGTCTAAGAAATTCAGTTTTCAAATGATTTGGTATATACGGTTGCTGAACGTGATGTTTCAATTTTCAAACGAAGCTTGGGATGATATATATTTTACATAGTTGTGATACTATGTGGATCTGTATACACATTTCCCTCTATATGGTTTTGGCTTCCCCCAAACCCGATTATACGACACGAACCATCCATACATGAGTCCATGATCCATAAACATTAACCTGAGATATGCATAATTATATGCCCTGTTGTGTCTGTGCAGGTCATATGATAGATATGCATAATTAATTGCTTCCAACAAAAGGGATAATGAGAGTATACATACTGCCAAGCAATAGAAGGTAGGCAGTAGCCACTGAGAAATAGCACAGTGATGCATCTTTCAGCTACTGCGAAGCAATAGCTTAAAGATGTAAAATAACCCTATCTTCTCCTCCCTCCTCTCATCATCCCTATTTATTCATTTACGACCTAGATACTAATAGTCCATCGTCGATTAGTATTTAAAATGACAGCCAACCGCTTGTGACTAGAGTTGTATTTGGTAGAGTTATAGGCATGGGTAAGAATAGATTTTTCCAACCCTTTCTTTTTGGTTGAAAAATAAAGCACGTTTAATATTATTACTTACGTGTTGTAATATGCATGTTATTACTCTAGCAACAGAATTATGGCAGCAGCATTGCAAAGCCCCTGATCAACAGTCTCAAGAAAGAGGTCTTCCATTAGGTTGAAGAGGCTGATCAGGCATTCAAATTACTCTATCAAGACATAAACACAAGCCCAGTATGGCTTTACCAAACTTTTTTACTGTGGAAACTAATGCAAGAAATAAGGGCATTGATGCGAAGTGGACTCGATCAGGAAATTTAGCAAAGGTAATTGTGTTAGCATGTAATTTCCAAGCTTGCCTATATACATATCTTCTTACCCTTAAACTGTGCTTACTGCACTCATTTTTCTTCACAGCAGGAAACTTTCATCAGTTGTTATAAGCAAAATATGTTGCAATTTCCATTAGAAGGAGCATGCTAAGTTCTTATTTCATTTTTGTACACATGTATGTTTCAACAATAAATATATTGTGTGAGATTTTAATTAGTGAAGTTTGTTTAGAGATAATTTTTGTGAATTGTCAAATGTATTATGTGCTGTAGGAGTCTAATGTCAATTTTTATGAAACATGCACTGAATTACTGATAACTCTTCATTTGTCAAAAGGTTTTCTTACAGTTCGCAAAACTTTCTTATCTTTCCCACAAAAACTCTTCATTAAAATTCCAAATCTATTTGCATAGCCTTGCATAGTTCATTATGCAATATAACACTGCTCTATATTGATTATAATGGTATTGATTCATTATGCACTGTAACACCGCTCTATTTATTGAAACTTAAGCCATTATTTGTTGTGATGGACTCATAAATTGGATGAAAATGCAGAAATTTTAACATACCTCTTTACATAAGTCAAACTGATCACTTAGTGGTTCTCAAACTGATCACTTGGTTGTTCAATGATTCAAGTGTGTACAGATTCATTCATTCCTTATATAATTGAAGTGTTTACACACTTTTCCTCTCCTTTATTTGTCTTACTGTTTCATAAAATAAATTAGGTATCTCTTTCAAGTTCTAATATATCTTCTTAAGGACTATTTTACATGATGTGCAATGTGTAGTTGGTATGGTGCGCGAATTGATATTATGAACATTGACTTTATACAACATAATTGGTATTCAATAACCCCTAATATCAACTGTATAAGTGATATTATTCAACTATAGTTGATATTATTCAATAATTGATATTCAATAATATTCAATAACTATACAACTGATATTATAACTATTATTGAACTATATTCCGTGACCCTACGCAACCAATGGTCTCACAAATTTTCTCGCGCTTGCAGTATAGTGAAAACCAGGTGTCACTCGGATCTTCTATATATAATCAGTTAGGGTGTCTTTGATTGGCCCGAGACGCGATCTAACCCTAAGAAAATGATGGTGAGTTTCTATCTTATTGTCTCGCCGAGTCTTCATGTGGAAACACAATGCTATGGATCAAAGCCACAACTTGCATTATACTCCATTTTCAATTTTGTTGATCAAAGTCTCAGTTTATGTTTCTATAAAAAGTGACTCACAGCTCTATGCAGATTGATATGTTTATGAAGAATCTTCCAGGTGAATATTGACATCGTTAGGGGTTAAGAGATACCTAATAAATTATAATTTTGTAGGTATTAAAGTCTTATGTATTAAAATGCTGCCACATAAATATAATTGTGTTTCAGTATTTTCTCTATTTATTATCGGTTGGTACAAATATATGATACCACCACATGTTTGATGGTGAGCATGACACATTTGATTACAGTTCGAATGAGGAGGAATACAATTGAAGTAGGAAAACATGGGAGTATTGTGTTCAGGGTTTTCCCGACCATGTAACGAGATGGCAGTGATGAAAGATGGTGCTAAATGGTGTATTGTTAGGGCGATTCAAATGAGTGAATAGGCGTTGCTTGCTTGCTTTATGAGTTATTCTTTAGTACATAATTCATTTCTAATGAAATATTTGTTAGAGATTTCCTTGCTAATGCAATATACTTCAATTCAATTCATTAATAGTGTAATTTTTTATTTTTGTTTTTGTTTTTAGGTTACTTGAATTCAATTCAATCCATCTTGAGATCCATCTGTTGGTTAATATCAGTATTAAAGTAACAACATTCTGAACTGTTGGATTTTGTTAATAGGTTATATCGTTTTTACTGAGGATGCTTGAATGATAATGGGGGCAGTTAAGTAGGTATGGAATTTGGCACTCGATATAGCATTATTCATAAAATTGGATAGTATAAGATATTCACGAGGTCCATGACGGACTATTTATATTATTTTGTTGCATTTTTTATTTCTTAAACATGGTGTGTAGTCCTATAAATAGAGGAAATTATGTCTAAATTTTCTAAATTATTTGTTGGGGGCGAAATTTTTGTCGTTTGTAATTAATCACTTTGAAAATATTTGCCGTTTTGCGATTACATACTTTAGAAATTTTTGCCATTTCGCGATTACGTACCTTGGAAAATTTTCGGCGGCATACGCTAGTATATATATATATTAAAGATGTAGATAAGTTTCTTTCTATTTATTATTACAAATTTTAGAGATAACATTCACTAATCTTAAATTATATTGAGAAACATTATAAAATAAATGCGAAAAAGAAACGAAAAGAAAGAAATGAAACTACAAATGGTAATTGGGAAATTTTTCCATGGTACCTGATATTCTCTTCTTGAGAGGGAGTTTAAAAAATAAATATATTATTAGTTATTATTATATTTAAAGGTTAGATGTGTTATATATATATATTTTATTAGTGAATCATGATTTAAAAAAATAAATTAAAATTCAATTCCCAATTAAAATTCGTTCCCCAACTAAATGAATACAAAAAACACAATAAAATGCAAAAACTCTACCGTTGATGAAAGAGTAAGGAAGAAGTTCCATAATAAGTACGGGCCTTACATCTCTCTCCCTCACTTGACTCATTCTGAATCAAGATAGTGGCCTTTTGGAACTTTAAGGGCTTTAAATTGGCTTGCATCGAAAGTGAGAGTTTATTTTTCCCGAGTTTAAGTGTTTTTTTGACTATCTTTCTAAGAACCTATTATTAGGTAGGGTCTAATTTGAAATTTTAATGGTGCATCTTAGGAGGCCAAAATTTAAGGATTATGCAGACAGGTTTATTCAAGGTAAGTGCAATGTCAAAGCTAGGAGAGTTAAAAGCTTATTAGATGATGGTGTGTCGGTGGCTAATGAACAACCTTTTCGAGCCAAATGATGATGATTTGTTAAGAACTATTAAGTGTTGAAAATGTTGGGGACTAATGTTATAAAAAACTTTCCGTCTCTAATAACTTTGATTGATTAAGTTTTAGAAAGAAGAAGAATATGTATAAAGAAAAAACCCATGGCTCATATCACAATACCTTTGTGGATCTTATTGGTGATTTGAATCAAAAAAATTATATGATGAAGAAGATGATGTGAGATGTTTTATTCCACCTCCAAACCCTTCTTAGAATGTGTAATACCCCATATTTTTAAAAATGAATTAAATAAATGATTTCATTAATAATTAGTAGAGAATTTGACTTTTAATGAATTGAAATTGGCAATTTATTTAAAGAAGTGTGAACATTGGCTTTTAAATTGATTAATTTTGTTATATAATTTAATTGATAACTAGTTAAATGAATTTGAAGTTTGGTCAAATAATAGAGTAATTGGGACTGGTCTTTTAATTATTTGAGGTTAGAGCACTCTATAATGGATAGGTAGAGTATTAGGGTGAAACTCCAAGGTTAAGTGGTTCTTTAGTATTGATGATACCATAAATAGTATCACCAAATCAATGTGTTGAGTAAGCTCAAACCAGTGCAACAATGAAGTATGGAAAATATATGTAAACACATAAAAAGATGAGGTAAAGAGGAAGATAATACCAAATGTAAGTGGTTCAGCCTTTGATTGGCCTACGTCCACTGTGTGAGTGTGTGAAATCCACTACATATGGGCTCTAATGTCCTTGGGATACAGGCACTCAAGATTTCTCTCTCTAAGTAACGAATTTAGCGGAGTTTCAGTAGGGTTTACAATAAGCAATCCTTTACAAAGATGTAGAAGACAAGTACTTATAGTGCATGGGGGTGTAATGTACCCCCCAAGCATGTAATATGCATGTATGGAATGTTCCTAACCAATGAGGAGATGCCAGTTGTCTCTATCACATGTAGGTCATAATGTTCAAATATTCCCTCACGTGTAAAAGAGATGTTATTATAATAGTTTTGATACACGTAGGATCTATAGCCCACGCGCACACTCGCATGCATTCCCCAATAACGCTTAGGGTTTTGTGCGAGAAATGATGATGTGCCTTAAAACTTGTGCACAATCATTTTATGATATTTAAATGTGAAAAATTTCCCCTTTCTCTTTCTTCACTTGCATGCGCTTTTTATTCTCTCTAAGTTCCCAAAGATCTTCTCTCTGTCCTCTATTGTCCAAGCACTTTTCAAAGACTTTTCTAAGTCTTCGGTGGTTGTCAGCCCAGTTAAACCTTCCAGGTATTCCCCTTATTCTTGCCTTGTTAGCTTTCCTTTATTTATTGGCCATTTCTGTACTTGCTTGTTTTTTCGGTTGTTTGCATATTTTCTCTGATGACTGTTTAGGCGATTATAGGGTTGTTTTAAGACTAAAAAAGTTGGTTTAATGGTTGAGAGAGGCTATCTTAGGGTTTTCAGGTAGTTTTAGGTTTTCCCCTCATGTTGTTTACCCCCATTTGGTTACTCCGGTGAATCATCGGTCACCTTCTCTGGTGAAGCATTCAAGCTGCTCTTGAGTGTTCTTGGCTTTAACTGTTCATATTCCAAGATTTAATCCATAGTCAAACCCTAGTCAATAATTTTTATTTGTGTACTTTAGCCCCCCATTTACTTAAGTGTAGGCTTGGCCTCCTTGATTCTATGGAAGCTGTATGCATCAGCAGAGGAGTTTCCCATTTTGAGAGACAGGTGTTTCCAAGAGATTCGTAGGATAGAGGAGGAAGACGAGGTTCAATGTCGAGACGGGGTTGACCGGACTTGCCCTTATTTTCCCAATACCTTTAATTTCCCCCCTTGTCCACTGAGATGCCCAGCTCATCCTCTGCTCAAGCCGAGGATAGAGATTTTGAAGAAATGGTGAGAAAATCACAATCTCGAATGTCATCTTCCTATGAGGCTGAATCGTCTGGTTATGACGACTCTTCCATTCATGCCATCTATGATAAAGACGAGACGATTATTAACCCAACTGTCGTTCCTGCTCATCCATGACCACTCATGAATTTCATTAGAGGTTCCTAAAGGGGACGTAAACCCTGAGGATACTGGTGAGGACGTCTACCCCAAGGTCATGGAACTAGTTAACACTTCATATGCTAAATCTTTTATCTTTACGTCAAAATTACTAATCTCCTTCAATGAAGACATTTGTACGATATTAATCCTGATGTTTCTATGAGGGTCTCGAACGAGGATGGGAAAGTATTCCAAGGTCGGGAGGGATAAATCACCGTTTATGATCAGATATTCAGGATCACCATCAGATTGCCTTTTCACCCTACCATCCGATCTATCTCATCTACTCTAGGGGTTGCACCATCCTAGTTTGGCTCCAATTCAATAAGGATCATCCTTGAATATGTCTCCCTATGGAAAAATACGTTTACAGACAAGCCTTCAGTTTAACTTTTCACAACCTGTTACAACATCTCATCTTCAACTAACCAAGCCGTCTATTATCATTTAGGGGCTAGGAAACCAGACAAAAAGATTATTCAAGTGGATCAAACATAAAATCACTACTGGAAATAAAGATTCTTTTTCGTCTTTGGGGCCTGGGAGTTTCTTGTCAATGCTGACCCAAGTGAGTACGAGCTTAGTGTTCCACGTACCTGGGCTAACTCCTCCATGACAACAAAGTTGACTATCTGATGGATCAAGGAAATGAGGGTGCCCTTTAAAAATTCAAGGATCTCATGGTCCCTGAATATCTTAAGGAGTTCGATATGGGGGTTGGCCCTTTAGACGAGCTTTATGAGTTACTTACACCCTTAGAAGTCTTACCTCGTCTTCTTACATTATTTCTAATTATTTTTCTTTTTCTTTGCAGATCGTCCTCCTAATGTTTCAGATGAGGTCTGGAATATGACATTTTCCAGTCTTTTATCTGGCTTGGGAAAGAAAAGAAATAAGCTTCCAGTAAAAAATCAATAGCTAGAGGACCAACCCGACCTGAGGTCAACCATAAAAGGAAGGAACCCATGGCCCCTTAAGATATTCGTCCCGACCCCTAGACGAGGAAAAAGTCAACAATGTAGAAACTACTCCCAACTCCTCTTTATCATTTGAATCTTTTTAGGAAACCAACCTAGCCCATCTGAAGGAAAACCCAAGATCGCTGATCACTAACATCTCGACAACAAAGGTTGCCATGTTTATGACCCCCTCAAAGGCCGATTATGAATTTTTAGGGAAAATGCCCCCTTCCAAAGTTTATAACTTCGGCATCCATAACTTGGCCCAGGTATCCACCGCGTACTTTCCTTTAGTCTCATATCGTATTATTTTTTGCTTTCTCTTCTTTTGATTGCTTTATTTTTTATAGTCTATGTGTACCCTTACATCGGCTACTAGGTATATGGTTGAGAACCAGCATAAGCTTCAAGATGACGATAGGGCAATACAAGTCGAGGCTGACCTCAAATAAAATCTGAAAGAGCGCAAGGCCGAGTACAAACATGCCATCGATGATTTGAAGCTGGAGCATAGCAACCAGCTTAAAGAGAAAGACAATGCCTTGAAAGAGAATGACCAAGCTCTAAAGTCCCAATCCATAAAGTTCCAGACTGATCTTGCCGCTGCTGTGCAAAGGGCCAAGGACGAGGCCATCGAAGCCTATAAGTCTTTAGACGAATTTCAAGGCTTTGGTATAGAATACTCGAAAGGGGTATTAAGATGGCTTGCAAATGGGTCATCCTCAAATTTGCCAATGATATTTCATCCATTCGTCCATCATTAGAGGCACCCGACATTGAGGACCCTATCTTTATTTAGGACCTATCATATGTTGAGTCCTCAGCCATTGTCGAAGGAGAAGGGACCACCGCTGACCCACCTGTCAAAGTTAACAACGTCAATACTGAGACGACAAATGTAGCAGGGGATGATGCCGAGAAGAATGTCAATACTGAGGTGACTCACTAGGGTGGCCACCTGTGGTCGACACCCTTAATTATTGTAATTTCCTCTCCTTTTATTTTATGAACACTTCAAAATTTACATTTGAACTTTATCTTGTACTAAGTGTATCCTCGTATTTGAAAATGAATGAATTATGTTTCCTCTCATATTTATGAAATGTCTTTACTTACTTTATATGTGACTTCGTCTAATGTTTTAATCAAGTAATCATAATTAAATTGGTTTATAATCTTAAAATCACAAACTAAGTATAAATGAGTATTGACACGTCTTCTCGTCTTTAGACGAGATAAAACATACATAATTTGAATTCACCAAATTATTGTGTTTGCACCACAAGTCCCCTCTCGTCGTTTTGAGAGTGTATAGATGAAAGAAAGCTCGTCCATGCACTGATGTCTCGACCGAGATATTTTTTCCACCAAGTTAATTGTGTTTAATCATGAACAGTAATAAAGTGATTTTTAGATTTGAATTCACCAAATTATGTTATTTTCATCACAAGGCCCCTCTCGTCGTTTTGAGAGTATACGCATGAGAGTCATCTCGTCCGTGCACTATCGTCTCGGTCGAGAGAGTTCTTCCACCAAATTAATAATGTTTAATCATGAACCACAACAAAGTGATTTCCCCCCCTCTCGGTGTTATTGAGATTCCATGGACGAGGTCGACCCCGTTTGGACTGTCATGTCATCGAGAGCAAGTTAAAGCTACTTCACCACGAATGATGATTTATAGATTAAGATGAACTGATACAATCTAAAATTACTCATACAACATAATAGGAGAGAACACTTGGATATTTTTCATTTATAATCTTCATCTCATATACAATTGAAATTAATACAAAACTCTTAGTGATAGTATTTTTTATGATGACCTGGATTCCATGGATTGGAGAATGTCTCTCCTTTTATGTTTTCCCGCCGATATGTTCCTGGGACCACCTCTTTAATCACTCAGTTTGGACTATGCCAGGTAGGATGAAGTTTGCCGGGCTTCTGCCAGGTATTCTTTAAAACTAGGTCTCCTACTGCTAATGGCCGGGTCTTTACTCTCTTATTATAGAATTTTACTGTTATTTGTTGGTAGGAGGCTTGTATAACCTCATCATCTTCTCTTCTTTCTTCTACTACATCTAGATCCAGTCTTTATTTTGTAACATTTTTCTCCGGGTCATATATATGGATCCTGTGGGTTGGGAGACCAATCTATATCGACACCACAACTTCTGAGCCCTAGGTAAGCATTAATGGGGCCCTTTGATGTCCACTTCATCATCCTATAGGCCTATAGGACGACGTGAACCTCTTCGATCCATCTTCCCATAACATTTTCTATCTTTTTCTTGATTCCATTAATAATTGTTCTATTCTTTACCTCTATCTGTCAATTGGCCTTTGGTCTACCTAAAGTTGAAAAGAATTATTTAATGATAACCTGATCACAATACTTTTTGAGGGAAATGTTCTTAAACTGCTTCCTGTTATCTTAAATCAAAGTGTTACGTAGGCCGTATTTGCAGATCATGTTTGTCTAAATAAATTGGAAGGATTTCTTCTCCGTTATTGTGATCATCGCATCGTCCTCGACCCACTTCAACAAATAATTAATAACTACAATAATATACTAATAATTATTCACAGCCCTTGGCAATGGTCCTACAAAATCAATCCCCCAGATTGCAAATGGCCAAGGGGAAGTGATAGTAGTCAGAGGCTGGTGAGGCTGGTGAGGAATAGTGGCCTTGTCACATTTCTTCATATATGCAGCTGCATCCTTGGCCAGTGTCGACCATCAATATCCATGAGTGATGATTCTCTTAGCTAATAATCTTCCTTCTCTGTGACTGGACCAAGACCCCTCGTACACACCCTTTAAAATATACTCTACTCATATGGATGGACACATCTGAGTAGAGGGAGTAAGAATCTTTTCTTGTACAGGATATTTCCTATGATGGAGAACTTTTTCGCTTTGTACCTCAGTTTCTTTTTCTCGGCTTTAGAATCGTGTAACTCCCTATCTCTGATGTATCGGAAGATAGGGTCCATCCAAGAATCTCCCATGTTCAAATTCAAACAAAATTCCACCATGCTATCTTTCTCTTCAATAGTGGGCCAATGGAAGATCTCTACAAGCACCGACCTTCTAATTTCTGTTATGGTGGTGGAAGATAACCTCGTCAAAGCATCATCTTGGCTATTATCTAGCCGAAGGATTCTCTTAAGCTTCATCTCTATGAAATGATTTAGTGCTACTTTTACCCTTCCAAGGTATTTGTCCATTAGGTCGTCCTTTGCCTCATATACTCCCAAAATTTGATTCTCAACTAACCTAGAGTCATAATGAACCAAGAACTGGATAACATTTAGTGCTCTGGCAAGGAAAGTCCTGCCAGAAGGTCCTTGTACTCTGACTCGTTGTTGGAGGCTTTGAAAATGAACCTTAGAGCATATTCATTGTCAGTACCATTTGAGGCCGACACAATCAAATCTGCTCCACTTTCGTCCTCGTATAAAGAGCCATCATTAAAAAAGTCCCACATAGTACCATATTTAGAAAAATTACCCTCTTACTTTTGAAGAGGTATCTATATTCCTCATTATCATTCTCATACACCTTACTCCTTGTTGTACTCGTCTCGACCTGAATTAGGGGGAGACATACTCTTCTTTCTAGCTCACAAGCTGGAGTCTCAATCTCTATGTAAACTCGACTACGAAATTAGCAAGAGCCTGCCCCTTGATGGTTGTTCTTGGCTAGTAGATGATATTAAACTCCCCCAAACTATTTCTCGAGCCATCAACCTACTTGATTTCTCAGTTTTATGAAGGACCTATCTGAGAGGAGAGTCGGTGAGGATAACCATGGTATATGCCTGGAAGTACGATTTCATCTTCCTTGAGGCATGGATTAGAGTATATGACAACTTCTCCATTTTAGGATATCTTTGCTCATCCCCCTGTAGGGCCTTACTGTTAAAGTACACTGGCTTCTACACATCATCCTCGTCTCTAACAATGGAAGCACTAATGGATGATTTCGACACTTCTTGATACATATACAAATTTTCTCCCTGAACGTGTATTGACAGAAGGAGTGGAGAGCCGAGGTGGGTCTTTAACTCTTGAAAGGCCTTATCGCACTCCTCATTCCACTCAAAAGATTTTCTGAGCACCTTGAAGAAGGGAAGGCACTTATCGGTAGCTCTGGACATAAACCTGTTCAATGCTGCCACCCATCCAGTTAACTTCTGCATATCTTTTATTATTATTGGAGTCTTCATCTCCATTAAAGATTTTATCTTCTAGGGGTTTGCCTTAATTCCCCATCGATTCACAATAAATCCTAAGAACTTACCTGCCCCTACATCGAAGACACACTTAGAGAGGTTCAGTTTCATCCTATACTCACTCATAGTATCAAAAGTTCGCTCAAGGTCGGCCACATGAGTGTCGGCCTTGAGACTCTTTGTCAACATGTCATAGACATACACCTCTATTATCTTCTCGATATGCTCTTTATACATCTTGTTTATTAATATTTGATACGTTGTCATGGCGTTCTTCAGGCCAAAGGGTATGTCCTTGTAACAATAGGTACCCTTGTCAGTTATAAAAGATGTCTTCTTAGCATCGGACAAATCCATTAATATCTGATTGTAGCCTGAGTAGGCATCCATAAAACTCATTAATTCATGGCCAATAGTGGCGTCAACCATCTGGTCTATCCTTGGCAGGGCTAAGCTATCCTTGGGGCATGCTTTGTTCAAGTCTGTAAAATCAACACACATCCTCCACTTGCCATTGGCTTTGGGGATGATAACTGCATTCGCTAACCACTAAGGGTAGATGACTTTCCTGATAAAGTTGTCTTTCTTTAACTTCTTTACCTCTTCTATAATGACATCATATTTCTCTCCAGAGTACTCTCTCTTTCTCTGTCTGATCGGTTTTGCATCGTAGGCCACATTGATCTTATAGAAGAGAACCTTCGGATCGATGCTGGGCATATCCTCATGGCTCCAAGAAAAAATGCTTTGCCTCTTCTTCAACAGTTTGTTCAGCTCCTCTTTGATATCCTTCTTCAGGGCTTTGTCGATTTGGATGAGTTTTTCCACGTTATCCTCATTGAGGATGATGGATTCTACTTCCTCAGTGGCCTCACCCCTTTTCACTTTAGTCTCATCTCTGGGGTCCAGAGTATTAATGTTGTAAGTTATTGTGGCGCTTTTATATGCCTCCCTCTCCTCAGCTGAGTTGAAGTAGCATTCGCGTACCTCAACTTGGTCACCCTGAACTTCCCCTACCCCATACAGAGTCAAGAATTTAATCATCTGGTGAAATGTTAAGGGAACATACTTAAATTACTTGAGGGCTACCTGTCCCAAAATTATATTTATACTGAGCAGACATTCTCATCCATAATAAAGAAATTGATCTTCTTTGTAAGGTATTTTAGCTAGCTGTTCCCCATTGTAACTTCCATCTCGTAAATCCCCAAAGGATGCACCTTCTCTCCATGAAAAATGATGAGAGGTTGGTGATACGGGACCAACCTCTTCTTGTTCAACCCCAGACTCTAGTAGTAGTCCCAAAATATGACATCGGTCGAGCTGGCACCATCGACCAATGTTCTAGTAACCTTGTACCCATGCACCAGGGTGGTAATCACCAATGGGTCATTACATGGGTCTAAGATCTCCTTAAATTCTAGCATAGATAAACCAACAATCACTACACCAAATCCCGCGAATGGTCACACCCAGTGGGTCACGGCCCAAGTCCGCGACCAGATGGTCGCGGACTTGGGCCGTGACCCACTCAATATTTGGTGTGACCATATGTATTACCACACTAAATTATTGATGCTCGGGAAGTGGTCACGACCCAAGTTCGTGACCACAGTGGTCGCGGACTTGGGCCGTGACCAGACCGTGACCATCTTGGCACCAAACTCGTGCCAAAATTCCCTCCAAGCTTGGTCGTGGGTGGGTCACAGCCCAAGTCCGTGACCCACGACATGACGAAGAAAAGAATACACACATTGAGGGTCACGACTTAGGGCCGTGACCATTTCTGGGTGTGGATCACGGCTATGGACCGTGACCATACCTCATTCAAGCACTAAGATGAATGAAAAAGGGTCGCGCACCACAAATTAAGGGTCACGGCTTGGGGCCGTGACCATTTATTGGTATGGGTCACGGCTAGGGGCCGTGACCATACCCAAAATGGTGGGCTCACTAATTTCATTAATTTGTTTCACTCGTGGGTCACGGCCAGAGCCGTGACCATGTTAAATCTGAAAAATATAACTCCCGCTATACCCTTCATTTTATTCAATTCCTTCCCCTCCCTCTCTTTCATTCAATCGACCAAGTGGCACCGGCGATTTCAGTTAGGGTTTCAATCGGACCAAGTGTTGTTCTGGTTGCTGTGATTTCAGTTAGGGTTTCAGCCGGACCAAGTGGCACCGTAGATTTCAGTTAGGTGGCCGGAGGCTTCAATGACGGAGACAGCAAGAAGGTTTGAGACAGCTCCAAGTCTGACAGAAAATTCACAAATGGAGTGTGACAGAAATAAGGAGGTGCCGATCTACCCCTCACTCTGTCTTGAGTTTTGTACAGTCGCATTTTGGACCTGCATATTACTTTCAGAGGATGGGTGGAATCCCCAGAGGTTACGATCTGGAAACCTTTTTCTTTTACCAAATTTATTTACAATTATTCTTATTTGAAATTGTATTCATATTTTGTATGTAGCTACGTTATCATTCATAAACTGAACTTGTATACGACCGTTCATTGACTACATTTTGTCAATAACGTATTTATGCATTCTACTATACCTGCGATGACAACAAGGAGTTATGTAGAAATTTCACTTAACAAAAACTATTTGCCAACTGTAATGTATACTCGATTTTCAGTCCTGTATATGATAAAATTTGTAAAGTATACATGATTTTTTAGTGGAAAAATTATAATTTGTACGTGGAATTTTATAATATATACACGAATTTTATAATAAGAGTGGTTTTATGGTGGTCAGAGGATAGAGAAGCCGAGTGCAAATACATCCTCATAATTACACTAGTTGTGTTATGTATTATGTCCTTGTTGTGTTTCATTAAATTCAATAACAAACCAATGTTGGAAAAAAAAACATGTTTTTTATGGTTAATGTTATTATGCTACGAGTGTCACTTTGCCACGTGAGATTCAAATTGTCTTATTAAAATAAACACGTGTTATGCTGTTTATACCGTCATATGTCAAATCTGTTATGAAGCCTTTTGGTTAATTGACTGTAATTGTTATTCCGTTCTTGTTCAAGCCCCTAGAAAATGTATTTTGGATCAAACATGTTTTTATGCTACAAATGTAATTTTTTATATGATTTAAATGACTATTTTGTACTCCTTTACGTTTCTCTATATTGAAGCTTATGCAATTGGATAATGTTTTCTTTTGTAGGAGAAAGGATCCGACGAGATTGCTCTTAAAGCAATGGGTAGAGCTATTATTCGGGTAATTGTCTGAACTCAACATTATCCAATTGAATATGTCCTGTTATGTTGAATATGTTTTTCACTGTTTTCACTTTCGAATTTGCTATTATCTTGAATATGTTGTTCATTTATTTTAGGAAGAAGAAGATGAAGTTAAAGGGTATTAGCAAATATCGTAGGATTTGGTGTAATGAAAAGCATGTATCTACAAGGTTCTTTAGGTAATTGTATTAGATAACTTGTATGAGAATGTTCTTAATGGTTATGAGTTCAGATAGATCAGTTCTAATAATTTTCTCTCTTTAGGTTGCCGATAATTGAGAGAAACTATGAAAAACATTTCAATATAGTATGATTTATTCAACTTATATGTATGTGTGTTTCAATAACATTTTCACTTTTCACCATACCTACCCCTGTCAAAAACTTTTATATCTAGTATGCTTTATTCCAACATTTTCAGTTTTCAATTTGTATGTATTTGTGTAAATCTAAGACATATTATAGGCAACTAATAATTCTTCAGGAGTTTTGTGAGGTACTTTCTTTAATTTTACATACCAGTTCTTCATTACACATTATTTCCATATTGCAGATCTAAGAATTGCATACCAGTTCTTCATTAAATACCAGGTACTCTTTACTTTAACTAAATTAGTTATAGAATTGATATGCATTATCTATTAAATTTTAGATGATAGAAGGAGTACGGGATAAATATTGGTTTTGTTTGGTTTGGCTGTTGGATAATTATTAGTTGTTGGATAGTATGAATGAAGGAGTACGGGATAAATATTGGTTTTGTTTGGTTTGGCTGTTGGATAATTATTAGTTATTGGATAGTATGTTAGAAGGAGTATGGGATAATTAGAAGGAGTACGGGATAATTATGGGGTTGATTGTTGGATAATATGTTGAAAATATTTGAGACTCTCGGTTTGAGAATACGACGATAAATTGAAAATGTCTAGACTTAGATTTAAAAACATGGTATTAGAAATAGCACCCGAACGGTCCTGTGAGAGGTACCAACACCTCGCACAGGACCAATGTAACTTGTAGGAACTGATCACATGATCATAGGACTCCCGGTGCGAGAATACGACGATAATTTGAAAATATGAGGACTTAGGCTTAAAAAAAGGCATTAGAGGGCGAAACCCCGAAACAACCCCCGAACGGTCCCGTGAGAGGCACCACACCTCGCACGGAACCAATGTAACTCGTAGGCACTGACCGCGCAATCACGGGACTCCCGGTTTGAGAATATGACGATAATTTTAAAATATCATTACTTAAGCTTAAAAAGTGGCATTAGAGGGCGAAACCCCGAAACAACCCCCCGAACTGCCCCTTGGGAGGCACCGACAACTCCCACGGGACCAATATAACTCGTAGGAACTGATCCTGCAGCCGCGGATCTCTCGGTTTAAGAATAAGATGATAATTTGCATATTTCTAGATTTAGGCTTTAAAAGCATGACGTTAGAGGATGAAAACCCAAAACAGCCCCCGAACGGCCCCCTGGGAGGCACCAAAACCTCCCACGGGACCAATGTAACTCGTAGGAACAGACCGCGCAGCCAGGAGACTCCCGTCTTGAGAATACGGTGATAATTTGCATATTTCCAGACTTATGCTTAAAAACATGGCGTTAGAGGGTGAAAACCCCAAACAGCCCCCGAATGGCTCCGTGGGAGGCACCAACACCTCCCACGGGACCAATGTAACTCGTACGAACTGACCACGCAGTCGCGGGACTCCCGATTTGAGAATAGGACGAGAATTTGCATATTTTTAGACTTAGGGTTAAAAACATGGCGTTAGAGGATGAAAACCCAAAACAGCCCCCGAACGGCCCTGTGGGACGCACCAACACTTATCACGGGACCACTGTAACTCGTAGGAACTGATCACGCAGCCACGGGACTCCCGGTGTGAAAATTTGACAAGAATTTGAATATTTATAGACTTATGCAAAATATGGCGTTAGTGGGGGAGAATCCGAAACAACCCCTGAACGGCTCCGTGGCAAGCACCAACACCTCCCACGGGACCAAGGTAACTCGTAGGAACTGACCCCGCAGCCGCGGGACTCCCGATTTGATAATTCACAAATAATTTGTATATTTGTAGATTAAGGCTTAAAAATATGGAGTTAGAGGGTGAAAACTCGAAACAGCCCCCAAACGGCCCCGTGGGTGGCACCAACACCTCCCACAGGACCAACGTAACTCGTAGGAACTGACCTCGCCGCCGCGGATATCCCGGTTTGAGAGTAATACGGTAATTTTCATATTTTAAGACTTAGGCTTAAAAACATGACGTTAGAGGGTGAAAACTCGAAACAGCCCCCGAACGGCCCCGTGGGTGGCACCAACACCTCCCACGGGACCAACGTAACTCGTAGGAACCGACCCCGCAGCCGCGGGTCTCCCGGTTTGAGAGTACAATGGTAATTTGCTTATTTATAGACTTAGGCTTAAAAACATGACGTTAGAGGGTGAAAACTCGAAACAGCCCCCGAACGGCCCCGTGGGTGGCACCAACACCTCCCACGGGACCAACGTAACTCGTAGGAAATTACCTCACAGCCGTGGGTCTCTCGGTTTGAGAATACGACGGTAATTTGCATATTTCTACACTTAAGCAAAGCTTGGCGTTAGAGGGTGAAAACTCGAAAAGCCCCCAAACGTCCCCGTGGGTGGCACCAACACCCCCCATGGGACCAACGAATCTCGTAGGAACTGACCTCGCAGCCGCGGCTATCCCGATTTGAGAGTAATACGGTAATTTTCATATTTTAAGACTTAGGCTTAAAAACATGACGTTAGAGGATGAAAACTCGAAACAGCCCCCGAACGGCCCCGTGGGTGGCACCAACACATCCCACGGGACCAACGTAACTCGTAAGAACCGACCCCGCAGCCGCGGGTCTCCCGATTTGAGAGTACGATGATAATTTGCTTATTTATAGACTTAGGCTTAAAAACATGACGTTAGAGAGTGAAAACTCGAAACAGCCCCCGAACGGCCCCATGGGTGGCACCAACACCTCCCACGGGACCAACGTAACTCGTAGGAACTGACCTCGCAGCCGCAGGTCTCCCGGTTTGAGAATACGACAGTAATTTGTGTATTTCTACACTTAAGCAAAACATGGCGTTAGAGGGTGAAAACTCGAAACAACCCCCAAACGGCCCGTGGGTGGCACCAACACCTCCCACGGGACCAGCATAACTCGTTGGAACTGACCTCGCAGCGGCGGGTATCCCGATTTGAGAATAATACGATAATTTTCATATTTAAAGACTTAGGCTTGAAAACATGACGTTAGAGGGTGAAAACTCGAAATAGCCCCCGAACGGCCCCGTGGGTGGCACCAACACCTCCCACGGGACCAACGTAACTCGTAGGAACCGAACCCGCAGCCGCGGGTCTCCCAGTTTGAGAGTACGATGCTAATTTGCTTATTTCTAGACTTAGGCTTAAAAATATGACGTTAGAGGGTGAAAACTCGAAACAGCCCCCGAACGGCCCCGTGGGTGGCACCAACACCTCCCACGGGACCAATGTAACTCGTAAGAACCGACCCCGCAGCCGCGGGTCTCCCGATTTGAGAGTACGACGATAATTTGCTTATTTTTAGACTTAGGCTTAAAAACATGACGTTAGAGAGTAAAAACTCGAAACAGCCCCCGAACGGCCCCGTGGGTGGCACCAACACCTCCCACGGGACCAATGTTACTCGTAGGAACTGACCTCGCAGCCGTGGGTCTCTCGGTTTGAGAATATGATGGTAATTTACATATTTCTACACTTAAGCAAAGCAAGGCGTTAGAGGGTGAAAACTCGAAAAAGCCCCCAAACGGCCCCGTGGGTGGAACCAACACCTCCCACGGGACCAACGTAACTCGTAGGAACTGACCTCGCAGCCGCGGGTATCCCGATTTGAGAGTAATACGGTAATTTGCATATTTCAAGGCTTAGGCTTAAAAACATGACGTTAGAGGGTGAAAACTCGAAACAGCCCCCTAACGGCCCCGTGGGTGGCACCAACACCTCACACGGGACCAACGTAACTCGAAGGAACTGAACCCGTAGCCGCGGGTCTCCCGGTTTGAGAGTACGATGGTAATTTGCTTATTTTTAGACTTAGGCTTAAAAACATGACGTTAGAGGGTGAAAACCCGAAACAGCCCCTGAACGGCCCCGTGGGTGGCACCAACACCTCCCACGGGACCAACGTAACTCGTAGGAACTGACCTCGCAGCCGCGGGTCTCCCGGTTTGAGAATACGACGGTAATTTACGTATTTCTACACTTAAGCAAAACATGGCGTTAGAGGGTGAAAACTCGAAACAGCCCCCAAACGGCCCCGTGGGTGGCACCAACACCTCCCACAGGACCAACGTAACTCGTAGGAACTGACCTCGCCGCCGCGGATATCCCGGTTTGAGAGTAATACGGTAATTTTCATATTTTAAGACTTAGGTTTAAAAACATGACGTTAGAGGGTGAAAACTAGAAACAGCCCCCGAACGGCCCCGTGGGTGGTACCAACACCTCCCACGGGACCAACGTAACTCGTAGGAACCAACCCCGTAGCCGCGGGTCTCCCGATTTGAGAGTACAACGGAAATTTGCTTATTTATAGACTTAGGCTTAAAAACATGACGTTAGAGGCTGAAAACTCGAAACTGCCCCCGAACGGCCCCGTGGGTGGCACCAACACCTCCCACGGGACCAACGTAACTCGTAGGAACTTACCTCACAGCCGCGGGTGTCTCGGTTTGAGAATACGACGGTAATTTGCATATTTCTACACTTAAGCAAAGCTTGGCGTTAGAGGGTGAAAACTCGAAAAGCCCCCAAACGTCCCCGTGGGTGGCACCAACACCTCCCACGGGACCAACGTAACTCGTAGGAACTGACCTCGCAACCGCGGGTATCCCGATTTGAGAGTAATACGGTAATTTTCATATTTTAAGACTTAGGCTTAAAAACATGACGTTAGAGGCTGAAAACTCGAAACAGCCCCCGAACGACCCCGTGGGTGGCACCAACACCTCCCACGGGACCAACGTAACTCGTAAGAACCGACCCCGCAGCCGCGGGTCTCCCGGTTTGAGAGTACGACGATAATTTGCTTATTTTTAGACTTTGGCTTAAAAACATGACGTTTGAGAGTGAAAACTCGAAACAGCCCCCGAACGGCCCCGTGGGTGGCACCAACACCTCCCACGGGACCAACGTAACTCGTAGGAACTGACCTCGCAGCTGCGGGTCTCCCGGTTTGAGAATACGATGGTATTTTGCGTATTTCTACACTTAAGCAAAACATGGCGTTAGAGGGTAAAAACTCGAAACAACCCCCAAACGGCCTCGTGGGTGGCACCAACACCTCCCACGGGACCAGCATAACTTGTTGGAACTGACCTCGCAGCGGCCGGTATCCCAGTTTGAGAATAATACGGTAATTTTCATATTTCAAGACTTAGGCTTGAAAACATGACGTTAGAGGGTGAAAACTCGAAATAGCCCCCGAACGGCCTCGTGGGTGGCACCAACACCTCCCACGGGACCAACGTAACTCGTGGGAACCGACCCCGCAGCCGCGGGTCTCCTAGTTTGAGAGTACGACGGTAATTTGCTTATTTCTAGACTTAGGCTTAAAAATATGACGTTAGAGGGTGAAACTCGAAATAGCCCCCAAACGGCCCCGTGGGTGGCACCAACACCTCCCACGGGACCAATGTAACTCGTAGGAACTGACCTCGCAGCCGCGGGTCTCTCGGTTTGAGAATATGATGGTAATTTACATATTTCTACACTTAAGGAAAGCAAGGCGTTAGAGGGTGAAAACTCGAAAAATCCCCCAAACGGCCCCGTGGGTGGCACCAACACCTCCGACGGGACAAACGTAACTCGTAGGAACTGACGTCGCAGCCGCGGGTATCCCGGTTTGAGAGTAATACGGTAATTTGCATATTTCAATGCTTAGGCTTAAAAACATGACGTTAGAGGGTGAAAACTCGAAACAGCCCCCGAACTGCCCCGTGGGTGGCACCAACACCTCCCACGGGACCGAAGTAATTCGAAGGAACTGAACCCGTAGCCGCGGGTCTCCCGGTTTGAGAGTACGATGGTAATTTGCTTATTTTTAGAGTTAGGCTTTAAAACATGACGTTAGAGGGTGAAAGCTCGAAACAGCCCCTGAACGGCCCCGTGGGTGGCACCAACACCTCCCACGGGACCAACGTAACTCGTAGGAACTGACCTCGCAGCCGCGGGTCTCCCGGTTTGAGAATACGACGGTAATTTACGTATTTCTACACTTAAGCAAAACATGGCGTTAGAGGGTGAAAACTCGAAACAACCCCCAAACGGCCCCGTGGGTGGCACCAACACCTCCCACGGGACCAACGTAACTCGTAGGAACTGACCTCGCAGGCACGGGTATCCCGGTTTGAGAGTAATATGGTAATTTGCATATTTCAAGACTTAGGGTTAAAAACATGACGTTAGAGGGTGAAAACTCGAAACATCCCCGAAGGGCCCCGTGGGTGGCACCAACACCTCCCACGGGACCAACGTAACTCGTAAGAACCGACCCCGCAGCCGCGGGTCTCCCGGTTTGAGAGTACGACGGTAATTTGCTTATTTCTAGACTCAGGCTTAAAAACATGACGTTAGAGGGTGAAAACTCGAAACAGCCCCCGAACGGCCCCGTGGGTGGCACTAACACCACCCACGGGACCAACGTAACTTGTAGGAACTGACCTCGCAGCAGCGGGTCTCCCGGTTTAAGAATACGACGGTAATTTGTGCATTTCTACACTTAAGACAAGCATGGCGTTAGAGGGTGAAAACTCGAAACAGCCCCCAAATGGCCCCGTGGGTGGCACCAACACCTCCCATGGGACCAACATAACTCGTAGGAACTGACCTCGCAGCCGCGGGTATCCCGGTTTGAGAGTAATACGGTAATTTTCATATTTCAAGACTTAGGCTTAAAAACATGACGTTAGAGGGTGAAAACTCAAAATAGCCCCCGAACGACCCCATGGGTGGCACCAACACCTCCCACGGGACCAACGTAACTCGTAGGAACCGACCTCGCAGCCGTGGGTCTCCCGGTTTGAGAGTACGACGGCAATTTGCTTATTTCTAGACTTAGGTTTAAAAACATTATGTTAGAGGGTGAAAACTCGAAAGAGCCCCCGAACGGCCCCGTGGGTGGCACCAACACCTTCCACGGGACCAACGTAACTCGTAGTAACTGACCTCGCAGCCGCGGGTCGCTCGGTTTGAGAATACGACAGTAATTTGCGTATTTTTACACTTAAGCAAAACATGACGTTAGAGAGTGAAAACTCGAAACAACCCCCAAACGGCCTCGTGGGTGGCACCAACACCTCCCACGGGACCAACGTAACTCGTAGGAACTGACCTCGCAGCTGCGGGTATCCCGGTTTGACAGTAATCCGGTAATTTGCATATTTCAAGACTTAGGCTTAAAAACATGACGTTAGAGGGTGAAAACTCAAAACCGCCCCCGAACGGCATCGTGGGTGGCACCAACACCTCCCACGGGACCAACGTAACTCGTAGGAACTGACCTCGCAGCCGCGGGTTCCCGATTTGAGAGTAATACGGTAATTTTCATATTTTAAGACTTGGGCTTAAAAACGTGACGTTAGAGGCTGAAAACTCGAAACAGCCCCCGAACGGCCCCGTGGGTGGCACCAACACCTCCCACGGGACCAACGTAACTCGTAAGAACCGACCCCGCAGCCGCGGGTCTCCCGGTTTGAGAGTACGACGATAATTTGCTTATTTTTAGTCTTAGGCTTAAAAACATGACGTTAGAGAGTGAAAACTCGAAACAACCCCCGAACGGCCCCGTGGGTGGCACCAACACCTCCCACGGGACCAACGTAACTCGTAGGAACTGACCTCGCAGTCGCGGGTCTCCCGGATTGAGAATACGACAGTAATTTGTGTATTTCTACACTTAAGCAAAACATGGCGTTAGAGGGTGAAAACTCGAAACAACCCCCAAACGGCCCCGTGGGTGGCACCAACACCTCCCACGGGACCAGCATAACTCGTAGGAACCGACCCCGTAGCCGCGGGTCTCCCAGTTTGAGAGTAATACGGTAATTCTCATATTTTAAGACTTAGGCTTAAAAACATGACGTTAGAGAGTGAAACTCGAAATAGACCCCGAACGACCCCGTGGGTGGCACCAACACCTCCCACGGGACCAACGTAACTCGTAGGAACCGACCCCGCAGCCGTGGGTCTCCCGGTTTGAGAGTACGATGGCAATTTGCTTATTTCTAGACTTAGGCTTAAAAACATGACGTTAGAGGGTGAAAACTCGAAACGGCCCCCGAACGGCCCCGTGGGTGGCACCAACACCTCCCACGGGACCAACGTAACTCGTAGGAACCGACCCCGCAGCCGTGGGTCTCCCGGTTTGACAGTACGACGGCAATTTGCTTATTTCTAGACTTAGGGTTAAAAACATGATGTTAGAGGGTGAAAACTCGAAACAGCCCTCGAACGGCCCCGTGGGTGGCACCAACACCTTCGACAGGACCAACGTAACTCGTAGGAACTGACCTCGCAGCCGCGGGTCTCTCGGTTTTAGAATACGTCGGTAATTTGTCTATTTCTACACTTAAGCAAAACATCGCGTTAGAGGGTGAAAACTCGAAACAGCCCCCAAATGGCCCCGTGGGTGGCACCAACACCTCCCACGGGACCAACGTAACTCGTAGGAACCGACCTCGCACCTGCGGGTATCCCGGTTCGAGAGTAATACGGTAATTTTCATATTTCAAGACTTAGGCTTAAAAACATGACGTTAGAGGGTGAAAACTCAAAATAGCCCCCGAACGACCCCGCGGATGGCACCAACACCTCCCACGGGACCAACGTAACTCGTAGGAACCGACCCCGCAGCCGTGGGTCTCCCGATTTGAGAGTACGACGGTAATTTGCTTATTTCTAGATTTAGGCTTAAAAACATGATGTTAGAGGGTGAAAACTCGAAACAGCCCCCGAACGGCCCCGTGGGTGGCACCAACACCTCCCACGGGACCAACGTAACTCGTAGGAACTGACCTCGCAGCCGCGGGTATCCCGGTTTGACTGTAATCCGGTAATTTTCATATTTCAAGACTTAGGCTTAAAAACATGACGTTAGAGGGTGAAAACTCGAAACAACCACCCGAACGGCATCGTGGGTGGTACCAACACCTCCCACGGGACCAACGTAACTCGTAGGAACGGACCCCGCAGCTGAGGGTCTCCCGGTTTGAGAGTACGACGGTAATTTGCTTATTTATAGACTTAGGCCTAAAAACATGACGTTAGAGGGTGAAAACTCGAAACGGCCCCCGAACGGCCCCGTGGGTGGCACCAACACCTCCCACGGGACCAACGAAACTCGTTGGAACTGACCCCGCAGCTGCGGGTCTCTCGGTTTGAGAGTACGACGGTAATTTGCTTATTTATAGACTTAGGCCTAAAAACATGACGTTAGAGGGTGAAAACTCAAAACGGCCCCCGAACGGCCCCGTGGGTGGCACCAACACCTCCCACGGGACCAACGTAACTCGTAGGAACCAACCTCTCAGCCGCTGGTCTCCCGGTTTGAGAGTACGTCGGTAATTTTCTTATTTCTAGACTTAGGCTTAAAAACATGACGTTAGAGGGTGAAAACTCGAAACAGCCCCCGAATGGCCCCGTGGGTGGCACTAACACCACCCACAGGACCAACGTAACTCGTAGGAACTGACCTCGCAGCAGCGGGTCTGCAGGTTTAAGAATACGACGGTAATTTGTGTATTTCTACACTTAAGACAAGCATGGCGTTAGAGGGTGAAAACTCGAAACAGCCCCCAAATGGCCCCGTGGGTGGCACCAACACCTCCCATGGGACCAACATAACTCGTAGGAACTGACCTCGCAGCCCCGGGTATCCCGGTTTGAGAGTAATATGGTAATTTTCATATTTTAAGACTTAGGCTTAAAAACATGACGTTAGAGGGTGAAAACTCAAAATAGCCCCCGAACGACCCCGTGGGTGGCACCAACACCTCCCACGGGACCAACGTAACTCGTAGGAACCGACCCCGCAGCCGTGGGTCTCTCGGTTTGAGAGTACGACGGTAATTTGCTTATTTCTAGACTTAGGTTTAAAAATATGATGTTAGAGGGTGAAAACTCGAAACAGCCCCCGAACGGCCCCGTGGGTGGCACCAACACCTTCCACGGGACCAACGTAACTCGTAGGAACTGACCTCGCAGCCGCGGGTCTCTCGGTTTGAGAATACGACAGTAATTTGCGTATTTCTACACTTAAGCAAAACATGGCGTTAGAGGGTGAAAACTCGAAACAACCCCCAAACGGCCCTGTGGGTGGCACCAACACCTCCCACGGGACCAACGTAACTCGTAGGAACTGACCTCGCAGCCGCGGGTATCCCGGTTTGACAGTAATCCGGTAATTTGCATATTTCAAGACTTAGGCTTAAAAACATGACGTTAGAGGGTGAAAACTCGAAACAGCCCCCGAACGGCATCGTGGGTGGCACCAACACGTCCCACGGGACCAATGTAACTCGTAGGAACCGACCCCGCAGCCGCGGGTCTCCCGGATTGAGAGTACGACGGTAATTTGCTTATTTATAGACTTAGGCCTAAAACATGACGTTAGAGGGTGAAAACTCGAAACGGCCCCCGAACGGCCCCGTGGGTGGCACCAACACCTCCCACGGGACCAACGTAACTCGTAGGAACCAACCTCTCAGCCGCTGGTCTCCCGGTTTGAGAGTACGTCGGTAATTTTCTTATTTCTAGACTTAGGCTTAAAAACATGACGTTAGAGGGTGAAAACTCGAAACAGCCCCCGAATGGCCCCGTGGGTGGCACTAACACCACCCACAGGACCAACGTAACTCGTAGGAACTGACCTCGCAGCAGCGGGTCTGCAGGTTTAAGAATACGACGGTAATTTGTGTATTTCTACACTTAAGACAAGCATGGCGTTAGAGGGTGAAAACTCGAAACAGCCCCCAAATGGCCCCGTGGGTGGCACCAACACCTCCCATGGGACCAACATAACTCGTAGGAACTGACCTCGTAGCCCCGGGTATCCCGGTTTGAGAGTAATATGGTAATTTTCATATTTTAAGACTTAGGCTTAAAAACATGACGTTAGAGGGTGAAAACTCAAAATAGCCCCCGAACGACCCCGTGGGTGGCACCAACACCTCCCACGGGACCAACGTAACTCGTAGGAACCGACCCCGCAGCCGTGGGTCTCTCGGTTTGAGAGTACGACGGTAATTTGCTTATTTCTAGAATTAGGTTTAAAAATATGATGTTAGAGGGTGAAAACTCGAAACAGCCCCCGAACGGCCCCGTGGGTGGCACCAACACCTTCCACGGGACCAACGTAACTCGTAGGAACTGACCTCGCAGCCGCGGGTCTCTCGGTTTGAGAATACGACAGTAATTTGCGTATTTCTACACTTAAGCAAAACATGGCGTTAGAGGGTGAAAACTCGAAACAACCCCCAAACGGCCCCGTGGGTGGCACCAACACCTCCCACGGGACCAACGTAACTCGTAGGAACTGACCTCGCAGCCGCGGGTATCCCGGTTTGACAGTAATCCGGTAATTTGCATATTTCAAGACTTAGGCTTAAAAACATGACGTTAGAGGGTGAAAACTCGAAACAGCCCCCGAACGGCATCGTGGGTGGCACCAACACGTCCCACGGGACCAATGTAACTCGTAGGAACCGACCCCGCAGCCGCGGGTCTCCCGGATTGAGAGTACGACGGTAATTTGCTTATTTATAGACTTAGGCCTAAAACATGACGTTAGAGGGTGAAAACTCGAAACGGCCCCCGAACGGCCCCGTGGGTGGCACCAACACCTCCCACGGGACCAACGTAACTCGTAGGAACTTACCTCATAGCCGCGGGTCTCTCGGTTTGAGAATACGACTGTAATTTGCATATTTCTACACTTAAGCAAAGCTTGGCGTTACAGTGTGAAAACTCGAAAAGCCACCAAACGTCCCCATGGGTGGAACCAACACCTCCCACGGGACCAACGTAACTCGTAGGAACTGACCTCGCAGCCGCGGGTATCCCGATTTGAGAGTAATACGGTAATTTTCATATTTTAAGACTTAGGTTTAAAAACGTGACATTAGAGGCTGAAAACTCGAAACAGCCCCCGAACGGCCCCGTGGGTGGCACCAACACCTCCCACGGGACCAACGTAACTCGTAAGAACCGACCCCGCAGCCGCGGGTCTCCCGGTTTGAGAGTACGACGATAATTTGCTTATTTTTAGTCTTAGGCTTTAAAACATGACGTTAGAGAGTGAAAACTCGAAACAACCCCCGAACGGCCCCGTGGGTGGCACCAACACCTCCCACGGGACCAACGTAACTCGTAGGAACTGACCTCGCAGCCGCGGGTCTCCCGGTTTGAGAATACGACAGTAATTTGTGTATTTCTACACTTAAGCAAAACATGGCGTTAGAGGGTGAAAACTCGAAACAACCCCCAAACGGCCCCGTGGGTGGCACCAACACCTCCCACGGGACCAGCATAACTCGTAGGAACCGACCCCGCAGCCGCGGGTCTCCCAGTTTGAGAGTACGACGGTAATTTGCTTATTTCTAGACTTAGGATTAAAAACATGACGTTAGAGGGTGAAAACTCGAAACAACCCCCGAACGGCCCCGTGGGTGGCACCAACTTCTCCCACAGGACAAACTTAACTCGTAGGAACTGACCTCGCAGCCGCGGGTCTCCCGATTTAAGAATACGACGGTAATTTGTGTATTTCTACACTTAAGCAAAACATGGCGTTAGAGGGTGAAAACTCGAAACAGCCCCCAAATGGCCCCGTGGGTGGTACCAACACCTCCCATGGGACCAACATAACTCGTAGGACCTGACCTCGCAGCCGCGGGTATCCCGGTTTGAGAGTAATACGGTAATTCTCATATTTCAAGACTTAGGCTTAAAAACATGACGTTAGAGGGTGAAAACTCGAAATAGCCCCCGAACGACCCCGTGGGTGGCACCAACACCTCCCACGGGACCAACGTAACTCGTAGGAACCGACCCCGCAGCCGTGGGTCTCCCGGTTTGAGAGTACGATGGCAATTTGCTTATTTATAGACTTAGGCTTAAAAACATGACGTTAGAGGGTGAAAACTCGAAACGGCCCTCGAACGGCCCCGTGGGTGGCACCAACACCTACCACGGGACCAACGTAACTCGTAGGACCGACCCCGCAGCCGTTGGTCTCCCGGTTTGAGAGTACGACGGAAATTTGCTTATTTCTAGACTTAGGGTTAAAAACATGATGTTAGAGGGTGAAAACTCGAAACAGCCCTCGAACGGCCCCGTGGGTGGCACCAACACCTTCGACAGGACCAACGTAACTCGTAGGAACTGACCTCACAGCCGCGGGTCTCCCGATTTTAGAATACGACGGTAATTTGTCTATTTCTACACTTAACCAAAACATCGCGTTAGAGGGTAAAAACTCGAAACAGCCCCCAAATGGCCCCGTGGGTGGCACCAACACCTCCCACGGGACCAACGTAACTCGTAGGAACTAACCTCGCAGCCGCGGGTATCCCGGTTTGAGAGTAATACGATAATTTTCATATTTCAAGATTTAGGCTTAAAAACATGACGTTAGAGGGTGAAAACTCAAAATAGCCCCCGAACGACCCCGCGGGTGGCACCAACACCTCCCACGGGACCAACGTAACTCGTAGGAACCGACCCCGCAGCCGTGGGTCTCCCGATTTGAGAGTACGACGATAATTTGCTTATTTCTAGACTTACGCTTAAAAACATGATGTTAGAGGGTGAAAACTCGAAACAACCCCCGAACGGCATCGTGGGTGGTACCAACACCTCCCACGGGACCAACGTAACTCGTAGGAACCGACCCCGCAGCTGCGGGTCTCCCGGTTTGAGAGTACGACGGTAATTTGTTTATTTATAGACTTAGGCCTAAAAACATGACGTTAGAGGGTGAAAACTCGAAACGGCCCCGGAACGGCCCCGTGGGTGGCACCAACACCTGCCACGGGACCAACGTAACTCGTAGGAACCGACCCCGCAGCTGCGGGTCTCCCGGTTTGAGAGTACGACGGTAATTTGCTTATTTATAGACTTAGGCCTAAAAACATGACGTTAGAGGGTGAAAACTCGAAACGGCCCCCGAACGGCCCCGTGGGTGGCACCAACACCTCCCACGGGACCAACGTAACTCGTAGGAATTTACCTCACAGCCGCGGGTCTCTCGGTTTGAGAATACGACGGTAATTTGCATTTTCTACACTTAAGCAAAGCTTGGCGTTACAGTGTGAAAACTCGAAAAAGCCCCCAAACGGCCCCGTGGGTGGCACCAACACCCCCCACGGGACCAACGTAACTCGTAGGAACTGACCTCGCAGCCGCAGGTATCCCGATTTGAGAGTAATACGGTAATTTGCATATTTCAAGGCTTAGGCTTAAAAACATGACGTTAGAGGGTGAAAACTCGAAACATCCCCAAACGGCCCCGTGGGTGGCACCAACACCTCCCACGGGACCAACGTAACTCGTAGGAACCAACCCCTCAGCCGCGGGTCTCCCGGTTTGAGAGTACGACGGTAATTTGCTTATTTCTAGACTTAGGCTTAAAAACATGACGTTAGAGGGTGAAAACTCGAAACGGCCCCGTGGGTGGCACCAACACCTGCCACGGGACCAACGTAACTCGTAGGAACCGACCCCGCAGCCGCGGGTCTCCCGATTTGAGAGTACGACGATAATTTGCTTATTTTTAGACTTAGGCTTAAAAACATGACGTTAGAGAGTGAAAACTCGAAACAGCCCCCGAACGGCCCCATGGGTGGCACCAACACCTCCCACGGGACCAACGTAACTCGTAGGAACTGACCTCGCAGCCGCAGGTCTTCCGGTTTGAGAATACGACAGTAATTTGCGTATTTCTACACTTAAGCAAAACATGGCGTTAGAGGGTGAAAACTCGAAACAACCCCCAAACGGCCCGTGGGTGGCACCAACACCTCCCACGGGACCAGCATAACTCGTTGGAACTGACCTCGCAGCGGCGGGTATCCCGGTTTGAGAATAATACGATAATTTTCATATTTAAAGACTTAGGCTTGAAAACATGACGTTAGAGGGTGAAAACTCGAAATAGCCCCCGAACGGCCCCGTGGGTGGCACCAACACCTCCCACGGGACCAATGTAACTCGTAAGAACCGACCCCGCAGCCGCGGGTCTCCCGGTTTGAGAGTACGACGATAATTTGCTTATTTTTAGTCTTAGGCTTAAAAACATGACGTTAGAGAGTGAAAACTCGAAACAACCCCCGATCGGCCCCGTGGGTGGCACCAACACCTCCCACGGGACCAATGTAACTCGTAGGAACTGACCTCGCAGCCGCGGGTCCCTCGGTTTGAGAATATGATGGTAATTTACATATTTCTACACTTAAGCAAAGCAAGGCGTTAGAGGGTGAAAACTCGAAAAAGCCCCCAAACGGCCCCGTGGGTGGAACCAACACCTCCCACGGGACCAACGTAACTCGTAGGAACTGACCTCGCAGCCGCGGGTATCCCGATTTGAGAGTAATACGGTAATTTGCATATTTCAAGGCTTAGGCTTAAAAATATGACGTTAGAGGGTGAAAACTCGAAACAGCCCCCGAACGGCCCCGTGGGTGGCACCAACACCTCCCACGGGACCAGCATAACTCGTTGGAACTGACCTCGCAGCGGCGGGTATCCCGGTTTGAGAATAATACGATAATTTTCATATTTAAAGACTTAGGCTTGAAAACATGACGTTAGAGGGTGAAAACTCGAAATAGCCCCCGAACGGCCCCGTGGGTGAAACCAACACCTCCCACGGGACCAACGTAACTCGTAGGAACCGAACCCGCAGCCGCGGGTCTCCCAGTTTGAGAGTACGATGCTAATTTTCTTATTTCTAGACTTAGGCTTAAAAATATGACGTTAGAGGGTGAAAACTCGAAACAGCCCCCGAACGGCCCCGTGGGTGGCACCAACACCTCCCACGGGACCAATGTAACTCGTAGGAACCGACCCCGCAGCCGCGGGTCTCCCGGATTGAGAGTACGACGGTAATTTGCTTATTTATAGACTTAGGCCTAAAAACATGACGTTAGAGGGTGAAAACTCGAAACGGCCCCCGAACGGCCCCGTGGGTGGCACCAACACCTTCCACGGGACCAACGTAACTCGTAGGAACTTACCTCATAGCCGCGGGTCTCTCGGTTTGAGAATACGACTGTAATTTGCATATTTCTACACTTAAGCAAAGCTTGGCGTTACAGTGTGAAAACTCGAAAAGCCCCCAAACGTCCCCATGGGTGGAACCAACACCTCCCACGGGACCAACGTAACTCGTAGGAACTGACCTCGCAGCCGCGGGTATCCCGATTTGAGAGTAATACGGTAATTTTCATATTTTAAGACTTAGGTTTAAAAACGTGACATTAGAGGCTGAAAACTCGAAACAGCCCCCGAACGGCCCCGTGGGTGGCACCAACACCTCCCACGGGACCAACGTAACTCGTAAGAACCGACCCCGCAGCCGCGGTTCTCCCGGTTTGAGAGTACGACGATAATTTGCTTATTTTTAGTCTTAGGCTTTAAAACATGACGTTAGAGAGTGAAAACTCGAAACAACCCCCGAACGGCCCCGTGGGTGGCACCAACACCTCCCACGGGACCAACGTAACTCGTAGGAACTGACCTCGCAGCCGCGGGTCTCCCGGTTTGAGAATACGACAGTAATTTGTGTATTTCTACACTTAAGCAAAACATGGCGTTAGAGGGTGAAAACTCGAAACAACCCCCAAACGGCCCCGTGGGTGGCACCAACACCTCCCACGGGACCAGCATAACTCGTAGGAACCGACCCCGCAGCCGCGGGTCTCCCAGTTTGAGAGTACGACGGTAATTTGGTTATTTCTAGACTTAGGATTAAAAACATGACGTTAGAGGGTGAAAACTCGAAACAACCCCCGAACGGCCCCGTGGATGGCACCAACTTCTCCCACAGGACAAACTTAACTCGTAGGAACTGACCTCGCAGCCGCGGGTCTCCCGATTTAAGAATACGACGGTAATTTGTGTATTTCTACACTTAAGCAAAACATGGCGTTAGAGGGTGAAAACTCGAAACAGCCCCCAAATGGCCCCGTGGGTGGTACCAACACCTCCCATGGGACCAACATAACTCGTAGGACCTGACCTCGCAGCCGCGGGTATCCCGGTTTGAGAGTAATACGGTAATTCTCATATTTCAAGACTTAGTCTTAAAAACATGACGTTAGAGGGTGAAAACTCGAAATAGCCCCCGAACGACCCCGTGGGTGGCACCAACACCTCCCACGGGACCAACGTAACTCGTAGGAACCGACCCCGCAGCCGTGGGTCTCCCGGTTTGAGAGTACGATGGCAATTTGCTTATTTATAGACTTAGGCTTAAAAACATGACGTTAGAGGGTGAAAACTCGAAACGGCCCCCGAACGGGCCCCGTGGGTGGCACCAACACCTACCACGGGACCAACGTAACTCGTAGGAGCCGACCCCGCAGCCGTTGGTCTCCCGGTTTGAGAGTACGACGGAAATTTGCTTATTTCTAGACTTAGGGTTAAAAACATGATGTTAGAGGGTGAAAACTCGAAACAGCCCTCGAACGGCCCCGTGGGTGGCACCAACACCTTCGACAGGACCAACGTAACTCGTAGGAACTGACCTCACAGCCGCGGGTCTCCCGATTTTAGAATACAACGGTAATTTGTCTATTTCTACACTTAACCAAAACATCGCGTTAGAGGGTGAAAACTCGAAACAGTCCCCAAATGGCCCCGTGGGTGGCACCAACACCTCCCACGGGACCAACGTAACTCGTAGGAACTAACCTCGCAGCCGCGGGTATCCCGGTTTGAGAGTAATACGGTAATTTTCATATTTCAAGATTTAGGCTTAAAAACATGACGTTAGAGGGTGAAAACTCAAAATAGCCCCCGAACGACCCCGCGGGTGGCACCAACACCTCCCACGGGACCAACGTAACTCGTAGGAACCGACCCCGCAGCCGTGGGTCTCCCGATTTGAGAGTACGACGGTAATTTGCTTATTTCTAGACTTACGCTTAAAAACATGATGTTAGAGGGTGAAAACTCGAAACAACCCCCGAACGGCCCCGTGGGTGGCACCAACACCTCCCACGGGACCAACGTAACTCGTAGGAACTGACCTCGCAGCCGCGGGTATCCCGGTTTGACAGTAATCCGGTAATTTGCATATTTAAAGACTTAGGCTTAAAAACATGACGTTAGAGGGTGAAAACTCGAAACAACCACCGAACGGCATCGTGGGTGGTACCAACACCTCCCACGGGACCAACGTAACTCGTAGGAACCGACCCCGCAGCTGCGGGTCTCCCGGTTTGAGAGTACGACGGTAATTTGCTTATTTATAGACTTAGGCCTAAAAACATGACGTTAGAGGGTGAAAACTCGAAACGGCCCCGGAACGGCCCCGTGGGTGGCACCAACACCTGCCACGGGACCAACGTAACTCGTAGGAACCGACCCCGCAGCTGCGGGTCTCCCGGTTTGAGAGTACGACGGTAATTTGCTTATTTATAGACTTAGGCCTAAAAACATGACGTTAGAGGGTGAAAACTCGAAACGGCCCCCGAACGGCCCCGTGGGTGGCACCAACACCTCCCACGGGACCAACGTAACTCGTAGGAATTTACCTCACAGCCGCGGGTCTCTCGGTTTGAGAATACGACGGTAATTTGCATTTTCTACACTTAAGCAAAGCTTGGCGTTACAGTGTGAAAACTCGAAAAAGCCCCCAAACGGCCCCGTGGGTGGCACCAACACCCCCCACGGGACCAACGTAACTAGTAGGAACTGACCTCGCAGCCGCAGGTATCCCGATTTGAGAGTAATACGATAATTTGCATATTTCAAGGCTTAGGCTTAAAAACATGACGTTAGAGGGTGAAAACTCGAAACATCCCCAAACGGCCCCGTGGGTGGCACCAACACCTCCCACGGGACCAACGTAACTCGTAGGAACCAACCCCTCAGCCGCGGGTCTCCCGGTTTGAGAGTACGACGGTAATTTGCTTATTTCTAGACTTAGGCTTAAAAACATGACGTTAGAGGGTGAAAACTCGAAACGGCCCCGTGGGTGGCACCAACACCTGCCACGGGACCAACGTAACTCGTAGGAACCGACCCCGCAGCCGCGGGTCTCCCGATTTGAGAGTACGACGATAATTTGCTTATTTTTAGACTTAGGCTTAAAAACATGACGTTAGAGAGTGAAAACTCGAAACAGCCCCCGAACGGCCCCATGGGTGGCACCAACACCTCCCACGGGACCAACGTAACTCGTAGGAACTGACCTCGCAGCCGCAGGTCTTCCGGTTTGAGAATACGACAGTAATTTGCGTATTTCTACACTTAAGCAAAACATGGCGTTAGAGGGTGAAAACTCGAAACAACCCCCAAACGGCCCGTGGGTGGCACCAACACCTCCCACGGGACCAGCATAACTCGTTGGAACTGACCTCGCAGCGGCGGGTATCCCGGTTTGAGAATAATACGATAATTTTCATATTTAAAGACTTAGGCTTGAAAACATGACGTTAGAGGGTGAAAACTCGAAATAGCCCCCGAACGGCCCCGTGGGTGGCACCGACACCTCCCACGGGACCAACGTAACTCGTAAGAACCGACCCCGCAGCCGCGGGTCTCCCGGTTTGAGAGTACGACGATAATTTGCTTATTTTTAGTCTTAGGCTTAAAAACATGACGTTAGAGAGTGAAAACTCGAAACAACCCCCGATCGGCCCCGTGGGTGGCACCAACACCTCCCACGGGACCAATGTAACTCGTAGGAACTGACCTCGCAGCCGCGGGTCCCTCGGTTTGAGAATATGATGGTAATTTACATATTTCTACACTTAAGCAAAGCAAGGCGTTAGAGGGTGAAAACTCGAAAAAGCCCCCAAACGGCCCCGTGGGTGGAACCAACACCTCCCACGGGACCAACGTAACTCGTAGGAACTGACCTCGCAGCCGTGGGTATCCCGATTTGAGAGTAATACGGTAATTTGCATATTTCAAGGCTTAGGCTTAAAAATATGACGTTAGAGGGTGAAAACTCGAAACAGCCCCCGAACGGCCCCGTGGGTGGCACCAACACCTCCCACGGGACCAGCATAACTCGTTGGAACTGACCTCGCAGCGGCGGGTATCCCGGTTTGAGAATAATACGATAATTTTCATATTTAAAGACTTAGGCTTGAAAACATGACGTTAGAGGGTGAAAACTCGAAATAGCCCCCGAACGGCCCCGTGGGTGGCACCAACACCTCCCACGGGACCAACGTAACTCGTAGGAACCGAACCCGCAGCCGCGGGTCTCCCAGTTTGAGAGTACGATGCTAATTTTCTTATTTCTAGACTTAGGCTTAAAAATATGACGTTAGAGGTTGAAAACTCGAAACAGCCCCCGAACGGCCCCGTGGGTGGCACCAACACCTCCCACGGGACCAATGTAACTCGTAAGAACCGACCCCGCAGCCGCGGGTCTCCCGATTTGAGAGTACGACGATAGTTTGCTTATTTTTAGACTTAGGCTTAAAAACATGACGTTAGAGAGTGAAAACTCTAAACAACCCCCGAACGGCCCCGTGGGTGGCACCAACACCTCCCACGGGACCAATGTAACTCGTAGGAACTGACCTCGCAGCCGCGGGTCCCTCGGTTTGAGAATATGATGGTAATTTACATATTTCTACACTTAAGCAAAGCAAGGCGTTAGAGGGTGAAAACTCAAAATAGCCCCCGAACGACCCCGTGGGTGGAACCAACACCTCCCACGGGACCAACGTAACTCGTAGGAACTGACCTCGCCGCCGCGGATATCCCGGTTTGAGAGTAATACGGTAATTTTCATATTTTAAGACTTAGGTTTAAAAACATGACGTTAGAGGGTGAAAACTCGAAACACCCCCGAACGGCCCCGTGGGTGGCACCAACACCTCCCACGGGACCAACGTAACTCGTAGGAACCGACCCCGTAGCCGCGGGTCTCCCGATTTGAGAGTACAATGGAAATTTGCTTATTTATAGACTTAGGCTTAAAAACATGACGTTAGAGGGTGAAAACTCGAAACTGCCCCCGAACGGCCCCGTGGGTGGCACCAACACCTCCCACGGGACCAACGTAACTCGTAGGAACTTACCTCACAGCCGCGGGTCTCTCGGTTTGAGAATACGACGGTAATTTGCATATTTCTACACTTAAGCAAAGCTTGGCGTTAGAGGGTGAAAACTCGAAAAGCCCCCAAACGTCCCGGTGGGTGGCACCAACACCTCCCACGGGACCAACGTAACTCGTAAGAACCGACCCCGCAGCCGCGGGTCTCCCGGTTTGAGAGTACGACGATAATTTGCTTATTTTTAGACTTTGGCTTAAAAACATGACGTTAGAGAGTGAAAACTCGAAAAAGCCCCCGAACGGCCCCGTGGGTGGCACCAACACCTCCCACGGGACCAACGTAACTCGTAGGAACTGACCTCGCAGCTGCGGGTCTCCCGGTTTTAGAATACGATGGTATTTTGCGTATTTCTACACTTAAGCAAAACATGGCGTTAGAGGGTAAAAACTCGAAACAACCCCCAAACGGCCCCGTGGGTGGCACCAACACCTCCCACGGGACCAGCATAACTCGTTGGAACTGACCTCGCAGCGGCCGGTATCCCGGTTTGAGAATAATACGGTAATTTTCATATTTCAAGACTTAGGCTTGAAAACATGACGTTAGAGGGTGAAAACTCGAAATAGCCCCCGAACGGCCCCGTGGGTGGCACCAACACCTCCCACGGGACCAACGTAACTCGTAGGAATCGACCCCACAGCCGCGGTTCTCCTAGTTTGAGAGTACGACGGTAATTTGCTTATTTCTAGACTTAGGCTTAAAAATATGACGTTAGAGGGTGAAACTCGAAACAGCCCCCAAACGGCCCCGTGGGTGGCACCAACACCTCCCACGGGACCAATGTAACTCGTAGGAACTTACCTCGCAGCCGCGGGTCTCTCGGTTTGAGAATATGATGGTAATTTACATATTTCTACACTTAAGGAAAGCAAGGCGTTAGAGGGTGAAAACTCGAAAAATCCCCCAAACGGCCCCGTGGGTGGCACCAACACCTCCGACGGGACCAACGTAACTCGTAGGAACTGACGTCGCACCCGCGGGTATCCCGGTTTGAGAGTAATACGGTAATTTGCATATTTCAATGCTTAGGCTTAAAAACATGACGTTAGAGGGTGAAAACTCGAAACAGCCCCCGAACTGCCCCGTGGGTGGCACCAACACCTCCCACGGGACCGACGTAACTCGAAGGAACTGAACCCGTAGCCGCGGGTCTCCCGGTTTGAGAGTACGATGGTAATTTGCTTATTTTTAGAGTTAGGCTTAAAAACATGATGTTAGAGGGTGAAAGCTCGAAACAGCCCCTGAACGGCCCCGTGGGTGGCACCAACACCTCCCACGGGACCAACGTAACTCGTAGGAACTGACCTCGCAGCCGCGGGTCTCCCGGTTTGAGAATACGACGGTAATTTACGTATTTCTACACTTAAGCAAAACATGGCGTTAGAGGATGAAAACTCGAAACAACCCCCAAACGGCCCCGTGGGTGGCACCAACACCTCCCACGGGACCAACGTAACTCGTAGGAACTGACCTCGCAGGCACGGGTATCCCGGTTTGAGAGTAATATGGTAATTTGCATATTTCAAGACTTAGGGTTAAAAACATGACGTTAGAGGGTGAAAACTCGAAACATCCCCGAACGGCCCCGTGGGTGGCACCAACACCTCCCACGGGACCAACGTAACTCGTAAGAACCGACCCCGCAGCCGCGGGTCTCCCGGTTTGAGAGTACGATGGTAATTTGCTTATTTCTAGACTTAGGCTTAAAAACATGACGTTAGAGGGTGAAAACTCGAAACAGCCCCCGAACGGCCCCGTGGGTGGCACAAACACCACCCACGGGACCAACGTAACTCGTAGGAACTGACCTCGCAGCAGCGGGTCTCCCGGTTTAAGAATACGACGGTAAATTGTGCATTTCTACACTTAAGACAAGCATGGCGTTAGAGGGTGAAAACTCGAAACAGCCCCCAAATGGCCCCGTGGGTGGCACCAACACCTCCCATGGGACCAACATAACTCGTAGGAACTGACCTCGCAGCCGCGGGTATCCCGGTTTGAGAGTAATACGGTAATTTTCATATTTCAAGACTTAGGCTTAAAAACATGACGTTAGAGGGTGAAAACTCAAAATAGCCCCCGAACGACCCCGTGGGTGGCACCAACACCTCCCACGGGACCAACGTAACTCGTAGGAACCGACCCCGCAGCCGTGGGTCTCCCAGTTTGAGAGTACGACGGTAATTTGCTTATTTCTAGACTTAGGCTTAAAAATATGATGTTAGAGGGTGAAAACTCGAAACAGCCCCCGAACGGCCCCGTGGGTGGCACCAACACCTTCCACGGGACCAACGTAACTCGTAGGAACTGACCTCGCAGCCGCGGGTCTCTCGGTTTGAGAATACGACAGTAATTTGCGTATTTCTACACTTAAGCAAAACATGGCGTTAGAGGGTGAAAACTCGAAACAACCCCCAAACGGCCCCGTGGGTGGCACCAACACCTCCCACGGGACCAACGTAACTCGTAGGAACTGACCTCGCAGCCGCGGGTATCCCGGTTTGACAGTAATCCGGTAATTTGCATATTTCAAGACTTAGGCTTAAAAACATGACGTTAGAGGGTGAAAACTCGAAACAGCCCCCGAACGGCATCGTGGGTGGCACCAACACCTCCCACGGGACCAATGTAACTCGTAGGAATCGACCCCGCAGCCGCGGGTCTCCCGGATTGAGAGTACGACGGTAATTTGCTTATTTATAGACTTAGGCCTAAAAACATGACGTTAGAGGGTGAAAACTCGAAACGGCCCCCGAACGGCCCCGTGGGTGGCACCAACACCTCCCACGGGACCAACGTGACTCGTAGGAACTTACCTCATAGCCGCGGGTCTCTCGGTTTGAGAATACGACGGTAATTTGGATATTTCTACACTTAAGCAAAGCTTGGCGTTACAGTGTGAAAACTCGAAAAGCCCCCAAACGTCCCCATGGGTGGAACCAACACCTCCCACGGGACCAACGTAACTCGTAGGAACTGACCTCGCAGCCGCGGGTATCCCGATTTGAGAGTAATACGGTAATTTTCATATTTTAAGACTTGGGCTTAAAAACGTGACGTTAGAGGCTGAAAACTCGAAACAACCCCCGAACGGCCCCGTGGGTGGCACCAACACCTCCCACGGGACCAACGTAACTCGTAAGAACCGACCCCGCAGCCGCGGGTCTCCCGGTTTGAGAGTACGACGATAATTTGCTTATTTTTAGTCTTAGGCTTAAAAACATGACGTTAGAGAGTGAAAACTCGAAACAACCCCCGATCGGCCCCGTGGGTGGCACCAACACCTCCCACGGGACCAACGTAACTCGTAGGAACTGACCTCGCAGCCGCGGGTCTCCCGGTTTGAGAATACGACAGTAATTTGTGTATTTGTACACTTAAGCAAAACATGGCGTTAGAGGGTGAAAACTCGAAACAACCCCCAAACGGCCCCGTGGGTGGCACCAACACCTCCCACGGGACCAGCATAACTCGTAGGAACCGACCCCGCAGCCGCGGGTCTCCCAGTTTGAGAGTACGACGGTAATTTGCTTATTTCTAGACTTAGGATTAAAAACATGACGTTAGAGGGTGAAAACTCGAAACAACCCCCGAACGGCCCCGTGGGTGGCACCAACACCTCCCACAGGACCAACGTAACTCGTAGGAACTGACCTCGCAGCCGCGGGTCTCCCGATTTAAGAATACGACGGTAATTTGTGTATTTGTACACTTAAGCAAAACATGGCGTTAGAGGGTGAAAACTCGAAACAGCCCCCGAATGGCCCCGTGGGTGGTACCAACACCTCCCACGGGACCAACGTAACTCGTAGGAACCGACCCCGCAGCCGTGGGTCTCCCGGTTTGAGAGTACGATGGAAATTTGCTTATTTCTAGACTTAGGGTTAAAAATATGATGTTAGAGGGTGAAAACTCGAAACAGCCCTCGAACGGCCCCGTGGGTGGCACCAACACCTTCGACAGGACCAACGTAACTCGTAGGAACTGACCTCACACCCGCGGGTCTCCCGGTTTTAGAATACGACGGTAATTTGTCTATTTCTACACTTAAGCAAAACATCGCGTTAGAGGGTGAAAACTCGAAACAGCCCCCAAATGGCCCCGTGGGTGGCACCAACACCTCCCACGGGACCAACGTAACTCGTAGGAACTGACCTCGCAGCCGCGGGTATCCCGGTTTGAGAGTAATACGGTAATTTTCATATTTCAAGACTTAGGCTTAAAAACATGACGTTAGAGGGTGAAAACTCAAAATAGCCCCCGAACGACCCCGTGGGTGGCACCAACACCTCCCACGGGACCAACGTAACTCGTAGGAACCGACCCCGCAGCCGTGGGTCTCCCGATTTGAGAGTACGACGGTAATTTGCTTATTTCTAGACTTAGGCTTAAAAACATGATGTTTGAGGGTGAAAACTCGAAACAACCCCCGAACGGCCCCGTGGGTGGCACCAACACCTCCCACGGGACCAACGTAAGTCGTAGGAACTGACCTCGCAGCCGCGGGTATCCCGGTTTGACAGTAATTCGGTAATTTCCATATTTCAAGAATTAGGCTTAAAAACATGACGTTAGAGGGTGAAAACTCGAAACAACCACCGAACGGCATCGTGGGTGGTACCAACACCTCCCACGGGACCAACGTAACTCGTAGGAACCGACCCCGCAGCTGCGGGTCTCCCGGTTTGAGAGTACGACGGTAATTTGCTTATTTATAGACTTAGGCCTAAAAACATGACGTTAGAGGGTGAAAACTCGAAACGGCCCCGGAACGGCCCCGTGGGTGGAACCAACACCTGCCACGGGACCAACGTAACTCGTAGGAACCGACCCCGTAGCTGCGGGTCTCCCGGTTTGAGAGTACGACAATAATTTGCTTATTTATAGACTTAGGCCTAAAAACATGACGTTAGAGGGTGAAAACTAGAAACGGCCCCCGAACGGCCCCGTGGGTGGCACCAACACCTCCCACGGGACCAACGTAACTCGTAGGAATTTACCTCACAGCCGCGGGTCTCTCGGTTTGAGAATACGACGGTAATTTGCATATTTCTACACTTAAGCAAAGCTTGGCGTTACATTGTGAAAACTCGAAAAAGCCCCCAAACGGCCCCGTGGGTGGCACCAACACCCCCCACGGGACCAACGTAACTCGTAGGAACTGACCTCGCAGTCGCGGGTATCCCGATTTGAGAGTAATACGGTAATTTGCATATTTCAAGGCTTAGGCTTAAAAACATGACGTTAGAGGGTGAAAACTCGAAACATCCCCGAACGGCCCCGTGGGTGGCACCAACACCTCCCACGGGACCAACGTAACTCGTAGGAACCAACCCCTCAGCCGCGGGTCTCCCGGTTTGAGAGTACGACGGTAATTTGCTTATTTCTAGACTTAGGCTTAAAAACATGACGTTAGAGGGTGAAAACTCGAAACAGCACCCGAACGGCCCCGTGGGTGGCACCTCCCACCTCCCACGGGACCAACGTAACTCGTAGGAACTGACCTCGCAGCCGCGGGTCTCCCGGTTTTTGAATACGACGGTAATTTGCGTATTTATACACTTAAGCAAAACATGGCGTTAGAGGGTGAAAACTCGAAACAACCCCCAAACGGCCCCGTGGGTGGCACCAACACCTCCCACGGGACCAGCATAACTCGTTGGAACTGACCTCGCAGCGGCGGGTATCCCGGTTTGAGAATAATACGGTAATTTTCATATTTAAAGACTTAGGATTGAAAACATGACGTTAGAGGGTGAAAACTCGAAATAGCCCCCGAACGGCCCCGTGGGTGGCACCAACACCTCCCACGGGACCAACGTAACTCGTAGGAACCGAACCCGCAGCCGCGGGTCTCCCAATTTGAGAGTACGATGCTAATTTGCTTATTCCTAGACTTAGGCTTAAAAATATGACGTTAGAGGGTGAAAACTCGAAACAGCCCCCGAACGGCCCCGTGGGTGGCACCAACACCTCCCAGGGAACCAATGTAACTCGTAGGAACCAACCCCGCAGCCGCGGGTCTCTCGTTTGAGAGTACGACGGTAATTTACATATTTCTACACTTAAGCAAAGCAAGGCGTTAGAGGGTGAAAACTCGAAAAAGCCCCCAAACGTTCCCGTGGGTGGAACCAACACCTCCCACGGGACCAACGTAACTCGTAGGAACTGACCTCGCAGCCGCGGGTATCCCGATTTGAGAGTAATACGGTAATTTGCATATTTCAAGGCTTAGGCTTAAAAACATGACGTTAAAGGGTGAAAACTCGAAACAGCCCCCGAACGGCCCCGTGGGTGGCACCAACACCTCCCACGGGACCAACGTAACTCGAAGGAACTGAACCCGTAGCCGCGGGTCTCCCGGTTTGAGAGTACGATGGATATTGCTTATTTTTAGACTTAGGCTTAAAAACATGACGTTAGAGGGTGAAAACCCGAAGCAGCCCCTGAACGGCCCCGTGGGTGGCACCAACACCTCCCACGGGACCAACGTAACTCGTAGGAACTGACCTCGCAGCCGCGGGTCTCCCGGTTTGAGAATTCGACGGTAATTTACGTATTTCTACACTTAAGCAAAAAATGGCGTTAGAGGGTGAAAACTCGAAACAGCCCCCAAACGGCCCCGTGGGTGGCACCAACACCTCCCACATGACCAACGTAACTCGTAGGAACTGACCTCGCCGCCGCGGATATCCCGGTTTGAGAGTAATACGGTAATTTTCATATTTTAAGACTTAGGTTTAAAAACATGACGTTAGAGGGTGAAAACTCGAAACAGCCCCCGAACGGCCCCGTGGGTGGCACCAACACCTCCCACGGGACCAACGTAACTCGTAGGAACCGACCCCGTGGCCGCGGGTCTCCCGGTTTGAGAGTACAACGGAAATTTGCTTATTTATAGACTTAGGCTTAAAAACATGACGTTAGAGGGTGAAAACTCGAAACAGCCCCCGAACGGCCCCGTGGGTGGCACCAACACCTCCCACGGGACCAACGTAACTCGTAGGAACTTACCTCACAGCCGCGGGTCTCTCGGTTTGAGAATACGACGGTAATTAGCATATTTCTACACTTAAGCAAAGCTTGGCGTTAGAAGGTGAAAACTCGAAAAGCCCCCAAACGTCCCCGTGGTTGGAACCAACACCTCCCACGGGACCAACGTAACTCGTAGGAACTGACCTCGCAGCCGCGGGTATCCCGATTTGAGAGTAATACGGTAATTTTCATATTTTAAGACTTAGGCTTAAAAACATGACGTTAGAGGCTGAAAACTCGAAACAGTCCCCGAACGACCCCGTGGGTGGCACCAACACCTCCCACGGGACCAACGTAACTCATAAGAACCGACCCCGCAGCCGCGGGTCTCCCGATTTGAGAGTACGATGATAACTTGCTTATTTTTAGACTTAGGCTTAAAAACATGGCGTTAAAGAGTGAAAACTCGAAACAGCCCCCGAACGGCCCCGTGGGTGGCACAAACACCTCCCACGGGACCAACGTAACTCGTAGGAACTGAACCCGTAGCCGCGGGTCTCCCGGTTTGAGAGTAATATGGATATTGCTTATTTTTAGACTTAGGCTTAAAAACATGACGTTAGAGGGTGAAAACCCGAAGCAGCCCCTGAACGGCCCCGTGGGTGGCACCAACACCTCCCACGGGACCAACGTAACTCGTAGGAACTGACCTCGCAGCCGCGGGTCTCCCGATTTGAGAATACGACGGTAATTTACGTATTTCTACACTTAAGCAAAACATGGCGTTAGAGGGTGAAAACTCGAAACAGCCCCCAAACGGCCCCGTGGGTGGCACCAACACCTCCCACAGGACCAACGTAACTCGTAGGAACTGACCACGCCGCCGCGGATATCCCGGTTTGAGAGTAATACGGTAATTTTCATATTTTAAGACTTAGGTTTAAAAACATGACGTTAGAGGGTGAAAACTCGAAACAGCCCCCGAACGGCCCCGTGGGTGGCACCAACACCTCCCACGGGACCAACGTAACTCGTAGGAACCGACCCCGTAGCCGCGGGTCTTCCGGTTTGAGAGTACGATGGTAATTTACTTATTTTTAGACTTAGGCTTAAAAACATGACGTTAGAGGGTGAAAGCTCGAAACAGCCCCGGAACGGCCCCGTGGGTGGCACCAACACCTCCCAAGGGACCAAAGTAACTTGTAGGAACTGACCTCGCAGCCGCGGGTCTCCCGGTTTGAGAATACGATGGTAATTTGGGTATTTCTACACTTAAGCAAAACATGGCGTTAGAGGGTGAAAACTCGAAACAACCCCCAAACGGCCCCGTGGGTGGCACCAACACCTCCCACGGGACCAACATAACTCGTTGGAACTGACCTCGCAGCGGCGGGTATCCCGGTTTGAGAATAATACGGTAATTTTCATATTTAAAGACTTAGGATTGAAAACATGACGTTAGAGTGTGAAAACTCAAAATAGTCCCCGAACGGCCCCGTGGGTGGCATCAACACCTCCCACGGGACCAACGTAACTCGAAGGAACTGAACCCGTAGCCGCGGGCCTCCCGGTTTGAGAGTACGATGGTAATTTGCTTATTTTTAGACTTAGGCTTAAAAACATGACGTTAGAGGGTGAAAGCTCGAAATAGCCCCTGAACGGCCCCGTGGGTGGCACCAACACCTCCCACGGGACCAACGTAACTCGTAGGAACTGACCTCGCAGCCGCGGGTCTCCCGGTTTGAGAATACGACGATAATTTACGTATTTCTACACTTAAGCAAAACATGGCGTTAGAGGGTGAAAACTCGAAACAACCCCCAAACGGCCCCGTGGGTGGCACCAACACCTCCCACGGGACCAACGTAACTCGTAGGAACTGACCTCGCAGGCACGGGGATCCCGGTTTGAGAGTAATATGGTAATTTGCATATTTTAAAACTTAAGCTTAAAAACATGTAGTTAGAGGGTGAAAACTCGAAACATCCCCGAACGGCCCCGTGGGTGGCACCAACACCTCCCACGGGACCAATGTAACTCGTAGGAACCAACCCCTCAGCCGCGGGTCTCCCGGTTTGAGAGTACGACGGTAATTTGCTTATTTCTAGACTTAGGCTTAAAAACATGACGTTAGAGGGTGAAAACTCGAAACAGCCCCCGAACGGCCCCGTGGGTGGCACTAACACCACCCACAGGACCAACGTAACTCGTAGGAACTGACCTCGCAGCAGCGGGTCTCCCGGTTTAAGAATACGATGGTAATTTGTGTATTTCTACACTTAAGACAAGCATGGCATTAGAGGGTGAAATTTCGAAACAGCCCCCAAATGGCCCCGTGGGTGGCACCAACACCTCCCACGGGACCAACATAACTCGTAGGAACTAACCTCGCAGCCGCGGGTATCCCGGTTTGAGAGTAATACGGTAATTTTCATATTTCAAGACTTAGGCTTAAAAACATGACGTTAGAGGGTGAAAACTCAAAATAGCCCCCGAACGACCCCGTGGGTGGCACCAACACCTCCCACGGGACCAACGTAACTCGTAGGAACCGACCCCGCAGCCGTGGGTCTCCCGGTTTGAGAGTACGATGGTAATTTGCTTATTTCAAGACTTAGGTTTAAAAACATTATGTTAGAGGGTGAAAACTCGAAAAAGCCCCCGAACGGCCCCGTGGGTGGCACCAACACCTTGCACGGGACCAACGTAACTCGTAGGAACTGACCTCGCAGCCGCGGGTCTCTTGGTTTGAGAATACGACAGTAATTTGCGTATTTTTACACTTAAGCAAAACATGGCGTTAGAGGGTGAAAACTCGAAACAACCCCCAAACGGCCCCGTGGGTGGCACCAACACCTCCCACGGGACCATCGTAACTCGTAGGAGCTGACCTCGCAGCCGCGGGTATCCCGGTTTGACAGTAATCCGGTAATTTGCGTATTTTAAGACTTAGGCTTAAAAACATGACGTTAGAGGGTGAAAACTCGAAACAGCCCCCGAACGGCATCGTGGGTGGCACTAACACCTCCCACGGGACCAACGTAACTCGTAGGAACCGACCCCGCAGCCGCGGGTCTCCCGATTTGAGAGTACGACGGTAATTTGCTTATTTATAGACTTAGGCCTAAAAACATGACATTAGAGGGTGAAAACTCGAAACGGCCCCCGAACGACCCCGTGGGTGGCACCAACACCTCCCACGGGACCAACGTAACTCGTAGGAACTGACCTCGCAGCCGCGGGTCTCCCGGTTTGAGAATACGACAGTAATTTGTGTATTTCTACACTTAAGCAAAACATGGCGTTAGAGGGTGAAAACTCAAAATAGCCCCCGAACTGCCCCGTGGGTGGCACCAACACCTCCCACGGGACCAACGTAACTCGAAGGAACTGAACCCGTAGCCGCGGGTCTCCCGGTTTGAGAGTACGACGGTAATTTGCTTATTTCTAGACTTAGGCTTAAAAATATGACGTTAGAGGGTGAAAACTCGAAACAGCCCCCGAACGGCCCCGTGGGTGGCACCAACACCTCCCACAGGACCAACGTAACTCGTAGGAACTGACCTCGCAGCCGCGGGTCTCCCGATTTAAGAATACGACGATAATTTGTGTATTTCTACACTTAAGCAAAGCATGGCGTTAGAGGGTGAAAACTCGAAACAGCCCCCAAATGGCCCCGTGGGTGGCACCAACACCTCCCATGGGACCAACATAACTCGTAGGAACTGACCTCGCAGCCGCGGGTATCCCGGTTTGAGAGTAATACGGTAATTCTCATATTTCAAGACTTAGGCTTAAAAACATGACGTTAGAGGGTGAAAACTCGAAATAGCCCCCGAATGACCCCGTGGGTGGTACCAACAACTCCCACGGGACCAATGTAACTCGTAGGAACCGACCCCGCAGTCGTGGGTCTCCCGGTTTGAGAGTACGACGGCAATTTGCTTATTTCTAGACTTAGGCTTTAAAACATGACGTTAGAGGGTGAAAACTCGAAACGACCCCCGAACGGCCCCGTGGGTGGCACCAACACCTCCCACGGGACCAACGTAACTCGTAGGAACCGACCCCGCAGCCGTGGGTCTCCCGGTTTGAGTGTACGACGACAATTTGCTTATTTCTAGACTTAGGGTGAAAAACATGATGTTAGAGGGTGAAAACTCGAAACAGCCCTCGAACGGCCCCGTGGGTGGCACCAACACCTTCGACAGGACCAACGTAACTCGTAGGAAGTGACCTTGCAGCCGCGGGTCTCCCAGTTTTAGAATACGACGGTAATTTGTCTACTTCTACACTTAAGCAAAACATTGCGTTAGAGGGTGAAAACTTAAAACAGCCCCCAAATGGCCCCGTGGGTGGCACCAACATCTCCCACGGGACCAACGTAACTCGTAGGAACTGACCTCGCAGCCGCGGGTATCCCGGTTTGAGAGTAATACGGTAATTTTCATATTTCAAGACTTAGGCTTAAAAACATGACGTTAGAGGGTGAAAACTCAAAATAGCCCCCGAACGGCCCCGTGGGTGGCACCAACACCTCCCACGGGACCAACGTAACTCGTAGGAACCGACCCCGCAGCCGTGGGTCTCTCGATTTGAGAGTACGACGGTAATTTGCTTATTTCTAGACTTAGGCTTAAAAACATGATGTTAGAGGGTGACAACTCGAAACAACCCCCGAACGGCCCCGTGGGTGGCACCAACACCTTCCACGGGACCAACGTAACTCGTAGGAACTGACCTCGCAGCCGCGGGTCTCTCGGTTTGAGAATACGACAGTAATTTGCGTATTTCTACACTTAAGCAAAACATGGCGTTAGAGGGTGAAAACTCGAAACAACCGCCAAACGGCCCCGTGGGTGGCACCAACACCTCCCACGGGACCAACGTAACTCGTAGGAACTGACCTCGCAGCCGCGGGTATCCCGGTTTGACAGTAATCCGGTAATTTGCATATTTCAAGACTTAGGCTTAAAAACATGAGGTTAGAGGGTGAAAACTCGAAACAGCCACCGAACGGCATCGTGGGTGGTACCAACACCTCCCACTGGACCAACGTAACTCGTAGGAACCGACCCCGCAGCTGCGGGTCTCCCGGTTTGAGAGTACGACGGTAATTTGCTTATTTATAGATTTAGGCCTAAAAACATGACGTTAGAGGGTGAAAACTCGAAACGGCCCTCGAACGGCCCTGTGGGTGGCACCAACACCTCCCACGGGACCAACGTAACTCGTAGGAACTTACCTCACAGCCGCGGGTCTCTCGGTTTGAGAATACGACGGTAATTTGCATATTTCTACACTTAAGCAAAGCTCTGCGTTACAGTGTGAAAACTCGAAAAAGCCCCCAAACGGCCCCGTGGGTGGCACCAATACCTCCCACGGGACCAACGTAACTCGTAGGAACTGACCTCGCAGCCGCGGGTATCCCGGTTTGAGAGTAATACGGTAATTTGCATATTTCATGGCTTAGGCTTAAAAACATGACGTTAGAGGGTGAAAACTCGAAACATCCCCGAACGGCCCCGTGGGTGGCACCAACACCTCCCACGGGACCAACGTAACTCGTAGGAACCAACCCCTCAGCCGCGGGTCTCCCGGTTTGAGAGTACGACGGTAATTTTCTTATTTCTAGACTTAGGCTTAAAAACATGACGTTAGAGGGTGAAAACTCGAAACAACCCCCGAACGGCCCCGTGGGTGGCACTAACACCACCCACAGGACCAACGTAACTCGTAGGAACTGACCTCGCATCAGCGGGTCTCCAGGTTTAGGAATACGACGGTAATTTGTGTATTTCTACACTTAAGAAAAGCATGGCGTTAGAGGGTGAAAACTCGAAACAGCCCCAAATGGCCCCGTGGATGGCACCAACACCTCCCATGGGACCAACATAACTCGTAGGAACTGACCTCGCAGCCGCGGGTATCCCGGTTTGAGAGTAATACGGTAATTTTCATATTTCAAGACTTAGGCTTAAAAACATGACGTTAGAGGGTGAAAACTCAAAATAGCCCCCGAACGACCCCGTGGGTGGCACCAACACCTCCCACGGGACCAACGTAACTCGTAGGAACCGACCCCGCAGCCGTGGGTCTCCCGGTTTGAGAGTACGATGGTAATTTGTTTATTTCTAGACTTAGGTTTAAAAACATGATGTTAGAGGGTGAAAACTCGAAACAGCCCCCGAACAGCCCCGTGGGTGGCACCAACACCTTCCACGGGACTAACATAACTCGTAGGAACTGACCTCGCAGCCGCGGGTCTCTCGGTTTGAGAATACGACAGTAATTTGCGTATTTCTACACTTAAGCAAAACATGGCGTTAGAGGGTGAAAACTCGAAACAACCCCCAAACGGCCCCGTGGGTGGCACCAACACCTCCCACGGGACCAACGTAACTCGTAGGAACTGACCTCGCAGCCGCGGGTATCCCGGTTTGACAGTAATCCGGTAATTTGCATATTTCAAGACTTAGGCTTAAAAAGATGACGTTAGAGGGTGAAAACTCGAAATAGCCCCCGAACGACCCCGTGGGTGGCACCAACACCTCCCACGCGACCAACGTAACTCGTAGGAACCGACCCCGCAGCCGTGGGTCTCCCGGTTTGAGAGTACGACGGCAATTTGCTTATTTCTAGACTTAGGCTTAAAAACATGACGTTAGAGGGTGAAAACTCGAAACGGCCCCCGAACGGCCCCGTGGGTGGCACCAACTCCTCCCACGGGACCAACGTAACTCGTAGGAACCGACCCCGCAGCCGTGGGTCTCCCGGTTTGAGAGTACGACGGCAATTTGCTTATTTCTAGACTTAGGGCTAAAAACATGATGTTAGAGGGTGAAAACTCGAAACAGCGCTCGAACGGCCCCGTGGGTGGCACCAACGCCTTCGACAGGACCAACGTAACTCTTAGGAACTGACCTCGCAGCCGCGGGTCTCCCGGTTTTAGAATACGACGGTAATTTGTCTAGTTCTACACTTAAGCAAAATATTGCGTTAGAGGGAGAAAACTCGAAACAGCCCCCAAATGGCCCCGTGGGTGGCACTAACACCTCCCACGGGACCAACGTAACTCGTAGGAACTGACCTCGCAGCCGCGGGTATCCCGATTTGACAGTAATCCGGTAATTTGCGTATTTCAAGACTTAGGCTTAAAAACATGACGTTAGAGGGTGAAAACTCGAAACAGCCCCCGAACGGCATCGTGGGTGGCACCAACACCTCCCACGGGACCAACGTAACTCGTAGGAACCGACCCCGCAGCCGCGGGTCTCCCGATTTGAGAGTACGACGGTAATTTGCTTATTTATAGACTTAGGCCAAAAAACATGACATTAGAGGGTGAAAACTCGAAACGGCCCCCGAACGGCCCCGTGGGTGGCACCAACACCTCCCACGGGACCAACGTAACTCGTAGGAACTGACCTCGCAGCCGCGGGTCTCCCGGTTTGAGAATACGACAGTAATTTGTGTATTTCTACACTTAAGCAAAACATGGCGTTAGAGGGTGAAAACTCGAAACAACCCCCAAACGGCCCCGTGGGTGGCACCAACACCTCCCACGGGACCATCATAACTCGTAGGAACCGACCCCGCAGCCGCGGGTCTCCCAGTTTGAGAGTACGACGGTAATTTGCTTATTTCTAGACTTAGGCTTAAAAATATGACGTTAGAGGGTGAAAACTCGAAACAGCCCCCGAACTGCCCCGTGGGTGGCACCAACACCTCCCACAGGACCAACGTAACTCGTAGGAACTGACCTCGCAGCCGTGGGTCTCCCGATTAAAGAATACGACGATAATTTGTGTATTTCTACACTTAAGCAAAGCATGGCGTTAGAGGGTGAAAACTCGAAACAACCCCCAAATGGCCCCGTGGGTGGCACCAACACCTCCCGTGGGACCAACGTAACTCGTAGGAACTGACCTCGCAGCCGCGGGTATCCCGGTTTGAGAGTAATACGGTAATTTTCATATTTCAAGACTTAGGCTTAAAAACATGACGTTAGAGGGTGAAAACTCAAAATAGCCCCCGAACGGCCCCGTGGGTGGCACCAACACCTCCCACGGGACCAACGTAACTCGTAGGAACCGACCCCGCAGCCGTGGGTCTCTCGATTTGAGAGTACGACGGTAATTTGCTTATTTCTAGACTTAGGCTTAAAAACATGATGTTAGAGGGTGACAACTCGAAACAACCCCCGAACGGCCCCGTGGGTGGCACCAACACCTCCCACGGGACCAACGTAACTCGTAGGAACTTACCTCACAGCCGCGGGTCTCTCGGTTTGAGAATACGACGGTAATTTGCATATTTCTACACTTAAGCAAAGCTTGGCGTTACAGTGTGAAAACTCGAAAAAGCCCCCAAACGGCCCCGTGGGTGGCACCAACACCTCCCACGGGACCAACGTAACTCGTAGGAACTGACCTCGCAGCCGCGGGTATCCCGGTTTGAGAGTAATACGGTAATTTTCAAATTTCAAGACTTAGGCTTAAAAACATGACGTTAGAGGGTGAAAACTCAAAATAGCCCCCGAACGACCCTGTGGGTGGCACCAACACCTCCCACGGGGGCAACGTAACTCGTAGGAACCAACCCCTCAGCCGCGGGTCTCCCGGTTTGAGAGTACGACGGTAATTTGCTTATTTCTAGACTTAGGCTTAAAAACATGACGTTAGAGGGAGAAAACTCGAAACAGCCCCCGAACGGCCCCGTGGGTGGCACTAACACCACCCACAGGACCAACGTAACTCGTAGGAACTGACCTCGCAGCAGCGGGTCTCCAGGTTTAAGAATACGACGGTAATTTGTGTATTTCTACACTTAAGACAAGCATGGCGTTAGAGGGTGAAAACTCGAAACAGCCCCCAAATGGCCCCGTGGGTGGCACCAACACCTCCCATGGGACCAACATAACTCGTTGGAACTGACCTCGCAGCCGCGGGTATCCCGGTTTGAGAGTAATACGGTAATTTTCATATTTCAAGACTTAGGCTTAAAAACATGATGTTAGAGGGTGAAACCTCAAAATAACCCCCGAACGACCCCGTGGGTGGTACCAACACCTCCCACGGGACCAACGTAACTCGTAGGAACCGACCCCGCAGCCGTGGGTCTCCCGGTTTGAGAGTACGATGGTAATTTTCTTATTTCTAGACTTAGGTTTAAAAACATGATGTTAGAGGGTGAAAACTCGAAACAGCCCCCGAACGGCCCCGTGGGTGGCACCAACACCTTCCACGGGACCAACGTAACTCGTAGGAACTGACCTCGCTGCCGCGGGTCTCTCGGTTTGAGAATACGACAGTAATTTGCGTATTTCTACACTTAAGCAAAACATGGCGTTAGAGGGTGAAAACTCGAAAAGACCCCCAAACGGCCCCGTGGGTGGCACCAACACCTCCCACGGGACCAACGTAACTCGTAGGAACTGACCTCGCAGCCGCGGGTATCCCGGTTTGACAGTAATTCGGTAATTTTCATATTTCAAGACTTAGGCTTGAAAACATGACGTTAGAGGGTGAAAACTCGAAACAGCCCCCGAACGGCATCGTGGGTGGCACCAACACCTCCCACGGGACCAACGTAACTCGTAGGAACCGACCCCGCAGCCGCGGGTCTCCCGGTTTGAGAGTACGACGGTAATTTGCTTATTTATAGACTTAGGCCTAAAAACATGATGTTAGAGGGTGAAAACTCGAAACGGCCCCCGAACGGCCCCGTGGGTGGCACCAACACCTCCCACGGGACCAATGTAACGCGTAGGAACTTACCTCATAGCCGCGGGTCGCTCGGTTTGAGAATACGACGGTAATTTGCATATTTCTTCACTTAAGCAAAGCTTGGCGTTACAGTGTGAAAACTCGAAAAGCCCCCAAACGTCCCCATGGGTGGAACCAACACCTCCCACGGGACCAACGTAACTCGTAGGAACTGACCTCGCAGCCGCGGGTATCCCGATTTGAGAGTAATACGGTAATTTTCATATTTCAAGACTTAGGCTTAAAAACATGACGTTAGAGGGTGAAAACTCGAAATAGCCCCCGAACGACCCCGTGGGTGGTACCAACAACTCCCACGGGACCAACGTAACTCGTAGGAACCGACCCCGCAGTCGTGGGTCTCCCGGTTTGAGAGTACGACGGCAATTTGCTTATTTCTAGACTTAGGCTTAAAAACATGACGTTAGAGGGTGAAAACTCGAAACATCCCCAGAACGGCCCCGTGGGTGGCACCAACACCTCCCACGGGACCAACGTAACTCGTAGGAACCGACCCCGCAGCCGTGGGTCTCCCGATTTGAGAGTACGACGGCAATTTGCTTATTTCTAGACTTAGGGTTAAAACATGATGTTAGAGGGTGAAAACTCGAAACAGCCCTCGAACGGCCCCGTGGGTGGCACCAACACCTTCGACAGGACCAACGTAACTCGTAGGAAGTGACCTCGCAGCCGCGGGTCTCCCAGTTTTAGAATACGACGGTAATTTGTCTACTTCTACACTTAAGCAAAACATTGCGTTAGAGGGTGAAAACTCAAAACAGCCCCCAAATGGCCCCGTGGGTGGCACCAACACCTCCCACGGGACCAACGTAACTCGTAGGAACTGACCTCGCAGCCGCGGGTATCCCGGTTTGAGAGTAATACGGTAATTTTCATATTTCAAGACTTAGGCTTAAAAACATGACGTTAGAGGGTGAAAACTCAAAATAGCCCCCGAACGGCCCCGTGGGTGGCACCAACACCTTCCACGGGACCAACGTAACTCGTAGGAACTGACCTCGCAGCCGCGGGTCTCTCGGTTTGAGAATACGACAGTAATTTGCGTATTTCTACACTTAAGCAAAACATGGCGTTAGAGGGTGAAAACTCGAAACAACCGCCAAACGGCCCCGTGGGTGGCACCAACACCTCCCACGGGACCAACGTAACTCGTAGGAACTGACCTCGCAGCCGCGGGTATCCCGGTTTGACAGTAATCCGGTAATTTGCATATTTCAAGACTTAGGCTTAAAAACATGAGGGTAGAGGGTGAAAACTCGAAACAGCCACCGAACGGCATCGTGGGTGGTACTAACACCTCCCACTGGACCAACGTAACTCGTAGGAACCGACCCCGCAGCTGCGGGTCTCCCGGTTTGAGAGTACGACGGTAATTTGCTTATTTATAGATTTAGGCCTAAAAACATGACGTTAGAGGGTGAAAACTCGAAACGGCCCTCGAACGGCCCTGTGGGTGGCACCAACACCTCCCACGGGACCAACGTAACTCGTAGGAACTTACCTCACAGCCGCGGGTCTCTCGGTTTGAGAATACGACGGTAATTTGCATATTTCTACACTTAAGCAAAGCTTGGCGTTACAGTGTGAAAACTCGAAAAAGCCCCCAAACGGCCCCGTGGGTGGCACCAATACCTCCCACGGGACCAACGTAACTCGTAGGAACTGACCTCGCAGCCGCGGGTATCCCGGTTTGAGAGTAATACGGTAATTTGCATATTTCAAGGCTTAGGCTTAAAAACATGACGTTAGAGGGTGAAAACTCGAAACATCCCCGAACGGCCCCGTGGGTGGCACCAACACCTCCCACGGGCCCAACGTAACTCGTAGGAACCAACCCCTCAGCCGCGGGTCTCCCGGTTTGAGAGTACGACGGTAATTTTCTTATTTCTAGACTTAGGCTTAAAAACATGACGTTAGAGGGTGAAAACTCGAAACAACCCCCGAACGGCCCCGTGGGTGGCACTAACACCACCCACATGACCAACGTAACTCGTAGGAACTGACCTCGCAGCAGCGGGTCTCCAGGTTTAAGAATACGACGGTAATTTGTGTATTTCTACACTTAAGACAAGCATGGCGTTAGAGGGTGAAAACTCGAAACAGCCCCAAATGGCCCCGTGGATGGCACCAACACCTCCCATGGGACCAACATAACTCGTAGGAACAGACCTCGCAGCCGCGGGTATCCCGGTTTGAGAGTAATACGGTAATTTTCATATTTCAAGACTTAGGCTTAAAAACATGACGTTAGAGGGTGAAAACTCAAAATAGCCCCCGAACGACCCCGTGGGTGGCACCAACACCTCCCACGGGACCAACGTAACTCGTAGGAACCGACCCCGCAGCCGTGGGTCTCCCGGTTTGAGAGTACGACGGTAATTTGTTTATTTCTAGACTTAGGTTTAAAAACATGATGTTAGAGGGTGAAAACTCGAAACAGCCCCCGAACGGCCCCGTGGGTGGCACCAACACCTTCCACGGGACTAACATAACTCGTAGGAACTGACCTCGCAGCCGCGGGTCTCTCGGTTTGAGAATACGACAGTAATTTGCGTATTTCTACACTTAAGCAAAACATGGCGTTAGAGGGTGAAAACTCGAAACAACCCCCAAACGGCCCCGTGGGTGGCACCAACACCTCCCACGGGACCAACGTAACTCGTAGGAACTGACCTCGCAGCCGCGGGTATCCCGGTTTGACAGTAATCCGGTAATTTGCATATTTCAAGACTTAGGCTTAAAAAGATGACGTTAGAGGGTGAAAACTCGAAATAGCCCCCGAACGACCCCGTGGGTGGCACCAACAACTCCCACGCGACCAACGTAACTCGTAGGAACCGACCCCGCAGCCGTGGGTCTCCCGGTGTACGACGGCAATTTGCTTATTTCTAGACTTAGGCTTAAAAACATGACGTTAGAGGGTGAAAACTCGAAACGGCCCCGTGGGTGGCACCAACTCCTCCCACGGGACCAACGTAACTCGTAAGAACCGACCCCGCAGCCGTGGGTCTCCCGGTTTGAGAGTACGACGGCAATTTGCTTATTTCTAGACTTAGGGTTAAAAACATGATGTTAGAGGGTGAAAACTCGAAACAGCGCTCGAACGGCCCCGTGGGTGGCACCAACACCTTCGACAGGACCAACGTAACTCTTAGGAACTGACCTCGCAGCCGCGGGTCTCCCGGTTTTAGAATACGACGGTAATTTGTCTATTTCTACACTTAAGCAAAACATTGCGTTAGAGGGTGAAAACTCGAAACAACCCCCAAATGGCCCCGTGGGTGGCACCAACACCTCCCACGGGACCAACGTAACTCGTAGGAACTGACCTCGCAGCCGCGGGTATCCCGGTTTGAGAGTAATACGGTAATTTTCATATTTCAAGACTTAGGCTTAAAAACATGACGTTAGAGGGTGAAAACTCAAAATAGCCCCCGAACGACCCCGTGGGTGGCACCAACACCTCCCACGGGACCAACGTAACTCGTAGGAACCGACCCCGCAGCCGTGGGTCTCCCGATTTGAGAGTACGACGGTAATTTGCTTATTTCTAGACTTAGGCTTAAAAACATGATGTTAGAGGGTGAAAACTCGAAACAGCCCCCGAACGGCCCCGTGGGTGGCACCAACACCTTCCACGAGACCAACGTAACTCGTAGGAACTTACCTCGCAGCCGCGGGTCTCTCAGTTTGAGAATACGACAGTAATTTGCGTATTTCTACACTTAAGCAAAACATGGCGTTAGAGGTTGAAAACTCGAAACAACCGCCAAACGGCCCCGTGGGTGGCACCAACACCTCCAACGGGACCAACGTAACTCGTAGGAACTGACCTCGCAGCCGCGGGTATCCCGGTTTGACAGTAATCATGTAATTTGCATATTTCAAGACTTAGGCTTAAAAACATGACGTTAGAGGGTGAAAACTCGAAACAACCACCGAACGGCATCGTGGGTGGTACCAACACCTCCCACGGGACCAACGTAACTCGTAGGAACCGACCCCGCAGCTGCGGGTCTCCCGGTTTGAGAGTACGACGGTAATTTGCTTATTTATAGACTTAGGCCTAAAAACATGACGATAGAGGGTGAAAACTCGAAACGGCCCCCGAACGGCCCTGTGGGTGGCACCAACACCTCCCACGGGACCAACGTAACTCGTAGGAACTTACCTCACAGCCGCGGGTCTCTCAGTTTGAGAATACGACGGTAATTTGCATATTTCTACACTTAAGCAAAGCTTGGCGTTACAGTGTGAAAACTCGAAAAAGCCCCCAAACGGCCCCGTGGGTGGCACCAACACCTCCCACGGGACCAACGTAACTCGTAGGAACTGACCTCGCAGCCGCGGGTATCTCGGTTTGATAGTAATACGGTAATTTTCAAATTTCAAGACTTAGGCTTAAAAACATGACGTTAGAGGGTGAAAACTCAAAATAGCCCCCGAACGACCCCGTGGGTGGCACCAACACCTCCCACGGGGGCAACGTAACTCGTAGGAACCAACCCCTCAGCCGCGGGTCTCCCGGTTTGAGAGTACGACGGTAATTTGCTTATTTCTAGACTTAGGCTTAAAAACATGACGTTAGGGGGAGAAAACTCGAAACAGCCCCCGAACGGCCCCGTGGGTGGCACTAACACCACCCACAGGACCAACGTAACTCGTAGGAACTGACCTCGCAGCAGCGGGTCTCCAGGTTTAAGAATACGACGGTAATTTGTGTATTTCTACACTTAAGACAAGCATGGCGTTAGAGGGTGAAAACTCGAAACAGCCCCCAAATGGCCCCGTGGGTGGCACCAACACCTCCCATGGGACCAACATAACTCGTTGGAACTGACCTCGCAGCCGCGGGTATCCCGGTTTGAGAGTAATACGGTAATTTTCATATTTCAAGACTTAGGCTTAAAAACATGATGTTAGAGGGTGAAAACTCAAAATAACCCCCGAACGACCCCGTGGGTGGCACCAACACCTCCCACGGGACCAACGTAACTCGTAGGAACCGACCCCGCAGCCGTGGGTCTCCCGGTTTGAGAGTACGACGGTAATTTTCTTATTTCTAGACTTAGGTTTAAAAACATGATGTTAGAGGGTGAAAACTCGAAACAGCCCCCGAACGGCCCCGTGGGTGGCACCAACACCTTCCACGGGACCAACGTAACTCGTAGGAACTGACCTCGCTGCCGCGGGTCTCTCGGTTTGAGAATACGACAGTAATTTGCGTATTTCTACACTTAAGCAAAACATGGCGTTAGAGGGTGAAAACTCGAAAAGACCCCCAAACGGCCCCGTGGGTGGCACCAACACCTCCCACGGGACCAACGTAACTCGTAGGAAGTGACCTCGCAGCCGCGGGTATCCCGGTTTGACAGTAATTCGGTAATTTGCATATTTCAAGACTTAGGCTTGAAAACATGACGTTAGAGGATGAAAACTCGAAACAGCCCCCGAACGGCATCGTGGGTGGCACCAACACCTCCCACGGGACCAACGTAACTCGTAGGAACCGACCCCGCAGCCGCGGGTCTCCCGGTTTGAGAGTACGACGGTAATTTGCTTATTTATAGACTTAGGCCTAAAAACATGATGTTAGAGGGTGAAAACTCGAAACGGCCCCCGAACGGCCCCGTGGGTGGCACCAACACCTCCCACGGGACCATTGTAACTCGTAGGAATTGACCCCGCAGCAGCAGGACTCTTGGTTTGAGAATACGACGGTAATTTGCATATTTCTTCACTTAAGCAAAGCTTGGCGTTACAGTGTGAAAACTCGAAAAGCCCCCAAACGTCCCCATGGGTGGAACCAACACCTCCCACGGGACCAACGTAACTCGTAGGAACTGACCTCGCAGCCGCGGGTATCCCGATTTGAGAGTAATACGGTAATTTTCATATTTTAAGACTTAGGCTTAAAAACATGACGTTAGAGGCTGAAAACTCGAAACAGCCCCCGAACGGTCCCGTGGGTGGCACCAACACCTCCCACGGGACCAACGTAACTCGTAAGAACCGACCCCGGAGCCGTGGGTCTCCCAGTTTGAGAGTACGACGGTAATTTTCTTATTTCTAGACTTAGGCTTAAAAACATGACGTTAGAGGGTGAAAACTTGAAACGGCCCCCGAACGGCCCCGTGGGTGGCACCAACACCTCCCACGGGACCAACGTAACTCGTAGGAACCGACCCCGTAGCCGTGGGTCTCCCGGTTTGAGAGTACGAGGGCAATTTGCTTATATCTAGACCTAGGATTAAAAACATGATGTTAGAGGGTGAAAACTCGAAACAACCCTCGAACGGCCCCGTGGGTGGCACCATCACCTTCGACAGGACCAACGTAACTCGTAGGAACTGACCTCGCAGCCGCGGGTCTCCCGGTTTTAGAATACGACGGTAATTTGTCAATTTCTACACTTAAGCAAAACATCGCGTTAGATGGTGAAAACTCGATACAGCCCCCAAATGGCCCCGTGGGTGGCACCAACACCTCCCACGGGACCAACGTAACTCGTAGGAACTGACCTCGCAGCCGCGGGTATCCCGGTTTGAGAGTAATACGGTAATTTTCATATTTCAAGACTTAGGCTTAAAAACATGACGTTAGAGGGTAAAAACTCAAAATAGCCCCCGAACGACCCCGTGGGTGGCACCAACAACTCCCACGGGACCAACGTAACTCGTAGGAACCGACCCCGCAGCCGTGGGTCTCCCGATTTGAGAGTACGACGGTAATTTGCTTATTTCTAGACTTAGGCTTAAAAACATGATGTTAGAGGGTGAAAACTCGAAACAGCCCCCGAACGGCCCCGTGGGTAGCACCAACACCTCCCACGGGACCAACGTAACTCGTAGGAACTGACCTCGCAGCCGCGGGTATCCCGGTTTGACAGTAATCCGGTAATTTGCATATTTCAAGACTTAGGCTTAAAAACATGACGTTAGAGGGTCAAAACTCGAAACAGCCACCGAACGACATCGTGGGTGGTACCAACACCTCCCACGGGACCAACGTAACTCGTAGGAACCGACCCCGCAGCTGCGGGTCTCCGGGTTTGAGAGTACGACGGTAATTTGCTTATTTATAGACTTAGGCCTAAAAACATGAAGTTAGAGGGTGAAAACTCGAAACGGCCCCGTGGGTGGCACCAACACCTCCCACGGGACCAACGTAACTCGTAGGAACTTACCTCACAGCCGCGGGTCTCTCGGTTTGAGAATACGACGGTAATTTGCATATTTCTACACTTAAGCAAAGCTTGGCGTTACAGCGTGAAAACTCGAAAAAGCCCCCAAACGGCCCCGTGGGTGGCACCAACACCTCCCACGGGACCAACGTAACTCGTAGGAACTGACCTCGCAGCCGCGGGTATCCCGGTTTGATAGTAATACGGTAATTTTCAAATTTCAAGACTTAGGCTTAAAAACATGACGTTAGAGGGTGAAAACTCAAAATAGCCCCCGAACTGCCCCGTGGGTGGCACCAACACCTCCCACGGGACCAACGTAACTCGAAGGAACTGAACCCGTAGCCGCGGGTCTCCCGGTTTGAGAGTACGATGGTAATTTGCTTATTTTTAGACTTAGGCTTAAAAACATGACGTTAGAGGGTGAAAACTCGAAACAGCCCCTGAACGGCTCCGTGGGTGTCACCAACACCTCCCACGGGACCAACGTAACTCGTAGGAACTGACCTCGCAGCCGCGGGTCTCCCGGTTTGAGAATACGACGGTAATTTACGTATTTCTACACTTAAGCAAAACATGGCGTTAGAGGGTGAAAACTCGAAACAACCCCCAAACGGCCCCGTGGGTGGCACCAACACCTCCCACGGGACCAACGTAACTCGTAGGAACTGACCTCGCAGGCACGGGTATCCCGGTTTGAGAGTAATATGGTAATTTCCATATTTCAAGACTTAGGCTTAAAAACATGACGTTAGAGGGTGTAAAATCGAAACATCCCCGAACGGCCCCGTGGGTGGCACCAACACCTCCCACGGGACCAACGTAACTCGTAGGAACCAACCCCGCAGTCGCGGGTCTCCCGGTTTGAGAGTACGACGGTAATTTACTTATTTCTAGACTTAGGCTTAAAAACATGACATTAGAGGGTGAAAACTCGAAACAGCCCCCGAACGGCCCCGTGGGTGGCACTAACACCACTCACAGGACCAACGTAACTCGTAGGAACTGACCTCGCAGCAGCGGGTCTCCCGGTTTAAGAATACGACCGTAATTTGTGTATTTCTACACTTAAGACAAGCATGGCATTAGAGGGTGAAAACTCGAAACAGCCCCCAAATGGCCCCGTGGGTGGTACCAACACCTCCCATGGGAGCAACATAACTCGTAGGAACTGACCTCGCAGCCGCGGGTATCCCGGTTTGAGAGTAATACGGTAATTTTCATATTTCAAGACTTAGGCTTAAAAACATGACGTTAGAGGGTGAAAACTCAAAATAGCCCCCGAACGACCCCGTGGGTGGCACCAACACCTCCCACGGGACCAACGTAACTCGTAGGAACTGACCTCGCAGCCGCGGGTATCCCGGTTTGAGAGTAATACGGTAATTTTCATATTTCAAGACTTAGGTTTAAAAACATGATGTTAGAGGGTGAAAACTCGAAACAGCGCCCGAACGGCCCCGTGGGTGGCACCAACACCTTCCACGGGACCAACGTAACTCGTAGGAACTGACCTCGCAGCCGCGGGTCTCTCGGTTTGAGAATACGACAGTAATTTGCGTATTTCTACACTTAAGCAAAACATGGCGTTAGAGGGTGAAAACTCGAAACAACCCCCAAACGGCCCCGTGGGTGGCACCAACACCTCCCACGGGACCAACGTAACTCGTAGGAACTTACCTCGCAGCCGCGGGTATCCCGGTTTGGCAGTAATCCGGTAATTTGCATATTTCAAGACTTAGGCTTAAAAACATGATGTTAGAGGGTGAAAACTCAAAACAGCCCCCGAACGGCATCGTGGGTGGCACCAACACCTCCCACGGGACCAACGTAACTCGTAGGAACCGACCCCGCAGCCGCGGGTCTCCCGGTTTGAGAGTACGACGGTAATTTGCTTATTTATAGACTTAGGCCTAAAAACATGACGTTAGAGGGTGAAAACTCGAAACGGCCCCCGAACGGCCCCGTGGGTGGCACCAACACCTCCCACGGGACCAACGTAACTCTTTGGAACATACCTCATAGCCGCGGGTCTCTCGGTTTGAGAATACGACGGTAATTTGCATATTTCTACACTTAAGCAAAGCTTGGCGTTACAGTGTGAAAACTCGAAAAGCCCCCAAACGTCCCCATGGGTGGCACCAACACCTCCCACGGGACCAACGTAACTCGTAGGAACTGACCTCGCAGCCGCGGGTATCCCGATTTGAGAGTAATACGGTAATTTTCATATTTTAAGACTTAGGCTTAAAAACAAAACGTTAGAGGGTGAAAACTCGAAACAGCCCCCGAACGGCCCCGTGGGTGGCACCAACACCTGCCACGGGACCAACGTAACTCGTAGGAACTGACCTCGCAGCCGCGGGTATCCCGGTTTGACAGTAATCCGGTAATTTGCATATTTCAAGACTTAGGCTTAAAAACATGACGTTAGAGGGTGAAAACTCGAAACAACCACCGAACGGCATCGTGGGTGGCACCAACACCTCCCACGGGACCAACGTAACTCGTAGGAACTGACCTTGCAGCCGCGGGTCTCCCGGTTTGAGAATACGACAGTAATTTGTGTATTTCTACACTTAAGCAAAACATGGCGTTAGAGGGTGAAAACTCGAAACAACCCCCAAACGGCCCCGTGGGTGGCACCAACACCTACCACGGGACCAGCATAACTCGTAGGAACTGACCTCGCAGCCACGGGTGTCTCGATTTGAGAGTAATACGATAATTTGCATATTTCAAGACTTAGGCTTGAAAACATGACGTTAGAGGGTGAAAACTCGAAACAGCCCCTGAACGGCCCCGTGGGTGGCACCAACACCTCCCACGGGACCGACGTAACTCGAAGGAACTGACCCCGCAGCCGCGGGTCTCCCGATTTGAGAGTACGACGATAATTTGCTTATTTTTAGACTTAGGCTTAAAAACATGACGTTAGAGGGTGAAAACTCGAAACAGACCCCGAACGGCCCCGTGGGTGGCACCAACACCTCCCACGGGACCAATGTAACTCGTAGGAACTGACCTCGCAGCCGCGGGTCTCCCTTTTTGAGAATACGACGGTAATTTCCGTATTTCTACACTTAAGCAAAACATGGCGTTAGAGGGTGAAAACTCGAAACAACCCCCAAACAGCCCCGTGGGTGGCACCAACACCTCCCACGGGACCAACGTAACTCGTAGGAACTGACCTCGCAGGCACGGGTATCCCGGTTTGAGAGTAATACTGTAATTTGAATATTTCAAGACTTGGGCTTAAAAACATGACGTTAGAGGGTGAAAAATCAAAACATCCCCGAACGGCCCCGTGGGTGGCACCAACACCTCCCACGGGACCAACGTAACTCGTAGGAACCAACCCCGCAGCCGCGGGTCTCCCGGTTTGAGAGTACGACGGTAATTTGCTTATTTCTAGACTTAGGCTTAAAAACATGACGTTAGAGGTTGAAAACTCGAAACAGCCCCCTACGGCCCCGTGGGTGGCACCAACACCTCCCACAGGACCAACGTAACTCGTAGGAACTGACCTCGCAGCCGCGGGTCTCCTGATTTAAGAATACGACGGTAATTTGTGTATTTCTACACTTAAGCAAAGCATGGCGTTAGAGGGTGAAAACTTGAAACAGCCCCCAAATGGCCCCGTGGGTGGTACCAACACCTCCCATGGGACCAACATAACTCGTAGGAACTGACCTCGCAGCCGCGGGTATCCCGTTTTGAGAGTAATACGGTAATTTTCATATTTCAAGACTTAGGCTTAAAAACATGACGTTAGAGGGTGAAAACTCGAAATAGCCCCCGAACGACCCCGTGGGTGGCACCAACACCTCCCACGGGACCAACGTAACTCGTAGGAACCGACCCCGCAGCCGTGGGTCTCCCGGTTTGAGAGTACGACGGCAATTTGCTTATTTCTAGACTTAGGCTTAAAAACATGATGTTAGAGGGTGAAAACTCGAAAGAGCCCTCGAACGGCCCCGTGGGTGGCACCAACACCTTCTACAGGACCAACGTAACTCGTAGGAACTGACCTCGCAGCCGCGAGTCTCCCAGTTTTAGAATACGACGGTAATTTGTCTATTTCTACACTTAAGCAAAACATCGCGTTAGAGGGTGAAAACTCGAAACAGCCCCCAAATGGCCCCGTGGGTGGCACCAACACCTCCCACGGGACCAACGTAACTCGTAGGAACTGACCTCGCAGCCGCGGGTATCCCGGTTTGAGAGTAATACGGTAATTTTCATATTTCAAGACTTAGGCTTAAAAACATGACGTTAGAGGGTGAAAACTCAAAATAGCCCCCGAACGACCCCGTGGGTGGCACCAACACCTCCCACGGGACCAACGTAACTCGTAGGAACCGACCCCGCAGCCGTGGGTCTCCCGGTTTGAGAGTACAACGGTAATTTGCTTATTTCTAGACTTAGGCTTAAAAACATGATGTTAGAGGATGAAAACTCGAAACAGCCCCCGAACGGCCCCGTGGGTGGCACCAACACCTTCCACGGGACCAACGTAACTCGTAGGAACTGACCTCGCAGCCGCGGGTCTCTCGGTTTGAGAATACGACAGTAATTTGCGTATTTCTACACATAAGCAAAACATGGCGTTAGAGGGTGAAAACTCGAAACAACCCCCAAACGGCCCCGTGGGTGGCACCAACACCTCCCACGGGACCAACGTAACTCGTAGGAACTGACCTCGCAGCTGCGGGTATCCCGGCTTGACAGTAATCCGGTAATTTGCATATTTCAAGACTTAGGCTTAAAAACATGATGTTAGAGGGTGAAAACTCGAAATAGCCCCCGAACGGCATCGTGGGTGGTACCAACACCTCCCACGGGACCAACGTAACTCGTAGGAACCGACCCCGTAGCCGCGGGTCTCCCGATTTGAGAGTACGACGGTAATTTGCTTATTTATAGACTTAGGCCTAAAAACATGACGTTAGAGGGTGAAAACTCGAAACGGCCCCGAACGGCCCCGCGGGTGGCACCAACACCTCCCACGGGACCAACGTAAGTCGTAGGAACTTACCTCACAGCCGCGGGTCTCTCGGTTTGAGAATACGACGGTAATTTGCATATTTCTACACTTAAGCAAAGCTTGGCGTTATAGTGTGAAAACGCGAAAAGCCCCCAAACGTCCCCGTGGGTGGCACCAACACCTCCCACGGGACCAACGTAACTCGTAGGAACTGACCTCACAGCCGCGGGTATCCCGATTTGAGAGTAATACGGTAATTTTCATATTTTAAGACTTAGGCTTAAAAACATGACGTTAGAGGCTGAAAACTGAAACTGCCCCCGAACGGCCCCGTGGGTGGCACCAACACCTCCCATGGGACCAGCGTAACTCGTAAGAACCGACCCCGCAGCCGCGGGTCTCCCGGTTTGACAGTACGACGATAATTTGCATATTTCAAGACTTACGCTTGAAAACATGACGTTAGAGGGTGAAAACTCGAAACAGCCCGAACGGCCCCGTGGGTGGCACCAACACCTCCCACGGGACCAACGTAACTCGTAGGAACTGACCTCGCAGCCGCGGGTCTCCCGATTTGAGAATACGACGGTAATTTGTGTATTTCTACACTTCAGCAAAACATGGCGTTAGAGGGTGAAAACTCGAAACAACCCCCAAACGGCCCCGTGGGTGGCACCAACACCTCCCACGGGACCAGCATAACTCGTAAGAACTGACCTCGCAGCCACAGGTATCCCGGTTTGAGAGTAATACGATAATTTTCATATTTCAAGACTTAGACTTGAAAACATGACGTTAGAGGGTGAAAACTCGAAACAACCCGAACGGCCCCGTGGGTGGCACCAACACCTCTCACGGGACCGACGTAACTCGAAGGAACTGACCCCGCAGCCGCGGGTCTCCCGATTTGAGAGTACGACGGTAATTTGCTTATTTTTAGACTTAGGCTTAAAAACATGACGTTAGAGGGTGAAAACTCGAAACAGCCTCCGAACGGCCCCGTGGGTGGCACCAACACCTCCCACGGGACCAATGTAACTCGTAGGAAGTAACCTCGTAGCCGCGGGTCTCCCTTTTTGAGAATACGACGGTAATTTCCGTATTTCTACACTTAAGAAAAACATGGCATTAGAGGGTGAAAACTCGAAACAACCCCCAAACAGCCCCGTGGGTGGCACCAACACCTCCCACGGGACCAACGTAACTCGTAGGAACTGACCTCGCAGGCACGGGTATCCCGATTTGAGAGTAATACGGTAATTTGAATATTTCAAGACTTAGGCTTAAAAACATGACGTTAGAGGGTGAAAACTCGAAACATCCCCGAACGGCCCCGTGGGTGGCACCAACACCTCCCACGGGACCAACGTAACTCGGAGGAACCAACCCCGCAGCCGCGGGTCTCCCGGTTTGAGAGTACGACGGTAATTTGCTTATTTCTAGACTTAGGCTTAAAAATATGACGTTAGAGGGTGAAAACTCGAAACAGCCCCCGAACGGCCCCGTGGGTGGCACCAACACCTCCCACGGGACCGACGTAACTTGAAGGAACTGACCCCGCAGCCGCGGGTCTCCCGATTTGAGAGTACGACGGTAATTTGCTTATTTTTAGACTTAGGCTTAAAAACATGACGTTAGAGGGTGAAAACTCGAAACAGCCCCCAAATGGCCCCGTGGGTGGCACCAACACCTCCCATGGGAGCAACATAACTCGTAGGAACTGACCTCGCAGCCGCGGGTATCCCGGTTTGAGAGTAATACGGTAATTTTCATATTTCAAGACTTAGGCTTAAAAACATGACGTTAGAGGGTGAAAACTCAAAATAGCCCCCGAACGACCCCGTGGGTGGCACCAACACCTCCCACGGGACCAACGTAACTCGTAGGAACTGACCTCGCAGCCGCGGGTATCCCGGTTTGAGAGTAATACGGTAATTTTCATATTTCAAGACTTAGGTTTAAAAACATGATGTTAGAGGGTGAAAACTCGAAACAGCGCCCGAACGGCCCCGTGGGTGGCACCAACACCTTCCACGGGACCAACGTAACTCGTAGGAACTGACCTCGCAGCCGCGGGTCTCTCGGTTTGAGAATACGACAGTAATTTGCGTATTTCTACACTTAAGCAAAACATGGCGTTAGAGGGTGAAAACTCGAAACAACCCCCAAACGGCCCCGTGGGTGGCACCAACACCTCCCACGGGACCAACGTAACTCGTAGGAACTGACCTCGCAGCCGCGGGTATCCCGGTTTGGCAGTAATCCGGTAATTTGCATATTTCAAGACTTAGGCTTAAAAACATGATGTTAGAGGGTGAAAACTCGAAACAGCCCCCGAACGGCATCGTGGGTGGCACCAACACCTCCCACGGGACCAACGTAACTCGTAGGAACCGACCCCGCAGCCGCGGGTCTCCCGGTTTGAGAGTACGACGGTAATTTGCTTATTTATAGACTTAGGCCTAAAAACATGACGTTAGAGGGTGAAAACTCGAAACGTCCCCCGAACGGCCCCGTGGGTGGCACCAACACCTCCCACGGGACCAACGTAACTCTTAGGAACATACCTCATAGCCGCGGGTCTCTCGGTTTGAGAATACGACGGTAATTTGCATATTTCTACACTTAAGCAAAGCTTGGCGTTACAGTGTGAAAACTCGAAAAGCCCCCAAACGTCCCCATGGGTGGCACCAACACCTCCCACGGGACCAACGTAACTCGTAGGAACTGACCTCGCAGCCGCGGGTATCCCGATTTGAGAGTAATACGGTAATTTTCATATTTTAAGACTTAGGCTTAAAAACAAGACGTTAGAGGGTGAAAACTCGAAACAGCCCCCGAACGGCCCCGTGGGTGGCACCAACACCTGCCACGGGACCAACGTAACTCGTAGGAACTGACCTCGCAGCCGCGGGTATCCCGGTTTGACAGTAATCCGGTAATTTGCATATTTCAAGACTTAGGCTTAAAAACATGACGTTAGAGGGTGAAAACTCGAAACAACCACCGAACGGCATCGTGGGTGGCACCAACACCTCCCACGGGACCAACGTAACTCGTAGGAACTGACCTTGCAGCCGCGGGTCTCCCGGTTTGAGAATACGACAGTAATTTGTGTATTTCTACACTTAAGCAAAACATGGCGTTAGAGGGTGAAAACTCGAAACAACCCCCAAACGGCCCCGTGGGTGGCACCAACACCTACCACGGGACCAGCATAACTCGTAGGAACTGACCTCGCAGCCACGGGTGTCTCGGTTTGAGAGTAATACGATAATTTGCATATTTCAAGACTTAGGCTTGAAAACATGACGTTAGAGGGTGAAAACTCGAAACAGCCCCTGAACGGCCCCGTGGGTGGCACCAACACCTCCCACGGGACCGACGTAACTCGAAGGAACTGACCCCGCAGCCGCGGGTCTCCCGATTTGAGAGTACGACGATAATTTGCTTATTTTTAGACTTAGGCTTAAAAACATGACGTTAGAGGGTGAAAACTCGAAACAGACCCCGAACGGCCCCGTGGGTGGCACCAACACCTCCCACGGGACCAATGTAACTCGTAGGAACTGACCTCGCAGCCGCGGGTCTCCCTTTTTGAGAATACGACGGTAATTTCCGTATTTCTACACTTAAGCAAAACATGGCGTTAGAGGGTGAAAACTCGAAACAACCCCCAAACAGCCCCGTGGGTGGCACCAACACCTCCCACGGGACCAACGTAACTCGTAGGAACGGACCTCGCAGGCACGGGTATCCCGGTTTGAGAGTAATACTGTAATTTGAATATTTCAAGACTTGGGCTTAAAAACATGACGTTAGAGGGTGAAAAATCAAAACAACCCCGAACGGCCCCGTGGGTGGCACCAACACCTCCCACGGGACCAACGTAACTCGTAGGAACCAACCCCGCAGCCGCGGGTCTCCCGGTTTGAGAGTACGACGGTAATTTGCTTATTTCTAGACTTAGGCTTAAAAACATGACGTTAGAGGTTGAAAACTCGAAACAGCCCCCTACGGCCCCGTGGGTGGCACCAACACCTCCCACAGGACCAACGTAACTCGTAGGAACTGACCTCGCAGCCGCGGGTCTCCTGATTTAAGAATACGACGGTAATTTGTGTATTTCTACACTTAAGCAAAGCATGGCGTTAGAGGGTGAAAACTTGAAACAGCCCCCAAATGGCCCCGTGGGTGGTACCAACACCTCCCATGGGACCAACATAACTCGTAGGAACTGACCTCGCAGCCGCGGGTATCCCGTTTTGAGAGTAATACGGTAATTTTCATATTTCAAGACTTAGGCTTAAAAACATGACGTTAGAGGGTGAAAACTCGAAATAGCCCCCGAACGACCCCGTGGGTGGCACCAACACCTCCCACGGGACCAACGTAACTCGTAGGAACCGACCCCGCAGCCGTGGGTCTCCCGGTTTGAGAGTACGACGGCAATTTGCTTATTTCTAGACTTAGGCTTAAAAACATGATGTTAGAGGGTGAAAACTCGAAACAGCCCTCGAACGGCCCCGTGGGTGGCACCAACACCTTCTACAGGACCAACGTAACTCGTAGGAACTGACCTCGCAGCCGCGAGTCTCCCAGTTTTAGAATACGACGGTAATTTGTCTATTTCTACACTTAAGCAAAACATCGCGTTAGAGGGTGAAAACTCGAAACAGCCCCCAAATGGCCCCGTGGGTGGCACCAACACCTCCCACGGGACCAACGTAACTCGTAGGAACTGACCTCGCAGCCGCGGGTATCCCGGTTTGAGAGTAATACGGTAATTTTCATATTTCAAGACTTAGGCTTAAAAACATGACGTTAGAGGGTGAAAACTCAAAATAGCCCCCGAACGACCCCGTGGGTGGCACCAACACCTCCCACGGGACCAACGTAACTCGTAGGAACCGACCCCGCAGCCGTGGGTCTCCCGGTTTGAGAGTACAACGGTAATTTGCTTATTTCTAGACTTAGGCTTAAAAACATGATGTTAGAGGATGAAAACTCGAAACAGCCCCCGAACGGCCCCGTGGGTGGCACCAACACCTTCCACGGGACCAACGTAACTCGTAGGAACTGACCTCGCAGCCGCGGGTCTCTCGGTTTGAGAATACGACAGTAATTTGCGTATTTCTACACATAAGCAAAACATGGCGTTAGAGGGTGAAAACTCGAAACAACCCCCAAACGGCCCCGTGGGTGGCACCAACACCTCCCACGGGACCAACGTAACTCGTAGGAACTGACCTCGCAGCTGCGGGTATCCCGGCTTGACAGTAATCCGGTAATTTGCATATTTCAAGACTTAGGCTTAAAAACATGATGTTAGAGGGTGAAAACTCGAAATAGCCCCCGAACGGCATCGTGGGTGGTACCAACACCTCCCACGGGACCAACGTAACTCGTAGGAACCGACCCCGTAGCCGCGGGTCTCCCGATTTGAGAGTACGACGGTAATTTGCTTATTTATAGACTTAGGCCTAAAAACATGACGTTAGAGGGTGAAAACTCGAAACGGCCCCGAACGGCCCCGCGGGTGGCACCAACACCTCCCACGGGACCAACGTAAGTCGTAGGAACTTACCTCACAGCCGCGGGTCTCTCGGTTTGAGAATACGACGGTAATTTGCATATTTCTACACTTAAGCAAAGCTTGGCGTTATAGTGTGAAAACGCGAAAAGCCCCCAAACGTCCCCGTGGGTGGCACCAACACCTCCCACGGGACCAACGTAACTCGTAGGAACTGACCTCACAGCCGCGGGTATCCCGATTTGAGAGTAATACGGTAATTTTCATATTTTAAGACTTAGGCTTAAAAACATGACGTTAGAGGCTGAAAACTGAAACTGCCCCCGAACGGCCCCGTGGGTGGCACCAACACCTCCCATGGGACCAGCGTAACTCGTAAGAACCGACCCCGCAGCCGCGGGTCTCCCGGTTTGACAGTACGACGATAATTTGCATATTTCAAGACTTACGCTTGAAAACATGACGTTAGAGGGTGAAAACTCGAAACAGCCCGAACGGCCCCGTGGGTGGCACCAACACCTCCCACGGGACCAACGTAACTCGTAGGAACTGACCTCGCAGCCGCGGGTCTCCCGATTTGAGAATACGACGGTAATTTGTGTATTTCTACACTTCAGCAAAACATGGCGTTAGAGGGTGAAAACTCGAAACAACCCCCAAACGGCCCCGTGGGTGGCACCAACACCTCCCACGGGACCAGCATAACTCGTAAGAACTGACCTCGCAGCCACAGGTATCCCGGTTTGAGAGTAATACGATAATTTTCATATTTCAAGACTTAGACTTGAAAACATGACGTTAGAGGGTGAAAACTCGAAACAACCCGAACGGCCCCGTGGGTGGCACCAACACCTCTCACGGGACCGACGTAACTCGAAGGAACTGACCCCGCAGCCGCGGGTCTCCCGATTTGAGAGTACGACGGTAATTTGCTTATTTTTAGACTTAGGCTTAAAAACATGACGTTAGAGGGTGAAAACTCGAAACAGCCTCCGAACGGCCCCGTGGGTGGCACCAACACCTCCCACGGGACCAATGTAACTCGTAGGAAGTAACCTCGTAGCCGCGGGTCTCCCTTTTTGAGAATACGACGGTAATTTCCGTATTTCTACACTTAAGAAAAACATGGCATTAGAGGGTGAAAACTCGAAACAACCCCCAAACAGCCCCGTGGGTGGCACCAACACCTCCCACGGGACCAACGTAACTCGTAGGAACTGACCTCGCAGGCACGGGTATCCCGATTTGAGAGTAATACGGTAATTTGAATATTTCAAGACTTAGGCTTAAAAACATGACGTTAGAGGGTGAAAACTCGAAACATCCCCGAACGGCCCCGTGGGTGGCACCAACACCTCCCACGGGACCAACGTAACTCGGAGGAACCAACCCCGCAGCCGCGGGTCTCCCGGTTTGAGAGTACGACGGTAATTTGCTTATTTCTAGACTTAGGCTTAAAAATATGACGTTAGAGGGTGAAAACTCGAAACAGCCCCCGAACGGCCCCGTGGGTGGCACCAACACCTCCCACGGGACCGACGTAACTTGAAGGAACTGACCCCGCAGCCGCGGGTCTCCCGATTTGAGAGTACGACGGTAATTTGCTTATTTTTAGACTTAGGCTTAAAAACATGACGTTAGAGGGTGAAAACTCGAAATAGCCCCCGAACGGCCCCGGGGGTGGCACCAACACCTCCCACGGGACCAATGTAACTCGTAGGAACTGACCTCGTAGCCGCGAGTCTCCCTTTTTGAGAATACGATGGTAATTTCCGTATTTCTACAATTAAGCAAAACATGGCGTTAGAGGGTGAAAACTAGAAACAACCCCCAAACAGCCCCGTGGGTGGCACCAACACCTCCCACGGGACCAACGTAACTCGTAGGAACTGACCTCGTAGGCACGGGTATCCCGGTTTGAGAGTAATACGGTAATTTTCATATTTCAACACTTAGGCTTAAAAACATGACGTTAGAGGGTGAAAACTCTGAATAGCCCCCGAACGACCCCGTGGGTGGCACCAACACCTCCCACGGGACCAACGTAACTCGTAGGAACCGACCCCGCAGCCGTGGGTCTCCCGGTTTGAGAGTATGACGACAATTTGCTTATTTCTAGAATTAGGCTTAAAAACATGATGTTAGAGGGTGAAAACACGAAACAGCCATCGAACGGGCCCGTGGGTGGCACCAACACCTTCGACGGGACCAATATAACTCGTAGGAAATGACCTCGCAGCCGCGGGTCTCCCGGTTTTAGATTACGACGGTAATTTGTCTATTTCTACACTTAAGCAAAACATCGCGTTAGAGGGTGAAAACTCGAAACAGCCCCCAAATGGCCCCGTGGGTGGCACCAACACCTCCCACGGGACCAACGTAACTCGTAGGAACTGACCTCGCAGCTGCGGGTATCTCGGTTTGAGAGTAATCCGGTAATTTGCATATTTCAAGACTTAGGCTTAAAAACATGACGTTAGAGGGTGAAAACTCGAAACAGCCCCTGAACGGCCCCGTGGGTGGCACCAACACCTCCCACGGGACCAACGTAACTCGTAGGAACCGACCCCGTAGCCGCGGGTCTCCCGGTTTGGGAGTACGATGGTAATTGGCTTATTTCTAGACTTAGGCTTTAAAATATGACGTTAGAGGGTGGAAACTCGAAAAAGCCACCGAACGGTTCCGTGGGTGGCACCAACACCTCCCACGGGACCAACGTAACTCATAGGAACTGACATCGCAACCGTGGGTCTCCCGGTTTGAGAATACGATGGAAATTTGCGTATTTTTACACTGAAGCAAAACATGGCGTTAGAGGGTGAAAACTCGAAACAACCCCCAAACGGCCCTGTGGGTGGCACCAACACCTCCCACGGGACCAACGTAACTTGTAGGAATTGACCTCGCAGCCGCGGGTATCCCGGTTTGAGGGTAATACGGTAATTTTCATATTTCAAGACTTTGGCTTAAAAACATGACGTTAGAGGGTGAAAACTCGAAACAGCCCCCGAACGGCCCTATGGGTGGCACCAACACCTCCCACGGAACCAACGTAACTCGTAGGAACCGACCCTGCAGCCGCGGGTCTCCCGGTTTGAGAGTACAACTGTAAGACTTAGGCTTAAAAATATGACGTTAGAGGGTGAAAACTCGAAACAGCCCCCGAACGGCCCCGTGGGTGGCACCAACACCTCCCACGGGACCAACGTAACTCGTAGGAACTGACCTCGCAGCCGCGGGTCTCCTGATTTAAGAATACGACGGTAATTTGTGTATTTCTACACTTAAGCAAAGCATGGCGTTAGAGGGTGAAAACTTGAAACAGCCCCCAAATGGCCCCGTGGGTGGTACCAACACCTCCCATGGGACCAACATAACTCGTAGGAACTGACCTCGCAGCCGCGGGTATCCCGTTTTGAGAGTAATACGGTAATTTTCATATTTCAAGACTTAGGCTTAAAAACATGACGTTAGAGGGTGAAAACTCGAAATAGCCCCCGAACGACCCCGTGGGTGGCACCAACACCTCCCACGGGACCAACGTAACTCGTAGGAACCGACCCCACAGCCGTGGGTCTCCCGGTTTGAGAGTACGACGGCAATTTGCTTATTTCTAGACTTAGGCTTAAAAACATGATGTTAGAGGGTGAAAACTCGAAACAGCCCTCGAACGGCCCCGTGGGTGGCACCAACACCTTCTACAGGACCAACGTAACTCGTAGGAACTGACCTCGCAGCCGCGAGTCTCCCAGTTTTAGAATACGACGGTAATTTGTCTATTTCTACACTTAAGCAAAACATCGCGTTAGAGGGTGAAAACTCGAAACAGCCCCCAAATGGCCCCGTGGGTGGCACCAACACCTCCCACGGGACCAACGTAACTCGTAGGAACTGACCTCGCAGCCGCGGGTATCCCGGTTTGAGAGTAATACGGTAATTTTCATATTTCAAGACTTAGGCTTAAAAACATGACGTTAGAGGGTGAAAACTCAAAATAGCCCCCGAACGACCCCGTGGGTGGCACCAACACCTCCCACGGGACCAACGTAACTCGTAGGAACCGACCCCGCAGCCGTGGGTCTCCCGGTTTGAGAGTACAACGGTAATTTGCTTATTTCTAGACTTAGGCTTAAAAACATGATGTTAGAGGATGAAAACTCGAAACAGCCCCCGAACGGCCCCGTGGGTGGCACCAACACCTTCCACGGGACCAACGTAACTCGTAGGAACTGACCTCGCAGCCGCGGGTCTCTCGGTTTGAGAATACGACAGTAATTTGCGTATTTCTACACATAAGCAAAACATGGCGTTAGAGGGTGAAAACTCGAAACAACCCCCAAACGGCCCCGTGGGTGGCACCAACACCTCCCACGGGACCAACGTAACTCGTAGGAACTGACCTCGCAGCTGCGGGTATCCCGGCTTGACAGTAATCCGGTAATTTGCATATTTCAAGACTTAGGCTTAAAAACATGATGTTAGAGGGTGAAAACTCGAAATAGCCCCCGAACGGCATCGTGGGTGGTACCAACACCTCCCACGGGACCAACGTAACTCGTAGGAACCGACCCCGTAGCCGCGGGTCTCCCGATTTGAGAGTACGACGGTAATTTGCTTATTTATAGACTTAGGCCTAAAAACATGACGTTAGAGGGTGAAAACTCGAAACGGCCCCGAACGGCCCCGCGGGTGGCACCAACACCTCCCACGGGACCAACGTAAGTCGTAGGAACTTACCTCACAGCCGCGGGTCTCTCGGTTTGAGAATACGACGGTAATTTGCATATTTCTACACTTAAGCAAAGCTTGGCGTTATAGTGTGAAAACGCGAAAAGCCCCCAAACGTCCCCGTGGGTGGCACCAACACCTCCCACGGGACCAACGTAACTCGTAGGAACTGACCTCACAGCCGCGGGTATCCCGATTTGAGAGTAATACGGTAATTTTCATATTTTAAGACTTAGGCTTAAAAACATGACGTTAGAGGCTGAAAACTGAAACTGCCCCCGAACGGCCCCGTGGGTGGCACCAACACCTCCCATGGGACCAGCGTAACTCGTAAGAACCGACCCCGCAGCCGCGGGTCTCCCGGTTTGACAGTACGACGATAATTTGCATATTTCAAGACTTACGCTTGAAAACATGACGTTAGAGGGTGAAAACTCGAAACAGCCCGAACGGCCCCGTGGGTGGCACCAACACCTCCCACGGGACCAACGTAACTCGTAGGAACTGACCTCGCAGCCGCGGGTCTCCCGATTTGAGAATACGACGGTAATTTGTGTATTTCTACACTTCAGCAAAACATGGCGTTAGAGGGTGAAAACTCGAAACAACCCCCAAACGGCCCCGTGGGTGGCACCAACACCTCCCACGGGACCAGCATAACTCGTAAGAACTGACCTCGCAGCCACAGGTATCCCGGTTTGAGAGTAATACGATAATTTTCATATTTCAAGACTTAGACTTGAAAACATGACGTTAGAGGGTGAAAACTCGAAACAACCCGAACGGCCCCGTGGGTGGCACCAACACCTCTCACGGGACCGACGTAACTCGAAGGAACTGACCCCGCAGCCGCGGGTCTCCCGATTTGAGAGTACGACGGTAATTTGCTTATTTTTAGACTTAGGCTTAAAAACATGACGTTAGAGGGTGAAAACTCGAAACAGCCTCCGAACGGCCCCGTGGGTGGCACCAACACCTCCCACGGGACCAATGTAACTCGTAGGAAGTAACCTCGTAGCCGCGGGTCTCCCTTTTTGAGAATACGACGGTAATTTCCGTATTTCTACACTTAAGAAAAACATGGCATTAGAGGGTGAAAACTCGAAACAACCCCCAAACAGCCCCGTGGGTGGCACCAACACCTCCCACGGGACCAACGTAACTCGTAGGAACTGACCTCGCAGGCACGGGTATCCCGATTTGAGAGTAATACGGTAATTTGAATATTTCAAGACTTAGGCTTAAAAACATGACGTTAGAGGGTGAAAACTCGAAACATCCCCGAACGGCCCCGTGGGTGGCACCAACACCTCCCACGGGACCAACGTAACTCGGAGGAACCAACCCCGCAGCCGCGGGTCTCCCGGTTTGAGAGTACGACGGTAATTTGCTTATTTCTATACTTAGGCTTAAAAATATGACGTTAGAGGGTGAAAACTCGAAACAGCCCCCGAACGGCCCCGTGGGTGGCACCAACACCTCCCACGGGACCGACGTAACTTGAAGGAACTGACCCCGCAGCCGCGGGTCTCCCGATTTGAGAGTACGACGGTAATTTGCTTATTTTTAGACTTAGGCTTAAAAACATGACGTTAGAGGGTGAAAACTCGAAATAGCCCTCGAACGGCCCCGGGGGTGGCACCAACACCTCCCACGGGACCAATGTAACTCGTAGGAACTGACCTCGTAGCCGCGAGTCTCCCTTTTTGAGAATACGATGGTAATTTCCGTATTTCTACAATTAAGCAAAACATGGCGTTAGAGGGTGAAAACTAGAAACAACCCCCAAACAGCCCCGTGGGTGGCACCAACACCTCCCACGGGACCAACGTAACTCGTAGGAACTGACCTCGTAGGCACGGGTATCCCGGTTTGAGAGTAATACGGTAATTTTCATATTTCAACACTTAGGCTTAAAAACATGACGTTAGAGGGTGAAAACTCTGAATAGCCCCCGAATGACCCCGTGGGTGGCACCAACACCTCCCACGGGACCAACGTAACTCGTAGGAACCGACCCCGCAGCCGTGGGTCTCCCGGTTTGAGAGTATGACGACAATTTGCTTATTTCTAGAATTAGGCTTAAAAACATGATGTTAGAGGGTGAAAACACGAAACAGCCATCGAACGGGCCCGTGGGTGGCACCAACACCTTCGACGGGACCAATATAACTCGTAGGAAATGACCTCGCAGCCGCGGGTCTCCCGGTTTTAGATTACGACGGTAATTTGTCTATTTCTACACTTAAGCAAAACATCGCGTTAGAGGGTGAAAACTCGAAACAGCCCCCAAATGGCCCCGTGGGTGGCACCAACACCTCCCACGGGACCAACGTAACTCGTAGGAACTGACCTCGCAGCTGCGGGTATCTCGGTTTGAGAGTAATCCGGTAATTTGCATATTTCAAGACTTAGGCTTAAAAACATGACGTTAGAGGGTGAAAACTCGAAACAGCCCCTGAACGGCCCCGTGGGTGGCACCAACACCTCCCACGGGACCAACGTAACTCGTAGGAACCGACCCCGTAGCCGCGGGTCTCCCGGTTTGGGAGTACGATGGTAATTGGCTTATTTCTAGACTTAGGCTTTAAAATATGACGTTAGAGGGTGGAAACTCGAAAAAGCCACCGAACGGTTCCGTGGGTGGCACCAACACCTCCCACGGGACCAACGTAACTCATAGGAACTGACCTCGCAACCGTGGGTCTCCCGGTTTGAGAATACGATGGAAATTTGCGTATTTTTACACTGAAGCAAAACATGGCGTTAGAGGGTGAAAACTCGAAACAACCCCCAAACGGCCCCGTGGGTGGCACCAACACCTCCCACGGGACCAACGTAACTTGTAGGAATTGACCTCGCAGCCGCGGGTATCCCGGTTTGAGGGTAATACGGTAATTTTCATATTTCAAGACTTTGGCTTAAAAACATGACGTTAGAGGGTGAAAACTCGAAACAGCCCCCGAACGGCCCTATGGGTGGCACCAACACCTCCCACGGAACCAACGTAACTCGTAGGAACCGACCCCGCAGCCGCGGGTCTCCCGGTTTGAGAGTACAACTGTAAGACTTAGGCTTAAAAATATGACGTTAGAGGGTGAAAACTCGAAACAGCCCCCGAACGGCCCCGTGGGTGGCACCAACACCTCCCATGGGACCAACGTAACTCGTAGGAACTGACCTCGCAGTCGCGGGTCTCCCGGTTTGAGAATACAATGGTAATTTGCGTATTTCTACACTTAAGCAAAACATGGCGTTAGAGGGTGAAAACTCGAAACAGCCCCCAAACGGCCCCGTGGGTGGCACCAACACCTCCCACGGGACCAACGTAACTCGTAGGAACTGACCTCGCAGCCGCGGGTCTCCCGGTTTGAGAGTAATCCGGTAATTTGCATATTTCAAGACTTAGGCTTAAAAATATGACGTTAGAGGGTGAAAACTCGAAACAGTCCCCAAACGGCCCCGTGGGTGGCACCAACACCTCCTACGGGACCAACGTAACTCGTAGGAATCGACCCCGTAGTCGCGGGTCTCCCAGTTTGAGAGTACGACGGTAATTTTCTTATTTCTAGACTTAGGCTTAAAAACATGACGTTAGAGGGTGAAAACTCGAAAAAGCCCCCGAACGGCCCCGTGGGTGGCACCAACACCTCCCACGGAACCAACGTAACTCGTTAGAACTGACCTCGCAGCCGCGGGTTTCCCGGTTTGAGAATACGACGGAAATTTGCGTATTCCTACACTTAAGCAAAACATGGGGTTAGAGGGTGAAAACTCGAAATAACCCCCAAACGGCCCCGTGGGTGGCACCAACACCTCCCATGGGACCAACGTAACTCGTAGGAACTGACCTCGCAGCCACGGGTATCTCAGTTTGAGGGTAATACGATAATTTTCATATTTCAAGACTTAGGCTTAAAAACATGACGTTAGAGGGTGAAAACTTGAAACAGCCCCCGAACGGCCCCGTGGGTGGCACCAACACCTCCCATGGGACCAACGTAACTCGTAGGAACCGACCCCGCAGCCGCGCGTCTCCCGGTTTGAGCGTACGACTATAATTTGCTTATTTCTAGACTTAGGCTTAAAAACATGACGTTAGAGGGTGAAAACTCAAAACAGCCCCCGAACGGCCCTGTGGGTGGCACCAACACCTCCCACGCGACCAACGTAACTCGTAAGAACCGACCCCACAGCCGCGGGTCTCCCGCTTTGAGAGTACGACGATAATTTGCTTATATTTAGACTTAGGCTTAAAAACATGGCGTTAGAGGGTGAAAACTCGAAACAGCCCCCAAACGGCCCCGTGGGTGGCACCAACACCTCCCACGGGACCAACAAAACTCGTAGGAACTGACCTCGCAGCCGCGGGTATCCCGGTTTGAGAGTAATCCGGTAATTTGCATATTTCAAGACTTAGGCTTAAAAATATGACGTTAGAGGGTGAAAACTCGAAACAGTCCCCAAACGGCCCCGTGGGTGGCACCAACACCTCCCACGGGACCAAGGTAACTCGTAGGAATCGACCCCGCAGCCGCGGGTATCTCGATTTGAGAGTAATACGGTAATTTGCTTATTTCAAGACTTAGGCTTAAAAACATGACGTTAGAGGGTGAAAACTCGAAACAGCTCCCGAACGGCCCCGTGGGTGGCACCAACACCTCCCACGGGACCAACGTAACTCGTAGGAACTGACCTTTCTGTCACGGGTCTCCTGGTTTAAGAATACGAAATTAATTTGCGTATTTCTACACTTCAGCAAAACATGGCGTTAGAGGGTGAAAACTCAAAAACAGCCCCCAAATGGCCCCGTGGGTGGCACCAACACCTCCCACGGGACCAACGTAACTCGTAGGAACTGACCTCGCAACCGTGGGTATCCCAGTTTGAGAGTAATACGGTAATTTGCATATTTCAAGACTTAGGCTTAAAAACATGACGTTAGAGGGTGAAAACTCGAAACAGCCCCCGACCGCCCCGTGGGTGGCACCAACACCTCCCACGGGACCAACGTAACTCGTAGGAATAGACCCCGCAGCCGCGGGTCTCTCGGTTTGAGAGTACGACTGTAATTTGCTTATTTTTAGACTTAGGCTTAAAAACATGACGTTAGAGAGTGAAAATTCGAAACAGCCCCCGAACGGCCCCGTGGGTGGCACCAACACCTCCCACGGGACCAATGTAACTCGTAGAAACTGACCTCGTAGCCGCGGGTCTCCCAGTTTGAGAATACGACAGTAATTTGCGTATTTCTACACTTAAGCAAAACATGGCTTTAGAGGGTGAAAACTCGAAACACCCCCAAACGGCCCCGTGGGTGGCATCAACACCTCCCACGGGACCAACGTAACTCGTAGGAACTGACCCCATAGCCGGGGGTATCTCGGTTTGAGAGTAATACGGTAATTTTCATATTGCAAGACTTAGGCTTAAAAAAATGACATTAGGGGGTGAAAACTCGAAACAACCCCCGAACGGCCCCGTGGGTGGCACCAACACCTCCCACGGGACCAACGTAACTCGTAGGAACCGACCCCGCAGCCGCGGGTCTCCCGGTTTGAGAGTACGACGGTAATTTGCTTATTTTTAGACCTGGGCTTAAAAACATGACGTTAGAGGGTGAAAACTCGAAACAGCCCCCGAACGGACCCGTGGGTGGTACCAACACCTCCCACGGGACCAACGTAACTCGTAGGAATTGACCTCACAACTGCGAGTCTCCCGGTTTGAGAATACGACGGTAATTTGTGTATTTCTACACTTAAGCAAACCATGGCGTTAGAGGGTGAACACTCGAAACAACTCCCAAACGGGCCCGTGGGTGGCACCAACATCTCCCACGGGACCAACGTAACTCGTAGGAACTGACCTCACAGGCGCGGGTATCCCGGTTTGAGAGTAATACAGTAATTTGCATATTTCAAGACTTAGGCTTAAAAACATGACGTTAGAGGGTGAAAACTCGAAACAGCCCCCAAATGGCCCCGTGGCTGGCACCAACACCTCCCACGGGACCAACGTAACTCGTAGGAACTGACCTCGCAGGCACGGGTATCCAGGTTTGAGAGTAATACGGTAATTTTCATATTTCAACACTTAGGCTTAAAAACATGACGTTAGAGGGTGAAAACTCTAAATAGCCCCCGAACGACCCCGTGGGTGGCACCAACACCTCCCACGGGACCAACGTAACTCGCAGGAACCGACCCCGCAGCCGTGGGTCTCCCGGTTTGAGAGTACGACGGCAATTTGCTTATTTCTAGACTTAGGCTTAAAAACATGATGTTAGAGGGTGAAAACTCGAAACAGCCCTCGAACGGCCACGTGGGTGGCACCAACACCTTCGACGGGACCAACGTAACTCGTAGGAAATGACCTCGCAGCCGCGGGTCTCCCGGTTTTAGAATACGACGGTAATTTATCTATTTCTACACTTAAGCAAAACATCGCGTTAGAGGGTGAAAACTCGAAACAACCCCCAAATGGCCCCGTGGGTGGCACCAACACCTCCCACGGGACCAACGTAACTCGTAGGAACTGACCTCGTAGCCGCGGGTATCCCGGTTTGAGAGTAATCTGGTAATTTGCATATTTCAAGACTTCGGCTTAAAAACATGACGTTAGAGGGTGAAAACTCGAAACAACACCTGAACGGCCCCGTGGGTGGCACCAACACCTCCCACGGGACCAACGTAACTCGTAGGAACCGACCTCGTAGCCGCGGGTCTCCCGATTTGGGAGTACGATGGTAATTGGCTTATTTCTAGACTTAGGCTTTAAAATATGACGTTAGAGGGTGGAAATCGAAAAAGCCACCGAACGGCTCCGTGGGTGGCACCAACACCTCCCACGGGACCAACGTAACTCATAGGAACTGACCTCGCAACCGTGGGTCTCCCGGTTTGAGAATACGATTATAAATTTGCGTATTTTTACACTGAAGCAAAACATGGCGTTAGAGGGTGAAAACTCGAAACAACCCCCAAACGGCCCCGTGGGTGGCACCAACACCTCCCACGGGACCAACGTAACTTGTAGGAATTGACCTCGCAGCCGCGGGTATCCCGGTTTGAGGGTAATACGGTAATTTTCATATTTCAAGACTTAGGCTTAAAAACATGACGTTAGAGGGTGAAAACTCGAAACAGCCCCCGAACGGCCCTGTGGGTGGCACCAACACCTCCCACAGGACCAACGTAACTCGTAGGAACCGACCCCGCAGCCGCGGGTCTCCCGGTTTGAGAGTACAACTGTAAGACTTAGGCTTAAAAATATGACGTTAGAGGGTGAAAACTCGAAACAGCCCCCGAACGGCCCCGTGGGTGGCACCAACACCTCCCACGGGACCAACGTAACTCGTAGGAACTGACCTCGCAGCCGCAGGTCTCCCGGTTTGAGAATACAATGGTAATTTGCGTATTTCTACACTTAAGCAAAACATGGCGTTAGAGGGTGAAAACTCGAAACAACCCCCAAACGGCCCCGTGGGTGGCACCAACACCTCCCGCGGGACCAACGTAACTCGTAGGAACTGACATCGGAGCCGCGGGTATCCCGGTTTGAGAGTAATCCGGTAATTTGCATATTTCAAGACTTAGGCTTAAAAATATGACGTTAGAGGGTGAAAACTCGAAACAGTCCCCAAACGGCCCCGTGGGTGGCACCAACACCTCCCACGGGACCAACGTAACTCGTAGGAATTGACCCCGCAGTCGCGGGTCTCCCAGTTTGAGAGTACGACGGTAATTTGCTTATTTCTAGACTTAGGCTTAAAAACATGACGTTAGAGGGTGAAAACTCGAAAAAGCCCCCGAACGGCCCCGTGTGTGGCACCAACACCTCCCACGGGACCAACGTAACTCGTTGGAACTGACCTCTCAGCCGTGGGTCTTCCGGTTTGAGAATACGACGGAAATTTGCGTATTTCTACACTTAAGCAAAACATGGGGTTAGAGGGTGAAAACTTGAAATAACCCCCAAACGGCCCCGTGGGTGGCACCAACACCTCCCATGGGACCAACGTGAAGCCCTTATACCCTTGACTCACTTGAGTCTATACTGTATAAGAGCTCATCTAGTTTGGAAATAGTGACAAAATTATGTCAATCCTAGAAACCAAAGAGCTTCAGAAGTTGGATTGGTCTCCATATTTAAAAGTTGTAATGATCCTGAACTTATAGCCATCACTCACACACTTAGAACACCCACACTACATTGCATATTGCACTTTTATATGTGTTCTTGGGTTGAGTGAGTTTAAATCCCTTAATTTGGTTTTTAATAATTTTTTGGGATTTTTTAAAACATTTTTCAAATTTAATTTTACAAATAAAATTTGGTTTTAAAAGTTTTGGGGTCAAACTGCTATTTTATTTTGTGCTGTTTTTGGGCTGATTGTTTACCTGGGTAGAAACCGAAAGCGCTAGAGACTACAGGGTGTGCATGTAATTAAGTTTGGGACGCGCGTTTGTTTCCAATTGCTGGCCAACACGTGCAGCCTTCTGATTGTCTACATTTGTGTTTCTTTGTAGACACAAACTTCGCGCCACACCTGAGCCCTTGGATCAATTCTTATCTAGGGTCTGCATGCGATCTTTGGTAATCCCTGTGTAAACATCTCCACCTATCACAGCTTGTTTAACCACCGCTTGCTGTTAACCCTTGGATCAAAGTCAAGAAGAATTGACTTGATCACAGCCGTTATTTTCACTCGAACGTCTGGAACCTTCTCAGCCCCCTATATAAACCCTCATCTTCTCAGACTTCGAAAATTTTTGGTCATTTTGTTTTCCTCTGAGAGAAGAGAGAGTAGAGAGAGAAGAGAGAGAAGTGAGAGAAAAAAGAGAGAAGAGAGAGAGTTTGAAACCCTAGATTGAAACCCTAGAAACCCTAACTTCGTTACTTCTTCTCCAGCCAAAATCAAACACCTAAACCAAAAACACCTTTCCAGTGTTCTTGAGGGTTTTGAGTGTATGAGTTGTGTTTGTTTTGCTGTTCCTTGTGTTCATCGAATCTTACTGTTCAACTTAAACTTTTTATTTCAGATCTGGTTTCTGTTTCAATAGAAATCACAGATCTGAAGTGTTTAAAGTTACAAAACACATAGATACACATTATTTCTCATCCAGAGAAGTATATTGTTGATTTCTTTTGATAAAAACGTTTTCTACTTCGAATCAACAATACATGCTTTCTATTTCTTACTGCTTGCAAAACTAAACCTTGACCTAGTATTAGAATCTCACTTGGAGGTTTTCAATCTCGAAAATCTTTTCAAAACTGAGATTGGTTAAGATCTTTACCGATTTTGAAGAAAGATATCCGTGGATTCTGGGATTTATTGAAAGGTCAAAAAGGTTTTATGTTTTGTGAGAAAGAAAGAAAAAGATAGTTCACAGCATATAGTAAACTGTAATTTACTAGGACTGTTTGTAACTATTAAGGGTGTGTGTGTTCATGCATGTGGTTTAGAACACCTTTTCACAATACATCTTCACACTACAAACACTTAAAGTGTTGGCTGTAAGATCTGGTGAACTAAAGTCGACGTAAAGTGCTGAAACAAAGGAGGAGTGTACAACCTGAGAGGACTACATCAACAAACAAGATCTGCAGAGAAGTTTGAGGACGCCAGAGGGTATATTCCTAAACTTGTATAGATTTGTTTGTGTGCATGTTAGTTAAATAGATTGTAACTCGTATATTTGTTTTAGTGGATTTTTTTCATTTTACTCCGTAGAGGGAGTCGTGGATGTTTCCTCAGTTGGTGAGGTTTTACCACGTTAAAAATCTGAGTATCAATATTTCTACATCTTCTCATCCCTTTCTAATAGTGTGCTGAGTTTAAAACATTTTAAACTGTTTACTAAAACCTGTTATCAAATCTTGTCCATATCTCGTACATAATTTTGTTAACACTTTTTGTGTTCAAAATTGTTTTGATTTTAATTAAAGAGTTTCTTCAACAAACTTTCGGAGTTGCTTAAATAGTTTATTTTCGTAAACGGCTTTGGCAACGCTATTTCAATTGGTATCAGAGCTTTTGGTGAACATTTTTCAAAAAGATCCTGAGTTTCTGAAACTGTTTTCTCAAAATCATTATGGACGAGAAAAACGAAAGATATGGTAACTTGACCAGACCTCCAGTCTTTGATGGAACCAATTTCTCTTACTGGAAAGTAAGAATGATTGCTTTTATTCAAGGAACACTGGGAGATGATGTCTGGGATATCATTGAAAACGGATACTTTTATCCAACTAAACCAGCCACTGACGGAAGCAATGAAAGGATTAAGAAAATATTGAGTGAGTTTACTCAAGAAGAGAAACAGGTTTCTCGAAATAATAACAAAGGCAAGAACGCTATATTTATGTCTATTAACGAACATGAGTTCAAGAGAATCTCATCTTGTACCACTTCCAAGGAAGCATGGGATACCTTGATTACTGCACATGAAGGAGACTCTAGGGTAAAAGCTGCTAAGACTCAGATGTTAATCCAACAGTATAATACCTTAATCATGTCTGAATCTGAGTCTTTCGATGATTTCTATATGAACCTTACTGATATTGTCACTAAACTTCATGCCAATGGTATAACTTATGATAGACAGGAAATTGTCTCTAAAATTCTGAGATCATTGCCACAGAAATTTGACAATAAAAGATATGCTATTGAGGAGATGTGTGATGTAAATCTCACTCCTGAATTACTCAGTAGTAAATTAAGAACTGTGGAAATGGAATTGGAGTTTAAGAAACAATTGACCCACACTAATAGGAAACATACCAATTCCAATCTTAGCTTTACCTCTAAGATGATTAAGCCTGAGTTAAACACCTCTAGTAATGATTCTGATGAGGACTGTGACTTAGAAAGTCTAGATAATCAGATTGCCCTAATGACAAAACAATTTAAGAAAATTGTTAAATTTAGAAACAGTGTTGCAAATAGACAGGGCAAGTCTAATTATACCACTCCTTCAAATCACAAACCTCATGAGAAACCTCATGACAAACAGAACAAGGACAACACAAGACCTCACAGAGACCTCAAGAAGACTGAATGCTATAGATGTGGTAAACTAGGACACATTGCTCAAGACTGTAGAGTTAATTTAAATGCCCAAAACAAACACTCTAGAGCCAATATCTGCAAAACCTGGGATGACTCAAGTGATTCTGAAAATGAGGAACTTGAAACATCTGATGGTTTTGATCCTTGTTTAGCCTTCTTTGCCAAAATCATATACAATGATGATATGCCTATGCTTGATAGTGAGGATGAGTTTAGTAATTCTAGTTCTGTTGCTCTGAATCATACTTTAACTGGTTTAGATGCTTTACTTACTGAGAACATTAATACCTCCTCCTCGGGGTGTGTGAGTCAAAGGGAAATCGATACTGCCGATGTCAATGGGTGCGTGAGTTTAAGAAATGAAACCTTAGGGGTCACTTCACACACTTCACTTAGTGACTCGGATAATGATGATCTCCCAGACATCCACACTCTATATACTAAAACTCTAAAGAAAAGCATTAGACTAGAAAAGATTGTTAAAGATCTTACCAAAAAGCTAGAGGATCTAAGCCAAATGGTAAAACTGAATGCTGAAGAGTATACTACACAATGCATGTCTCATGACAGTGAAGTTAAAGTGTTTGATGAAAAACTGAAAACTTTGACTGAAGCTAATGAAATTTTGGAGAAAAAATACAAAGGGACATTATTAGAATTGGAACAAACAAAAGAAAAGACAGCAACTGTTTTCAAAAAATTTACCAAATTTGAAAACAATTCTAAATGTTTTGAGGAATTCGTTGCTGAATCTAAAACCAATTCTGATGATAGAACTGGAATAGGGTTTTGTCCCAATTTGAAGACACAAACTAAACATGTTGAACCTATCAAGTTTGTGTCAGGAGGCAAAAGACCTATTGAAACATGTCCAGACTTTCATTCTCTAAAAACTAAGTTTGACCATCAAAACACTAACACTGAAGATGCAAGTTGCTCTAAGCATGAAAGTTTACCAAAGGGAAAATATGTTTGCCCCCCTATTAGGAAAAGTGAACCTGCTTTCAAATCTGTGCTACCTAGGAATAAAATTCAGTCTCAAAATTTCTCAAAACCTTTGTTTAGAGACTTTCCTAAGGAAAACCCTATTCTGAGCAATCTCTATTGCTCCTATTGTGATATATATGGTCACTCTTTCGATAATTGCTATGCTAGGAGACTGATTAAACCTATCTACAACACTCCTATGTATCATAACTTTAACTATTCTAGGAGGAGTCGTAACAATTATGTTCTTCCCAGGCCACCAGACAAAAACTCTAACTATAGGAATAGAAAGACTAAACCTAAAAGGACATTTACTAGAAGGATTCCCAGAAACTTCTCTAAATCAAATGCTCAGGTGTGTAAATTTACTCAAAATCATGCGCAAAATATTTTTCAACAAAAATCTGCTGCTCGCAAATTTTATCAAATGAGAGCAAACAAGCGCAAACAGAAAACCAGAGCAATTTGGGTTAGAAAAGATGATCTAGTACCCCAGATGAAGTGTAATGTTGTTGTTTCTGCATTAAAAGCTGAACTTACATCTTCTGGTTGGTACTTGGATTCTGGATGTTCCAAGCATATGACAGGTGATGATACAAAACTTTTAAATAAAACCCATTTTGATGGTGGAACAGTTGTTTTTGGTGATGGTATATCATCCCAGATCATAGGCAAAGGAACCCTTAAAGAAAAAGGACTTCCTCTTCTTGAAAATGTTCTCTTAGTTAAAGGTCTTAAGGCTAATTTACTTAGCATTTCACAATTCTGTGACTCAAACTACACTGTTACCTTTTCAAAGAACAATTGCAAGATTTTAAATGAAAAGGGAGAATGTTTAATTACAGGATTCAGGACCCCTGACAATTGTTATACTGTCATGTCTAGTTCTGAAATCTGTAGTGTTGCCAGAATGGATGACAACGAGTTATGGCATAACAGAATGGGTCACATTAATTACGAAAATTTGAGTAAATTGTCTTCTCAGCAGATAGTTAGAGGAATACCAAAAATTAAACCTATTCATAACATTGTCTGTGGTCCCTGTCAAGAAGGAAAAATTGTTAAAGCACCTCATAAAAGGGTTAAAGATATCCTTACCTCTAATCCCTTAGAACTCATCCATATGGACCTAATGGGTCCTTCTCAAACTGTTAGTCTTTGTGGACACAGTTATATTCTAGTTATGGTTGATGACTTCACTAGATTCACTTGGGTAGCTTTCTTAAAACAAAAATCCGATACCTTTCAAACTTTTTTAAAGATTCTCTTACGGATTGAGAATGAAAAAGACACTCAAGTGAATAGAATCCGAAGTGATAGAGGTGGTGAATTCAAAGACACTGGTATTGTAGAATATTGTGACTATAATGGTTACAAACATGAGTTCAGTGCTCCTAAGACCCCTCAACAAAATGGTATAGCTGAGAGAAAGAATCGAACTCTTCAAGAGATGGCACGTGTCATGCTCCATGCTAAGAACTTACCTAAGTATTTTTGGGTAGAATCTATTCGTACAGCCTGCCATCTTATTAATAGGGTCTATCTTAGAAAGAATTCGAAACAAACCTCTTATGAACTTTGGTACAATAAAAAGCCTAATCTTAAGTACCTTAGAACCTTTGGTAGTACCTGCTATGTTTGCAAAGATAGGGAACACTTATCCAAATTTGAGAGTAGAGGAGATAAAGCCATATTCTTAGGTTATTCACCTAACAGTAGAGCTTATCGAGTGTATAATCTTCGCACTAAGACCTTAATGGAATCCATTAATGTAATTGTTAGTGACACTACTGTAGAAAGCAAGACTAGTGAATTACCTATAGAAGAAGAATCGTCAAATATTTTAGAAAATGACTCTTCTGAAATAGATAATTCATTACCTATTGAGTCACCTGAAGTACCTAACTGGGTTTCTAAAGATCATCCCATAAACAACATAGTTGGTAACCCTGGTGAACCAGTACGTACAAGATCCCAACTTAGAAATTATGCTCTCTATGCTTGCTTTGTTTCTCTCTTGGAACCAAAGAATGTAAATGAGGCATTGAATGACTCTCACTGGATTTCTGCTATGCAGGATGAACTTTTACAATTTGTCATTCATGATGTTTGGTTTCTTGTTCCACGTCCTGATCACAAAAAGGTTATTGGTACTCGTTGGATTTTCAAAAATAAAACTGATGAAAATGGGATGATAATTAGAAATAAAGCTAGACTAGTTGCTCAAGGTTACTCCCAAATAGAAGGACTTGATTTTAATGAGACGTTTGCTCCTGTTACTCGTTTAGAATCAGTTCGTCTGCTTCTTGCTATAGCTTGTCACAAGCATTTTACATTATATCAAATGGATGTTAAATCTGCGTTCCTTAATGGAATACTTGCCGAGGAAACCTATGTAGAACAACCTAAAGGGTTCATTGACCCTAATTATCCTACTCATGTGTTTCGGTTGAAAAAGGCTTTATATGGTCTTAAGCAAGCACCTAGAGCTTGGTATGAGCGACTGTCCAGTTTTCTGCTGGACAAAGGTTTCAAAAGAGGTGGAAATGACCAAACCTTATTTATCAAACAGTTTGGCAAACACATTACTATTGCTCAAGTCTATGTAGACGATATCGTATTTGGATCCACTTCTACCTCAGAAGTAAAATCTTTTGCTGAAATTATGAGTAAGGAATTTCAGATGTCCCTTATGGGGGAGTTACAGTTCTTCCTAGGTCTCCAAGTCAAACAACAACCAGATGGCTTGTTTCTTTCGCAGACTAAGTACGCATTAGAGATAGTTAAGAAATTTGGCCTCGAGAGTGCTAAGAGTGCTAAAACGCCTATGAGTACTACAGAGAAATTATCTAAAGATGAAAATGGAAAATCTGTAGACTCTACCTTATATCGTAGTATGATTGGCACATTACTCTATCTAACTGCCTCGCGTCCTGATATCATGTATGCTGTTTGTGTTTGTGCGCGTTATCAAAACAACCCCAAGGAGAGTCATTTAAACGCTGTTAAACGCATAATTAAATATGTTAAAGGCACTCTCAATTTAGGAATTTGGTACACGAATGACACACCTAGCACTATTATTGGGTACACCGATGCTGATTGGGCTGGGTGTACTGATGATAGTAAAAGCACTTCAGGCGCATGTTGTTATATTGGTAATAACTTGGTAGGATGGAGTAGTAAAAAAACAGAACTGCACATCTCTCTCGACTGCTGAATCTGAATACATAGCCGCCGGTAGCTGTTGTGCCCAATTGTTATGGCTTAAACAAATGCTAAGTGATTATGGTATTCTAGAACCCACACTTCATCTCTATTGTGATAATCAAAGTGCGATTAACATTTCTAAGAACCCAGTTCAACACTCGCGAACTAAGCACATTAAAATAAGACATCATTTTATTCGTGAATTAGTTGAAACCAAGGAATTAGAAATCAATTATCTTTCTACTGATCTACAACTTGCAGATTTATTTACCAAACCTCTTGATTATAATAGATTCATTTCTTTACGTAAATCTATTGGTATGATTTGTGCTGAGTAAATACCTGTTATGTTTGCCAAGTTCCTTCCCTTTGTCCATTTGAGACAAAATGGGGGAGAAATTTGAGTCTACTGCATATACTAAAAAGCTTGATCTTAGTAATTTTTTGCAGGTATTCTTCTTGTACAGTCATTCTTCATTGTAATAATAGGATGTTAAACTGTATATAGTTGAGTTATGTAATTTTTGCTTTCTAGGATTTGGGTAGATAGAACCTTTATAGGTATAAGTTTTTTTTTGTTGTCGCCCTACGAGTTGAGTTGACTCAAAGGAGATTTTGTCTCATATTTCCAAAGGGGGAGATTGAAGCCCTTATACCCTTGACTCACTTGAGTCTATACTGTATAAGAGCTCATCTAGTTTGGAAATAGTGACAAAATTATGTCAATCCTAGAAACCAAAGAGCTTCAGAAGTTGGATTGGTCTCCATATTTAAAAGTTGTAATGATCCTGAACTTATAGCCATCACTCACACACTTAGAACACCCACACTACATTGCATATTGCACTTTTATATGTGTTCTTGGGTTGAGTGAGTTTAAATCCCTTAATTTGGTTTTTAATAATTTTTTGGGATTTTTTAAAACATTTTTCAAATTTAATTTTACAAATAAAATTTGGTTTTAAAAGTTTTGGGGTCAAACTGCTATTTTATTTTGTGCTGTTTTTGGGCTGATTGTTTACCTGGGTAGAAACCGAAAGCGCTAGAGACTACAGGGTGTGCATGTAATTAAGTTTGGGACGCGCGTTTGTTTCCAATTGCTGGCCAACACGTGCAGCCTTCTGATTGTCTACATTTGTGTTTCTTTGTAGACACAAACTTCGCGCCACACCTGAGCCCTTGGATCAATTCTTATCTAGGGTCTGCATGCGATCTTTGGTAATCCCTGTGTAAACATCTCCACCTATCACAGCTTGTTTAACCACCGCTTGCTGTTAACCCTTGGATCAAAGTCAAGAAGAATTGACTTGATCACAGCCGTTGTTTTCACTCGAACGTCTGGAACCTTCTCAGCCCCCTATATAAACCCTCATCTTCTCAGACTTCGAAAATTTTTGGTCATTTTGTTTTCCTCTGAGAGAAGAGAGAGTAGAGAGAGAAGAGAGAGAAGTGAGAGAAAAAAGAGAGAAGAGAGAGAGTTTGAAACCCTAGATTGAAACCCTAGAAACCCTAACTTCGTTACTTCTTCTCCAGCCAAAATCAAACACCTAAACCAAAAACACCTTTCCAGTGTTCTTGAGGGTTTTGAGTGTATGAGTTGTGTTTGTTTTGCTGTTCCTTGTGTTCATCGAATCTTACTGTTCAACTTAAACTTTTTATTTCAGATCTGGTTTCTGTTTCAATAGAAATCACAGATCTGAAGTGTTTAAAGTTACAAAACACATAGATACACATTATTTCTCATCCAGAGAAGTATATTGTTGATTTCTTTTGATAAAAACGTTTTCTACTTCGAATCAACAATACATGCTTTCTATTTCTTACTGCTTGCAAAACTAAACCTTGACCTAGTATTAGAATCGCACTTGGAGGTTTTCAATCTCGAAAATCTTTTCAAAACTGAGATTGATTAAGATCTTTACCGATTTTGAAGAAAGATATCCGTGGATTCTGGGATTTATTGAAAGGTCAAAAAGGTTTTATGTTTTGTGAGAAAGAAAGAAAAAGATAGTTCACAGCATATAGTAAACTGTAATTTACTAGGACTGTTTGTAACTATTAAGGGTGTGTGTGTTCATGCATGTGGTTTAGAACACCTTTTCACAATACATCTTCACACTACAAACACTTAAAGTGTTGGCTGTAAGATCTGGTGAACTAAAGTCGACGTAAAGTGCTGAAACAAAGGAGGAGTGTACAACCTGAGAGGACTACATCAACAAACAAGATCTGCAGAGAAGTTTGAGGACGCCAGAGGGTATATTCCTAAACTTGTATAGATTTGTTTGTGTGCATGTTAGTTAAATAGATTGTAACTCGTATATTTGTTTTAGTGGATTTTTTTCATTTTACTCCGTAGAGGGAGTCGTGGATGTTTCCTCAGTTGGTGAGGTTTTACCACGTTAAAAATCGATGTATCAATATTTCTACATCTTCTCATCCCTTTCTAATAGTGTGCTGAGTTTAAAACATTTTAAACTGTTTACTAAAACCTGTTATCAAATCTTGTCCATATCTCGTACATAATTTTGTTAACACTTTTTGTGTTCAAAATTGTTTTGATTTTAATTAAAGAGTTTCTTCAACAAACTTTCGGAGTTGCTTAAATAGTTTATTTTCGTAAACGGCTTTGGCAACGCTATTTCACAACGTAACTCGTAGGAACTGACCTCGCAGCCATGGGTATCTCAGTTTGAGGGTAATACGATAATTTTCATATTTCAAGACTTAGGCTTAAAAACATGACGTTAGAGGGTGAAAACTTGAAACAGCCCCCGAACCGCCCCGTGGGTGGCACCAACACCACCCATGGGACCAACGTAACTCGTAGGAACCGACCCCGCAGCCGCGCGTCTCCCGGTTTGAGCGTACGACTATAATTTGCTTATTTCTAGACTTAGGCTTAAAAACATGACGTTAGAGGGTGAAAACTCAAAACAGCCCCCGAACGGCCCCGTGGGTGGCACCAACACCTCCCACGCGACCAACGTAACTCGTAAGAACCGACCCCACAGCCGCGGGTCTCCCGCTTTGAGAGTACGACGATAATTTGCTTATATTTAGACTTAGGCTTAAAAACATGGCGTTAGAGGGTGAAAACTCGAAACAGCCCCCAAACGGCCCCGTGGGTGGCACCAACACCTCCCACGGGACCAACAAAACTCGTAGGAACTGACCTCGCAGCCGCGGGTATCCCGGTTTGAGAGTAATCCGGTAATTTACATATTTCAAGACTTAGGCTTAAAAATATGACGTTAGAGGGTGAAAACTCGAAACAGTCCCCAAACGGCCCCGTGGGTGGCACCAACACCTCCCACGGGACCAACGTAACTCGTAGGAATCGACCCCGCAGCCGCGGGTATCTCGATTTGAGAGTAATACGGTAATTTGCTTATTTCAAGACTTAGGCTTAAAAACATGACGTTAGAGGGTGAAAACTCGAAACAGCTCCCGAACGGCCCCGTGGGTGGCACCAACACCTCCCACGGGACCAACGTAACTCGTAGGAACTGACCTTTCTGTCACGGGTCTCCTGGTTTAAGAATACGAAATTAATTTGCGTATTTCTACACTTATGCAAAACATGGCGTTAGAGGGTGAAAACTCAAAAACAGCCCCCAAATGGCCCCGTGGGTGGCACCAACACCTCCCACGGGACCAACGTAACTCGTAGGAACTGACCTCGCAACCGTGGGTATCCCAGTTTGAGAGTAATACGGTAATTTGCATATTTCAAGACTTAGGCTTAAAAACATGACGTTAGAGGGTGAAAACTCGAAACAGCCCCCGACCGCCCCGTGGGTGGCACCAACACCTCCCACGGGACCAACGTAACTCGTAGGAATAGACCCCGCAGCCGTGGGTCTCTCGGTTTGAGAGTACGACTGTAATTTGCTTATTTTTAGACTTAGGCTTAAAAACATGACGTTAGAGAGTGAAAATTCGAGACAGCCCCCGAACGGCCCCGTGGGTGGCACCAACACCTCCCACGGGACCAACGTAACTCGTAGAAACTGACCTCGCAGCCGCGGGTCTCCCAGTTTGAGAATACGACAGTAATTTGCGTATTTCTACACTTAAGCAAAACATGGCATTAGAGGGTGAAAACTCGAAACACCCCCAAACGGCCCCGTGGGTGGCATCAACACCTCCCACGGGACCAACGTAACTCGTAGGAACTGACCTCGTAGCCGCGGGTATCTCGGTTTGAGAGTAATACGGTAATTTACATATTTCAAGACTTAGGCTTAAAAACATGACATTAGAGGGTGAAAACTCGAAATAGCCCCCGAACGGCCCCGTGGGTGGCACCAACACCTCCCACGGGACCAACGTAACTCGTAGGAACCGACCCCGCAGCCGCGGGTCTCTCGGTTTGAGATTACGACGGTAATTTGCATATTTCAAGACTTAGGCTTAAAAACATGACGTTAGAGGGTGAAAACTCGAAACAGCCCCCGAACGGCCCCGTGGGTGGCACCAACACCTCCCACGGGACCAACCTAACTCGTAGGAACTGACCTCGCAGCCGCAGGTCTCCCGGTTTGAGAATACGACGGTAATTTGCGTATTTTAACACTTAAGCAAAACATGGCGTTAGAGGGTGAAAACTCGAAACAACCCCCAAACGGCCCCTTGGGTGGCACCAACACCTCTCAAAACAATGGTAATTTTCATATTTCTACTTGGTTACTGATAATTTTAACTCATATATGCAATTTTTCAGCTTGATTAAATTTTTAGTAAAACTATTTGGTTATTGATATTTTTGTTTTTTGTATCCTATCATTTGTAGGATTTTTGCACGTGGAACGAATGAAGGAGGCAATGGTTTACAACATGAAGATTGTTTATATGTTATGGACATTCAGGATAATGTTTTTTATGTGTTATAGCCGTGTAGGCTTTTATTGTTTAGTTTTATGGCCGTGCGGGCTTTTATAATTTGATTGTTGAATTTTATAGCCTTGCGGGCTTTATAATAAGCAGGTTTTTAATTTGCAGGTTTTGGAATGTCAAGAAAATAGAGGAAACTCTTCCCAATTTTTTTTGGTCTGTGAATTATTAAGACGTGTAATATTTTTAAGTTTGTATATATATTTTTTTATTAACAACATTCTCAATTCGCAATTTGTGATTTGTTTTATTGTTTTGCCTATAATAAATATTTGTAACACTTCGTAACAACCGACGGTGCACTCACAGGACCCCCAATTTTAGGATTGGACAAAAAAAATACATTTTTTTTAAATTATAGATAAATATGGTCATGGACTTTGTTCATGACCATTTTTATTTTTTTTGTCGCGCTTAAAAATGGTCGCGGCCAAAGTCCGCGATCATTTTTTTTATTTTTTTGTCACGGTTATGGGTCGCGACCATTTTTTTTTTAAATTTTTTTTGTCACGGACGTGGGTCGCGGACCTTGGCCGCGACCAATTTGTCACGGTTATGAGTCACGGATGAGGGACGCGACCATTTTTTAAAATTTTTTTTTGTCACGGAAGTGGGTCGCGGACTTTGGCCGCGACCAATTTGTCACGGTTGTGGGTCACGGATTAGGACCTCGACCAATTTTTTTATTTTTTTTGTCACGGACGTGGGTTGCGGACTTTGGCCGCGACCAATTTGTCACTGTTATGGGTCACGGTTGTGTGTCACGGATGAGGGCCGCGACCCATCACGGCATGGGTCACGGCCAAAGTCCGTGACCCCTCTTGGCCATGACCATTTTTTGGTCACGGACTTGGGCCGCGACCCACGAAAATGGTCACGCCCGAAATGGTCACGGCCCAAGTCCGCGACCCACAGTTTTGGTCAGGGATTTTGGCCGTGACCAATCGCCAGTTTTGGTGTAGTGAATCAAAGTATTCATATCAACTTTTGTTCTTTTTACCTTCTTCGGCTTAACCACTGCCGAGTGTACTTATTTGGGTTTTAGGGGAAGAGCTTTAACCACTTCCCCATGAGCCTTGCCTTCAGCGATCTCCTTTCCCCCTCCATTAAGTCCTCCACAGATCATCTTAACTCTGAGAGAAATTATGTGGATCCGACCCTTAGGATCGATGATTGGAGGTAGTAGGTCAGGGTCTGCTTCATCATCATCGTTCGAGTCATCCTCATTTCGGTTGGTTGGAGTATCAGGCTTGCATTTTGTCATTCATCCTCTTTCGAGTGTCGTCTCGGCCACCCTTTGAATTGTTCTTATCAACATACTTTCTTAACTTGCCAGCTTTTAGCATTTTCTCAATCTCGTCCTTGAGAGCGATACATCTATCAGTTGTATGGCCATGATCTTGGTGAAATTCACATCAAAGATTCTTGTTCCTCTTATGTGGAGGAACTCTCAACTTCTCTGGCCATCTCAGAGATTGATCTTCTTTATCTCATTTAGGATGTGCTCACAACTGACTGTCAGAGGGGTATAGTTAACGAACTTATCATCTACCGATCTCTTCTTGCCATCCTTGTTATTTTTCAGGAACTTACCTCCACTTATTATTCCCTTATCGTCTTAACCCTTGGAAGCCATTACCTCATCCTCATTCATAACCTTCCTGGCTATAGCAAGGAGTTCGACCATGGATTTAGGAGGATATTTGATAAGCTTCCAAAGTATCTTTCCTTTCTACCCATTAGGGCGGTCATAACAATGCTCTCTTCGTAATCTTCAACCTCGAATTTCTCCTTATTGAACCTCGCTATGTACTCTCTTAGACTTTCATTCTTTCCCTGCTGAACATAGAACAGGTGCGTTGTCTTCTTTTGTGGCCTCACCCTAAAGAAAAAATTATGTATGACCCTCTCTGCCAGCTGATTGAAATTCTCAATTGAATTTTTAAGGAAAGAAGTAAATCACACATGAGAAGCTCTGGTAAGTGTGCTGGAGAAGGCTCGACACCTCATCTCATCCGAGATTGAGTAGATATCAATAGCTGATTGATACATCTCGACATAGTGGACGGTATTAGTGCTCCTATTATACTTGGGTGTGACTAACGGCGGCTTAAATTTAATCGGGGGTTGGATAACTCATGATCTTAGCCACAAAGGGGGAACCTTCACTATAATTCCTTTGAAGGGGTCTCACCTCTTGATAATATCCCCTATCTTGTCCTCCAGTCACTGTGTAAAATCATTGCAAGGCTTCTTGACCACAACTATAGCCTCCTCCTGGGCCATATTGTCTCCATCCCCCTTTCTGTCAGCTGGACGAACTGAGGGCTCTCTGGAAACTTCCCTCTATCAACTATTTACCTCTCGCTGTTCATCATTTCGGGCTCTAGGAGGTTGACATCCATCAAATCAATCATTCCTTTTAGAACCAGCGATACTTCGAGATCTAGAGAGGTGGTTTCTTAAATCATCTGTTGCTAGGCCTAGCCAATCAAAGGCCGACCCTCTGTCTAGTCTGTCCAAAGATGATGCTCATAGCCTACATTCTCGGCTCGGCATGCCCCTACATCCTCAACTGGGATGAATTGGTTGCACCGTGCCTCTAGAACTTTGATAAGGCTCCCAACACTCTCTATTATCCTCATCATCTGGGCGTTCCTGACTTGACTTCCCCAAGCATAAATGCCTAGGGTTGGCTATGTCTCTGTGCCTTTACCGAGGAGGAAGATCTTTATGTGGGGCCTGGGTTGGTCTTCTGTCCACTAGATCTGGAACACCTTTCCTGGCGGTGGGAGTTATTATCTCATCTCCTGCACCGACAGGTCTAACCAGCATGTTCTGTAAAAATGCAGCAAGAGTCTCTTGTATCCGTCATTGTCTGTCCACCAAGAAACACAAGGCCGCCACTACCTCAGCCATTTTTAACTGAGGTGGGGCTTGGCTGGTACTGGGACCACTTATAATAAGAGGATCTGATGCCATTGAATTATTCTGGTGATCGAAACAACCAAGTGATGTACTGGAAGTGAGCTAAAAATTTGAAGAAAATCTTGAAAGGCTCAATAAGATCTCTTTGAATGGTGATACAGGCCCACCTGAGCAGAGATGGATCACCACTAGAGAATCCGATGAGTTCAAGTTAAGCAAAAGTGAGGAAGAAGTTGTACTTCTTTCCTACAAATGACACAAGATTAATGATACTATAAATGGTATCACCAAATCAATGTGTTGAGTAAGCTCAAACTAGTGAAACAATGGAGTATAGAATATATATGTAAACACCAACAAAGATGAGGTAAAGAGGAAGATAATAATAAATGTAAGAGGTTTAGACTTTGAAGGGCCTACTTCCATTGTGTGTGTTTATAAAATCCACTAGATATGGGCTCTAATGGCCATTGGATACAAGCGCTCAAGCTTTCTCTCTCTAAGTAACAAATTTAGCAGAGTTTCAATACGGTTTAAAATAAGCAATCCTTTACAAAGATGTAGAAGATAAGTATTTATAGTGAATGGGGGTGTAGTGTACCCCCCAAGAATGTAGTATGCATGTGTGAAATGTTCCTAGCCAACGAGGAGAAGCCATATGTCTCTGTCACATGTAGGTCATGATGATCAAATATTCCCTCACGTGTGAGGGAGATATTGTTATAACGGTTTTGATACACATGGGATCTATAGCCCACACAGACACTCTCACGCATTCCCCAATCCACATGCTCTGCCAGCTGTCTAGTCTAGGCCACTTGTACTGGAGAAGGCCGAGTTATAGATCCATGGTCCTTTGTGGAAATGGCACCTGTCATGCTGGGAAGTCTCGTCCTGTCGTCATCGTCTTGAAAGGTGGCCGAGGATGAGGGTCTATAGTTAGTTGGATTAGTGATGTGAGGCATATTGACCAGTCTTGAAGGACGAGGACGATGTCACCTGTGAGGGTTATAAGTCCGAGGCCGAGTCATCTCGGGCCGAGTCCTTAGACGAGGCATAACTCATCATTATGGACAAATTGGTGCAGGTCGGCTTCGTCTGTGGTAATCCATATCCGAGACGGGGCTATACTAGGCATATCAAGTATTTCCTTAGGTAACATTATTAGGGTTTTAGTGTTTCATTCACATGGAAAAAATGAAATTTAAATTTATTTAGGCTACAAGGGTAGAGTCACGGTCGAAACATTTATTGCCCACAACCGAGGTGTTGACTCCACAACCCCGAGAAAAATAAGCCACAATCACAGGTGTGTTAAGGCGGGTTGGATCTTGGCCAGGTCATGAGGAACACTGGTGGTGTTCCCTTTCATAACTTAATAGACACATAAATTTGGCTATCTTACATTAGATTTCTTTCAAAACACTCTCTCCCTCTCTAAACAAACCATAGTTTCTCCTCAATCCTTAAACCAATTCAACCAATAACTCCATTAATAATTCACCAATTCCTAAACATATGGTTTAGAAGATGACTCAAGATTAAAGGTTGGTTTAATTCAAGAGAATTAAATTAGTTTTTTCTTGAAGTAATCAAGGCTGATTTTAAAAAGTGTTCATTGATCAACAAACTCTTTAGTTTTCTTAAATTAAAAGGCGATTTATCATTACACACACACATACACACAATATTCACCTAAACCTAAGTATTAAGCTTAAAACTGAGTAAAACAATTATGGTTTTCATGTTATCTCATATGTTTTCCTCTTATGATAAAATTGACATAAGATCTACATTTCTAAATCCATCATCAACGTTTGATTGATATAATTATTGGTTAATTTGATCTAATTGTTAGTAATTTCGTATTAGGGATTTGGTAAATAAATATTAATTGAATAATATTGGATTTTATATGTAAATTGATAAATATTCCTATGCTAATATTAGGTTATTATTAGGAGTTTCTCAAAGGCTATATAGACTTGTACATCTAGCATCATATGTTATACTTTATAGTAGGAATGCCTAAATAATGGAATTTAATGCATAATGATTAGTAATTTATCCCTAATTCCAAACTTAAGCTTATAAATGATTAATACATGATTTTTAGACTTAGTATTCAATCGAAAGTCTCTTTCATGTTAATTAATATAAAATTGGGATTTAATACTTGTTGAGATTCTTGATAGTGTTATTAGATATATAATTAGATAATTTGAATTGAGCCCTTAACTTTTCCTCATAAGTAGTTGGAAATGTAATAAGTAAGTAGTTGGGTTAGATGGATGTTGGGATTATAGGAATGGTTCACATGGTGGGGTAATTCTCGCTATCTTGGAATTTGAAATTGGTAATTGCTAAAATCTAAATATTACATCATATAAATTGTAGGTAATTAATTTAGAGTCTCAAACGACTACCTAATCTATACATAAGTTTATCAGGAGGTTCCTTTTTTTGATTTTATTTATGAGATGCCCCACACGTGGAGTTTAGACAAGGCTGGGAGTTGAGACATTAAGAAGCTTACAAATAACATTTCCTATTAATATAAGATTTAATCGTTAAAATACCCCAAAATATTTAGGTTTACATGTGAAGTTGATCTAAATCCAATCTAAAATATTTGTCTAAAGTAAGTTATATTTGGAAGTTAGTTTGGCATTGTGCGATGGGTCGGATAAAATAAATATGTTGAGATTATAACATGAATAATAAGTTAATAATGGAACATGTAATGATATATTGGTATTAATGAGGAGTTGCGTAGGGAATCTATGTAGGAGGCCCATGGTTGTTAGTAGGGGTATAAGCGGATCTAATTATGATCAGATTAAGTATGATCCTATTCTAATTTGTTAAGCTATTAACGGACTCAAATCCAATCCCATAACCCGATGGATCATCGATTTGTTATACTGAATTCGTTAAAGATCTAATTTGATCAAAAAATTTGACTTTCTTATTTTTTTACATATTTAAATATATTTAAAACTATATATATATATGATCATTATTTGTATATATTATATATTATTTTATACTTAAGACTAAGCACATATATATTAGTCTTTATATTTATATTTATTATTAACATCATCATCATCATCATCATCATCATCATCATCATCATCATCATCATCATCATCATATTATTATACATACACGTACATAACAATTAATTAGATCCGATCGTATTATTATAGGATCAAATTGGGATTAATCCATATCCGATCTATTTAGTAAACAAATAAATGGAACATCAGGTAATTGGATTAACATATTTCAAAATAAATATTGGATCAGATTAAACGGATCTAGTTCAGATCGAATTCGAATTAAAATCCAATTTGTTGACAACCTAGTTTTCAATTTTTAGTGCATCTTGGTGGGGATAAGATGTACCAAGATATGCATAGATAGTAATGGTGGAAAATTATGAAGTGGGACGTGGTTACTTTTATGTCTCAGTATAGTACTTTCCATATGGTAAAGATGCATCATTAAATGCCAACGGGTACACTACAACCCTTACCCATTACCAAGTGCAAGTGGGACAATATTTATATGGACTTTATCACATGATTGCCATTGATGCCCTAATGTTATGATTTTATTCAGGTTATAGTGGACCGTTGTTCGGTTGTACATCATGCCTTATCGATCATTTCAGATATAGATAATAGTTTTATGTTTTAATTTTAGAGTAGCCTTCTTGAGGTGATATGGACAAGGTTACATCTTAGTATGTCTTATCACCGTTAAATGGATAGGCATACTAAGATGGTGAGAAATATTTCAGAGGATATGTTGCGAGCATGTGTGTTTGATTTCAAAGGTAGTTGGGGGGCGCATTTCCCTTGGTAGAGTTCGTTTAACATAACAACCCATTAGAAATTGATTGATATGGAACCGTATAAGGTATTGTATGGGTGACCCTATAAAATGCCCGTATGCTAGTTGGACTTGGACGGCAGTAGTTTTTTAGGACTAAAGTATGTTCAGGAGATGATAGAGAAGATCAAAATGATTCGGGATCAAATCAAGACTGTCTAGAGTCGGCAAAAGAGTAATATGTATTTGAAGACAAAGTGTGTTCAGTTTGAGGTTAGTGACCGGGTGCTTTTCATGGTGTTACCCATGAAAGGGGTTATGCATTTTGAGATGAAGGGGAAGTTAGCTCGAGGTTTAATGGAGCATTCATGGTTACAGATCGAATAGAGAATATTGTGTATCATCTAGATATTCTAGATCATTTTGATCGGGTACATAATGTGATTTATGTATCCATAATTCGTTGATTCTTACAAGATGAGGTCGCGTATCAGCATAATGATTTAAAGGATATTCTGTTATAGACCGATGCTTCATATAGTGAGGAGTCCGTGCAAATTTTAGACCATAGAGTTCAAATTTGGATGTCTAAGGACATATCCTTATTTCATGTTTAGTGAATCCCCAAATTTGAGACCGAGTCTAATTGGGAGTGTGAGGATATGACGAGACAATAATATTAGCTTTTTTAGGCATATACGCTTTTAATGAATTCTGAGGATAAAATTATTTTTGTTAGGGAGAAGAATGTAATACCTCTTAATTATTTTATAAGTAACTAATTAAATGGATTAAGTAATAATTAAAAAGGTAATTTAGCTTTAATTTAATTGAAATGATAATTTTGATGAAGATATGTGAATTGGATTTTAAATTGATTAATTTAAAGTTATGAAATTTCATCTATAAATGGTTAAAAGAATTAGGGCTTTGGTAAAATAATAAAGTAATTGGGTTTGGGATTTTAATTATTTGAGGTTAGAATATTATAGAATGGATATGTGGTCTATAAGGGTGTAACCCCAAGGTTAAATAAGTCTCTAGTACATTTCTTGTGGAACAAGATAAGGGTTTTAGTGTTTCATTCACGTGAGAAAAATGAATATTTAAATTGATTTAGGATGTAAGAGTAGAGTCATGAGCACGACATTTTTAGGATGGAATAGTGGGAAAAACCCCCGTGACTAAGAGTGTGTTGAGCCACAGCTGGCTTGCAAACAAGTCGCAAGGCACATTGGCGAGGCTCCATTTTATAACTTGTTATGCACGAAAATTGGGCTATTTCACATAAGATTTCTCTCAACACTCTCTCTCCCTCTCTAAACAAATCGTAGTTTCTCTACAATCCTTCAACCAATAACTCAATTAACAATTTACCAAAGCTTAAACACATGATTTAGAAGATGAATCAAGATTGAAGGTTGGTTTAATTTAGGAAGGGTGTTTGTGAATTAACCAACTCTCTAGTTTTTCTTTAATTAAAGGCAAGTTATCATTCTTCTCTTCTTTGTCTCTCTCTCGCTCCCCGCATATATATATATATATATATATTGTGGTGACAATTTTATGCAACACAAATAAATATGAAAGAGGTAATAACCAAGAAAGAATAAATAAAATGCCAATCACACAACAACAGATGTACGTGGTTCAGCAAAGATGTGCCTACGTCCATGATGGTGCAGTCAGTATTATTTCTCTATATTTTGAAGAATAGGTACAGAGAATACAACTTGTCCATTGCCCCTAACTTAGGGTTTAATTTATACATGTGTATGCTAGTTAGTGGAGATGATCGGTTCCTTCATATTATCCATCTTCCCTATCCTTTCCCTTCATGGGATTGTGCTCCCCTATAACTTCTCTTCATGGGATCTTGGGGAGAGACCAAGTCAATATGAAAGATAGAGGGCCTGGATTTTGGGCCGCCAGAACTGGGCTACTCGTCCAGGCCCATGGTCCTAAATTCTGGGTACCTACAATTGCCCCTAAATTTGTTGGGCCATGTGTATGGGTCTAATGAATTTAAATGATCGGCCATTATGGCTGATTTGTGATTCTTTGAAAACTGTGAAGTTTCTTTGGCGGCACCCGCTTCGCTATCCGTGCGCTATGATTAGAATTGAAGGCTTGTTGGGATAAGGCACATTTCTCTTCGTCGCTTCAGCTTTTCCAGCAATCTTCTATCTTCTGAGAACTCTTACGCTTTGTACCTTCTGCTTTCGATCTCTACTCTCGTTACTTCTTCGCCATTTGACCTGATCTTCTATCTTGTAAGTTTCTCGTGCTCTTTGCATTTTCTCTTTGGTTTGTAGTTTTTCTTGTATTTTTCCAATGGCGAAGATTGGAAATAGGTCAGTCACGGAGTTTAGAAAATTCTACAACATTCCTGAGTGGGTAGAGATTGAGTGTTGTGCCTCGCCTCCTAGGAATGTTAGCAATATAGAGGATGCACATTGGATTCACGTTTTGTTGCTCTCCCAGGGGGGACTTACCTTTCCCCCTAATGATCTGTTTCTGCATTTCTTTAGCTATTTTGGTATTGTACCTGCACAATATTCTCCCAATGTATGGAAAATAGTGAATGGCGTGCATAGGATAAATCAATTGTACGACACAAGGTTAGGTCTTGCCAAGGTCTTCTTTTGTTACTCCTTCTCTCGAACTAGTTCAGGTGTCCTGTACCTCAAAGCTAGGAGCCCTGATAGGGTATTGGTAGTAAATCTACCTGATTCCCATAAGGACTACTGGCAGGAAGGTTTTCTTGTTAGGAATTGGCAGTTCTCTCCCCAATCTGAAGGGTCAAGATCTGAAAGATTCACTGTTCCCTTTTATGGGGAAGAATATATAGGTAGATATTGGTACTGTTGCTTCAAACTCTGCTGACTTATGAATTTTCTAACCCCTTTCTGCGTTTTCTTTTACAACGAGGTCAAAGAACGTGGAACCTGCTCTCAGCGAGGTCCGAATTTCTGAGTTGGTTAAAGCTTGGAACATCAGAGAGCCCTTGGGTGATGGCGAGCATCCCAGATCTGCCGCTTTCTTGTTAGAGTATAAGAATGTGGGTTCCAGCTTCCTAGCACGACCTGTGGATATTGTTCCAGAGTTTGCTTCTCTCGAAGAGACTACTGTCGAGCTAATCCAATTGGACGAAGAGGAAAGGAGCTCTGAAAGTGAGCCTGTCGGTAATCTTGGTGGAGGGAGCTCTGTCGATAACAGTTCTTCTAATTCTGAGGAGAATTCTGAAGCTCAAGAATCGTCGAGCACTTCCAGCAGTTCTGGTGAAGAGAATCCTCCCAGGAAGAATTTGATCAGAGATGACGATGATGATGATGACGTGCTCCTTTCACAGAGGTCCAAGAAACCGAAGACTACCTCTGGGGCCATAGCTACTGGTTCTCGGCCTTCTTCTCAGGAGCAAGAGAGGAAGAAGAGAGAGGAGGAGAGGAAGAAGTTGGAAGAGAAGAAGAAAGTGGAGGAGAGAAAGAGAAGGGAAAGAGAAAAAGAGGAGGAGAGGAGGAAGATGGAATTGAGGACCAAAACTGGTCAAGCCCTGGTCCCAGTGTGTGCCTTGCCCGAGGGGGCTTCAGTGGCCGCCTCTCCTCAGCTTGCCCCTGCGCTGCTCGAGAGAGCAGTCCTTCCTGCAGATCGCGAGAGGGCGTTGGGGTCCGATCAACTGGCTCTGCAAGCTAGCCAGAGGCTTGCCTTGGTAAAGTTCTCTTATAATTCTCAATTTCTTTTAACAAGTTTTGATGGTTTCTTCTTCTTGATCCCTCCCTTATTCTTTGCAGTTTGTGACCGACTTCGCCGTGCTTTATCGCTCTCGCGATGAGCTGGTGAGAAGGAATAGTGAGCTGGAATAGCAAAAATATGCTCTGGTAGCCAGGGGTTCTCAGCTGGAGGGCGACCTGAAGGCTGCTGATGCAGCTCGAGTTTCATCTGACCTGGCTCTTGTTAATTCTGCTCGCGAGAGAGATGATGCGGTCAGGGAGCTTGGCGAGCTGAGTAAGGCTTATGACCTGGTGTGCTCGATCAAGCTAGACCCTGCAGAGAAGAACATGGTTCTGGCCAAGCAACTGGAGGCGGAGAAAGCCCAGGCATCCACCCTTAAGGAAGACTCATACAACTCTGGCTGGGCTGCTGCGTTTGAGGACGCTGAGGTTCAGATATGCTATATCAGCCGTCTGAACTTCAAGAAAGGGTGGAATAAGTCTCTCGTGGCTGCTGGGGTGGACTTTACATCCCCACTCTTTGACGAGCACAATCCAGGGCCAAAGCCAGTCGTAGATGAGGACCCAGCCCCAACTGCTGAAGGCACTGATCCTGTCTATCAGGCGACTTCTACTGACGCTCCTTTGGTCGAGAGGACAGAGGACACCCCTGCAGAGGGTAATTCCCCTGCTGATGCTGATAAGGACAAGGGACCATCCACCTCTAGGTCACCCAAGGTTGCTAATTGATAGGGCTGCTTTGTAATTTTTTCTTTTTCAATCTGATGTAACCTCGTTCCTTATTAATGAAAAGACTTCATTTTTGTTTATGCTGATCTCTTTCTTTTACTTGTAGTTGGTTGATGTGGATGACTATATTCTTGTTACCTCCCAACTAGGTAGGACTCTCGGTCCTAATGCAAACCCTACAGTTCGCCAGGCCTTTGCTAGACTTTGCAGGTTTGCTAAGTCAAGGAACCAGAAATATAAGGATCAGTCCGAGCTAGTGGCCAAGTTGAAGGACAGTGTGACAACCCGAATATAATTTTGATAAATTATATTTAAATCATGTTTATATTATGTGATATGAATAATGTATTATTAGTATATAAAATATTAAGTGCTTATGTTTAGTCTAATCCTACTTTCATAAATCATGAAATGTCGAGTTATGTACGAACACAAGATTTGGTTATTTTCGATAGAAATGTTCATGTTTAAGACTAGTTTTGACCATTGTAAAATTATAATTGACTTGAGGTGAAAACTACATAGTTGTAGACATGTGATTTAGGGTCGTAACACAACAAATGGTGCATCAAACGGATGCTCGAGGAAGAAGTTAGGTCAAAATTAAGAGAAGGGGTAAATATGCCAATTCCCTTAAGTGGTAAATTGTCTTTTATTAAACCAAATGGTTTAATTTGATTGGTTGGATTGGGAGGCAGATTTGGCCGACCTTATACCCTTTAAATATCCTTATCCTTCAGCCAAAACCAGCCATGAAAGGGTTTTAAGCTTAGGGAAAGAGAAAATAGAAGTTAAGGAAGAAAAGTAAGGAGAAAAAGTGTAGAAAAATCCGTAGAAATTACGTAAAAAGCCCTGAAGGTAATCCTAATTGTAATTATTGTTATTTATCTTATATTACTGATTTATATGATATAAATCATCATAATTTTACTAAAGTTTCAGCCCTTTATATATATGTATGGTTAGATGCAAGCTTATGTTAAGTTGAGTGTAGAAACCCTTAAAATTGCTTTGTGTTGAAACCACTTGTATTCAAATCTGCATATCTATTTGTGTGATTACTGGAATTGAGAAATTCCAATTGTAAATTAAATTATACTCATATATTCATATAATATATGAAAATTAGAATTTATCTCCTTGTGGTTAGGCCGTAATGATGATTTCAAGTTGGTACATAGTTGCTGTTTGTATACTTGATTTCGGTATGCCCTGAGTTTGGTCAAGATTTTGAGATAGAAAATGAAGTCCAAATATTATGAAACTTTAATTATGTACTATTCAGTATGTCTACTGAAAGTGTGTTGAAAATCATGGAAATTTATGCTGTATAAAATTATGAAAATTCTGGGAATTCGAAGGATCAATAGAGGAGCTTGTAGGGCAGATTTCTTGTGTTGTAGAGAAATGGTCATAACTTGCCCTAGGAAGCTTGAAAAATTACACCGTCACTTGTACTGTATAATATATTCATATATGTTTTCATATTGATAAGGTTGGACCCCTGCATTTATACAATTTAGAAATATAGGATGGTTAAGTATGTATGACAATAATTTCAGGCCATATTGGATACCCCTTGAATGAATGTTTGTATTTCGTCCTTACGAAGGGTACTTTGAGTACATGTTTCATGTGTATATACATTGACAAGTATAATTTCATATTTACTTGACTTTGGTTATAAATTAATTATAAGGTATTTCTTACGGTTGAATGTCCGTAACCTTATCAATGTGTATATCATTGTTTTGCCTTTACCTATGTTTTATGGAGTGTGACTTAATTGGAATTATATTGTTGATGTATAGTCATGGAAAGTTACATAATTATGTTAGGATAATATTTATGATTGAGGTTCAGTACTGATCTAGTTGGATTGACAGGTGTAAGGTCTAATAAACCCAGTTCAGCTCCACCAGAAGGAAACCTGGATACATAGTTGACAACCCAAAGTGAGTAAGAGATATTTGTATCGTGTTGTTGGTATGATCATAATAAAATGAATATGAAATTTTTCATTTCGGTTTACCAAAATGAGGGGTTACTCCTTGACCAGGAATGGGGGAGATTTGTCTATTAATGACAAGGGGTTACTCCTCGACCAGGAATGGGGGAGAATTGTCTATTTAGACAGGATATGTGAATCATGATTCAGAAAAGTTGGTCATTCATTATGAATGAGCCGGATAAGTTAATACATAAGTATATGGACATGATTTATTGCATTTAAATTCATGCAATAGTTTAGTAGTGATGCATTCACTGGGCTATTTTTGCTCATGGTTCCTATGTTCACATTTTTCAGGTAATGCGATGTCACTGCTAAATCTAGGAGGTCGGGTTGGGTTAGCCAGGAATGGGAGAAACTATGATTTTGTGTAAATGTAAATGGTGTAATTAACTTAAATTTTCCTTCAAGCAAGTTTGTACAAGTGTGACTACTCTGAGGTTGTAAAAAGGTTTTCAGATATATGGATTTATAATGATGACTCTGAAATTAAAACTCTTGTTTATGGTTTGGTTAAATTAATCATAGTTTGACTCACTTTGACTTTCAAACTTAATTATAAGTAACTGAGTTGGGGTGTGTCATCTTTTGGTATCAGAGCCTAGGTTTTAGAGGTTCTGGAGTGAGAAGAGTCTAGATTTGGCAGTGAAATTCAGAAATATATTTTATTTGATACTAACGATTATGTTAGGAAAGATATGTATATCTGAATGTTGTTATATCTTTGATTCATTTCAGATATAAGAGAATGGAACGAGGGAATGTTAATGAGAGAATAGAAGATGAGGCTTCAAATATGGCAGCGGAAGCAGAGGTTGAACAACCTGTTCATGGATATGTAGAACCTGACCCGGAACAATTGACAGACATGAAAAAATTGGCACGTGCCATGACTTTAATGGTAGAGCAACAAGCTAGATTTATGGCTCAGATGGAAGCACAACAGGCCAGGCAACTGGAGGCACAAGCATTGGCCAGGGCTCAGGAGGTTATACACCGGGAAGAAAGGAGTACTTCACATGAGAAATTTATTAAAATGAATCCACCCCCATTTGAAGGAGCAGTTGATCCAGCAGAGGCAGAAGTCTGGGTTAAAGAGATTGAAATTATTTTTGGGGTAATGAGAATGCCTGACAATCAACGAGTGACCTTGGCGACGTATATGCTAAGAGGAGAAGCTAAGTACTGGTGGGATGCCACAAAACATTTGTTGATTACTCCAGGAGGTGGGAATGTGATCTCATGGGATGATTTTGTTAAAGCCTTGTATGATAAGTATTTTCCTCCGATGTATCAAAAACAAAAGGAGAAAGAATATTTCTTGTTGAAGCAGGGGAGTATGACAGTTAGAGAATACGAAGCTAAACTTACAGCTTTATCTCAATTTGCTTCGAGGTTTATACGGAATGAGGAAGATATGTGCAATCGATTTCTCGATGGGCTTGAGTTAGTCATTAAATCACGGTTGTCGGCTTTAGAGACTGTTAATTATTCAGGCTTGGTGAACAAAGCCATGTTGGTAGAAAGGGACGTGAATGAAGCTAGAGGGAATCGAGAACGAGGTGTAAAGAGAAGCATATTTGATCCAAATTATCAAAAGAGTAGTGGTACAGAATATTCGAGGTTTGGAGGGCAGAAATTCCATCAGGGTAGAGGTGGAAGTAGTTTGCAAAGGGGTGAAGCTAGTGGTGGAAGAGGTTCAGGAGTTTCAGCACAAGGAGATGTTAATGTTTGTTTCTTTTGTGGGTCATCGGGTCATATAAAGAGAAATTGCCCAAAGTTACTGAATATAGAATGTTTCAATTGTCACCAAAAGGGTCATCTGAGAAAGAATTGTCCTATGTGGGCAAGTACAGTTTCAGTCAGTAGTGTGGGGCCTCATAAAGGATCTTCTCCAGGCAGTGCCACCAGGGGGAGAGGTACAGAACAAGCAACTGGATCGAGGGAAGGAGGAAGAGTGTTTACGATGACGCTACAAGATGCCCATGCTACCCCGGAAGTGGTTACAGGTAAACTTTCTATTGCAAACAAAGATTTATATGCACTCATTGATCATGGATCTACGCATTCATTTGTGGCATTACATATTATTTCATACTTGGGTAGACCATGTTCATTTCTCAATTGTGCCTTATATATTTCTACCCCAATGGAAAGTGTGATTCTGGTTGAGCATGTTTATAAAAATTGTGTCTTACGAATGGGTGAGCGAGATTTCTATGTTGATTTGATACCGTTGGCCATTCGAGATTTTGATATTATATTGGGGATGGATTGGTTATCATCATACCATGATTCCATTGATTGTTTTCGCAAAGAAGTTACATTTCATTTGGCTGGTGAACCCGAGTTCCAATTTACAGGGGAAAGGAATGTTGTCCCTACTTGTCTCATCTCAGCAATTAAGAGAAGAAAGTTATTGAGTAAGGGTTATATAGGGTATTTGGTGTATGTGGTTGATGTTAGTAAGGAAGCACATAAGTTGAAGATATACCAGTGGTTAGAGAGTTTTCTGACGTCTTCCCAGAGGAATTGCCAGGATTGCCACCCGATAGGGAAGTAGAGTTTTCTATTGAATTAATTCCAGGTACTGGTCCAATTTCTCTTTCTCCATATAGAATGGCACCAGCGGAGTTGAAAGAATTAAAAGTGCAATTACAAGATCTGATAAGCAGAGGTTTCATTCGGCCTAGTGTTTCGCCATGGGGAGCACCAGTGTTATTTGTGAAAAAGAAAGATGGGACAATGCGATTATGTATTGATTATCAGCAGTTGAATAAGGTGACCATTAGAAATAAGTACCCTCTACCTCGTATCGATGACTTGTTTGACCAATTACAGGGGGCCACTGTATTTTCGAAGATTGATTTGAGATCGGGTTACCACCAACTGAAAGTGAAGGATTGTGATATTTCCAAAATAGCTTTTAGGACTCGATATGGGCACTATGAGTTTTTGGTGATGCCTTTTGGATTGACTAATGCTCCTGTAGTTTTTATGGATTTAATGAACCGGGTATTCCACCCTTTCATTGATTCATTTGTGATAGTATTCATAGATGATGTGTTGATTCACTCGCGTAGAATGGAGGAACATGAGAAACATTTGAGACTCGTATTGCAGATTTTGAGAGAGAAGAAATTATTTGCTAAATTCAGCAAGTGTGAGTTTTGGTTGAATGAAATTGTGTTTTTAGGGCACGTTGTCTCAGGAGATGGGATATATGTTGATCCAAGGAAGGTGGAAGCAATTGTTGAATGGGAGAGTCCTAAGAATGTGACAGAAATTAGGAGTTTCCTAGGATTGGCAAGTTACTATCGCAGATTCATTAAAGGATTTTCAGCAATAGCATTACCATTGACAAAGTTGACCCGTAAAGAAGTGAAGTTTGTGTGGGATGAAGAATGCGAAAGGAGTTTTAAAGAATTAAAAAAGCGGTTGGTTTCAGCCCCTATACTTGCTATTCCATGTGGGAATGAGTCTTTTGTGATCTATACAGACGCTTCATTTCAGGGGTTAGGATGTGTTCTTATGAAGAATGGGAAGGTAATAGCATATGCTTTGAGACAATTAAAGACGCATGAACGAAACTACCCTACACACGATCTGGAGCTAGCAACCATTATTTTTGCTTTAAAGTTGTGGAGACATTACTTGTATGGAGAAACTTGTGAGATATTTACAGATCATCAAAGTTTGAAATACTTGTTCACACAGAAAGAACTGAATTTGAGACAGAGGCGCTGGATAGAGCTGATTAAAGACTATGACTGTACCATTCATCATCACCCTGGGAAGGCCAATGTAGTAGTAGATGCTTTGAGTCGAAAATCATCAGGGATTCTCGGTTGCATACGGTGTACTCATGTTGGAAATATTCTTGACTTAGCATTGATGGGGATTGAATTGAAGTTTTCAAAAAGCGGAGGATTATTAGCACATGTCACAGTGAGACCTTTATTGGCCGAACGCATACGAAATTTGCAGACCAGTGATCCATTCCTTGAGAAGAAGAAACAAGAAGTTTACCTCCAGATTTATCCCGTTTACATGATGTGTTTCATGTATTGATGCTTCGTAAGTATTTGGCGGATCCATCTCATCAGTTGAAAACTCAACCAATTGAACTGAAGGAAGACTTGTCGTACATCGAGGAACCATTGGATATTATTGATAGTAAGGAGCAGGTATTGAGGAATAAAGTTATTCACTTAGTTAAAGTTATGTGGATGAGCCATGGAGTTAAATAAGAAACTTGGGAAACGGAGGATAGCATGAAGAAACAGTATCCCCATTTGTTTGGTAAGTGACCTTTATATTAAATTTCGGGGACGAAATTTTCTAAGTGGGGAAGTTGTGACAACCCGAATATAATTTTGATAAATTATATTTAAATCATGTTTATATTATGTGATATGAATAATGTATTATTAGTATATCTAATATTAAGTTCTTATGTTTAGTCTAATCCTACTTTCATAAATCATGAAATGTCGAGTTATGTACGAACACAAGATTTGGTTATTTTCGATAGAAATGTTCCTGTTTAAGACTAGTTTTGACCATTGTAAAATTATAATTGACTTGAGGTGAAAACTAAATAGTTGTATACATGTGAGTTAGGGTCGTAACACAACAAACGTTGCATCAAACAGATGCTCGAGGAAGAAGTTAGGTCGAAATTACGAGAAGGGGTAAATATGTCAATTCCCTTAAGTGGTAAATTGTCTTTTATTAAACCAAATGGTTTAATTTGATTGGTTGGATTGGGAGGCAGCCTTGTCCGACCTTATACCCTTTAAATATCCTTATCCTTCAGCCAAAACCATCCATGAAAGGGTTTTAAGCTTAGGGAAAGAAAAAGTAGAAGTTAAGGAAGAAACGTAAGGAGAAAAAGTGTAGAAAAATCCGTAGAAATTACGTAAAAAGCCCTGAAGGTAATCCTAATTGTAATTCTTGTTATTTAACTTATATTACTGATTTATATGATATAAATCATCATAATTTTACTAAAGTTTCAGCCCTTTATATATATGTATGGTTAGATGCAAGCTTATGTTAAGTTGAGTGTAGAAACCCTTAAAATTGCTTTGTGTTGAAACCCCTTGTATTCAAATCTGCATATCTCTTTGTGTGATTACTGGAATTGAGAAATTCCAATTGTAAATTAAATTATACTCATATATTCATATAATATATGAAAATTAGAATTTATCTCCTTGTGGTTAGGCTGTACTGATGATTTCAAGTTGGTACATAGTTGCTGTTTGCATACTTGATTTCGGTATGCCCTGAGTTTGGTCAAGATTTTGATATAGTAAATGAAGTCCAAATATTATGAAAATTTAATTATGTACTATTAAGTATGTATAATGAAAGTGTGTTGAAAATCATGGAAAGTTATGCTGTATAAAAATTATGAAAATTCTGGGAATTCGAAGGATCAATAGAGGAGCTTGTAGGGCAGATTTCTTGTGTTGTAGAGAAATGGTCATAACTTGCCCTAGGAAGCTTGAAAAATTACACCTTCACTTTTACTGGATAATATATTCATATATGTTTTCATATTGATAAGGTTGGACCCATGCATTTATACAATTTAGAAATATAGGATGGTTAAGTATGTATGACAATAATTTCAGGCCATATTGGATACCCCTTGAATGAATGTTTGTATTTTGTCCTTACGAAGGGTGCTTTTAGTACATGTTTCATGTGTATATACATTGACAAGTATAATTTCATATTTACTTGACTTTGGTCATAAATTAATTATAAGGTATTTCTTACGGTTGAATGTCCGTAACCTTATCAATATGTATATCATTGTTTTGCCTTTACCTATATTTTATGGAATGTGACTTAATTGGAATTATATTATTGATGTATAGTCATGGAAAGTTACATAATTATGTTAGGATAATATTTATGATTGAGGTTCAGTACTGATCTAGTTGGATTGACAGGTGTAAGGTCTAATAAACCCAGTTCAGCTCCACCAGAAGGAAACCTGGATACGTAGTTGACAACCCAAGGTGAGTGTACTCACTGGAAAGAGATATTTGTATCGTGTTGTTGGTATGATCATAATAAAATGAATATGAAATTGTTCATTTCGGTTTACCGAAATGAGGGGTTACTCCTCGACCAGGAATGGGGGAGATTTTTCTATTAATGACAAGGGGTTACTCCTCGACCAGGAATGGGGGAGAATTTTCTATTTAGACAGGATATGTGAATCATGATTCAGAAAAGTTGGTCATTCATTATGAATGAGCCGTATAAGTTAATACATAAGTATATGGACATGATTTATTGCATTTAAATTCATGCAGTAGTTTAGTAGTGATGCATTCACTGGGCTATTTTTTCTCATGGTTCCTATGTTCACATTTTTCAGGTAATGCAATGTCACTGCCAAATCTAGGAGGTCGGGTTGGGTTAGCCAGGAATGGGAGAAACTATGATTTTGTGTAAATGTAAATGATGTAATTAAGTTAAATTTTCCTTCAAGCAAGTTTGTACAAGTGTGACTACTCTGAGGTTGTAAAAAGGTTTTCAGATATATGGATTTATAATGATGACTCTGAAATTAAAACTCTTGTTTATGGTTTGGTTAAATTAATCATGGTTTGACTCACTTTGACTTTCAAACTTAATTATAAGTAACTGAGTTGGGGTGTGTCAGACAGGCTCCAGGAGATGGAAGAAATCGGTGCTTCAGTGCAAGAAGAAGTCAGTGCACTGAGAGCAAGGTTGTTGGAGGCCACCGAGATTAACCAGGTTGGGGAGTTCCTGCAGCAGGAGAATGAAGACTTGAGGAGGGAAGTCCTAAGGCTTAAGGAGCATTCGCCGAGCATCATTTCGGCAGTCCTACAAGGCTCTTCTTCATCGCGAGCTGCTCGGCCTCCCCTCCCGCGTGCTGGTAGGAGTGCCAGGGGTAGGAATAGGGAAGCCGAGGAACAGCATGAGAGGGAAATGGAGGATCCGCACGGCGATGTTCGGCGAGCTTATGTGACTGCTGCCAGGCTCCAGAGGGACGTCACCCGTCTATGGCATTTGTTCAAGAACGGTCCTCGACAAGTGTGGTCCGATGGCTACGATCAAGGCTGGCTGGAAGCTCTGACGAGACTATCAGAGTTCAAGGAGCTATCCTTCATTAGGGGGTGGTTGAGTGCCCTTAAAGAGCTGCAGGTCCCGAGGAACTAGATGTTGTGGTATCGACACGAGATGTCCTCCTCTACTCTGCTGCCCAATCCATTCAGGCGGGATGATCGATGGATCCCCATTGATGCTATTCCCCGGCGATTATTGGAATTGGACGCAAATGAGGTCGTGGAGGAGATCGCCCCTTCTCCTGATGATGGAAGGAGATCTAAAGTTGCTGATTATCTTGCTCGAAGGCTTCTACCTCCTTGAGATTCTGTTTTTAATAATTGTAAATTCTTTGGGCGAGCTTCGCTGACTAAACATGTACTATCATTGTTTGTAAATATAAAAGATTAATGAAAAGTTCGAGTGTTGGGAGATTTTGCCGACTAAACGTGTTCATCCAATCCTTTTATATTTTTGCAGCTTTACAATCCTTTTTATTTTGTCTTGTGAGTGTCCGCCCAGTCCAGTATAAGAATACCATTGTGCCCTCCCTTTACTTTTTAGGTCGTGTCGTCACACTCCCTTAGGCCTAAGTAGGGCAATTGGCGAGGACACACCTGGTATTGGATGTCTTCATCCAGTCAGGATTTTGTTTAACCAAAGTAGGTTTGATGCCTAAGAATACTCTGTAGGGCTTCATATATTGCCATGGGCAATGCTAAGAGGTCTGTCGTGCTTCATGATGATGACCTGAGGAGGGGTGTTCCCCTGCTATGTCATCCATTATGCCTGTGATTTGGAAAGGATGTGTAATAAGATATAATTGTTACTAGTTAGAGAGTGATCAACTGAGAGATTTTCATTGGTGAATTGAGAAATGAACAGTACTTTCACATAATGAGTACAATAAAAAGATCTAACAATAGAACTCTTAAAAATAGAATTTTTTGAGATTAGCTGCGTTCCATGCTCGCGGTATCTCTCTGCCCTCCATCATTTTCAAATGATAAGCACCTCGCAGGTCGTCTCTAATTATCTTATAAGGTCCTTCCCAGTTCGGTCCCAGTTTACCGTCTGATGGCTTCACTGTGTTGCCCAGGACCTTTCTTAGAACATAGTCCCCAACTTTGAATTTCCTCGGATTGACCCTTTTGCTGTAGTGCTTCGCGAGCTGTTGCTGATAGCTTGTTAGTTTTACTAGGGCAAGTTCCCTGTGCTCGTCGCCCAGGTCGAGTTCAGTGAGCAAAGCCTGATCGTTCTCGCCTTGCTCGACAAGGTCGAATCTCATTGTAGGCAATCCTGCTTCTAGTGGGATAACCGCCTCCATACCATATGCTAGTGAGAATGGTGTTTCTCCTGTGGCTCGCCTAGGAGTCGTTCTGTATGCCCATAGGATATGAGGTAGCTCGGTTGTCCACGCGCCTTTGGGTCGCTCTAACCGCTTCTTCAATCCAGCGATCACTGTCTTGTTGGAAGCTTCAGCTTGTCCGTTACTTTGAGGGTAGGCCACCGAGCTGAAGTGATGCCTGATCCCGTGTTTGTCGCAGAAGTCCTGAAAAGGGCCACTCTCGAACTGTGTTCCATTGTCAGTGATGATGGTTCTGGGGATTTCAAATCGAGTGATTATATTTCTCCATATGAACCTCATCATGTCAGCATCTCGGATGTTCGCCAGTGCTTCCGCCTCGATCCATTTGGGTAAGTAATCAGTTGCAACCAACAGGTATTTGCGATTGCCGGCAGCGATGGGCAGTGGTCCCACGATGTCCATTCCCCACTGGGTGAAGGGCCAGGGACTGGTCAGGGATTTTAATTCGCTGGCGGGCTGGTGGACCATGGGAGCGTGAAGTTGGCATTTTAGGCATTTGTGGACATATACTGCGGAGTCCTTTTTCATGTATGGCCACCAATAATCTTCCTTCATTGCTCGGAAGGCTAGATACCTTCCTCCGATATGACTTCCACAGATTCCTTCGTGAACCTCGTGAAGCACGGTTTTAACATCTCCTGGGTGGACGCACCTAAGGTAGGGGCCGGAGAAAGATCTTTTATACAAGTCGCCTCCTGTGGATAAGTGAAAGCGAGCAACTTTGACTCTTATCTGGTGGGCAGTTCTCTTGTCCTCTGGGAGCGTTTCGTTCTTTAAATAGTCTTTCAAGGGATCCATCCAGTTGGGGGCTGATTCCAATTGGAGTATTGGTTTTGCTTTTGTCATCTCGTAGTTGGTATAAATGCTGGGGAAACTGAGGAAATCAATAGGGATGATCCTTTTAAGGCTAGAATCAACTGCCGAGCTTAGGGCTGCTAAGGCGTCAGCGTGGCTGTTTTGCCCCCTGGGAAATTGTTGGATGTTGATCTCTTCAAAGCTCGTCATTAAGTTTTTTACCAAGGAGAGGTAGGCTGCCATTCTCTCATCCTTCGCGTTATAGTGTCCACTTATTTGATTGGAAACTAGTTGCGAATCTCCGAATACCTGCAAATGCTTTGCTCCCAGAGTTTGTGCCTTTTGGAGACCTGCTATTAAGGCTTCGTATTCTGCTTCATTGTTGGAGGCTGCAAATCCCAGCCTGATTCCTTGCTCAAGGACTGTATTTTCTGGAGTGATGAGAACAATTCCTACCCCTGCCCCCTTTGAGTTGGAGGCTCCATCAACGAATAGTTTCCAGCTTTCTCCTGTAGCCTGGTTGTTCTGTTCTGTTGGATTAGGCTGGTCGAAGGGTTCTTCACCTGTGAATTTAGCTATGAAATCAACAAGGATTTGACCCTTGATAGCTGTCCTTGGTTGAAATTGGATGTCAAATCGGTCGAGCTCGACTGACCATTTAGACAGTCTGCCCGACAAATCCGCCTTCCTTAGGACAACCTTGAGGGGGTGTGATGTGAGGATGATGATCGTATGAGCTTCGAAGTAATGCTTCAGTTTCCTCGAGGTCATTACTAGGGCGAATGCGAGCTTTTCCAATGGTAGGTAGCACTGCTCGGCATCAAATAAGGTTTTTCTCGCGTAATAGACTGGATGTTGGATTCCTGTAACTTCACATATTAGCGCTGAGCTGATAGTATGACTGGATACAGAGAGGTAGAGGTACAAAGATTCCATTTGCTGTGGTATGACAAGCAGTGGTGGAGAGCTTAGGTAGGACTTGAGCTCGTCTAATGCTCGTGAGCAACCTGGGGTCCATTCTACTATTTTGCTGCCTTTTAAGAGTTGGAAGAAGGGCTTGCATCTCTCGGAAGATTTAGAAATGAAACGATTTAGAGCAGCGAGCATTCCAGTGAGCTTCTGTACATCTCGGACTGTATGAGGAGGTTGCACTCTTTTGATTGCATCAATCTGGTCCGGATTAGCCTCTATTCCTCGCTTGCTGACCAAATACCCCAGAAACTTTCCTGACTGGACATCAAAGGAACACTTGCTCGCGTTGAGTTTCATTCGGTACTTCCTGAGGATTTCGAAGGTACTTGACAGGTCTGAGAGGTGATTTTCCTTCTCCTTACTCTTGACGAGCATGTCGTCTATGTAGACCTCCATTGTGTCTCCCATTCGATTCTTGAACATTCTAGTAACTAGCCGCTGATAGGTTTCCCCTGCATTTTTTAGCCCAAAAGGCATGACCTTGTAACAGTATAAACCAACCGTCGCGATAAACGCCGTTTTGTCCTGATCCGGGGCATACAGGGGAATCTGGTGATATCCTGAGTATGCGTCCAGGAAACTCATTTGTTCGTGAGCTGCGGTGGCGTTTACTAGTTGGTCTATTTTCAGAAGAGGGAAGCTATCCTTGGGGCAGTCTTTGTTGAGGTCAGTGAAGTCTATGCAAACTCTCCACTTCCCATTGCTTTTCGGAACTACCACTGGGTTGGATAACCATTTGGGGAATTGCACTTCCCGTATGGACCCTGCATCCAGCAGTTTTTCGACTTCTTTTTCTATTGCTCTGGCCTTCTCGGGAGCAGTTCGTCGTGCCTTCTGCGCTATCGGCTTGAATGTGGGATCGACGTGCAACTAATGGCAGACCATATTGGGATCGATTCCTGGCAGCTCATAGGGTTCCTAAGCGAAAACATCTATGTTGCTTCTGAGTAAGGTTGACAAATCCTTTTGCTCTTGGTCAGTGAGTGAGGTTCCGATCAAGAAGACTCTGCTGTTGTCGCCTTCTTTAGCTGTCACTTCTACCAGGTCCTCGACGACACGCTCGGAGGGGAGGAGCCTGGTCTCTTCCACTCCAAGCCTTCCATATTTTAATTGATATTTGGAAGGAATCGCACCATGCTCCACTTTCTCGCTGGTTTGAACGGCTTTTTTCTCTGGCTTTGGTCGGATGGCCGCTATAAAGCACTTCCTTGCCATCGCCTGGTCGCCATGTATCTCCATTACTCCCCGCTCGGTGACATATTTGAGTTTCTGGTGGTAGGTCGAGGAGACTGCCTTCATTGCATGAAGCCATCCCCTGGCGAGGATGGCTTGATACGGTGAATCGATGTCGACCACCAAGAATTCGATCATCTTGGAAACATTTCCAGTGCGCACTGGCAGTATTATTTTGCCCAGAGGCATGGTCATCTTCCCAGCGAAGTCGACCAGAGGGACAGTGGTTCCCTTTAAGTCGGCGATGTTCAACTTTAATTTCCGGAACAGGTCGATGTACATTACTTCGGATGAGCTTCCTTGATCGACGAGCAGCCTGTCGATGTCAAAGTTGGCTATCCTGAGTGTAATGACTAAGGCATCATGATGTGGGGTCCTTAATCCCACAAGATCTTCATCCGTGAAAATAATATGCTTGTTGTAGTTAATGTCCTCTACTCGCCGACGTTTTACTGACTGTGATTTTGCTGGATCAATCTGAAAAGCTTGCATTACCGCTGTCAGTTTCTTTACCTCCATTCGAGCTGAGTTACCCTGGATTTGCTTAACATCAGATACTCCGTGGATTACTGCGAATTCATATCCGGCGTCATCTTCCAATACGTTGTCGGGTTTCGCCTCTTTGTGGGTAGTCACTCTCTCTACCTTCTTTTCCACAAAGTCATTCAAATGTACGGACTGGGCCAACTCCTCGAGGTGGGAGTTAAGAGCCTTGCAGTGCTCGGTCTTATGCCCTCCCTCTTTGTGGAAAGTGCATCTTAACGCATTGTTTCTTTTCGAGGGGTCTCCTCCCATTTTCCGGGGCCATTTGATGAACGGCTCATCCTTAATCTTCGCGAGAATTTTGTAAATTGGTTCTTTGAAGACGGTGTTGACCGCCTGGAATGATCTTGTAACGTCAGGGTTCCCTCCGTTTTTGGAGCCATTCTTGCCCCCACTCTTTCCTCCTTTTTTTTGGTTCTCAACTTTCTCACTTCCCTTGGTAGTGAGCTTGGCTCGACCGTTTTCTCCTACATTAAGGCGGGTGACATCTTCCACCTTTGCGTATTTCTCAATCCGGGCCATCAGGTCGTCAATGGTCGTAGCTTCCTTCTTTGTCAAGGACTGGTAAAGGAAGGAAGATCTAGGTAACCCAATTTTGAATGAAGCCATTGCCACTTCTTTCGCGCAGTCCTCGACCTCGTTGAATAACTCCCAGTACCTCTTCGCGTAGTCTCGGAGTGTCTCCTGAGGCGTTTTCTTTATTATTGATAGAGCATCCATCCTTTTGGTATGGGAGCTGCTGGTGATGAACCGGGCCGTAAAGAGCTCGACCAGGGATTTGAAATTTCTGATGGATTGGTGAGGGAGTTTCTCAAACCATTTCTGGGCCACGTCATGGAGGCTCGAGGGGAAAATACGTCACATCAGTGCATCTCGGTGATTCCAGAGGGTCATGGTCTGCCGGTACTGCCTGACATGATCAATGGGATTAGTCTTCCCGTCGTAAATCTTGAACCTTGGAATGGCAAACTTTTTGATAGCCTCTTCCTCTTCAATTTCCCTCGTGAAGGGTGATTTCATCTGGGTCTTGAGGGCTCTCCTGGCGAGTTCTCTAGTTGACCTGGCGCCGCGGTGAGCTGGATGTTGGTCCATTTCTCTACGGACCAGGTTCCGTATGTTATCGTCGCTGCGAGCAGGGCTCTGGTAGCGGCGAGCTTTTCTTAGTTGTTCGCGGAGGTCGTCGTCGGAGTCGCCACCTTCGTCCCCTTGATATTGTCGCCTAGGGCTCCTTCCTCGGCTGCGAGATTTGCTCGCCTGAGGGCTAGGAGTGCGATAGGGGCGTCTCCTGGTATCAGGACATAGTTCCTTCTCCAGTTTTTCCAGTCTTCTTTTCAAGCGAGCATTCTCAGCCTCATATCTGTGAGAAGACTCCCTCTGCTCGTGGAGCCTTACCTCGTATGCATCGATCAATCTGGATATCTGCGTGGACCTTGCTGGTCCTTGACTTTCTTCTGAGGCTAGCCTTTCTAAGCGAGCCCCTTGATCTGAACGTCAGACTTCAGACCTAATCCTGCGAGGAGCAGGTGGCTCCTGAATATCTCCTGCTTGAGGAGCGTTGCTGCTGTGACCAGACATCTTAGATTTTTTCTTGGCGTGGTCTCTTCTTAGGGAAAGATGAACGGTTCCCATAGACGGCGCCAATTGTGGTGACAATTATTATGCAACACAAATAAATATGAAAGAGGTAATAACCAAGAAAGAATAAATAAAATACCAATCACACAACAACAGATGTATGTGGTTCAGCAAAGATGTTCCTACGTCCACGATGGTGCAGTCAGTATTATTTCTCTATATTTTGAAGAATAGGTACAGAGAATACAACTTGTCCTTTGCCCCGGACCTAGGGTTTAATTTATTCATGTGTATGCTAGTTAGTGGAGATGATGGGTTCCTTCATATTAGCCATCTTCCCTATCCTTTCCCTTCATGGGATTGTGCTCCCCTATAACTTCTCTTCATGGGATTGTGGGGAGAGACCGGGTCAATATGAAAGATAGAGGGCCTGGATTTTGGGCCGCCAGAACTGGGCTACTCGTCCAGGCCCATGGTCCTAAATTCTGGGTACCTATATATATATATATATATATATATATTGTTTATAATTTTCATATTAGGGTTTTGGTAAATGGTAATTGGATAATATTGGATTATATATGCAAATTGAAAAATATTTTTATGTTATAATTAGGTTGTTGGTGGGAGTTTATCAAAGGCTATGTAGACTTGTACATCTAGCATCATATATTTTACTATCTAGTAGGAATTCCTAAATAATGGAAGCTAATGCATTATGATTAGTAATTCATCCTTAATTCCATATATGAATTTATAATTGATGATAACCACATGATTTGTAGACTTAGTATTCAAGTGCCAATCTCTTTGATGCTAATTATTTAGAAATTAGGATTTGGAACTTGTAAATACTCTTTCTAATGTTATTAGAAATAGATAGATTTGGATCTTTAGTTCTCCCTCATAAATTATTGGATATGGAATTGGTAAGTGTCAGGTTAAATGGATGTTGGGAATATAAAAATGGTGGATTAAGTATTAATGGCTTGGAATTTGAAATCGGTAATTGTTAAACTCTAAATATTACACCATTTAAATTTTATGTGATTATTTAAGAGTATCGATGACTATCTGATCTAGACAGAAGTGTATAAGACGGTTCGTTGTTTGGATTTCATTTATGAGACATCCCACACATGGAGTCTAGAGAAGGTCAGTAGTTGGGATATTAGGAAGCTTACAAATAAAATTTCTCATTAATATAAGATTTAATTGTTAAAACCCCATGATATTTAGGTTTACATATGAAGTTGATATATACCATGTTATAAGAGAATTGGCTAAACTAAGTGATAATTGGAAGTTAGTTTGATATTATGAAATGGGTGGGAGAAAATGAATATGTTGAGATTATAATTTGAGTAGTAAGTTATTTGAGGAAAATCTAATGATATTTTGGTAATAATATAATCTCTAATGGATTGAGATGGTTATATGGGTGTGTGTGCCAAGAGATTACACTCTATCTATTCATGCCCGTGATGGTGGTATGATACATATAATGAATCACGATAGAGAAGGTATGCACTCTCTTTGAAAAGGCTCTGATACCAATTTGTAAAACGTGATTGTGATAAAGATTCAAATAAACGCGCAGATTCCAACCACAAACTTATTTAATTAGAGTCAATTTTTTAATCAAATTAATTCAGCCCTTAAACAAATATCTACTTGTGTGTGTGTGTCAAACCATCATAAACACAAATATGCCAGCTCACAAATTTCAGGAAAAATTCCCTCAGGAGAAAATCATTTATTTTAGTATAATTTGTTAATCACAATTTACACGGATTGCAATGAAATTTTTAATAAGTTTACCTCAATAAACCTACATAGACGCTCAGTCTAGAGTCAATAATGGATTTCATGCAGCGAACCCACATGAATCGCAGTCCAGTCTTCAGGAAAGATCCATACGCAACGAACCTCACCGACCTCAGTCTTTCGGTGTAGAGACGCACTCCACAAGGATTGAACAATAGCAAAGTATGTTCTTGGGTTCCAAAATAATACAACTAAACATTCGGATTTTTGTGAATTGAAAAACAAGGGTTTAAAGCCCTAAATGAAGAAGCCAAAAGTGTTATGTCGATTTGCACTATTTGCAGAATGAAAAATGGAAAGACTTCTTGACAAAATACGCCTCGCTTAACATGTATTTATACAAAACTTTAAGGCGGCATGTCGCTCGAACGAGATCGAATCTCGCTTGAATGGTGACAGGTGTCCCTCCAACGAACTTCGTGCGAGATGGCCTATTGTTTGAACGACATATGTTGACGCTCGAACAAGCCTTTTAAAAAAATATTTTTTGTTTTCCCAGAAAATGCAACGCCTTAAAACTTCGAAAAATAATTTTGACGAAAAACTTAAAAAATCCACTCCAATACTTTGAATTTTTTTGATGAAAAATATCCCAATATTCTAAGTGAAATGCTAAGGAATAAAAATGCAACCTTTACCAAATTTATCTCCTTGAGGGTTGATTGTTGAAGAAACTTGATATTCGGATCCTTCTTATTGCATATGTGATCTTGAACATTCTTCGACTGTTGTAGCGGTATACGACATACTACTTGATAACGGACATTTATAAAATCGTGTCCTTACAAATCTCCCACTATGTCTATGCTGGTACAAAATAAAAATAGCCGAATTATCAGAACATAAAACATAAAATCTATATACAAATCTAATACCCTCATGAACCCAAAAATGAAAGGGTACTAAACATGTAGGTTTCAAAACATTTCTTCAAAGTCTTAAACATCAAATCTTCAAGATTTTCTCATCACGGTGTGTAACATATGATCTTCCATTATTGTAGCTACAAACATGAGACAAAGCAAATGCCTCATGATGCATCGATTTTGAAATGATATAAAAATACATCAATCATCATAATCAAATCTCCACCATAATGCAAAAACTCCCCCATAATTCGTTCTCCCCCTTTTTATTTAACCAAAATAGACATGGAAACGAATAAACAAATCAAGCATAGAGTTATCACGATTAAAGTAATATTCAAACATACTGCACAAACTATTTTTGATTTTTCAATTTTTTCATACAAAAACAAAAATAGAAAACACACCATAAATTTACACTAAGACAACCAAATCATGCATACGGAATGAATGGGTGTGAATATATTCAATAGATAATAAAACTCAATCAAGCATATGTGCATGATACATAAGTGTACTCCTATCAAATGAACATAAAAAATATCCTCAAGTGTAAAATTTTTGAATTTAGATGATAGCGACTAAATCAAATCAATAAATGAAAGTTTAAGTGATTTTCACACTAATAACGTCCAAAACTATTTAGTGATGTTTTGAGAACATTTCAAAGGACGTTCAAACCCATTGATACATATCTATCCAAAACTCCATCATAAATAATAATCTTTTTATTTTTCCATTGAGGTTCAAAATTCTCAATTTAGAGAAAACCTATTGGCCTTTTGGCATATTTAATATTTTTATTGCCTTAATTTTTTTTGTGCATGCTCTTTTCAAATGTTGGTTTTCATGACGTGATTTTTATTCACTTACATACCTTTACCGCGTCCTCATTATTTTTTTTTAAAATATAAACAAATTCCTCACTGAGAATGGTTTTTACATGCACTACTTCCATTGTCAAGTTTTATCGCATATGGTTCGTTTTAAGGACATAATTGAGACAACAACACTCTGACCAATATATGATAAACAGGTACAATAATCAAATAAATCTGTGCAAGTGTGCATTAGAGGAACTTATGAGTAAAACATGTAGGTAGTAACACTAAATTACATCTCAATGACTCTAATCATTATAAAGCACAAAAATGAAATGATGACGCATATCAAAACACTATCAAATCGTCACGTGGATATGGAATGATATTGTGATTTGGTCATCCTAAATGTTCATTCATATACGGTGCAAACAAAATACAAAACACTTTTTGTCTTTTTCTAAAATTTCATCAAAATAAAATATTTTTGTATTTTTTTAAAAATATATTAGAAAAAACATAATTACAAAAATGATGCACACTAGCAATATGAAAAATTATCATCATGCAAATCATCCTATGCTAGCAAATAGTAATCACACAAATGAATCAATACTCAAAGCAACCTTAATTAAACAAACAATGCATTATAAGCAATTAAGCATGAATACCAAGAGCAACTGCATATAAACTGTTAGAGGCAACCCACCAGAACCAAATAATAACAAGATGAACCAGTGTACTACAAACAGAAGAGACAAAATATCAAGGGGTCTCTCGAACGAAGAGCCTTGTCTCTCGAAGGAAAAGAGCTTCTCGCGAGAAGAAGCGTCGCGCGACATCAGGAAGTCGCTTGAACGAGAAAACCATATTTTCACAGATTGCCCAGAATGTTAAACAGTGTTGCCCAGTGAAAAAAAATCCAGAAAATAATAACTGAAAGGTGCTGACATAAGCAAAACAGTGCTAAAACAGTAGCATACTAATAAAATAATTTAAACTACAATAGATTAAGTCATAACACTAGTAAGAGTATATCATGGAGCATAGCTAGAGTATGACAAATATCAAATGCAATCAACCAAAAGATCTCACACGGGGTTAGACCATAAGCCTCTAAATCCGATTTCCTAACCCAAAATGATTTGTAACGACATGTGGGGGTTTGATGAATCAAATTTAGTCTTTTATTAAACTTCTTGGGTCCATTTAAAAGTCTGTAACAAAAACGCCTAAGATGACCTTACCTACCGCAATGTGTGCAAGTGTAAATCGGGCGATGAGTGTTACCTAAATGTGGCCCTCTCCTAAAGCTTCTAGGTGGCGCTCGACTAAAATTTCTAGGTGCCTCTCTCATGATGTTACTAGGTGTAATACCCTGTATTTTTATGGCATTTAATTATGGGATTAATTAAATTAAATTGGGATAGATTAATTTAATATTAATCCGGATTTTAAAATAAATATTTACTAGCGTGATGAGAGTTAGTAATTATTGGTAAGAATTGTGTTGAATATTACTATAATATAAAAGTAATATGAGATCAATTTACGAAGATTGTCGCGAGTGAATAATACGACAACTACATAAATTAAGTCGAAATGCACATGTGTCGTGTCAGGATTAAATTAATGGAACAAAAAGTGAATTAATTATAAATTGATCGTATGGTCATTTCGAGTGCGCCAATGTGTCTAGAAGGGTCGAGATAGTCAAAAAGTGTACCCAGAGGTTTAGTTTGGGTCTCGAGACATTTTTAGGCCTAACCGGTAACTCGGGAGGGCATTTCAGTAATTACCCATTTTAGGCCTTAAGTATGGACGAAAATTGTAGTGTTATATCTGATGAGAGTTAGATTCCTCGAGGGTTAGAAACCTTGGAGTTGCAGAGAGGCTAAGGAGAAGGGAAGAGAGAAGGCTTCCAAAGAGGAGAGCCACCATCCCTACACCACTCTCATCAATTCCAGTACCAATGCGTAGATCGAGAGTAGGGAAACATTTATATAACACTCAATTTCTTCGGACCAGACCTTTGATTTCTAGGCAAGTATCTAACTTACTGTTCCTTAGTTGATAACACATCCATGCTAGTGTAGGAATAAATTCTCATATGTCTTCATGAAAATAAAATGTTGTTTGGGAGATTTTTAAACCATGTTAGGGTGGATATGTGTCATATGTAGAATATTATCCATGAAATTGATGCCCAATAGAGATAGGAATCTGAAAATTTAATGAATTCTTGAGAAAATTGGATGAACTAGGGTTAAATGATAATTTCTCAAGTTAATCCCCTTTGATGACGATTCTTGATGAAATTGTGAATGTTATACGTTAGAAAATCTTTTATGTTGGTTTATATAACGTTCATGATGTTTGGTTGGGAGTTTGGGACATGTTAATGGAGGTTTGAGTATTTATATTGGATGAAACCCGTAGGCTTGAATTTCAAAAATTAGGCCAACACGTGCTTGATCGATTGATTGACTCAAGAATGTCGATCGATCGACCCCTTTTCATCGATCGACCGACTCCTCGAAACTTCTTCCACTTTTTATGTTAATACAATTCCAATTGTGTAAGGACCTTTGGACAAAATTTAAATATCATAATGGAACATGAGAAGGACCAGTATGGTATAAGTAGATTCCGTGTAAGACGAGTTTATGTGAGATTTAACCGTGGGGTTTCGGGGATATAAATTAAGTGAGAAATTGTGCCTACGTTAAATTAGGTCTTGTAAGAATTTAGAAAGACTTAGACCAGTAGGGTGGTGAGGGTATACCTACTGATTTTAGAATTATCGAGAGGATACACTTCGAGAGTCGAGAAGTACTTACGGATTTACAGTAATTGAAAGAATAAAATGAATAATTTAATTGTATGTGGAACTCGAGCGTTATATGCTATGCATAGCTAGAAACTATTATGGGTCGTGGGCGTAACTAGCTGAATTATGTGAATATATGTATGGGTGCATATGTATATATATAATATGGTATATTTGTGTGTAATCATACCTGCGCTACTTGCTATCTCGGAGGTTTCGCATTGGGACAGTCTTATCTCGATTGGACCTTTATGGGGGATATTGACTTGTACCCTAGAACATAACATCCTTGGTATAGGCTATCTGAGGGTGATAGTCAAACGGTCCTAAGAGACGTGAGGGTATGTGCTGACCTCTTAGTGACTTGGAACTATACTTCCCCTCCAATATGTGTGTTTTGTGTTAATAAAGTTCGAGAGTGATTCCGAACTAGTATTTCCCTTTTGTACGAGAGATTAGGAAATTTGATAGTAGTGTATGACAACACCATAGATTTATGTGGGGTGACTTAGTAGTATATATATTATGAGTGATAAATATATTTACATGTGATTAATCTACTGTGTTTGTAAGTAAATAAAATTGAATAATTAATATTAAATAAATTAAGAGGTTGAGAACTTAAGTATGTATTGAGATGAATATAATTGTCTTAAAATATTACCAATAAAAGGGTCATCAAATATAATCTACGGTTAGGCGATCACTTGGATTAGGCTTGATGAATGAAGATTTGGTTAGACTAGTTAACTGGGTCAGAATTAACTAGGTTAATTCCATAGTACGCTAGGAGTGCACACTAATTAAGAGGTGAGAATTCTCAAGTGAGGGTCGAGGTACTAACACGTATGTAATATCAACTGGTAAGCATTTTAAATACTTGCTAAACTATTTTAAAAGCTGTTTTACACTCGGGCTCTGACCCATTTCCTCTTATCTTTTCTTCGTCTTATATATATATATATATATATATATATATATATATATATATATATATATATATATATATATATATATAGGTGCCCAGCCACAGGGGCGTCAAGCCTAGATCTTTGGACCATTGACGTGCTGCAACTATTGTGGAAGTTACAGGTCCTTATAGTGAGGACTCTATTCTTGTCTTTCCAGTCTTCTATTTAGTTATTCTCAGACAGGGCATGTGTCATCCATTTCTATATCTCATTTTAGTTCAGTGAGAGACTTGTACTCTTTATCATTTTAGGAATTAACTATTATTGGGATTGTTTGATTTATTTCCTTGTCCTGCAATTGGGATTTATTATTTGGATTGTTTAATGTGTCTTGGATATTTCATTTGGATGGTCTGGTTTAATATTAGAAATTGTGCTCATGAAAATGGTTTCATTTTAAATCATAATAATAGGTCTTAATTTATAAAATCAAATGTTTTGACACCCATCTTAATTATTTTTTAGGTGATTAATAAAGAAAAATTATTAAGAATGAACCAACCGGACACTTTGATTTAATTTAATAAAGGACTGATCACCCGATATTTAATTAGGCGAGGTGTCACAGGTGGTATCAGAGCATCATATTCTAGTGTCCTTTAGGACCTGTATGATTTATTATTCTTCCAGCTTAACGTCTTTGATATAGAGACCTATTTTAGGACTTTTATATTCTTGTTATGCAATTACGTCTTTAGATATTTGGGATTTATTAATAACTGTGGACTAATAAAATTTGTGACACCCTGACTAATTAAATACCGGGTAGCTACTCCTTTATTAAATTAATTCAAAATGCCAAGTTGGTTCAGTTAATAGCATCACTGTCGAAAACATTTTTATAATTACTAACCACCTAGTATTTAAAAAGTAAGTGCCAAATTTTAAGTTAAGTCTGATTAACATGCAGTAAAAGAATAATGAAAGAATAACACCCATTCACTATAATGAAGTAATGAATAACCAACAACATAAATATAAATCTGGAGGAAAACTCCTCACAACAATCCAACAATTGAAAATAATACTACAAGTCTGAATCCTGAATAATTACATGCCAGAAGTCTCAATAACTGAAATAAATGAAATGTCTCTAAAAGAAATGGGCAACATGCCCTACAACTGATAACTAAAGAATATTGAGTCAAAATAGATGAAGCGTCTACAAGAAAAGTCCTGTAACTTCCACAAACAGCTACAGCTAGTCACCTGTATGAGAATCCTAAGCATGGTGTCCTTGTGGCTGGGCACCTAAAATGGTTTTTACAAAAATAGATTTGAAAGCAAATGGGTCAGAGCCCGAAAGTGAAAATCATTTTAAAAACAGCAAGTGTTTTAATAACATTAAAACATTAAATGCAAAATACATGTTAGGACGTGCACTCACATGAAATTCTCACCTCTCGACTACATGTGCACTCCTAACGTACCGTACCCATCTATAAGACATCCATATCTAACCAAACTGTAATAAGTTCTACCCCTTACTACTCGATTCTCATATTACATTCTAACGTTATCAATTAAATAGAGGACTTTACTTACTCTCAGATTCTCAATTAGAAATACCATTCACTATCAGTTAACCCGTTTTGTTTTCTCAAATCATTACCATAAAATTATTCACAATACCAATCATGAAAGTTCCCATTAATTAAGTGTATATTATTCACGTCATAAATATACAATACAAGCACCCCCGAGACTGAGCTGCGGTGCACACATACTCTGCTATCCATCCCGGCACATCACGTACATAAGGATCACGCATTCCGAATCTCTCAGGAATCGTTCAGATAACAACATCACAATTAATGGAGGCGAACACAGTCACATCACATGGGTCACGCACATACCTGCGCTCCCACGATCAGCAGACTTATTAACATCCCAATAAGTCCTTCTATGACCTATGTTCATCGAGGTAACCAATCTAAATCCGGGAAACACAAGGATTAGAAGACCCTAAGCGAATGCAACCCTCCCGTGATAGCAAATATGGTAGGTATGTCATACACATAAAATCAATACATATACTAAGTATTCACACATCTTAGTAATCACCATAATATATTGGTAGTACACTTCTCATTTTCGTTCCGACATATAATACTACACAACTTATATGTTCTCGATTACTATAATAAATTAGGCCGTCAATAGTTCTCGCAGCGTAATAGACACTCACGTCCTACTTCATATTTTTCCCTTAGGTTCCAACTACACTTCTAGGTTTGACTCCTCATTATATCCCAAACATCCCAAATGTCACAATTAATCATCAAGGGAAAGTTATCTCTACATATACACAAGGTTATGGGACACTCGGGATCAAAACAGGCGAAAAAGCCTAAACTGTCAGCTCGTTCGAAGTCTCGTTCGAACGAGGCTGTTCGAACGAGAGTTCGTTCGAACGAACTGGGCCTTCTAACGAGATCTCGTTCGAACGAAAGTCTTTGAACGAACATCCCTCTCGTTAGAACCCAAACTGTCAACTCATTAGAAACTCGTTCGAACGAGATCGTTCGAACGACCTGGGTAGGTCTTCTAACGAGTGGCCAGATTCAAGCCCAGAAATTTCTTTACTCGTTTTTCAAATTTCTCTACACATCTAATCTCCTCTAAACATCGTTCCAACATCAATTTAAGGTTCCTAATTCGTACTAAACATACATAGGTCACCTACTAACGTTTTTGTGGGGATTAAATCACTATAAACATCATCCAAATATCAAATTCATACATTTATCCCCAATTTCAAGAACATGAACCCTAAAATTTATAAATCATCAAAGAGTCTAAATAAATCCGTTTTTGTTTCATCCAAAATGTATTAACATCAGATTATTCACCTACATATAGTTCTACATGCAAATCCTCATCACAATATAAGTTTCTAATTCCAAACTAATGGGTTTTTATCCAACTCCCAAGAACAATAAGATTTTTATAAATTCCTACACATGGAAGAAGCATTCTCTGAAATTAATTGGAATTAAACCACTTGCCTTATTGGAATCTCTGATTTGATGAAGAATTTCTGAAGGTTGAATTGCCTTCTCTCTCTCTCTGCAGAATCCTTCTCTTTCTCTCCCTCTCTACAAGTTCTTCTCAAGGTGTTAATGGAGGTGGGGATGGTTTTGCCAAGTTATAACTTCTCCCGTAGCCCACTACCTAAATTGGGGTTGGAAATGGCTTAGTGGGTTAATACTAAGTCAGATTTTTAACTCTAATTTTCGTGGGTTTTAATTACCCAATTTCCGAAATTACCAAAATGCCCTTATAAGTTACCGGTATGGCCCAATAATGCCCCGATGACCCAAACTTAACCCCCGGATAGTGTTTTCTGACTATTTCGACCCTTCCGGACGCGTTGGCGCACTCAAAATGACCATACGGTTAATAGAACTAAAATTCACTTTTTAATTAAAATAAATATTTCCCTGACACGACTGTCACACGCGTCTCAATAAAATTTTCCAACTTGCCGTATTTCAATCTCACGAAAAATTTCATACTTCAATATTCATATATAATCATATATGCACATTATATTCAAATACCAACTCGCATCACACTATTATTTTAATCCGGATTAATTTCCAATTAATACGCATTTAATTTAATTAATCCCATAAATAAATATCACAAAAATACGGGGTATTACAAAATTCCTCCTTGTTTCAGATGCCTCTGAGACAAGCACCCCGAGACAGAAATGCCCACCCCGAGCAGCCAGTAGCTCAGGCTCAGGGAATGATGAACGTAGCAGAAGTCATCGCTATAGTTGCTCAGGCGATGAATTCAGCGTTAGCGGTGGTGCAGTAGGCCCCACCCCAGGCTCAGGCAGTAGCGCCAGTACCATCACAGCTTCCCATAGAATGGGAGAGGGTTAGGAATGCCTTTCAGAAGGACCATTCTTCGAAGTTTTTGGGCAGTTCTGACATTGTCATCTCTAGCTAATGGAAGAAGGACATCCAAAGGCATCTATGCATGTATGAGTGCTAAGATTTTTAGAGATAGTTACTGGCTTCTTTCAATCTAGTAGGAGCCTTCTTACAGTGGTGGGAGACCACTACCACCTTAGAGGAGAGAGATAGTATGCCGATTCAGACTTTTTGGGTACGGTTCGATCGTAAATATTTTTCTTCCATCGTGCAGACTGAGATGAGGAGAAAATTGTTGAATCTTAAGAAGGAAAGTGTGATGGTTCCATAGTATGTGGAGGAATTCATGAGATTTCTCACTATAGTACCAGATGAGGCACCTACCGAGGAGAAAAAAATCTTGATGTTCATAGATGGGCTGACGTGGAGGATTTATCAGCATTTCATAGGTAATCTGTCGTTGGGTACTTACACTGATGTACTGAATGCCGCTCTGTTGCATTGCCAGGATCACTGCTTCCATCAACAGGGAAGCAACGAGCAGGGGAGTCTAGCCAACAAGGATGGACAAGAGGTAGTAGTGCCGGTGGGGCACCAGCAACTCAGGGACAGGTCCGTCATAGTGAGTAGAGTTCCCATAAGGGGGACCCTGCCAAGGGATTTCGATCCGGTGATTCTAGGCAGGGATATGGGGGGTTTAGATAGGGCCAGAAGGGCCCAACTTATCACCATGGCCAGCCAGGCCCCCATCATTACCAGCCAGGCCAACAGTAAGGCCAACAACGTTATTGGCAAGGCCAGTAGGGCCAATGGAGGGGTGGTAATGTCCATCAGGGATGAGGTCAGCAGGGACAGAGAGGAGGAAACTTTAGGGGAAGGTGTTTTGGTTATGAAAAAAATGTCCATAGGCACCAGGATTGCCCAGAGGGGGATAGGGCCCCACAGCAGCAGGGTGCCTGTCAGGAGCCACATAGACCGCTCTTCCCAACCGTCCTCCCAGCACCACCTCTGATGCCAGCTTTACCAGCCATCCCAGCAGTCCCCACTCAGTAGGGGAAATTATAGTATGGACATGTTTATAAAGTCCACCATCTAGCAGCACCACAGGTGCCACTCGCAGTTGAGGGTACGTTTCCTATTTATGGCACTATGGGGCATGTTTTATTTGATGCTGGGGCATTGCACTGTTTTATAGCCACTAGCTTTGCACGGGCCACGGGGTTATTAGACACGACAGAGAGTACAGTGACATGTGTAGACTCACCACTGGGAAATGGGTCTTTAATTTTCTTTATACGCCGGGGAGTAGGTATAGATATTGATAGTTTGATTTTACCTGCAAACATGCTAGTTTTAGATATGCATGAGCATGACGCCATTATTGGCATGGATTGGCTTGCTGTGTATAGAGCCATGATAGATTGTTTCAGTTGGAGTATTATCTTTACCATACCTGGATAGGAGATCTTTCTGGTGGAAATGCCTCGCCCTGAGGGAGGACCATCCACCCATTTATATTACATAGAGGAGGAGACCTATAAGGAGATAGTGATTCCCATGGACTCGATTTCTATTGTTCAAGAGTTTTATAATGTGTTCCAGGAGATAGCGAGACTACCTCCTAGACGAGGGATAGATTTCATTATAGATTTGATGCCGAGCAATCGACCGCTAGCCCACGCACCATACCGTATGGCTCCTACTGAGATGAGAGAGTTATGTGATAAAATTGAGCAGCTTTTGGGACAAGATTTTATCCGTAGAACAACCTCGAATTGGGGTGCTCCCGTGTTGTTTATGAAAAAGGGAGATGGTTTATTGAGGTTGTGTGTGGACTACCGAGAGTTGAACAAGGTCACGATACAGAATAAGTATTCGTTGCCCCGAATCGATGACTTATTCGAGTAGCTGAGGGGAGCTGCCTTCTTTTAAAAAATAGACTTGAGATCGGGATACCATTAGCTTCAGATTAGGGAGCAAGATGTGTCAAAGATGGCTTTCTTGACGAGGTATGGGTCCTACGAGTTTAGGGTTATGCCGTTTGGTTAACAAATGGTCCAGTCGTATTCATGGACTTGATGAACCGGGTGTTCAGAGAGTTCTTGGATCATTTTATCATCGTCTTTACACAGACTGAGGAGGAGCATACCGAACACTTGAGACGAATTCTTCAGACTCTATGAGAACATCACCTGTATGCCAAGTATGAGAAGTGCAGATTTTAGTTAAGGGAGTTGTAGTTTCTGGGGCACGTTGTGTCAGAATTGGGGATATCAGTGGACTCAAGCAAGGTGTCGATAGTGAGGGAGTGGGGATAACCCATGACACGAACAAAGGTGCGTATATTCTTGGGGTTAGCTGGATATTATAGGTAGTTCATCCGAGGGTTCTTGAAGATTACGGTACTATTGACGAATTTGACACGCAAGGGAGTACCATTCATTTGGGCTGACACTTGTCAGTTAGCTTTCGATGAGCTAAAGGATAAGTTGACTTCGGCATCGGTTCTTGCTTTACCCTGGCCAGGAGTGGAGTACCTGGTGTATACTGATGCCTCTCTATAGGGACACGGGGGAGTACTTCAAAAGGAGGAGTAGGATATAGCTTATGCCTCCCACAAGCTTAAGCCTCACAAGAGGAATTACCCCACCCACGACTTGGAACTAGTGGCGATTGTGTTTGCCTTACGGATTCGGAGACACTACTTGTTGGGGGAGAAATTTTGCCTGTTCACAGACCACAAGTCACTTCAATACTTGTTCATTCAGCGAGAGTTGAACTTGCATGAGCGCAGGTGGTTAGATTTTGTGAAAAAATATCAGTTTGAGATATAGTATCATCAGGGGGAAGCTAACCTGGTTGCCGATGCGTTAAGCCGCAGGCCGGTAAGTGAGGTTACAGAAGTGTGGAAGGTGAAGTTTAAAGAGTTGGGACACCAGGACACAGTGGTCGATCCTTTATATCTGTTATGACGGTCACGCCAGAGATTATTACGAGGGTGATCCAGACACAAGCAGCTGATAGGTTTTGTCAGGATCAGATTGGCTCCTAGTTGAGGGTGCTGAGTCCTATTTAGTAAGTTCAAAAGGGGTTTTCCAGTTTAATGGGATATTGGTGGCCCCGGAGGGAGAAGATTTACGTCATGCACTGATAACGCAGTCACACGGGTCCAGATTTATGGTACACCACGGAGGGGATAAAATGTACCAAGATATGAGGCAGAAGTACTGGTGGAGTGGTATGAAGAAGGATATTGCGGAGTTCGTGTCAAAGTGTGCCACCCGTCAGCTGGTAAAGGTGGACCACCAGAGACCGCCAGTATTACTTTAGCCAATGAAGATACCTACATGGAAATGGGAGAGCATCTCCATGGATTCATCACTGGGATCCTTACATCACAGCGGGGTCACAATTCTATTTGGGTAGTGGTGGATTGTTTGACCAAGGTAGAACATTTTTTGCCAGTGCGGACAAACTACACTACGGGACAGTATGCCTAGTTATTCATTGCTTAGATAGTGAGATTGTATGGGGTGCCCCTGAATATCATGTCCGATAGGGATAAGATTTTTCATCACGCTTCTGGGAGAGATTTCAGAAGGTCATGGGTACCAAGCTGCGGTTGAGAACGACATATCACCCCCACACAGATGGAAAAACTAATCAAACAAATCAGATACTGGAGGATATATTATGCATGCGTGTCCTTGATTTTGGAGGAGGATGGGAACAACACCTTCCTCTGGTAGAGTTCGCTTATAATAACTCCTACCAGTTTACGATTGGCATGGACCCTTTCAAGGCATTGTATGGCAAACCTTGTCATTCTCCCACTTGTTGTCTAGAGGTGGGGGACAATAAGCTACTTGGGCCAGAGGTGATTCAGGAAATGTCATCTAGGATTGAGTTGATCAAGAGTCACATTCGAGTAGCCCAAGACAGGATGAAGAGCTACGCTAATGCAAAGCGGTGTTTCAGGGAGTTTGGCATGGGAGACCAAGTACTACTGCGAGTGTCTCTTATGAAGGGAGTAATGAGGTTCGGGAAGAAAGATAAATTGGCTTCGAGATACGTAGGGCCATTTCCCATTATTGAGAGGATTGGACCAGTGGCATACAGACTTGGGTTGTCGGAGCACTTGCACCGTATTCATGATGTATTCCACATTTCTTCGTTGAAGCGGTATCTTCGGGATGATTTGGCCCACACTCATATTGCTATAGATGAGATTGATTTACAACTCAACAGTTCTTATGAGGAGAGACTAGTGGCTATCCTAGACCATAGCGAGAGGAAATTGAGGTCGAAGATAGTCCCACTCGTACGGGTTCAGTGGGAGCATCATAATGTAGAGTCCACTTGGGAGCGCGAAGCAGATATACACGAAAAGTATCTGGAATTGTTTTTACTAGGTATGCCTTATTTTTCAAATTTCGGGATGAAATTCCGTTATTGGTGGTGGTGGTGGGGGGTGGGGGGGGGGGGTGGGGGAGTATGTAATACCCCGTATTTTTATGGCATTTAATTATGGGATTAATTAAGTTAAATTGGAATAGATTAATTTAATACTAATTCGGATTTTAAAATAAATATTTATTAGTGTGACAAGAGTTAGTAATTATTGGTAAGAATTATGTTGAATATTACTAGATGAGAAAAGTAATATGAGATCAATTAATTAAGATTGTCGCGAGTGAATAATATGACAATTACAGAAATTAAGTCGAGACGCGCATGTGTCGTGTCAGGACTAAATTAATGGAATAAAAGTGAATTAATTATAAATTGCCCATATGGTCATTTCGAGTGCGCCAATGTGTCTTAAAGGATCAAGATAGTCAGAAAGTGTACCCAGGGGTTTAGTTTGGGTCTCGAGACATTTTTAGGCCTAACCGGTAACCCGGTAGGGGCATTTTGGTAATTACCCATTTTAGACCTAAATTATGGACGAAAATTGGAGTGTTATATCTGATGAGAATTAAAATCCTAGATGGTTAGAAACCTTGGAGTTACAGAGGGGATAAGGAAGAGAGAAGAGATAAGGCTTCCAAAGAGGAGACCTACCATCCCTACACCATTTTCATCAATTCCAGCATCAACGCGTAGATCGGGAGAAGGGCAACGTTCCTATACCACTCAATTCCGTCGGACCAGACCTTTGATTTCCAGGAAAGTATCTAACTTGCTTTTATTTAGTTGATAACACATCCATGCTAGTGTAGGAATAAATTCTCTTATGTCTTCATGAAAATAAAATGTTGTTTGAGAGATTTTTATTGCAAATTTGGAGTAATAACCATTTTAGGGTGGATATTTGTCATATGTAGATTATTATCCACGAAATTGATGCCCACTAGAGATAGAAATCTGAAAATTTAATGAATTCTCTAGAAAATTGGATGAACTAGGGTTAAATGACAATTTCTTGAATTAATCCCCTTTGATGACGATTCTTGATGAAATTGTGAATATTTTACGTTAAAAATCTTATATATTGGTTTATATGACGTTCATGATGTTTGTTTGGGACTTTGGTACATGTTAATGGAGGTTTAAGGATTTATATGGGATGCAACCCGTAGGCTAGAATTGCATAAACTTGGCTTACACCTGCTTGATCGATCGATCGATTGAATCGATCGATCGACCCCTTTTCATCGATCAATCGACTCCTCTTAGAAATCAAAACTTCTTCCTCTTTTTATGTTAATCCAATTCCAATTGTGTAAGAAACTTTGGACATAATTTAAATATCATAATGGGACATGAGAAGGACCAGTAGGGTATAAGTAGGTTCCAGGTAAGACGAGTTTATGTGAGATTTAATCGTGGGGTTTTGGAGATATAAATTAAGTGAGGAATCATGCGTACATTAAAGTAGGTCTTGTAAGAATTTAGAAAGACTTAGACCAGTAGGGTAGTGAGGGTATACCTATTGATTGTACAATTATCAAGAGGATACACTTAGAGAGTCGAGAAGTACTTACAGATTTATAGTAATTGAAAGAATAAAAAGAATAGTTTAATTGTACGTAAAACTCGAGCGTTATATGCTACGCATAGCTAGAACCTATTATGGACCGTAGGTGTAACTAGCTGAATTATGTGAATATATGTATGGGTGCATATATATATATATATGGTATATTTATGTGTAATCATACCTGCGCTACTTGCTATCTCGGAGGTTTCGCTCCGGGACAGTCTTATCTCGATTGGACTTTTATGGGGGATATTGACTTATACTCTAGAACATAACATCCATGGTACAAGCTAGCCAAGAGTGATAGTCAGATGGTCATAAGAGACGATAGGGTATGTGCAGACCTCATAGTGACTTGGAACTATGTTTCGCCTCCAACATATGTGTTTTGTGTTAATACAGTTCGAGAGTGATTCCGAACTAGTATTTTCCTTTTGTACGAGAGATACGAGGACTTGATAGCAGATTATGCCAGCACCATAGATTTATGTGGGGTGACTTAGTAGTATATATATTATGAGTGATAAATATATGTACCTATGATTAAACTACTATAATTGTAAGTAGATAAAATTGAATAATTAATATTAAATAAATTAAGTGGTTGAGAACTTAAGTCTGTATTGAGATGCATATAACTGACTTATAATATTCCTAATAAAAGTGTCATCAGATAGAGAGGCTTGTACTCATTTTAGTTCAGAGAGAGACTTGTACTCTTTATCATTTAAGGTTTTAACTGTTATTGGGATTGTTTGATTTATTTCCTTGTCCTGCGATTGGGATTTATTATTTGGATTGTTTAATCTACCATGTATATTTTATTTGGATGGTTTGGTTTACTATCAGCAACTGTGCTCATGAAAATGGTTTCATTTTAAATCATAATAATAGTTCTTAATTTATAAAATCAAATGTTTTGACACTTAGCTTAATTATTTATTACGTGATTAATAAAGAAAAATTATATTCGACAGTGATGTTAAGAATGAACCAACCGGACACTTTGATTTAATTTAATAAAGGACTGATCACCTGATATTTAATTAGGCGGGGTGTCACACTAGGTGGATTTCTCTTAACAACCTTAGGTGCCTCTCTCCTAATGACCCTAGGAGGCTCTCTCACACATGTGGGATTGGATTTGTGAATGGGTGGAACACTATCATCAAAGCCTATACCAAACCTATCATCCTTGATTTGGACAGTGCCTAACATCTTATCTAGCTTTTCCGATCTAGACTCAAAATCAAACTTAACCTTACTTGACTCTCTGAAACTTTTCTCTGGCTCACCTATCCTTGACTCGAGTACACATCTAGAATCCTCAAACTCTAAAATCTCCCTTCTCAGAGTCTCCATCAATCCTCTAAGACTATCTCTTTCTGCCTCGACATACCCTAGCTTATCTCTAGGCATCTTCTCACGTGTCCTAAGATTCTCAATTAATACATTCGTGTTATTTTCATCTAAGACACGTTTTTTCAATTTAGCTTCAAGTTTCAAGTTTTCCTTCTTTAAACTCCTTCAACTCTTCCTCTTCCTCTTCCTCTTCACTCTCGTCACTAGTCACAGGGGTGGGGATCTCTCGCTTAGTAGCATAAAAGACTTATTTTTCATAATCATTATCACTAAGGGAAAAAACACGAGATGTCTCTTATATGAGTGGGACACTCTTCCATCGAATGATCAATTCCCTCATAATCACGACACCTCTCAGAGTCACTTTCAATAGAAGATTTAAAACAAGAATTCGAGTGAATTTTCCAATTAGCCATATCAAAAATTGACATATAAAAATATCAATACCACCAAAAGACATATTTAAGAAAATCGAGATTTTGAGAACAAATTTTTCAAAACAATCAATATCAAACAATTTTTTCAAAAAATAAGATCATGTAACAACCCGTCCTTTTGGAGATAATTAAATTTCATAATTAAGCATAAATTGGGATTTGGGAAATTTCCCGGAATAGTGATTTTTGGGATTTTCGAGGATTAGATGATTGTAGATGGATGTTATAATTGTTTTTGGGATTAAAAATTTCGAGGTATTTTAATTATATGACGCCGTTGAGTAAAGCGACACGAGGTAAGATTTTTTTAATTGGAAAATTCGCATTAAGCTGTGTGGGGTTAAATAGTGAGTTGCGGTCAAGTACCTCAGATGGGAATTTCGACTGCGCGGTGAGTCTCGAAATGACCGAGATAGTCGGAAAAGAGTGTCCGATTGTCGAAATTGAGTTTCGGGTAATTTTGGAGTAAAAGTAACTCGTAATTGGGTAAATGAGTCGTTTTTGGGTTTTAAGGGGTTAAACTCTTTTTATTTCTATATAAGGAGGGAGATGGGAAGAGAATAGAAAGAAAAGAGAGAAGAGAGAGAGGAAGGAAGGAAGAAAGAGGAGAGAAAAGGGAGATCTCGGGCCAAACTCCGCCGGACTCGACTCAGGATCGTCGGATTATATCCACGAGGCAAGTGTTTATTTTCTTTATTTACTTTTTGCATAAATCTCATGCCGTAGTTTGGTATAAACAAACCCTAAAGATTTTGGGTTGGGTTTTCGTGGATAAAATGGGTTTTCGGGAGTTAAAACTAATAAACCCCTAAAATTTCATAATTGGAGAAATTTAGAAATTAACCGAAATTAATTGGTGATTTAGGGTTCTAGGATGTTTAGAACCCTTAATATATGTGTATTTGTAGTTGATTGAGGTTGTAGGACATTGGGTGAGGCGACAAAAGCTTGGGAGAAGCTTTAATGGCCGAAACATCTTCTCGAAAAAGAAGCTGCCCGACATGATCGATCGATCGATCATGGGGGCTCGATCGATTGAAGCCATCGATCGATCGACGGCTATGGGTCGATCGATCGACCCCTTCTGAAAGTGGGGAATTTTCCTAGGGTGAATTGGATGGGATGAACTCCAATTCTAATCGATTCGAGGTTAATTGTGGGTTAAAATAAGTAACCCTTTAGGAGTATATAGTCCTCCAATTGAGGAAATTTAGGAGGGCGAGGTGAGGGTTTTAAATGTATAACCCTTAAGTTATATTTTCGAGGAAAATAGATAATTGGTAGAATTTAAAGGTTTATGGTTCCTAAGTTAGGGTGGGGACCTTTAATTGATTATAGGGACAAGATATAGTTCTTGGATTTGTGGAAATAGAATCCACGACCTATTAAATTTAAGGTTATCCAGGAAAGAATAATCCCTGGAATATTTCGGTGGGCATTTAAGCCTATATAATTATGCGTATAGGAAGAATAATTATAATTGATTATGGAGTTAATATATCCTACGAGATAATTAGGATAATTTGGGAAAATAGATATTTATTCACTTAGAATGAATTGTTACAATTGGAGATATCCAATAATTCCTTAGATGGGATTAAGGTAATTATTATTTATCAAAGTAAGGAAATACTTTGGGTATAGTATCATGCACATATGAATGCATGATTATGATTCTTTGAGAGAATCTTTGGGATTATTGGTCATCGTTAGATGTGATTGGCAATTATGGCCATTTATATATATTCGAGGAGGAATATTTGGTATATATATACTATGTGATTAAAGTATATATTTTATACGATACGGTTGTGTATATAAATCTATGTGTGGATGTTATACATATATGTGAAGCATACCCCCTCTAATGCTGTCATTGGGAAGTTTCCATGCTGTGGGTGAGCATCCTGGCTCGAGGAGCAGGGTGTGGATATTCCCCAGGTCATAGTCGTCCAGTATGTTATTATGGGATTTACATTTCTTTTGGGATGAGACGTAGTGGGTATGTTTCATCTCATTATCGGTTAAGAGCTATGACCTCTTCCCGGACGTTGTGTGCGTGAGTTGATCACGAGGATGGGTGTCGTTTAGCCTCACCAGGTGACCCTAGTTTTCTACGTGGTTTGGGAAACTGAAAGATGATAGCATTGAGAGACCGCATCCTCGAGTTATAGCTCGGTGGGATGGTTATTATATTGTTATGTATTATAAAGATGAAAATAAATGAATTGGCTTCGGATACACTTCCCGGATGGAAGAAGGGAAATGGAAGCATATGATATGAAAAGCATTTTTATGATAATAAAACTTGCTTTTAAATATATTTCCTGGATATAAGAAGGGAAACATAAAGTTTTGAAATAAAATTGAATTGGTAAGTATTTTGCAAATGAATCCTCAGTCCGGGAGTTATATCTGGATGTGTATTTGAAAGATGAAAATAAAGAAAACCTCAGTCCGGGAGTTATATCCGGATGTGTATTTTAAAGATGTATATAAGAATAAATATAAAAAGTGTATATATATAAGAATGTATTTATACATTAGTTTTGTACTATGAGCCTAATGGATCTCTACCATTAACCCTGCCAAGTAGTAGTGTATCGGGGGGGTTCCTTGTTTGGATTTCTCTTCGCGAGACACCCCACGCACGAATTTAGCGCTGTGTTGAGAATGGAGAGAAGTTTAGCCCTTAGTACTCGGGTTGTAGAGGATTTTAGTATATGAGTGAATTGGTTTTGTTAGGCGTGATAGATTAACTAGAATGTTCTAGATAGATGCGCTAGGTGTGAACTATTAGAAGAGAGGTGAGGGGTATCTCATGGGAGTGTGATACCAAACTTAAATATGAGATAAAACCTTTTTCTAAAAAAAAAATAAGGCATTTATGCACTTGCTAAATATTTTCAAAACTCGGGCTCTGACCCGCTTATCAACTTTTACTCTCTTCTTATATATATATATATATATATATATATATATATATATATATATATATATATATATATATATATATATATATATATATATATATATAGGTGTCCAGACATAGGGACGCCTTGATGGCACTTCATTCGAGTCAGACGTCGGCTGCAGCAGCTGTGGATGCATGCAGGTTCTCGATAGACACTTCTATCCTTGTACTCTAGATAGGAGGTATTGTATACACATTCGGGTTAATAACCCAACAACATTTATTTATTTTTTCCCCACCTTTTAGTGCGGCATTCGATATGGTTGTATAATTTTGACCTAGTGTTTGGTTATTCTATTTCATTTCAGTTTCATTTACGCATAAACTGTGTGGATGTTTTTTATCATAATCGTTTAAAAAGAGTAGTTAAGTAAAATTTTGACACCGGCCTAATAGGTTATTAGTAATTAAATGGATTTTCGACAGTGATGCTAAGAATGATCCATATGAGACTCCTATTTTAATTTGATAAAGGAGTGATTGCTCGGTATTTTATTAGGCGGGGTGTCATATATCAAATGCAATAAATTAACGTAACCCACTCTGATACCAATTTGAGAAGGTATGCACTCGCTTTGAAAAGGCCCTGATACCAATTTGTAAAAGTGAGTGTGATAAATATTCAAATAAACCCGCAAATTACAACCACAAACTTATTTAATTAGAGTCAATTTTTGAATGAAATTAATTCAGTCCTTCAACAAATATCTACTTGTGTGCGTGTGCCAAACCATCATAAACACAAATATGCTAACTCACAGATTTCAGGAAAAAACCCTCAGGGCAAAACCTTTTATTTCATTATAATTTGTAAATCACAATTTACATGGATTACAATAAGATTTTCAATAAGGTTACCTCAACAAACCTACATAGACGCGTAGTCTAGAGTCAGTAATGGATTCCACGCAGGGAACCCACATGAACCACAGTCTAGTCTTTAGTAAATATCCACATGCATCTAACCTCAATGACCTCAATCTTTCAGTGTAGAGACGCACTCTACAAGGATTGAACAATAGCAAAGTATGTTCTTGGGTTTCAAAATAATTCACGTAAATATTGGGATTTTGTTAATTGAAAAATAAGGGTTTTAAAGCCCTAAATGAAGAAGCCAAAACTGTTCTGTCGATTTTCACTGTTTGTAGAATGAAAAACAAAAAGACTTTTTGACAAAATATGCCTCGTTTAACATGTATTTATACAAAACTTTAAGGCGGCAGGTCGCTCGAACGAGATCGAATCTTGCTTGAACGGTGACAGGTGTCGCTCGAACGAACTTCGCATGAGATGGCTTGTCATTTGAACGACATAAGTTATCGCTCGAACAAGCCTTTAAATAAATATTTTTTCTTTCTGTTTTCCCAGAAAATGCAGCGCCTTAAAACTTTGAAAAATAATTTTGACAAAAAACTTAAAAATTTCGCTCCAACACTTTGAAATTTTTTGATGAAAAATATCCCAATATTCTAAGTTAAATGCTAAGGAATAAAAATGCAACCTTTACCAAATTTATCTCGTGGATGCTCATTATTGAAGAAAATTGATATTCGGATCCTTCTTGTTACATATGTGATCTTGAACATTCTTTGACGTTTGTAGCGGTATACGACATACTAATTGATAACAAACATTTATAAAATCATTCCCTCACAACGATTTTATGTGTTACGTCCTGAGTGAGCACTGGATCAATGCTAATGAATCAGGGGTCTAAATTCTGAGGCCATTTTTTACATGTGTCACTCATGCTTGGTAAGACCACAATAGCAAACGGTGGTGCTTGAATGATGTGAAGGTATTATGTGTTACATACCACATGATTTGGCAGGATTGGGAGAAGTGTCATGATGCGAGTACAATATGATTGATTCAAAGATTAGTTATTTGTTAAAAATAAATGTTTAATTAAAATGGATTATGATGTTCCATTTTATATGTGTGGATTTTTCTATAGGTTAGACAACCATTGTAGATATCATTTATATATATAACTACTTTTCAGTTACATAGCTTTGGTAACTTGTTGGGATCTAACCCATTTAAATCATTAAAACATTTAAGATGCTAAGGATGGTCCTAGAGAGTAGATCATACTCTAGCTATCAAAAATTCATTTCCCTTTATTTATCATATTCACTACTGTGGGTTTGGATGTAGGTTTCTTTTAGTAGCTACTAGTTTTACCTTTTAGTTGGTTTGGATTCAGTGGTACTTATACTTAAGATGACTTGTTTTAGAGGAGGCATTATTAACATGTATTTTTTATTCGGTTTTTGTTGGTGGTTTAAGATTTAGAATTTGGTATTTAGGTTTATGGGTTGATTTTGGTATTATAGTAGATGAGACACTTTTACATTATATTATAGTTGTGGTGATAATTTAGTTTTAATATTCGAGGTTTATAATATCGCATCTCTATATCTTATCATCTCTATTTCTTTTAATTTGTACATGGTAAGAAAGATATTTAAATGGTTTTGGAAATTTGTATATTTTAATATTGGGACTTGATCGACCTAATATTATAATATACAAATTAATACATGATAATCTGTAAGCTATGGATCTTGTAGTATATGATCCACTCTATGAAACACAATGTATTTTAAGAAAGGATTTTGTATTATAACAACACAATTGATATATGATCACACTTCACTATCTTCTCTCTAATGTACATGAGATAAAAACAAACACTCAATACATGATGAGATATGTTATAAGGATAATTACATTCATACAACCATGCCCAAGCATTTCTATGAAGATTAATGCACTCAACAAAACCTAACAAGTTCAACTAACAAGCATTAGAAGTTCAAGCCATAAATATAAAAAAAACATCAAGTGAATATTAATATCAAACCATCCACAAAAGAATGTCCTTAATCATCTCACAAAGTAGCATCACATGTACCAAATAATTCAAAAGAATGATCAAATACCAAAAGACCTTTTCAGTATCTTGATAATCTTGAGTAACTATTATACAAATGTAAGTAAACTTGTTTGATATTGTACATGCTCAAAATAAACCTTCATCAACCTACCCAAAAGATTGAACCAAAACCCAACATCCTGGTGCCCCAAACTAAATAGAGTTAGTCGAATAAAGATTATGTATAGTCAATTATATCTCAATATATAGTCAACCATTCATTGTGGTATAAATGATTAACCTAATACAAAAGGATCTATCTCTGTGCCAAAGAGGAGTTAGTCGACTATACATTTTGTATAGTCGACTACAAGTGTTTCAAAACCAAAATTTTCATAATGTCTAGTTTTCAAACTTGAATTCCAAGTGACCCAATATCTACAATACTACCTTCAACGGCTAGTTCCTCAAACTAAGAATATAAAAAGATACATTGGGTTCCTTCATTAAACATATAAGATTACAACAACAATCATATTAAGTAAAGTTCTATTTACATGTTTGTGTCATCCCATTCCTTGAGTTTCTAGAGACATAAATCAAGAAAACCCATTCGAGAGTTAAGAAAATCCATTGGAGAGTTTATGTCCCAAAAAATTCATTAAATCTAAGCTTCAAGAAAACTCGCTTAGGACAAAACCTTCCATCTCAATCTCTCTTTAGCAAAGTTATAAACCCAACACCCACTTTTACTATAGATTTTACCCAAAACCCATTTGAGCATTATACTTGTGATTAATTGTTTGTTTATATTTTTAGGGAGATAAATTAAATTCATTTCACCATTATTTTAGTAAAGCTATTTTTCTTTATGTTTTGGTTAAGATTCTTATTATTATTATTACTTAAGGTGAAATTCATTGTATCTTCTCGAACTGTAGTGTTGTTGTTACGGTGAGTCAAGGCATATGAAGACCTCAGACTCTTTCCTGGGTATCGTATGTGCAAGGAAAAGTTTAGCATCATGTTGGTTGGTGTTTTCAAGGTGTTTTTTCTTGTGAGGATTTTCGTTCCGCCTTAATTGAACTGAAAATAGTAAAGTTTCTTGAGTACCATCTCGAGCGTGGATGTAGGTTGTAGCCGAACCACGTTAAAACCTCAGCTTGTAAAGTTTTTCTAAAATCTCTTTGTTAACTTCTTGTGCTTATTCTTTATTAATTGTTGATACTTGAATTGATTTATTATATTGAAATTGATCTACAAAATATGTTAAGAAAGTTTTATAATTTCCATGAAAAGTAATATACCTAATTCACCCCCCTCTTAGGTATATTTTCGGAAAAATAATTATTATCAGAGCCTAGATCATAGATACTTCTTTTGAAAAGTATATGTTGAGTTTAAAGATCATAATAATAATGGAAAGTCTCTCTTAATTGTTTAGGAAATAAATGATATACCATTTTTTTTCGAGAGACTATTTTGAATTATGGAAAGCTAGAACATGTTGCATTATTCAAACACTTGATTATAATAGTTAGAAAATAATTAGTGATAAAATTCACCTCTTCTTGATAGATTATGAAATGAAAAGACAAATGAATTAAATAATTAATGTGTGACAATATTTCACTCTTTTCTTGATAAAGTTTCTACATGCATAATTGTTCATTACAAAGAAGCCAAAGAAATTTGGGACATCCTATTAAACGAATACCTAGAGGAATTAAACAATGATGCAACATCTACTATGACTAAATCTACAATAAAAAAAAAGTATTTTTGTCCCAGATTTAAGAAAGTGGAGAAGAATAAATCTTCCTTCACGTTCAAAAGAGGAAGATGTGAAAGAAAATCCAAATCCCTATAAATTGAAAAAGAAGAAACTCGAGATGCCACAGGGAAATTATATTTCAGTGAAGAATGCTCAAGTTCCTTCTCTCATCACAATGCTCATAAAAATACTACTAGCATAAAAATCAATTAAGAAGCTCAGTGTTATTCATCTTACAATGAAGAAGATGATAAGTTGAACCATTCTCAAATGATTGGTAGCTTCTCCATTGATTCTCTCAAAAAGGAACAATTCACTAAAGATGACATAAAAGAATCTATTGAACACCTTCATGATTTTTATTAACGAACCATAATAGGATATAATAAATTGGTAGATCTTTATATGAAAATGTAGAATACTAACAAAATATTTTTATAAAAAGTAAAAAATGTATTTGAGAAAATCGAAAGCTCAAACAATGAAGCTTAGAATTAAAAAATAAAATAAATAATCAGAAGAAAACTAAAGTAGCACAAGATATATCATTAAAAAATGAAAATATAAAATTAAACGAAGACACGAAAAATCTAAAACATGCTTTCAATATATTTGAGTTAAGAAGTCACACTTTAAAATTACTTATAGAACAATAAAAAAATATATCGGGTAAGGAAGGACTAGGATTTATCTCCAATATTCCAAACAAAATACATAAACAATCTTCGTAAACTCAAAAACTAGCCAGAAAGTCTCCAACAAACAGAAAATCAATTTATGCCAACTATCTGGAAAAATCTATGAATAAAAGGTTATTTTATGTATTAAAAGTAAAATAGAGATCACATACATATAAATTTTCAAGACAAAACTCTAATTGTCTCTCACAAGAAAAAAGATTCCTACTAACAAAAGTCAAGGAAATAACCTATCGCGTAAATGGAAACAACCTCAAATTACTCACCATTTATTTTCCTCAAATAGAAAAACAAATTAAAAACTATCCAAACTTTAAAATAAATTGAAAGGATACTATCATCATTTACAAGATTTTATCCACAATGAACATGTGAACTTAAAATGATAAAAATGGAATGACCAATTAAGAAGAAACTCCCTTTCTCATCAAATAACTAGATCACTTAAGAACCAAAAATACGATAGTATGAAAATGAAATAATATTTTACGAAAAGTACCTAATAATTATTATTCCTTTTAAAATCATCATCACCTTGAAGAAAATTCAAAAGGAATCTTCCCATACTATCATATCTTTATTGCATCTAGGATTTTAACCCCTTGTCATGTCTAAAATCATCCACTAAATAATCTTCATCATCATATGAAAATGTGAGTTTTTCTAAATCAATGCTCTGATACCACTTGTTGGACCCCTGATTTTAATTTTATAATAGATTTTTCAAATATAATTTCAATTTTATTTTAAATGCGGAATAAGGATGGTTCAATTAAAAAGGAATAATCATTTCAAGATTCACAATAAAAATATTACGATTTTAATTCTTCCAAAATTAAAATTAAACCAAACCGTATTTTAATTTTCTCAAAATTAAAATTGCACTTTACAACAAACTTGTGAATATTTAACTTTTAGCCCCAAAGAGATTCAATCCAAGTCTTAGAAATTTGCCTAACAATAAACATTCATTTTGTGATTTCGGCCAAACCTTTATTCAAAAAAATTAATGACATGAATTAAATTAAAATTTATCCAAATGAAGTTAGCACCAAAACAAATATTCCAATTTTATATTTTACCTAAGCATGCATCTAATGTGATTTTACAAAAGATAAAATAAACAAACCACTACGTCACGATGTACGAGGAAAAACCCACAACGAAAAAAAACCTCGAACGAACCTAGCCTTAAGTCCACTAAGTACGGAATTTTAATTACAAGACAGATGACTTACTATACTCGACTCCCTTCAAGCCTCGACGCATATTCTTGTAACTACCTATGCTTAGTTGACAATCCCGGAATCCACCGGAACCTTGGAATCCACCAATGAAGATTTAGGAACCCATCAACCACACATAGCGCCTTTCAGTGTGTGATAATGCCGCAATCAAAACAATGAACTTCTTCTTTATGGGATGTAGAAGTTAACCCAAACGAACTCTTCAATTCGGTAGAGTAGAACCCGATGGCAAACACTTTCCAAGCAAGATATATATATATATATATATATATGTATGTATGTATGTGGTACTTGGAATAAACTAATATGGGTGTAAATAAAAGTGTTTAAGAATTTTCTTGAAAAACAAACACTCAAAACTTGAACCTTTTCATCGAGGAATTAAACTCTCAAAAACTCTCTCTAGAGATTGTAGGAGATGAGAAAGTTGGTTTGAAAAGGTTGGTTCCCGCAAATATGAATTCTATAAAAAAGATAGTGGGAACAAAAGAGTGGGGTAGTGGAGAAAAATACCAAAAAATTTTCCCGCCGAAAATCTCGTTCGAACGACCTATCTAATGATGTTCCAGAGGCCAATTGGGAAAAGTTGTTAGAAAACTCGTTCGAACGATATTCTCGTTCGAACGACAAACTCGTTCGAACGAACTACCAAAATGTCATTTTTCAATTTTAAGCCCCCAAACTTTTTATTCAAAGTTCTAAAATAACTTTATGAAAATAAATTTTATTTTAAAATAAAATTATTCCAAGCTCCTATATATATATAATGCATTCATACCTTAGGAGGAACTAAGTTGAAGACGTGAAACGAGGCACATGTAAATCGATAATGATGTTCTCTTGATACACAAGAACACTATCCTATGACTCAAACATTTTTGTCCGGAATTGAGCCAACACAACATTAAGACTCAATCGGAGACTTATGTCCTTACATCATACCAATGGCTCATCCCTTAAACCTATAAAATCACCTCAAAAGAAATAAATATCTGACACTTTTAGTTGACTATAAGTAATGTATCATAGACTATAAGAGACATACTCTAGCCTAGTGTATCATCAAACCCCTAAATCTTTCTCACTTCCCCTAAACTCTCATGTTACTCGAGCCTAATGTATCATCAAACCCCTAAATATTTCTCACTTCCCCAAAACTCTCATTCCTATACTTATATATGTTTTAAAAAAATACTCCATCATCCAAGCCTTTCGACTCTAAGTGGCTTTACAGACTCCTACTTTTATATCATCCAAAACTAAAAAAATCCTCAACGTTACCCATGGAACTTGGAGGTCCTAAAAATGCCATTGTTCAAATTTCACTGCTTAATCCGAGTGACCATTTCACTTCAAACACTAATGGTGAAGTTCATTACAATATGGACTTTAGTCATCAACCCATAATATAGGGAATAATCCACTCATGTATTGACCTTAAGAATGAAATACCACAAGTTCATCTAATATTCCTTATCTAAGGCTAGTTAAGGTTCTTGGAAACATTGGAAATAATTTTTTCAAACCTTACACATGTGTTCTACTCAAACTTTTTTTTTTTTATCGAATATAATGTTATTAACTCTTCCATTTTCTTACGCCCCATCCTCATATCCTAATCCTTTCTTGAGGAACTTTTAAGCCTTACAGATAGTAGGATTACTCTCTATGCCTCCTATTAATGGATCTATGATCTAAACTTTGGATTGTTCACTACACCAAGTACCGAGGATTATTACAGTCAATTGGTTACGGTCCAAAGTCATGACCCACTTCCAAAACCCATAACCAATCATGTGATCAGGCCAAAATGTGACACTAATATGGGATTGGTCAAAGTTCTGGACCATGACCATATTGGGCATAGCACCAGACCGTGACTAAGACGTGACCCTTTAGGCACTAAAGTTCCTGCCAAAATGTCACACTGATGGTTATGGTCTAGAATCGTGACCTAACTGTAACAAATCCCAGTATAATATAGTCACAATCCAGAATCGTGACCCCTTATTTAAGTTCAAAATGACCACATTCAATCACAATTTACAACCGTGACCAAGTTTTTCCATTATCATTGGTCATAGTCGGGGTCACAGTCTAGCATCATGACGAACTATTGGTGTACCATTGGTCATAGTTGGGTTCATGGTCTAGAACCGTAACAACTTTAAAACTATAAAACAAACTGTAAGGTCAGTTTGGAAAACACCGAAAACATTTCCCTCTCTTTCTCTTGCTAAACCATAACCGACGACCCTCTTTCCCTCCCTTTATCACCAACATCCCCTCTCCCTCTCTCCACAGTGGTACTCTCTTTCTTTATCTTTATGTGAGTGTATTGTTATTTTTATGTGTGTATTTCTATGTGTGTGTATTGATATGTGCATGTGTGTGTGTCTCTCTCTCTCTCTCTCTCTCTTTCTCTCTCTCTCTCTCTCTCTCTCTATCTATCTATCTATCTATCTATCTACATATATATATATATATTTGTGTGTGGTGACAAAAAATGTCTTTGGTTGGGGAACTCGAGCTAGCTTGCGAGTTCATAATCTTTCCCCATAGTTGAATTTTTTGAAGTTGTTGTGGGGAACTCAAATATTTCATCAAATATAATAAACTGAAATTGACTTGAAGATTGGAATGCACGAAAAATAATTTTAAAAAATCTTCAAGTTAGTTAAAAGTATTATATCAACATTTGACTTTTAAAAAGAGAGAGTATAAATAATTCCAAGGTGTATATATTAAAATACACCCTGGGTGTGTGTGTGTGTCTTTGATTATTCTCACATTTTTTATATTAAAATATGAACCTATTTATTATTAGATTTTATATATGAAACCCTTAATGTAGAATTGACTTAATAAGGTTTTAGACTTGTTTTTGGATTATGATAGTTGTAATATATATTGAGAAATTGAGATATAGTTAAAAGTTTAATTAAAATATGGGAAAGTTCATGTTAGGTATAGTTATTCCTATAACTCCATGAGTAGTACCATTGATACAAAATAATTGATTGATGAAACTCTAAGTATGAAAATGTAAAAAAATTGCCATGAGAAGATTTTATATTTGAATACCAAACGTTATTGAAACTTCTTGTTAAATTATGTTCTTGGAAATGAGAAATGGTCTAATTATGTAAGACACTTTATTCCTCATGGGAATTAATCAAGTAGACGATGTAAAAGGAGTACGAGATAAATTTATGTTGGATCATTGGGTTGATGGTTATTGTGGGTTATGTTAAATGATCATGGTTGGATACAGATGGCGGATACTTAAAATTCTCACTCTATTAATTCTTCTTAATAAACATTTACCTAATTATTTGTCTTAACAACAACTATGCCTTAATGATTACACACATAGATACACAAACACACCCATAAACACACATATACTCATACGGGAACACATACACACCCACCCACCCACCCACCCACATACACAAAGACTCATATGTGCACATATATCAATAAATGTTTAGAATATAGTCATTAGGTTAACTTGTTGCGGCCTTATTCACCCCTTCTTTAAATGGTTGTTGTTTGGGTGAACACAATTGGTGGAAGGGCTTGCACAGTTTATGGACATATAGTAATTTTAGGTTTAATTAAATTAAAATGAAATTAAATTGGACTTGTTGTGTATGGTTGATTTGATGGAAAACCATTGTTAGTTTATGATTAATTAGATCCATTACCTCTATGATTCATATTAGCACCCTTATGTATATTTTCTCAGGAAAAATGACTCACAGTAGTAATTACTTTCAACAAGAGTACGAGAGGGTGCATTTTGACCGCACTAAAACATCTTTCATTAGTGCGAGCGATATATAGGGAACTCCTATTTACGAGTATGGGAATAGGAAAATTGAATAATTTAATTACCTTTGAAATCGTGGAGTTGATCTCTGGCAAGAGTACTTGTTCAATCGTTTTATGTTTTTCTTAGCAGAATGATGGGATGAGGCAGTAGAGAATATATTTCACCCACGTAATCTCGACAAAGCACTAATATTGGTGACACTGTTAGAAAAGTTTGAAAAAAACATTCATCCATTGTGGATACAACTCCATAAAGAGAGCATTCACCCAAATTATGATGTCTCACGACATATGAATATTAAAAATGAGCTTACAAAGTAGTTTGAGAGGAAAGGATTCCGAGTTTATGTCACGGATGTTTATACATCAATTATAGATACGCTTCCACCCAGTTGGCCGCATGAAAAATTTCATAGATCATTATAAAGTAATACTGATTGGATAGAAATTAGATACATCGAGCATGTTTTAAAATCTATTGAAAAGGTATATGCATTTATATAGTCGTAAACATGACTTTCTTATACACGTCGCTTTTTTTTTAATTGTAGGAAATGTTGAATAGGAATGCAAATAACTAACAAAATAGAGTAACATCGCCAACTAGGTTCTCTCGTACACCCCAAACTCAATTCTCATCTCCTCCCACTTATCAATACTCTATTTCGTCGGAGATTTAATCTTCCACTCCATCTCCGAGTCATAAAACTCAAAAACCCCTATTATTGTAACACCCCACCTCTTGCTACCGAGGAATACCAAGAAAATACAAAGAAGCTTATTGGGTTATCCTTGGGTGATAATCACCTAATCGGTAATAAACCTGACCTTCAGTTTTTTAAAAACTATTGTCTGTCTCTCAAAAAGATGACTGTGGGCGTCGGGGTTGCAGATAATTGGAAGAAGGTAGATCCTGCCATAAAGGATGATGTGTGGGAATAACTTGATAAGACTTTTTCATTCCCATCTAGTTCGAAGGAAAATGTTCTTTCATGAGTAGCTTTAAAAACCTATCGAACGAACTTTTTGAAGAATTTTTTTCCCGAAAGGGAAATGTGTTTTGATATTTTGGTGTTAAAAGATGAAGTTTCCCAAAATGTTCAAATGTCCACTAACCAATGGAACGACTTCTTAGACAATGAGGCAAAAAAGGGAAAACTGATTGAGAGGGAGAAAAATAAACTGAATAGGTTAAATAAAGTTGATGTCCACAAATTTGGGGGAAAATATTATGATGATCTGAAAGCTAAATGGGTAGAATGGACCAAGGGGACTCCGAAAGAAGGTAAAAAAACTAATTTCATCAATATGTACTTGCATGATCGACGGGAAAAAGGGAGCAATAAATTACCTGATAAATTGGCCCTGACTCTGGTGAGTTTGAATTTAATTATCATATATATACACATTATAACAAAATAATGTTAAAATCATAGTCTTGAATATAATATTATGTTACAAGAAATGATAAAAGGCATGTCGAGCTATCAGTCCGAGTGCAACCCCTATGACATTGAAGAAGACTCCCTAACCAAGGTACTTAGGAGGGACAATAAGGGGATGGAAAGAGTTGTTGGATCACACATTAGAAGTTAAAAAATACAACATAATGAACCTCTATTGGATGAGATCACTTCGGTGAGGTGTTACGTGTCGAGAGAGGTAAAAGACAACGTCAAGACTAAATGAGAGTTCTCAGAGCTTCGGAGGGATGTGGGCAATATTAGTAACAAAATGATAACTCCGATGAATGAAATTACGGGGTTGGTCCTATTCTTTACTAAAAATATGGTTATCCTCTCAGATGACTCCTCAAACATTCTCTTATCCTACGCCTTAAGTTGTCCTATCCTAAATGCCTCATCTTGGAACATTCCCCTCCTAAATTCTTCCTCCTGGAACATTCCCCTTCGATTTGCCTCCTCTAACATTCCATGGGTCATTGACATCCATGTACGATAACTATAATGATTCTTATTATTTACTGGACTTGTCCAATAACAAGGGCATTGGCTTGTGCACTCTCGTTTCCATGAATGTCAAAACACCTATCCACAATCGCCCTTTCACAGTGGGTATTGAGACTAATATATGATATACTTTTTGGCTTTATTCCAATAGGATCATTCATTATTTGTTCACTACCAAAACAAGGAGCATCATTATCATCTTGAAATAGCTCATTATCCACATTCAAAGATTTGTTGCATCTTTTAGCTTGTTATGTTAGTTATTCAGATGCATATAGGCAAGTTAGTATGTCTCATCATCATTCGCACAAAACCTTACAACACTAAATTTTTTTGAATCAACTTGTTAAGATGAATGAAAGACAGTCATAGTGTATCTGATAATCATGTAAAGGGCATTCGAGAATTTATTAAATATGCAGATATAAATTTTAATAGTGTTAAGATTCCATGTCCGTGCAACGCATGTATAAACAGAAAATTTAAGTCTTTGAAAGATGTTCAATTACATTTACTAATGTATCGTATGATGAAAGACTATAAGATACGTAGATTCCATGGGATAAATAATGTACCATATGTTTTGAAAGAATTACAATACATGACCGTGTGATGAAACCCCATCGGGAGGAAGTGTGAACGATTCACCAGCACATCGTTCTTTGACCGACATAATTGATGATACTTACGGAGTCCACCACCATCAAAACCATCAGCCTGTGGATACAAATAATATGCATTATGACCAAGTCAATGAACAAGTTGAGGCTGAATCACCTGAAGATCAGAATACATATGACTAAAAGCTATGCGAATCGACCTTTGTATAAAAATTATGAAGAAGATCACTTAAGATTATATACAGTGATCGTTCTGCATAATTTGAAGAATCAATTTGGTCTGTAGAACAATAGCACAATTACAATTATTAAGTGGGCTAAAGACATTCTCCCCAAAGAGAACAAATTACCAGATAGTTATCCAACCAATTAACATGGATGTCACCCACTGGCCCATGACCCTAATAGGGGGTAATGGTTTGGACCGTGACCCATAATTTTATCACCCTCAATATGATCATGGTCCAAAACCATGCCCATAGGCCTTGGTCACGGTTGGCCAAAACCATGATTATTTGCCTGTTTTAGTGTAGTGGTTACTACCATGAAATTTTTTGGCCAGCGAACAGGTTGGTGACTCTCCTCGATTCCAGCTACAGAACACTCACCTCTTTTTCATATCTTGGATCATCCATAATATTTTTGGGAAATTAATTTTTCTCGGTCAGATCATCACTCCGCCATTCCCAAAATTTATGTTTTACTTAACTAGTGCATCCAAAATAGGATCAACCTTAACCTCTCTCATCTTATCACCAAACATATGAGAACCACTGAAAAAAGGAGTGGCTATTTCGTTCCCTACAAAATGATACTAACTAGAATAATGCATGCTTTAGACATTTCGATATTTCCTCCTGGATCGCACATATCCATTTCCAAACAACCTATTTTTACGACGGAGACTCTTGTGAGTCTCTAACTTCTAAGATAATAAGGAGCTTGGTATCCCAGAATCCAACCCTTGACCAAGTCATTTAAAACAATGAGGGTGACCCTCTTAAAATTAGGAAGAAAATATATTCTTCGGCATCCAAAGCCAAATAAGCACCTCCAAACCCAATGTGATCTCTATCCATAACCTCTCCGTCAAATTAAACCATACCCTACTCATATTTACAAACATAATTCCCCAAACTCCATTCAAACCAAATACATCTATCCAATGCTATTAATAACCTTTTAAACCAATTTGAAATTCATGTGAGACTCCAGGAGAACCTTTGGAATAACAAATAAATTCAATGGTACTCTTGGATGTCATAACACCCTATAAACTCTCCTAATCCATATGAAAAAATATTTGAAATTAATAGAATGTTTGACATTCCCATTGAAAACATTGAGACCCCATTGATGATGCTGGAATTAGCACCACCAGATAAGGTGTTTTCAAGCTCAATCTAAGAACAACAATGGAAGCATAGTTATGTAAAAAGGTAAGAGAATGAGATGAGGAGATGGGGAGAGTACTCCAGGATATAAGTGGTTCAGCCTAAATTGGCCTACGTCCACTGTGTGTGTGAATAACCTTACTGCAATAAGGCACTAATGGCCATGGATACAATCTCTCAAGCCTTCTCTCTCTACTGTGAATCTAGACAGAGTTTCAGCTAGGGTTGTATATTGTGGATCCTTTTGCAAGGTAGAGGATGACCTCTATATATAGTACCTAGGGGTGTAATGTACCCTCCATGCATGCAATGAGCATGTATTTGGTTACCTCACCAATATGGGAGTGCCATCTGTCACTGTCACATGTAGAGAATGATGATGCAATATTCTCACCACGTGTGGGGAATAATCTTATTATAACTGACTTGTGTCCACGTGTCCTTATCTAAATGTCAGCAGGTGCTCGACTATCGCGTCTGGGGTATGACCTCGGCCTTGATGAGGCCGAGGTTGGTGAGTCTTGATACCTGTTCAGTCCGAGGATTCCATGGAGGTCTCGGCCTAATTGTAGCCAAGACAATGGGCAAGGTCGGCCTGAGACGAGGTTGAACTGGTGGCTTGATGCGAGCTCGACCTACATCTGGCCGAGGTTTCCATTCCAAAGTATACGAGAATGCTTCCGATCCTTGTGACGTCCCTTGGAGAGGCTCATGGTAGTGTCGGCCTGGGCCGACCTTGATATGGCCGAGGGGTGATATCGCGTGTCCAAGAGATGCCCAACGTCGGCTATAATACCGACCGAGGTTGGTATCTCTAGGCTGAGGTTACACTTGGGGCATATCAATCACCCCCATCCCTTAGTCATATGTGAGAGAAAGTGACTAGGGGATTACTACACCTCGGAGGCCTGTCTGTTACAAGCCACTACTTGCTTGACACTTGTCCAATGCTGGAACATGCTTGCTTGGTAGGCGTGTGCTGTCAGCCGCCCTTTGGGGCTTCCAAGGCAATGATGGGCATTGGGAGTTGTTCCTGAGTATATAAGGGTTTTGAACCCTTCTTTCCTTCTTTCTTCTTCATTTCTTCCATTTCATCCGCTCTCATTCCTGCATCTTTTCTCTCTTTAGAAAGATCTTGGTTCAAGGCTTTTGGGTGGTGATTTCTCGCGTCTTATCCTCTCTTCCTTACCATTTCATTCTCAGGTAAGGTCTACCATACTTTTTCCTTAATTTTTCTTGCAATCACCCTTATTTTCGTATTTTTTGGCGAGTTTCTTAGTTTTCCGACGACACCACCATAATTTTAGGCGAGCTATTCTTGCCAAATTTAAGTAGTTTGATCTTTAGATTCCTTTGCTTTATCAGCCAGCCTTGTTTGTAATTTTTGGAGTTTAGGAAAATCCTTAAGTGTAGTGTCGTCCTCTGATGCTCAGACCGTTATATCATCTTCTTGAGGAGTTCCCCTCTCTTAGAGAGAAGACTTTAGAAAAGATTAGGCAAATAGAAAGAGCACAGGAGGAGGATCGTAGATCGCAAGAGTTTCCCATTAGACCCATATTTCCACCACCCCTGAAGGTAATATATCCTGACCCCCCGGAGAACTTCTATCAGACAAAGGTTCCTACTGATCCCATACCTATGTCTGAGTCTGAATCGTCTACCTCAGACCCCATGTCCGTGGATTCCTTTCAAGAGGCCATGGACTTCACACCTAGGCCTGATCAGGCCGAAGTCTCCAGTCGAGCCTCGTCCCATAACCACTCAAGCACCTCAGGGTATTCCTTAGAGTTTGAGATTCTTGAGCAGAGTGTGTCCATTCCACCACCAATTGACGCCATCCCTATGTCGGCCGTCACCGGGGCAGAGTTTGCTCAGAGGTTTCTGAGTTACCCATCAACATCTGCTCCGGCCGACGTTGATTTGGATGATGATGAGGTTGAGAGCGATGCCGACGTCTCTGAGGTGGCCGAGATCGAGAGTACTATTACTGAGGTAGACCTTCTCTGCTTCAGATATCTGTATTCTATCATCCCCTCAATAAAACTTAGGAGACCTGTGAGGGAAGAGAGGGCTTATCATGGCCGAGACCGCGAGATCTGTTTGTACGAGCAGATGTTCAAGTTGGGGTTCCGTCTGCCCATTCACCCCATTATCAAGTCCATCCTTTCTTATATTAATTTGGCCCCCTCCCAACTCTCTCCTAATTCTTGGAGAATCCTAATAGGGGCCATAGTGTTATGGAAGGCTGTCCACCACTCAGACCTTCCAGTTCAGGTCTTCGTAGGCTGTTACGTTCCTTCCTCGGCCAAAAATCATCCGAGCTACTACCATTTTGTAGCTCGAAGGCCTGAGAAGAAATTGCTTCAGGTGACCCAGACTTCCAACCATAACTAGAAGCCTCAGTACTTCTTTGCTCCAGGGCCATGGGAGTTTGGCCCATGTGTTCCCTCGTCCAATCTGGAGCAGAAGATGCCCCTGAGATGGGGTAAGGTCACCATGTCTTCCAGAGCCGACCCTGTCCTAAGTCTACAGAACCTCCAGAAGGTTAAAGCCCTTCAAGATCAGGGGGTACATGGTCTATTTGTCAGGTTCGAACACTTGATGACTCCCCACTTCCTCTCTAGGACAGGTCTGGGTGGAAGTCCCCTTTCCGATCTTGGTACGCATTTTTTTTTTGCAAGTTTAACCTCTGAGTTTATTCATATCTGATTATCTAACTCAGGTCTACTAATTTTTTGCAGAGAGACCAAAGGACATTCCAGACGAGCTTTGGGATATGGCTGCACCAAGCTTGACAAGACTTGCCAAGAAAGCACGTTTTAAAGCTCCTCCCCCAGCTCCCTTTGCCTCTAAGCCCCAGGCCAAAAAGAAGAGGGCTCCCAAAGGTCATGCCCTCGAGGATCAGAGGCCGAAGAAGAAGACTACTGAAGCTGCCATCCCTATCTCTTCAGCCGATATTTTGTCGGCTCGTCTGGATCAGTTGAAGCTAACTGACAGTGTAGTCGGCCACAGTATGCAGGCCCTGGATGCCATCGGCTCTGTAATGACCGAGGCTGACAAACGCTTCTACAGGTCTATGGACACCCCATTGCTGGTTGAGTTCGGCCTTCACAGAGCCGTTCAGGTATGATTTAATCCTTCTTCATAAATTCTTCCAAGTGTAACATCTGATTCTTCTTCATCTTACTCATGATCACTAAATATGCAGGGCTTAACCTCTATGCACCATTTATCCAACTGGACTCTGAGGAAGTTGCCCCTCATCCAAAAGGGGCAAGAGGCCGAGAAAGTCTAGAGTACTGTGAACACAGAGATCGAGCGCCTCAAGTCTGAGCTGAAGGACTCTGAGGAGAAGGTGAAGGGGTTGGAAAAGGACATCTCCCAGCTCAGTAAGGATCATGCCACTGCACTAAAGGCTAAGGACGACGTTCTGCAGCAAAAGGTCAACTCAGCTGTCAGGGACGCCCTTGAGGACGCCTCTGAAAAGATAATTGCTGACTACAAGGCATATGACAAGTTCATGGGCTTCGGCTTTGAATACCTTGAAAGAGGTATCAAAGCCACTATTAAATGGGCAGATGTCAGGGAGAGAGAGGCCGACACTTTGAAGGCCTCTAATTTCATTGGTCTCGGCTTTGTTGATCCTCAATTTGCCCAAGCTCTTCAAGAGGTTGAGGAAGAGGCTGCCGCTCCTGCCGAGACTTCTACATTAGAGGTCACCGAGGTTGGAGGGGTAGACCATTGTGATGATGCGTCCAAGGTGACTAACCAAGCCGAGGGTGTTAACGTTCCCCCCTTAGACTCTTAGGATATTTTGATCACTGTTTATAACTTAACTGTATTGTGGAACTTTTGTCTGTAATCATTGAACATACAATTTCTGAATATATATATCAACCTCTGATGAGGACCATCTTCACTTTCTTTTCATTGAATGTCATATGATGTTTTTCATTCTTAGTTCCATTGTGATGGTGTCTGCTAAAAATAAATTTACAATGAGCTTCAACCCCTAAAGCCCTCTTTCTAAGATTGTCTTTGCAATGGTTTTGTTTAAACTCAACCAATGGTCTTGAGCTCAGACCTTGTCACCAATGAATGGTGTTATGAAGGTCTTAGGTCATTATCTAAGAGGTTATCCTTATAATGAATCTCACTAAATTAATGATGTTAAGGGTCTGAGGTCATCTCATTATGGTGTCTGAGCTCAGACCTCGTCACCACTGAATGGTGTTATGAGGGTCTGAGGTCATCACCTAAGATGTTACCCTCATAATAAGTCTTCACCAAATTAATGATGTTAAGGGTCTTCACCAAATTAATTATGTTAAGGGTCTGAGGTCATCTCATTATGGTGTCTGAGCTCAGACCTCGTCACCACTGAAATGGTGTTATGAGGGTCTGAGGTCATCACCTAAGATGTTATCCTCATAATTAATCTCTGATCTAAGAATGTAGCAAGAACTGTCATGGGAACTGATCTTCATTAATAACCTCTTCATAATAAGATGGTACATTTACATAAAACTCTATGCAACATCATATGTAATATCTCTTTAGGTGATCAACATTCCACGGCTTAGTGAAAGGTTCTCCTTCTAGGTTTTCTAGCCTGTAAGTGCTAGGCATAACCTCTTCTGTCACTTTGTAGGGGCTATGCCAGTTTAGGTGAAGCTTATTTGCTTTCTGTAGGGTCTTCTTGAGCACTAGGTCTCCTACTGCAATGGGTCTTGACTTCACCCTCTGGTTGTAGAATTTCGCTGCCCTCTGCTGGTAGGCTGTTTGTCTGACCTTTGCGTCCTCTCTTCTTTCTTCGATAAGATCTAGGTCTAGCGTCCTTTCTTCACCATTATTGTCAGGGTCGTAGGTCTGAATCCGATGAGTTGGGAGTCCTACTTTCGTTGGTATGACGGCCTCTGAGCCATGTGCCAGCATGAACGGGGTTTCTCCTGTTGGTGTCCTTGCCGTGGTTCTGTAGGCCCATAACACAGCGTAGACCTCTTTATTCCATCTTCCCTTAACATCTTCTAACCTCTTCTTGATTCCGTCCAAGATAGTTCTATTTGTGACCTCGGTCTGACCATTTGCCGGAGGTCAACCAGGAGATGAGAAGAACTGCTTAATTCCTACTCGTAGGCAGTGATTTTCTAAGGAGGAGTTCTTGAACTGGGTTCCATTATCCAAGATGAGAGTGTTTGGGAGGCCATATCTGCATATGATATTCCTCCAAATGAACTGGAAGGTCTTCTGCTCTGTGATTGTTATCATCGGCTCAGCCTCCACCCACTTTGAGAAGTAGTCAATGGCAACTATCAAGAATCTATAGTTGTTGACAGCTCTTGGCAAAGGCCCTACTAAGTCAATTCCCCATACCGCAAATGGACATGGAGAAGAGATTGACGTCATAGGCTGATGGGGTTGATGAGGTATAGTGGCGAACCTTTGGCATTTGTCGCACCTCTTCACGTAGTCTGCAGCGTCCTTAGACAAGGTAGGCCACCAGTATCCCTGAGTGATGATCCTCTTGGCCAGGGGCCTTCCCCCTATGTCGCTAGATCAATAATCCTCATGAACCTCCTATAAGAACCGGGGAACTTCCCTGGGATGCACAATATCTGAGGAGAGGCAATAGAAACCCCTTTTTGTACAAGACGTCTCCTACCATTGAGAACTTGGCAGCCCTATATCTCAACTTTCTCCTTTCTAGTTTGGACTCAGGTAGCTCTCCCTCTCTTAGGTATCTGACGAGCGGGTCGATCCATGAGTCTCCTAGATTCAAATTGTGACAAAGGTTACATACCTCTTCCTCCTCGATGGTTGCCTTTCTCAAGACCTCGATCGGAATGGTCCTTCCCATATCTGTCTTCATGGCCGAGGCCAGCCTTGCCAATGCATCAGCGTGATTGTTACTTAGTCGAGGCACTCTCTTCAGTTTTGCTTCTTCAAAATATTCTAACAACCTTCTTACCCTCTTTAAGTACTTGTCCATCCTTTTGTCTTTGGCCTCGTATATCCCCAGTACTTGATTAACAACCAACCTTGAGTCGCTATGGAGTAGGAGTCGCTTTACGCAAAGATTTGTTGCCAATAAGAGACCTGCTATCATGGCCTCATACTCGGACTCGTTGTTCAATGCCTGGAAGTTGAATCTCAAGGCGTATTCAATGTTGGCGCCATCTAGAGCTGAGAGTATTAGCCCCGCACCGCTTCCACTATCACAGGAAGAGCCATCAATGAAGAGGCTCCAGACGTCTGTATCTGATGAGAAGACCCCTTCTGTCATAACTCCTTGCTTGAAGAGGTATCGATCCTCTTCGTTCTCTTCTATTCTACTCCGGGTTTTGCCTGAGATGACATTTTCCTGATCTCGAAAGACGTTTGGTGCCGTCTCTTCCGAATTTTGGAAGACACTACGGTTTGTCTCTTTGGTATCCTCTAGGCCTTTCTCTGTCTCGGCCTCTTCCCAGGTGAATTCTGAAACAAAGTCTGCGAGGGCCTGGCCTTTGATGGCTGTCCTAGGCTGGTAGGTAAGATCATATTCTCCTAATTTGATGGCCCAGGTCATCAATCTCCCGAACTTCTCAGGTTTATGCAGGACCTGCCGTAGTGGGGAGTCAGTGAGGACTACCATGGAGTGATCTTGGAAGTAAGGCTTCATTTTTCTTGAGGCATGTATTAGGGAATAAGCCAACTTTTTGATGCAGGGATAATTTTGTTCAGACCCTTGAAGGGACTTACTGTTGAAGTATACAAGCCTTTGGATCCCATCCTCTTCCCGTATGATGGCCGCGCTGATGGCTGATTCAGAGACTGCCAGATATATAAACAACCTTTCTCTTGCGATGGGCCGAGACAGCAATAAGGGAAACCCTAAGTAGGACTTGAGTTGGTTGAAGGCTTTTTCACACTCTTCATCCCATTGTAAGGCCTTTCTTAGAACTTTAAAGAATGGAAGACACTTGTCCGTTTCCCTAGAAATAAACCTATTAAGGGCAGCCACTCTTCACGTGAGTCTTTGAACATCCTTGATACTCCTAGGAGTCTTTATGTCGAGTAATGCCTTGATTTTCTCAGGGTTCGCTTCAATTCCTCTCTGGTTAACGATGAATCCCAGGAACTTCCCAGCTCCTACTCCGAAGACACACTTTTACGGGTTGAGTTTCATTCTGTATGAGTCCATAACATCGAAGGTCTTCTCAAGGTCCGCTATGTGAGTACAAGCTTTCAAGCTCTTTGTTAGCATATCATCTACATACACCTCCATGGTATTACCTATTTGCTCTTCGAACATCTTATTGACAAGACGTTGGTATGTTTCCCCTGCATTTTTCAGACCGAAGGGCATCACTTTGTAGCCGTACGTCCCTTTGTGTGTAATGAAAGCTGTCTTCTCTGAGTCTTCGGCATCAATAGAGATTTGGTTATAACCTGAATATGCATCCATGAAGCTCATGAGCTCATGTACTGCTGTAGCATCCACCATCTGATCTATCCGAGGTAAGGGGTAGCTGTATTTTGGGCAAGATCTGTTCAGGTCAGTGAAATCCACACTTATTCACCACTTCCCATTGGCCTTAGGCACGATGACTGCATTTGAGATCCACTTCGGGTAGGTAACCTCTCTTATGAACTCGGCCTCTTCCAACTTTTTGACCTCTTCTCGGATGACGTCGTATTTCTCCCTAGAGTAGACTCTTCGTCTCTTCTTGATCGGCTTGGAATCTCTGGTTACGTTGAGCTTGTGGCTCATCACCTCAGGGTCGATGCCAGGCATGTCTGCGTAACTCCATGAGAAAAGACTCTGTCTCCTCCTGAGGAAGTTTATCAGCTCTTCCTTGGTTCCTGGCTCTAGGGCCTTATCGACCTAGACAGTTTTTTTCGGCTCGTCCTCATTGAGGACGATGGATTCTACCTCTTCCGCGGCCTCTCCATTCTTCAACTTTGTTTCATCTCTTGGGTCAAGAGTGCCAATGCTATAAGTGGTGGTTTCCCTCTTATGGGCTTCTCTCTCTTCAGCCGAGTTGAAGTAACATTCTCGCGCCGTGGTCTGGTCACCTTGCACTTCCCCTACTCCATAAAGAGTCAAGAATTTTAGCATCTGATGGACCGTTGACGGCACAGCCTCGAAATCCCTAAGGGCCACCCTTCCTATGATGAGGTTATAGGCCGAGAAGACACTCTCTTCCATCACGAAGAAATTAATCCTCCTGGTCAACTTCTTAGGCCATTCATCACCCATCCGTACGTCCGTCTCATACATGCCCAAGGGGTGAACCTTTTCACCACTGAAGCCTATCAGGGGGTGGTGATAGGGGACTAGTCTTGCTCTACTAAGGCCTAAGCTCTTTAAGCAAGGCCAAAACATCACATCTGCCGAACTCCCCCCATCCACGAGGATCCTCTGCACCTCATATCCATGCACCCTTGTTGTTATGACCAAAGGGTCATCATGGGGGGCTAAGATACCTCTGAAGTCGAGTCTGGAGAACCCAACTACGAGGGTGTTCATGTCTACTTTCTTCCTCTTCTGTATTGTATCGGAAGACGTTAGATTCACAACTTCAAGCTTGGCCACTGATTTGGCCTCGGCTACATGAGCCTTCTTATCAGCTAATTCAGATCCACCACCTGCAAATCCTCCGCATATTGTGCCAACACCGAAAGAGATCATACCAACCCTCTTCATCGGGGTGTTATCATCCTTTGGTGGGAGATCCGGATCATCTTCATCATCACCTTCTGAATCATCGTCTCTTCAGCCAGGGACGTTGTCACAGCATCTTTCATTCCTCCTTTTCTTATGGTCATCTCTTCCACTCTTAGGAGCCTTACCGTCTACATATTTTCTCAATTTCCCAGATTTTAACATCTTCTCAATCTCATCCTTCAAAGCGAAGCATCTATTTGTGATGTGACCATGATCTTGGTGGAACTCACACCATATGACTTTGTTCCTCTTATGTGGTGGAGCTTTCAGCTTCTCTGGCCATCTCAAAGCCCTGTCATTCTTGATCTCGTTGAGGATGTGCTCACAGCTCACAGTAAGAGGAGTATAGTGAGCGAACTTGTCATCACCTGATGTCTTCTTCCCATCTTTCTTGCTTTGCGACTTTCCACTGACACCGCGGTTCTCATCCTCATACTTGGCGGCCATTACCTCTTTCGCATTCATTACTTTCCCTGCGGTTGCCAGCAGCTCCGCCATAGACCTAGGGGGCTCTTCCGCCAGTTTCCACAATAGCTTCGCCTTATGGAGACCTCCTATCAGGGCGATCATGGCTATGTTCTCTTCATAATCTTTGACTTCTAACTTTTCTTTGTTGAATGTTGACCTCTTCCTGTTCCCTACCTCTTCTTTCACAGTGTCGGCCTTGGTCTGGCCGACCCTGCCTGTTCCCTCTCTGAGAGCCTGCTGCATTCCTTGATCTCGACAGTGTCTGTCTTAGGTCATTTATCGGGCCTAGTCTCTTGAAGGCCGACCCTCTGATCAACCTATCAAAGGCTGACCCTCTTTGCTGGGCCTCTACACCTCTTCGGCCGACACAACCTTGACTTTGCCTAAGAGGTCGTATAGTGTTATTTGACACCTCATACGGCTCCCAACAGTCTTCCGGGGCTTCTTCCGCCTCTAGATCGTCATACCTGTCCTCTGGGCAAGGGTTTCCTTACCTCCCCAGGCGCAAGTGCCTAGGGTCAGCAACGTCCCTTCTTCGCTGGGGTGCAGGCTGGTTCTTCATTGGTGCCTAGGGTGGTCCACTGGCATCAGGATGAGGCTGAACAACCGCCGGAGTGATCATATCCGATGAGACTCCAGATGGCCTCATCATAGTTTGGCTGAGCTGTGTAAATTTCTCCTGCATATCTTGTTACATTGTAGGTAAAGACCTTAAGGCCGCAGCTACCTCCGCCATTTCGGACTGGGGGGGCGCCTGACTGGAACTAGGCCCTCCACCCCCGGACGGCAGAAGAGGCGGTGGTAAGTCTGGTGCCATATGTTAACACTATAGAGCTTAAGTAGCAGATGAGCTTAGTACCTTATAGGACCTCTTTCAATGGTGAAATATCTCCGCGCTAGGGGGAGGCCTGGTTCACCACTAGAGTCTCCGGTGAGGTTAATCAGAAAAAGAGGAAGAGATAGCTTCTCGTTCCCACAGACGGCGCCAAAATGATGATGCTGGAATTAGCACCACCAGATAAGGTGTTTTCAAGCTCAATCTAAGAACAACAATGGCAGCGTAGTTATGTAAAAAGGTAAGATAATGAGATGAGGAGAAGGGGAGAGTACTCCAGGATATAAGTGGTTCAGCCTAAATTGGCCTACGTCCACTGTGTGTGTGAATAACCTTACTGCAATAAGGCACTAATGGCCATGGATACAATCTCTCAAGCCTTCTCTCTCTACTGTGTATCTAGACAGAGTTTCATCTAGGGTTGTATATCTGGGATCCTTTTGCAAGGTAGATGATGACCTCTATATATAGTACCTAGGGGGTGTAATGTACCCTCCATGCATGCAATGAGCATGTGTGTGGTTACCTCACCAATATGGGAGTGCCATCTATCACTGTCACATGTAGAGAATGATGATGAAATATTCTCCCCACGTGTGGGGAATAATCTTGTTATAACTGACTTGTGTCCACGTGTCCTTATCTAAATGTCAGCAGGTGCTCGGCTATCGCGTCTTGGGTATGACCTCGGCCTTGATGAGGCCGAGGTTGGTGAGTCTTGATACCTATTCTATCCGAGGATTCCATGGAGGTCTCGGCCTAATTGTGGCCGAGACAATGGGCAAGGTCGGCCTGAGACGAGGTTGAACTGGTGGCTTGACGAGGTTGCTGGTGGCTTAATGCGATCTCGGCCTACATCTGGCCGAGGTTACCATTCCAAGGTATACGAGAATGCTGCCGATCTTTGTGACGTCTCTTGGAGAGGCTCATGGTAGTGTCGGCCTGGGCCGACCTTGATATGGCCGAGGGGCGATATCGCGTGTCCAAGAGATGCCCAACGTCGGCTATAATACCGACCGAGGTTGGTGTCTCTAGGCCGAGGTTACACTTGGGGCATATCACCCATAAAGACAATGGATGAAAATCCTTAAGCCGATCCACCCAATAACTTTTACCTTATTAATGGTGAAGAACTCACACTACCTCCCTATGAAAACTATACATTCTACCCTAACGATCCTTACAACCCATGATCTTCCGTGCTCTCCCTCGCTAGATATCTTTTTTGTAGTGATTGTATGAATGTAATGAAACATCATTTCTAATAAAGTCTTGTTTATTCTTCTAATTGATTATATCTTTATATAATACCCATTGTCATAAAAAATCTCATATATCACTCCTTACCAAGAAAAACTAAAACTTATCGCCCTAAAGCCATATGAAAATCAAAATGAATTAAAATTATGTTTTTAATGGATATAATTGACTATACTAATCAACTAAATCAGTATAACTCAGGGTTGACTTGACTAACACTTACTGACTCGATATTTTTTTCTTTAACAAACCTCAATGATCTCCAAATTTTGCTATTTGTTATCATGACATATTCCCTGAAACTTAAACATAACTTACAATCTCATCCAATAAACGAACTTAAACGAATGTTCAATGAATAATTCGTACATCATTTTTATCTAGTCATATAAAAGCAATGTCTACATAAGTAAATTCATAATTTATCTTCCAACATTACACTTCCACAAAGATAAATCCTCATTTAACATTTAAAGCATTCCTTTCCATTATAGACATTATTAAAATAAAATATTTCAAAACCATGCAAGTAAGTATTTCTGAACTGTAAGGAAAAAATTTCCAATTGAGTCTTAATGTAATTTTGACATATTTCCAGAACAAAACACGTTTGAGTCATAGGTCTATTTTTATGTATCACGATCCCACACATACTATGACATGTCGAAGTTTAATTGAAAATGTTGTGGTAAAGCTTCAAGGAAATTAATTATGCTGAAGTTTAATTGATGCAGGTTTATTCGTCTTTAAAGTTTAATTGCATTTCGAAATCACTTAGGTATGAATGCATAATATTAATGGGACTTGGAATTAATTTTTATAAAATAAGGATGTTATTTTTATTAAATAAATGTTTTCTAAATTTTTTTAAGTCTTTGAGACTCTTTACACTTCGTTTAACACTGATAAGGACGAATTAAAGAGGGAATGGTTTTGGACTCTAATTAAGCGCATCGCTCAAAAGACTCTGTCAGTCGTTCGTGCGAGATGCACTGTCGTTCAAATGACATGCAGTCTCATTCGAACGATATGCAGTGTCGCTTGAACGACAAACCCCCTTAAGTCTCCTATTTAATGCGTATTTCTCTTCTTATTTCGAAGTACATGCATAATGAATTTTAGTTTATAAACAATACATTTTTCTACAATAGTTTTTTAAGGTTCTTTAAATAAAAATACATCCTTAGAGTCTTCAAAGGATCTGAGTATCATTGGTATATGTTCAGTGATCTTGTTTTCACCAAGAAGAAGGTTTAAATTGTTGAACATTGCTAGTTTTGCAGTGAAGATTCGGTGGAGTCCGGTTTCAACATCATAGACGTTACAAGTCATATCGGTGGACACCGAGACATACGCGGATGCATGTATTGTGGACAGGCATCGTGGAAGAAGGTTACTTTCTACGTGGGCACTGTGTGAGGAGTGGTTGAAGAACATAGAAGTGTCAAGTCTCGTGGGTGGATCGAGTTGTTGAGTTAGACTACCGTCTGTCTTTTTAAAATCATATTTATAGCGATTGTATGGCTTGGGCCGTTCGAGGTTTTTCCCGTTTGTGGTTTTTCTCGTACATTCGGCGTTGTGAGCATTCTTTACTTTATTTTACTTGCTTTAATCACTAGGTGGATGTTTAGGATTAATCTAGATAAAATTTGGTAAAGTTAGAATTTGTTCAGAACTTGGTGGGAATTAAAAGTTTGAAAACGTTTTTTTCACAAAAATAGAATTTGTTTTGTCATCCTTAAAGCACTTTTCGCATTAGAAATTAAAAGGGACCATCATGAACCAACTCTCATTTTGCAGTCCATATCAAGAGTATAAAAGAGAACACAAAACCTTCAAACTATTTCCACACCCTAAAAACCACTAGAAGAAAAAAGTCTTTTTACAACGGCTAAAAAGTGTCATAAAAAGCTATTTACATTACTTTTAATCATAATCGAAAGCCTCTTAAAAGCCACCGTCATAAAAGAATTCAAAAAAACGTCTTAAAAAATAGAGCCCTTTAAGACAAGTTATTTACAAATGTTGCAAACAATTAAAAAAAGTCTTAAAAATAAAACTTTTTAAGACGCGTTATTTACAAGAGTGCAAGAAATTCCCTCAAAGTTACCAGTTGCCCAAAAGCGTCCTAAATATGTTTTTATAGGACGCTTCACTTGAATACATATCCATATATTACATTCTAAAGTTGTCCTACGAAATAAAATCATCACAAATGTTTTCAAAATCAATTCTAACTAGTCATATCCATATATACATTCAAAAGTTGTCATGCCAATATCTACATCCAAAAGTTATCCTACCAATATATACATGTCATGTCAATATCTACTTCCAAAAGTTGTCCTATCAATATATTCCAAAAATTCTCCTACCAAAGTAATCCATACATTAAAAAAGTATTTGTTCCAATTACATTTTCATCCAAAATCAGTTAAAACTAAAAAAATTCATAAAAAATAAACTAATATAAACCAAATATATCCTCGACATTCCATCACAAATGTCCGCTCCATTCTTTCTTTAGAAAACCACTTTCCATAAACCTACAAAAAAATAAAGGAAATACTATTATCACTTGCAATAAGAAACCAATTTATAAAAATCCATATATCCAAAATAACTACATAATACCATTAGCTAGTTGAAATAAATATCACGCCTATGAGGGAGAAGGGGAGACTTACTATGCTTTGAGGTGGCTTAAAACGAATTAAATGAAATCAACTCGTACATCATCTTTCTCATCCTTTGTGTATGTCTCTTTCTTAGATATCGTGCTCATTTTAAACAATCCAATAATAAATGATGAGTTTTTTAGACATATATTAAGAGATGATGAAAATAAATCTAATTAATTACCTTTTAATCAATAAACTTCGAAGGACTCCCTATTAATTCTTTCATATATTTAATCACATAGTATCTGCACTCAACGTTTGTAGGTTGTTTAGGGCACTAAATAACACAAGCACTAAAATATTAGTAATAGAAAGTGACAGAAGAAATATTACAATATTGCTAATATTTATTTGCCTTTACATCCTTCCAATGTGGTATTGCGGGTCGTTTATTTTCATTAAGAGCCAATGGAATGAGCCCACTACCAGACAAGAATTTTATGATTAATTGTGAATAATTAATTACACTCGACCAAAATAGAGATGCAAATTTACTCATGCATTGAAATAGAACTTAGTTGCTTCATCACTTGGGTGACACAAAGGGTCCAACCAATAAATAGTCATCGAAGAGAAATCAATGACAATCAAAATCCAATGAAAACTACAAAAGAATAAGTATAACATGAATACATTATATATAAATAATTAATAATCAAAATATTAAAATGTAACAAAATCAATTAATACTCACATTTCTTGAAGGTTGTAAGGAACAGAATATATATGATTTCTGCTTGCGTGTTCCAATCGTTTAGTGAGAAATTGAGATAGATTCACATCAGAGGTAGCACTAATGGATGAAGGATTGATAAATTTAATATTTTCTCAAGAGCTTGAAAACTTATCATATAAGTTCCTACATAAGAAAATAAATAAATGTAATGGAAAAATTAGTGAGTGATTGAAAAAAATTTTAATCTCATACCTCATGTATGCAATAATAATTATGACATTTATGGGTTTCATCATACAAAAATCAAACAAGTCATTCTTGAAGACAAAGGTCTTGAGATTATCATATCCAAATACTTCATTCGCAAGTGGAATCGTAATCTAATTTGCCTTTATATTTTCTAATGTTTGTGTGAAGGTAAAAACCATAACATGACCACCGACAGATTTCTCGCTTTCTTGTTTCTGACAACCACGATTGTTCTTTTTGTCCTATTTTGGATTATAAAAAAATACAACATCAGTTAATTCCATACTTAATGAAATATATACTTCATGCTCGAAAATATTTTACCTCAACACCAAGTAATACAAACTCCTTAAGCCAAGCAATAAGTGAATTTAGTGCATCTCTAATTAGAATCAATTCATCAGGAACTAGTACAGGTAGATAGGCATCTGGTGAAAATATTTTTTGGTTGGATACACAAACATTATGTTCGCCAATAGGAGTGTTGTGAATTTTCTCATTTAAAGCTTCCTTCTCAAACACAAATCCTTCTGCAACAATATTGATTTTCGTTTCAATTACCAATTTACATTTTGTGTCCTACACAATCAAATTATATAATAGTCAAAACTTGAAAGGAAAAAAAATTATATAACTATAAGAGTTCTCTCTGATATATACACACACACACACACACACACACTACCAGATGCCCGTATCGTTGGCACAAAGATAAATTTGACCCCTTGATAAAATCCAGCCCATAATAAAAAAAATTAAAAAAATTAAAACCCAGCCCATAATTTTTTTAAAAAATTAAAATATATTTAATAAATAAATTTAAAAAAATTGCTTTTAGCATGACATTTCACGCATGGGTATGAAATGAGAAAATGTCATGCATTAAAAAATGGAAATAGTTTTCCAAAAATCATGCTCCTTTGTTATATATATATATATAAACTAGCGGATGCCGGTGCCGAGGTCACGACGATAAATTTGCCCCCGTGATAAACTTAAAGTTTTAATTTTTTTTAACAAATTGAGTTAAAAACAATTATGTTCCAAAATAGTTTTAAAAAATATTTAAAAAAAATATTCAAAAAATATTTAGTAATATATATATATGGAGCATAAAAAAGTATGATCATCAATGATAGAAAAATATTTTTTAATAATTGAAAGTTTTCTAATATACATTTTTGAAGAAAAAAATGAGTCGTGGTTAATATCTTCATGATATTAGATGTAGGACATGGTCCTGGTGTTGGAATCTTTGGATTGCCATTAGCTTTAAGCTATGATAATCAATGATAGAAAATAAAATTTATAATAACCGGAGTTTTGTCTTAAGAAAATTGATGCGTAAAAGATTGAGACATGGATGATACCTTTTCAATATTAGATTTGTGTTTCATCCCCGTTGTTTGCTTATTTGGATCACCATCAACTTGGAGCTAATTAGACAAAATATTTACAAATATAAATTTGTTTTATAAACATGATAAAAATTTCCATTTTTTTCAATTACCTTTGAATGGAGTGGTGCACTTTTATCTGCATTTGAGGCAATCTCATTTGATGAGGGAGTTGCAATTTTTTTTTCTACAACTCTTTCAATCTTTACTCCAGTTCTTTGTTTCTTTTGCACTCCTCTTTATATTTCTCCTCTAATTCATTTGTATATATTTTTTATCCGCGCCTCGGGAGTTTAAAATATGTTGTAGATGTAACCCCAAAACCTACACCTGTAACTCGTCCACAGTGTTCGGGAATACCCAACACGATTGTAAGGATGCCGGAACTTCGTTCAATAAATAAGCTTCCATCTCAAATTGCTCTTGTAATGCAATATGAAAAAATCATACAATAAATCCAAGTTAGTCATGAAAACGTAGTAAATATTTATGGGGTTTAAATATGCAAACTCACTATTTGTTCAACCACTATTTTTGTGTCATCATCTAGATAATGATCACCCTTTGTAACTTGTATGGTCATTTCGAGTGCGCCATTGAGTTCGAAAGGATCGAGATAGTCAGAAAACTCTACCCGAGTATTTTATTTGGACTTCGGAATACTTTTAGGCCTAACTGACACCACGTAGGGGTATTTTTATCTTTTGGAGTTTTGGGGAATTATTATGGATGAAAATTAGATAATTAAAGATGATTGTACGTGGGTGAGAGGGAGTCTGTCAATTTCTACACTTACGAGAGAGAGAGAGAGAGAGAGAGAGAGAGAGAGAGAGAGAGAAAACCACAGAGGAAGAAGGAAAGTCCATAGGTGTTCTTGGTGAAAAACTCAAGAAATTACACGACAAATCCCACCAAAGCGTAGATCGAAAGACGAGGAACAAGTCTATACCAATTTCATCAGCGGATTAGACCGTCAAATCGAGGCGATTGATTATTGCTTGCTTTCTTTAGCAATAATTGTGTTCATGTTAGAGTAGGTAATTACCCCATTGCAGTAAAATTTAATTTGGTGAAAAATTATAAGAATTGATCATAAATTATGAATAATATAATAAGAATTTGATTCATCATGTAGATAGGATGATGCCCATGAATTTATAATATTGTTTTAAATAAATCTGTGTTTTAATTTAGAGTAATGCATATACATTTGAGAACTAGGTTTCTTGATAATGAAATTGGGGATTTAGAATTTGATTGATGATTAGTGAAAGACGTGTCTGTGTGATAATTGATTTAAATTAATTCGCAACTTTCTAATTTGACACACTTATATAATTGGGGTCAATATAAACCAAAGTAAATCAGCCTCTAAACATGCATCTATGAGTGTGCGTGTGTCAAACATAAATAGATAAAGCATGTGACACAAAATTAAGAAAAAAATTTCGGGTAAGACCTTTTATTTCTTGAACTCTAACAAGTTTACAAGACCATTGACTTACATACAATATTGCTTTCGCCCACAAGTGTAACGCACGATGTCTTCGTCAGACCTCCAAAGCAACGGCTAAAAATAACGTCGGCTGGAATCTCCCGCAAGAACTCCAGGTGGTCAGAAATGAAGAAAAAAAAACGAGTTCTCCATAAATTGTGAACTTTATAAGGACTCCCTCCACAATAGCACACAACTGTCGGTTGTAGAGTTTTCCCCACAAAGAATAAACCAAAGAAAAATATGTTCTTGGGTTCCACAAAACAACTCACACAAAAGTAATTGGGATTTTTGTGAATTGTAAACAAAAAAAATATTTGAACCCTTAAATTGTTGGAGAAAAACTTTCTGCCAAAAGATATTTTTCTAATTGATTTTGGGCAGATAAACAAAACAAAAGTTCAAAGGTTAAAACTCTTTAAAGCTGGAAACTGTTCTCCACGTTTTCCAAGGTTGGCAAAACCCCTTTTTATTCAAATTTTGAGTCAGTCAAAGGATAAGCATGAGGTCAGCGTGTCAGCCGAAAAGTAACCTCGCTCGAACGAGAAGCCCATGTGACAACCCGCACTCCGAAATAAGGGGTGGCCAGCCCGATACTCCGACATATACGGTAATCATGGACTGAAATCATTCTCAGCACCACAAATATAGTAAGAGTAACCGAGAAAACCACCCAATAATTCAGAAAACGGGTTGCCAAAACAATTTATCCAATTAAAAGTTAAGTTAAGAAAACAATTTAAACAACCCATTTTAGAACAATAGTGGAATTCAAAGAAACATAAATAATATACATCAAAAACCACAATATACAAAGATAAGAACCGAATATGCTGTCGGTTCACAGCTACACAAAAGTAATCACAACAGTTAGATGTTATGCTTTACATTCATTATACAATTACAAGATTGGGCCACTCGCCCGAGTGACAGACCCGATCATAACTAGATATCAAAAGAATGACGGCGTCTAACAAAACATCCTGTAATATCCGCAATTTCAACCATCTCCTTAAAAGCAAAAGAGTAGGAATATCAACACGGGCGTCCTTGCGGAAGAGCACCTGGGCGGATACAATAACAAGTACAACATAGAGGAAAAAGAACGGGTCAGGACCCGATTTATATATGGTTCCCAGATGAACAAAAAGCATGCTAGATATGAATAGCAACACATGGGTATAGAAAGCAACACTCTAACAACCTAAGCATGGATCATAAGAAAACAAGTGAAAATGACATAATTAAATGAGACTATGCAAGAAGATGAAATTATGCAAGATTAAATTAAAAACTAAATTAAGAGCTTGTATTCCCCAAATTCCACTTTAATCCAGTTTCAGTTCCTTAACAGGAAAATACTAACATTATCTTCTTATTTCATTCCAATTCCCATTCCTTAGCAAGAATGTAATTGTCATAATATCATCTAGTGGAATTATACAACCCTCAAGTCTCACTTGAGATTTAGAAAAGCTATATTCTTATGCATATAACGATTCTAAGACCGCCCCTCCGAGTTTCCCCACTGGGCGCGCCCCTAAATGACTATCATCTTCCAGGGGACCATCAAACAAGGCAGCCTGGGTACCTAACGCACGTCGGGAAGTGGCCATATGCCTGCGAGTGAGTCATAACCACACCCGGAATTACTTCACTAGCGTAGAAAAATACATATAATAAACCCGCATATGGCTGAGGACTATAGTCTCCCTGCATTCACTAGTCAAGGAACATCACCTCATGTGCGAGCTTCCCTTATGATAGCATTTAGAGAGGTGTGTTTAAGTAAATTAGCATTTACTATAAAAACCATACTTTTCCTTTTCATTAACATTTACATGTTTCTTTTGTTTGAAACCGTTATCATAGGATAATTCATTTTATTATCATCCTAGGTTATGCCTAGAATAAATCTCCAAGGGATCATATTATTTTTCGAGCTTAAGGTCTCATATGCCTCATTTCAAGACCCTAAGTCTCCAAGTATGGGCCAACAATTTCTATCCATATTTTTGGATGCACGAAGAGAAGTGATGCCTTAGCATCACTTAGGACAACCCCTACCTCGGACTTAACCCCAAGTGAAACCCATTCAACACTAGGGTGACAACCAACTCAGCTAGGAATCTAAAATCCAAGGTTTACTTCATTCAAGAAGAGTCCTAAGTTCCTAGGGTAAGAAAAGGGATTTAAAACCAAAGTAGAAAATTTGGTTAAAAAAAAACAGGGGACCGGTCGACCGGTCCCAAGACCGCGTCTCAAAGTTTAGCTTTTGAAAGAAAGCAGAAAGTCCATTTTCGGGTGAACCGGTCGACCTATGGTGGAACCGTGGTCTACCGCGTCCTTATTTCGTGCCTTTGAAAGAAAGTAGTGTGCCCTCCTCCGAAAGCCCAGTCGACCGGTCTGAGAGACGCGGTCGACCGGTCATAGAAGACCTAGACCTTTCTCTCCTATTATCTTCAAAACCCAAAATCAATAACCAACCCCAAAATCAACCAACTACATTTAATGACTACTCAAAGATCATAAATGCTCCCAACCACATTTTTCCACCTCAATCAACAATCTAACTCTATCAAAGATGTTGATACCCATAAATCCAACCAAAAACCACAATTATATAACATCAAGACTATACATAACTAACCACACTAATTATTCATCTTAAACCATATAATAGCAAGTAAAAAACTTGCCTTGGGGCTTCAATAACAGGCTTGGTTGAGGAAGAATGCAAGATCAAACCACAAATCCTCAAGATCTCTCTCTTTCTCCAATCTTCCACTCTCACTCTCTCTCACTCTAGGGCTAGAACACTTAGGGAAAACAAGAGGAAATGAAAGACTTGGGGAAAGACTAAACGTGGCTTAAGATTAAAAGTCTCCAACCTTTAAGTAAAAATACCGCAATAGTTAAGTTCTAATACGCAATATGCCAAAACCAGTCAAAAGTGCCAAAAATCTCAAAATACAATATGGCACACATTTTGACTGTCTCGCACCTCCCGGAAATAACTACACCCTCCAAATTATCATTTGGAGATTTTATAAGCCAAAATTAAGTTCCGGTTCCATTTTAATTCAAATTTCCATATTAATTTTCATGACAAAATAGAACACCACATGGTAACAACTACTTACACACATGGTAACATGCAACTTAATTGTAAATATTAACTTATTTCATCAAATTAATACTTACCCACATGCAGCATTTAATATATGCAACTACTCAACATAGTAAATAAATATAAAATGGGCTCCCAAAAGCGAGGGTTGTTACATACTCCCCCCCTTATGAGGGAATTTTGCCCCCAAAATTCAAGCGTACCTTGGATAAAAAGATGCGGATACTTTTCATGCATATCATCCTCACGCTCCCAAGTAGATTCATCGACACTGTGATGACTCCATTGTACTCTAACCAAGGGCACCACACGAGATCTCAATCTACGTTCCCCATGCTCCAAAATGGCCACGGGTTGCTCTACATAAGAAATATCGGGTTGTAACTCTATATCCTCGAAAGGAATGTGCCAAAGGGCACCATCACACCTATTATACTTCTTCAAAGAGGAGATGTGGAAAACATCTTGAATTTGCTGTAAAGGTTCCGATAGGGTGATTTGATACGCCACTGGGCCTACCTTAGCAAGTACAGGAAAAGGCCCAACGAAACGTGGTGCATGCTTCCCTTTCTCCCGAAACGCTTAACGCCTTTCATAGGCGACACCCGTACCAACACTTGGTCTCCCACTTCCAACTCCACATGCCTTCTCCCCGCATCGGCATAGCTCTTTTGTCTATCTTGGGCTATCCGAATACGATCTTGAATAAGCTTGATCTTAGAAGAAGTATCCCGAATCATTTCAGGTCCGAGAAACTTGTTATCTCCCACTTCTAACCAACACGTGGGGGATCTACACGGCCTACCATACAAGGCTTCATAGGGCGCCATCCCAATAGTGAAATGGTATGAATTATTATAAGAAAATTCAACTAAAGGGAGATATTGTTCCCAACTACCCTTAAAATCAAGCATGCACATTCGGAGCATATCCTCCAACATTTGGTTAACCCTTTCGGTCTAGCCATATGTTTGAGGATGATAAGAAGTACTTAATTTCAATTCGGTTCCCATGGCCTCTTGGAAACTTTGCCAAAAGTGGGAAACAAAGATCTTGTCTCTGTCGGAAATAATATTCAAGGGCACCCCATGCAATCTAACAATCTCTTCTATGAACAATCGAGGGAAACGAGCGGTATTATAATCAGTACGGATGGGAAGGAAGTGCGCCGACTTTGTCAAGCGATCCACGATAACCCAAATAGAATCGTGACCCTTTTGTGACGTTGGCAAACCGGTTATAAAATCCATTGAAATGCTCTCCCATTTCCAAATAGGAATTTCCAACGGTTGCAACAGACCTGCCGGTAGCTGATGATCAACTTTAACTAACTGACAAGTAGTGCATCGAGATACAAACTCCGAAATATCTCGTTTCATACCCGGCCACCAATATTGATGGCGCATATCTTGATACATTTTTATCATTTCCCGAATGTACCGAAAATTTAGAGCCGTGAGATTCCACTATCACAGCTCGTCGCAAATCTCCATCCTCCGGAACAATAACCTTCCATGAAAGCGCAATCCACCCTCAGAACTTACCGAGTAGAACTCCGCTCCCCCAGTCAATAATCGGCGAATATGGTCTTGACATTCCTTATCTCTGCCTTGGGCTTCCACAACCCTTGCCACAATCGTCGGAGTAACGGTCATTACGGACATAAATGCCCTAGCAACCGCATCCTCATGACTGAGTTCCTTCCATTTAGCTTTCCACACATCAGCTAATTCTCCCTCGGGTTTCCTACTTAAGGCATCCGCCACTACGTTCGCCTTGCCCGGATGATAATGAATATCAAATTGATAATCTTTCACGAACTCCAACCATCTTCGCTGCCGCATATTCAAATCTTTCCGAGAAAATAAATATTGTAACGATTTATGGTCTGTGAAAAGACTAAACTTCTCCCCGAGAAGATAGTGCCTCCAAATCTTTAAGGCAAAGACAACGGCGGCTAATTCCAAGTCATGCACTGGATAATTTCTTTCATGAGGTTTGAGTTTCCTAAAAGCATACGCAATATCTTGTCGCTCCTGCTGAAGCACACCTCCCAAACCTTGTAGAGATGCATAGGTGAAGACTAAATATTCCAACCCTGTCTTGGGTAAAGCGAGGACTGGAGCCGAAGTCAATCTATCTTTAAGCTCATCGAACGCAGCTTGACAGACGTCATCCCACAAAAATCTAACCCCTTTCCGGGTCAAATTTATCAAAGGACTAGCAATCTTAGAAAATCCCTTAATAAATCGGCGGTAATAGCCCGCCAAACCCAGAAAACTGCGTATCTCGGTAGGCGTCATGGGCTGACCCCACTCCCTCACCGTAATAACTTTACTTGGGTCCACCGATATCCCTTGTGATGTCACGACGTGACCCAAAAATTGCACTTCCCGCAACCAAAAACCACACTTCTCAAACTTAGCGTACAATTGGTGATCCCTCAAACTTTGCTGGACCAACCCCAAATGAGTAGCATGGTCATCTTCCGTTTGAGAATACACAAGAATGTCATCAATAAACACAATGACAAACTGGTCCAGGAAGTCCCGAAATACTCTATTCATAAGATCCATGAATACTGCAGGGGCATTGGTTAGCCCAAAAGGCATAACCAAAAACTCATAAGACCCGTACCTCGTCAGAAAAGTAGTTTTGGATACATCTTGCTCCCGTATCCTTAACTGGTGATACCTCGTTCTCAAATCTATCTTAGAGAAGTAGGTCGCTCCCCTGAGCTGATCAAACAAATCGTCTATGCGAGGCAAAGGGTATTTGTTCCGGATGGTGACCTTATTCAACTCTCTATAGTCAACACACAACCAGAGAGAACCATCTCTTTTCTTCACGAATAACACAGGAGCACCCCACGGCGATGTGCTACGCCTGATAAACCTCTGTTCCAACAACTGCTGAATCTGATCTCTTAGCTCCCTCATTTCCACAGGAGCCATACGATAAGGAGTTCGCGCAATCGGTCGAGTTCCCGACACTAAGTCAATAACAAACTCAATCTCTCTACTAGGAGGTAAACCCGGTATCTCCCGGAAAACGTCCTCAAAGTCTCGAACAACAGGGATAGAATCTAAGGGAACAACTACATCCCGAGAATTCTCATCCGCAATACAATATAAATAAGTACCAGAATCTCCCTCTAAACGAGGCATAACTACCAGGAACATATCTTGTCCCGGAACGACGAAGATTATACTCTTCCCGTAATAATTTACTATAGCATGATACTTAACAAGACAATCCATGCCCAAAATAACATCATACCCGACCATGTCTAGGACGAGTAAGTCGGCCTCAAAACACAAATTACCAAGAGTGATCCCTATATGTTTACAAACAAAGAAAATAAGGGAACCGTCACCCATAAAGGACTCCACACTAGAAAAGGTACTTTCCGCAGATTTTATCAACTCTGTGGACTGAGCAAAACTTCTGGAAATAAAAGAATGCATCGCACCCGTATCAAACAGAATGCGACCCATGTGTCCCTGAATAAGGAACTTACCCTCTATAGCTGGCGGCGCTGGCTGAATAGGAGGAAGCATAGCATCCTGAATGTGGTAGACTCTCCCATACTGTAGTTGACCCTGCTGTAGAGGGACAACTAGATTCGGTGCTTGTGGAGGGAAATGCACATAAGGTTGCTGAGGAACTCGTGGAGGTTGTCCCCCAATCACCTGAGGACAATCTCTCTTAAAGTGACCAACTTCTCCACATTGGAAACATTTCCCCACCATATTCTCCTGACCTCGACCTCTGTTATTTCTGAACTGCCCAAAACCTTGGCCCGATTGGCCCCTACCTCCCTGGCCACCTCGACCCGCTTGCTGTGGTACGACACCCTGACCTTGCCTGTTAGCATTTCCACTAACATTAAACCCGCCAGAGCATTGCCTTTTCGACCCATCCCCTTGCTAGGGATCCCTATCTCCTTGCTTATTACCCACTGGTTGGGACGAAGGAAAGGCTACTCCTCCATTCCCACTCACCCCGGGCTTCCCCACTTGCCCAATTCCTAAAGCTTTCTTGCTATTCTGAATAAACAACCGATGCTCCTAACAATGAAGCAATGTAGGATTCATCACTTCACCAAAAGTTTGTAAAGCCGGATTACCCAGCAAATGCTGCCGGATTCTCCAGTTTAGACCTCCCATGAATTTTGAGACTTTCCTTTCCTCAAGGGTTACCTCTTCCGGCACAAAACTAGCTAGCTGGGTAAACTCCTCCTCATATTCGGCAACCGGTCGTTCTCCCTGAACTAGATCTTGAAGTTTCCTCCTCATCTCCCTCTAAATTGCGGGAGGAAAATATTTCCGATCGTACAAGACCCAGAAATCAGTAATGGACATAGTATCCCTCTGTTCTGGCGTAGTCATCAACTCCCACCAATGTAACGCTGCCCCAACCAACTTGAAAGTAGCAAGGACTTGCTTCTTCTCCTCACTACAGTCCACCATTCGTAAATGGCGTTGCATATCCTTCTTCCATTGATTTTCTCGAACAACATCATAACCTCCGTCAAACTCTGGGGGATGGCCCTTTAAAAAGGACTCCCTTACTCTTTCCCACGGAGAAGCTCCCGTAGGTGCTTGAGCATCCTGTGCCCATTGTTGAGCTGTTGGCATCTGTTGAGTTACTGCGGTCATGGCGGCATTAACTGCATGAGCCACGATATTGGCTACCTCCGCTGCATTAAAAGTTCCTTGGGGTGGTGGAGGACCAACATCCTCTTCTACAACTCTATTGCGTCTCGCAGGGCGGCCTCTCTTAGGTGGCATCTGCGATGAAGGGATAATAGTGTTAGAATACAATTCACAACAATCTATTTCACAGAAGATCGCAATTATAGCAGCAAAGCAATCTTATCATTAGGCTTTATATCAAAGAACGCTACGGTAGATCGTGACAAGTCCACATAGATCCTAGTACTCTAGAACCCAGTGCTTTGATACCATCTGTGACAACCCGCACTCCGAAATAAGGGGTGGCCAGCCCGATACTCCGACATATACGGTAATCATGGACGGAAATCATTCTCAACACCACAAATATAGTAAGAGTAACCGAGAAAACCACCCAATAATTCAGAAAACGGGTTGCCAAAACAATTTATGCAATTAAAAGTTAAGTTAAGAAAACAATTTAAACAACCCATTTTAGAACAATAGTGGAATTCAAAGAAACTTAAATAATATACATCTAAAACCACAATATACAAAGATAAGAACCGAATATGCTGTCGGTTCACAGCTACACAAAAGTAATCACAACAGTTAGATGTTATGCTTTACATTCATTATACAATTACAAGATTGGGCCACTCGCCCCAGTGACAGATCCGATCATAACTAGATATCAAAAGAATGACGGCGTCTAACAAAACATCCTGTAATATCCACAATTTCATACAACTCCTTAAAAGCAAAAGAGTAGGAATATCAACACGGTCGTCCTTGCGGAGGAGCACCTGGGCGGATACAATAACAAGTACAACATAGAGGAAAAAAAACGGGTCAGGACCCGATTTATATATGGTTCCCAGATGAACAAAAAGCATGCTAGATATGAATAGCAACACATGGGTATAGAAAGCAACACTCTAACAACCTAAGCATGGATCATAAGAAAACAAGTGAAAATGACATAATTAAATGAGACTATGCAAGAAGATGAAATTATGCAAGATTAAATTAAAAACTAAATTAAGAGCTTGTATTCCCCAAATTCCACTTTAATCCAGTTTCAGTTCCTTAACAGGAAAATACTAACATTATCTTCTTATTTCATTCCAATTCCCATTCCTTAGCAAGAATGTAATTGTCATAATATCATCTAGTGGAATTATACAACCCTCAAGTCCCACTTGAGATTTAGAAAAGCTATATTCTTATGCATATAACGATTCTAAGACCGCCCCTCCGAGTTTCCCCACTAGGCGCGCCCCTAAATGACTATCATCTTCCAGGGGACCATCAAACAAGGCAGCCTGGGTACCTAACGCACGTCGGGAAGTGGCCATATGCCTGCGAGTGAGTCATAACCACACCCGGAATTACTTCACTAGCGTAGAAAAATACATATAATAAACCCGCATATGGCTGAGGACTATAGTCTCCCTGCATTCACTAGTCAAGGAACATCACCTCATGTGCGAGCTTCCCTTATGATAGCATTTAGAGAGGTGTGTTTAAGTAAATTAGCATTTACTATAAAAACCATACTTTTCCTTTTCATTAACATTTACATGTTTCTTTGTTTGAAACCGTTATCATAGGATAATTCATTTTATTATCATCCTAGGTTATGCCTAGAATAAATCTCCAAGGGATCATATTATTTTCCCGAGCTTAAGGTCTCATATGCCTCATTTCAAGCCCCTAAGTCTCCAAGTATGGGCTAACAATTTCTATCCATATTTTTGGATGCACGAAGAGAAGTGATGCCTTAGCATCACTTAGGACAACCCCTCCCCCGGACATAACCCCAAGTGAAGCCCATTCAACACTAGGGTGACAACCAACTCAGCTGGGACTCTAAAAGCCAAGGTTTACTTCATTCAAGAAGATTCCTAAGTTCCTAGGGTAAGCAAAGGGATATAAAACCAAAGTAGAAAATTTGGTTAAAAAAAATAGGGGACCGGTCGACCGGTCCCAAGACCGCGGTCGACCGCGTCTCAAAGTTTAGATTTTGAAAGAAAGCAGAAAGTCCATTTTCGGGTGGACCGGTCGACCTATGGTGGAACCTCGGTCGACCGTATCCTTATTTCGTGCCTTTGAAAGAAAGTAGTGTGCCCTCCTCCGAAGGCCCTGTCGACCGGTCTGAGAGACGCGGTCGACCGGCCATAGCAGACCTAGACCTTTCTCTCCTATTATCTTCAAAACCCAAAATCAATAACCAACCCCAAAATCAACCAACTACATTTAATGACTACTCAAAGATCATAAATGCTCCCAACCACATTTTTCCACCTCAATCAACAATCTAACTCTATCAAAGATGTTGATACCCATAAATCCAACCAAAAACCACAATTATATTACATCAAGACTATACATAACTAACCACACTAATTATTCATCTTAAACCATATAATAGCAAGTAGAAAACTTGCCTTGGGGCTTCAATAACAGGCTTGGTTGAGGAAGAATGCAAGATCAAACCACCAATCCTCAAGATCTCTCTCTTTTTCCAATCTTCCACTCTCACTCTCTCTCACTCTGGGGCTAGAACACTTAGGGAAAACAAGAGGAAATGAAAGACTTGGGGAAAGACTAAACGTGGCTTAAGATTAAAAGTCTCCAACCTTTATTTAAAAATACCGCAATAGTTAAGTTCTAATACGCAATATGCCAAAACCAGTCAAAAGTGCCAAAAATCTCAAAATACAATATGGCACACATTTTGACTGTCTCGCACCTCCCGGAAATAACTACACCCTCCAAATTATCATTTGGAGATTTTATAAGCCAAATTAAGTTCCGGTTCCATTTTAATTCAAATTGCCATATTAATTTTCATGACAAAATAGAACACCACATGGTAACAACTACTTACACACATGGTAACATGCAACTTAATTGTAAATATTAACTTATTTCATCAAATTAATACTTACCCACATGCAGCATTTAATATATGCAACTACTCAACATAGTAAATAAATATAAAATGGGCTCCCAAAAGCGAGGGTTGTTACAGCCCATCTCGCTCGAACGAGATCCACGTGTCGCTTGAATGACTACGCGCGACATCTCAATGTCGTTCGAACGAGATGGTGATCTCGCTTGAATGACCTTGGCGTCGAAACCTAGGTACGCTTGTTACGTTAGAAATTATTTCAAATCTTTTCAAAAATCAATGTTTTCTAAAACCGTAAAGAAACCTTTTTATAAAAAACATTTATAAAAATATTTTTATATATAAAAGATTTTTAAAATTCCTTTTTAAAAATATCCCAAGACTCTTAATATGAAATGTATATGAAACTTTAAAACATTATCTTACCAAAGTTCATATTGTTGGGCTTGAATGTTGAAGACAACCTGTAATTCGGATCCGTCTTTTGAAGATACAATCTTCTTAATTCTTCGACGACTTGTAGAGGTATACGACATAATTAATTGTGATGGACTTATTAAAAATATGTCCTTACAAATATCCCCCTATGTCTATGCCGGTACATACATAAAAACATCCGAATTATCCAATACCAAAATACCTAAACAAATCTACCCTCCCATGAATCCCAAAACTGAAAAGGTAAACTTTGCAAATTCACAAATTTCTCTTCAACATCAAAACTCTCAAAGCTTTTCTCATCAGGGTGTGCAACATATCAATCTTTAATTTTGTACCTACACACATGAGATAAAGAAAAATACCTTCATGACACATCGAGTTTGAAATGATATAAGAATAATCATTAGTAAATCAAAGCTCCCCCATAATGCAAAAGCTCTCCCATAACATGATAATTATTTCTCCCCCTTTTTATGATGTCCCCAAATAGATAGATAAGAAGAAAAAAATCAAAACATTAAGTGTCACGATAAAATGCATAGCAAATATGGATCAAATTATGCGCATGCAGAGGAGTATCCCACTAACATCCACAAACGATTTTTGGATTTTTCAATTTTTTCATACAAAAATAAAATACTAAAAATCACACCATGGATTTAAACTCAAGCAACCAAGTCACGGAAATAGAATGTATGGGTGTGAGCACATTCTATAGGTAAATCAACTCAATCAATCATATGCGCATGATGCATATGTGTATCCCTAACGAATTAACATCAAAAGTAATCTTAGTTGTAATTTTTTTTTGAATTTAGATGACATCGTCTTATGCAAATAAAAAAATCAAAGTCAAAATGATTTCCACACCAATAACGTCCAAAACTATTTAGCGCTTTTTTCAAGATTTTCAAGAACGTGCAAACCCGTTATAAAATCTCCAATCCAACTCCCTCAAAAATATTTTCTTTTAGAGGTGTTAAACTAAATTCTCAAACTTTGGAGAATTGGTGCAAAACCCTAAATGGCCCATAATTGACATGAATTTTTTTTGTTGCCTTTAAATTTTTTCAAGCTATTTTAAACCTCTTTGGATCCCGGATAATAAAATTTCTCATTTTTTTGTCCAATTTAAACGGCGGCTTAATCACAAAAGATAAATGAAAATCTTTCATATCCCTTCACTATTTTCAAACAAAGCACACAAACCTCACAAATGGCTCTTACATGCATAACTTTCGTATCAAGTTTTATCACGCTTGGTTCATTTTAAGGACATGATTGAAGTGAAAACGCCCAACCAACATGTTATAAGACAAGAAAAATAATCAAACAAATCCATGCATGTGTGCAATAAAGAAAATCATGAGTCAAACATGTAGGAAGCAACAATTACATCTTAATGACTCCACACATTATAAAGCACATGGATGAATTGACCTATTGTCTCAAAATCAAATAGTCAGATGAAAAAAATGGAATGATGTTGTGACTCGGGCATCCTAAGTGTTCATCCATAAAAGGTGAAAACAAAAAACAAAACTCTTTTTGGATTTTTCAAAATTTTATCAAAATCAAATCTTTTTGTATTTTTCAAAATTTTTCAAAAATAAAAATTTATACAAAAATTACATGTCAACACACTAACAAATATATAACATGAAACCTCAACTAGTGTATGACAAACGTGCAAACACAATCATCTATATGATATAGTAAGAGAAGAATCATGTGCAAGAAAACGAGAATCAACTTGTCTAAAATCTAGCGTATCCAAAAGTGATTTCCTAACCGAAATAAATGTGAAATGATGTGTAGGGGATTTGGGAACCACGGGAACACTAGACATAAACTTCCTAGTACAATTTCCAAGATCAAAATAAAAACGCCTAAGGTGACCTTTCCTACCACAATATGAACATGTGTAAACGGGTGGAACGACACCTATGGGTTGACCTTTTCTAACATCCTTAAAATTGGTTGACCCTCTAAAACAAATAATGGTTTTGACTTTCGCACTAGAAGCACGAGAACAAGATGAGCCATTACCATCACTATCAAACCTACTCGAGTCTGTCAATTATTTTTTAACTTCAAAATTTTTGACTCAAGCAAAGAATTAGACTCTTCCAATTTAAGGGATTCCTTCTTCAAATTATCAATCAAACCTAGAAGGTTATCTCGTTCCCCCTCAATTAAAGCAAACTTTTTCCTAAGAGTCTCTTCATGTGCCACAAACTCATTGACTAAAAATATTTTTATCTTCTTTGGCACAAACACAAACCATCAAATTTTTAAGGTCCTCCAATTATTTTTCTAAATATAGGACCCTATCATCACTTTCCTTCTTGGACAATTTTAAAGCAACAAAGTCATGGTCCAACGAAACAAATTTTTCACGATAAAAATCTAGTTGATTTTGAACCTTTTGCAAAAGATCCATCACAGATTTAAAACGAGAATTTTCTTTTTCCAAAATCAATTCTTTTAGCAAATGTCAAATTCAAGTGATTTATATCATCAAAACTTTGACTCGTGTCATCAAAGGGTGGCATCCGATTAGATAAGTGCTCCATCAGAAAAATTACGATTTTTCACAAAAACTGATTTTTTCAAAAAATCAATATCACACAAATTTTTGCAAAAAATAGGAATATGCAATAAATTAGTGTAACCTGCTCTGATACCAATTTGAAAGACGTGACCGTGTGATAATTGATTTAAATTAATTCACAACTTTCTAATTTAGCACACTTATATAATTGTAGTGAATATAAACCAAATTAAATCATCCCCTAAACATGCGTCTATGTGTGTGCGTGTGTCAACCATAAATAGATAAAGCATGTGACACAAAGTTAAGAAAAAAATCCCTTTCGGGTAAAACTTTTTATTTCTAGAACTATGATAAGTTTACAAAACCATTGACTTACATACAATCTTGCTTTCGGCCACAAGTGTAACGCACGGTGTCTTCGTCAAACCTCCAAAGCAACGGCTAGAAATAACGTCGGTTGGAATCTCCCTCAAGAACTCCAGGTGGTCAGCAATGAAGAAGAAAAACGGATTCTCCACAAGTTGTGAACTTTATAAGGACTCCCTCCACAATAGCACGCAACTGTCGGTTATAGAGTTTTCCCCACAAAGAATAAACCAACACAAAATATGTTCTTGGTTTCCACAAAACAACTCACACAAAAGTAATTGAGATTTTTGTGAATTGTAAACAAAACAAATAGTTCAACTCTTAAATTGTTGGAGAAAAACTTTTTGCCCAAAGATATTTTTCTAATCGATTTTGGGCAGATAAACAAAATAAAAGTTTCAAAGGTTAAAACTCTTTAAAGTTGGAAATTTTTCTCCACGATTTGCAAGGCTGACAAAACTCATTTTTATACAAATTTTGAGTCGGTCAAAGGATAAGCATGAGGTCGCGTGTCAGCAGAAAAGTAACCTCGCTCGAACGAAAAGCCCATCTCGCTCGAACGATATCCACGTGTCTCTTGAACGACTACGTGCAGCAACTCAATGTCGTTCGAACGAGATGATGATCTCGCTTGAACGACCTTGGCGTCGAAACCCAGGTATGCTTGCTGCTTTAGAAATTTTTTCAAATCTTTTCAAAAATCAATGTTTTCTAGAGAAGTAAAGAAACCTTTTTATAAAAATCATTTATAAAAACATTTTTATATATAAAAGCTTTTTAAAACTCCTTTTTTAAAAATATCCCAACACTCTTAATATGAAATGTATATGAAAATTTAAAACATTATCTTACCAAAGTTGATATTGTTGGGCTTGAATATTGAAGACAACTTGTAATTCGGATCCGTCTTTTATAGATACAATCTTCTCAATTCTTCGACGACTTGTAGTGATATACGACATAATTAATTGTGATGGACTTATTAAAAATATGTCCTTACGATTATTGATGATTTAATGATGTTATATTTTTAAAAATCATATATAGATGTTAGGAAGATGACTGGAATTGATTGATTGGTGTTTGGGTTCAAATATTATAGGTTTTAGGGTTGTAAATCTTATGAAAACATAGTTTATAGAGGTTGAAGACGTAACAGCGCTGGTCGCGAGCGCGAAAATGGTTCGAACGAGACTTGATCTCGTGATAAGTCATTCAAACGAAATGATACCTGGTTGGAACGAAAGGTCCAAAACCTAGAAAATCCTATTTCAGCCCAATTCGAGTTACACTACTAATTTGAGTGAGGAACAGTGTTATTTCATGAATTTAGCGTAGTGTAGAATTGTTGGGAAAGATTTGGGAATAATAATACTTTAAATATTTGGAACGAAAAGTTAACCTTGGAAATTTCGAGAGAGAATAATCGAAATAATTATATTATAAGTAGTAATGAGAGAATACTACGTATAGGAAATATATGTTTAGGATGGGTGAATACCTATCAATTTTTATAGGATGTGGCAATACCTATCATATGCTTATTATTATGTGTACATCATACCTACGCTGCTTGCTATCAGGAGGAGGTTTTCATGTAGTGGACATTCTTATTCTGTGTTGCCCATTAGGGGGATATTTGACTTGTACCCAGAGCATATGAATTGGGTTACGTGCTATCTAAGATGTAGGATAGTTTCGACGTCTGAATGGGAGCATAGGTATATATGTGACCCATTTGGCTGAGGATTATGTTCGCCTCCAATATTTGTGATTTGCATTTTATGGTTCGTGAGAGATTGAACCAGCAGTCCTTCATGCAGTGAGTGATGCATCGGGACATGATAACAGAGTATGCATTGCGCAAAGTGGTCTTAACCTAAGGGTGCAGGATTAGTATATATATGTAAAGGGTTGGTGTGAGTATATATATATTCTTGTGAATATTTCTACTGTGTGGAACTAGTAAGTATGGTAACAATAATAAATGCATTGTGCTAAGTGGTCTTAACCTAAGGGTGCATGATTAGTATATATCACTACACCAAAAACAGGAAACTGGCACGGTTTAAAACAGTGACAGATGCAATCTGGCTCTATTTTAAACTGTGCCAGAATCAGGGGTGTCAGATTTTCTAGCGCGATTCAAAACCGTGCCAGATTGCCCAAACTGGCACGCTTTTGGCACGCTTTTAAACTGTGTCAGTTTTTAATCTAGCACATTTTTGGCACTCTTTAAACCGTTCTAGATGTTAAATCTGGCACGCTTTTAAATCGTGCTAGATGTTAAATCTGACACGCTTTGGGCACATATTGAAACCGTGCCAAATTGTCTATTTTCTGGCACACTTTCGGCACGGTTATAGAGCGTGCCAGATTATTTTATAAACGTGCTCATTTTTATTAATTGTTACGATTTTGGAACGGTTTTAAACCATGCCAGATATTTCCGTTGATTAAAAAAAATCTAGAAAATTTGCAAATTCCAAATCTGGTAATAAAAATATTTATTATTTGCAAAAAAAATCAAGAAAATTGACAAATTAATAATATCACAAGTTGATAAATTAATGTGCATACAAACTGCAAAAAATAACAAGAGTTAATACTAATATAAAGCCCACACGATCATAAAAGTCGACAATAACTTCAAAAAATTACAAGAGTTAATAGTTCCAATATGAAAAAAAAATTGGGCAGAGTTTCCTCTATTTTTTTAGCATTCCAAAACCCGCTAACATAAAATCTGCCAATATAAAGCCCGCACGGCCATAAAAGTCAACAATAAAACTACTACAGCCAGCACGACCATAAAATTAAACCATAAAACTTCTAAAACCTGCTCGGCCATAACACAAAAAATAGAATCCTGAATATTAACGACACTAAATAAACAATCCCCCTGTTGTAAAGCATTGACTTCTTCGTGTGTTCCAAGAGGATAAAAGCTAGTGATTGAATGTCATCTTATAAAAAAATAGGACACAAAAAAAATAAAATATTAGTAACCAAGTCATTTAAAAAAAATCATATTCAAGCAGAAAAATTGCATATACGAGTTACAATTATTATTATATTTTCAAACTGAAAGTCTCGTGAGTACGTGGTTAGTTCATACGAGTTACATTAATCTCATACGAGGTGTTAGTACCTCTTACGGGGCCGATTGGGGGATGGTTTGGATTTTAACCCCTTAATGACTTATTTTTAAGCCTAATCTAGAAATTTTCAAATTATCATCATATGCTTAAACCGAGAGACCCGTGACTACGCGGTCAGTTTCTACGAGTTACATTGGTCCCGTTCGAGGTGCTCGTGCCTCTTACGAGGCCGTTTGGGGGCTGAATTGTGTTTTCACCCTTTAACGACTTATTTTTAAGCCTAATCTAGATATTTTTAAATTATCGTCATATTCATAAATCGAGAGACACGTGAATACATGATTAGTTCCTACGAGTTACATTGGTCCCGTGCGAGGTGTTCGTGCCTCTTACGGGGACGTTTGGGGGCTGAATTGGGTTTTCACCCTTTAATAACTTATTTTTAAGCCTAATCTAGATATTTTCAAATTATCGTCATATTCAAAAATCGGGAGACCCGTGAATACACGGTCAGTTCCTATGAGTTACATTGGTCCCGTGCGAGGTGTTAGTGCCTCTTATGAGGACGTTTGGGGACTGAATTGGGTTTTCACCCTTTAACGACTTATTTTTAAGCCTAATCTAGATATTTTCAAATTATCGTCATATTCATAAACCGGGAGACCCGTGAATACACGGTCAGTTCCTACGAGTTGCATTGGTCCCATGCGAGGTGTTAGTGCCTCTTACGGGGCCGTTTGGGGGTTGGTTTAGGTTTTCACCCTTTAACGACTTGTTTTTAAGTTTAATCTAGATATTTTCAAATTATCGTCATATGCTCAAATCGGGAGATCCGTGACTACGCGGTCAGTTCCTATGAGTTACATTGGTCCTGTGCGAGGTGTTCGTGCCTCTTACGGGGCCGTTTGGGGGTTGGTTTGGGCTTTCACCCTTTAACGGCTTGTTTTTAACTTTAATTCAGATATGTTAAAATTATCTTCATATGCTCAAAGAGGGAGACTCGTGACTACACGGTCAGTTCCTACGAGTTACATTGGTCCCATGCGAGGTGTTAGCGCCTCTTACGGGGCCGTTTGGGGGTTGGTTTGGGTTTTCACCCTTTAACGGCTTATTTTTAAGTTTAATCTAGATATTTTCAAATTATCATCATATGATCAAACCGGGAGACCCGTGACTACACGATCAGTTCCTACGAGTTACATTGGTCCCGTGCGAGGTGCCAGCACCTCTTACGGGGCCGTTTGGGGGTTGGTTTGGGTTTTCACCCTTTAACCACTTATTTTTAAGTTTAATCTAGATATTTTCAAATTATCATCATATGCTCAAACCGGGAGATCCGTGACTACACGATCAGTTCCTATGAGTTACATTGGTCCCGTGCGAGGTGTTCGTGCCTCTTACGGGGCCGTTTGGGGGTTGATTTGTGTTTTCACCCTTTAACGGCTTGTTTTTAAGTTTAATTCAGATATTTTCAAATTATCATCATATGCTCAAACCGAGAGACCCGTGACTACACGGTCAGTTCCTACGAGTTACATGGGTCTTGTGCGAGGTGTTAGTGCCTCTTACGGGGTCGTTTGGGGTTGGTTTGGGTTTTCACCCTTTAACGGCTTATTTTTAAGTTTAATCTAGATATTTTCAAATTATCATCATATGCTCAAATCGGGAGACCCGTGACTACACGGTCAGTTCATACGAGTTACATTGGTCCCGTGCGAGGTGTTATCGCCATTTACGGGGCCGTTTGGGGGTTGGTTTTGATTTTCACCCTTTAACGGCTTATTTTTAAGTTTAATCTAGATATTTTCAAATTATCGTCATATGCTCAAACTGGGAGACCCGTGACTACACAGTCAATTCCTACGAGATACATTGGTCACGTGCGAGGTGTTAGCGCCTCTTATGGGGCCATTTGGGAGTTGGTTTGGATTTTCACCCTTTAACGACTTGCTTTTAAGTTTAATCTAGATATTTTCAAATTATCATCATATGCTCAAATCAGGAAACCCGTGACTACACGGTCAGTTCCTACGAGTTATATTGGTCCCGTGCGAGGTGTTAGCGCCTCTTCCGTGGCCGTTTGGGGGTTGGTTTGGGTTTTCACCGTTTAACGACTTGTTTTTAATTTTAATCTAGATATTTTCAAATTATCATCATATGATTAAATCGGGAGATCCGTGACTACGCGGTCAGTTCCTACGAGTAACATTGGTCCCGTGCGAGGTGTTCATGCCTCTTACGGGGCCGTTTGGGGGCTAAATTTGGTTTTCACCCTTTAACGGCTTATTATTAAGTTTAATCCAAATGTTTTCAAAATAACAATAGGGAACTAAAATATATTTTAAGTGTCAAATAAAGAGGAATCTAAAATATGTATTAAGAATGAGAGAGCATGAAAACTCAAATAAATATTACCTTTATCATTTGTTGGTGTTATTAATGGGAGGGAGAAAGTCATCGTGCCAATAAAAAAATCCGTTGTTACCCACATCTCCCAACGTCTCATATGATCCTTGTTTTCCACCCCAAACTGGATATTCAGGCACTTTTATGAGGTCGAGTACGATATTCACTTCTCTCTTTCCTAACTCATGGAAGTGAACTGAAGATACATCTCCTGGCAGCAATTTCCTACCATAACCGACGACTTGACCAGTGTGAGATAGTATTTTGCATTCCACCATCGAGCTAAAACTTGAAATTTGGGATGTGGGGGGAGTAAAAGGACTGGAAGGAGTTGCAGTGTTTGGAGATGGTAATGCATGATAATTATGTCCAACAGATGTGAACTTTCCACTCTCAAAATTCTTTATAAAATTCTGAGAGTGTAGACTTCACACCCTCCATTTATTCTTTGAGGTTATCCACATGATCCTTCCAACTTTCGTTATCCGCATTTACCTCTTGAAGCATTTCTTGAGAAAATGTAGACGCCAATATAGATGTTCTAGAAATTGTGGACCCAACGAAACGAACATGTCCTCGCGTGTCTCTCCCAAATACATCAAAAATTGGCCCAACATCCAAGGTATCCTCTTGACCACTTGCTTGGTATACATCTAGAAGCATTTTAACCTTATCCTGTACATAAAGACATTAAAGTCATCATTTGAATTACATATTGGGTAAAAGAAGCAAAAAGAAAAACATTAAAGCTAAATTACCGCAAATGCTTTATCATGAGGCGCATAATCTCCGCCTTTTACTTTATGAGCCGATAACCATAATTCAGCACGGGTTGGTTCACGTCCATGCTCCTTTTTCCAATTCTCTGCAGCTCGGGCATAACCATAACGACCCGTGTTATGAGTAGTCAATTTCGCACAATTTTTTTTATCTCTTTATTTTTTCTTCGCAAATCCCTTTGGGCCTGTACATCTTCGTTGTCACAAAATACCTCCCAATCCTCAGGTTTAACATTTTTAGGAACATTCTCCCTCCACTTTGCAACATCCTCACCCTTCAAATTTAACCTTATCTTGGCCTTGAACTTCTTCCAAGACTCGCTAGCTTTTTTCATAAACATGATTTTTTGATTATCTTTCACATCGAAAAAATCTTTCTACAATATATGAAAGAAATAAAATTTATAATTATGTAATTAAATTTAGTAACAATTACAATTGTAGCCAAAGAAAAAAAAATAGTATACCTTGAACATTGTCCAAATTTGATTCTTATATCGCACGTCAACATGTCTCCATGTTGTATAAGAAACCGGTACATGCGTCCTAGTGAGGTCTCCCCATCTAGTAGAGGGTGTAGCTGAATTATCCCCCACCGGAAGGCCATGCTCGTTAAATTTTAATCTCTTTGTGGAAAGTGCATCACCCATTGTCGAAGAACTCGAAGCAACCTTCGAGCGGGAGTTTGATCTTGGTGTCTCACCACTTGGTGATGGATTTGTAGTATCACCCACCTGAGACATTATTTATCTGACAAGAGATTGTTTGGCACAAAAATAATCAGAATAAACAGAATATTATATCACCAAAACAACTATTGTACAATTGCTATTGGTAAACATGCTTCCATTAGATTAAGTTAAAAGTCCAATATCGGTAGCATTTTATTTAAACAGATAGCATTTGATTTAGACGGGTAACTATGAAAATTGAGTATTATGAATTAAACGACCATTTTCATAGCTACCTATTTAAGGCAGGTAGCATTTTGAGTGTTCTGACATATATGACTTAAACATTTTCATATTCATAAAATAACCATATAGCTTCTAATCCTCAAATCCCAATGAGGATATTATTCCTCTTTCAAAATACACTTCAAAACAGCCATATATGTGTGTGTGGTTATTTATATATTTTGTTATTCGGTTTTTACAGAATATACTTAGCTAAATGGTGAGACGTTCCTACCCGTTAAGACGCTTGGCCGGGAACACGTAGGCTGCTGTCTAACAACAACAAATGAGAATATACTTATTCTGTTTAAAACAAAAAATATATATATATATAAACTCTTTATATATATAAACAGTAAATATACTATATATTATATAAACAGTATATATACTGTTTATATATATAAAGAGTTTATATATATATCTGTTTATATATAAACTGTTTATACATAAGCTGTTTATATATATATATCTGCGAGTGGAGAAAACGAGCCATCTTGCTGCTGCTACTGTGATAAACATATAAACATGTGATCTTTACTAAATGAATGAATAGGTACTGCAGTTGTGATACCCAAACAGCTGCTGCTGCGATAAGATTTGAAGACAGTATTAACACTGCCCCAATAACTAAATACCCAAGTTCAGGAGTTATTCAACACATAGCAGGCATGAAAGTTTCAATAGTTTCTATAGATTAACAATGAATAAATACCCAAGTTCAGTAGATTCAATAGATTGACAATAACTAAATACCAAAGTTTAAATAGTAAAAAAATGATATCAGGTTCAAACATGAAGCCATTACATTATATGAGTTCGGTGTCTAAAAGTTCCAACAACTTCTCATTTTCCTCGAGAATGGAGTCATTCATCGTACGATCAATCTTAATCGCATCCATTTCTTTTGTCAATGTCTTGGGAGAGTGCAAAACAATCGACCACCCCTTGAACTTGGTGTCTTTACAATAAAACACTTGAATTGCTTGAGATGCAAGGATGAACATATCGTCGTGTATTGAATTTTTACTCGTGAGCTTACTAAGGTTCACCATCACCAATTTTGAGGTTGGGTGATTTTTGCAAGTATTCTTATCATCTACGTCCACCCAATCACAATAAAAGACTATATGTGTGAACTCAATATAATTCAAGTTGAGTATTTGTCTAATAACTCCATAAGAAGTTGTGAGGACCCCCTTCTTATTAAATGCCTTCATGGATACACTACTACTCTGAAAGCTGCGATTCTCTTCATATGCAGAAGTACAAAAGGTATAGACATTGCATTGGAACTTGTCATAGTTAAAAACCCTATGGAGTGGGCCATCGGCATAGGGAAATTTTTTTATATCATTAGATCTTAAGGCCTACAATGAAATGAATATTTTTTTTAATATTTTTATAGAAATAAGGTTATGATAAAAAAAAAGTACCTAGATAAAAAAGACTTGCCACGTTCCTTAGCCAAGGGATGAAATCATCAATTCTATGCATCGATGTAGTCCAAGTTAACCCAAATTTGCTACAAGTAATGAATTTCGACATTAAGAAATTTTCAATTATAATAAAATAATATGAATTAGTAATGGGTTACATGTTTACCTTCTCCACTCATCAACGCCATGGTATTGAAATAGGAGCCATCTTCGTACTTGTTCATACTGCACAGTATTTAGGGTCAACTCCTTACCTTTACCCAATGCTTGTTGACACATTGAGTCATCAAACTCATCATTGAGAAAATCCTTAAGGTTCCTCTTATGAGTTACTTAACCTCTAATCGACACATATTCCATGGTATACAAAGAAGCTTCATGTAATAAATATGCATTAGCAATGCTCCCTTCGATGTACCTCTTGTTTCGTGACCAACTTTTGTATCTTCCTATTTCTCTTTCAAACAACCATATTGCACAATATCCAGGTGGCCCAGCTGTCAATGCTTCATCGAATAAATGGTGCATGAGGTGGATCATGACCACAAAAAAGGCAGGTGGAAAGTAAATTTCAAGGACACAAAGAGTCTCTACTAATGCTTATTCTTCCTTCAAAAGATGTTCACTGAAAATCACTTTTGCACAAACAACATTAAAGAATATGCTTATCCGTTATATAGCTTTAAACAAATCCTTATGATCTGGAAATGAATGCATAAGCAACGTAGGAAGCAATCATTGCATAATGATGTGATAATCATGAGACTTGAGATTGGTTAATCCGGGAAGGTCAAGGTTAACATTATTGCTGAAATTTGATGAAAATCCAATCGGTGCCTTCAATGTTTTTAAGTTGAGATAAAAGGCTTCTTTCTCTTCCTTTCCTAATGCAAAAGGTGTTGATGGCATTTGCCTTTTATTACTACCTTCAACATATTGCATCCATAATTTTCTTTTAAGATTCAATGGGACCTTCAACTCTTCCCGGACTCTAACTGTATCTTTATTTGAAGATCCTTTCACTGAGAGAATGGTACCTAAAAGAGTCTCTGTTACATTATTTTCAACATGCATAATGTCTAAATTATATCAAATATCATGATCCTTCCAGTACTCCAAGTCAAACAAAATGGATCTCCTCGAAAAACCCTCAGTACCTGTGAGATCCTCGTCGTCACCTTCACTTGGATGATCATCATTATCTACATCATCTTCCAATGCTATTGGCTCTTTTTCTTTCCCCTTCCCTTTCCCTTTCACCTTCCCCTTCCCCTTCCTCTTCCCCTTCTCCTTCCCCTTCCCCTTCCCCTTCCCTTTAGCCTTCCCCTTCCCCACTCCCTCTCCCTCTCCCTCTTTTCAAGCACCTTCTCGAGTGATAACAAACACAGTTTGATCAACCTCTACACTTGTTAACTTTTGTGGAGCCATAGCAGTCTCTATTTTACCATTAAATGTTTGCTTTGATGTGTCGTACCTGTAAGGATGGTTTTTGGGAAGGAACATGCGAGATCGTTGATAGCAACATTTTATTGACTTACAAATATATTCAGAAGGTGTGTTTGTAGAGCAAACAGGACACCCATAATAACCTTGAGTTGAACAACCTGCTAATATCCCATAGGTAGAAAAATCATGAATGCCCCACATCAACATGGATTTTAACTGAAAATGTTCATTTTTATTTGCATCCCAAGCCTCGACTCCAGACCATAAGATCTTCAGCTCGTCGACTAAGGGTTGGAGGAAGACATAAATATTACTTGATGGTGACTTTGGCCCGGGAATCAATACAGTCAACATTGAAAACTCACGCTTCTTATACATTGATGGGGGAGGGTTGAGAGGTTGAATAATCACTGGACAACAACTATAGTTACGGCCAAAGATGTTATTAGGGTTAAAACCGTCAGTTGCTATTGCAAGTCGAAGATTTCGCGGATCCTTTGCAAGTTGTCTCCATATAATGTTTGCATTTACCCACTCTGCTGAATCTCGGGGATGACGCATAAATTCCATATAAGAGCTTGCTCGAGCATGCCAAGTCATTTCCATATAATGGTATATAACCTCTTTAGCCTAGGGATTAACGAAAAATGTCACATTACCTTCTTAGGAACCTTATGAAACTTCTTTTGGCCCATAGGATATACAATTTCCTCCCCATCATCTCCTCTGGAAGTATACTTATATCGCAAAGCACCACATTTTAGACATTTATTATAGTTTTTATGCTCTTTTCAAAATAACATGCAATTGTTAATACACACGCCATACTTAACATAGGCCATACCAAGATCTCTAATTGTGTTCTTCATTTCGGTATAACTAGTTGTCAAGTTGTTCATTTCAGGGAGTAACTCATTCAACAATCTAAAAATTCCACCTCTGGCGCCATCTAACAAATTAAATTGCATTTTTATATCATTTAACTTCACAAGAGCATACATGGTCGTATGGCGTGACGAACCAGTAGGAGGGTGCAGTGGCTCCATTGCGAGTTGATGTAAACGCTCATACTTCTTGCCTTAGCCTGTATGTGTGTGAGAATACTTTGGAACATCAAAAGTTTGGGGCCCTTCATCACCACCTACACAATTAGGTGCACTAGGACACACTTCAGTCGTGAACATCTCACAAGAATCATTCACAAGGTCATCCAAAGTCGGAATATTAGACACATCACTGTGTTCTCCAACATTAGTCTGAGCAGTGGGTTGTGATGATCGCTGGACTAGATTGAGAATTGATGTCTCCCCATGAAAATTCCATAAGGTCTAATTTATATCCATACCGTAGTCCATCAAGTGGATAAAGATTTCATCTAAAGTAACATGTCCTTACCCATTACGACAACGCCTACATGTACATGAATGTATATCCTCGAGAATAGTGTTACGCACATACGGTAGAAACTCTAACACCCTATCTCTATAAGAATCGATCTCAAAGTTTTTCTCCTTTATCCACTCTTTATTGATCATCGATGACATCCTGATGTACATGTGGATGCATAATGTGTTAAGATCACATCACATAAAACAACATTTCAAAATTTTAACAAGAGGAACTATGGAGAGTTACTAAATTACAACAATCACATATAATACATTCTAATTATCCAAATTGTCCTATATGTATTCTTTAACCCCTCATTTGATAGCTATTGGTGGGCTCTCTCTCTAACAGAAGTAATAGTTTCGAGGAACTATGGATCCTTTCTGCATCTTGACATAGTGAGTAACAGGGAAACCTAAAGCAATATAAGGGTGGGTGGACTAAGATCTAACATCCATTCTTATGTTTTAGTTATTAGACAGAAACAAAATCTCCAAACCTTAGATTTTTAGTCAAGAACACATCACGATCAACAACTCTTGTGCTTGGACAAAACCAACCTAAATCGTTTTAAAAACTTCATATTTTAGCTTAAAAATACAACCAAACATTCTACCCTACTTCTATAAACCCACGCCAATGATAATCAAGCCACATGACCTCATCAAACAATAATTTTTTGACCTATGAAATTAAAAAAAAACTGAAGATGTTCTTTACCGTCCATATACCATATCAAAAGAAACCCCAAAACCCATAATCAAGATCAATTTTCATGGTTATAAATCAACGATTTATCATTTCATGGTCACACTATGGTTACGATTTGCATTTACATGTTGATTAATTCAAGTTAACAGGCGAGTGTATTACCAATATAACACATAATCAGCACCAATAAAAACTAAACTAATGTCTAAAATTATGATACGATTGGAAAAATAATGACCACCAATTTTTAGTTCAATGGGGTATTGTAATCCCAATATACCACATCCCAACTGGTATGAACCAAGACACGGTAACAAGAAACCAGGTGAACCCAACACTCGTACAATTTCCCCGAATACATCCCAAAATCGAAACTGTTCCGCTACACCCAAATCCCAAACTCATTGACTAATCACAACTAATTTGGAACCAAAAGAACCCAAAATCGCAACTGTTCGAGTACATTCAACGGTTCAGGTACCCTAAATCGCAACTGTTCATATATATATATATATATATATATATATATATATATATATATATATATATATATATATATATATATATATATATATATATATATATATATATATAGAGAGAGAGAGAGAGAGAGAGAGAGGGAGAGAGATGTAATACCTTACGATTTGGAGATAGCGATGAGCAGCGATGCAGGAGCAATAAGCAACGATGTTGGAGTAGTAGCAGCGATGCAGAGCAACGATGATGAAGCTCCAGTAGCAGCGATGATGAGGCACGATCGCGACGGTGAGGCACGAAAGTAGAGGGAGAGAGAGAGAGAGAGTTAGGTTTAGAATGATTTGGTCTTGAAAATTTGGTCCCCGCTCCAAATTTTGGGGGGTTATTTTTTTAACGAACCATACCCATATTTGGCACAGTTAAAAATCGTGCCAAATTTTGGCACTATTTCAAACCATTCCAGATTATGATAAAATCGCCCTAGATTCTGGCACGATTTTAAATAGTGCCAGAATCTCCTTGCCTAAGCGTGCCAGATTATCATTTTTGGTGTAGTGTATATGTATAGGAATGATGTGTGAGAAATGTGCCGTGTACGATAATGATTCAAATAGATTTGCAATTTCCAATTCAGACTTATTTAATTGGATGTCTAAATTTACTCAAACCAAATAACAATTAAATCAGCCCATAAACATGCATCTACGTGTCAATTCAAATCTCAAATCAAATCATGCAATCAACAAGCTGACAAAGACAGATTTCAGGGGTAAAAACCTTTTATTTCCACTATAATTTGTAAAGGAACGATTTACAATCGGATTACAGTGAAAATACAATTTGACTTACAAAATACCCGCAAGTGTCGGTTCGTAGTTGTCAGCCCCAGAACACCGCAGCACTCCCTATGACATGCAGTCTATCAACCCAGTACCTCCCGCAAGTGGCACCTATGGTCAGCCTAGTGTCTTTCCAAGGAATCTAGATTCAGCAGCAAAACTCCCAGCAAAACTATGCTTTGGGTTCCACAAACAATTCACACAAAAAGTTTGGGATTTTGTGAATTGTAAAAAAAAATTTTGAACCCTAAAAAAGATGGAGAATAAACTAAAAAACACTCAAAACGTATTTTGTTAATCTCAGAGTTTTCTCCACACGAAATCAATACGCCTGACACCCTATTTATGAAACATTTAAGGCGGTGATGTGTCAGAGTAAAAGTACTCTCGTTCGAACGAATTGTCATGTCGTTCGAATGACCTCTGATATCGTTCGAACGAGATAGGATCTTGTTTAAACGACCAGGAACAAATCTCGAGATTCATTTTACATAGTTTTAAAATATTTGGAAACTTAGAAACCAACAATTTTACGAATATGAGGACAGTATAAAAAATCCTTTAAAATCATTTCAAAAAATCATTTAAGCTTTTATAATAATATCCCAATGTAAATGGAACTAAAACACTTTTACCAAATTCGTCCTTGTTGGGTATGATTGTTGAAGTCGTCTTGAAATTCAGATTGTTGACTGTAGATATAAGCTTCCCATTTCTTCAACAAACTTGTAGCGGTATACGACATTCTAAATGTGACGGACAATGTCCTTACAATGTGACTATATATATATATATATATATATATTGGGATTATGTGACTACATATATATGAATGTATTTGGGAAAATTCTACTGTGTGAAGTTAGTAGATATAGTAACAATGAGAAATAAATTAATCTTAGTGGGTAAAAGATTAACCATTTAAACAGTGAATAATAAAATTTAGTTATGTGGGATAAACTATTTTAATAACGTATTGTATGGGAAACACGGGTATACTACTAGTGAACGTAGATGGGAATATTGTGACTTCAATATACTTAGGCTGGGTAGCATATCTAGTGTGGGGAAATGTACATTAGGCATCCACAATAAAGGAGAGATGAGAATCTCATGTGAGAGTTCGAATCTAACATGCACTTAATACTTGCTTTATTGAAGTTTTAAATACTTGCTAATTCAAATATTTTTACAACTTGGGCTCTGACCGTCTCTTGCTATTCTTGTCTCTTTTTGCTATATATATATATATACGCATTGTATCAGGTGCCCGACCATAGGGTTACCAGACTTAGATGCTTGGATTGTTTAGCAGGTTGCAGAGGTTGTGAGAGTTGCATGTACTTGCATTTAGATGCCTCTATCATTTCTTTCAGTTCTATTCAGGCATTTCATTTAGGGCATGCATAGCCCATTCTCATTCGTTTTATCAGATAGAGTGTACTCAGTTTACTTTAGTAGTTCATTTCAGTTGCATTTGAGTATTTTATGATTTATTGGTTTGAGATTTTGAACTGGAATGTTTTATCCAGTCTTATTTAATTCAGTTGTTGATTCATATCCTGTATTTTTATATCCATATGTATGGTAATCAGTTGTTGTCTTTACACTGGGAATTTATTAATGGATTATTTGGGCATAACTTAAATTGAAAAATGTTTTGACACTATCTTAATTAATTATTAGACGATCATTATTGTATAAAATGTTTTGACGCTGTCTTAATTAATTATTAGGTGATTATTATTGTATATATTTTTCAACAGTGATGCTAAGAATGAACCAACTGCATATTATGGTTTAAATTTAATAAAGGACTGATCACCTGGTATTTAATTGGGCGGGGCGTCACAGGTGGTATCAGAGCATCAGGTTCTAGAGTCTTTAGGATCTGTGAGGCTTTTCATGTTTCAGCGTAGCATTCTTTGATGTAGAGCCTTACTATAGGGTTGTTGTATTCCCTTACATATGCGACTTATATTCTGCTTCTATGAATTATAATGTATGTGACTTATTATACGAAATCTTGTGTTCTTCGAGCACCGAACATTATAGGACGACCAACGAGGTCCATAAGAAGGACTGCAGGAGAAGAAGCCCGACAGAAGACATAGAGTAATCTGGGATTGACAATCATGACAAAAGTCACTATAAGTAATATTTAATCAAGTGATAATAGAATTATCACTCGAGAACAGTGGGTTCCCCAGGCACAATCGTAGATAGCGGTGGAGCGATTTCAGAATCACCTAGCGTAGTCGATAAAGGGGAAATCAGAAGCACTCTTTTGAAAAGTCATCGGGGAAGATGCAGAGAAGAAAGAGAGAAAGTATAATAGACTAATGGAAGTAGAAAATTCAAAGGGAATTATGTAGAGTGGAGTGTCGTGACACTCAAAATTATAACTCTTAAAGTAATTAGAGTCAATCACCACATATAAAGAAGTGTGTTTGAAATTTAAAGAAAAATTTGGGTACGGTTTGACCGTGAGGTCTTCCATTCGATGTTGTAACATAATTGCAAGTGGAATTTTAAAACTTAGCATAGTGGGTAAGATAGAGATCGATTTTGAGTGAAATGTTAAATTTCATAATGAACTTCGTACCTAGAAAAGGATCATAGAATATAAAAAGGTTTAACGTTGATAAAGGACTTTGTGTAGAATACAAGTATGGATGAGAAATAAAATTATGATGACTAATGTTGATATCGTCAAGGTTATACGTTTGCAAGTTATTTTAACATTTCATGAAAAAGTGATCCAGGAGGGTTAGAGAATCTGGCCGAAGAGCAAAATTGGACTTAACGGTGTTAGCGAAACACCACATGAGAGTATGCCCAATAGGGAACTCATTTAGATGATTTTGATTGATTAACTTCCTACAAAATGACGATGAAGTTAATCAGGGCTATAGAGGCCAATAATAGTTTCGAAAGGCCATCCTAGCCAAAGGGATAATGGGACAACTGGAGAACAATTGGGATCTAAGACTGCCCGGTCCGAGAGAAGGACATTTCAAAATGGTCAATGGGACCAATGATGGGGAAATTTCTCGGGAAGTTTCCCTATATGTAGAGAGTGGGACTACCAGGGTTGAATGTGTCCACATTGAGAAGTGAGACCGATAAGATTAGAAATGGTAAACCATGCCAGTTAGGCATAACAACGGGAGGAGTGAGATTTCCAATGGAGGAATTTGGGTCAAGAGAATTTGGGCCCAGGAATTTATAACCCGAGAGTGGTGGGTTCAGGCAGGACCAGTGGAGTCATCGGTAACAGTAGCATACCATATTTCAGGGTTGATGGCACCCAGTAAGTAAAAAGAGAAGTCAGTAAGGCCATAATTGAGACCTAGAGATTTTAGGCCAACATGTTAATAATGGGCGTGTAAGCCACATGAAGGAATAAATTATCAACAATGGAAGGGGACAACTAATTGATGAAATCCTAGATATATAACGGTTGCATATGCTCATGGGTCGTATTGGCAACTATGTGCTGGGACCCTACGATTAGGCGAACTTGGTGAAGTTTTGCTTCATCCTTATGAGTAAAGTATTAATTCAAATGACATGGGTGTGTCACAACTTATATATATATTGTAAACCCTAAAATTTGCGTGCGAGTAAAGTTTAGTGGGAACGTTAGTTTTAATAGTCTTGTTACAAACATATTTCTCGTTGATAGCGGGGCTTTTGATGTCTCCTTTGAGTGAACCGGGTTTGACCTAAGAGTATATTTTGTTATTACAAGTTACATACTTATAATAGAGTTTATTATGGTAATGTGGAGTGATTAATTACCGAATGTTTGAACGATAGTAAATTGAGTGATAAGACTACCGTGTTGAATACTTCCGGGGGAGTAATAATAATTTTGTGCGGCGCCACCTGAAATAGGGTTGGGCCCATATATATGTACATATAAAAATTTCATGGTATCATAGACCTCAACGAGTATGTATCTAGTTATATGTAATCCCGATGCGTAGGGATTTATTTAGTGATGTGACTCGAGATACATTGTGTTCTTTATCAAGCAACGAGATATAACTCGTTATATATATATAGTGCCGATAACTTAGGATAACGAGAGCGCCATGTTTCATATCATTTTTAGGGATATAATAATGGACAAGTAGACTTTTATGTCAACACACGGAGATTGTGGGAAGGTAAATATTATAGAGCGGTATCATTATGAATAGAACAATGATGCCACTGAGACAGTGATTAAGTTATGATTAGTGGGGTGGTTGAGTGTATTTTTACCATATCGGCATGCGAAGTGCGCGAGAATTGATTCAAGAGGAGTACATGACATTGGTGCAATAATGTGTGAGACATAGGGTGTATGGGCGCCCTAGGTGATTAAATTAAGTAGTGAATTATAAATGTCATGTGAATTCAACAACATCTAGTTGAGAAATCAAAGCTTATTTCGTAAAATTTGACAAAGGCTACATTTCACGAGAAACTGAATTTCTCTAAAGTGGGGGAAGAACTTGCGATGCGCAGTAATAACATCATCGCACAGATCGCGATTAAAGGTGGATTTAAGAGGAAAAATAAATGCCTCATGATATAAAATAGTGGGGGTGATGCGATAAAACGAAGCAAGACATTACTAAGTTCAAATTTAAGGTGAACCATAAGAAATGCGTAGGATTCCTTCAGTTGTTGGGGAATTCCTCGTTAGAAATGGGAGAAGTTCCCCACGAATTTTATCATGGAGTTAATTACTTCTCGGAGAGATCACGACCCTATATGGATGATAGTGGTTCGGGTGACCGAAAGCTCACGTGATGCCAGTTAGAACTAATCGTACTATGGGAAGGTACGTGCCGATCTTTATAGCCAAGATAGTGAGGTTAAATGGAGTTCCATTTGATAGCGTGTCCGATTGGGATAAGAGCTCCGTTTTTTGATTTTGGAAGAGTGTTCTCGAGGTCATAGGTACTGAGTTGTGATTGAGTACGGCCTATCATCCGCAAATGAATGGGAAAAACAAGAGAACTTATCAAATGTTAGAGAATAAATTATATGTGTACCCTTGGATCTTAGGGGAGGACGAGAACATCCCCTGCCACTCGTGGAGTTGGTATACGATTACTCATATAAGTTCATTTTTAGGCATGTTTCCAGTTGAGGTATGGCACGGTAAACCTTGTTGTTCTCATGCTCGTGAGTTAAAGGTGGGAAATATATCCTATTGCAAAGATCAGAGATGAGATGATGCTTATAGTATATAATGTTTTTAAAGTATATACTGCGTCAATAACCGACTTGTGTACGATCGTCGCGAGACGATATCGTATGTATCTAAAGAATAATTAATCTACCTAAGTGCGAATGATCGTAGGCTAGATAGTGAATATATAAAATAAGTTTAAGTAGTGAAACTTAAACGGTAAGGCTTAGGCAAGAACCTACGTGACAGGGTAGCCTGGAGTTTAAAATGAACAAATTTCAGTGTTCATTATTAAGGGTATTTGATAGCGCACTATATGGGTGGTACATAGTAGTTTACTTGGGAGTGCAATGATGCGATGCGCAACATATATACAACAATGTTTGGACCTGATATACTTTTTCCAATTTTGGGACGAAATTTCGTTGTAAGGGGGGATGTATGTAACACTCCGTATTTTTGACGATTTTAAATAATTATGGGATTAATTATTATTGTTGGATTAATTAAATTAAAACGTGGGAATTTAATTGTTCATTAATCCGGATTAAAATAAATATTAACAAGCATGCCAATGGTTAATACTTATCGATGAGAAGTATTGAATATTACTGTGGGAATACGTAATAGGGAATTATGAAATTTTATAAATTGTCGAGAGTGTGAAATATGATAGTTTGGTATTTTAAGTCAGGACGCGCGTGTGAGTCGTGTCGGTACTAATTGAATGGAATAAAAAGATATTTTTTTGTAACTCGTATGGTCATTTCTAGTGCGCCATTGAGTTTGGAAGGGTCGAGATATTCAGAAAACTCTATCCGGGTATTTTATTTGGACTTCAAAATACTTTTAGGCCTAATCGGCACCCCGTAGGGGTATTTTTGTCTTTTGAATTTTTGGGGAATTATTATGGACGAAAATTTGATAATTAAAGATGAGTGTACGTGGGTGAGAGGGAGTCTGTCAGTTTCTAAACCTACGAGAGAGAGAGGGGGAGAGAGAGAGAGAACCACAGAGGAAGAAGGAAGGTCCATAGGTGTTTTTGGTGAAAAACTCAAGAACTCGCACCACAAATGCCACAAAAGAATAGATTGGAAGATGAGGAATAAGTCTATACCAATTTCATCAGCGGACCAAACCGTAAAATTGAGGCGAGTGTTTATTGCTTCCTTTCTTTAGTAATAATTATGTTCATGTTAGAGTTGGTAATTACCCCATTGCAATAAAATTGAATTTGGTGAAAATTTGGGAGAATTGATCATAAATAAAGAATAATATGATAAGAGTTTGATTCCTCATGTAGATAGGATGATGTCCACGAATTTATGATATTTTTTGAATAAATTTATGTTTTAATTTAGAGTTATGCATATAAATTTGAGAACCAGGGTTCTTGATAATCAAATTGGGAATTTCGAATTTGATTGATGATTAGTGATCATTTAATGATGTTATATTGTTATAAATCATATATAGATGTTAAGAAGATGATTGGAATTGATTGATTGGTGTTTGGCTTGAAATCTGATAGGTTTTAGGGTAGTAAATCTGATGAAAACATAGTTACTAGAGGTTGAAGATGTAACAGTGCTGGTCGCGAGAAGTCGCACGATGTTGCGCGAAGATGGTTCGAACGAGACTTGATCTCGCGAGAAGTCATTCAAACGACATGACACCTAGTTCAAACGATAAGTCCAAAACCTGAAAAATCCTATTTCATCCCAATTCGAGTTACACAGTTAATTTGAGTGAGGAAAACTGTTATTTGATGAATTTAGCATAGTGAAGAATTATTGGGAAGGATTTGAGAATAATAATACTTTAAATATTTGGAACGACAAGTTAACCTTGGAAATTTCGAGAGAGAATAATCAAATAATTATATTATAAGTAGTAATGAGAGAATACTACGTATGGGAAATATATGTTTAGGATGGGTGAATACCTATCAATTTTTATAGGACGTGGGAATGCCTATTATATGCTTATTATTATGTGTACAACATGCCTAATCTGGTTGCTATCAGGAGGAGTTTTTCGCGTAGTGGACTGTCTTATCATGTGTTGCCCATTTGGAGGATATTTGCGTGACCTGTTTGGCTGGAGATTATGTTCGCCTCCAATATTTGTAAAATAATTTCATGGTTCGTGAGAGATTGAACCAGCAGTTCTTCATGCAGTGAGTGATGCACCAAGACATGATAGAAGAGTATGCATTGCGCCAAGTGGTCTTAACCTAAGCGTGCAGGAATAGTATATATATGTATAGGGATGATGTGACTGTATATACTTGTGAAAATTTCTACTGTGTGAAACTAGTAAGTATGGTAACAATAATAAATGCATTTCGCCAAGTGGTCTTCACCTAAGGGTGCAGAATTAGTATATATATATATATATATATATATATATATAGGGATTATGTGACTACATATATATGAATATATTTGGTAAAATTCTACTGTGTGAAATTAGTAGATATAGTAACAATGAGAAATAAATTTATCTTAGTGGGTAAAAGGTTAACCATTCGAATGATATACATATTGTATGGGCAACACGAGTATACTACTAGTGAACGTAGATGGTGATATTGTGATTTCTAACTAGTTAAGTTGGGTAGCATAGCTAGTGTGGGGTAGATGCACGTTAGGCGTCCACAATAGAGGAGATGTGAGAATCTCACGTGAGTGTTCGACTCTAACATGCACTTAATGCTTGCTTTATTAGAGTTTTAAATACTTGATAATTCAAATATTTTTACAGCTCGAGCTCTGACCCATCTCTTGCTATTCTTCTCTCGTTTTCTATGTATATGCATTATATCAGGTGCCCAACCACAAGGTTACCAGACTCAGATGCTTGGATTGTTTAGCGGGCTGCAACGGTTATGAGAGTTACAGGTCCTTGCATTTAGATGCCTCTATCGTTTCTTTTAGTTCTATTCAGACATTTTATTTAGGGTATGTGTAGCACATTCTCAGTCGTTTTATCAGAGAGATTGTACATAGTTAACTTTAATAGTTCATTTCAATTGCATTTGAGTATTTTATGGTCTATTAGTTTGAGATTTTGAACTGGAACATTTTATCCAGTCTTATTTAATTTAGTAGTTGATTCATATCCAGTATTTTTATATCCACGTGTATGGTAATCAGTTGTTGTCTTTCTACTGAGAATTTATTAATGGATAATTTGGGTATAACTTAAAATGAAAAATGTTTTGACACTAGCTTAATTAATTATTAAGTGATTATTATTGTATATATTTTTCGACAGTGATGCTAAGAATGAACGAACCGAACATTCTGGTTTAAATTTAATAAATGACTGATCACCCGGTATTTAATTGGGCGGGGTGTCATAGATATGTATAGACATTAGCTCGAGACTTATTTATTTCAGTCGATTTATTTCTCGTAATGTTAGAAAGATATTTTATATTAGTGAGAGTTGGGACTTATGTATTGGTTCAGTTTATTATTTCATTTCCTTTTTATGCGTTGGTGTTTTAAATTACAACTTTATTTTACGGTATGATAATAAGAATGGTATGAATTGTTAGATAAATCTCATCTTCGGCGTATTGTGTCTGTCCAACCTTTACGTGAAAAATAGAGATTGTCACATAGGTTTTCCAGGGAGTTTAGGCTTACTACTTGGGTAAATGGACTATAATACGGACCTAAGACTAATAATTAAATTGGTTCCCAATTGAAAATAAAAAAATTCCATATAATTTCCCATAATATATTTTTTCTTCGTTTAATTGTTATTAATTTCACTAAATAATAATAATTGTACTTCAATTTAATTATCACAAAATTACTCGAGTAATGAGGTCTTATCTAGAAAGTTGAATTACACATAATATGATTCCTAGTGTAAAGCATAATACCCACTTGATGAAATTCAATTTACTGCTAATTAATTTTCTTCAATATTTATTCTTTGATCTCAAACTTAATTTTTGTTACTCTTCCAGATTATGAAATAATCCACTTATCAGGTTTACTGGCAGAGTCAAAAAGTTTAAGTTTATCAATGGGGCATCACAATTCAGGATATCTCTCGGAGGCGGATTCCTCCGGAATATGAACTCAAATATACCAACACAATGATATTTCAGTTAGAGGATATTTAGACCTAATAAATTGAATCACATCCATAAAAATTAAAGCAATACTTATGTGAATATTTCAATCCTTATAATCCCGATATTGAGTGTCTATTTACATTTTGTAAATATTATGAGATTATTTAAGTCTAATCTAGTCAGCCCTAAGACTAGAATCTCACACGTGGTTCTATTCAATACATTCCTGATGTCCTGCTATAGTCCTCTTTGAACATCAAAAAAGTTCCTGAATAATCAAATAAGTTCGGTAGTGAAGATAAACTACTAAGGCCCTACACACAACTTTATCGATAGGATTTCAACTCCCTATTTAGGTTGTGAACTGTTTAATTAAAATAGAATCGAAATTCTGATCTTCTCTGATCAGTCCGAACCCAACTCATCAAAATTCATACTAAGTTTAATTGATCGATATATATATATATATATATGGGTGGATGAAGTCTAGTTATTAAAACTAAATGATTGGTAAAGTTAAATATCCCTAAAATAAACTTGTAATCCTCAACATTGAGGATAGTTTCTAGGATTTTTTTTAGTATATAATATATATTCTAGTTAGTTTGTTTTCTTTCAATATTGAACTAAGTGGGCTGAGTGTTGAGCCCATTTTTGAGATATGATAATCATTATTTTAAAAATATATTAATTTCATATTGATTATGTGAGAATTTACTTTTGATTAGATTAAATTTGGCTTCCGTCTACCGTCAATTAAAACTAATCCCGTCGAGTATTCTAATTCTCTTGTAAAGTGAGATTTCTCGCTGGGAGCTTAAATCAACCCCACCTTGAACTAGACAGATTTTTCATCTTTAAGTTATGCTATAGGGACATTCCATAAAACTTATGTCCCATATAATTGAATAATCGACGTTGTTTGATTTATAATTAAAGAGAGTGACTCAATTGGGGAGGATATTATTGACTATCTTACATTCAAATTTGAATAGTGGATGCCGTGATTGATTCCCACCATTGGGGAGGACATATAAAGCTAACGTGAAAAAATTAATTATCGCATTCTTTTACGCCGATGGAGACCGTGAATATTATGTTTAAACCTCCTTCCCACTTAATATTTTAAACTTGAGGGCATTTTTAAATAATATTTATTCGATTATAAATACCCGAATTAAATCGCATGTAATTTTCTAATTGCTTCTACAAATTAAATTAGGAATGTTTTGGTTTTATCACCCGTTCAGTTTTCCTAATTAGACGTTACCCACCATTTTTTTTCCTTTTAGAGTGGTATACCACTCTTTTTTTATGATTGATGAACTAAATATTAAGTGGGTGAAGTCCTATTATGAAAGCTAAATGGGTGGTAAAGTCAAAATACCCCTTATCAAAAAATAAAGTCATACATGGTTTTAAGAATAAAATCCCAACATGAATGTATTGAGTGATAGATGCGTGTGAGTCTTGACTATCAATCTCAAACAATACATCATGTAGTGTTTCAGATGGAGGTTTAAAACTATATCGTTTTGAACATTTTATGATAAATTTAAGGTATCCCATTGTGGATTCTATTTTTATACTAATTATAAAATTTCTTTTTTTACTAAGGCATCATTGATACTTTAATTTTTTTTATAAAATAATAGTTTTATATCTCCCATACTTATTAATAATTAGAATTCCAAGTACATTCATTTTAGATGAACATAAATTTAATTCTCAAATGGTGAAAATATTTACTATTTTACGTTTCCTTTGACGAAAGGAAAAATATCACCTTCACCTACAACTGTAAATGGGCTGGGTTTGGACCCAAATCAACGTGATCAATTTTCTTGGATCATGGGTAAATTTTAAACCCCATTACATGATTAATTGATTATCCGATTATTAAATGGATAGAAACAAATCCAGCCTAATTCGACTTACTAAGAACCAAAATTTGATTAATAATAATATACAATATAAATGAACACGTATTTATTATGCGTAAATGTATACACTGGTATAAGATATTTAAATATTATGAATACAAGCACAAATTTAATATATATATGTATATCATATCTCTTTGGTGTATATTGTCTTTATCCACCATGTAGTTATCGTTATTTGACTTTAGCCACCGTTTAGTATTTTTTGACTTAAATCACCATTTTGAATTTTAGCAACGAAAAAGCATCATAAAAGTGAAAAAATGTTGTTAAAAGCGTAAATGATTGATAAAGTCTAGAGAAAAACAAGGCAACGACTAAAGTAAAATAATGATAAGTACATGATGTAAAATGTTCAAAACGGATCTAAATTTGATTAATAACTTAATAAACGGATCCGAGGGACACTTGATGCCATTTGGATCTAACCCATTTGCATGCTTACCCCAAACCAAATAGGGTTTTGTCACATCTTTTTTATTTTATTTTTATTTTCTAATTTCACCCCATTGCCTTATGAGTTAGCTGGGAACTTTTAAGACAACGTAACTTTCTCTACTTTAAATGCCTTTCTTTGGGTTTGTGGGTGCAATTATTTCTGAATAACACCCTCTTGGAATATACACATTTCGGTGCACTCAAAAGCATCAAATATCGTTTGTGCAAAAGTGCATGTATGCTACAAACGTGCATTGCATGTTGATGCTTGTCTTATTACCAAATTTGCCTCGATTCTACATCAGTAAAAACTGTCCTCAACCTTATAACAAAGCTGGCAATACCTTATTGTCATATATAAGCTTTAAATTCTGCTCTTGAATAAATCTGTTGTAAACAGACTAGTACAAAGAATTTAATTTCAGAATAAGAAGTTATATGGTAATACATATTTGTACCACATTTCTTGGCCAAAATGGTCCCATATGAATCAGGAGTCTGAGTTTGGGTCCTTTTTTGGGTGGTCCTTTCTGTAAGAAATTTGAGTACACCTCACCCGTTGGTTTCTATATCTTGAAGATTGATTGTAATCTAGTACGTTCAAATAGGGACAAAAAAATTGATTGCAAACTAAAGCACTAAAAAAGGCTACATGAAAGAAAAAACCTAGAAGAACAACAAGGATTTAAGTTTGCATGCAAATGGACAGTTGTCTATGCAATGTATTAGGTTATTCAAGATTGGACGGTATTATGGTTGCTTTATGTAGAACTTGAGTTTGGCTCATATCCCACAAAATTCATGAAATGCTTGTAAATTGAAAGTGAAGCTCATACAAAGTACAATTACTTAATACACTTTAAAAAAAAAATTGGAGGACGTATCATTATTGACTCGTTCGATACGCACAATAAACAGTTGGCCTCGCAACCCAGTTTACCCGTACACTTAGAGATGATCTTAGGAGGTGGAAAATGCTATGCATACTATGTTTTTATCATAAGTTTGTGTCCTAAATGTATTAAGGTGTTGTACATGGACCAAGAGTACAATAATTCAATGCATCGAAGACACAAATTCGGGACAAAAACTTGGCATGCATAGACCATTTGTTATCTTATGAGACGTATTGGTCTCAGTCCCACTGTACATAAAATTTGGTGATTTTTTTACCTTTAATGCGCGAGCCTTTACACTGATATTTTACGGTCCGTGAAGATATTTTAATAGGAGTCGATTGCAAATTTTTTTAGGGTCATATACCAAATAGTTTCTCGAACATTTTTTAATACACATTTAGTCTAGCGATTTTTATTTTGCATCAAAAAGTCTTTTACCATGCTGCTGGCGCAGATATTTAAAGATAAAAGAATGATGGATGTTTTAATATAAATTAAAATATTTGAACTAAATGTATATTAAAAATATTTGAGTAACTTTTTAATATTTGATCCATTTTTTTAATACAAAAATAGGTAACACACACTAAAGTTTCATGATTACGGACGTTGTTTTACCAAGTTGACCATATGTTTCGGACCTAAGGCTAAACATATATTATTGTACAAGGTTGAGCTAAAATAGCTCTTCATCATGTCCCACCATCTTATTTGGTGTTAATTTGGTGTTAATTTGGTGAAATATATCATTCTATATGACTTTTATTCTAACAATTGTGGGAATATATTCCTACTTACATAATAACGTTAATTTGTTATATTGGGATGAGATAACGCTTATTTTAATTTTTTTAACGTTAAAAACAAGAGTACATTGATTGTAAAAATCAAAATAAAAAACTATGTGACATTAAATTGTGGTTTTCCTATTGGGTATCAACAATACTAAACTTAATAAATCAATTTGTTTTTTTTGTAGTATATCATGAGGTATTCGGGTCAGTTTACGCATACCTTCACTAATTCTTATTCGCGGTTCGTGACTTCACTAATTCTTATTTGCTGACCAAATATTATTTTGATAGTGTCGGGGCTCGAACTGGGGACCAAATTCAATCCACCCCAAGACTGTCCCAATGAAATTTATACCACTAAACCAAGAGGCATGGATTTGACTTTCAAATTACTACTTGAATTTGATATAACAATTTGATCTCTGACCATAAGCCGATATTTTACTCAAGTTGCTTCAAGGAGTTTGGCAAGTTTTGCGGTCCTTTATTACATGCACCCAAAACCAAGTTGAGTTCATGGAGTTGGTTCAACCAATTTTTGGGTCTCAACAAAACAATAATGATTTCATTTTGTATTAAAATGTTTTTAAGAAATAATTTAGGGTATGATTAAATACACTCAAGTATTAATTCATTCTAAAAAGTATATCAGAAGTGTTAATTAATACTGTTTTGTTAATTATAAATTCGAATATGAATCACAAGGTTGAATCATGAATAAAACAGTTTTGACATGAATCTAGGATGTTTATCGTCATGTAATCACAGAACTGAAAATTCCTTATAACTATGATTTAAAAACTGACCTTTGTTCATCGTTGTTGAACGGATTAAAATGACTTGAATGCTCCTTTCTTGAACAACCCGGAATATGAGAAAAACGAATTTCGGATTTTCTCTCCCTCCTTAGAAATAGTGTGTATTGAGATGAATCTAGATGGTGTAGAGGTCTCTATTTATAAGGGGAAGAGGGCCGAAATCCTAGTGGTGGTGGGACTCTTTCCAAGTCTCCCACTAATGCCACTAACCATCATGTGACTAACGGATAAGGATTACCCAAATCTTTTAATAACTTTATTTATCACATTCCTAATTAATTATCTGACATTTATTAAAACCACATAAATGGGAAATTTCGAATTTAATACAATTGAAATTAAATAATTAATTTCGTCACTAACATTAATTTTCAACAGTCTCCCACTTGGTCTTAATAATTCGTATAATTAAATTAGGTATCATAACGTGCACAATCATTGATAAATTTTGCTAAATCAAATGATTCACAGATGCGAGTCATGTCGGTTCCATGCTATTCAAGAGCTTAGTTCATTCCATGTACCACAACACCAATGTTTCATTCAACTAGCCTTTAATATTAGGTATCATAATGGCCTCATAATGTCCTTTTAAATAAGAACTATTTTTGTCAACAATAATTCATAATTATATGCATGCATTCACAAAAGACAGAAATAATAGAAATCAGAAACACTTTTATTGAATTCAAGTAATACTGTCAAACAACTAAGCCAAAATAGCAATCATAGTCCAACTAATCGAGACCCGTCTCCTTGACATGTTCCATAAAGGTCTTCGGAGATAGTCTTTTCGTAAGAAGATCTGCTATGTTATCACGCGTACTAATTTGATCAATTGACACTCTTTGTTTCTGAACTTCTTCTTTAACTGATAGGTATTTCATCTCAATATTCTTAGCAGCCTTAGTATACCTATCGTTCTTCGAGAAGAAGGCTGCTGCGACATTATCACAATAAATTTTCAGCGGCTTAGATATTGACCCCATAATTCTAATCCTGAAATAAATTTTCGCAGCCATAATCCATGATTTGTAGCTTCGAAGCAAGCTACGTACTCAGCCTCCATAGTAGATGATGCAATGACACTTTGCTTAGCACTTTTCCATGAAACGGCTCCTCTAGCCATAGGGAAGACATAACCCGAAGTGCTCTTCCTATTGTCAAGGCATCCCCCAAAATTTGAATCTAAATAACCAATCACCTCAAGGTGATCAGTCTTCCAATATGTGAGCATGTAATCCTTGGTCCCTTGCAGGTACCTCAGAACTTTCTTTGTAGCTTTCCAATGGTGAATCCCCGGATTGCTTTGATAACTGCCTAGCATCCCAACGGCAAAACTGATATCTGGTCTAGTGCAGACTTGTGCATACAACAACCTCCCTACGAGCGAAGCATAAGACATGCCTTTCATGTGCTCCCTTTCTAAATCACTTCTGGGGCATTGACTTAAGCTGAACTTATCCCGTTTCTGAAGTGGAACATTAATGGGATTGCATCTTTGCATGCTAAATCTTTCTAAAACTTTGTTAATGTAAGCTTTCTGAGATAATCTTAACATTCCTCGTGATATATCCTGAGATATTTCTATCCCGATCACGAAGGACGCCTCACTTAAATCTTTCATTTCAAAGTTTTTAGAAAGGTACTTCTTGGTTTCACTTAATAAACCAAGATCACTGCTGGTGATAAGTAAGTCATCAACATATAGTACTAAAAACACAAACTTACTCCCACTGATCTTCAGGTATATGAACCGATCAACAGTGTTTTCCTTAAACCCAAAGGATGTAATGGTATCGTGAAACTTAATGTACCATTGACGAGAAGCTTGTTTTAGACCAAATATTGACTTCTTCAACATACAGACCATGTTTTCCTTTCCTTCCTTTATGAAGCCTTATAGATGTGCCATGTAGACTTCTTCTTCTAAACTCCCATTTAGAAAAGCTATTTTTACGTCCATTTGGTACAACTCCAAATCATAATGAGCCACAAATGCTAATATGATTCTCAATGAGTCCTTCTTTGAAACTGGAGAGAATGTCTCATTATAATCAATGCCTTCTCGTTGATTAAAACCTTTGTCAACAAGTCTAGATTTAAGTCATTCGATATTGCCTTTTGAGTCAAGTTTGGTCTTAAAGATCCACTTTCACCCAACTCATTTTTGTCCTTCTGGCAATTCGACTAACTCCCAAACTTTATTGTCATTCATAGATTTTATTTCTTCATTCATGGCATCAATCCGTTTATCGGAATCATCACTATTTACAGCTTTTTCATAAGAAACTGGATCATTAATATTCCTTATGTTGAATTCGGTCTCTTGAAGGTATACCACATAATCATCCGGAATTGCCGATCTCCTTTCTCTTTGAGATCTTCTTAATGGAACTTCCTGTGGTGCTTCAAAAGTTTCATCGGTTATAGTCTCATTATGTGGTTGTTCAGTTGGTTGATCATTCACTTGATGTTCATTGTTATTGATTGGGTCAATGATCGGTTCAACAACTACATTAGGAACAACAGGTATGTTATGAACTCTGGGTATAGGAATTTATACCCTAACTTCTTGAATGATTACCTCCCTTTCTTTTATACTCCCACTTACTTCACCTTCTTCAATGAATTTAGCATTTCCAGTTTCTATGATTCTAGTTGTATGATTTGGACAGTAGAATCTATATCCCTTCGACTTTTCTGGATACCCTATGAAATGACAAGATAATGTCCTAGGATCCAATTTCTTTTCATGAGGGTTATAGATTCTAGCTTCCGCTGGGCAGCCCCACACACGTAAATACCTTAAATCGGGTTTCCATCATTTCCAGAGTTCAAAAGAGGTTTTTGAAACTGACTTACTAGGAACCCTATTTAAGATGTGTATGACGGTTTTTAATGCATGTGTCCACAAAAATGTAGGCAATTGAGTCCTACTTATCATACTTCTTCCCATTTTTATAAGGGTACGATTACACCTTTCAGCTACACCATTCTTCCAAGATGATCCTGACATTGTGTATTGGGCACAAATACCTAATTTTTTAAGGAGTTTAGCAAATGGGCCAGGGCGTTGCCCTAACTCGTCATATCTACCATAATATTCGTCACCTCTATCAGACCTAATAATTTTTACCTTTTTGCCTAGTTGCCTCTCAACCTCATTAATGTATATTTCAACGACGTTCACAGACTGAGATTTATCATGCAACATGTACAAAATGCAGTATCATGAAAAATCATCTATAAAGGTGATGAAGTATTTTTCTCCCCTAATGGATGGAATATCAAAAGGTCCATATATGTCTATATGTATTATTTCAAGTAGTTGGGTGCTTCTTGTGGATCCTTTCTATATATGTTTGGTCTGTTTTCCTTTAATATAGTCCACACATACATCATAATTAGCCCAATCCAGGTTACGGAGTATTTCATCTTTAATGAGCCTTTCAATTCTCGGCCTTGATATGTGCCCTAATCTTTTATGCCACAAACAAGCATATTTTTCATCATTAAGTGTACGTTTCATACCAACATTAGGATGCAGGGTCACAAGGGTTTCAGAAAAATTCTTTTCAAGATTCAATCGATATAAATCATATAATAAAAATCCAGAACCAACATTATTAGAATTTTTAATCAAACCAAAATCATTGTTCTTAAATTTAATTGCAAAACCATCTAAAGCGAGTTTAGAAACAAAAATTAAATTCCTAGAAACTGTGGGAACATAAAAGGTTTCTTGCAAATCTAAAATAAATCCAGTGCTTAAAATCAGGCGAAAGACTCCAACAGCTTCTATTTTAGCCTTTGCCTTATTGCCCATGTAGAGAAATTTGGATTTGTTTTGCGGATCGAAATGAAGCCCTGCATCGAATTAGAAACATAACATATAGAACCAGAATCAATCCACCAAGTGTTAGAAGGAGCGTTAATAAAGTTTTATTCGAAACAAACATAAATAAAGGGCTTACCCTTTTTCTCGAACCAGGCATTTCGTTTATGACAATCTCTCTGGAAATGACCCTTCTTTTTACAGAAGTGACACTTGTCTTTCTTTTCCTTCTTCACAGTAGCAGTTGATGGTTCAGCTTGATGAGACGACCCATGACCTTTCTTAATGCCCTTGCCGAACTTCTTCTTAAAACCAGCTCCTTTGACTGTAAGGTTTGCCACCTGTCCCTTAGTCACATGGCCATTATGTTGCTTAAGCCTTCCTTCCTCCTGTACCAACATTCTTTGTAAATCATTTACATTCCACTTGTCTTTTATAGTGTTGTAATTGATTTGGAAAGGCCCATACTCAGGAGGTAGGGAGATTAGGACGAATTGGACGAGAAAAGACTCATCCACTATCATGCCCAAAACTCTAAGTCTAGCAGCCAGATTGGTCATTTCTATAATGTGCTCATTTATGGTTCGAGTACCATCGAGCCTTATAGTGGTCAGGTCAGCCATCAGTTTCCTAGTAAGGGATTTATCAGCAGTGCGAAAGCGTTCCTTAATGTTGTTCAAATACTCTTTCGCTTTCGTAGTTTCAGGTAGGGATATCTTAATGTTAGCAGCAACACACATTCGCATAACCATTAGGGCCAACCTATTGGATCGAGACCATACTTCATGGATAACAATTTCATCCTCGCTACTGGTATCAGTAATAGCAGCGGGTTCATCACACATAGTTGTCATGCCCAGGTCAAGAACCCCTAGGCTGAACTCAATTTTCTCAATCCATTCAGAAAAATTAGTTCCATCAAATTTGGAATAGGAATGAGCTTGCGAATACAGGTTAAAGGGAACTGCAATTAATAACAATGTTCACAAATTAAATTTTCACACACAACAAAAATTGCAAGCGTCGAATATTGAATTGTTGACTAAAGATTTTGGCATATTTCATTTACAATCTGAATATCACAGAATCTGTGTTAATCATCACATAATATTCAAATTTGTAAAGATATATTACCCTATAATTCATTTACCATGGTCCCATAATTTTGACATCTGTGTTTGTTGCCTAAACATTTAATACCATGATTAATGGACTTAATGTCAACTATTCTGTTTTTACAAAAACTAGTTCTGATGTTGTTCAATTCAGATATTAGCATGTGTTGCGCTTCAATCCAATTTTATAACTGACATTAGAATAAGTCTTTAATGAATGTAAGTATATTATTCGTACATGCAGTCTCCCTGTGTTTGGCCTTTGACTTAACTCAAATGAATAATTGTTTACATGTCTCAACTTAAATATAGTTAATCATGCCTTAATATTAACTATAATACATAATCTATCAATAATTACAAAGATACCAATAGTAGCTTAAATGCCCCAAAAACAGAATTGCCCAGGTATAGTAAAAAAAACATAAAATACATAAATTTTACCAAAAATGGCAAAAATGAGTTTCACCATAGAATCGAAGTAAAACGTGCCAGAAAACCAAAACTTTTTGCAGAACGTTAATATCAATTTTCTACAAGGATTTATAAGCCCCGAGATTATTTCCTAAAATGGCAAAAACTGAGTTTTGAGGGCCTTAACGATGTCAAAATGCAAAAGTAAGGTGGTGCCCATTATTATAATGGGTTTTGTTTATTTCGACGTTTTCAGTCGACCATGTCAATTTCCTAAAATTCCGAGAAAGTTTTGACCCTTCATTCTCACCAGTGAGTATTGGCGACAGAAGAAAAACGTCACAGAAAATCTCAGACACACTTTAAGAGTAGATTTAATGATAGAAATAAGACGTCGCAGAAGGTCTCAGGTACAAAAGCAATTTCATTCTTAATATCATAACACAAATTTGAATTACCATATGTACGATTATCATATTGCTTAAAAATTTTCAGATTTCCAGAAAAACAAAATTTCCAGATTTTCAGAAAGAATTTTTTTTTCAAATTTCCAGATTTAACAAAAATTCCAGATTTTCAAATTTACCAAAATTCCAGATTTCCAGATTTTCAAAAGATCATGAATCAGAATGTTATAAAGGAGTTTTCATTAACGGAAAATATGAGATTATAAACCGCAAGCTCTGATACCACATGTTAATTAATACTGTTTTGTTAATCATAAATTCGAATATGAATCACAAGGTTGTATCATGAATAAAACAGTTTTGACATGAATCTAGGATGTTTATCTTCCTGTAATCACAGAACCGAAAATTCCTTATAACTATGATTTAAAAACTGACCTTTGTCCATCGTTGTTGAACGGATTAAAATGACCTGAATGCTCCTTTCTTAAACAGCCCGGAATATGAGAAAAATGAATTTCGATTTTTCTCTCCCTCCTTAGAAACAGTGTGTATTGAGATGACTCTAGATGGTGTAGAGGTCTCTATTTATAAGGGGAAGAGGGCCGGAATCCTAATGGTGGTGGGACTCTTTCCAAGTCTCCCACTAATGCCACTAACCATCATGTGACTAATGGATAAGGTTTACCCAAATCTTTTAATATCTTTATTTATCACATTCCTAATTAATTATCTAACATTTATTAAAACCACATAAATGGGAAATTCGGAATTTAATACAATTGAAATTAAATAATTAATTTCGTCACTAACATTAATTTCCAATAATAAGTTCAGATTTATCGCAAAATATAATTAATTAGTGTTACTATATATTATTTTGAAGTATTAGAGTACTCATTTAGAGTGTCTTTAGTCATACCGAATGATTTATTATAAACTGGATTGTAAAGTCATTCATATCTGATATGCAACTCAAAATAGTTATTCCAAACAAACCCATTAGGCTGGGCTAAACGTTTGCCTACTAATGTAGCGATCACTCGCTATACGCATCCAAATTCCACAGTAAAGTTAGTCATTTTTCCAGCAAAAATGAAATCTTCATGGTCGTCTCTTGCAGTATTTTTTACTAGGTGCATTATATGTTTGTTATCTTACCGGCAACACGAACGTACAAATTTGTTAAACTAACCCAATAACAACATGCAGTAAGAAAAGTTGGTAAGCGTGATATTACACTTTGTTTGTTGTGTGACACATTAATTTGGCTTTTTGTTTTTTTGTTTTGTGAAGAGTGAAATGCTTTTTATGTATCTGATGAGTGAAATGCTTTTTATGTATCTGGTGAAATATTTATTTATTTAGAGTAATTTTTTTGTTAGTGGTAAAATATTTATTTTTTTGCTGAAATGAAATAAAATATATTTTATTTTTTAGAAGTAAAGTGCATAACCGCTTCTGTTACCTCTACTTTATACATCTATTGCGATGAGCAATGCAAGGTATAATAAATAAATAAAAAATAATAAACAATCTCACATGTCTTGTACTTGGGCTTGTTTGATATAATTCATAGAGTGATTTAAGTTTTTGATATTTACACGAATCTCATGTCCCTAAATTTGTATAAAAAGTCTCAGACTTCACATTGAAATCCCTTAAGGTAGTACGAAGGGATGGTCTAAACAAAAAGTCAAATTTTAATTTTTCAAATTAAATGTTAAACTTAAATATAATTAATCCAAATAAAACTTTACACCACTTTTAAACCAAGCTGTTATGATGAAATGATTTACCAAATTTTATTTCAATCTAAAATATACATCTAGGTGATAGAAGATAAAATAAATAAATCAAAGCACAACACGTCGATGTACGGGGGGAAATCATAACGGGGAAAACATTGGACGACTCAATCAGGAAAATTCATTATGATAAAGTTTTACAAAAGTCAAAAAATTACTTATTTAATGACTCGATGCCCTCACAAGCCGTGACGCATCTTCAATCTTTAACTTTTGCTCCACAGTCCAATGCAGAAATCTAAATATGCAAGCTGTCATAACGTGTGAGTTCACACACACCTCAATATCACCCGATCCAGACTCAGCAACTATTTACGGATATGGAACACGGACACACTACTTCTTCACTGCAACATCACATCACTGAGTCCACCGTGTGTAAATAACAAAATGTGTATGAAGTCCATCGCATGAAACGTTTCTGAATTAAGAATAAGAGAATCAACTTCTTGGTGCCCATAAAACAAGATCTCAAAGCATATATAACAATGAAATTTATATCTTTAATACTTTGGGTGAAACCAGGGTTTGAGAGATTTTGGATATGTATAGGAAAATATTTTTGGCAAAAGTCCTCTAAAAATAAATGCATGAACCTTTTTATATAGAAAAAATATTTTTCGAGAAGATTCGTTCGAATCAAACTGCAAACTCGTTCGAACTAAACCAAACTCGTTCGAATGAACATCCAAACTCTTTCAAACCAACTTCGAATGAGCTTTTTTCTTGGCAAGAAAATAAATTTCTTTATAAAAACAATTAGGAGAAAACGCCTCTCCAAGGTGTTTATTACAAGCGCTAAAGAATATTAAAGCAAAATGAAAGAAAAAACTTTCAAACTATGAAAATTTACGTCATCATGAGCGAGAAGCTGAAGGCCTTAAATTATTTTTAAGGGTTGATTTGTCTTCATCAGTTAAAATCTAAAAAGAGTCCAATTGAGGATTTTTAATTTTTCCCTTTTGTTTAACTCCAACCCCCATGTCGTGGCTAGTTAATGTTGAATCTTCCATGTTGCCTAAGAGTTCAAAGGAATTTTTGACCTGATTATTGAAAATTTGTTGTTGATTTTTCTCACATTTTTTACCAACGGAGTCATCAAGAAAAGAACGAGCTTTAGTAGAATTAGAAGGCGTTCCTAAATCATACTTAGGGATATCGATATAAATTTACTCCAGGACTAGTACCATCCTTTACTAACTATACTGAATCATTTGTATGAGCTGATATTTCCTCATTTGGAATGTCCTCTAAATGGGGCATTTCATCATCAGATAGTGACTCGTCATTACAAGTAATAATAATATCTTTTGTAGAAAAACTCTGATTTTTTAATTTCGAATAATCTTCACCAACTAAATTTGTTGAGAAACTATTACCTCCTTAAATTTTGGATTAACCTCTATCATGCTATCAATACACATGCTATCTGATATACCAGTTTTAAAATACCTCTGCCTATCTTTTTTGACTGAAGTAAAGTAGAATCTTGTTGCAAAAAAGTATGAGACAAAGACTCTTCCTCATTTTCCAATGAAATTTCCTTTTTCTCAGTTCTTTTTTTTCCCGAAAAAAATCTAATGAGAGCTTACCAATCTCATTGGCTTAAAAGTTTACTCTATTCTTGGACAAAAAAATGCTCCTACTTTTATGGACACTAACCTAATCTTTGTCATATGTGCTTAATAGTGTATCATTTGACTGTTGTTTTTACTTGCCATATACCAACTGATGAACAATGGTTCTATTCACCGTATAAGAATCTTAAAGTGGGTGTATAGTAGAATGTAACTTCTTTTAACCTTTTTACATGAAGAAATAGGATGCCCAATGCATCCACAAAACTCACAGAACATAGGTGTATTTTCAATAATTATTTTTATGGGTATTTTAATGTCATCATTCTCCAGAATAACCATACCGGGCAAATAAAATGAGAAATCTATGTCTAAAAGAATCCTAGAAAACATGCCAAACTTGTTATCTAGTGTTTCTCTATCAATCTTAATGGAATACCCACACCTCTAGAAATTTCTAACAGCAATCGAGAATGCCCAAATTCATCGGGAAGATCTATAAAATGTACCCAAGTATGGGCATTTGATGAGACAAAACTTGAAGGGTTAAAATTTGGATACCAAGTCATTGATTTAGAAAAACCTACATTCAATTGGATTGTCCCAATCATCCAAGCCTTATATGTGTCATCCATGGATTCAAAATATAGAGTATAAATGCCTTTTCCTTTGGGTGTATGCTTCCATGGTTTTTGAGGATCCCAAATTTTTGATGGAGCTTTCTTTAAAGATCCAACAGTTATATTTTGGCCCTTAGATACTAACAGTCTTCCCAACAACTTAGACTTACACATTTCTAGTTAATCTTGGTATATCTTCTTTGAAATTTTGATGAAGGGTTTATCTTCTTGATAGTATGGTTTCGATAAGTTGATAAAATGAGAGCAAAAAAAGTTATAGAATCGGATTTATTAGTTCCCGAATCAACATGTGCACCATTATTTACTGCATTTTCATATGATAGTTTTTAAGTTGAACAGATCGTGGTTAGAAAATTTTAAGGAGGACAAAATTATGACGGAACTAGACCTTCTAGCTGGACATTCTTGGGTATTTGGCTGTGCTTCAAACGAGCTTTAAATGACATTAGTTCCGTAAATGGAAAAATGTTGTTTGATGTTCATTTAAACGAACTGTTAAACTTATTTGAATGAAACCAGCAAAGTCATTCGAAAGACTTTAAAATACAAAAAATTCTGTTAAAATCAACTCCAAACATTTATAAAAATAAGCACTCAACACGAAACATGAAGAAAGAATGTGGCACGAAACATGAAGAAAGAATGTGGCACGAAACACGAAAAGATATGAAATTTCTGAAGCTTTGTCGATATGTCTTCAATCAAACACATCATAGGCTTGAAAGGTCAATAACACAAAGCCTAACCTATGATTCATAATGTTTTGTTCATAATTAAGACAATATATATAAATTTACTTAATTTGAAATTTGTCCTTACAAAATCTCCCCCTTTAGCTATTCTGTGACAAAACCAAAAACAAAACACATATGGGCCATCAAGATATCTAAAAGACTCAATCTCTAACCCCTAAAGGAAATAAATACAGACGCTCAACAGACATGTTTGTTGAGTTGCTTTGCTCACTTATAAACTATGTCGCATGTAGTAAACCTGCACATTTAAATAGACCTTTAAATGCAAAGAGAATATATAAATAATATAAAGTCTACATAAGAATAAACCCTCCCATATGTCTAATAATTCCTACATAGAGAATATGTCTCGCCATCAGTTAAAGATCTCCTGTTAAAGCTGAAGTGAAAGATACAATTTCTCCTCCTTTTTGTTCAAGAATAGACAAGGGAAGAATGTATAAAACTATTTCACCTCCATAAATCATCCCCCCCCCCCCCCCCCCCCCCCTAAATATGAGGACGTGTAAGACTAAGAGAAATTAAGAAAGAATAATAATATCATGCAATGGTGTAAAGTGCAACAAAATACAACATGGCAACACAAGCACAAATAATCAAAATAATAATCAATTAATACCAATATTAATGAACATATGATACCTACTAGAATGTAAAATAAAGCATGAGACCAATGTAAACACTCAACAAGAGATGCCAATATGATACCTACTAGAATATTCACCTTATGTGGGTATCTTGTGAGACTTTACCTTATTATTATGAGGCCCAATTATAAAGAGAGCTTGAGAGATTGTATTATGTACTCTTTAATGGAGTTTGCCTAATAATCAATATAATTACTATTACCTGTGGACGTAGACACCAAGTTGGGACAAACCATATAAATTTGGTTATTCTCATTTCTTTCTTTGCTCTACTTAATTCTTGCGACCATATACCAATGTTTGACGATAACATATTGGCATTGTTTGTGGGAAATGAATTTCTATGTTATTTTCCTCTATTTTTGATTTCTAGGGATCAAGGATACCCGATTATAGTAAACTTGGGAATTACGAATAGATTTACTTTAGTTTGAAAGGGTTAGAGATGTTTCAAAATGATTTCAGTTTAATTATTAAAAATTTCATAGACCTTGTTATTCTGCTATAAAGATGCATTCCCCGTTAATCGATTTACTCTGTAGTGTAGTATTCTATTTTTTCACTTAGATTCTACTAAAAATGTCTGAAAATGTAGAGAGTAGTAAGGTTGGAAATGGATTAACTCCCACTACACTGGTTGGATTAGATGATTTTCAAGGTATCATGTAGATTTTGGATAAAACCCAGGATGCTATGCTGAAAAATGTGAAGCAAATGACTCAAAGTATCACAGTTGTGTAGAATGACCATAATTAAATATCGTTACTACTATTGTTAGGGAGAACTCGTATCTAAGGAGAAAAATTCCATCTCTATCCCCATACAAGGACACGAGTTAAGTACACCGTGAACGATCTTTGGAGAACTCAAGCAACTGGATCAGGGTTCAACTAGTGAAATGAGCAAGTTTAGAAGGAGGAAAAAGTTTGATCGAGATGATTAGACTTAAGACGGGGAATTACCTCAACAATTCAATCAACTGAGGATGATGAATCTTACACAATCGAGAAGACCAATGTTCTGGAATGGTTAAGTAAGGGGAGTGCTTTTGATCATTTGGACTCAGATCTAAGGGTAACCAGAGGACATCCGCTTAGAGAATACATAGAGGAATATCGGATATCTGAAACCAGGAAAGTTTCCTACTCTTCGAGATCTAGGTGAAGTATGAGAGGCTCATCCAAGTTCAAGCACATTTCCAGAAAGGAGGAGAATATGACTGAGAGCTAGCTACAATATAATAAGTCAAGAAAGGTTGAACATACTAAAAAAGGTATAGTTGTAGAAAAGGTCCATACAACATTTGGGAGACCGATTGGAGACTTTATCAAGACTGAAAACCCTTTGTAGAGGAGTTATGCACAAGAATCTCCTTTTGTAGCATCCATTATGAGTTACCTAACCCTGGAAAAGTTCAAGCCCCTTGTGATAACAATAATGTATGATGGGAAGATAGACCTAATGTACCACATAGAGCAATTCCAAGCTAATATATATATATATATATATATATATATATATATATATATTCTCGATGAGGTGAGATAAAGGGTATTTTCCAGTACACGTATGGTACAATGGGCTCCCAAGGGAGAACTAATTTTAGGCAACTAGCCGACTAATTCACTAAATTTTTTTGATTCGACATGAAACCTAGGAAGAGGGTTTCTCACTTTCTAAACATCAGGCAGAAGGAAGATGAAACAATGAGGGAGTACATTACTAGGTTCAATACCAAAATATTGGAGGTAGTGGATTATGATGAAAAAATACACTATAAAAAGTAGTTTTTGGGATGAGTAAAAATCAATTCCAAAAGAGACTTTAGCCATCCCAAATACATTTTAGTATGGTATTTGAGATGCCTAGAATAGGGGGTGGGGGGTGGGGGGGTGGGGGGGGGGTGTATTTTTAGCACCCCATTTTTAATACTTTTTGAGATCGTAACATCAATCTCAAAATGGATTTTTTAGAAAAAACTAAGTCGTCTAAAAAAGTCATCATTTATGGGATTATTTTGAGACGACAAAGAAGCCTTCTTGAATAACTGATTTTTGAGATGACAGCAACAATCTCAAAAGGGTTTATTGAGATGGGAATCAAGACGTCTCAAAATCCCATCGTTTATAAGATCATGCTTGAGATAACAAGGAATCCGTCTTTAATAATTTTGGCTCCAAAGTTAGAATTACACCCATTCTAATATAGAGTACATTCCATTCTTACATCCATTATAGAATATATTCTATATAATCATAAACAAAATATGTTAAAAATAATATATAACATCTTTGGAACCCATTTTAATAAATATAACATACAATTTTTCATTCAACTATAATTAAATTTTAGTTTTTATACAAATAAAATCTTTATACACAATCAACAATTCCAACATCATGTTCACAAACCTAAATCAAAGTTGCTTTAATTAAAATATTAATGTTAATACCGAGTTTTCCAAATATTTCACTCTTTCCATTAAAAAAAATACATAAAACCCATTTATTCCTAACATAAAACGATGCCAGCAAACTATTTTTTTTACCCGTGATCTTAAAGCATATGACCTCCAATAAAACGACTTTAGTGATTTGACTTGTCCATAAAAGGTTTTCACCCTCAATAATATTTATTTAATGTCAATTACCTTAAACAAAGAAGAATTTTTTAATAGTTCTTATAGATGAGAATCTTTAAAAACATTATCAAATTTGTATGTCTTCATATTAATTACATTTACAAACACTTAATATTCTTTTAAAAGTAGGCAAAGCCTCATTTTTTTATTCATGAAAATTAACCTATTTAAACATAAAAATTAACTAAAAAATAACTACAACAATACCATAACACTGTAAACAAGTAACTGGAAGATGGAGAATTTTCTGCTGAAAAATATAAAAATATATACAATATATCCTAAGAGAAGAAAATCTCGATGCATGTAACCTACCTAACACTCCCTCATATACATATCTAGAAATAAAATAAACATGTTTACAGTAAAATACATGTGTAATTAGCAAAGTATCTTTCTCTATACATAATAAGTAGTGTTTTCGATCTTATAATGATTGGATGTGTTATTACCTCATCGATATGGGTCGTTAAGGCATTGGAAGCACGATGAGGGATAATACTCTAAAACAGACTTTGTATTTCTATTCTCATGTCATTTTGTCTATGTAGTAGTGATTGTTGGAGGATAATTTATAATTCTTCGAGCTCTTGTCGATGTTAAACATCTCGATCTTCAGCTTCTTGTCATTGTGGAGGCTCTCGATCTTCGATGCCTTTCTTTAGATGCTTAATATATTCCAATCATGCGTGAGTCTAACTTGTTTATGTAGATGTTATCCTAATACCTATGCCCTTTATTAAAGTATAACCATGCCCTCCTTGTCCAACCGCATCCGTAAAAATCTCATTCATTGCTTCCGGATAATTTTCCTCATCTTTTGGTAGCTCATTAAGCCGTCTCTCAAGCATTGCCTACCAATTAAAGATATATTATAAATTAATGAACATAATTTAAATCTGTAAGAACATTAATTATTTTTAACTTAAAACAATATTTAGATAACTTTAACTACATATTGGCTTCAGTTAGTATATATACATACTGCTCTATCTGATGATCCATCTTTAACATTGAAAGGTTTATTATTCCAAGCCCAAGTGGATTTTTACATGCTGATATCATCAACAGACTCTCCTTCTACCCTCTAATAAAAAATAATATATATTAATATTCATTAAACTAAAAACTATAAGTGTTTATAATACCAAATTCTAACCTCCTCGATATCTTTGCATGTGGCTTTCGCCCTATCCTTGAGTAAGCACATTCACCTTCACGAGTCTTAGAGTTTTGATTCACTATATCCTACAAAACAAGTTAGAGAAAATAATAAATTTTATATTACTGTTGAACTAGATTTAAATATACTCTTCTTAAACTATTGAGTTGTTATACAATTATTTTCTTTAGGCCCCAATATTTCACCAAAGTAGACCACTGATCTTTGTAGACTCCGGGGCCTATGTTTTAACCATTTTTCACATATTTAAAACTTTTAATAGTGATTATTCTTTAATCGTTCTTCCATTGCTTATTCTTTAATCGTTCTTCCACTGCTTCCAAGAAGCTCCCATCCCTGTAAAGAAAATTTATTTAAAACCTTTCGGTGCATTTGTGTTATCCTAAACATAAAAAAATAATAAATTGGTTAGAAATTTAACAAACTCATATATAAAGAAATAAATAAATCAAATTGAATTGAATTAATAAACAAACTTCAGTTCATTCTAAATCCCCTAAAGAGTTATTTTTCACCTCATCCCAAGATAATATTGTCAATGAGAACAAATTTCCACTCCTTTCACAGTAGCCTAATTGCGACATCAATTTGCATTCAAGCATATAAACTGGCTGACGATGCTCATTACATTCTAGTATATTCTTTTTCTTATTATTCCATTCAATCTATGGCTTGGAAATTTTTCTAACCTTTTTCGCACAAGTGGGGGTACTCTTTTTACCAAATTTTTTTTCGATAAAGTATATTTTTAACACTTTATTTGAGATGACTATTATTATGTGAAATTTTATTATGTGAAATGTAATGTTAAGTGAATTTGATATATAAAATTGTATTTCTACCTTGATATACTTGTGGGTTCCTCACCATCTAAAGCCATTTCATTATATGGAGGATTTATATTTTCTCGTGGATCATTAATTCGCTCGATATTTTGGGAATGTTATCATGTATGGCTATGAAATAAAGAAACATGATCCCATGAGTTACAATGTGAGGTATCTCACTGGGATTTTAATTAATGAATCTGTATGGCATCGTCAATGGATGTAGTTCATTATGGTGCCTCACGTGCCATCTGGGGCCTTGGAATGGGTTATAACATCTCTATCCAATGGGATATCGATCCATGCCTCTTTAAATCGTTTTTCATTATGTGAGTGGTCATTTCTCGACTATGAGATCGCACATATTCAAACGATGTGGATGCTACTCTGCCATGGATATGTATATGTACATATAACATGCATAATCAAGTGAATTACACAATAATAAAATTATGAGAGAGAATAATACGTTAATTATACATGAAATAAAATATAATAAATACATGAGCATAATAGGTGTAATAAGACACGAGCATAAAAAATATAATAAATAAGTAAAGTGAAATCAATATGTCAAAGATGACTCAGGAAGGAAAACAAATGACAAAGACGGAAAGATAATTATTGTGAGTGCAAAATTATCGCAATGAATATTTTCCAAAAAGCAAGAAAATACATAAGGAATATAAAACAACCAGACACAACACAGAATATGCATGGTTCGATAACTTATCTACGTCGACAGAGAGGTCACTATTTTTATTAAGTTTCTCTGAAATGTTAAAAGTTTCATCCCCTTGACCCGAGGTGAGGGTGTTACATTTATAGTAATGCTAAAGAGGTTGAGTTGTATACCTAACCTTCACTGCTTGAGTTTAGCTCATAAGGTGTCCCCGAATATCTCTCTTAAATTATTGGTAACCTAATTCAATCTTATCATGATGTATGTAAGCACATGTCAAGTACACGAATGTAATTATCTGTTAGAGCTGGGCCGAACAGTCTTGTAGTATATGGGTTGGTTGTCTATATTCGAAAATAGGCCTGATGAATAATTTAATTCCCATAATTTCCCCTAAAATCTATGGGTTAAGGCTTGTTGGACTAGCATATTTTAAGCTTGATGCAAGTCTAGGATCCACTGTCGTAAGGTCGGCATGCTACATTTGTAATATCCATGAACTACTAAGGGTACGCTGGTCCGAGCTGCAATATAAAGCGCCAAAACATTCCTCAGGAACTTTTCCTCATCCTTTATCACAAGGTTCAAACAAAGTTTAGTTACTGGAAAACTGCCACTTTGCATTCCAATCTTTCTTCATCGCAAACTTCACTCAGATCTTTCCCTCTTGTTCTCTATATTTTCAGAGCCTCTTCACACCATTTTCATCTTATAATTCCTTCTACCTTCCTTCATCGTTTTCTTTCAGTCTTCATGTTTAAATTATTTCTTTAGTAGCCACTATTCATGGCAAAGCTGTTGAAAAGTTTAGAGAAATGTACTTCATTCCTGACTGGGTGGAGATAGATTGTGCCCCCATGCCAAATATTTTTGAGAGATGGATAAAGGACACTAGATTCATATCTTTGTTATAGTCCAGGGGGTTTAACCTTCTCCCCAGACTATTTATTTTTAGAAATTTTCAATTATTTTGAGGTCGTTCCTGGGCAATGTGCCCCCAATTCCTGGAAAATATTGAATGGGGAACATGGATCAATGAAATTTATGGGACCAACTAGGGGGTCCAAAAAATTCAATTCTTTCTACGTTCGGTTGCATACTTTGGTGATCTTCTGTACCTGAAAGCGAGGAGGGCTAACAGAATTCTAGTTGTGAACCAGCCTGATTACAATAAAGGATACAGGGATCAGTGTTTTATCACCAAGAACTAGCAACATCCTCCCCTGCTTGAGGGCTAAAGGTACCGAGGGACCTTGTGCCTTAACTCGGGGGGAGATCACATAGGTCGTTATTTGTCTCTTCTTTATAAATTACTGATTTTTTTATTTCTATTACTTGCCTTATTTGTTGATGTATGCTTTTTCTTTTTTTGTGTAGCTTGTGCTAAACAAAGAGCCTTATCACAACCATATGAAGGTTGCTGGCCTCCTAAAGGTCTGGAAATTCAGGTATAGATTGCCTAACAACTAACATCCTCGGTCGACCACCTATCTCCTTAAATATACTAACACCACTTCTAGTTTCGGTTCTCGCTCGATAGATGATATCCTTGAGATCACTCTTTTGGACGAGGAGACTTATGATTCGTCTAGCTCAATTGATATAAATTGTTACTCCCAAGGAGAAAAAGAAGAAGAAAAATAAAAATAATAATAATAAGAAGACCAAGTGGATACCCTAAGGAGGAGATTGTTGTGGAGTAATGATTTCGATGCCGATGAAGCCCTACTTTCTACGAGGGTCTAGGTCTTGAAAAAGTCAAAGGGGGATTCTTCCAAAATTGGTGGCTCTATCTCAGGATCCAATGATAAAGAAGTAGAGAAGAAGAATAGAGAGAAAGAGAAGGGGAGAGAGGAAGATAAGAAGAATAAGGCTATTGAGACCCCTATGAACTTTTTCTTCTCTCTCCATTAGTCCTTAGGGTGATAGTGTGGCCCTTAACCCAACCTTTGCCCCCAGTTTGCTGAGGGGGAGTTGCTTGTTGTAGATCATAAGCATTCAATGAAGTTGGGTCCTGACCAACTGTCTCTAAAATATGCTTAGGCATTTCCTTTGGTAAATGTTCCTTTCTTTATTCATTCAGTCGGTTTGAACGGTCATGCTTTCTAATTTTTGTTCCTTTTTTTGTTTTACAGTTTGTAGCATATTTTGACACTCTTCTGGATGGTCATATCGACCAGTCGAGGAAGAACGAAGAACTATCTGAGGTTCTGTAGAAGGCCAGGTAGGACTTGGTGGATGCTTCAATGGCCTTTGAGCTGAAGAGGTAGACCACTGTACATGCGATGACCGAGTTAAAGACGGATACTAATCTTATAGCCTTGGAAAAGGCAGGCTCATTGAGGAGGTCAAGAAGCTATAAGGTGAGTTCCACGATATTAAAGAGGATAACTATGTGGAGGACTGGACTACAGTGTATAACGATACAAAAATCCAAATCTCTTATGCCCATAATCTATCCTTTAAGAAGGGATGGGACCAAGCTTTGAAGGCAACATGGGTCCTTCTTGGCTTAGAGTTGTTCGAGAAGCATCTATCAGGTCCTTTTTCGATTGTTAAAGAGGAACTTTCTACTAGCCAGCCTACTGACCAAGTTGAAAAAGTATCAGACCAGGTCAAGATGTTGTCGACTAGATAAAGAAGACTGCTGCAAAGGGAAAGGCTCAAGAGTTATTCGAGCAGGTGAAGGATTGAAGCTCTATAGATTTAGGCTTTTTTATTTTATTTTTTCTTAAGTGTTGTGCTTTATTTTTCCTCTATTGTAATGGCTTCTGCCTACCTCTTCAATTATTAACAAAAGAAATTTTTTCTCCTTCACTAATATTCCCTATAACTATTGTTTACTTTACTTCTTATAGCTTGATGTCGAGGAAATTTCTTCTTCCAAGAACCTTGATAAGATACTAGACCTAGACAAGAGTGAGTAAGATTGTCAGGCATTCATAAAGGCTTGCAAAGCATTGAACGCAAGAACATAAGCATACAAGGACTAGTTTGAGATGGTCGTCAAGTTAAAGGATGACCTCCAAGACTTGGAGGACATTGGCTCCTTGATGTAGAAGGAGATATCAAACCTAAAGTCCCAGGTTAGAAAAGCAAGGATGTAGGCATAGTTAGAGAGCTAGTTCAGTTGGAGAATGATGCCCTAAGAATAAACTCTCTAAATCAGAGGAAGATTCCTAAAGGAAGAGTATCCTCATATTAGGGTCATAGAGAGACATAAAGAGGCTCAAGTTTTATTTAGGATGTGTCCTCAAGCTACTTGGTCGGCAGGCTATGATGAAGGCTAGAGAGATGCACTTGTAAGGTTACAAGAGGTGCAGGGAATTGCGTACAAGCATGGGTGGTTGAAGTCCTATAAAGTTCTCAAAGAACCTAAAGAGTCTCAGCTCTATTATCACTAGGTGGATTGCCCAGCGTATTGTCGACCTCCATTTGGGAAGGACGAGCAATGGATTCCTCTGCATGCTATCCCTCATCAGCTGCATAATTACTTCAAGGTGGATCCTAGTAGCGAGGATGAGTTTTCCCCTAATCCTAAAGATTCCCGGAGAAGATAAATAGAGTAATTTTTATCTCGTCGACCATAATGTGCTGTATATTTCTTTGTAATTTTGATCGTGTAATTGATATGTGTTGTACTTTATGCTTTTACAGACTAAGTAAAGTTAATATCAATTATTATCGCATTTTTCTATTTCATTATGCCTTTGCATGAATTATTCCATCTCCCTTACCTTTTAGGTCGTGTCGTCACACTCCCTTAGACCTTGGAAAGGCAATGGTAAAAATGCACCTAGTTAATGGTCCATCCATCCGTTTAAGGATTTTAAGACTAACTGGAGTTTTCTTTTATGCCTAGAGATCCCCTGTAGGGATTTTTGTTGTTTCCTAGCAACTCATGAGGTCATTTGTGTTTAAAGATGACAAAGAAATATGGACCCTATCACTTCACTGAAATAAATTGATAAGCTTATTGTAGTCGAATTATGAGGGCTTGGGGATTTAGCTTAATTTCAATAAACTGAATAACTTATTGTAATTAACTTGAATCCTATTCAGCATGAGGAAGTCCCTTGATTGGAATAAGATGAATAACTTACTGTAATCAAGTGAACTACTAATCCACACCCAAAGCCGAGGGATAATTACTTGGAAATGACGCATAAAATTTGAGATAATCAAGACATTAAAGCAAAAGGGACTTTATTTATTCATAACATAAAATGATAATTGTGAGCAACGTAAGCTTGAAATAAAAAATTTCATAAAGTTATGCGCTTAGTAAGAAGTCTATAAGTACCTCTTAAGGTTGGCCACATTACACACCCTTGCTATCTCTCATCCCTCCACTGTTTCTAAGTGATAAGCTCCTTGAAGGTCATCTTTGACCACCTTGAAAGTTCCCTCCCAATTTGGCTCCAGTTTGCTATCCAATGGTCTTACAGCGTTGCTGAGAACTTTCCTTAGGACGTCGTCTCCTACTTAGAAATTCCTCAGATTGACTTACCCTTTTGTTGTATTGCATTGTCAGTTATTGCTGATATAAAGCCAACTTAACCATAGCTTGTTCTTTTCGTTTATCCGCCATGTCCATTTCAGTGCTAAGTGTATATTCGTTCAGTTCTTGGTCGGCTATATTCATTCTCATATTTGGGAGACCAACTTCAAGTGTTATAATAACTTCCATCCCATAGGTAAGTACGAAGGGTGTTTCCCCAATCGATCTCCTGGGCGTAGTATGATATTCCTAGAGAAATTGGGGAAGCTTATCCACCCAAGTGCCTTCTTCTTTTTCCTGACTCTTTTTAAGGTCATCAAGCATTGTCTTGTTAGAAGCTTCTGGCTGGTCGTTACTTTAGGGGTACGCTACTGAACTGTAGTGGTGTTTGGTTCCATGGTCATCGCAGAAGTTCTAAAAAGGTCCTCTTTCAAATTGTGTACCGTTATTAGTGATAATGGCTCTTAGTACCCCAAAGCGTGTAATGGTGTTCTTCCATACAAATCTCATCATGTAGGCACCCCTAATACTGGACAGTGGTTTTGATTCTACCCACTTGGTGAAATAGATAGTGCCACCCAACAAATACTAAAGATTCCCAGGTACGGTATGTATTTATCCCATGATATCCAACCCCCATTGTGCAAATGGTCCTGGGCTAGTCAAAGGTCTTAGATCATTAGCCGATTGATGAACCACTGGAGAGAACTTCTCGCACATTTCAAACTTTCAAATGTAGATGCTTGTATCTTTTGCATATATGGCCACCAGTAGCTCTCCTTGATTGCTCAGAATTCTAGAGATCTTCCTCCTGCATGACTCCTCCAAACCCCATCGTGAAGCTCATAGAGAACTTGTTTAACGTCTTTTGGGTGGAAGTATTGGAGATAAGGACATATGAAAGATCTTCTGTAGAGTTTCCCTCCAGGATCAAGAAAAAAATGAGCAACCTTTACTCTCACTTGGTGAGCTAGTTTCTTGCTAGCCAATAATGTCTCGTTCTATAGGTACGCGACGATTGGGTCCATCTAGTTGGGACCCTTTTCAATATTGAGAACCTGCTCAACAATTATCCTCTTGTCAATACTAGGATTAGTGAGGAATTTCACTTCTATTATTCATTTGAGGTAGGAGTCTACTATTAAGCTTCAGGATGCTAAGGCGTCAACAAACTACTTTTCCTCGAGGGAACTGCTGAATATAGATTTTTTTGAAATTCGCTATAAGATCGTGAATCAGGGCGAGGTAAGCCTCCATCGTATCATATCTTACATTGAAATTACCACTGACCTGGTGGAACACTAGTTTCAGATCGCTGAATACATACGAAACTTTGCCCCTAGTAGTAGGGTCTTGTGTAGGTTATCTATTAGTGCTTCGTACTGGACTTGGTTATTGGAGGCTTCAAAGCTTGACATGATTCCTTACTTAATAATGGTATCTTTTAGGGCTATCAAAATAAATCCTACTTCCATCAATATATAGGGTCCAGTCCTCGTACTGTGCTTCAATGTTTGATGGCTACTCCACAAGCTATTGGTCAGTTAACCCTTCTCTCGCGAGTTATGTGATAAAATTGACTATGATCTTCCCCTTAATCATTGTTCTTCGCTGAAAGTGAATATCAAACCTTTCGAGATCGATTGATCATTTTAACAATCGTTTATAGTGGTTGGCTTTTCGAAATAAATCTTTAAGGGGGAATGAAGTGATTACGATCACTGAGTGGGGTTCGAAATAGTGTTTAAGCTTCCTTGAGGTGATTCTCAGAGCATAAGCTAATTTCTCTAATGGCAAGTAGTGCTGATCGGAGTCCAAAAGTGTTTTACTAGAATAATAAATAGGATAATATCATCCCTCCTTCTCGTACACTAAGGCCGAGCTGACTGCATGGCTTGATAGTTCGAGGTAGAGGTACAAAGATATCCATTATCGGGTATTGCTAGTAAGGGTGGTTTGCTGAGATAAGACTTAATCTCATCTAGGCCTTTCAAATAATCATCGTTCTAAGTGATTCCCTTATCTTTCTTGAGGATCTAAAAGGATGGTCGACATCAATTCGATGACTTATAACTGAAACGGTTGAGTGCTGCAAGCATCATATTAAGCTTCCGAATATCATTCAATGTCTTTGGTCGATGGATCCTATTGATAGCATCAATTTCATTTTGATTGGCCTTAATTCCCCTCTTGTTGACCAGGTAATCCATAATCTTTCTTGACTGGACAACATATGAGCATTTTCTCATATTGAGCTTTATTTGAAATTTCTTGAGTATTTTGAAGGTGTTGGACAAGTCTCTGAGGTGGTCATCCTTGTGTTTGATCTTAATTAGTATCTCATCAATATAAACCTTGATAGTATCTCCCATATGGTGCTTTAACATTTCGGTGACCATCCTCTAATAGGTGGCACCAATGTTTTTAAAGCCAAAGGGCATTACTTTGTAGCAGTATAACCTCACTAGGATGATGAATGATGTCTTGTTCTGATCGGGATAGAATAATAGGATTTGGTGGTACCCCGAATAGGGATACAAGAAGCTCATTCGTCCATGCCCTACTATAGCGTCGACCAAATAATCAATATTCGGTAGAGGGAAAGTTCCCTTGGGCCATGCTTTATTGAGGTTAGTGAAGTCGATATAAACTCTCAAACTGTCGTTACTCTTTCGCACCAACAATGGATTTGAAATCCACTTGGGGAATTGAATCGCCCTAATGGACCCTACATACAAAAAGCTTCCCTACTTCGTCCTCCAAATCTTTATCTTTTTTTAGGGTTGTTTAGTGAGCCTTTTGAATGATTGGCTTGAAAGTTGGGTCCACATAAAGGTAATGGCATGCTACTTTGGAATCAATCCCTGGAAAGTCATAAGGCTCCCAAGAGAATACATCTAAGTTTCTCTTCATAAAGGTGATCATCTTCTTCTTTTCGTGATCGAAGAGTGTTGTCCCGATCAAAAAATTTATCTGCGACATGTTATCATAAATATTAACCTCCTCTAAGCTCTTGACAACCCTACCAGTGTCGGTGGACCTAGGTCTCCTCCACCCCTGGTCTACCGTAGTTGATATTTTGAAGGGGTAACCCTATCTCAGGCTTCCTCTGGGGAAGATTCCTTTTCCTTCTTAGTTTCTTTACGAGGACGGATGGCAACGATGAAGCACTTTTGGAAATGTCTTGGTCGCCACGAATCTCCACTACTCCCTGATCAGTATCACTTTGAGTTTTTAGTGGTAGGCCGATGACACTACCTTTATAGTGGGAAGCCACCTACTGCCCATAATGGCATGATAAGGAGAATCAATATTTACCATTAGGAATTCAATCATATTTACAAAATTCCTTTCCCTTACTGGCAGGACTATTTTCCTCAATAACATTGTGATATTTCTTGTGAATCCGACCAATGGAACAGATGCCTCCTTGAGGTCATCTAGGTTGAGTTTCAACTTATGAAAGAGATCCAAGTACATTACCTCGGATGAACTCCCTTGATATACCAGAATCTTGTTGCCATCCCAAATTACAATCCTAAGGGTGATTACGAGGGCATCGTGATGAGGGGTCCTTACCCCAATTAGGTCTTCCTCTATAAAGACAATGTGCTTATTATATCAACGTCCTTCGGTAGCCAATGCTTTTTGACCCGGAACATTACGAGGTCAATCTGGAAGGCCTACATGACTTTTGTTACCTTCTTCAACTCAATACGAATGATGTTTCCATAAATCTGCTTGATGTCAAAGGCTCTATGGACAACTGCAAACTCCTGTCCCATGTCATCATAAAGGACATTATCTAGCTTCTAGTTACTATTGGCTCCGACCTTATCAACATTCTTGTCTATGTATTCATTCAAATGCCAAGCATGGTCCAGTTCCTCTAGATGATATTTCAAGGATTTATAGATCTCTGTTTGGCGGCTGCCTTCATTAGGAATTCACATCTCAACACGTTATTCCTGTTTATATGGTATCCACCCATAGTTTTGGGCCACTTCATAAATGGTTAGTCTTTGACGTTTCCCAAGATCTTATAGATTGGTTCCTCGAAGACAGTGTTAACAACCTGAAAGGCTTTTGAAGGGTCATCCATATTCCCATCCTTCCAACCGTTCTTGCCCTTATTCTTGTTCCCCTTCTTGAGAGTATAAGACTTGTCTCCTCCCTTGTTAGCTTTAACGTGTCCAATTTCTCCAGGACTAGGGTGAACTAATCCGCTTGACTTACTCACAAATAGACTTTTGTGGATTCTTCTTCATCCTGAGTAGTAAGTCCATCCCCTTCGGGTGGGAACTGTTGGTTATAAAGTGAATAGTGAAGGCCTCAGCAAGGGCCTTGAAGATTTTTACTGATTTGTGTGGTAGTCTTTCAAACCACTGCCGAGCTACATCATATAGTCTATAAGGGAATATATAACACATAAGGGATTCATTATGGTTCCATAGGGTTATCGCCTTCCTGTACTACCTGACATGGTCTATGGGGTTAGTTTTGCCATTGTAGATCTTGAATCTGGGAAGGACAAAGTTCTTTGGGGGATCTTCTTATTCAATTGACCTTGAAAAATCATATTTCATTTGCGTGTTGAGATATCTCCTGGCTAACTCTTTAGTAGACTTAGCCCCTCAGTTCGTTGGTTATTAATCCACCTCTCTCCGGACTAAGCTCCTTATGTCATCTTTTGGATGATTGTCATTTCCGTGGCATCTTTCTGATCGATCCCGATCGCGCCTGAAACTCTTCCCTCGTTTGCGAGTCAGTCCACTCGTGATGTTTTCGATTATTCCCGCAGAGATCTCTCTCCATTTGTTCTAGTCACCTCTAAAGGCGAGCATTTTATTCCATTGGGAGGCGTGTGCCTCCTCTTGCTCTTGAATCCTAGCTTTGTAAGCGTCGACCAATGTGGATATTTGTCTAGACCTAGGAGGTCCATCACTTTCTTTCGAATACTATCTTTCCTGATGAAACCTCGGATTTTGCTCTTGGAAAACTTCAGAACTGACCCAAGGGAGAATGGGGTTAGCCTAAACATCACTAATCTAAGGTAGGTTGCTATTGTGGTGATACATCATGGAAATTCCTTCCAGTGGTTGCTTTCATAAGAAAAGTGTGACACCCCGCTCAATGAAATACCGAGTGATCAGTCCTATATCAAATTAAAATAGGAATCTCATCTAGTTCATTCTTAGCATCACTGTTGAAAACTTTTTAAAACTTACTAACCACCTAGTATTCAAAAGTAGATGTCAAAATTTTAATCTTTTTATTTAACAACAATAACCATATAAATATCAATACGAACGATTCACACAAACCATGAATCTAAAGAATTACTGAATACATTAATAAATGACCGACCGAATAAACAATCAGAAGAAAACCAACACCCACTAATATAATCCAATAAATAATAGTAACTAGTACAAAGTCCGATTGAAATGAAAATAGTCGGGGCAACACTCTCGAAAGAAATATCAAGTTGCATCCTACTTTAGGAATGAAATAACTGAAGCGTCTATGCCCAAATCCTGCAACATCCACACCTGTTACAGCTATGCATCCCTGGAAAAGATCTTTAAGTTTGGCATCCCTATGGCTGGATACCTAAAAGGTTTTGAAAATATTTTGCAAGTATGGATCAGAGCCCAAAGTTCTTTTGAAAATATTTTGCAAGTGAATTAAAATGCAACAATTAAAATGTATGAATGCTCTTCATATTTAAGTTGGTGTCGCACTCCTTTGAGATACATTTGACCCCTCTGTGACACCCTGCCTAATAAAATACGAGGTGATCAGTCCTATACCAAATTAAAACAGGAATCTCAGTTGGATAATCCTTAGCATCACTGTCGAAAACATTTTAAGACTTACTAACCACCTAGTATTCCAAAAACTGGTGCCAATTTTAACTTTTTAATTAAACAAAGCAGTACATGCTGAAATAAATATAAACCATTCACATAACTGAATAAAACTCAACTAAAATAGTTAATTACACAACTTGCATAATAAACCATTGGCCACCAAAGTGAAATAATCCAATACAACATTCCACATCGGAATAAAACAAATCTGAAAACTGAACTGAAAGTCTGGGCGACATGCCCTAAATAAAACTGGAACTGATGAGTGATTCCTACTTGAGGAATGAATGAATGATGCGTCTAATCCAAACTCCTGCTAACATCCACATATGCCGCAGCTCCGTATCCCTGGAATAGAATATCAATCCTGGCGTCCCTGTGGCTGGATACCTAAAAGGTTTTGAAAATAGTTTTATAGCAAGGGTTAGAACCCAAAACATTTTGAAAATATTTAGCAAGTGAATTAACTGCAGTAATTTAAAATGCATGAATGCGCTTCATATTTAAGTTAGTGTCGCACTACCTTGTGGACATTCTCACCCCTCCACTATTGTGCACACCTACCGATTACCTTAACCCCACCTAGTTGTGCTACCCCGTCCAACTAGTCCTGGTATAACCTTCCCTTTCCATACTACTCTAACCCGAGTATAATGATTCCTGAATTATAAGTTATTTCACAATTAACTTAATTAATTCCTCTTAAATAGTAGCATATAACCGTGTCACAAGTTATATAAAGTAAATACATCACACACTGTATTATTACCCGTATATAATATTTACTACCATTATAAACGTTCCTTTGCCACAAAATCCACACATAAAACATACGTATATCCATCCCTTCGAGTATACCCTCGCCGGATGATTCCCTCTAAAATGCTATCTCACTAGGTGTGCTCACAAAACCTAGTTTCCCCAAGTTGGAATCGCTCACCAACTTGGCCAAAAATATAAACGTGATGGAGGCGGTCATATTCCTTCCCTGAAAGTGAGATAAATCCCTCACCCATATATACCGGACGCTATGACCTGGGTATATACTCACCCTACTCCTCAAGCTAGGGGATTCACCCACATCGCGCAACCTCCCTTGATAGCACTAGAGTATATAAATTAAGTAAATATCTAATCACTGATATTTAATAGCACACACAATATATACACACATCTATATATATACTATCACTACACCGTATATATATAATATAAACCTCGGCATTACCGTGTACTCAGAGATCCGTAACCCTAGCCTGAAATTTTCTGAGTCTATGTCCCGACTCTCTTAATTAATTTTCTCACTTAATAATTTATCATCTTCCTGAGTCTGTGGTCCGACTCTAAATAATAATACTCTACACAATATTTTATGTGAAATTTTGCCCGAGTTTATGATTCGACTCTTATTTAATTAATTTACACATTAATTAATTAACACAACTCCGAGTCTGTGGTCCGACCCTCATTTAATTAATTAATTTACACATATTCGAGTTTGTAGTCCGACCCTCATTTAATTAATTTACACATTAATTAATTAACCCAAATTCGAGTCTGTTATCCGACTCTAATATAATTAATTCACACCTCAATTAATATTCTATTTTTCCCGAGTCTATGGTCTGACTATAATTAAATTAATTAACATACCTATTAATTTAATACCTTCCCGAGTCTATCACCCGACTCTAATTAAATTAATTAACACTCCTATTAATTTAATACTTATCCGAGTCTGTGGTACGACTCTCATTTAATTAATTTACACATTAATTAATTAATACCCTTCCCGAGTCTACAATCCGACTCTAAATTAATTAATCACAACATCAATTAATTTAATACTTTTTCGAGTCTACCTTCCGACTCTACCTTCATTAATTAACACATCCATTAATTTAATAACTTGGTGTCACTTAACCATTATCCACGGACTCACTCACTTGGCCCATAACTTAATATTTTTCGAGTCTATGTTCCTATCACAAGGAAACACATAATAGTCATTCACAACCCAAGTAATCCTATAAAACAGTAGGTATTTACACAACCCAATTATTCATACTTGTACATAATATATTTCTCTATAATATTCACCGTACTTGTTTGCTTTACGAATTTATTTCACTTTCGTATTAATTCAAGTATTCACACAACTCTAAGGGTCCTAGTTACCCCTTGTTATATCAATTCAGTAGTTACCCTTGTTAACCCACTGACCTAACGAATTTAAGCTCACTCACGCTTTTTCGTAATTATATTCTTATCATCTCGAATTAGAGTACGTCACAATCAAGCCTATGAATCTCCCCTTTAACTCTCTCACAAAATTAAAGTCCAACACTCAATCATAGACCTACTTCCACATCATTATTCCATCAATATATTTCATCAAGGTCCCAAACACTTCCCCGATAATATTTTAGACATTTGAGGCTTAAAAAAAAAATCTCAAATTTTCTGACAGATTAAACACCCTCTAGTAAAATTTCGATTTCTCCCTCTACAGAACTCCGATTGACCTGATTCCAAGTTCATTGGATAGCTAAGAGAAATAAATTTCTAGTAATGTATGGTTCACACTCTAATTCGAAGTAAAATTCAAATCGTACACGTTTAAAGTCATGTCCAAATTCTGGCAGATTACTATGTTGACAGATCAAACACCCTCTAGTAAAATGTTGATTACTCCCTCTAAGGAACTCCGATTGACCTTATTACAAGTTCATTGGATAGATAAGAGAAATAAATTTCTAGGAATGTATGGTTAACACTCTAATTCTAAGTACAACTCAAATGGCATACGTTTAAAGTTGTGTCAAAAATATTGACCTCTTGTGTTCATCAAATAAACCCTAAGTCATTCAAGACTCGTGTTCTTCATCCAAGAACTCATAAAGATTCCATGTTAATCATCAAATATATTAAATTTTACTTTTATCTTTACTTAGGGATATATAATACACCTATTTCTTACTTTGAATCTCAGTCAAGTATTTCATTAACAAAACCCCATTTTGTACCCATTTATCCCCAAAACGAATTTTAGTTACACATCACTAAAATATGAATTGGATATAACAATTTAGGAGTAAAAAAAGTTAACCACTTGCCTAGAATTGTTCATAGGGTCTGATCCGCTGTTGATGTCCCTTAATTTGCCTCCAATAACCTCTAATTTGCTCTTGATTTGCTTTCCCCCAAATCCCCTCTCAAACCCTAGGTTTAGAGTTATGTTGGGTGCCATTCCTTAATCTTCCAATTAGGTTAAAAACCCTTAATCCCATTTTTAGCCTAATGGGCTTAATTAAAATAGCCCAAATCACCCCGTGTGGGCCCGGCTATGCCCAAAAATGTTCCGAGACCCAATTACTACCCCCGGGTACTCTTTTCTGACTATCTCGACCCATCCGAACATAACTGCACACTCAGAATTGACATCCAAATTAATTTATAAAAATCCTTATCTTACACCCAATTTAGTCTATACTGACTCCCGGCTGGGATAAGTGCATACCCCGTCATTAATACCCGAAATGATGTAATTAAATTATTACTATTTACTTAGTAAATAAATTTCCCTAAACATTAACCATTTACTCCCCGATTAATATTTAAATATATATATATATATTGTCATAATTAATTCAATTAAAATTACAACACACAAGTAATTTAAAATTCCCCAATTAATTAAATATTAAATGCACAAAAATACGGGGTGTTACACCCTCCTCTAAAGTGCACACCTAACGCTTTCTTCCTGACCTCCTAGTTATACCACCCCATCGAACTAGCCTTGTCATGAAACTCCTTGAACTCTACTCTAACCCGAGTAATTTGTATCTTTACTTCGCAAGTTATTTATCGCATTAACTTAATTAATCATTTCTTAAAAGTCATATAACATTCACTAGTTATATAAGTAATACAAATTTTCTTCATGTATTTAATTACCCGTATATAATTATCTACTCCATTATATACGTAGAACTATATTCAACAATTATTCATATGTTGAATATAAATAAAAACGCTCTTAAAAGCCATATAACATTCACTAGTTATATAAGCAATACAAATTATCTTCATGTATTTAATTACCCGTATATAATTATCTACTCCATTATATACGTAGAACTATATTCCACAATCACACATATGTTGAATATAATTAAAACCATCCTTCCGAATAATACCTCATCGGATGCATTATCTAAAGTGCTATCTTCCCAGGTCTACTCAGTCCCACCTGAATTTTCGAGACAACTAGCCACCGCCGAATTAGAACATAGATATATAAATGTATTAGAGACGGTCATATTCCCCTGAGTGTGAAGAAAATCATCTCAATGCCCACCTCTATTTGGACGCTATGACCTGTGGATATACTCGCCCTACTCCTCAAGCTAGGGGATTCACCCACATCGTGCAACCTCCCCCGATAGCACTAGAGCATATTATTCTAAATAAATACATAGCCACCGAAATTTTTGAGCACACAATATATATATACTATCACACTACCGTATATATATATATATATATATATAAAATTTGATCCCGGCTTTACCGTGTACAAAGTCCATAACACTAGCCAACATATTCCCGAGTCTATGGCCCGACTCTATTTTAATTAATTTACCCAGTAATTAAGTTAATATCTCTCCGGTTCTATGGTCCGACTCTAATTTAATTAATATACCCATTAATTAACTTATTATCTTCCCGAGTCTATGATCCAACTCTAATTTAATTAATATACTCATTAGTTAATGTAATATCTCCCTCGTGTCACACAACCAATGTATCCGGACTTCCTCAACTGACCCGAATTTCCATCTCTTATAACGTACTCCTCAAAATTCCATTATAAAGAGAATGTTCCTAATTAAATAATAATTAACAATTTATTATGTCATCCTATAATAAATTATTCCAACTATAGACTTTAATTAATTAATCCTCCATTAATTAATCTATTATCATGGCAATACTCAACCAAAATATCCGGACACCCCCTTGGTCCATGATACAATATCCCCAAATCTGAGGTTTTCAAGTTACTCAATCTGTCCAGATTTTTAAAATGCCGTTTTGGGGCATTTTGGGGCCATTTTGGAAAAAGCGTATAAGAGAACGAAAGTTAGAAAACACCATTTTAAAATTCTTATGAATCAAAACAAGTCCCAATATCTTAATTCCGAATTTCTATCTCCAATTGATAATAAAGATATGAATACATACGATTGTTCCCCAACTTGCAATCAATAAATTTCTCCATTTAACTTATAATTTCTTCACAGCATAAAATTCATAAGCCCTTATCATAATAATCCCCAAAACTTGATTCGTAACTTCCCCCAATCAAAACTCGATTTGTATTAACCCAATCCAAAAATCATTTGTATAACACCTACTATGATATGAATTGAATATTACCAATTTACATTGAAGCAATTTAACCACTTGCCTTATAAATTTGTAGTGACTGATTATACTTTGGTGTAGAGATCGTTGTGTGATGAAGAATACCTTCCTTGTTATTCCTCTTTGGCTCTCAAGAGTCCTCCCTCTTTGTCCCTTACGTTCTCAAATTTCTCCCAAATGAGTTATGGCTGCCCACAACTCCAAAATTTAGTTTTTTTTTTAATCTCCAAATCTCGTTTTTAATCAAATGGACCTAATTAAAATGACCCAAATACCCCCGAGTGGGTCGGTTATGATCAAAATATCCCGTGACCTATTTACCACCTCGGGTACACTTTTCCGACTATCTCGGCCCATCCCGACTCAACCGAGCACTTAGAATTGACATCCGAATTAATTTATAAAAAGTCCCTATCTCATACCCACCTTAGTCTATATCTGACTTCATGCCACGTCACTTATACACGTTATGATATAAATAAATTATTACTATTCACTTAGTAATTTAATTTCCTTAAATATTAACCATCTTCTCTCCGATTAATATTTAAATAAATATTAATATAACTAATTCAATTAAATTACGACACACAAGAAATTTAAAAAAATTTCGAATTAATTATATGTTAAATGCACAGAAATACGGGGTGTTACAAAAAGATAGAATAGTTTTCCATAAATAGAGCCAATTATGAGTGCAAAATTATCGCAATCAATATTTTCTAGAAATAAAGTAAATAGAGAAGGAATATAAAACAATCACCCACACAACACATAATGTATGTGGTCCGGCAACTTGCCTACGTCTATGGAGAGGTCGTTATTTTTATTAAATTTCTCTCAAATGTTCAGAGTTTTATCCCCTTGACCTGGGGTGGGGGTGTTATGGTTATAGTAGATTTCAAGAGGTTAAATTGTATATATAACCCTCCCTATTTGAGTGTAGCTCATAAGGTGTCCATGAATGTCTCTCTGAGATTACTGGTAACCTATTTCAAGCTTATCATGATGTATTTAAGCGAATAACAAATACGCAAATGTAATTATTTGTTGGAGCTGGGCTGGATAGTCCTATAGTATAATGGGTTGTTCGTCCATCTATGAAAATGGGCCTAATGAATAACTTAGTCACCCAAAATATAAACTTACAATCCATCAAGGAAACATGAAACATGAAAGCATACTAGTCAAATTAAAGATAATTATAAGGAAAAAAAATTAGTCACATAAATTTAGTGAGGAAAAGAAGTGTATTTATGTGAGGAAAATAAGAATACCTATGAGGAAAAAATATCATATGCTTGAAACTTCAATTTCGAGATTTTTAGGTGGAGAAAAAATAGTCAAATTCTGATTTCTAATAGAGTTATCAAAATACAATGGTCAAGTATATTATACATATACATTGGGTGAAATAGAATGGGTAAGCGAAATTAAAATTAAGTTTAAATCTTGAAACAAACCTGTCATGAAACAGAAATTTCATGAAATTATTCCAAAGCCAAAGCTTTGTTGAGTTTTCTATTAATAAGACAAAGAGTACATCTATTTGACTCATATGGACCAGTAACAAAAAGAATTTTAGCACTCAAAATTCCATCTTCAATAGTTTTCACAAGTTGAAAAATAAGAAAATCAAGACAATTTTTTTATCATGCATATATAGGAAAAGAAAATTTAATAGTAGAAGAATTTGATTTTGACCATCGCTTTGCTTTTCCTATATAGGCCCTTATCATGCATATATAGGAAAAGAAAACTTCAAAGCTTCACTGCAAATTGCAAAGCTTATACTGATGGACCGTAATGTATAGCAACTGTGTGAGCATGAATTGGCATACAAGAATGATTCCATAGAGAGTTACTGGATAAGAATTTCAACAATGCGTAGGCAAAGAAAATATACAATTGGTCAACACATATGTTCACATCTCTCTCTCTCTCTCTCTCTCTCTCTCTCTCTCTATATATATATATATATATATATATATATATATATATATATCGATTTCCATAATAGAGGAAAACCAAAAAATGCATATGATGATCCCATGATGAGTGGGTATTAAAATGATATAACGCATGTTCATAAAAACAAAATTGCTACATTTGAAGAACTAATTTCGCAAAACAATTCTTAAACATCAAATTATGAAGAAAGAGGTATATAATTCAACATCGGGAATTCTATCAGCCAAAAGTCTGAACTTCAACAACATTATACAATCATTTAATCAAAGTTTGCCTAAAATGATCATGCAAATCCGTAGCAGCAAATTTTTTTTTCATCATTCATAGGGATAATGTAACCAAAATATGTATCTTGACTTGGGAAAAATCATAAGAAGTATTTAAATTGCTTATTAAGTTCAAAAGTAATTTTTAGAGCGCTAACCTTTTAATGAATTTAGAACCCTATGCCATTAGAGTAGTGACTACACCTAAAATTCTAGTATAGATCTGAGACTAATACATATGGAAGATTCAATAAGTAGTGGAGTAACTTGAAAAATTTAGACACATGCTGAGCAAAAAACATGTTTTATAGAAATGCAAAGTGCTGGAAAAATTAGACATATGCTGAGTGTAAAATTCAATATGATTAAGGGGACTCTATTAGAGATGTTTTCGGAGACAACAACTCTTTTATAAAATCTAAAATAAATGAAAGTAGTGCAATGATTATTTTGGTCTACTCATTCCTACCAGAGAATGACAATTTATATAAGTTGCTATTAATTTCACATTGATGCGGACGAGTATGAAAAGTAAGTCCCTTATAGTGTATGCGCTCCACATAAATATATTTCATCTATACTTTTATAACATAATTATTACAGGTACTGTACACTTTTTATATACATATCCCCTATAGTTATACATTTTATGTAATAGTAGTGATAATATACCATATTTTTTCTTATATTAGTATTTTATTTAAAATTCATGAAATTTTGTTCAAGATAAGGCCTATGCCTTGTTCTTCCAGAGGATTATGCCTCACCTCTTATGTGAAATACGCCTCAAGCCTTATGCCCTTTAAAATGTTGGTTTTGTGGCATTATCGAAGGCATGTGGCCTATTTCAGTAAGGCCTTATGACCAAAATACCCGGGATCTCAATATTTGAAAATGAATTTTTAGCTATAGTATAGTTGTTACCAAAGATTCATGGAGCAAATGCTCCAAACTTTAGACTTTTGCATCCAAAATTATTCTTCCAAATTCAATTCTTTGTTGAGGATGCTATTATCAAGACTTAGAGTACATCTATTTGAAGAATTTGGGAACTCAAAACTACATCTTCAAGAGTCTTCACAACTTGAAAAATAGGCAAAGAAATTTGTAGTATAAGAATTTGATTTTGACCATTTCTTTGCTTTGCCTATATAGGCCCTTATCATGGATATATAGGCAAAGAAAATTGCGAAGCTTCTATTGAAAATTGTAAATCTTATACTGCTGGACGATAATGTATTGTAACTATGTTAGCATGGGTTGACATGCATGAATTATTTCCATAGAGAGTTACTTGATCTGAATTTCAACAATGCATAGGCAAAGAAAATATACTATTGGTATATATATATATATATATATATATATATATATATATATATTAGTTTTTATATTAATAGAGGAAAATTAAAAACTACACATAATGATCCCATGGTACTCCTGGTGTTGACAATCCTTATATGTAGACAAAAAACTAATATCATTACATGTCACCAAATTTCATGATGAATGGGAATTAAAATGATATAACACATGTTCATACATACATAATCACTTCGTTTGAGGAACTAATTTTGCAAAACAGTTCTTTAACATTAAGCAATAAAGAAAGGGTAATATAACTCAACATTAAGAATTGAATGAAAATCCATAGCAAGAAAACTATTTTCATCATTCATGGTGACAATATGACCAAAATCTATATCTCGAATTGGGCAAAATCACGAAGAGTATTTAAATTGCATATATAGGCAAAGCAAAGAGAAACAAAGCAAATAAATGATAAAATAGGTAAATTGCATAATAAGTTTGTGGCCATCCGAGTCGAATTCCTCCAGCGCGGGCTGGCCCCAAAATTGGGATGGGAGGGAAAATCGGAGAAGTCTCCCTCTCTTTTTGCCATTCCCGTGCGGGTAATTCAACGATATGGAGGTCTTGTTTTCTCCACTCGCAATGGTATCTTCGCGGGATACCTCGGATATAAAATCGGTCATCGTCAAAAGGGGATAAATACATATAAATGGAGTCTCCAGCCTATTTCACTCAAAACAGGCAAAAGAAATGTAGCTGTCTCGAGACAACAACACCAAAGTCATACTGATGCATTCGAAACCAAATGAATCAAGGGTTTGAGGACTAAGTTACGGAATAGGAAGGTGTTTGGAGCCCATTCCACCCTTTCAGTCTTTCATGGTCTATGTTAATGTTCACCTTTTATCCAAAGCGTGATTTGTGTGTACATGTGTGTAATGTATATAACGGGAGAATTTAATCATCTGACTTGCATCATGGGAAAGACCAGAGTGGAATCATCCCGAGGAATCTACTCGAAAATAATATAAATATACGATGTGAGTGTTCGTTGAATCACGAGTCGCTATTGAAAAGAGAATGTGCATGCTGGATGAAACATAAATATATGGGAGTTTATGACTCACAAAAATAGAAACAATATAATATAAAACCATAGAATGGAAAGAGAAGGAATCGAATCCCAGGATTGGTCCGAGACGCCTACGTAGCCCAAAGAGCATCAAAGTCCACATAGTTCGATAAGTCATAGGGGTTGGGTTTAACTCATACAACCAAATTTAAGACTCCTCTTGGAACGTTTGTGAAGAAAGAGTGTTCAAGTGTGAAAAAAGTGAGGAAATCTTACTTTTGGAATTTACAAGTAAACCTTATTTTTTGTCTTTTGGTTTTTATGAAAATAATAATAATAATAATAATAATAATAATAATAATAATAATAATAATAATAATAATAATAATAATAATAATAATAATAATAATAATAATAATAATAATAATAATAATAAAGGATGTTAGTTGATGTGAGATAATGAAGTAAGACTAAAAAATTATCGAAATGGAAATAAAATGAGTAAATAATGCTAAATGGATAAACTAGAAAAGAGTAGGAATAAACCTCTTAGAAGACTTTGGCTACTGAATTTGGAAGGTATGTAGGCCAATTTTGTAGTGGTATAAGGGTGGTAAAGTAGCATGAGGTAAGTGACTAAAGGTGGTAGGAAAGAGAGGTGAAAGAAAAGGAGAGAAAGTTGAAAAATAGGTTTTTTTGGGGAATGACGACGCTTTGATTTCGAGAGAATGTTTCTAGTTGCTGAAAAGGGGCCTCCTAGGAGTGAGGTCATGAGATCCTTAAATAGTACCGTTTTAGGGGGTGCTGATACTGATTCTTTTGTATGACTTGTTTTCTTGATTCGTCAGTCATTGCGGTCAAACTTCGAGCATAAAATTTCCCTTAAAATCACCTACAAAACTTGTTAAAAATTCAGTATCGTGGTAAACTCCTGTATCAATCCAATTTCAAGCGTCGAAACCATTATCGTGAAAACTTGCAATTTCTATTTTTATTAAAAATATTTTTGTGTTTTTTTTTTATGTTTAAAAAAAATTTCAAGGGAGAAAATGAAAATTTATGCAATTAAATAACTGCTTAAATTTTAAATGTAATCGAGTTCAGAATTTATGAGAAGAGATAAGAGGTGGGATTACACTGCGTAATTAGTTTAATTTAATTTCCTAATTATTCATTTGATATGTTTGAAATAATATTGAATTTAAAATTTAACTCTCGTTACAATCCTAAATTCAACATCATTTTTTTCCAGCAATTAAATTCGAAAGTGTCACTATAGATAAAAATAATAATTTTTTTTATAAATTATCCGCTAAGATCAATTCATGAAAAATTATACGGATCTTTGAATTGCACACATAAGATTAATAATTAAATGTAGGAACATGACCTATATCTAAGTCGAATCCTAAAATCAAATATCAATTTTCGAAATTAATTTATTAACTCTCGTTACATAAATTAATTAGTAACTATCCCCAATTTAATTAGCCTTGAACAAATCAATGAAAAATTAATTCATTAAACTAATTAACCTACGAATTTCATCATACCTCTTGAATGGGGTATTTAGCCAGACATGACTAAGAATTCAAGAACAGTAACAACATTCGATAGGAGTTTAAATAGGAAGGGAAAGAAATACGTTACACATTAATTCTTTGTCAAACGAGTGCATGAATACGCGTCCCAATATTTTCACAAATACTCAACTGGATCAAAAGACAAAAATAAAAAACTGAACCTAGAAATCTATTCTAAAACTACACTATTTTTTTTTCCTAACTTTCTATGCTACTGGGCTCTCTCTCTTCAACTCTCCTTTGTGTGTGAGTCCTCCGTGAGAGTTCTCCTTTTTTTTTTATGAGCTGATGCCTCTTCTATAATATAGCCCACAATGTTGTTTTCTTCTTGAGAGATTTTTGGTTTTTCCACATAGCTAAGTCAAAGTTTTCTTTGGGTAAAAGGATATGCATGTGTTTATTTGGCTTACTAGGCGTTGGGAGTTCCTATTTTGGTGGAGATTGGGTTCGATTTGTTTTGGGGTCCGATCGAGTAGAGGTATGGAAGATGGTAGCGATCGGGTTGTAAGAGTTTGGTTAGTGGGTGATGGGTTTGTTGGCGGGGGCATTGAGTTGTGGAGATGGGTAATGGGTCTGCCCGATTTGGCTCTTGGTCGATTTTGAGTTTGGGTTTAAATGAGGTGGGAGGTTTGAGATTGGGTCTGGAAGTGATCGTTGGCAGGTAGGTTTTGAATGGGTTAATGGGGGTGAAATGCATATTTGAAAGTGTTGGGTTAATGGTGGATGAGAGATAAGAGAGAATGATGCTAGTGGGTCGAAGATGAAGTGGGGGTTAGTTTAGGTGCGTGTCGTAAGGGTGTATGGTGGGGTTGAGTGTGTAGGATAAGGATAAGTGTGTGTGTTAGTTTGTGATCCCTAAAAAATAATAACACCACTAAAAAAATAAAACCAAAACTTATCCTAATAAAAATAAATAAAAAATAAAATAAAATAAAAATCAAACTAAACTAAAATAATAAAATCTATTAAACTAAAAAAATATTCTAAATAAAAAGAAATGAAAAATAAAAATATAAATCTAATAAAATAAAAAATAAACTCCTAAAAACTAATCCTAATAAAAAAATAAAAAATATAAAAAGATTAAAATTAAAAACTAATAAATCCTAAAAAAATCTAAATAAATCTAAAATAAATCCTAAAAATAAAACGAACTCAAATAAAAAAAATCTAAAAATTAATAAAAGTACAAACTTAACACATACAGGGATCTTGGAAGGTTTAGGCTAGGTGAGGAAATAGGTTAGGTACGTGAAATGGTTTAGGGCATCGGAACACCCCGAGGCAAGGTTATAAATGGACTCGAACTTCACGATCTCATTGATTTCTTCATTGAATGTTTTTAACCTTTATTTTGTCACAATTCACTTGATTTAACATTATTTGATCCTGCAACTGATGATTGACCTACAAAATAGTAAAATACGACATAAGGCGATTTTTATTTAAAAGGAGTGACTAAAATGCTTATATTCGGGGATTAAATTAAACAATTTTGGGTGCTTATCAGGTGCCAATTGGCATTGTCCCTAGCCTACCTATCAGTACAGAGCCTGACTTGGTGGGCAAATAATGAACACCCTACCGATAGGTAGGGGATCAGGGATGCCTATAGGCAGTCCGGAATAGACTTTTCGAAAAAATGGGCATAAAATAAAAACTGTAAGTCCGAATCACGCACGACTGGGACAGTTAGAAAGGGGATTCAGAGCCCTTCTAGAATCTATAAGCCACTCTCGGGTTAGGGAGTTGAACGAAGTCAAATGGGACTCGAAGGCACCCAATGGTATGTAGATGGAGGTTTTCAGAGTAAAAAGAGTATGGTCGTTCATGTGAACCATGAGGTCAATTCGTGCATGCCACGAACCGTTGGGAAGGGGATTAAGAGCACTATGAAATTTGGTTGATCTTATCTCAGGTGGGAGAGTTGAACAGAGTCAAATGGGGCTCGAAAGTGCTCAGTGGCCTCTAGATCAGTACTCGAAGTAAAAAGGATCGTTCGTGTGAACCATGAGGCTTATTCGTGCACAGTATGGACCATTAGAAAGGGTAATCGAAGACTTATGAGGTTTTATCGAGATTCGCTCAGGTTGGAAAGTTGACTAGAGTCAAATGGGGCTAAAAAATGCCAAGTGACCTCTAGATCAGTATTCGGAGTAAGACATAGGGTTTAGGAAGGAAGAGGATCTTAGGAACCTAAAATGGTACTTCGGGGGGGTATGAAGATGGGGTGTCATATAGATCACCTCGATAGGCAAGCTTGGAACAAGCGAAAAAAGATAAACACCTCATTAATGTTTGAAAAGAGGATTAATGTTGATTTTATGGATCTAGGGGACCGAGATGACTAATTCAGAGAGTCGAGGTTAATTCTATGAACGAAAAGAGTGAAATGACCGTTTCACAGGGTCGAGGTAGATTATGTTGACTAAGGTGTGAAATGACCGATTCAAAAGGTCGAAGTCAATTCGATGGACCTGAGTATTGAAATGACTGATTTAGCGAGTCGAGGTCTGTAAGAGGGTAATGAGATTGGGGTCTATGAATATCTGGAAAGGGTGAGGCGTGACCCACTCCAATGGACGCTACCTTCAAGGTTCTCAAGAACTTCTGATGCAGCTTCTAATGAAACCTTTTCCTTTTTGGTAAACATGGAGCTCAGTGGAACTCACTCCCTGAAAGAAGATTAACCTCCATAATAAGAATAGTAACTTTTCTCAAGAGAAACTCCTGAGAATGATGGCTGTAAGGCAAGGAATGAAAGTACAAGGCAATAAGAGAATGAGAGGGGAGAGAATACTAGGAAGTTCTGGTGTGATTTTGACAGAGTAACAATGCAACTTGAGTTCTATGTCATTTGACCTTGCCCAGGGAACCTATTTATCCTTGGGAACTAGGGATGAGTTGACCTTTTTTGGTGCCAAAACTGAGAGGGTTGGTGAGGGATACGGTCTGAAATATACCCTTTGTCCCTACTTGTGTGCGTGCCTGTCCCCTCTGAAAGGTGCCACCTGGTGAAAATCAAAGTCAAAAAGAAAATATGTCTCCAAATGGAGACAAAATATCTGATTTGGTAAATATCTTTTGAAATGGTAACTTAAGGTACACGCTTTGTAAACTTGAGAGAGGAGGCCTCAAGGACCTCCACCTCTAAAATTATCAATCTTGAGGGGGGCCTTGAGGACCCCTTTCTTTTAAAATTATTTTTCTTAAGAGGGTCCTTGAGGACCCTCTCTTCTAAGAAAATCATATTTGTAAAATTTCATTTATTATGAGTAGCCCTTTGGCTACTCACTTCACTTGTGACTAAGTGTGAGATGTGTGTGATCTTGAGTGACTCCTAGGGTCTTCCTACTAGTATTCTTTCAATCTTAAAGTGCTAAGTGGTTGACCTTGCTAAAAAAATATTGTTCCTTAGCCGCCAAGCCAAAACTCCCAAGAGATCCCAACTGGCCTATTTGAGCCCGGTTACTCAACTAGGCTACCTGTACGAGAAAGTAAGTGTTAATACTTTTTTCTGCCGTTAAGGGACCCTGGGGGTTCCTCAACGAATATGAATTTTTTGTCGTTGAGAGACTTTGGGGGTTCCTTAACCAATATGATTTTTCTGTCGTTGAGGGACCCCGGTGGTTCCTCAACTAATATGAATTTTCTATCGTTGAGGGGCTTTGGGGTTCCTCAATCAATATGAATTTTCTATCGTTGAGAGACCCTAGGGGTTCCTCAACCAATATGAATTTTTTATCGTTAAAGGACACTAGGGGTTCCTCAACCTCATATTTTTGGAGACTAAGGAGGGGGTATTTGAAGGACCCTCACCCCAAAATATAATGGTGAAACTTGAGACACCCTTCTACATTAGCCCCTCGCGCAAAGTATTTTGTTTTGGTGAGACCGAAAGGTTTTTGTATGCCATAAATTCAATTTTTAATTAAAACAAATTGATGGACCCTAGGGTCTCCTCAACATTATCTCTATGGTCATTAAATGCACTATCCCCTCATTCTAGGTTTATAGGTTTTCGAGAAGCCACGTGTCAGTGTGGTAACTATCATCTCCATTTCTATATCTTTAGCGTTTATGGACGGCACCACCACCATAGCCTTTGCCCTAAGTGATAATCGTCATTTATCTCCACTCTGTTCGGTTTTACGTTGACGTCGTCACTATATGTGATTCCTCTCCACTACTTGAGATGGGAGATGGGTCCTCACATAGAGATCGCTCGTCATGATCTGTAGTCATCGACCGTTCCTCGTTAGAAGGTCCATTGTCTTTGGATTCCTCGATCGCGAGTGTGAATGTGATTATTTATTCACCGTTACTTGAGATGGGAGAGGGTTCCTTGTGTGGGAAGCCCTTGTTTGAATTTGAGTTTGTTGAAGGTTCTTCGATGAATGTTCAACCAGCCATGGGTTCCTCGACTGCTCATTTAGACATAGAGGGTTCCTCGTCAGAGGTACTTTTTACTAAAGGTTCATCGACCGCTGGCTTTACAAGGGGCGTCACGTTTTCCATTTTGGCTTCAAAGATTTCATCACCTATTATCGAGGTCACGGGGGGTTCCTCGCACGCTGCGAGTTCCTCGCGATCGCAGTCAATCCTATTGGGTTCATCGTTCAAATCATTTGCAGTGGAAAGTTACCCTTTTCATGCCCGAGAGATTTAGCCACTGTGGTTCTTTGTCAATTAATTTGGAACCAATGGGTTCCTCACCGGCTATCGCGACCCTGAGGAGTTCCTCGCGCCCACTGGAGATTAACGAGGGTTTCTCACCTGTGATTCCAAATATGAGGGGGTCTTTGCCTGATTTCTCTTTGAAAATGGGTTCCTCATTTGAACCCATAGCCATTGGTAGTTCTTACACACTTCATCATCTTCTCAAGCTTGGGACGATTATATGCGCACTCGGTAGGGGAGAGATTTTGGCATCTATTGCTACGCCCATTATTTTGGACCAGGTGATAATTTTATGGCTTCCCTTGCTCAATTCGAGAATAAAATTGCTAGTAATGTTCTCGAGCGACCCCATATGGGGTTAGGTGAGTCCATTGATTCCCCTGTTATTTTACCCGATTGTATCCTTAGGTTCAGGGTTGACCGTGGTGATTTCCCTTACTCTATTATTGAAATTAAAGTGACGGGGGTGCCCCATATGAATGGGCTATTTGGGTTGATTACGTTTTGAGTATTCCTACTTATAAGGCCACCCTTAGGGAATTGGGACTTCTTACTGCAATTGATATCTTGAGATCTTGTACCATAGCTAAATACAATTCTTCTCTTAATCTCTTATTATCCCTGTGGAGTAGATAATATCACATATTTGTGACTGGTTGGGGTGAATTTACTGTTACTCTAGAAGATGTTTGCGAGCTAAATACCCTCCTTTTCTTTAAGCAACACATTTTTATTGATGGTTACGAGGATCCACTGGAGCAGGAGATGGTGGAGGAGTTGCATGCAGCCCTTTCGGAGTGCTTGAGGTATGTGGCTATAAATGTAACGGGTGTCACTAAACACTCCTTTGCCAAATGGCAGAGGTACTGGTTCAGGGATTTCGAGCAACAGCAGAAAGGGGGTACTTCCAGCGCAACGCTCAAGAGTCAAGATGGTCTAAAGCTTCGCTCCTCTTTACACTTAGCTACATTCATAGTTACTTTTCTGAGCATCTTTTTAAATTAGCTGTGAGATTGTCTCGACGTAGGTCGGTTCCTGTAGTTGACTTAGTTCTTGGTTCTCTTTACACCTAGATGGATCGTGTGCATGTGGATGTGGAGAGATCTTATGGCCGTTATAATGCCGCTAACTTTGAAAATTCTATCCTTCTGATGGCCTTCCTGTTTGAGCATTTCCCCCACCTCGTGTCTGAGGCCCAAGCTTGTCATAGTAATGCTGCTCGCCTTCTGACATGGCATAGGAAGGTCCCCAAGAATCGCTTAGGGTCTTTGATTGATGAGATTGATGATTTCCATTTTTGTCCTTACATCAAGCGTCCCGATGGTGCCTTCAACTGGCTTTCTTTTCCTGGTGATGGTGGCACCTTCTATTGCCCTTCTAACGTCGAGTCTATTTCTACCCGTCCACACATCAATTTAGTGGCGATGCTACTACGGGGCTTCCTTCCTTCCTGGACAAAATTAGGATGAGGTGACGAGTTTTATCATTCTGAGAGGCTAAGAAGGAACTTTGGCTATGATTAATGTGTTCACACCCCTCCTCACCCTTCGTGCACCGATCCTTCAGAGCTATTTTTAAAGGGGTGTACCCATTTTACTCTTTAGGGGATGCTTCACCAAGTACGTAGATTGGGGGGGGGGGGGGGTAACTATGTGCCTCCTAAAGATTATCTACCTTTATCTACTAATTCTTGGTTCTTTCTTTGGTAGCATAAGATTCTTCTTATACAGGGTTGCGTGACTGGTCCCCCTCATGAGACCAACCCCACTAAATATGTCAAGGCCTAATTTTGAACTAAGCGGACCCGAAAAGAAGATTGGTTTCTTAGCACTACTCTTAGTTCGCCCCTTAAGCAGACTACCCCTATTTTGGTAAGCCCCTTCTTTGTGAGTCTTCTCAGTCCCAATAGATCGAGATGCCACCTGCCAAGTCTAAAGGCTTATCAAAGAGTAAAGGCAAAGCAAAACCTCCCGCGGCAAGCAAGAGAAAGCACCCCGACACAGATGTGTCTAACTTTATCCCTGCTACTACTGCCTCTCCCCTCAATTCTCCTGTGAGGACTAGAGCTGCTAAGAGGAAGAAGGGGGTTGATGTTGATGATATTGTTACCTCCTCTCTAGACCAAGGGTCTGATACCGATGATCTTGGAGTAGAGGAGACTTATATAACTCCAAAAGAGAGGGGTTATGAGATGTTGGGCCTTTCTTCCCGCGAGACGTGAGTCACCTCTATTCCCATTGCAGAAGGTACTATATCCAATCATTCTTTACTTAGTGTAATCGGATCTTACGATGTTTTATCTGCTGGTTACCCCTCCCCCTCATTGGAAGAGGAACTAGTTGACTATGAAAGTACACCTTCCTATGATGATTATAGTTCTTTTTCAGGTGATGTGGGTGGCTCGGATTTTCGTGGTGAAAGCACTACTGACACTTATACTTTGTTATCATTTTTGAGGGAGTCTTCTAGTAAAGATGAGGCACCATGTTCTCCTTCGAGGGTTAGCTCCACCACCTGGCCCCTTCCTTATAGTCGGACTATGCATTACACCGCTATGAGTCTTTCTTTTCTCGAAATATTTATGCGTATGATCTCCTTGATCTTTCATCATTGGCTTATTTACTAAAATATTTTGTGATATTTCCACAGGTTACTTTCACAAAGGCGAGTAGTCCTCCACTTCCCCCATTACGACGTGCTCCTTTTTAGCGAGAGAGGAACTCTAAACTCATTTATTCTCAGGGTCTTTTGAGAGAGGCTTACTACTCCCACTACTTTAAAAATGTTTGGTGGGCCAAAAATTACATTTTGATTAAATGTTATATATTGGTACTTTCTTGCAACTTTCATCTGTGCATCCTACTAGCACCAGGACCTCTTCCATGGGTTCGTGTTCTCCTCAGGTATATTTTCTGATTCTCTCAATTTTCAATATTCTCTTCTCTTATTGCTTTCCTCTTTTTTCTTATCTGTTTGCAATTGCATAGGATTTTTCCTTCCATCCCTACCACTTCATCTTCTATTGCTTCAGCGGTAAGCACTTTTATAGTTGAGCCCCTGGTTACCTCATTCTCAGAGGTATGTATTTAATAGGTTCTCTTGCTTCAACGGTAAGCACTTTATGCCCTTTGACATTTTTTTATTTCTTAGGGCCTGACACTTTTTTTCTTTTCCTCCATGGCATGGACTCTTCCCTTTCCCGATGTTACTATCCCGGGGTTGTCCTCTTCGAGAAGGATCTCTGTTCCCCTAGTCCACATATCTATCGATGGTAGGCCTTTGATTTAGCATATCTCTTATAGCCCAGTATTTACCGTGGCCTCGACTATTGAGCCCACGCCATAGGTTTCTTCTTATACTCAAGTGTCGATAAACTCTGATAATAACTTATTTTAACATTTGCAGGACATCAGCACAACCCCAGTTGCGCCAATGGTTGTCTTTCACTCTTCCTCCTTGGATGGGGCCCATGTACTTTATTATCTTCTTGTTAGACATTTCTCTAATTATCATGTACTTAACAAAACCCTCTTTTCTTTCTTTGCAGATGTCCCTTGGTACTGTTTCATTAGCGGCTCTTGCTACCATTTCTTCGCCAGTCCCTGCTACATGCAGGCCAAGTTTCCCTATTACAGTGCCCCTCCAAGTAACCATCTTTGTCACGGAGTTTTGAGTTTTCTCATATACACTTTCCTTTACAAGGTAGGTGATTTTTTTATTCCTACCCCCTTTTTTATCTTCATTTATAGGCTAGATTTACAAAGGCTTCATTAACCACTGCAACCAGTGTTGCTGAGGCAGCCCCTTCAGGAGCACCTACAGCTCTTCCCTTGACTGTTGTGGATGGCATTACTCAGGTATCGTATATGAGAGTAGTTATTTTCTTTATACCAATCTTATATCCCTATGCTGTTCAAATGTTTGTCAGCACTTACCTGTTTCTTCTGTTCTCAGGTTAGTGTTGCTGTCATACCTTTCCTTATTTTCTACTTCCTATTCTTTTTATGTAAGCATGCTTAATTTTACCCTTTTTTTATTATTTTCCAGGTTAGTGAGGTTGCTCCGATAATTGTGGAGACTGTTACTGGGGTGAATCCAAGAGAGGTACTAAACTGGCATTCCCCCTCTTTTTACTGTTCACCTTTTTCTTCTTGCATATACTATGCAAGTGTTCTCATATTCACATTTGTTTCATTATTTCTAGGTGGACGAGGTTGCTTCGGTAACTGTGGAGTCTGTTGGTGGGGTAGCTGCAAGAGAGGTATTAAACTGACATACCCCTTCTTTTTACTGTTCCCCTTTGTCTTCTTGCATATATTGTGCAAGTGTTCTCATCTTCACCTTTGTTTCATTGTTTCCAGGTGGATGAGGTTTCTCCGATAACTGTGGAGTCTATTAGCAGGGTAGCTGCGAGAGAGGTATTAAATTGGCATACCCCTTCTTTTTACGGTTCCCCTTTTTCTTCTTGTGTATACTGTGCAAGTGTTCTTATCTTCACTTTTGTTTCATTGTTTCCAGGTGAGTGAGGTTGCTGGTCCAGAGGAATCTGTGGAGCCTACTGATGGGGTAGCTGTGAGAGAGGTATTAAACTGGCATACCCTATCATTTAATTGTTCCCTTTTTTTCTTCTTACGTATACTGTGCAAGTGTTCTCATCTTCACCTTTATTTCACTATTTTCTAGTGGGTGAGGTTGCTGCTCTAGAGGTATCTGTGGAGCCTGCTGATGGGGTAGCTGTGAGAGAGGTATTAAACTGGCATACCCTATCTTTTCACTATTCCCCTTTTTTCTTCTTGCGTATAATGTGAAAATGTTCTCATCTTCACCTTTGTTTCATTATATCCAGGTGAGTGAGGTTGTTGATCTAGAGGTATCTGTGGAGCCTGCTGATGGGGTAGCTGTGAGAGAGGTAATTAACTGGCATACCCTCTCTTTTCATTGTTCCCCCTTTTTTCTTAATGCGTTTACTGTGTAAATGTTTTCATCTTCACCTTTGTTTCATTGTTTCTAGGTGAGTGAGGTTGCTCCTCCAGCGGTATCTGTGGAGTAAGCAGAGAGTGTCAGGCTGCACATTTCTTAGGTACTTGACTATCACACCCAAATTACCATTCCTTAGTTACTAACTTGTGAATTGTGTTGATAATCCTTATTGATGTTTCTTATTTTTAGACCGGTGTCACCCCGTTGGCTGACCCCATTTAGACTGGTGACAACATGGTCACCCCCTTGAGTTTTGGGGTAAGTTTCGTGTCATAGTCCTTGCTAGGGCCTAGCCCATAATTATCTTTCTTCTATTTGACTTATCGTGAATGCTTCTTTTCAAGCTTTTATTAGCGGGTCCACTGGGGTAGCTGATGAGGGAGATCGGGGTTATGAAGCCACTCCTATGGTCAGTGATTTTGATTCCGCTGGGGAGTCTTCTTTCCTCCCCTCCGAGATAGGGCTGCGCCATTCTGACGGTGATGCTGAAGTAGAGGCTTTTACAACTTTCGTGAGTAGGTTGTGGCATGAGGAGTTACCTTGACGAATCAGGACACATGAGAGCCAGCTCTTGGATTTGATCTTAGAGCATCATCCTGAGATATTCACACCCCAGATCATACATCATATTGATAGTCTCACAGTGTTCAACCTGAAAGATCTTTCCAACCATGTTTATGAGTTCTTAGCTACCTCTCCTGCTAAGTTGACTAGCTCCTCTATTTTTCTGTTATTGGATGCGCTCTGTGACTTGCAATAGTTCTATCATTTTTATCTATATTGGCTTAATACGAGGGTTTATCACTTTCTGAGTGTTCCCTTTCAAAAGATGACAAGACTTCACACTTCCAAGCAGTCTAGGGCTGAGCAGTGGAAGACTGAGGCTACGAGGAACCGGAGTCAGATCGCATCACTTCAGTCGAGGCTTAACATACTTGAGTCTGGTGATTAGGAGGACGGGACCAAATTTTCGGGTTGGATGAGGAGTTCTTGTAGGAGGTTGGTCCATCATATGTCGGTGCCCTCACCCGTGATGACTTATTTTTTGTTATTTCTAGTGGATAGGCTAGTTCCTGCTTTGTGGTATTTTTGGCTTCCATTTGTACAACATTGATCATTCATAAATGAGAAAAAATGATGTTTTTTTTCTTGTGCACTTTTCTTTTCCCTTACCCCCCATCTATACTTTTGGCATTTGTTTTGTAAGATAAGCTCTAATTTTCTGTGAGCACTTGGTCAATTTAGGCTGCCCCATATACTTCGAGGTACTTGCATATGAGCAAGTTGTGTATATATATGCATTATTCTTAGGCGCAACCCCTATGACTGCGGAGTGTTTGCGTGTCACTATTTTGGATCATTCCCTTTGCCTATGGGGGTTGCTTCACATTATTGTCTATGTTCATAAGGAATAACTTTTTTTTTGGGGGGGGGGGGGGGGGGGGACCTCGCCTACTTCTTTTAGGTTCTGTTTCAAAAGAATTTTATTTTTTCCAAATAAAAGAAGTAAATGATAACCGATTCTTCACTTTGTTTATTTTTTTTAAAATTAACTAGCTCCTAGTCTATGGTTCCTTACTCTACATATTGTTTAAGAGTTTTCGTGATTTCAAAATATTAGAGAGGGGGGATTTGACCCCCTTCTTCATATTTCTACTAATTTGGTCAAGCAAAGAATACCTCTGAGAACAAAGGTTAAGACTTATTTTTAATTTTTTTTATTACTTGGAGGTTGTCCTCCTCTTGGTCAGGTGACTAAAGATAAAACTGTTTGTTATGTCTGGGAGGACTTTGCTCAGAATACTTTCTTTTAGGATGAACGTACCCCCCAAGTGCAATGAACAAAAGTCCTCTTTTTTTCTTTGTGCACCCTCATCTATCCTAGTAGAGAACATTTCTAATATATATATATATATATATATATATATATATATATATATATATATATATATATATATATATATATATTCTATTGGGTGTATCTCATATAGATGACTAAATAAGGCAAGCATCAATAATGACCAAAAGTGTTACTATTTCATTTGTTTACCATTGTGTACTTTTTACAATATGGTTATGGCCATCCCCGATAATTTGTGGGTTTTTATTTATATGAAAATAAGATATGTGAAATAATACTAAATAAAAAGTATATTAGGATGTATGAGATGAGATAATAAAAGTGCAAAGTAATAAAACAAGATATTGCGAATTTATGAGAATTTAAGGAGAGATTTAAGAAAATTGGACCTTCTTGAAGATCTTGAGCTTGATCTTGAATGTTGGAGAGCAGCCCTTAGACTTGGATGATGATGGAGGGTAGTGAATTCAACAAGTTTGATGAAAAGTGAAGGTTGGAAAGGGATTTGGGTGTAAAAATCACGCTAACTTCGAGAGAGGTTTTCGAGATTTGCTGAGAGTGATTTCTATCAGATCTGGGCTCCTCTTGCAAGTGAGGTAAAGGCCTCACTTTTATAATCCCAGGGCATTGTCGATTGACATAGCCCTATTCGTTCCATTCGGCAGGTGCGTTTAGGCACACTGTCGATAGGTAGGGTCTGGGACCTGCCGTTTGGCAGTGTCTTTCAAGATTTTTCAGCAAATCGATCGCAAAATGCAAGCCGTTGATCAGAATTATGCATGGGGTGGACCGATGGAAAGGTAATTCAGATACCTTTGAAAGTCCTTTGGACTGCTCCCGGGTCTGGGAGTTAACTTTGGGTCAAATATGGCTCAAAAGCATTCGTCGGTCCATTAGACGGGGAATTGCCGGACGCAAATGGATCGTTCGTCCGCATGGTAAGCCCGAATCGTGCACGGGGCGGACCTTTGGAAAGGTTAGGAGATGTACTTCGACATTCCAAAGAGTTTGATCTGGTTCGGGGCGTTAACTTTGGTTAATCAAGACCTGGAAGCATTCAATCACCTTTCAAAGTAAAACCGATCGTTCGTCCGTACCGTAAGTCAGAATCGCGCACGGGATGGACCATTGGAAAGGGGATTCAGTGCCCTTCGAAGATTCATTCAGTCTTAGTCGAGATAAAGAGTTGACCTAGGTCAAACAGAGCTCGAGTGTGCCCGGTGGCCTCCTGATTAAGTCTCGGGGGAAATGGGTCATTCGTCCACATGGTAAGTCAGAATTGCACACGGGATAGACCATTGGAAAGGGGTTTCAGTCCCCTTAGGATATTCATTCAGTCTTGATCGAGCTGAAGACTTTAACTTTTGGTCAAACGGAGCGTGGGAGTGCCCGATGGATTCCAGGTCAATACTCGGGGTATGACCTGGGTTTGTAGTGATGAAGGAAGGTGCTAAGGATCTAAGGAGAATATTTGGGGGTAACAGAATGGAGTGTCTACAGAGCCCCTCGATGGTGAGTTTATAACAAATGATAGCCGTTGAATAGACATCGCATGATGCTTTGAAGGAGGATGACCAATTCATAGGGTCGAGGATGATTTTGAGGACCTACGGAGCGAGGACTACCAATTCAGAGGATCGAGGCCGATTCTGAGGACCTAAGGGAGCGAAGACGACCAATTCAGAGGGTCGAGGCCGATTCTGATGATCTAAGGAGTGTGCTGGGGATAACCAATTTTATGGGTAGAAACCGATTCTGCGAGCTTGAAGATGAGGGTGACCGATTCTGCGGGTCGGAGCCAATTCTGAGGGCTTAAGTTGAGATGACCAATTCTGCAGGTCGAATCCAATTTTGCGGGCTTAAGTGGAGGTGACCAATTCTGCAAGTCGAAGCCAATTTTGTGGGCTTAAGTTGAGATGACCAATTCTGCGGGTCGAAGCCAATTCTATGGGCTTAAGGGATGATCCAAGATCGAGGATAATTCTGACCTAACTATGGTGATGATCCAAGACCGAGGTCAATTCTGACTTAAGAGAGGTGACGACCGAGGACCGAGGTCAATTCTGACCTAAGAGAGGTGACGACCGAGGACCGAGGTCAATTATGACCTAAGAGAGGTGACGACCGAGGACCGAGGTCAATTCTGACCTAACTATGGTGATGATATAATATTGAGGTCAATTCTGACCTAAGAGAAGTGACGACCGAGGATCGAGGTCAATTATGGCCTAACTATGGTGACGATCCAAGACCGAGGTCAATTCTGACCTAAGAGAGGTGATGACCGAGGACCGAGGTCAATTATAACCTAACTATGATAATGATCTAAGAACGAGGTCAATTCTAACCTAAGAGAGGTGACGATCGAGGACCGAGGTTAATTCTAACCTAAGAGAGGTGACGATCCAACACCGAGGTCAATTCTGACCTAAGAGAGGTGAGGACTGAGGAACGAGGTCAATTCTGACCTAACTTTGGTGACGATCCAAGATCGAGGTCAATTCTGACCTAAGAGAGGTGACGACCAGGGTCAATGATGAATTAACTATGGTGACGATCCAAGACCGAGGTCAATTCTGACCTAAGAGAGGTGAAGATTGAGGATCGAGGTCAATTATGTCCTAACTATGGTGACGATCCAAGACCGATGTTAATTATAACCTAAGAGAGGTGATGAACGAGGACCAAGGTCAATTCTGGTCTAAGAGAGGTGACGATCCAAGATCGAGGTCAATTCTCACCTAAGAGAGGTGACAACCAAGGACCGAGGTCAATTCTGACCTAAGAGAGGTGACGATCCAAGACCGAGGTCAATTCTGACCTAAGAGAGGATGAAGATTGGATTTTTTATTCCGCTGGGGAATGAGCTGGGAAAAAGTAAAGTGTCCTTTGGAGACTTTGAAAATGACTTTCTGGATTTCTTCTGGGGAAATTACCTTGTGACGTTGTTTTGAGCCGGGGAGCTGATTACCGGAGAAGTGTTTGTGATATGCGGAGGAGAGGCGAGTTGGATGTCATAAACTTCATTGGGGAAGTGATTAGGTGGTCCAGGTATTGGACGTATTGCTCAAGGAGGTTTGAGACCTTTAGAGATCCTCCAGGGACATTGCCGGGAGGAGTTTTACTTGGTGTTTTGAGAGTTTCGATGGGGAAATGGGGGTTTCTCTTGAGGGAGTACGAAATTTTTATGGTGAAAATGTTCTAAATCCTTTGTGGGATATTTGGGAATTTTCTGAGGATTTTTCAGGGCTTTCTGGTATTTTCTGGGAATTTTTGTACGAAATTTCAAAGGGAGTGTCGGGTGGCATGGTTCGGAGAGTGCCATTCGGTAGTGGCACGAACTTTTGGAGTACCTCGGGAAGTTAAGGAGACAGTGTCGATTAGTGGGTGGGGGGTCGATGCCAATCGGCATGACGTTTAACATCTTATATAAAAGGGGCGAATTCCCTTCATTTTTCACAGCTTTTTGCTTTCTTTGTCTCTGCGATTTTCCTTTGCAAATCGTTCTAGCATTTCGATCTCTAAGAAATGGCCGCCTTTGTGAGCACTGCAGCGTATAGGGAATGGTTGACTGTCGATGACTGGGCGAATGTGGAGTGGAGGGCCAGGGCGCCTCTTGCTTTGGGGAGTGAGAACTCCTTTGATGCATTCGAGCCGATTACGGATGAGTGAACTTTGCTACGGGAGCCGTTGCGTCATCGATCTTCTAAGGTTCGTGAGCCCTGGTGATTATGTTAGTAACCTGACTTTTGGCATTCTTCTCTCTTTGGTGATTTTTCCTTCCTTCTAGAATTTAACAAGGTTTTTATTTTGACTGTCTGATATCTCTTTGAAGAATATGCGTGCCCATGGGACTACGGGGCTTAAGGATGTCTGGGAGCATCTTCCACCCATGGTGCGTTGGGTGGTATCATCAGCAGGTTTTGGGAGGTTAGCATCTGCGTTGGATGAGACGCCTTGGTCGACAGCGGTCTTGTGCGCTTTGGGGGAGAGATGGTGGGATACTACCCACACCTTCCATTTTGGCTCTGGGGAGATGACGGTGACTCCCATAGATGTACAACAGTTGTTGGGGCTCGATTGTGACGGAGAGCAGATAGAGGTGATCGTTCTCTGAGGGTGAGGCTGGAGGTAGTGCGTGCGACACTTGGTGACGTAGGGAGGATAGTCTATGGGGATTCCATCTGACTTTCCTTGTTGAAGGATATTTTACTAAGTAGGGTGATTGATGTGGAGGACGGGCTGCAGGTGAGGCAAATGACCCCGTTGTTTATCTTGTTGGTGCTGGGAGGCTTTATGGTGGCGTCAAGTAGTGACGTCGTCCACTTGTGGTTCTTGCCGTACTTGAGGATGTTTTCAAACATCCCTCTCTATAATTGGGGGAGCATGACTTTGGCGACCCTTTATTTTTCTTTAGATGCATTCAGCCAGTCCTGCCGACAAACTTTTACTGGAGCCATGTATGCGCATTTTCCTTTCATGCATTCGCATTTTCCTTATGTGTCTCTTTTTAATTGTGAATTCCTGTCTTTGGCAGATGTGGTTCTATAAGGTGATTAGGTGTAATACCCAGCTGATCGCTCTGAAGGACGAGACTGTTAGGGACTTCTGCTGATTGTATCGATGGCAGAAGGCCAATCGGCAGTCGAAGGGATCTCTCTCTCTGGAGGCAGTACGTCAGGTCTTGAATGGTCTGACCAGTGGTAGGGTAAGACTCTTTCCTTTTCAGTCTTGGTTTTTGCATGTTCTGATTCTGTATTGACTTATGCTTGCTCACATATTTTTAGGTGACCTTTTATCCTTGGGGGACAGCCATTCAGGATACGGGGGTGACCGGGGTGAACGCACAGATGCAACGCTTATTGGCGCATGAGTTTGTCCATTCTTGGTGTCTCGGGGAGCAGTTGGTTCGGAAGATTGCTGAAGAGGAGGTGGTGGTGCCACCTGCACAACCTCCTATGTCCATGAGGCAGGAACGGTTGATGCTGGAGGATACGAGGATCGCGGTGATGATCGGCGAGTCCTACTTATTATATACTGATACGGACGCGTCGTATGACTATATGGAGTTTGTGACGAGCTGATTGATGGCGCCCAACATATATGATGCCTTGCCTTTCCCTTTTGCGGGTTCGAGTCGTGCGGTGGGGTCCTCCCACAGTGGCGGTGGTCTGGCGACGTCGGCGACGACGGCTTCAGAGGTTACTTTCGTGCGATTCCATACTCCTTCGTACAACATTCGTCGAGGTGATGGTGGTATGGTTCCTATTTTACACTGTCCTCACATGATGGATCCGGAGGAGTTGGGTTTGATAGAGGAGGTTCTTCGTCCTGCGGTATACCTTCTTGCTCTTTCTTGGTTCTTTTTCTATTTTGAATCCTCTTTGATACTAATTTTTTCCTTTTTCCCTGTAGCAACTTCGGGTATCAACCACTTGGCTGAGGGACATCAGAGACTGGATATCTTTGGCGACTGCCCATATCCGGGATGCGGTCCCAGTTCCTTCTCGCTTGGTGCCATCTACTTCATCCGGGGAGGACTCGAGCTCGGGTAGCGGTGGTGTATTGTCTCAACGTAGGGGAAAGAGAGAAAGTTGCAACGATCGAAGCTCTTAGAGAGAGGGCTGAAGGGTAGGTGAAAGAGAGAGGATATGGGTTTGGGTTGAGTCCCATTATTTTTTGCGTTTCTTTTATTTCCAGCAAAATTTGATGTAACACAGAAGAACAAATATATATACAATGCAATGGAGTTTTTTTATTACCTTTTGTTAATGATGAATGAGTGAATGCATGCACATGCGCTTTTTACTTTGCTGCTGAGACCGTAAAAAGAGATGTTTTGGGGATTTTTGCAAGAAAAATTTATTAAGATAAAAAGGGGATTTTTGAAATTCTATTGAGAATATCAATTTATTTTGAGTTTTCTGAATTTTGATAAAAGAGGAAAAAGGAAAATTTCCAAGAGTAGGGGGTTACCGATCGGCACGCTCATTGTCTTGCCTATCGGTAGTCAGGTCCAGTCCTATCAATTCAAAGCTTTTGATTAGTGACCTCTTCAGCCTTTGGTACTTTTGTGGAGTAGGATTCCCTCCGATTTCTGCAGGGATTGTGTCTCTTGTGAGAGTTCTTAAGTATAAAAAAGGAGAAGGGTGGAGTGTTTCCATCACACCTTTACATTCTTACTTACTTACCTACTATCTCTTAGTATTACAAGATGGCTCTTCCTGGTAGCATTGAGTTTGCAAATTACCTCGAAGCCTTGGAAGTGATATGCTCTTATAACGTCAACTATGATGCTTTCAACATGCGTCGAGTTTCTTTATGGTGTAATCAGTCCATTGAGTGGAACATGTTGATGGTGGCGGTATAATTTTGGTACCCCGAAGACCATGTATTTATCTTTGGGTTGGATGAAGTTTGTCCTACCTATGAGGAATTTTCTGCCATGCTGGGGATAAATCCCAGTGTTGCTGCAGCTTTACCCAAATTTTCCCGTTCTCCCAGGGATTTGCTGGCTGGGCTTCTTCGTATTTCGCCTTTGGTGGCTAGATCACGGGTTGCGGGAGGGATGATTTCCTTCTCGGTGGTATTGCAGTCCGTGCATTTACAGGAAGCTGTCGATGCTGGCTATGCTGGAGTCGTTGCTCTAGGCTTGGTTTCAAAATTGCTGCTGGTGACTGGGGAGCTGTTGGTGGATCCGTAACTTGTAGCTATTACTTCATGGATGTCATACCATTGCAATCCAGCGTCGGTGATACTGGCAGATACTTTGAATGGTCTGGATGCCTAGCGAGAAGGTCGTTCTGACTTCCTACGGGGTATCCCCGTGATGCTATTCATGTTGTTGGCTGAAAGACCCCGCCAAGTGACTCTGCTAGAATATCCTTTGTCGGCTGTACCCAACTTCTTTTTGCATCATTTTTTCTATGTCGGCCTGGATATTGAGAGTTGGGAGAATTGGCTTGTGGAGAATGGGGCTCAGAATCTTTACTGGTCAGTGCCTTGGTGGGGACAATTACTACCTGTTCTGGAGCTAGGAGAATACCCGTATGTGCGGCTCGTTGGTCTCAGACATACCTCTTTTTATTTCCCTTGGCGGCTTCTATGCTAATTTGGCTGGGCACAGGTCGTGCCACCTCGGACACTAAATTTCTTTTCGGTAAAGGATTTTACCGAGCGTCTGCGTCTGCTGCTTGGCTCTCTATGGGAGAATCGGCGTCCATCGACCCGTCCCTCTCAGTCTGTTGGGAGAGTTTGGTATATCCCTGGGGATTATATGGAGGGGTTGTGGACGAGAGTAGTTAGCAAGATGTTGGCAGTGGAGACTGGACATAAGTGGTTTATTTCTTTTGACACCATGGAAGGAGGTGTTGTGGTCTTTTCGAAGCTGGTTCGAGTCTATGGGTCCATGGAGTGTCTGCGATGAAACTATGTTACTAAAGCCGTTTATTAAAAATAAACTATTTAAGTAACATCGAGCTGTTTTTTGAGGAAACTCTTTTCTTGAAAAATAAAAACTATTTGAACACAAGATGTGTTTAACAAAACAGTATGTACGAGATCTATTCAAGATTTGACTAACAGGTTTATAAAACAGTTTAAACAAACTTTAAACTCAGCACAACCAAGAATGAGATGAGGAGATGTAGAAAGATTAAGTTCACGATTTTTTACGTGGTAAAACCTCACCAATTGAGGAAACATCTACGACTCCCTCTACGGAGTAAAATGAAAAAAATCCACTAAAACAAATTTATGAGTTACAAACTATATAACTAACATGCATACAACTCAGACCTATATAAGTTTAGGAATGTACCCTCTGGTGTCCTTATAACTTCTATGCAGTTCTGATTGTAGATGTTGTTCTCCCAGTTTGTTAACTTCCGATTTGTTCCGCACTTTACGTCGACTCTTGTTCACAAGATCTTATTACCAATACTTTTCGTGTTGTAGTGTGAAAGTGTTTTGTGGAGGTTCTCTCTAACACATGCATGCACACACTCACACTTATCAAGTACAAACAGTCCTAGCAAATTACATATAAGGCTATATGTAGTGATTTTTCTTTTTCTCTCTTCTCACAAAACTTTGAACCTGTTTGACCTTTAAATATATCCCAGAATCCACAGATATCTTACTTAGAAGACAATCAAGATCTTAATCAATCTCATAGTTTTGAAAATATTTTCGAGATTGAAAACCTCCAAGTGTGATTCCAAACTAGGTCAAAGGTTTAGTTTTAAGAGAACTAGAAACAGAAAATATTTATTGTTGATTTAGAGATAAAAACAATTTTCAGAAAAGAATCAACAATATATTCGTCAAGATGAGAAATAAACTATGTAAATCTAAGTGTGATGTAACATGCAGAACATAGATCTGAAATTTCTATGAAGAAGAAAATATATCTAAGTAAACAGTTTAAGTTGGAAACAAGATCTAACGAACAAGAGGTTACAACAACACAAATATCTCTCAAAAACTCAAGAACACTCAGGGTAGTGTTTTGGATATGTAGGAGTTTTTTGTGGAGTGCTTGGTTTGAGAGAGGATTAACGAACAGGGGTTAGGGTTAGGGTTTCTCTCTCTCTCTTTCTTTCTGGTTTCTCTCTTTTTTTCTCTTCTCTCTCTCTTCTCTCTACTCTCTCTTTTTTATTCTCAGGAATGAATTGGCCAAAAGTCTTGGACGACTGAGAGGAGGATCCTTTTTATAGGATGAAGAGAAGGATCGAGAAGTAGGTTCAAAAATAAGGGTCAGGATTGAGTCAATCTGGTTTGACTTAAATCCAAGGGCTCACAGAAAGCGGTGATTAAAAGTCACCTGATTGGTTCAGGAGGGATACACAGGGATTACCAAAGAAAGCATGCAGGACGTTGATAAGGTTTGATCCAACGGTTGTAAAGATACGCGATTGTATACTCAGTGAAGAAACACAAATCCCACCAATCAGCAAGCAACAAGTGTTAACCAATAAATCGATATAAAATGCGCATAAAAAATTAATTACAACCAAACCCTGAAGTCTCTGCCGCTTTTGGTTTCTACCCAAACCAACTTTGAGCCAATAAACCCATTAATCTATAATTAGAGATTGAACCCACAAACTTCTAAAATCAAGTTTTAATTAATAAAACCTTTATTAAAAAATCCCAAAAAATATTTAAAAATCAAATTTAGGGATTTAAACATACTCAACATATGTACACACATAAATATGCAATATGACATGTTTATGATGCATTCTACTGTGTGTGAGTGTTGGTAATTAGATCTAGATCACAACAAGATATATGAATGAAATAGCAAACCAATCTCTGAGGTTCTTTGGTTTCTAGGATGAACATAATTTTGTCACAATTTCCAAACTGTATGATCACTTATACAATATAGACTCAAGTGAGTCAAGAGTATAAGGGCTTCATGCGACACTCTGTTCAAGCAGGGGAAACTTGGGGACCCCAGGATGCAGATGATGATGACGGATCAAGCCCCTCTGGTAGCTTTGGGTAGGACTCCTAGAGAGTTTATTGTGTAATGGGGGATAAATGTGGGGATTTTATTATGGATTTTTAGGAAGGTGGGGGGAAGGGAGTTATCCATTCCTTTTCTTACGTAATTTGAACCGTAATTTCTTATTAAGGAAATAAACAAGTTTTTGATCATCTAGATGTGCCTTTGATGATTTTGTGTTATTTGAAGTATCTATACCGATCTCTTAGGCAAACATAATCCTTTTGTTCAAATATATATTGGAATTGACTGTCATTCTCGGAGGTAAGAAAAGAATAGTATTTTGTGAAAAAGAACGGGTCGTGCTCATGTAAGGTGTATAAGCTGCCTACGTACCTTTGGGGTTTTTGAAAAGTTTTAATTTGTTTGAAAATGATTTTTACAGAGGATCAGGCCCACGTAGTTCTGGGTAAGGGGGAAATGAAGATTTTTTATTTATTTTTAGAATATAAGGGAGATGAGAAGAGTCGTAGCGCGTCGAGATTTCGGACTAGGGGTAGAACTTCTTGAGATGATCCAGTTTGACTGGACGTGCCATCTCTTCCCCATCCAAGTCGGTGAGCAGGGCGCCACCGCCGGACAAGATCTTATTGACAATGTAGGGGCCGCTCCAATTGGGCTTGAATTTCCCTCTGGCGTCCCAGATGGGTACTATGATTTTTTTTAGGGCTAGGTCCCCTACTCGGACACCTCAGTCCTTAACTCTCTTGTTGAATGAACGCGCTATTCGACGATGGTACCCTTGTATGTGGTATAGATCTTTTAATCTCCTTTCGTCTAGGAGGATCAGCTCGTCAAGACGGCTTTGTCACCACTCTTCTTCACTCACCTTGCTTTCAAGCATGATGAGTAATAATGGTATTTCCAGCTCCATGGGTAGGACTTATTCCATACTGTAAACTAGAGAGTAAGGGTTAGCCCCAGTTGAGGATCGAATTGAGGTTCGGTAGCCCTAGAGGGCGTATGGGATCCAGTCAGCCCAATCTCGATAGCTTTTGATCATCTTGGCGACTTCAACTACATCGTTGGTCTGAGGTCGGTAGGGAGAAGATTTGTGTCTCTGAATCCCATACTCATTGACCACTTCTGTGACTTTTGCCTCGAAATGTAACCCGTTATCTGATACTAACTCGTACGGGACCCCATATCGGTAGATAATGTTTTTCTTGATGAATTTGGCCACTTTCTTAGCGTTCAGTACTGCGTATGACTTAGCTTCAACCCATTTGGTGAAGTAATCGATGGCAACTAGGATGAACTCATGCCCGTTGGAAGCCTTTGGTGTAACCTTCCCTATGATGTCGATGCCCCAGGTGGAGAACGGCCAGGGAGAGGTCATGTTGTATAATTCACGTGGAGGCAGATGCTGAAGGTTGGAGAATTATTGGCATTTAAGGCATTTCCGAACATAGGTGGTTCAATCCTGAGTCATAGTGGTCCAGTAGTAGCCCTGTCGGATGATCTTCTTGGCAAGCATGTGACCGTTCATGTGGGGTCCACATTCCCCGCTGTGGATTTTCTGCATTATCTTTTCAATGTCATTTCTTGCGTTGCAGTGCATATGAGTTCCATCGAAGCTTCGTTTGAGTAGTGCTTTATGATAGATGATGTACTGGGCAACCAGTCTTCAGAGGGTTGCTCGATCTTTCTTGTTGTAACCCTCGGGATACCTACCATGCTTGAGGAGGCGCCAAATATCATAGTACTAATAATTGGCTAACTCGAGATCTTCTGTAGTGACAAGCTTAATGTGGTAACAGTGGGTTGGTTTATCTTGCTTTTGAACAAGGAAAGGGGTAATTATTATTCCTTCGGGCATGTCGACCATGGAGGCCAAGGTAGTGAGAGCATCGACTAGGTTATTCTTTGCTCAGGGTAGGTAATGGAAGGTGATATCCTGGAATTGGGAGGCTAGTTCTTCTAAGTGGACATGAAGGGGTATGATTTTCTCGTCCTTGACTTTCCACTTTCTGAGCACTTGATCGATGATGAGGGCGGAATCCCCGTAGACATATAGGCATTGAATACCTTTCTTGAGAGCAACTTTGAGGCCTACTGTGCATGCATCGTATTCAGTCATGTTATTGGTGCAAGGGAAATCCAACTTGATGGCGATGGGAGTGTGAGAGTCATCTAGGGTAATCAGAAGTATCCCAATGCCATATCCCTTTTTGTTGGCAGTGCCATCAAAGAACATTTTCCATCAAAGGTTGTCTTGAGCAGTGCAAAATATGTTTTCATCTGGGAATTCAGAGATCCAGACATCGGCTTCTTCTACGAGGTGATCAGCGAGGTAGTCAAAGATGGCTCTTCTTTTGCAAGAATCTTTAAGGTATTGGTCTAGCAAAGCCCCGATTGAAGTGTCGGTTATGGTTAGGTACAAGAGTAAGGGGATATCAAGCTGTGGTGGCATGAGTACCGGGGGTTGGGTAAGATATTTCTTGATTTAATTAAAAGTTTCTTGGCATGCCTCATTCCAAACTTGATTTGAATCCTTTCAGAGGAGTTTAAAGATAGGTTCGCAAATGGAGGTTAATTGGATGATGAACCGGCTGATGTATTAAAATTTCCCAAGGAAACCTCGAACTTCTTTCTCTGTTCAGGGAGGTGGCATCTTGAGTATGGATTTCATCTTGGCGGGATCTACTTCTATCCCCTTCTCACTAACCATGAATCCCAAGAGTTTTCCCTTTGTGACGTCGAAGATGCATTTCTGCGGATTGAGTCTCATCTGATACTATCACAGTCGTTCGAAGAATTTTTGAAGAGCGGGAACATGACCCTCTCTAGTTTTGGTTTTGATAATCATATCATCCACATAGACCTCTACTTCTTTGTGAATCAAATCATGCAGGATGGTTGTGGCATCCCTCTGGTAGGTAGCCCCAGCGTTCTTGAGACCAAATGGCATAACGGTGTAGCAAAAGGTTCCCCATGGGGTGATGAATGCAGTTTTTTCTTAGTGGTCTGGGTGCATTTTGATTTGGTTGTATCCGATAAACCCGTCGACGAAGGACTTGAGAGCATGACTGGTTGTGTTGTCCACGATCATGTCGATATTGGGTAGCGGATAATCATCCTTTGGAGAGGCTTTGTTCAAATCCTGATATAGTCTACACACATCTGAACTTTCCCTCTTAATTTCGGCACGGGCACTATGTTGGCTAGCCATGTTGGATATTCGATCACACAAATGAAGCCTATGTTCAACTGTTTAAGCATCTCTTCTTTGACTTTGAGCGACCATTCGGTGCAGAGCTTTCTTAACTTTTGTTTGACCGACATGTAATTTGAAAGAGTAGGAATCTCGTGCTGAGCTATTTTAAGATCAATGCCGGGCATATCGTCATAGGACCATGCGAAGACATCCATGAATTCCTTTAGCAATTCTTCGAGTTGTGCACGCTCATGCTCGTCGAGGGTAGTCCCTATCCTAATCTCGCGCAGTTGGCTACTAGAACCGAGGTTAATAACAACAGTCTCTTCTTCATTAACTTGAACACGATTATGTTCTTTATTATTAACCTTATTTAGATCAGTTAAGAACTGTTCATTTTTAAAATCATCATCATCAAAAGTTTGATTAGAATCCAGACAGTTAATGTAAGGCATAGTAAGAAACTCAAAATCTTCATTTATTTCATTGATAGGAAAAACATCACTGAAAAGCTCGTCAAAAGAGGAGTCGATTACATTTGAACAAGGATAGTCAACAGAAGAATAAAAGGGGTAAACATTAGGATTAGGGGAGATTTTAGCAGGTAGAGCTGGCTCAGCATGCCAATTGAGGAGAGGTGTATCAGCAGCTTTAATCAGTTGGGACAGATCTGGTGATGTAGTGCCTGAGTGAACCATGCAAAGTGTCAGCCCCAGTGTCTGTAAGTTGAAGGAATCTTCGGAGTCACTTTCCCCAGTCTCTTCAGTATCTTTGATGAGCGGTTGTGCATGGTGTTGGGAACTCTCGGCCCATGGGTAGCTGTCTTAGAAGAAGATCTCTATTCCAGGCTTCATCTTCTTATCTGTATGGTCATACCATGGTTCTGAAAAGCAGCAAAAGGGGAAGTCTTCACCCTCTTTAATGAATCGCCCGTTCAAGGAGTCACCCAAGATAGTCTATACGTGGTTTAGTCTCCTCTTTGATCGAGACTATCGGATCATTCTGAGCTCTTGTTCTGATGGTTGATACCCCAAACCACAGGGAGGAAAAGCCTTCTTTAGTTCAATCGGCTCGAGTATCCCTTGCTATCTTTGTCCTAGCCCCAGTCCGGGCATGAAGTGAATGTTTCTGAATATCTGAATCACATTGACGTTGCCATGAGGGTTGTATTATGGACAAACCCTTTCTTTGAAGTTATCCCCTGTCGGGAGTAGAAGTGGTTCAATTCGAAATCCTGATAGGAGAATATCATTTGACCCATTCTGTATCTCAAGGATTAGACTTCTTGTACTTGCACCATCGGCATTATCGTCATCGCCCAAGATGGTAATGACCCGTCCGTCGGTGAAGAACTTTAATTTCTGATGGAGTGAGGAAGACACGCCCTTGATACTGTGGAGCCAAGGTCATCCTAGCAATAGGTTGAAACAGGCTGTGATGTCAATAACTTGGAATTCGATGACAGGTTTTATAGGGCCAACCCCTATTACAAGCTTTATGGATCCCATCACCTCCCGACGGGTATTATTGTAGGCACGCACAGTGGCGAAAGTTGGAGTGAGGTCGCTTTATTTCAGTCCTAAACATTTGAGGGTTCTCAGTGGGAAGACATTCAAAGCGGATCCATTATCGACAAGAGAGAGTGGTTCAACCTTCCTCATAACTTTGATGGAGATGTTGAGGGCATGATTGTAGTTTGGCCCCATCTTGGGGATTCCTTCTTCGGAAAAGGATAACATTCGGGTAGAGGTTAAGGATCTGACAAAATTTACCACTTCTTCTGGTGTGGTAGATAGAGAAACTATGGGTCCAGTGAGAAACTTGATCAAAGTGTTTCTGTGTAGCTGAGAAGTCATGAAAAGCCCCCATAGAGTGATGTTAGCTTGAGTTTTTTTTAGTTCATCGAGAATATTTCTCTCCTCGAGGGTCATCTCTGGCATAGGAAGGTCTTTCACGCCCTTCCCCTCGTCATTGGCTGGTAGTGGTCTCGGAATTTGGTAATGCCTCCCTGATCTGGTCATGTGATTTACTGAAAAAGGGAAAAACATGAATCCCATTTCCTCATCGATCTCGGGTTGTTTTGCCATCTTGTTTATTTCCCTGGGGAGTTCTTCAGATGATATCATCCCACACATGTCGGCTACCGGGCCAGTTTTCTCGAAAGCTTGTTCTTCATTCGAATCTCCGAATTCTTCCCCCCATCCGGTGGCAACAATTATATCTTTTCATGTAAAGTTGATGCATTCCATAACCTCAACGACCTCTTCATATAGGTCTTCCCAATCAGTGGGGATGTGTAAGGGTGAAGGGACCAGGCACCCCTGTAGCTTCAAAACATCGAATAACTTGGTTATACTGCAAATGTTATTGGTTTGCCTGAATAATTCTACCATGATCCGGACGATATCATCCATGCTGACTTCATCGGTTGGTACTACCCATCTATCTGACTCTCGAGCCCATTTCTGTGCTTTCAAGAATAACGTACTGAACCTTTAGCAATCAATGACCATCCGTGAGGGCAATTTCATCCCGAACTCTAGGAGTTGGTTTAAGACTTCTGACGAATCCATGCTTCCATTTTCAGAACGGGTACGGACAGTGATGAATGCTCTGATAAGGAGTGACAATGCCTAATCAGCGATGCTAGAAGGGTGTAGGAGGAAATATGGGCAAATTTGGAGAGGTTTAGGAAAGTATATGGGTGTGATTTGGGTTGAGGGATCAAATTCTGGGTTCTCTTCTGAGAAGATAACATTGGTATGATTTGGAAGTGGGTTGTGAGTTGTGTTTGGCTTAGTATTAACTAGTGGGGCGATGGTACCCCAGTCAATTAGGCCTTGGATCATGTTTCATAGGTGAAAGCATTGGTCAGTGGTATGGCTACCTGTTTGGTGATAGGCATAATGGGCATCTGCCATGAAGTTTCTTGGGAGTGGATTTGGCAATGGACGAGGATCCAAGGGTTTGATGAGGTTTCGTCTTAACAGGGCTTGATAGAATTTGGAGAGGGTATCATGGAGCTCGGTGTATTCCTTTCGGACTGGGGCAGGGCGGTTTTATGGTGCCCATGATGTGGTTGGTTGAGAGATATTATTGATGGTTGAGACTGCGGCACTGGCAGGCTTGTTATATTTCTTGGGGGTGAACTGTATGAACACCTTCTTTGGTTCAACTTATGTCTTGGCAAGACCTTGCTCGATTTCTACTCCTGGTTCTCTAAGAGCTCGAAAATGGGGATAGTATTGTCCTCCCATCGTTGCTCGGATATGGGGTAAGAAGTTCTTCTTCACTATGCTGACTTGTTCTTCCTCGAAAGGCCGATTGGTCATAGTTGCTGCTTTTTCCCTACACCGGGCTATGAAGTTACTGACTGATTCAACAGGGTTCTATTTGATAAACTCCAAATCACGGCAGGTGACCTTAAGCTCTTCATTATATTTGTACTGCGACATGAATTCTCGAGCCACATCCTCCCAGCTACGAATTCTGAATTCTTCGAGAGACAAAAACCATCGGAGGGTTCTATCCTTCAGAGTTTGCTAAAACAAGTGGTCCATCACTTCTTCAGAGGCCCCTAGTAGAGTCTTGGAATGGTAATAACTGTGGAGATGAACAATCGGGGGTCCACTTCCTCCGAATTTCTCGATATTTGACATCTTAAACTTCTCGGGTAATCTTGCTTTAGGATAAGAAGACATATGGGTGTAGTCCATGTAATTTCCTGAGATTTTGACTTGGTCAAACTTCTTGGTGAGCATCTTGATGTCTTTTTTGACTTTATTCAGTTCTTCTTCTTTCGGGTTAATGACTATAGGCAAGATTCGGCATCGGAAGCTGGGTAGGCGGCGACCCATTAGCAGAAGGGGCACGTGGAGCATCCTGATACTCTTCGAGAACCTAGATGGGCTCGGGTGGATCCATAGCACGAGTAAATAGGGCCTCGGGATCTTGAGGAACATGAACTTGGTTTCTTTGCATCTCTCGAACCTCGGTTTGGAGGTTGTCAATCTTGGACACAAGCTGAGCTAGGACTGCCGTAAGATCCGGCTGCGCAACGGGTACTTGATCTGTGTTTACCATGGAAGGCGGATGGATTACGGACTCGTAAGGAGTAATAGGGGAACGGACGGAACTCTAGGGTGACTTGACTGAAGACCTAAGCCAATAAGGATCTAGGCCAAGGGCTTGCGATCGACCTGAGAAGGCGTGAAATGGGATTTATTTTGAGAAAAATGGATGATTTTTTTTTTACATTTTTTTTCGAGATTGAAAGACAAAATATTTTTGGATTTTTGATAAAGAGAGGAGAAATGTTTTTGGATTTTTGATAAGGAAAAGAAAAAAATGTTTTTGGATTTTGGATAAAGAAAAAGGGAACTTCCCCTTTGGAGACGGTCTCAACATGATTATTATAATTATTATGTTTTCACTTGTATTAATTCTCCTAAATGCAAAATGAAATGCCAGATGGGAACCGAGCCTGAAAAAATTTGGTTTGTAATATATGCAAAGCTATGGTTGGAATTGTGACCAGGCTCACGGATAGTGTGCCATTTTAAAAATGTGCGAAAATTCGAGCAGCAGGCCGGCCGACCCGGAATTTTAGCAGAGTTTTGGGTTGAAATAGATAATCTAACTTGTGTGTCCTAGGGTTTACACCTATATGCAGGTATGCAGTTGGTTGGGTGAATTGGAATGGGTTCCCCCCTTTGGTGTGACTTCCACGATATACGTCTTGCTCTTGCAGGCAATCGGTATGTGTGGACAAGCCATTTGATATACCTGAGTGTACGTGAATTACCTCACCTTATACCTCATGGGGACGGTACGTGTGATAGAAAGTTTGATATACTCTACGTACGTGAATGAATTACCTGCGATATACCTCCCTTCATGACTTCGGTCAAGCGGTACGATGCGGGGGAACCGTTCGATATACGTCGAAGGTACTTGGCCAATGGAAGGTGAGAGTCATATCGCTTAGGCTAACTGCGCCCTGCCTGACCAACTCCCATCACGAAGTGACCCTCAAGTTACTAGGTAAGATTTGGTCAATAGCAATGCTCTTTGGTGATGTCGTGTGAATCATGCATGATTCTCTTATTAGTATCTTATGATGAGGGTATCTTTCTTTATTATGCCAAATGGGGAGCAAAGTGCAAGTACCAATGGTACACCAAGTATGGATTAATTATGCGTGCAACATGTGGATATATATGACCCTAGGTGCACGTGGTGCAAAGTGTACATGGAGAATTTTCTACAAGTGTGTGAATAGAAGCATAAGAATGGGGTACACATGAGTAATAAAGGGGGAACATGAAAATTGGGGGAAAATATAAGCAAACATAACATAAATGTAAATAGAGTCTATCCCTCAAAATAAAAATATAATATTCCCTAGAAGAGTCGCCACTATGGCCATCCCCGATCCTCACCACGCGACGGAGGATCCTCAGGTCCCGTGCGTCTCTCTCGGGAGTGCTTCGGCCGACGTCATTTGAGGTGAGGTGAAAGATGTAGAGAGATTAGAGTCGTCAGTCCATTTTACTCAAAACAGAAAAAAGAAAAGAGGAAGCCGTCCCGAAGGACAACATCCAGAGACATACTGTTGCATACGAAACCAAAATGATTCGAGAAGGGTCCGAAGGCTAAGTTACGAAATGGGAAGGTGTTACGCACCCATTCCGCCCTTTCGGTCTCTCATGGGTTTTTGTTATTTTCCTTTTATTTTTCCTGTGATGTATGCGCATGTTTATATATAGTGGAGATAGTAATCATCGACTTGTACCATGGAAGAGGTAAAGCGAGTCATCCGTAGGAAGGTATAAAAGTATTAGAAAATAGGATTTAGGCGATCATCCTTACGTTAATTGTTATGAGGGAATGATAACGCATGTGAGATAATGCGTCATTAACAACAAGTATATGTATATATATGATATAAGAGAATGAAGTTTAGAGAAAATAGAAAAAGAGAGAAAAAGTATAAAATAGGACTCGAGTCTCGGGTTTTACCCCGAGATGCCTATGTAGCCTATTGAGGCATTAAAGTCCACGTAGTTTGCATACAAAATGAGGGGTATCCAACCGGGGATTCTCTTATTTGTGTATGTGTGTGTGTGTGTAGAAAAAGTGTTTTAGTTGTGAGAAAAGTGTGAAAATTCCCATTTGGAATTTATGAGCGAACCCACTTTTTCTTGTTTTGTGAGTTTTTATTTATATGAAAATAAGAGATGTTAAATAATACTAAATAAAAAGTATATTAGGATGTATGAGATGAGATAATAAAAGTGCAAAGTAATAAAACAAGATATTGCGAATTTGTGAGAATTTAAGGAGAGAGTTGAGAAAATTGGACCTTCTTGAAGATCTTGAGTGATATGCCCCAAGTGGTACCTCGGCTCAGAGACACCGACCTCGGCCCAGGGACACCTGCCTCGGCTGAGATGATGGCCGAAACATTGATCGACCCTATGAAGGCCAGGGGCCCGCGATACCATCCCTCGGCCAGACCTACCTCGGCTCAGGCCGACACTACCTTCTACACTGCCAAGGGGTACTGCTAACGAAGCACAGGCATCAACAGCACTCCGGGTATAGCAACCTCGGCCAAGGGTGGGTCGAGGTGACAGGGAGCCGACCCTCAACTTGGAACCGGTTCAACCTCGGCTTGGGACGAGGTCATAAGAGGCCTTAGTAATCACCAGCCTGGAACTATCCCTACCTCGGCTGGGGTCGACCTAGCATAATGTCTCGACTGAGATCAGACCGAGACTCCTTATGACACTTCTCGGATTGAGCGGACATCAAGCCTCTACAGCTCGGCCTCTCCCAGGCCGAGGTCATTCACCAACATGATTGCCGAGCATCTGTTAACATTTGGATAAGGACACCTGGGCACAAATCAGTTGTAACAAGATTATTCTCCACACGTGGAAGAATATTTCATCATCATTACTTGCATGTGACAATGACAGGTGGCATTCCCACATTGGTGAGGATATCACACACATGCTCATTGCATGCATAGGGGGTACATTACACCCCCTAGACACTATATATAGGGGTCATCCCCTACCTTGCAAAAGGATCTCATTCATTCAACCCTAGCAAAAACCCTGTCAAAATATACAGTAGAGAGAGAGAGAGAGCTTGATGGAATTGTACCCATGGCCATTAGTGCCTTCTTTCAGTGATATTACTCACACACTCACTGTAGACGTAGGCCAGACTGGCTGAACCACCTATATTCCGGTGTTGATTCCTCATATCCTCATCTCCTTCTCTTCTCTCTTTATATAGTTGTGCTGCCATTGTTATATACATATAGAGCTTGGAAACACCTCACCTGGTGGTGCTGATTCCCAGCATCATCATTTTGGCGCCGTCTGTGGGAATCGAGAAGCTATCTCTTCCTCTTTTTCTGCTTTACCTCACCGGAGACTCTGGTGGTGAACCAGGAACCACCCCTTGTGTGGAGCTGTTTCACCATTGAAAGAGGTCCTTTAAGGTATTAAGCTCACTTGCTGTTCAAGCTCTTTATTGATAATACATGGCACCAGAATTACCACCGCCTCTTCCACCGCCTGGAGGTGGAGGGGCTAGTTCCAGTCAGGCTCCTCCCCAGTCCGAAATGGCGGAGGTGGAAGCAGCTTTGAAATCTTTAGCTGCCACGCAACAAGCCATAAGGAGAAATTTGTCCAGCTCAGCCAAACCATGATGATGAGGCCACCTGGAGTCTCACCGGACATGATAACTCCGGCGGCAGTTCAGCTTCATCCTGACACCAGGGGACCACCCCAGGCGCCCATGAAGGAACAAACTGCACCCCAGCGGAGGAGGGACCTTGCTGACCCTAGGCGCTTGCGCCTGGGGAGGCAAGGAAACCCTTGACCAGAGGACATGTATGATGACCTAGAAGCTGAAGAGGCCCCGGAGGACTACTGGGAGCCGTATGAGGTGTCGGATAACACTATACGACCTCTTAGGCAGAGCCAAGGATGTGTCGGCCGAAGAAGAGATGAGGCCCAACAAAGAGGGTCGGCCTTTGATAGGCAGAGTCAAGGATGTGTCGGCCGAAGAAGAGATGAGGCCCAGTAGAGAGGGTCGGCCTTTAACAGGTTGGGCAGAGGGTCGGCCTTTGAGAGGCTGGGCCCAATCAATGACCTGAGGCAGAGGCTATCGAGGTCAAGGAGCGCGGCAGGCTCTCAAAGAGGGAATAGGCAGGCTCGGCCAGATCAAGGCCGACCCTTGGAGATAAGTATGAGGTCATCCGGGAAGAGGTGAAGAAGTTGGAAGAGGCCGAGTTCATAAGAGAGGTTACTTATCCAGAGTGGCTCTCAAATGCAGTCATCGTGCCTAAGGCCAATGGAAAGTGGCGGATGTGTGCAGATTTCACATACCTGAACAGGTCTTGCCCGAAAGACAGCTATCCCTTACCTAGGATAGACCAGATGGTGGATGCAACGGCAGGGCATGAGCTTATGAGTTTCATGGATGCTTATTCAGGTTATAACCAAATCTTCATGGATACCGAAGACTCTAAGAAGACAACCTTCATTACTGACAAGGGGACGTACTGTTACAAGGTGATGCCCTTTGGTCTGAAAAATGCAGGGGCAATATATCAACGTCTTGTCAATAAGATATTCGAGGAACAGATAGGTAAGACCATAGAGGTGTATGTGGATGATATTATAACGAAGAGCCTGAAAGCATGTACTCACATAACAGACCTTGAGAAGACCTTTGATGTCATGGACTCGTACAGGATGAAGCTCAACCCAGCGAAGTGTGTCTTCGGGGTAGGAGCCGAGAAGTTCTTGGGGTTCATCATTAATCAGAGGGGGATCAAAGCAAACCCTGATAAGATCAAGGCCTTGCTAGACATGAAGACTCCTAGGAGTATCAAGGATGTTCAGAGACTCACTGGAAGGGTGGCGGCCCTTAACAGGTTTGTTTCCATGGCAACAGACAAGTGTCTTCCGTTCTTTAAAGTTATGAGAAAGGCCTTCCAGTGGGACGAAGAGTGCGAAAAAGATTTTGACCAACTTAAGTCCTACTTGGGATCTCCATTGTTGCTATCTCGGCCCATCACGGGGGAGAGGTTGTTTGTGTATCTGGCACTATCTGAGTCAGCCATCAGCGCAACCATCGTACGGGAAGAGGATGGAATCCAGAGGCCTGTGTACTTCAACAGTAAGGCCCTTCAAGGGTCTGAACAAAACTATCCCCGGATGGAGAAGTTGGCTTATGCCCTGATACACGCCTCAAGGAAGATAAAGCCTTACTTCCAAGCTCACTCCATGGTAGTCCTCACTGACTCCCCACTAAGACAGGTTCTGCACAAGCCTGAGAAGTCTGGAAGATTGATGACCTGGGCCATCGAGCTAGGAGAGTATGATCTTATCTACCAGCCCAGGACAACCATCAAGGGGCAGGCCCTCGCAGACTTCGTCGCAGAATTCACTTGGGAAGAGGCCGAGACAGAGAAAGGTTCAGATAACAGCGAAGAGACGAACCGAAGTGTCTTCCGAGATTCGGAAGATACAACCCCGTACGTCTTACGAGGCCGAGAAGAGGTTGTCCCGGGCAAAACTCGGAGTAGAGTAAAAGAAAATGAAGAGGATCGATACCTCTTCGAAAAGGGGGTTATGAGAGAAGGGGTCTTCTCATCAGATGCAGACATCTGGAGCCTCTTCGTTGATGGCTCTTCCTGTGATAGTGGAAGCGGCGCGGGGTTAATACTCTCGGATCCAGATGGCGCCAACATTGAGTACGCCTTGAGATTCAACTTCCAGGCCTCCAACAACGAGTCTAAGTATGAGGCCATGATAGCAGGTCTCTTATTGGCAACAACTCTTCGAGTAAAGAGACTCCTACTTCATAGTGACTCAAGGTTGGTTGTCAATCAAGTGTTGGGGGCATACGAGGCCAAAGATGAAAGGATGGCCAAATACCTAAAGAAGGTAAGAGGTTTACTAGAGTATTTTGAAGAAGCAAAGCTGAAGAGAGTACCTCGACTGAGCAACAACCACGCTGATGCATTGACAAGACTGGCCTCGGCAATGAAGACAGATTTGGGAAGGACCATTCCAATCGAGGTCTTAGGAAAAGCAAGCATCGAGGAGGATGAGGTATATAGCCCTTGTCACAATGTGAACCTAGGAGACTCGTGGATTGACCCGCTTATCAGATACCTAAGAGAGGGGGAGCTACTTGAGTCCAAGCTGGAAAGAAGAAAATTGAGATACAGGGCGGCCAAGTTCTCATTAGTAGGAGACGTCTTGTATAAAAAGGGGTTTCTCTTGCCCCTCCTCAGATGTGTGCATCCCATGGAGGTACCCCGAATCTTACAGGAGGTTCATGAAGGCTCTTCCTCTAGCCACATAGGGGGAAGGCCCTTAGCCAAGAGGATCGTCACTCAGGGATACTGGTGGCCTACCTTGTCTAAGGACGCTGCTGACTATGTGAAGAGGTGTGACAAATGTCAGAGGTTCGCCGCCATCCCTCATCAACCCCATCAGCCTATGACGTCAATCTCTTCTCCATGGCCGTTTGCGGTGTGGGGAATTGACTTAGTAGTATCTTTGCCAAGAGCAGTCAACAACTATAGATTCTTGATAGTTGCCATTGACTACTTTTCAAAGTGGGTAGAGGCAGAACCAATGATAACAATTACGGAGCAGAAGACCTTTCAGTACATCTAGAAGAACATCATATGTAGGTATGGCCTCCCAAACACGCTCATCTCGGATAATGGGACCCAGTTCAAGAACTCCTCCTTAGAGAAGTATTGCCAAAGTGTGGGGATTAAACAGTTCTTCTCATCCCCTGGTCGACCTCAGGCAAATGGCCAGACCGAGGTCACGAATAGGACTATCTTGGATGGAATCAATAAGAGATTAGAAGACGTGAAGGGGAGATGGATAGAAGAGGTCTACGCTGTGCTATGGGCTTACAGGACCACATCAAGGACACCCACAGGAGAAACCCCATTCATACTGGCACATGGTTCAGAAGCCGTCATACCAATGGAGGTAGGACTACCAACTCATCGGATTCAGACCTACGACCCTAACAGCAATGGGGAGAAGAGGAGGCTAGACCTGGATCTTATTGAAGAGAGACGAGAGGACGCAGAGGTCAGGAAAGCAGCTTACCAGCAGAGGGTAGCGAAATTCTACAACCAAAGGGTGAAATCAAGACCCATTGCAGTAGGAGACCTAGTGCTAAAGAAGACCCTGCAAAAGACAAACAAGCTACACCCAAACTGGCATGGCCCCTACAAGGTGACGGAAGAGGTTGTGCCTGGCACCTACAGGCTAGAGAACCTAGAAGGGGAACCTTTCACTAACCCGTGGAATGCTGACCATCTCAAGACATATTACATATGATGTATAGAATTTTATGAAAATGTACTCTTACGGAAAGAAGGTTATTAATAAAGATCAGTTTCCATATCAAGTTCTTGTTTCGTTCTTTAGACCATAAGTTTATTATGGGGCTAACCTCTTAGGTGATGACCTCATACCCTCATAATATCACTCGGTGGTGACGAGGTCTGAGCTCAGACACCTTAGCAGAGGACCTCAGACTCTTAACATCATTAATTTGGTGACACTTATTATGAGGCAAACCTCTTAGGTGATGACCTCAGACCCTCATAACATCACTCGGTGGTGACGAGGTCTGAGCTCAGACACCTTAGCAGAGGACCTCAGACTCTTAACATCATTAATTTGGTGACACTTATTATGAGGCAAACCTCTTAGGTGATGACCTCAGACCCTCATAACATCACTCGGTGGTGACAAGGTCTGAGTTCAGACACCTTGACAGAGAACCTAAGACCCTTAACATCATTAATTTGGTGATATTCTTTATGGGGATAACCTCTTAGGTGATGACCTCAGACCCTCATAACATCACTCGGTGGTGACGAGGTCTGAGCTCAGACACCTTGACAGAGGACCTCAGACCCTTAACATCATTAATTTGGTGATACTTATTATGAGGCAAACCTCTTAGGTGATGACCTCAGAGCCTCATAACATCACTCGGTGGTGACGAGGTCTGAGATCAGACACCTTGACAGAGGACCTCAGACTTAACATCATTAATTTGGTGACACTTATTATGAGGCAAACCTCTTAGGTGATGACCTCAGAGCCTCATAACATCACTCGGTGGTGACGAGGTCTGAGCTCAGACACCTTGACAGAGGACCTCAGACCCTTAACATCATTAATTTGGTGGTATTCATTATGGGGATAACCTCTTAGGTGATGACCTCAGACCTTCATAACATCACTCGGTGGTGACGAGGTCTGAGCTCAGACACCTTGACAGAGGACCTCAGACCCTTAACATCATTAATTTGGTGATACTTATTATGAGGCAAACCTCTTAGGTGATGACCTCAGACCCTCATAACATCACTCGGTGGTGATGAGGTCTGAGATCAGACACCTTGACAGAGGACCTCAGACTTAACATCATTAATTTGGTGACACTTATTATGAGGCAAACCTCTTAGGTGATGACCTCAGAGCCTCATAACATCACTCGGTGGTGACGAGGTCTGAGCTTAGACACCTTGACAGAGGACCTCAGACCCTTAACATCATTAATTTGGTGATATTCATTATGGGGATAACCTCTTAGGTGATGACCTCAGACCCTCATAACATCACTCGGTGGTGACGAGGTCTGAGCTCAGACACCCTGGTTAGATGACCTCAGACTCTTAACATCATTAATTTGGTGACTTATTATGAGGCTAACCTCTTAGGTGATGGCCTCATACCCTCATTACATCACTCGGTGGTGACGAGGTCTGAGCTCAGACACCCTGGTTAGATGACCTCAGACCCTAAACATCATTAATTTGGTGAAGTTGGTTATGAGGCTAACCTCTTAGGTGATTGCCTCAGACCCTCATAACATCACTCGGTGGTGACGAGGTCTGAGCTCAGACACCTTAGCAGAGGACCTCAGACCCTAAACATCATTAATTTGGTGAGATTTATTATGAGGCTAACCTCTTAAGTGATGACCCCAGACCCTCATAACATCACTCGGTGGTGATGAGGTCTGAGATCAGACACCTTGACAGAGGACCTCAGACTTAACATCATTAATTTGGTGACACTTATTATGAGGCAAACGTCTTAGGTGATGACCTCAGAGCCTCATAACATCACTCGGTGGTGACGAGGTCTGAGCTCAGACACCTTGACAGAGGACCTCAGACCCTTAACATCATTAATTTGGTGATATTCATTATGGGGATAACCTCTTAGGTGATGACCTCAGACCCTCATAACATCACTCGGTGGTGACGAGGTCTGAGCTCAGACACCCTGGTTAGATGACCTCAGACTCTTAACATCATTAATTTGGTGACTTATTATGAGGCTAACCTCTTAGGTGATGGCCTCATACCCTCATTACATCACTCGGTGGTGACGAGGTCTGAGCTCAGACACCCTGGTTAGATGACCTCAGACCCTAAACATCATTAATTTGGTGAAGTTGGTTATGAGGCTAACCTCTTAGGTGATTGCCTCAGACCCTCATAACATCACTCGGTGGTGACGAGGTCTGAGCTCAGACACCTTAGCAGAGGACCTCAGACCCTTAACATCATTAATTTGGTGATACTTATTATGAGGCTAACCTCTTAAGTGATGACCCCAGACCCTCATAACATCACTCGGTGGTGATGAGGTCTGAGATCAGACACCTTGACAGAGGACCTCAGACTTAACATCATTAATTTGGTGACACTTATTATGAGGCAAACGTCTTAGGTGATGACCTCAGAGCCTCATAACATCACTCGGTGGTGACGAGGTCTGAGCTCAGACACCTTGACAGAGGACCTCAGACCCTTAACATCATTAATTTGGTGATATTCATTATGGGGATAACCTCTTAGGTGATGACCTCAGACTCTCATAACAGCACTCGGTGGTGACGAGGTCTGAGCTCAGACACCCTGGTTAGATGACCTCAGACTCTTAACATCATTAATTTGGTGACTTATTATGAGGCTAACCTCTTAGGTGATGGCCTCATACCCTCATTACATCACTCGGTGGTGACGAGGTCTGAGCTCAGACACCCTGGTTAGATGACCTCAGACCCTAAACATCATTAATTTGGTGAAGTTGGTTATGAGGCTAACCTCTTAGGTGATTGCCTCAGACCCTCATAACATCACTCGGTGGTGACGAGGTCTGAGCTCAGACACCTTAGCAGAGGACCTCAGACCCTAAACATCATTAATTTGGTGAGATTTATTATGAGGCTAACCTCTTAGGTGATGACCCCAGACCCTCATAACATCATTCGGTGGTGACGAGGTCTGAGCTCAGACACCTGGGTTAGATGACCTCAGACCCTAAACATCATTAATTTGGTGAAGTTGGTTATGAGAACAACATATTAGATAATGACTTCAGATCTCAATAGCATTCAGAGGCATTCAGATATAAAAATAAAAGAAGATTGGCATTCAGTAAAAAGAAGAGATTACATAACATTCAGAGGTATTACAAATCAAGTTCAATTACAATTTACAAAACAAAAATTTGTTACAAGTTAAAGGTCTGAGGGGGGAGCATTGACAGTCTCGGTTGGGTTGACCTGATCAGCATTGGTCACCTTAGCCACATCATTAGCAGGGTCAATCCCTCCGAGATCAGTCCCTTCCAGAGTAGAGTCTGACCAGGGGCAGCAACTTCGTCTTCTATCTCTTGCAGTGCCTGAGCAAACTGAGGGTCGACGAAGCCGAGGCCCACAAAGTCGGAGGCCTTTATAGTGCCAACCTCCTTCTCTCTGACCTCGGCCCATTTGGTGGTGGCTTTGATACCTCTTTCGAGGTATTCAAAACCAAAACCCACGAACTCCTCAGAGACTTTGTATTCAGAAATTATTCTCTCTGAGGCATCTGCAAGGGCAGCCTTCACAGTCGCGTTGACCTTCCTCTGCAGAGCATCATCCTTATCCTTCAGGGCCTTGGCGTGGCTTTGGACGAGCGCAGAGATATCTTTTTCCAAACCCTGGGCCTTATTTTCAGAGTTCTGGGCCTTATTCTCGGCATTCTGTAACTCTGACCTCAGACGGTCAACCTCGGCCTTCAGGGAGCTCTCGACCTTCTCAGCCTCCTGGCCCTTCTGAATGAGAGGCAATTTCCTCATGGCCCAGTTAGATATCTGGTACATGGCAGTCACACCCTGCACAGATAATGAAGAGGTTAGAGGGGAGTAAAATCAGACGTTGCACTTGTAAAATTATTGACCCAGAAACAAGCCATATCTGGACGGCTCTATGAAGGCCGAACTCAACCATCATACCGGTGTCCATAGATCTATAAAAATGCTTGTCCGCCTTGGTCATCACGTTGGCGAGTGCGTCTATGGTCTGCCTGCTATTGCCGACCACCCTATCAGTAAGATTCAGTTGGTCCAGACGAGCCGACAGGGTGTCGGCTGAGATGGGGATCGCAGCATCTGAGGCCTTCTTTTGCCTCACTGTCGGTCTCTGGTCCTCAAAGGCCGGGACCTCAGGGGCCCTCTTCTTGGATTTGGATGTTGAGGGAGCTGGAGGAGGAGCGTTCAAACCAGTCTTCTTTGCAAGTCTGGCCAAACTCGGAGCTGCCATCTCCCACAATTCGTCCGGGACACCTGGTGGTCTCTCTGTAAAAGTGAAAAGATAAGAGTCAAAAATTAAACATGAATGATCAGGGGTTAGACTTGAAATAAAAAGAAAAATCCTTACCAAAGTCAACAAGGGGACTTCCACCTAGGCTCGTCCCCGAGAGATACTGGGGGGTCAGCAGATGTTCGAATTTGACAAATAGACCATGTGCCCCTTGGACTTGCAGGGCCTTAACCTTTTTGATATTTGGAAGACTTAAGCTAGGATTGGCCCTGGCAGACATGGTGACTTTACCCCATCTGAGGGGTATCCTCGGCTCAAAAGTGGAAGAGGGAACAGATGAGCCAAATTCCCATGGCCTTGAGGCAAAAAAATACCGGGCTTCCAATTGTGATTCGAGGTCTGAGTGACCTGAAGCATCTTCTTCTCAGGCCTCCGAGCCACGAAGTGATAGTAGCTCGGATGGTTTTTGGCCGAGGTAGGGACGTAACAACCAACAAAGACCTGAACTGGGAGGTCAGAGTGGTGGACTGCCCTACACAAGATGATGGATCCTATAATAACTCTCCAAGCATTGAGAGAGAGCTGCGAGGGGGCCAAATTGATGAAGGAAAGAATGGACCTGATGACGGGGTGAATGGGTAGACGAAACCCTAACTTGAACATCTGCTCGTACAATCAGATTTCTCCATCTTGGCCGTGGTAGGCCCTCTCTTCCCTCAGAGGTCTCCTTAATTTGATTGAGGGGCTAATGGAGTATAAATACCTAAAGCACAGAAGGTCTACCTCAGTGACTGTTCTATCGAACTCGGCCACTTCAGAGACGTCAACATCACTTTCAGCATCCTCATCATCGTCGTCAAGCTCAACGTCGGATGGAGCAGACGTAGACGGGTGACCAATGAACCTCTGAGCAAACTCGGCCCCGATAACGGCCGACAGAGGGATGGCATCTAGAATGGGTGGCACAGCCACACTTAGCACAATAAGTTCGACCTCTGAAGAAGAATTTGAGGTGCTTGAGCCATTTTAGGACGAAGCTCGGCTGGAGACCTCGGCCTGGTTAGGGTCCTGACCAGTCCGAGGTGTAAAATCCATGGCTTCTTGGAAAGAGTCCACAAACATGGGGTCTGAGGTAGAAGACTCAGACTCAGACATCGGCAATGGGTTAGCAGAGACGTCTGTCTGATAGAAGTTCTTAGGAGGATCGGGGTATACTACCTTGAGAGGTGGGGGAAAGATAGGTCTGACAGGGAACTACTGTGACCTACGAGCTTCTTCCGGAGCTCTCTCTATTTGCCTAATTTTCTCTAAGGTCTTCTCTCTGAGAGAAGGGAATTCCTCAAGAAGCTGGTATAAGGGTCTGAGCATCAGAGGACGACCCAAAACTTCTAACGACCATAAACTTAAGGAAAACTCCTAAACCTACAAACACGATTGGCTTATAAAATAAAGGGGTTTGAAGATCAAACTAAGGAACTTCAAGAAAACACAGGTCGCCTGAAGCAATGAAGCTCGCCGGAAAACTCAAATGAACCACCGGAAAACTCAAAAGGTCACCGAAAAATGCAAACCGAATGTTAAAAACAAAGGAAATGGAAAAGGAGGAGTACCTGGAAGTGAATCGACGAACTTAACCAAGAGAATCCACAAGAAACCTACAGGAAACCTTCTGCAGAAAGAGCGCTGGATTGAAGAGGCTTTAGAGAGAGGAAATTTGCAGGAAACATCGTGCGCGGGAAAAGAGGAAGAAGAAAGAGGAAGAAAGGGTTTAACCCTTAAATACTTGGGCACACTTCCCAAGTGCCATCATTGCCTTGGGAAAACCCAAGGGACAACTACTGACAGCACACGCCAAGTTGGCACGCCCTAGATTGGGACATGTGTCGTGCAGGTGTTAACCTTAGGACGGACAGGCCTCGGAGGTGAAGCAATCCCCTAGCCACTTGCTCTCTCAAATGACTAAGGGCTGGGGGGTGATTGATATGCCCCAAGTGGTACCTCGGCTCAGAGACATCGACCTCGGCCCAGGGACACCTGCCTCGGCCGAGATGATGGCCGAAACATTGATCGACCCTATGAAGGCCAGGGGCCCGCGATACCATCCCTCGGCCAGACCTACCTCGGCTCAGGCCGACACTACCTTCTACACTGCCAAGGGGTACTGCTAACGAAGCACAGGCATCAACAACACTCCGGGTATAGCAACCTCGGCCAAGGGTGGGCCGAGGTGACAGGGAGCCGACCCTCAACTTGGAACCGGTTCAACCTCGGCTTGGGACGAGGTCATAAGAGGCCTTAGTAATCACCAGCCTAGGACTATCCTTACCTCGGCTGGGGCAGACCTAGCATAATGTCTCGGCTGAGATCAGGCCGAGACTCCTTATGACACTTCTCGGATTGAGCGGACATCAAGCCTCTACAGCTCGGCCTCTCCCAGGCCGAGGTCATTCACCAACATGACTGCCGAGCATCTGTTAACATTTGGATAAGGACACCTGGGCACAAATCAGTTGTAACAAGATTATTCTCCACATGTGGGAGAATATTTCATCATCATTACTTGCATGTGACAATGACAGGTGGCATTCCCACATTGGTGAGGATATCACACACATGCTCATTGCATGCATAGGGGGTACATTACACCCCCTAGACACTATATATAGGGGTCATCCCCTACCTTGCAAAAGGATCTCATTCATTCAACCCTAGCAAAAACCCTGTCAAAATATACAGTAGAGAGAGAGAGAGCTTGAGGGAATTGTACCCATGGCCATTAGTGCCTTCTTTCAGTGATATTACTCACACACTCACTGTGGACGTAGGCCAGACTGGCTGAACCACCTATATTCCGGTGTTGATTCCTCATATCCTCATCTCCTTCTCTTCTCTCTTTATATAGCTGTGCTTCCATTGTTATATACATATAGAGCTTGGAAACACCTCACCTGGTGGTGCTGATTCCCAGCATCATCATTGAGTTTGATCTTGAATGTTGGAGAGCAGCCCTTAGACTTTGATGATGATGGAGGGTAGTGAATTCACCAAGTTTGATGAAAAGGATGATGAAAAGTGAAGGTTGGAAACGAATTTGGGTGTAGAAATCACGCTGACTTCGAGAGAGGTTTTTGGGATTTGCTGAGAGTGATTTCTATCAGATCTGGGATCCTCTTGCTAGTGAGGTCAGGGCCTCCCTTTTATAGGCCCCGAGCATTACCGATCAATATAGCTCTATTCCTGCCATTCGACAGGTGCGTTTAGGCACATTGCCGATAGGCGGGGTCTGGGACCTGCCATTTTGCAGTGTCTTTCAGGCCTTTTCGAAAAATTGGTCGCAAAACGCAAACTGTTGATCAGGATTGCGTACGGGGCATACTATTGGAAAGATAATTCAGAGACCTTTGAAAGTCCTTTGGACTGCTCCCATGTCCAAGAGTTGACTTTGGGTCAAATAAGGCTCGGAAGCACTCGTCGGTCCATTAGATGGAGAATTGTCGGACGCAAATGGATCGTTTATCTGCATGGTAAGCCCGAATCGCATATGGGGTGGACCGTTGGAAAGGTTAGGAGATTTAATTCGACATTCTAAAGAGTTTGATCTAGTTTGGGGAGTTAGCTTTTGTCAACCGAGCCCTGGAAGCATTCAGTGACCTTTCGGAGTAAGATGGATCGTTCGTCCGTACCGTAAGTCAGAATTGCGCACGGGATGGACCGTTGGAAAAGGGATTTAGTGCCCTTTGAATATACATTTAGTCTTGGTCGAGATGAAGAATTGACCTAGGTCAAATAGAGCCCGTCCTAATTGAGTCTCGGAGGAAATGGGTCGTTCGTCTGCATGGTAAGTCAGAATTGCACAAGGGATAGATCATTGGAAAGGGGTTTCAGTGCCCTTCGTAGATTCATTCAGTCTCGATCAAGAAAAAGACTTTAAATTTTGGTCAAACGGAGCTTGGGAGTGCCCGATGGCTTCCAGGTCAGTACTCGAGGTATGACCTGGGTTTGTAGTGATGAGGGGAGGTGTTCAGGACCTAAGGAGAGTTTTAGGGGGTAACAAAATGGGGTGTATACAATGGTATTGCTCTATTATTTTTCACAAAAAAATGAACTTTTCTAGTATGAGTGTAAACCTCCAAGATTCTACTACACAAATGAAATTTTTTGAACAAAACTAGGCATAGTACCTCTTTAGACATTTGGAATTAATGGATTAGAGGCAATCACTCTTTAGCTCCAAAATTTGGCAGTATCCTAATTTGTCCACTCCTCTCATCACAAAAAGACCTTCCCAGTTAGGTTTGGACTTTGATGCTAACATGTTGCGAAGGTGATGTGTAGATGCTCTTAGGACCAAGTCTCCCACTTGAAATTCTCTAAACTTGACTAGGTTTTCATAATCTCTTGATAGTTACTAGGTGTAAACTTTGAAGTTCTCCTTTGCCTTGTGTCTATGCTCATCTATAGCCTCCAGCTTCACATGCCTTGGGTCAAGGATGAGTCCATTGCTGAGAGCAACTCTGGATGAGGGTACCGCCAAATCCACTGGTAGGACAACTTTGGTCCCATATACCAGTGAGAACGAGGTGAATCCTGTTGATTTTCTTTTTAAAGTATGATAAGCCCATAACACTATGGGCAACTTCTCATCCCATGTCCCTGGCATGTCCTATAGCATTTTCTTCATGATATTTATGAGGGTCTTATTGGTAGCTTCCGCTTGGCCATTACCCTTAGCGTAGGAGATGGTTAAGTTGTTGTGCACAATTTTGTACTTGTCTATAAGGAGGTTCGTATCCTTGCATATGAATTGCTTCCCATTATCTGTTAGAATAACCTTAGGCATACCACAACTGCATATTATATACTCTTTTATAAACTGGGTTACCACTTGGGAAGTCAACCTCCTTAGAGGGATGGCTTCTTCCCATTTGGAGTATAATTTTGTAGCCACAATGATAAAATATATATTGTGAGAGGCTGGGATGATCATTCCAACTAAGTCAAATGCCCATGTGTGGATGGGATAGGGAGCTATGAGGATTTACAATCTAACGAAAGGAGCATGTACCATGTACTTGGAAGGCCATTAACTTCTTCACATAACCAATGAAGTTAGCCTCCATGGTTGGGCAATAGTACTCCAGCGTCATCAGCTAGTCATAGAACCTGGCACCCCCATATGGGGGGGTTATGATCTCCTTTCAGCACCCTCTCTATGTACTATTTAGCTATACACCTCAGGGCCTTCTCATTGTATCCCTTTCTGTAAATCTCTCCTTCCACCAAGTAAAAGTGGGCTATCCCTTTTTGCAGATAAATTTCATTCTCCCTCTCTGAGGGCAGTTCTCCATCTCTCAGATATGCTATATATGGCTGTCTCCATTCTTTGAAGGTTTTCACAAAGTTGGCCTCCATTGGTTGGTCAAAATTGGCTTGGCATTTTAGGCAACTTTGTTGCAGGCAGGCCACTTCTGCCCTCATGGTTGGCTAGTAGTATCCACCCCGCTCCAACCGTCGATAGAGAGGAATATCAGTGTCTCCATAATACTTTTGGTGCATTTCTAACAACCTTTACTTAGCCTCTTGATCTCCGACACACCTTTCCAAAACCCCTCCGGGACTCTTGAAATAGAGTGTTCCCTGCAGCATGTGATAGTTAGTTAACTCCAATATCTTCATTATCCCTTCTCTGGTTTCGAGTTTCTTCACCACTAGGGGCCTCTAATCTTCTGGCTCATTGCTTGAGAACAAGGATGTTACTGTAGTGGGTACTGTTCTTTACCATACTGTGATTATTTCTTATGACTAATCTATGTATAGCTTCTGTGCTATCGTAGCTAGTGCATCGGGATGCCTGTTCATCATTCTTGCATGTCTCTCCATAGTTACTTCCAAGAATTGTCTCAGTAATCTCTGAATGATGCACCTGTAGGGTTCTAAATTGGCATGCTTTAGGGAAACTCCCCATTGACCTGTTTTACTACCAAGTTGGAGTCCCCTCATATGCATAACACCCTGACCCTCTTTTGAGTGCCTCGAACATCCCAAAAATGAGGCTCATACTCAGCATCATTGTTTGAGCATTTAAAATCTAACTTGAAGGATACAGTGATCTTTTCCTTCCTATTTGACAATATAATACCAGAACCCCTTGTTCCTTGAGCGCTGGATCCATCAAACTCCATCATCCATTTTTACATTTATTCCACTATGCATGCTTAAAAGTTATCTCCAGGTAGCTCCTCACTAGGTGGCTCAAAATTCCCACTTAAAAAATGGGCAAACAAATCTTCTACTGCTTGGATTTTAATGGCCTTGGGCACTATGCATTTCAAATCATATTCTGATAAGATCAAAAACCACATTGTTGCTTGTCCCACAAGTACTGTCCGTGTGAGGAATTACTTGATGGGGTCACACTTAGTGATTATGTGAACTATGAAAGCTAGAAAATAGTGTCTCAACTTCTGGGAAACAAAAACTAAGGCCATGAAATTCCTCTCTACATTAGTGTATCTAGAATATGTACTTGAGATCACCCTTGAAAGCTAGTACACCAACTTTTCTACTCCTTCCTTTTCTTGGGCCAATAATGCTTATATTGATCTCTATGTTGAAGTAAGGTAGAGCAGCAGAGGTGCCCCCGCTTCTGGTGGAATCAATGTGGATGGGGATGATAGAATCTCCTTGATTTTCTTAAAGGTTTTCTTCTTCTCATCTCCCCAAATCCATTTGTCTTTGTCTTTCAGAAGGGGTGTGAATAGGTTAGTCACTACTTGCCAGTGTGGGTATGAACCTCCTCAGGTAGGATACCTTTCCCAGGAAGCTCTTAAGCTATCTCTGACTCTTGGGGGGGGGGGGGGGGCATCATCATTATGGCTTTCTTTTTTTCTGCGTCTACTTGCACCCCCTGCCTGTTCACCACAAACCCTAGAAAATTTCCTGCAATGACCCCAAGGCACACTTGGAAGGGTTCATTAGCATCTTATACCCGCGGTACCTCTCAAACACCCTTCTGAGGTCTTATATATGTTTTCTTTCTTTTTTGGATTTCACCACTAGGTCATCCACATAAAACTCTAATATGTCATGAAAAATTGCAATCATGGTTCTTTGGTATGTGGCCCCATCATTCTTCAGTCCAAACGGCATGACTGTATAGTGGAAGTTTCCTAGGGGTGTGCGAAAGGCAGCCTTCTCCGCATCTGCTAGATAAACCTTAATATGGTTATAGATAATATACCCATCCATGAAACTATACGGAATGCCGACCAAGCTATCTATGCTTCCTAGGGGTGTCGACCAAGCTATATATGCTTGGGAGAGGAAATTCATCTTTGGGGCATGCCCTAATCAAGTCACGAAAATCTACGTAAATTTTGATTTGGGTTTTATCTTTTATTACGATCGGCACTATGCTAGAGAGCCATACAGGATGCTGAATAGGCTTGATGAACCCTGCTGTCAGGAACTTTTCTACCTCTACCTTTATCTTCAGGTCTAGATCAACTTTGTATGTGCATGTGGCTTGCCTTACTGGAAAGACATTTGGGGGGATGTTCAATCTATAGGATCTCACCTCTGGGTCTATTCCTGGCATCTTCGTGTACTTTCAGGCAAACACATCAGTGAACTCCCTGAGTAAGTCAATGAGATCTTCTTTCTGTTTTGGTTCCAAACTCTTAGAGATTAGGATAGGCTTGTTGTCACGCCCTTCTAGGCCTAAATTGATCTCCTCTAACTCTTGTAGCTGCTCTCTGGGTCCATCCTACATGCATTTTAGAGCTTCTTCCAATTCCTTGACATGCTCAATGATATGGGATTCATCGACAACAAAATATTCAGGTGGTGGGTCGGTGCTCTCATCCCAGAACACCGACCATGGTGATTGTTATAGGTGGTAGATGACCTTCCTATCAGGTAAGACCACCTTTTTGCATGTTTGAGGAGGCTTAGACACCTCCTCCACTTTCCTCTTGTCCATTGCTATGTGGGTTCCCCCCCAAGCGATCATGAACTTACTTCTTTGGCTGGATACTTCCTTCAACTACTTTCTTTCCTTCTAACTTCCTTATAGAGACCTTTATTTCCTCATCCAATTGCGTGTAGAAAGCTATATCTATCAAATGGGCCTCCTCAACGGAGAAGGGTTTATGCGTTTCTTTGATGACTATCTCTTTATCTCTAATGTTAGCCTTCGCACACTGATGGTAGGTGGAGAGTACTATGCCGTGGGTGTGCATCCATACCCTCCCAACGAGTAGCTGTTAGATGGTATTAGCATTGATAACTTGGAACTTGATGTGGGAAGTGAAATTTCCTAATTTGATCCCATGTTTACATATCTGATAGATTGTATTCAGGCATTATTAAATTCGGAAATCACTAGTGGTATTGGAACTACCTTTTTCTAATCAATTCATGAATCATACAATGTACGAATGGGCATAATGTTAATAGATGCTCCTCCATCCATTACCGCTCTAGGAAATGAGACTCCATTGATCATAGCTGTAACATACAATGCGCAGTTGTGGAAGTAAGGCACTTGCCTATCTGCCTTTGAAAACACAACTTCAGAAGTATACCTCTTGATCAACCTCCCAATTGTCCCCTAACAATTTAGTTAGGGGTCTCGGCGCTGCTGCACAGCTTCTATAACTTTCCTCACGATGGCTATTCTTGTGTCATATTTCACCCCTATCTGGTCGAAAAACCATTTGAACTTGGGGCTCCTCGTTATGGCCTCGCATTCAGAATTTAGGTTTACCTCATATATATGGGCATTGAAAACATACTCTGCTTCGGAAGTCCCCTTCATCCAGAGAGAGGATGACATCCACCTCGCCTTTTGAGGGATTAACCTGCTCAATTTCCCCATTTACATCCTCTTCTTGCTCCGGAATGAAAAACCACTCTTCTCGCTTTCTTTCTAGCTCAACTCTACTCAGTGATAACTTTTTCAACCCTTCACATAATTAATTACCACTATCCCACTCCATCAGCTCTTGAGTTGCTTCTTCATCATATGCAACTACCATTTTGGCACTACCGAAGTGATGTGCTGGAAGTGAGTTCTCATTAACATCCACAGGGGGAATCTGCAAGGTACCATTGGCCACCTGCTGGACAATGATTCTTCTCAATTAGTGTCAGTCTTTAGTGCAATGTTGTACCCACTGGTGTAGCTCGTAATATTTTAGGTTGGCTTTGTCAACTATAGTTGGGGTTTATACTTTCAAGTGAGGAGGACCTGCTACCCCTTCTCGTACCAAAGTATGATAACAATCCATAGCCTCCGCTATGCTGCAGGTTAGTGGCAGTGGGGCATCTTCCCCAAACTTCCTCTTGTTGCCGGAACTGTTGTGTGACACCCTGCCTAATTAAATATCGGGTGATCAGTCCTTTATTAAATTATAACCAAGGTGAACGGTTGGTTCATTCTTAGCATCACTGTCCAAAAATAAACTTTCCAATTTAAACATCCTAAATAATTAAGCTAAGCGTCAAAACCAATTAAAACATTACTTCAATTTCATTAAATCCAATTATAAAACCTTTAATAATTAACAGTTTAAGAATCGCACAATTATAAAGACTGGAAATGAACACTCAATAATTTAACCATTCAGACAACTAATACCAACTTTAAAACCATAAAGGAAAACCATCCTGACGGTAAATAAATCCCATCGAGTAAAGTACTAAAGATAAATGAACATAATCTCTGACAAATCCAACTGAATAAGGGACCGGACGACATATGCCCAACTAATTAAAATTGAATTAAGAATGGAATCAACAAGGAGGTCGTCTAAGCAAATGTCCTGCAACTCCCACAAAAGCTGCAGCACGTCCAGTCAAAAGCATCTAAGCATGACGCCCCTGTGGCTGGGCACCAGTAATATATACATATATATACAAGAGAGAAGAGATAACATGAAATGGGTCAGAGCCCAATTGTAAATAGTTTAAAATTTAGTTTAACAAGTATTTAAAATGCTTACCTGCTAATGCAACAATCATATTAGTATGCGACACTCTCTTGAGAAATTCTCACCTCTCATCTAGTGTGCACACCTACCTCACTGTTAACCCCAAAAGTTTATCTTAACTTAAATTCCTCATATGGTTTCATGTCGACAATTACTAGGGCTAAGATAATTAATTTCTGAAAGTAAAGTTTTCACATGAATCTCATTTCATTATAAAATATTCCAGTATTTTCTCAAACTTTTCAAACACTTATAATAAAGTCAGAGTATTTATTTATTACTTAACTACTTTTGTTCATAGTAGAAAGTTCCCAGTTTCATGTTTATATATATATTAATCACTCATATAATATATATACAATTGGCACCCCACATAAAATTTATGGTGCTGACATACTCTGCTATCAAGTCCCTGTATCACTCATACTACGGGAAATACTAGTTCCGAATCACTCTCGAACTGAATTAACAACAAACACATACAAATTGAGGCAAAGCATAGTTCCAAGTCACTAAGAGGTCAGCACATACCCTCACGTCTCTTAGGACCGTCAGACTCTCAATCAGATAGCTTGTACCAAGGAGTCCTATGTTCTAGGGTACAAGTCAATATCCCCCATAAAGGTCCCATCGAGAAAAGACTGTCCCGGCGCGGTAACCTCAGTGATAACAAGTAGAGGGGACATGATTTTTACACATATATAGTATATTCACAAACACAGTCATATATATATACACTACTATTCCCATTTCTAAATTCAGTACACCCACGACCCATACTTATGAAATTCGTACATATTACTCGATTATCCCGTATAACGACTCGTCTCTTTTAATCTTAGTTATAAGTTATTTCATACTTACTTCTTATCACTTGTTGTATCCTATATCCCTAAGTATAATTTGAGTAGATACTATCTTATTCTCTAACGTAACTTCCTTACAAGCCTCACTCCTTTAATTACACGTTCCCATAATTTCTTATGTGTAAATTACTCCCCGTTAACCCTAAATTCGTCTTACATTAAATGCTCCCTTTTTACTAAGTCCTACTGGTCCTCTTTATGTCCCAAAATGTTCTAACAATAATGCTCAAAGGTTACTACTCATTTTAATCTAAATAAACTATTTAAAAGGAGGAATATGAGTTTTCCAGTAGGGGTCGATCGATCGATGCTTTTTGGTCAATCAATCGATCAAGCAGTTATGGCGAAACTGCAGAAATCCTAGTTACGGAAATCCTTCTCCAAACTCAACCAAATCATCATATTTAACTCCCAAACTCCCAACAAATGATACTACAAGTGTTATATACCCAAATACATAACTTTCTACGTAAAACATGTGGGTTTTCATCAAGGATAACGATTCAATTGGGTAAAATCTACATAAACTTCAAGAATCCCAATCTTTTCTTTAAATTTTTCCCAGATTTTCTACTTCTAAGTCAATTAAAATTCATGATGTTTCCTCTACATGTGAATTGTATTTTCAGAATATGATTATTACCTCTACAACATGCGAATTCTAGTCTCCAATGTATACTTTCTTTCATGAAACTAGTTCTAATCAACCCTAGACTAATATAATTGAAGCATTAACTAAAAATAAAGCAATATAGATACTTTCCTGAAAATATTTGTTTCTGATTTATGGAAGAAAGTGGTGTGGTTGTGTTCCTCGTCGCGCGATATACACTTTGGCGGTGACGGCGGTGTAAACGACGGAGTTTTTGGCCTAGAACTCCTTGGAAAGCTTCTCCACTTCCTCTCTAATGGCCGTTCTTTGTTTTTTCTTTTGTTAACTCTAGATGCCAACTCCTAACAACTGATATACCATTGGAAAATTCATGGTTTTAATTTCCCAAAAATACGAAATGTTCAAAACGCCCTCCTGGGATGCTAACTAGGCCTAAAAACGCTCCGAGACCTAAACTAAATCCCCGGGTACATTATTTTGACTATCTCTACCCTTTCGGACACATTGGCTCACTCAAAATGACCATATGGGTGACTTATAATTTATTCACTTTTCATAATGCTAATTTAATCCCGACACAACACAAGCGTGTTCCGATTTAGTTTTCCAAAAATTGTCAAATTATATACTCGTGACAATTTTAATAAATTCGATTACACATCTTACTTTATCCAATAAGTAATTTTATTCAACAAAATCCCAATAATTACTAACTCTCTACATGCTAGTAAATATTTAAATTAATATCACAAATTAAATTTAATAAATCCCCAAATTTAAAAGTCATAAAAATACGGGGTATTACATGTTGTTCTTGGATCCCGAGCCTCCCTTCTTTACTTTGGGATTCCCATCTACGTAGTTAACTGCTGGCCTCCTCAAAACTTGAAACCTCCCAAAAGTCAGTTGCACCTACTTCCTCAACTCGACGCCCTTGGCTTGATAATCATAGCTATGTTACTTGCGGCCCTGGTGAACTCTCTAAAAGTTCCATCTCTATTTTTATTGATAAAATGCAACTTGTATTCCTCTAAGAGTACCTGAACACATATTTATAGAAGCCTTGCCTCCGCTACATCCTCATGGACATCCAATGCTCTCTCGCGAAAGTGTTTGATATATTGCATTAACTCTTCACCAGACTTCTAGACCTCTTGTTCTAAGTGCCTCAATGTGAATTCGTCCTCCGCTGCAAAGAACTTCTGGAGAAACTTCCTGTGAATCTCTTCCCAAGTAAGGATGTTGTTATAGGCCAAATGGGAATACCATGTGTAAGAATTCCCTGTGAGGTTCTTAGAGAACTCCCTCAACCTCAGATTCTTATCACCGGCATGTACTCCCAAGTACTCAATAAACCTCTTCACGTGCTCTATTCAGTTCTCCACTTTTCCATTGAACTTGATAAATTTTGGTGGGACATTCCTTTCTAGGTATGGTTTCTCATTCACTTCCTATGGGTAGGGCTTTCTCATTCATTTTCCATGGGTAGGGGTCTTACAACTCCTCGTACATGTGAGAGGCCTCCTTTTAAGAGGATGAGAGAAGCTACATCACCTCCTCTATAGTAATAGCCTTAGAGGGGGAATTCCTTTAGACCCACACCATTTTCTTCTGGTGAGCTTGACAGTGTCGGGACTAGTTATGGAGCCACTTTTTGAGGCAGAGATGTTTCTACCGGAGCGACCACCAGAGTAGCTGCCCTTCCAGAGTGGGCTACTATCGGTGTTACGCATCCTTGACCCAAACTTGACAAGTCTACTTCGTTTTGTTTCAAGAAATTAAAGAACATTCTCATAAGGTTCATATCTGTCACCGGAGCTGCCGTCGATGAACTGGTTTGCCCTCCCTAAGGGGCAGATCCCTTACTTCGATCACTACCACATCTTCATGAGTGGTCTGGTCACTCTGAGTCTCATTCCCAGGTGGAATGTCATAAAAATAGTTGTTTAGAAATGTTCAAACGTTCTTTGTCCATGGAATCAAGAATACCTCCCTAGAAGAGTCGCCAAATGTAAGAGGGTAGTGAGACTGGGGTCTATGAATATCTGGAAAGGGTGAGGTGTGACCCACTCTCATAGACGCTACCTTCAAGGTTCTTAAGAAATTCTGGTGCATCTTCTGATGAAACCTTCTCCTTTTGGTACAAATGGAGCTTAGTGGAACTCACCCCTGCAAGAAAATTAACCTCCACAACAAGAATAATAACTTTTATCAAGAGAAACTCCTAAGAATGATGGCTATCAGGTAAGGAGTGAAAGAACAAGGCACTTAGCACCAAGAGAATGAGTAGGGAGAGAATACTAGAAAGTTCTGGTATGATTTTGACAGAATAACACTACAAAGTTGTGTTCTATATCATTTGATCTTGCCCATGGTTCCTATTTATACTTGGGCACTAGGGTTGAGTTGGCGCTTTTGGACACCAAAACTGAGAGGGTTGGTGAGGGACAAGGTATGAAATGTACCATTTGTCCCTACCTGTGTGTAACTCTCTGTCCCCTCTGGTAGGTGCCACATGGTGCAAAGCAAAGTAAAAAATTAAGTATGTCTCCCAATGGAGATAAAATATCTGATTTGGTAAATATCTTTTAAAATGGTAACTTGTGGTACAAGCTTTGTAAACTTGAGAGAGGAGGCCTTGAGGACCTCCTCCTCTAAAACTATCAATCTTTAAGGGGGCTTTGAGGACCCCTTTCCTCTAAAATCATTTTTCTTGAGAGGGGCCTTAAGTACCCTCTCTTCTAAGAAAATCATATTTGTAAAAGTTCATTTCTTGTGAGCAGCCATTTGGCTGCTCACATCACTTGCGACTAATTGTGAGATGTGTGTATTCTTGAGTGACTCCTAGGTTCTTCCTACTAGTATTCTCTCAATACTAAAGTGCTAAATGGTTGGGCTTTCTCAATAAACCTTGTTCCTCCGCCGCAAAGCCAAAACTCCCAAGAGATCCCAACAGACCTATTTGAGCCATGCTTGCTCAACTAGGATACTTGTACAAGAAAATAAGTGTATGTATTTTTGTTCTTCTAAAGAATGACTTTTCATGATGAGGGGATGCTCATGGTAGACATTCCCTCATCTTGGATTATTTTCTAAAATCTGAGGGGTGGACCTTGAGGGTTCCTCACCCAAGATTTTCTAGAGGTTGAGGGATTCTGAGGGTTCCTTACCCAAATATTTTTCTGCCTTTGAGGGACCCTAGGGGTTCCTTAACCAATATAAATTTCTACCGTTGAGGGACCCTGTGGGTTCCTCAACCAATATGAATTTTCTACCATTGAGGGACTCTAGGGGTTCCTCAACCAATATGAATTTTCTGCCGTTGAGGGACCCTAGGGGTTCCTCAACTAAAATCAATTTTCTATTATTAAGGGACTCTGGGGGTTCCAAAACCAATATGAATTTTCTGTCATTGAGGGACCCTGGGGTTCCTCAACCAATATGAATTTTCTTTCGCTGAGGGACTCTAGGGGTTTCTCAAGGGGGTTCCTCAACCAATATGAATTTTCTATCATTGAGGGGATCTAGGGTTCCTCAATCAATATGAATTTTCGGTCGTTGAGAGACTCTGGGGTTTTCTCAACCAATATGAATTTTCTGTCGTTGAGAGACCCTGGGTGTTCCTCAACCTCATATTTTCTGGAGACTAAGGAGGGGGTATTTGAGGGACCCTCACCTCAAAAAATAATGGCCAAACTTGAGACACCCTTCTACAAGGTCAATTCGACAAACATATAGATTAAGATGACCAATTCAAAGGATCGAGGTCAATTTCACGGGACTAAGGATTGAAATGCCCACTTCAGAAGGTCGAGGTCGATTCTGAGGACTTAAGGATTTAAATGACTGATTCAGAGGGTCAAGGTCAATTTTATGAGTTTAAGGATTGAAATAATCGATTCAGAGGGTCGAGGTAGATTCTTCAAACCTAAGGAATTGAGATGATCGATTCAGCCGATCGAGGTCAATTTTATCGACCTAAAGAGTTAAGATGACCAATTGAGCAGGTCAAGGTTAATTTTGCTGACTTAAAGACTTGATATGATCGATTCAGCAGGTCGAGGTAGATTATACGACCCTAAAGAGTTGAGATGACCAATTCATCGGGTTCAGGTCAGTTTTACGAACCTAAAGAGTTGACATAATCAGTTCAGTGGGTCGAGGTCGATTCTGGTACTAAGGAGTTGAGATGGCTAATTTAGTGGGTCGAGATTGATTTTACAAAACTAAGGATTAAAATGACAGATTCAGAGGGTCAAGGTTGATTCTGCAGACCTAAGGATTGAAAAGATTAACTTAGAGGGTCGAGGTCGATTCTTCGGGCCTATGGATTTGAGATGACCAATTCAGCGAGTCGAGGTCGATTCTACGGGCCTAAGGATTAAAATGACCTATTCAAAATGGCGAGGTGGATTTTACGGACCTAAAGAGTTGTGATGACCAATTGAATGAGTCGAGGTCCATTCTGTATACTTAAAGAGTTGAGATGACCGATTAAGCGGTTCGAGGTCAATTATGTGGACTTAAAGACTTGAGATGACTTATTCAGCAGGTCAAAGTCGATTATGTGGTCCTATATATTGATATTAACAATTCAAAGGATCAAGGTTGATTCTGCGGATGTAAGGATGAAAATGACCGATTGAAAAGGTCAAAGTTGACTCGACGGACCTTAGGATTAAAATGATCAATTCAGAGGGTCGATGTCGATTATATGGACATAATGATTAAAATGATTGATTCAGAGGGCTGAGGTTGATTCTACAGACCTAAGGATTAAAATAACGTATTCACATGGTCGAGGTTGATTTTACGAGCTTAAGGATTAAAATAACCAATTCTGCGGAGGTCATTCTACGGACCGAAGGAGTTGAGATGGCCAATTTAGTGGTTCACGATCGATTCTGCGGACCTAAAGAGTTAAGATGATAGATTCAGTGGGTCGAGGTTAATTCTGGGGATATATAGAGCTGAGATTATTAATTCAACAGATCGATTTTGATTTTGCGAACCTTAAGAGTCGAGATGATCAAATCAGCAGGTTGAGATCAATTTTATGAACCTAAAGAGTTGAAATGATGGGTCGAAGTCAATTCTGCAAACCTAAGGATTAAAATGACCCATTCAAAGGGTTGAAGTCGATTATGCCTACCTAAGGATTGAATGACCGATTCAGAGGATTGGGGTCAATTTTGCGGACCTAAGGATTGAAATAATTGATTCAAAAGGCTGGGGTTAATTCTATGGATCTAAGGATTAAAATAACCAATTTAGCAGGTCGAGGTTGATTCTGTGGACCTTAGGATGAAAATAACTTATTCAGCAAGTTGAGGTCGATTCTGTAAACCTAAAAAGCTGAGATTACCAATTCAGCAGGTCGAGGTTGATTCTGGGAACCTTTAAGAGTCAAGATGATCGATTCAGTAGGTCGAGATTTTGCATACCTAAAGTCTTGAGATGACTAATTCAGAGGGTCGTGGTAAATTCTGTATACCTAAAAAGTTGAGATAGCCAATTTAGAGGGATGATGTCGATTCTATTGACCTAAAGAGTTACGATGACCAATTTAAAGGGTCGAGGTCGATTATAAAGATCTAAAGAGTTGAGATGACCAATTTAGCAAGTTGAGGGAGATTCTGCGAACCTAAGGAGTTGAGATGACCAATTCAGTCGGTCGAGGACAATTCTGCGGAGGTCGATTCTACTGACCAATGGAGTTTATATTACCAATCAATCGGGTCGAGATCGATTTTGTGAAACTAAAGAATAAAATAATCGATTCAGAGGGTCAAAGTCGATTATGCGGACTTAAGGATTGAAATGACCGATTAAGCGGGTCGAGGTCGATTCTGTAGACCTAAAGAGTTGAGATGACCAACTCAGCGGGCCGAGGTCTATTATGCAAACCTAAGGATTAAAATGACTAATTCATAGGGTCAAGGTCAATTCTACGAACCTATGGATTAAAATAAATGATTAAAAGGGCTGAGGTCTATTTTGCAGACCAAACGATTAAAATGACTAATTTAATGGGTCGAGGTCAACTCTGCATACCTAAGGAGTTAAATTGACCAATTCAATAGGTCGGGGTTGACTCTACGGACGTATAAATTTCAATTACCAATTCAATAGATCGAGGTCGATTCTGTAGACATGAGGAGTTGAGATGATCGATTCAGCGGGTCGAGGTTGATTCTGCAAAAATAAAGAGTTCAGATGATCGTATCGATATGTCGAGGCTAATTTTGCAAAATGAAAGACTTTAAATGACCAATTCAGTGGGTTGAGGTAGATTATACCTACCTAAAAAGTTAAGATGACCAATTCAGTGTGTTGAGGTTGTATCTACAGACCTAAAGAGTTGAGATGACCAATTCATCGAGTCGAGGTCGATTCTATGGACCTAAGTATTAGAATGATCGATTTAGAGGGTCAATGTCGATTATGGATATAAGGATTGAAATAAATGATTCAGAGGGTCGAGGTCGACTCTAAAGACTTAAGGATTTGAGATGACAAATTTAGTGGATCAAGGTCGATTCTATGGATATATGGATTAAAATTATCGATTCAGCAGGTCGAGGTCGATTATACGAATCTAAGGGGTTAAGATGGCATTTTCAGTTGGTAGAGGTAGATTACGCATACCTAAAGAGTTTAGATGACCGATTCAGCAGGTAGAGGTTGATTCTACATACTTAAAAAGTTAAATGACCGATTCAGCGGGGCAAGGTCGATTCTCCAAACCTAAAACGTTGAGATGACCAATTCAGTCGGTCGAGGTCAATTATATGGACCTAAAGAGTTGAGATGATCAATTCAGATGGTCAAGGTCGATTCCGTAGACCTAAGGATTAGAATGAACGAATTAGAGGGTCAAGGTCAAGTATGCAAGCCTAAGGATTAAAATACTGATTCAGAGGGCCGAGGTCGATTTTATGGATTAGATGATTGAAGTAACTGATTCAGAGGGTTAAAGTTGATTTTGCGAACTTAAGGATTAAAATGATTTATTAAATGGATCAAGGTTAACTCTATGAATGTAAGTAGTTTGAGATGATTAATTCAGCGGGTCGAGGTCAATTTTATGGACCTAAGGATTAAAATGATCGATTCAGCAGGTCGAGGTCGATTCTGCTAACCTAAGGAGTTGAGATGACCGATTCATCAGGTCAAGGTCAATTTTATAGACCTAAAGAGTTGAGATGATCGATTCAGCAGGTTGAGGTCGATTATGTGGACATAAAGAGTTGAAATGACCGATTCAATGGGTCAAAATTGATTCTACGAACCTAACGAGTTGAGATGACCAATTCGAAGGGTCGCGAATGATTCTACAGATCTAAAGAGTTGAGATGACTAATTCAGTGGGACGAGGTTTATTCTGTTGACCTAAAGAGTTGAGATGACTAATTCAATGGGTCGAGGTCAATTTTATGGACCTAAGGAGTTGAGTTGACAAATTAAGTGGGTCAAGAATGATTTGGAGAACCTAAGGATTAAAGTGATCAATTTATAGGGCCGAGTTCGATTTCGAGGACCTAAGGATTGAAATGATTGATTGAGAGGCTCAAGGTCGATTCTATAAACATAAAGATTTAAGATGACCAATTTAGTGGATGAGTTAGATTCTGCGAACTTAAGGATTAAAACAGATTCAATGGGTCGAGGTCGATTCTGTGGAGCTAAGGAGTTGAGATGACTAATTCAGCGGGACGAGGTCCATTCTGCGGACCTAAAGAACTGAGATGATCGATTATGTGGGTCGAGGTCAATTCTATGAACTTAAAGAGTTGAGATGTCTGATTCAGCGGGTCGAGGTCAACTCTGCAAACCTAAAGAGCTGAGATGACGAAATGAGAAGGTCGATGTCAATTCTAAGGACCTATAGAGTTAAGATGATTAATTCAGAGGGTAAGGTCGATTATACAGACTTGACGATTAAAATGGTCGATTCAGAAGGTTGAGGTTGATTATGCAGAACTAAGAATTAAAATGACTGACTCAGAGGTTCGAGGATGATTCTACGAACCTAACGTTTAAAATGATCGTTTAGATGGTCGATGTCGATTCTGTAGGCCTAAGGAGCTGAGATGATCGATTCAGCGAGTCAAGGTCAATTTTCTAGTCTTAAGGAATTAAGATGACTAATTCAGCGGGTCAGGTTGATTCTGTGGACCTAAGGATTGAAATGACAAATTCAGTGGGCCGAGGTCAATTCTGTAGACCTAAGGAGTTAAGATGACTTATTTAGTAGGTAGAATCAAATCCTATGAACCCTAATAGTTGAGATGACGAATTCCATAGGTTTAGGTCGGTTCTGCAGACCTAAACTATTGAGATGACCAATTCTGTGCGTTGAGGTTGGTTCTACAGACCTAAATAGTTGAGATGACAAATTCAGCGGCTCTAGGTCAATTCTGCGGTCCTAAAGAGTTGAGATAACCAATTCAGCAGATCGAGATTAATATTGCAAACCTAAGGAGTTATGATGATCAATTAGCTGGTCGAGATTAATTTTGCAAAACTTAGGCTGAATCAAAGTGTTGAGGTTGATTTTGGGAACTTAAGGATTGAAATGATAGATTTACAGGGTCGAAGTCAATTCTGCGAACCTAAGGATTTGAGATGACCAATTCCGTAGGTAGAGGTTGATTCTATAAACCTAAGGATTAAAGTGACCGATTCAGTGGGTCGAGGTCGATTCTGCAGACCTAAGGAGTTGAGATGACCAATTCAGCGGGTTGAGGTCAATTTTGTAGACCTAAAGAGTTGAGATGATCGATTCAGCGGGTCGAGGTTGATTCTAGGAACCTAAAGAGTTGAGATGACAAATTTAGTGAGTCGATATTGATTCTATGGACCTAAAGAGTTACACATTCAGAGGGTCGAGTTCGATTCTACATACCTAAGGATTAACATTACCAATTTAGAGGGTCGAGCTCGATTGTGTGAACTTAAGGATTTAAATGATTGATTTAGCGGGTCGAGGTAAATTTTGCGAACTTGAGGATTGAAATAAACAATTTATAGGTTTGAGGTTTATTCTTTCTACCTAAGGATTAAATGATCGATTCAGCGGGCCGAGTTCAATTTTGTAAACCTAAGGAGTTGAGATGACCAATTCAATGGGTCAAGGTCAATTTTGCGAATCTAAGGATTAAAAGAATTAATAGCGGTTCAAGGTCGATTTTGCAAACCTAAAGAGTTAAGATGACCAATTTAGCAGGTTGAGGTAAATTTTCCAAATCTAAAGAGTTGAGATGGCCGATTCAGTAGGTTGAGGTCAATTATGCAAACATAAAGAGTTGAGATGGGCAATTCAGAGGGTCGAGGACGATTCAATGGACCTAAAGAATTGAGATGACTAATTTAGTGGGTCAAGGTCATTTCTATGGACCTAAAGAGTTGATATGACTAATTTAGTGGTTGGGTCGAGGTCGATTATGTGGACCTAAGGAGTTGAGATGACCAATTCAGTATGTCAAGATTAGGTTTTCAAATCCTAGGATTAAAATGATCAATTTTAGGAATTGACGTCGATTCTGTGCACCTAAGGATTGAAATGACTGATTGAGAGGATCGAGGTCAATTTTATGAACTTAAGGGTTTGAGATGACCAATTTATTAGGTCGAGGTCGATTCTATCGACCTAAGGATTAAAGTGACCAATTCAATAGGTCGAGGTCAATTATACGGACCTAAGGAGTTAAGATGAGGAATTCAGTAGGTCGAGGTCGATTCTATGGACCTAAAGAGTTGAGATGATCAATTCAGTGGTCGAGGTTGATTCGGAGGACATAAAGAGTTGAGATGATCGATTCAGCGGGTCGAGATCAATTTTGTTGACCTAAAGAGTTGAGATGACCAATTCAGAGAGCCAAGGTTAATTTATGGACCTAATGAGTTTAGATGACCAATTTAAAGGGTTAAGATTGATTCTATAGACCTGACGATTAAGTTGATAGATTCAAAGGGTTAAGGTCAATTATGTAGATATAGGTATTAAAATGATCGATTCAGAGGGTCAAGGTCGATTCTGCGGGCCTAAGTGTATAAATGACCAATCCAGAGTGTTAAAGTCAATTTTATGGACCTATGGATTAAAATGACTGATTCAACGAGTCTTGGTCAATTTTGCATTCCTAAAGAGATGTTAATTATGGGAACCTAAGGAGTTGAGATGACTAATTCGGTGGGTCGAGGTCAATTCTATGGACCTAAGGATTAAAATTACGGATTTAATGGGTCAAAGTTGATTCTGTAGACCTGAAGAGTTGAGATGATCAATTTAGCAGGTCAAGGTTGATTCTGTAAACCTAAAGAGTTGAGATGTCCAAATCAGCGGGTCGAGGCCGATTCTAAGAACCTAAAGAGTTGAGATAACTAATTTTTTGGCTCATGGTTGATTACACGGACCTAAATATGTGAGATAACCAATTCAGTGGGTCGAGGTCGATTGTGCGGGCATCAGGAGTTGAGATGACCAATTTAGCGGGTCGAGATCGATTATGAAAACCGAAGAATTAAAATGAATGATTCAAAGGGTCGAGGTAGATTCTCCATACATAATTACTAAAATATCTGATTTAGAGGATCGATCGAGGTTGATTATGAAAACCTAAGGATATGAGATTACCAATTCAGCAAGTGGAGGTCGATTTTACGTACGTAAGGATTAAAATGGCTGATTTAATGGATCAAGGTCGATTCTGTGGACCTAAGGAGTTGAGATGACTAATTCAACGGGTCAAGGTTGATTATGCAGACCTAAAGACTTAAGATGATCAATTCAAGGGGTCGAGGTTGGTTTTGCAAACCTAAAGAGTTGAGATAATTGATTCAACGGGTGGTTAAGGTTGATTCTACGGACATAAAGAGTTGAGATGACCAATTTAGTGGGTTGAGGTCGATTCCATGGACCTAAGGATTAAAATAACTAATTCAACGGGTTGAGGTCGATTATGCAGACATAAGGAGTTGAGATGATAGATTCAGCAAGTCGAGGTCAATTCTGCAGACCTAAAGAGTTGAGATGATCAATTGAAAGGGTTGAGTCAATTTTGCAGACCTAAAGAATTAATATGACCAATTCAGTGGGTCGAGGTCATTTTTTTTTACCAAAGGATGTTGTTTATAGCGAATTTTTTATATTGTAGCTCTATTGGGAAAGTGTAGAGTATTTTGGTGCAGGCGTACTTTGGATCTTTAGTTCCGCCGAGGAGTATATTGGTGATAAGAGTGAGTGTCGATGATCTTATCACGGATTATCGAGGGCATATAACTAATTTGGTGATCCACAATGGTGTTTTCTTGTAGTGATTATGTTCTTGACTTTGCGGGGATTTGAATTTTTGCAATTTTTTAGGAAAATTTTGGGATTTTTCGATCTTTTTTATAACAAAATTTTGAGGGGACTCCTAATAGGTAGGTCTAGGAAGGTGCCTCTCGCATAGGACATAGACTTGGGCTTCTTGGGGAAGGGAAAAGGTCATTACCGATCGACATGCCCTTTTGCCTCCTACAAAAAGGGGGGTGACCCTCTTTCTTTTTTCACACCTTCAAGTGATTGAATCTCTTGATTTCTCTCCATAAAATTCGATTTCGAGTATATTTACTTTGTAAGATCTTAATAATGGGCACTTTTGGAAACAATAACAACGACTGGGTGATTGTTGATGATTGGGATGGCTTGGAAGGGCAGGTCGCAGTGCCATTGGCATTAGGCGACAGGAATTCATATAATAGCTTTGAGCCAATGGCTGATGAGAGGGTTGTGCTGTGGGAGACTTCACATCACCATTCTATTAGGCTGAAGATCCACAATGTCAATGTAAGTGTTTGTCCTTTAGTTTTCTACTTTTTTTCTTTTTTTTTTATCTTTGGGATAATGAAGGGTTTTTTCTTAATTTTTGTGTAGGTTGACATAGCATCTTTGAGCATTAAGTCTTGATGGATGACTGGGATGAAGGAGTTTTGGAACCATATTCCCGAGATGGTATGATTAATAGTGGGGTCTACTGGATATATCACCTTGACGGGGGCATTGGATGAGACGTCGCACTCTATGGCGATGTTTGTGTGCTGGGAGAGGGGTAGTGGGACACGACCCACACATTTCATTAGGGAGTTAGGGTGTTGATGGTTACTTCCTTGGATGTTTAACAACTGATAGGGTTGGGGTGTGCAGGTCATCAGATTGTGGTATACTAGACTTTGGGGGTTACAAAGGTGGCAGTGCAGGATGCCTTGGGTGATATAGGAATAAACCAATCGGGGGATTCTGTATGGATATTCTTTTTAAGAAGACCCTGCTATTTAGGACGATTGATGAGATTGGTGGGCAATAACTGAGACAGGCAAGCTTCTTATTCATTTGGCTTCTGTTAGGGTGATTCGTGGTGGCGACGAGCGGTGATGTTGTCCATTTGTGGGTTTTGCCATTTTTAAGGATCATCTCAGACATCCATTTGTATGACTGGAGGAGATTGACCTTGGTGTCCCTTTACTCTTCTTTGGATGCTTTTAGTCGGTTCTACTGACAGACATTTACAAGATCCACATATCTCTTAGAGGTAATCTTTAAGTTCAATTTACCCTTATTTTGTTGTTCTCGTTTTGCTCTCTTTTGACTTTTGGTGTTGCCTTTTGCAGACGTGGGTTTATTAAGTGATAGGGCATAATGCGGGGTTAGTTTCCATGAAGGTGAGCGAGATGGGAGATATCTGTAGGATGAACATATAGAGGAAGTCTAATAAGAGTTCAAACCATTCCCTTTCCTTAAAGGATGTGCGGGCGACGCTAAATGACCTGATGAGAAACGAGGTTAGGCCTTTGATCCTTGTCTCCTTCTGAGATTTTAAAGATTTTTTTCTCGGTATATTACTGACTCTTTCCTAGGGAAACATGTAAACCTTTATCATTAGAGTCTTTCTTTGAGGTCCGCAGGGGCTACAGGTATGCTTGCGCAAATGAGGAGGTTACTGATGCATGAGTTTGGGTACATCTGCTACCTTAGAGACAGGGTGGTGCAGCAGATCATGGATGGATAAGAGGTCCCACCATCAGTGTCCCCCTGAGTATATAAAGCAGGTGAAGGATATGACGGATGAGGCCAGGGCACCAGTGATGGAGGATAAGACCTATACGCATTACACAAATATGATGATAGGATACGGCTGTATAGACTTTACGAGCATCTGGTTGATACTGTTGTGCATATATGATGTGAAGAATATTCCTCCACCTATGGTGATATCGGGGAGAGGTACTAGCATACTGGTGGTGTTAGTCCATAGTATTAGAGGAGGCACGACAATAGCAGAGGGGGAGGTTCTGCTTCTTCATGTCTTTATTCCCACTTATCATATTTGGCTGAGTAATGGGGACGTTGTATCAGTGCCTCACCGCCCTCATGCGACGGTGAAAGGGTTGGCGGGTCTTTTCTAGGAGGATCTTTGGAGTGCGGTACAATCATTTCGTCCTTTTTTTCATTTTTTCTTTTCTTTTCTCTAACTTGCTTTAATTTTGGTGCTTTTGTTCCCATTTCTTCTAGAATGTCTATGTGTCGACCACTTGGATGGGGGATATGAGGGATTGGATGGCGTCGATGTCGGACTATGAGAGCAAGTAGACCAGGGCCTATTTTATATCGCTAACCACGTCTCATGAGATCTTTAATTTTGGGAGTAGGGAGTCTACTACTTGTCATCGAGGAAAGCGCGTCCATCGAGGTGGTTGAAAATGGGGGTTTTGAGAGAGATTTTAGGAGGGATATTGCAACCTAATGTATATTTTTTGCTTTTCTTTTCTTTTGATTTCACCTATAAGAGAATGTAATAATTTCAAATAAGTTAAATATAAGAAATTCATTTTTTTTGTATTATATTGGTTTAATGGCTTACTCTATATGCATTGTAATTTGCTGTTAAGATTTTTCATTATTTACAACAATAGAGGTAAAATGAAAAAGGGGCTTGAAGATTGATTTTACACAAGTAAAATAAACATATTTATTTCAAGAATTATGTACAAAGGAGAAAACAAGGAATTTTCAGAGGCATAACTTGAAGAGTGTTTTTTTTTCAAAAGTGAAAGAAAAATGTTAATTTCAAAAACGATATGTATAAAAGGGGAAAGTGAAGAATTTTCGAAAGGCAGGTTGTCGATCGGCATTCCCCTTAGCCTACCTATTATCATAAGGGTCAAGTCTAAGTCACTTCCTTAACTTTGATTGTATATTTTGCATACTCTGGGTACTTTTGGAGTAGGTAATTTACTGGCCTTTGGAATGATTTATTTTTTTCAATATTTTTTATTATGGGGGGGGGGGGGGGGGCATTGGATGTGTTTTCGTCACCACATTATACATCTCTTATTCTCTTTTGCGATGTCTTTTCTAGTGTCCGAAGCCTTTTCCTCTTACTTTAAAGGTCTAGAGGCCATGTGCATTTACAACGTCAATTATAAAGCTTTTGGTCTACGCCAAGTCTCTTTGTGGCATAGTCATCCAATAGACTAGAACCTTTTGGAAGTAGTGGTACAATTCTAATACCATTAAGACCATGTTTTCTGGTTCATCTTAGATGAGGTGTGCCTCACTTATGAGGAGTTAACTGCGATGCTATATGTCAACCCTAGTGTAGCGATAATTATGCTGATTTTTCTCGTTCTCCGCGAATGTCATTGGTAGAGTTGCTCTACATATTCTCTTCAGTTGCTCGAACAATGGTTCATGAAAGAAACAGCATCCTCCAGGCCGTCATGAATTTGGTATGTCGAAGATATTTTACTGACAATGGCTTTGCTGGAATTATGGCCCTTAGTTTAATTACCAGGCTTTTGTTGGTGACGGACATTCTGAAGGCTGAACCTCAGGTGATGACGATAGAATTATGGTTGTCCTACCACTATTATCCTATTGTAAAGGTATTAGTGTAGACTTTAAATGGCCTATATTCTTCAAAGGAAGGCTGGGATAACTTTTTCGTGGGGGAGCACTGTCACATGAATTTCTTAGAGACTGCGTCAAGCAGCTCCTCATGAGTACCTTCTACCAGGCATTCCTAATTTCTTTTCTAGGATTTACTTTAGCTTTGGTCTGTCAACGAAGAATTAGGATGACTGGATTGTGGAGTACAAGGCCCGATGCCTTCACTAGTCTGTACCTTGATGGGAGAACCTACATCCTGTCTTGCAATCAGGAGACTACCAATATGTGCAGTTGGTTGGTCTTCCCTAGATCGCCTTTTACTTTCCTTGGCAACTTCTATGCCAAGTAAGATAGGAGTAGATTGTTCCTCCAAGCATAACTAACTTCTTTCAGGTGAAGGACTTAACTGAGTCCTTGAAAGTGATACTGGGGACCTTATATCAGTGCTTTCAACCATCTACCCATCCGTCAGAATTTGTTGGAGAGGATGGCTTTATATCCAAGGATTAATTGAAATGGTTATGGAAATGGGTGGTTGAGAAGATTTTGGTGGAGGAGACTGGGAACAAATGTTTTTTCATGTTCGACACCTTGGAAGAGGGTGTCGTGGTTTCATCAAATCTCATTAAGTCCTACCATCTCATGGAGCGCATTTGGAGAAATAATCAGGAGTGGGGTGCCTGAGAGCCTCTATAGGCAGGTAGTAATGAAGAGGTGGGACAATATGGTGATTGAGGAAAAGGCTTGAAATTCTAGTGTAGGTTTGTGTTTGTGGAAATTTCTGTTTGGTTTCGAGTAGGAGTTTAGTAAGTTTTTGGATATTTTGTGAAGCTTGTTTAGTGGTAGGGAATAGTAAGTTGTATGAGGGTTAGGAACATAGCGGTTTGTTTGACTCCCATCTTTGATACTTCATATAATAGATGTATTTCCAATTAAAATAAAAGAAAAGTGGCTTTGACATATTTTATTTTGTCTTCTTATGAATTTTGTATTTGAACTATTTATACTAATCACTAAGGCATACATAATCCTTTTGTTCGTTTAAATGAAGAAAGATATACCACCATTCTAGGGGGAAGAAAATAATAGAATTTTGTGAGAAAGAAAGGGTCGCGTCCATTTATGTTTTAGGGGATTACACACCTCTGTGGGTTTTAAAAATTTGTGAGCTTATTCTTTCAAAGGGGTGAATTGAGAGGATCGGGTTCCACATAGTTCTGAGTAGGGGGAAATGATGAGATTTTCTTTTTTTTTTAAATATAAGGGGGATGAGAAGAGTCGTAGCAAAATGAGAGTTGGAACTAAGGGTAAAACTTTTTGAGATGATCCAGGTTGACTGGATGCACCATTTTTTCTCCGTCGAGACCTGTAAGTATATCAGTGCCATCAAACATGATTTTCTTCACAATGTAGGGGCCAATCTAATTAGTTTTAAATTTTCCTCTTGAATCCCAAACAATATCTATAATTTTTTTTAAGGATAGATATCCTTCTTGGACACCAAAGTCCTTAACTTTCCTGTTAAATGAGCGCACGATCTGTCAATGGTAACCGTGTATGTGGTACAGTTCTTTTAATCTCTTTTCGTCTAGGAGTGAGAGTTCATCGTAATGGCTTTGATGACGGTCTTTCTCACTGACCTTAATTTCGAGAATGATCTATAGATAAGGCACCTTTAGTTCAACACGAGAACCGCCTCCATATCGTATACCATGGAGTCTTCAATGGGTGTTCTGATGGAGGTTTGGTAGCCCCAGAGGGCATATGGGATCCGGTTTACCTAGTCTCTGCAGCTTTTAGTCATTTTGTTGATGTTGTTCTTAAGGAGCTTATTGGGTACTTCGATAGTGCCATTGGTTTGCGGTCGATAGGCAGAAGTCTCATGTATTTGAGTTCCATACTTGTCGACTAATTCAGTGATGTCAATCTCAAAGTGGAGTCCATTTTCTTATACCAACTCATCGAGAACTCCATATCAACAAATGTTATTCTTTCTAATGAACTTAGCCCCTTTTTTCATTCAATATCACGTATGACTCATGTTCAACCCATTTTGTGAAATAGTCCACAATAATAAGGATGAATTCATGCCCGTTGGAAGATTTAGGAGTGACCTTCCCTACGATGTCTATGCTCCAAATGGAGAAAGTCTAGGGAGAGATCATGTTGTAAACCTCTTAGGGAGGCAAGTGCCGAAGGCTGGCAAATCGTTGACATTTAAGGCATTTATGAACATAAACTATACAGTCTTGGACCATAGTGGTCCAGTAATACCCTTGATGGATGATTTTCTAAGTAAGCACGTTCCTCTTTATATGGGTACTATATTCCCCATTGTGGAGTTTTTACATTGTTTCTTCAATTACAACCCCATTTATACCATGAAAGTGGGTTCCATCGAAGTTTCTCTTAAAAATATTTTTTATCACATATGATGTACTGGGCAACCAAATTGTAAAGGGTCGCACAATCTTTATAATTCGTGTCTCGAGGATACCTACTATGTTTGAAAAGGTGCGAAATGTCGTAGTACCACAATCTATCTATATCTGCATCTTTTTTGGTAAAAATATCGATGTGGTAACAGTGGGCGTGTGTATCTTGGTTTTATACCAAAATGGTAGCCATTATTATTCCCTTGGGCATGTCTACCATAGAGGCCAAGGTAGCTTGTACATCGGCTAGGTTATTCTTTGAGCATAGAAGGTAATGATAGGTGAAATCTTTGAATTAGGAGGCAAGGTCTTCTAGATATGCATGTAAAGGTAGGAGATTCCCATATTTGACATTTACTTCCTAATAATTTGTTTGATAATGAGGACTGAGTCTCCATAGACATCCATGTGTTTGATTCCTTTCTCGAGGGCGATCTTGAGCCCTATGGTGCATGCCTTGTATTCTGTTATATTATTGGTGCAAGGGAAGCCCAATTTAATGGTAATGGGGGCATGAGAGTCTTTGGGAGAAATCATGAGTATCCGAATACCATATACTTTCATGTTTGCAGCTCTATCGCATAACATCTTCCACCGAAGATCCTTCTGATAGGTGCAGAAGATGTCTTCACCTAGAAATTCAGAGACCCAAACTTTGATTCTTTTTATCGTATGGTCGACAAGATAATCGAAGATGGTCCTCCCCTTCATAGCTTTGTGTGTTACATACACAATGTCAGACTAGACTACTAATAGGCCATTTAAATAGACTGAACGGGTTTCTCTAGTAAGTTTTTTATGGGATCTATGAGGGATACTAGTCTGATGGGGAATACAAGCATGTAATGTCATAGTTTCTACATGACCCAAACCAGGGTGATACATGCCTTCTCTAAGGAAGTGTTGTTGACTTCTCACCAAACCAACTTTTGATTGATGTAGTAGATTTCTCTCTCCTTTCGAGATTCTTTAATGTATTAGGCTAGAAAATCCCTTACTAGAGTATCAGTGATAGTTAGGTACAGGAGGAGGGAGAGACTTGGCTATAGAGGCATGAGCACTGGAGGTCGAGTGAGGTATTGTTTGATCTGATCAAAGGCTTCTTAGCACACCTCATTCCAAACTTTGGTTGAGTTCTTGTGGAGAAGTTTCAAAATGGGTTCACAGATAGAGGTCAGTTGGTTGATGAATTGACTTATGTATTAAAGCTTACTCTGGAATCCTCACACTTCTTTCTCCATCCGGGGTGGTGGCATCTTGAGTATGACTTTTAGTTTGGCGAGGTTAGGTTCAATCCCTTTCTCACTGACCATGAACCCAAGGAACTTCCTTTTAGTGATGTCGAAGACATATTTCTATGGTTTGAGTCGCATGTGGTACTGTCGCAATTTATTAAAGAATTTCCCCAAGTTAGGAATATAGCCTTCCCTTGGACTTAATGATCACGACGTCAACATAGACGTCGACCTTTTTGTGGATGAGGCCGTGCATTATGATTATAGTAGGCCATTTGGTAGGTAGTCCCGACATTGTTGAGCCCAAATGGCATAAGTGTGTAGCAGAAAGTTCCCCGTGGGGTGATGATGACAATATTTCTTCATGATCAGGATGCATTTTAATCTCATTGTAATAAAAAAAACTCAATAAATGCCTTAAGATCATAACTCGATGTGTTATCTAAGATTATGTCGATATTTGGTAGAGGGTAATTATCCTTTCGGAATCTCTTATACATATCTCGATAGTCGATGCACATGTGGAATTTCCCTCCCGATTTTGGCACGAGGATGATATTTATAGCCATGTGGGATGATGATACCAAAAATGGTACCACCAGGTCAATGTGATAATGAGCTCACACAGATACAATAATGGAAGAAAATAAGCAATATAACAGTAGGAAGAGAGGAGGCAAAGAGGAAAACACCAGAATTAATCAGTGCAGCCTATTAAAGGCCTACGTCTATTTTGCAAGTGTGTGAAATCCACTAATGCATGCTCTGATGGCCTAAAGATACATGCACTCAAGCTTTCTCTCTCTTACAGTCAGTTTGATAGAGTTTCAGCAGGGTTTCTAATATGTGATCTTTTACGATATAGAAGATAAAGTGTATTTATAGTGCCTTGGGGGTGTAAGGTACCCCCAAGCATATAATCTTCATGTGTATGAAGAGGCTCCCAATAGCTAGTTAACACCTTTCCTTCACACATGTAACTAATTATGATGTAATATTCCCTCATATGACGGGATAATCTGGTTATAACAAACTTATCCACATGGGACATGCTATCTTGGAACATTATGCTACTCGTACAATAACTGTCATCTATAGAGATCTTGGCCTGGAGGAATACGAGGTTCCTAATGTAGAGAAAAACTTTATGCTGCCAATTGACAAGTGTGGTCTTGGACGAAGATATTTGATTGAAAAATGTTATACATGTTATTTCCTTACGTCGGCTGAAGTAGAGGACGAGAGATGTACTTACCGATGAAAGGCTCCCTTGGGGTCCTGACTTACTTGATGGCCAAGGTTGTAGATGACAAGGTCGACCCTAGCCTAGATGAGTCTTGTTATAACCATGGCAGGGTACCTGAGAACTCAACTGTAGATACTAATGACCCTCGTCTTAGGACAAGGTCACACTTTGGTCTTATCAATTACCCCTAGCCCTAAGCCTTTTGTGTGAGTAGGAGTCTGAGGGGTACGAGTTGATGGGGACTTTGATGAGACATTTCTAACATGTTGGTTGTACACAACTTGATGGGTAAAAGAGTGACACATGTCATTATTTGGGTTGGGTAGCATCTGTCCTAAGTTGAACTGGTAACTAAATGCTTGGGGCTTCGTGCTTTAAATGATGATGTGTATTTGGAACTGTGCTTAGTCATTTCCTGGTATTTAAACCCAAAATATTCACTCTCTCCTCCTTACCCAAAATTCTTGTTCTAAGACTTTTTTACCTCCATTCAAGCTTTCTCAAAAACCACTTAGTCTTCTCCATTTCAAGTGCTTTTCCAGTCAGTCTTCATTCCCAAGAGGTTTCTCCTTATCGAAGTAACCCCTTGATCGAATCTTACTAACTTTCTGCCTTTGGTTTGCTATTTTTTCTGCTTCTTAATTTTTTTGGTGAGCTTATCATTTTCAATGGGTGTATTTGGAAATTTAGGGATTAAATCCTCCAATTGTGTGAAATTTTCTAGGTTACAAGTAGTAGTAGAGGTTAGGTTTGGGAGTTTTGGGGGTTAAACAGTCGTCGTTTGCCTTTTTAGGCTTATCTCTGGTCATCTTCTCTATCTAAACCCTTAAGTGGTATTTTTAGTGTTCTTGTTGTTCTTGGAGAAATCACTTCAACTTCCTAGGTTTGATATTTAGTCAACTAGAGTCAAATTTATAGTTTATTTTCTCATTTTCTAGTTTTCACCCAAGTTGAGTCTCGTCTTTTAATGTTACAACACTTATATAACCTGGCCAAGGAGTTTCCTAGCCTTAGAGAGAAGTGTTTTGATCAGATTAGGAGGGTATAGGTTAAGGAAGCTGAGAGTAGTAAAGTCAAGTCCTTCCCAATTCGTCCCATTTTTCCACCTCTACTAACTGTCATATACCCCCAAGTTGCTGAACACAGTGATTCAATGTCTGAGTTGTCCTCTGTGTCAGACGACCCTATGTCCACCTCTTAGTCAACCGAGAGTGTGGATTCATTTAAGGAGGCCATGGCCTATTCTGAATCCCAAGATGAAGGGTCAGAGGTGAACGAGGCTTCTTCTCATGTCTCGTCCTCTCAGAGGGCCGAGTCATCAGATTAGTTTGATTATATCCAAATACTTGAGCCTAATGTTACCATTTCTCCTCCGGTAGATGCTATTCATCTCTCGACTATAACTAGAGCCGAGTTTCTCCAGTTGTTCCCGAGTGGGGATCCAAACAATCCTCAGGATGAGGAACGAGAAGATAGTGGCGAAGAGAGTGAACTTGGCACCTCTGTAGCTGAGTCTTATGAGAGTACCTTCTCTGAGGTCGACCTTATAGTTTGGAGACACCTCTATGGTATAGGAACATCCATTCTTATGAGGAAACCTTCTATATATGAAAGATCCTTTCATGGCTGACATAGTGAGGTCCGCGCCTATGCGTAGATGTTCAAAGTCGGCTTCCAACTACCCATTCAACCAACTATTCGTGCCATCTTATCTCGTTTAGGACTTGCCCCCTCTCATCTTTCTCCGAATGCCTCGAGGGTTATTCTCGACTTTGTTTCCCTTTGGAAGATTGTCCACCAAATTGACCTTCTGGTTAACATTTTCCTGTCTTGTTATACTCCCTCGTCTTTCAAGACTCAGTCTGGGTACTATCATCTCATAGCCAGGAAGTCTTAGAAGAAAGTTTTGTTGAACACTCACGCCTCAAATCACAACTTGAAGCCTCGATACTTTTTCATTTACGGGGCTTGGGAATTTGGTCCCAATCAAGCTTGTGGAACCTCTGAGCCTATGACTCCTCTGAAATGGGATAAAGCCTCTGCATCGGCCAAACTTGACCCGGGATTGAACCCTGATGCCCTTGAGAAGGTTAAAAATCTTCGTAAATAAGGTGGAAAATGGTCATCTCGTTAAGTTTGAGCATTTAATGACCCCATATTACTTGCATCAGATAAATCTGGAGGTTGACCCCTTAGCCAAGCTATGTAAGTATTTATTCTCACTAATTATTGTCTCGTATCTCATAGTGATTCATAGTTGACTTTGACTACCTATTGCAGAATGTCTAGAAGGCATACCAGATGACCTTCAAAAAATGGTGACCCCTAACTTGAGCAAACTCATCAGCAACTTGGCAAAAATGGTGATCCCCTCCTGCCCCAACCAAAAAATCTACTGTGGGCAGCTCCAGCAGAGCCGGTGTTACTGGGAAGAAATAAAAAGGTCGAGCTAAGGATACTATTGCTAATCGAAGCCGAGTTATTCTGATCAGGCGATTCCAATCTCCACAGATGAGGCTTTGGCAGCTCGTCTTTCATAATTGAAACTTGATGATGAGAGCGTCCTCGACCATGGCAAGAAAGATATAGATGGTGTCGGCTCTATGGTCTTTGAGGGAAGTAAACATTTTCTCTAATCTCTGGACATCCCCTTGGTGATTGAATTTTCCATCCATAAGGTCGTTCAAGTATTTCCAAAATTCACCAAGTGTAGTCTATTCATTAATTTTATCTCATACTGACTTATAACCATACACTTTTGTAGAGTGCATCGTATGGGAGATTGGATCAACAAGAGGTTTCCCTTGATTCATAAGGACAGAGATGTAGAAACAACATAGAAGGAACTTAGGGACGAGCTTTCAAAATCAAAGTCGCCTATAAAGAAGTCAAAGGATGATAATACCAATCTGAAGACCGAGCATGATAATGCCCTAAAGAAAATGGTCGAGAAAAAGCATGCCAAGATTGATTCTGCAGTTAAGGCCTCTATGGATGAGGCTATAGCCCAGACTATTATCGAGTTCAAAGAATGTAACGATTTCGGAGGCTATTCTTTCGAATATCTTGAGAGAGGCATCAAGACTGCTGGCAGATGGGCTGTCTTTAAACATGTTAAGCTTAGAGACTTGTCCCCTTATGACTTCGAAGGTCTTAACTTCAGCAATCCTTATCTTGGGACTGCTTTAGCCAACGTTGAAAATCCTATCGATCCTATGGATATTAACCCCATTGAGGTCATAGAGAACTACAATATTATAGCTGAGACTATAATAAACGATGATGGGGATGAGACTACGAATATCGAGGCCGAGAACACTCCTGGGGATGGGACGACCTATCCAAATGCTGATGTTTAAGTTTTGTCATTTTTTATTTTTGTTGGGACATCCCTTCGTGGACTTTTACTCTGTTTGTATATAACTCTTTTGTTATTAATGGAGCTCTTTGTTCTTGTCTTCTTCTGGTATGAAAATAAGTTTGCTCTAATTTTTTCATTAACTATAATTCACAAGTCCTCTCTCGTCCATTTACCGTCGTCTCGATCGAGAGAGAATTTCCACCAAGTTAATAAACCACAACTAAGTGATTTTGAATTTGAATCCACCCAATTATGGTGTTATATCACAAGTCCTCTCTCGTCATTTTTAGAGTGTATGAATGAGTGTCGTCTCGGTCGAGAGAGAATTTCCACCAAGTTAATGATGTTTAATAAATGAACTACATCTAAGTGATTTTGAATTTGAATCCACCAAATTATGGTCTTGTATCACAAGTCCCCTCTCATTGTTTTGAGAGTGTATGGATGAGTGTCATCTCATCCATTCTCTGTCATCTTATATAAGAGAGAAGTTCCACCATATTAATGATGTTTAATAAATGAACCACGACTAAATGATTTTGAATTTCAATCCACTTAATTATGGTGTTCTATCACAAGTCCCCTCTCATCGTTTTGAGAGTCTATGGATGAGTGTCGTCTCGTCCATTCACTGTTGTCTTGGTCAAGAGAGAATTTCCTCCCAGTTAATGATGTTTAATAAATGAACCACAACTAAGTGATTTTGAATTTGAATCCACTAAATTATGGTGTTGTATAACAACACCCCACTCGTCGTTTTGAGCGTGTATGGATGAGTGTCGTCTCGTCCATTCACTATTGTCTTAGCTGAGAGAGAATTTCTACCAAGTTAATGATGTTTAATAAATGAACCACAACTAAGTTATTTTGAATTTGAATCCACCAAATTATGGTGTTATATCACAAGTCCCCTCTCGTCATTTTGAGAGTGTATGGATGAGTGTCATCTCGTCCATGCACTTTCATCTAAGACGAGGGAGAATTTCCAAAAAGCTAATGATGTTTAATAAATGAAACCCTCTCGATGTCATTGATAGTCCATGGATAAGGTCAACCCCATCTGGACTGTCATGTCACCAAGAGAAACTTAAGGCTACTTCACCACGAATGATGTTTTATGCTTAAGATGAGTTGATATATATAATCAATAAATATTTAAACAAATAAACAACATATAAGGGAACACTTGGAATTTTTTATTGAACTTCATTAATTTTTAATTAATCATCTGTTTCTGATATACATGTATTATATCGGAATTAAAAAGAGACAATAAAAAATCATATTAGCAGTATTGTTTGAGATGGTCGTCATTCCATGGGTTGGAGAATGGCTCTCTTTCTAGGCTTTCCAACCGATACATCCTTGGAACCACCTCCTCTACAACTCTATATGGACCATGCCAATTCGAATGAAATTTGTTCGGCTTCTGCCACGTCTTTTTCAGTACAAGGTCTCCTACTATCAGTGGCCGAGCTTTCACCCTTTTATTGTAGAAATTCAGTGTCCTTTGTTGATAGACAGCTTGCCTAACCTTAGCATCTTCTCTTCACTCCACCACGATATCCAAGTCCAGTCCCGTCTCTTCCACATTCTTCTCTGGGTCGTACGTCTAAACTTTGTGGGTTAGGAGACCTACCTCTGTCGACACCACTACCTCTGAGACAAAAACTAACATGAATGGAGTTTCCCCAGTTGAAGTCATTTTCGTCGTCCAGTAAGCCCATGGGACAGCATACACCTCTTCAATCCATCTTTCTTTGGCATCCTCCAATCTCTTCTTGATTCTATTAAGAATTTTTCTGTTCGTCACTTCTGTCTACCCATTTCCCTGTGGTCGGTCGGGAGTGGAGAAGAACTTCTTAATGATGACTCGTTCATAATATTTCTCCAAGGATATGTTCTTGAACTGCGCTTTGCTATCAAAAATCAGGGTATTAGGTAGGCCGTATCTACAGATGATGTTTTTCCAGATAAACTGGAAATTTTTCTTCTTTGTGATTGTAATCATCGACTCGGCCTCTACCCATTTTGAAAAATAATCAATCTCCACAATCAAATAATGATAATTGTTCACAGCTCTTGGAAATGGCCTAACCAAATCAATCCCACTGACCATAAATGTCTAAGGAGAAGTAATGGAGCAAAGAGGCTCATAGGGTATGGTGGCAAACCTCTAGAACTTATCAAACTTCTTAACATGTACAGCTTCATCTTTGGCTAACATCAACCACCAGTAACCCTGAGTGATGATCCTCTGAGCTAATGACCTCCCTTTAATATGGATGGATCATGACCCTTCATGAACGTCTTTTAAAATATACTCCTCCATAGATGAATGGACACATCTGAGTAGAGGAAGCAATAGCCCTTTTTTTATATAAGATGTCTACTATGAGGGAGAACTTAACATCTTTATACCTCAACATCTTTATTTTGTCTATGGACTCTGGAAACCCCCCTCTTTGATATATCGAATGATAGGATCCATGCAGGAAGCTCCCATACTCAAGTTGAAGAAACATTCCACAGTAGTTTCTTCTCCTTCAATCTTCGATCGATGGAGAATCTTTACTGAGATCGTTCTTCTAATTTTAGTTTTAGTGGCTGAGGCTAACCTTGCCATAGCTTTAGCTCGGTTATTGTCTAGCCGAGGTATTCTCTTCAACTTTACTTCGCTAAAATGCTTCAATGGTATCTTCACTATTACCAGGTAATTGGCTATTATGTCTTCTTTGGCCTCATATATCCCCAAAATTTGGTTCACAACCAACCTGTAATTACTATGGACAAGGAGTTAGGCCAAGGGATAGGCCTTATAGGAGGGCCTTATACTCTGATTCATTATTGGAGGCTTTGAAGTTGAACCTCAATACATACTCAATATCAGTCTCATCTGGTGCCGACACTATTAATCCCGCCCCACTTCCATTCTCACATAGAGATCCATCAACGAAGAGGTTCCACAAAGTTCCATTTTGAGAAAAATTACCTTATTCCATGGTTCCATTCTTGAAGGGGTATCGCTCCTCCTCATTCTTAGAAACCTTATTTCTTGTTGAACCTGTCTCGGCCTCGACCGGGAGAGGACACATCCTTATATTTTATTCACAAGTTGTAGCTTCAATATCTTCAGTATCGGCCTCATCCCAGGTGAACTCGACTACAAAGTCTGCCAGGGCCTGCTCCTTAATGTCCATTCTTGTCTGGTAGATGATGTCGAATTCCCCCAACTTAATTTCCAAAGCCATCAGCCTTTCGAACTTCTCGGTCTTATGAATGAACTGTCTGAGAGTAGAGTGTGCGAGGACCACCATTGCATGTGCCTAAAAATTGGGTTTCATCTTCCTTGAGGCATGGATCAGAGAATAAGCCAACTTTTCCATTTTGGGGTATCTTTGCTCTGCCCCTTGGAGGGCCTTGCTATTAAATTACACTGGTTTATGAATTCCATCCTCTTCCTTGACAATAGTGGCACTAATGGATGACTCCAAAATAACTAGATAAACATACAACTTCTCTCATTGGAATGGTCTAGACAACAGGAGTGGAGAGCCGAGATAGGACTTCAAATCTTGGAAGGCCTTATCACACTCATCGTTCCATTGAAAGTATGTTCTCAACAGTTTAAAGAAAGGAAGGCACTTATCAGTAGCTCTAGACACAAACCTGTTCAAAGCAGCCACTCATCCAGTTAGTCTCTGCACATCCTTTATTATTGTGGGAGTGTTCATCTCCAGCAAAGCTTTGATCTTTTCGGGGCTAGCTTCGATCCCCCATTAATTCACAATAAAGACTAAGAACTTGCCAGTGACGATGTCGAAGACACACTTGGTGGGGTTGATCTTCATCTTATACTCATCCATCGTGTCAAAAGTATGCTCAAGATCGGCCACGTGAGTGTCGGCCTTGAGGCTCTTCGTCAATATACACTTCTATTTTCTCCCCAATCTAGTCCTTAAACATTTCATTGACCAGCCTTTGATATGTTGCCCCAACATTTTTCAATCCAAAGGTCATGACCTTGTAGAAATAGGTCCCATTATCGGTTATAAAGACTGTATTCTATGCATTGATCGAATCCATGAATATTTTATTATAGCCTGAGTAGGCATCCGTAAAGCTCATTAATTTATAGCCGACGGTAGCATCTGCCATCTGATCAATCCTCGACAATGGGAAGCTGTCCTTAGGGCATCTTTATTCAGATCCATAAATTCAACACACGTTCTCCATTTGTCATTGGCTTTGGGGATGATGGAAGCATTTGCAGGTCATTCATGGTAAATGATTTCCGTGATGAAGTCGACCTTCTCTAAGTTCTTCACCTCCTCTCGGATGACATCATACTTCTCCCTTGAATATACTCTTCTCCTCTGTTGTATCGTCTTTTCATCCTCAACCACATTTATCTTATAGAAGAGTATCTTTGGATAAATACTGGGCATATCCACATGTCTCCAAGCAAAGATGCTTTGCCTCTTATTTAATAACTCGGTTAGCTCTTCTTTGACCTCTTCCTTTAGGGCTTTGGCAATTTAGATGGTTTTTCCAAATCGTACTAATTGAGGACGATGGATTCTACCTCCTCAACGATCTCACCCTTCTTCAGCTTCTTTTTGTCTCTAGGATCTAAGGTATCAATTTTATAGGTTGTAGTGGGCCTTTTATATGCTTCTCTCTCCTCGGCTGAGTTGAAGTAGCATTCACGTGTCTCTAGGGTCAGTAAATTTTCTCCTTCATAGATGAGGTGGAAACTCCTTGTGCGATACGTAGGGTGGTCCCCCGGCGTTTGTATGCTTCTCCATGGAGGCCAGAGTAATCATCTCCGGCATGACCCCCGCGGGTCTCACCGATACATTTTGGTTGAAGGCTAGACACCAATAATTTAAACTCCACCATCTCTTCTGCCATTTCTTATTGAGGAGGGATGTGACTAGAGCTCGGTCCACTAGCCGGAGGTAGAAATTCTGACGCCATATTTCAAATCTGATGGATGAGCTGTAAACTGAAGAGTAGAAGCTCAAAGGCTCAATAAGAGCTCTTTCAATGGTGAAATAGCTCCACAATGGGGGAGGACTGGTTCACCATCAGAGACTCCAATGAGTATAAGCTAGAGAAGGGAAGAGATGATAATACTCATTCCCACAGATGGCTCCAGACTGATGATATCACAAATGGTACCACCATGTCAAATTGATAATGAGCTCACACAGATACAATAATGTTAGAAAATAAACAATATAATAATACGAAGAGATGAGGAAAAGAGGAAAAACACCAAAATTAAGTGGTTTAGACTATTAAAGGCCTATGTCCATTGTGCAAGTGTCTGAAATCCACTAATAAAGTCTCTAATGGCCTAAAGATACATGCACTCAAGATTTCCCTTTCTTATAGTCAGTTCAACAGAGTTTCAACAGGGTTTTTAATATGTGATCTTTTATAATGTAGAAGATAAAGTGTATTTATAGTGCCTTGGGGGTGTAATGTACCCCCAAGCATGTACTTAGCATGTTTATAAAGAGGCTCCCAATAACTAGCTAACACCTGTTCACACATGTAACTAATTATGATGCAATATTCCCTCATATGAGGGGATAATCTGGTTATAACAGACTTATCCATATGGGACAGGCTATCTTGGAACCTTATGTTACTTGTACTGTAAGTTTCATCTGTAGTGGTCCCAACCTAGCTGAGTACGAGGTTGCTGATGTAGAGTAGAACTTTATACTGAAAAGTGATAAGTGTGGTCTCGGTCAAAGCGAGATGTACTATACAGGTTATTTCCTAGCGTCGGTTGAAGTAGAGGACGAGATATGTCCTTGCTGATGAAAGGCTCCCCTGAGGTCTCGGCTTAGTGGATGACCTAGGTTATGGATGATGATGCCGACCATAGCCTGGATGAGTCTTGGTACGACCCCGATAGGGTCCCTGAGAACACGGCTGTAGATTCTAATGACCCTTGTCCTGGGACGACGTCACACTTTGGTCATATCATAGGGTATTCAACTATGCGAATGAAGCCTACATTCATATGATTCACCACTTCTTTTTTTTACCTTAAGGGTCCATTATGATCAGAGTATCCTCAGTTTTTACTTGACGGGCTTACTCTCTGGAATGTGGGAATCTTATGCTAAGCTATTATTGGATCAAGACCGAGCATGTCATCATGGGACCATGCGAAGACGTCTACAAACTATTTTAGAATCTCTTCAAATTATACTTGCTTATGATCATCGAGGGTGGACCCTATCCTAATCTCACGTAGATGGATACTAGACATGATATTAATAACAACAGTCTCATCATCATTATTTTGAAAGGGGCTATGTTGTTTATTATTTCCTTATTTAGATCAGTTAAAAATTGTTCATTTACTAAATCAAAAATGTTGGAATAGAATTAAGACAATTAATGTAAGGCATAACAGTATACTAAAAATCCTCGTTTATTCCATTGAAGGAATTTTTAAGAAATATAACAGTGAGGAACTCATTAATGGAGGCCTTGTTTATAATGATCAGAAATAGGAAAAATAGTAATAGGCTCAGGGATCTCTTGGAGATAGTGGATAGTGGGGTCTAGATTGGATTGAGTAGGTTGGACTAGAATGATATGTCGATTGAGGGGAGGTGTTTCAGTAGTGGTGATATTTACAGATGGGTAAGATATCTCATCCTCCTAAAGGATCATGAAGAGACTCAGCCCCAGTGTGTGCAGGATGAATGAGTCCTCAGTGTCACTATCCTCGGGGCTTTTAGTGCTCTCTGCAGCTTTATCAGTTAGAGGTTCCACCTCATTTTTCTGCTCCTCGTCCTAGGTGTTATCATTTTTGAAGAATATTTCCATCCCTGGTTTCATTTTCTTGTCAGTGGGGTCATACTATGATTCAAGGAACCCACAAAAGAGGAAATGTTCACCCTTTGACTCGTCATTTGATCTCTCAAAATCATCACCCCAGCCCATGGTGATGATATCATTCTTCCAAGAGTGGTTGATGCATCCAACCACCTCTACAACATCATCATACAAATCTTTCCGTTACGTTGGGAAGTGAGGAAATGAAGGGACCAGACACTCCTAAAGCTTTAAGACTGTGAGCAACTAGAGATGATGCATATCTACTCTTTCTTACGGAACACATTTGACATGGAATGTGCGATGTCGTCTAAGTTGAACTCCTCTACTGGCATAACCCATTCATCTAACTCTCAATCCCACTTTTGTGCTTCCATAAACATGTTGTTGAACCTTTTGTAGTCGATAGTCATATCCGTGGGAAATTTCTACCCAAACCTCCAGAGTTGGTTAGAACTGTGGGTAATTCTATGCCTCCCCCCTCTGATTGGGTACGCATAACAATATAGTCTCAGGTGAGTGGTGATAGAGCTTCATTAGTGAAGCTCATGTGATGTAGGATAAAGGATGAGTAAACATAAAGGGGTTTGGGGGTGAGATTGTAGATCTACTCGGTGTTTTGACATGCATGATTTGGGTAGAGGGGTTTAATTCTAGGTTTCCTTTTGGGAAGATGGCATTCACCCTGGTCCCAAGTGTTGGGAGAGGGTTATGAGTGGTGTTAGGTTTAGGATAAGCTGGTGGGGAAATGATTACCTAGTTTATGAGACCTTGGATAACATTTTTTAGATAAAACAGAAGTCAGTGGTGCATCCTATGATTTGGTGAAAATCATAGTGGGCATCATGTTTGAAGTTCCTAGGAAAGGGGTTTAACAATGATTGGGATTCTATTAGCCTGATGAGGTTTCTGGATAGCTCGGCTTGGTTGACTCTTAATAGGAGAGCATAAAGTTGAGTAAAATCTTTTGTAGAAGGTTTGGGATGATTTTCAGGTGCACAGGAAGTGGCGGGTTGGAATATATTGTTGATTTTTAGACAGATTGTCATTCTTCTTTGGCGCAAATTGTTCAGTCATCCTTTTTTTATTCAAATTCCACCTTGTGACTAGCGACCACTTCTTCAATCTCCACACCAACCTCTAGAAGGGATTTGAAGTGTGGGTATTATTTTCCTCCCATCGATGCTCGAATATGGGTCATGAATTTTTCTTCATTATACTTACTTGATCTTCTTTGATGGCCTATTGGTAATTGTAACAGCGTTCTCTCCATTTTCTGGTGAAACTACTATTTAATTCCCCTGAATTCTTCTTGAGTAGCTCTAGTTATCTACCTGGGACTTCTAATTCCTCAATATACTTTTACTGTGAAATGAATTCTCTGGCTACGCCCTCCCAACTATGAATTCTGGATTCCTCAAGGGACATGCTCCACCCGAGGGCACTTTTTTTCAAGTCTTGCTGGAACATTTTTCCACGGATTTGGAAATTATCTCCTATAATGATTCAAGGAGGGTTATGAATTGGTGATAGATGTGCGTATGTACAATCGAGGGTCCGCTACCTCCAAATTTTTCAATGTTTGGCATTATGATTTTCTCTAGTAGTCTAGATTTAGGATAGGGGGACATGTGAGTGTACTCCATATAATTCCCTATGATCTTTTAATCGAATTTATTTGACAGTAGTTTGAGGTCTTATTTGAAATTATTCAATTCTTATTTCTTAGGATCCATATGCACCAGAATATGATCCCCTAGATGGGAAAGATTTAGAATCATTATCTGAGATGGTGGCATCCCATTTCTAGGTGGGGCACGTAGTGCTTATTGATGCTCTTTTGGGACCCAAACTGGTTTAGGAGCAGTTGGTCCTATGGAATGGGGTAAGAGGATTTCAATTTCACGAGCCTCAGGAGTCTAGACTTGATATCGTTGTGTTTCTTATAAATTACTTTGGAGGCTATCAATCTTGGGATTAAGATGGGATAGGATGGTCATCAGATTTGGTTGAACATTTGGAGCCTAGTATATTTTCTCCATGAATAACTTGCGAAAGTCGATTTCAAATTCGATGGAAGCAGCAAAGGAAGAAGTAGAGCTTTGGGGTGGTTTGACGAAAGACTAGAGCCAATAGGGAGCCAACCAAAATCTAGGTATGCGACCAACCTCATAGGGAAAAACCGTTTTGTTTTATTTTAAAGGGAAATAGGAGTATTTTGGTATTTTCAAAAGGAGTATTCTTGGTATTTTCTTTTGAAAAGGGGAAGATATATTTTTGGCATTTTTTTGAAAAGAGGGATGGGAAAATCCTCAGCATGGTTATTATTATTAGGTTCCACTTGTATTATGTTTGACTAAAATACATTAAAGATGCTGGACAGGACCCGAGCCTGAAGAATAGATTGGGTATAAGATGAAAGACAAGGTTTGACATGCTTCCAGGCTCACGAATAGGGTCTTATTTTAAAGGAAATAGCATGAAAATTCAGGCAGTATAGCGACCCAAAATTTTGACAGAGTTTCGCATTGTAATTGACAAACTAGATATGAGTTTTCTAGGGCAGATGCCTCTATGAGGTTATGCATTTGGTGTGTTAGTGGAATTGTTTTCCCCTTTGTCATGACTTCCACAATATACCTCTTTCCTATAAGGGCAATCATTTATTGGTACGTGTGGATAAACAATTTGATACACCTGAGTGTGCGTGAATTGCCTCGTAATAACCTCATGGGGATGGTACATGTGAGAGAGAATTTGATACACCTGACATACGTGAATGAATTCCTTGCGATATACCTCCCATCATGAATTCAATTAAGTGGTATGATACGAGGGGAATTATTTGATATATGTTGAAGGCACGAGGCCAATGGAAGGTGGGAATCATATCTCCTTGATTAACCGAGCCCAGCTGGCCCAACACCGATCACGAAGTGACCCCCAAGTAGGGACAAAATTTTGGTCAATATTTCCATGCTTAAGTGATGAAGTGTGCAAAAATTCATGAGTCTTGATCAGTATCTTATGGAGAATATTGTATGCTAAGCAAATGGAGTACTGCCACTATGAGGGAAAATATACAAATAACATTAGATGAGAGGGATAATCTCTGAAAGTAAAGTTAAAAAGTATATACATGGAGCATGGACACTATAAAAAGTATGGTTATAGAGTGTGAACATGTGAATATAGAAGTGAGGGATATGTGTAAAGTGAGAGAGTGACATAAGAATAGTGTGAGTGAAAAAGTATGTGAATATATACAACTTACAAGTGAAAGAAATGTGGAAGTGTGAGTTAGTGAGACTAATCATGGTATTCTATAAGTGGTGTATGAAATATCTGTAAGTGATTATGGGGATATACAAATGAGAAAAAAGTGAAGGTGTGTGCTAGTGAAGGTAAGCATAGAGAATCTACAAGTGGCGTGTGAAGCATGTAAGTAAGAGTGAGACTATATACAAGTGCAAGTGTGTGAAGTAACCATGGAGAATATATACAAGTAAGCATAGGTTAGGACATGGTGAACATGTATAAGTGAGTAAAAAGTGAAGCATGTGAGAAGAAGTTGATATATACATGTGGGAAGAAAGAGCATCGTAAAAATAATCACCATGATAAGAAAAAGGTATATATAAAAGATGTAAGCATGGCAATAAGGAGAACATACAAGTGAAGGCACCTGTTGATGCGACCACAAATGTGTATCTAGTGTTTGTGCTGATATAAGCTCAAGTGCAAGCCTGTCGCATTAGTAATAAACCCGGTAAGTCGGGATTGTCTCCACAGGGAAATAAGATGAACAAAGTCATAACGACGTTGGAAAGATTGAGAACCCTAACTCGACTCTAAAAAGAACGAAAAGGTGATTATGGGAGATGGACTAACTATAAGCAGAAATAATAAGAAAATTACCTACAATATTTAGAGATAAATTGAAAGCATTTTGACTTACTTAAGAAAATTAAAACTGTAGTGAAAAATGGAAGTGAAGAAAAACGAGTCAGGATACACTCCTCCAACCCTAGTTCATTGATCAATGTTAAAACTTAATTCGGAATTGAAATATCTGAGTAACCTAGTATTTAGTGCTCCTAAGCATTACATATATGAGGGATTGTATCCCGTATCATACATAATCAAGAGATGAGTAAAGAAGTGTCGTTGTTGCTATACGTGTGTTGCACTCTTAAACATCCTGGTTACCTAGGGCAAATGAGATCAAAAGTCCTACAATGGTTGTGATCACCACACAACACGATTAACTCATTTATTTAATTCAAAATCAAATTTTATGCATTCCTTAAGAACATCGGGTTGGGTTTGTGCATCCCAACCCTTAGAAAATTAGCCGGACATAGTAAAACAAGAAGAAAGCATGATTTTAATAAAAGAAGACATCTTAACTAGTAACTTAGAATTAAGAAGAATGAAATTATTAAATAATCAATTAACTAAAGCAATTATGAAAGAAAAAATGGAACGAATTTACTTGAATTGTAGAAGCTTGAATCAAATCTAAATGAAAACTAGGGTTTGTTATTGTTCTTTCTTCAAATCTAAGTAAAAAGCTCCTCTAAAATTAATTAGAAGCTCCCTTATTATCTGGTAGGAGTTTGAAATATATACACGACGAAAAATACAAGAGTTGGAGTCATGCAAGACTCTAACTTGAAGAAGATAATCCCAAATATCGAACCCAGGATCGATCCGGTCTAGATATTTCAGATCGATCCGCCTAATGACCGGTCGATCCCTTTTTTATTACACCCGAATCGATCTGCTAAATGTGCCTTATGCAGTGAACTTTGGGGGCCGGATCGATCCTTTTTTATGAGGATCAGACTGATCCGGTAAATGCATCCTTTTACAGTGACTTATGAGGCCCGAATTGATCCGTTTATTATGAGGCCGGATCGATCCGAATTTTATTCTCAATTTCTCTTCATTATCTCTTCAATTTCTCATGATCATCTCACATCTTTGGGTCTTCATAACTTCTACTCTGGAACTTGGATTGGAACGCCGTTTCTTCCTATGCGCTCGTAGACTCGAGATCTTCAACTTTCATTTTGGGTCCTTGAACGGATTCCTGGTGGAAATTACACTTTTGATCTTTTAACTTTTCTTCTTTCTCTTCTCTTGCTTCTTTCGATTTCTTTATTCATTTTATGTATTAAATACCTGTAAATCAATAAGAAATATACGAAACTCGTGATACTTGTTAGACGAAGCCATTACACTACACCAAATCTGCCGAATTATCAAGGTCATTGACCTTGACAAATCCAACTTGTCAAGGTCAATGACCGTGACATTTCGAGGCGAGACAACTTTTTTTGTCACGGTCGTGTCACGGTCATTGACCTTGACACAAAACTCGCGTTTTGTGTCATGGTCGTGCCACGGTCAATGACCGTGACACGTTTGTCACGATTTATAACCGTGACAAAGTCGTGACCCTTTTTAAAAAAATTGTCACGGTCATTGACCGTGACAATTCTGGGCAGAATTTTAAAAAAATCTGCTGGGCAGTATGGCCACTGCCACTGCCCAGCAGTATCCAAACATCATATATCCAAACAAACTAAAGATAATGAAAATATATATTCAAATAGAGACAATATGCATCACGATATAATTCAAATGTAACAACTTAAAACAATTCAATTCAAACTTAAAACAATGTCACTACATGTCTGGTGTATTGTTAAAACTGAGAAGGTGAGTAGGCCACACGACATACGAATTGACGCACCCACTAATATACGTCGTGCCGTATTGTTCGCGCAACCACAATAGGGAGTTCTCCTTCCCGGGTATGACATGCGTGACGAGCACCCTGGACTCCATCTCTTGAAGCGCACGTCCATGAACTATTCCACCCTGGACGATATTCGGGTCCCTCAACCGCCGCCCTATCTGCTGACCATCAAATACGTCCAATATGAACACGCTTGGCCAACCAAGTGTCGACATTGGTCTGTTGAAGGGCGCCAAATAGGGAAGTGGATCATCGAAGTACGAACGTGTCGGTGATGAAGCAGCGAGGTCCACATCCTCGTCATCCCGCGCCTCGTCCTCACGCACATCCTCCTCCACCGCCTTCTCCTTCCCTTTACCTTTCCCTTTACGGTCTCCGCCCAACGTACGCTTCATGAATGCATACATATCTTGGACCGTCGCCTCCAAACGGGACAGCTTTGCGTCGTGTGAATCCACCGTTCGAGCCAACCCGGTGTTGCTCGTCTCCAATCCGATGATCCTAGATTTGGCCACCCGCGAGCTCACCCCCTTGTCCTCCCCTTGCAATCAGAGCCAAGCACTTGGCTGAGTGCATCTGTGGACAAAGATGCCTTGTCGGCATCAGACTGCGACTCATGCACTTCCTTAAGCTTTGCCTGAAACGACAAAAAGCACATGATTAGCAAAATAAGTAAACTAAAAATTTATAAAGTAATTAACAAAAATTAAACTGTCGTATTACTTACAATCGTGGCCGCGACGCTCGGGGACACCTCCTTGTCCTTCCCCTTCTTCGTCCGAAGAGCCACATAAGTATCGAGCCTATGTGGCTTACCCCCTGGCCCACTCCCTACCCCCTGAAATAAAATAAAGTAAAGTAAAATTAGTATCGGCCCCGCAAAGTAAAATAATGAAGAATAATATATTTCTGTAGTTATAGAAAAATTAAATCTTACCTGCATCCTATGGTCCACCTTGGCGTAAGAGGTCCGACCGGAGTAGTGCACGTCCGTCTTTTTTGTCCGATTTTCCCTCCCCGATTGGCGAGATGCCAATTGTCGATCCACAATCTCATTGTCAATGAACTTCTGTCATTATGCCAATGAGATCGGCTCCTTGGGGGGGGGGGGGGGGGGGGGCATATTCACGCCATTGGATAATTGACTCTCGTGTTTTCCCAAAGTACCGTGACCGCATATTTTTTTTCCACGACTTGAGTTGCTCCCGAATCTGCTCCAACACGGGATCGCGTAGTTTTGGATCCAAGTTGAATTGTTCCTGTCCAACAAATACAATGTTAGTTGCGAATAAATATAAATATAAATATAAATATAAATATAAAATTGAAATTGAAATTGAAATTGAAATTGAAATATTCATATAAATATAAATATATTACCTGTAGTGCCACCCAAACAGCTAACTTGAGCTCATATGGCACCTCCTTCCAACTCATAAACCCCGGGCCGATGACCGTCTTTAGCCGAACGAGGGATCTCGCTAATATCTCCGATTTGTTCTCGACGGTAATCCCATATTTCCCATATTTGGGGAGCCTAGGGGCGGAAGAGCCCTCGTCGCCTCTACTACCACCGACCCCAGACGACATCATCATAAACAGCATCATCATCTTCGCCTTAATATCTGAAGGAGACATTTTTTGTAAAAAAATGTTATTAGTACAGATATAATATTTTCAATTTTAAGGACTATTTTCATCACTTAGTGTTCATCTAAGTTCTAGTATAACAAGTTCCCATAAAAATCTTTAATAAAATTCTCATATCTTCTTTCAATTTAAACACACACACAGTAGTGACTGTCTATTTAAAATAATCTCAATGTTAATTTCAGGTATTGAATTTCTACTATTGTTTTGTGCTTTTTATAAATCATACCCCACCCCCACCCCCACCCCAACATGTTTACGGGCTTTCATCACCCGTCATAAATTTTTTGGTCCGTGACTTACTGGTCAGTTGTCTTGGGTCTTTTAGTCCCCTAACATTACTTTAAGAATTTTACCCAATCTAAATATCACATTTTCTTTCTTGTTATACACTTGAACACGTTTTATTATTTAGTCCTTATTAATTTATCTTTGATGTATTACCAGCATCTTTACTTTTATAAACTTTATTTAATTTTCAATTTTAAGGACTATTTTCATCACTTAGTGTTCATCAAAGTTCTAGTATAACAAGTTCCCATAAAAATCTTTAATAAAGTATTATCACAAATATAAACTAAGAGTGATAAAATAACTTTGAGGCATATAAATTAATTGTGACAAAGTAAGATTATGGAAACCCCACTTTTCTTTCTATAACTCCTATTTTATTAAACTTTAAATATAATTAGGGGTGTATAGAAAGAAAAGTTAAATAGGAATAAAAACAACATTTTTAAAATATGAAGGGCTCACCAATTTGATCAAATTTTTCAACAACATAGACTAATTGATCTTTATTATAAGACAATTACTACAAATTTATGCGCATCGCCCGAATTCAAAATGTAATTTAATGACTAAAGTAATACTTTTTTTAACTTTAGTTATTCACCACAAATCTTAAAAAATATTTTATTTTTCATGCTTTTAGCAACTTCGGATGCCATTTTAACCCTTATTGTAGTTTTTTAGTTTTCATGCTTTTATTTGATGGATATAAAGTCATGTGATTATTTCAGCATATAAAGTCAACAAAAAACGCCATATATGATTTTTTTCTCCATTAGTATAAGTATATAGCGATTATTTCACACTTAAATCACATATTAAGCCGGCCTTCATTTTTTTATGAAATTTGTAGAAAATTACTTATTTATTTTGAATGAAAATAAATTGTTATCCAATATTTTTGGATATTATTTACATTTACATTTTTGGATATTATTTTTGGATATTATTTACATTTACATTTTTGGATATTATTTTTGGAAATTAATAGAAAATTACTTATTTATTTTCATTTTTAACCCCCTACCCCCTACCCCTACCCCCACCCTGCCCCACCCCCTACCCCCACCCTGCCCCCACCCTACCCCCACCCTGCCCCACCCCCCACACACGAACATATATACACACATGCACACATATATATACACACAAACATATATATAAATGGAAGAGAGAGAGAGAGAGAGATAGAGAGAGAGAGAGAATTAAACCTGAAAGTAGAGAGAGAGAGAGAGAGCAGCGTCGAGAGAGAGACAGAGAGAGAGGGAGGGAATGGCGGGAGGGAAAAAAGAAGGGGGAAAGTGTTTTTGCTGGAACCATTGTCACGGTCGTGTTAAGGTCATTGACCGTGACAATTATTTAAAGAATTGTCACGATCAATGACCGTGACAAGTAAATTTGTCACGGCCTTGTCACGGTTATTGACCGTGACAATTCTTTGTCACGGTCATGTCAAGGTCAATGACCGTGACATAAAACGCGTATTTTTTGTCACGATCAATGACCTTGACAAGGGTGGCCGGCTGAAAGTTGACAATTTGGCCATTTTGGTGTAGTGTTAGCAATGATATGAGATAAATCAACTCGTTTTACATTATCCGAGATAATAAAAGCCTCTAAATTAAGAGGAAAATTCGAAAGAATTTATGCCTAATCCCCTGTACACATACAGAAAGGTAGGAGAGCACGAAAATAACACCCATGTGAAAATAGAGTCTAGACCTCTAAGAAATCCCCTATGGAATCACCACTATGGCCATATGGATCGAATTTCTATGACGTGGGATGCCCTCAAAATCGGGATGGGAGGGAAAATGGAGAAGTGTCCCTCTCTTCCCGCAATCAGCGTGTTGGTGATTCGAGGATATGGAGGTCCTCTTTCCTCCACTCGAGCTAATATCTTTGCGGGCTACCTCAGATAAAAAATTGGTCATCTTTAATAGGGTATAAACACGAAGAAATGGAGTCTCCAACCTATTTTACTCAAAATAGGTGAAATGTATGTAGTCATCTGAGAGAACAACATCAAGGTCATACTGATGCATACGAAACCAAATGAATCAAGGGTTCGAGGATTAAGTTACATAAATGAAAGTTGTTTGGCACTCATTCTGCCTTTTCGGTATATTATGGGATATGTTAATATTCTCCTTTTCTCCAATGTGTGATGTGTGTTATATAGAGAAGGAAATCGCCTAACTCGCATCATTAGAAAGACGAAGCGGAATGACCCCAATGAGTGTTCCAGGAAATAACAGAAACATACGATGTAATTGTTCATCGAATCACGACTCTCAACCAAAAAGAGAAAGTGCATATCAGATGAGACACACATATACAGGAGTATATGACTCACAAAAATAGAAACATTATAGTATAAAATCTTAAATTAGAGAGAGGAATCGAATCCCAGGATGCCTACGTAGCCTATGGGGCATCAAAGCTAACGTAATTTGATATGTTATAAGGGTGGGGTTTAACTCGTAAACTCAAATTTAAAAATCCTCTTGGAATTTTTTTGAAGAAAGCATGCTCAAGTGTAAAAGTGTGAAAAAATAGGAAACCTTACTTTTGGAATTTACAAGTAAACCCTATTTTTTATCTTTTGGATTTTATAAAAAAGGTTATATGAATACTAATAATAAAAAAGTATGATAGTTGATGTGAGATAACGAATTAAGAATAATAAGATATCAAAATGAAAATAAAGTGAGTAAATAATGCTAATTGGATAAGCTAGAAAAGTGTAGGAATATACCTCCTAGAAGGTTTTTGCTACTGGATTTGAAGGTATATTGGATGATTTTGTAGTGGTATAAGGATGGTAAAGTATGGTGAGGTAAGTGACTAATATTGGTAGGAAAGTGAGTAAAGATAATTGAGAGAATGTTGGAAAATAGTTTTTTTTTGTTGAAAGACGACACTCTGATTTAGAGAGAATGTTTCTATTTACTGAAAAAGGGGATCCTAGGAGTGAGGTCATGGGGTCCTTAAATAGTGCCACTTAAGAGTTTAGTGATGTAGACAATAGGCATGGAGCCTAGCCTACCTTTCAATAAAGTTCCTGCCTTGATGGGCAAGGAAAATAAACCTTGCCGATAGACTGGGGGTCTGTTGCTTATAAGCACTCCATGATGAACTTTTTGGAAAAATGGACAAATAATGCAAATCGTAAATCCAAATCGTTCATGGCTGGAACCATTGGAAAGGGAATTTAGATCCCTACATGAATCCATTGAGTCAGCCTCGAGTTCAAGAGTTGACCAAAGTTAAATAAGTTTCGGAGCACCCAATGATCTCTGGATGGGGAATTTTCAGAGTAAAAGGGTTGTTTGTGCGTACTGTAATGCCAGTTCATGAACGAAAAAAACTATTGAAAATGGTATTTAGAGAAATAGGCTATTTCATTGATCTTTGCTCGGTTTTGATAGCGGACTATGGTCAAATAGACCCGTAAGTGCCCGTAGCCTTTCGAAGTAAAAGGGGTCGTTCCTGCAAACTATGAGGTTAATTTACGCACAATATAGACTGTTGGAAAGTAGATTCAGAGCCCTACAATATTTCATTGAGATTCACTTAGTTGGGAGAGTTGACCGGAGTTAAATGGGGCTCAAAAGTTCCCAGTGCCTTCTTGATTAGTACTAAGAGTAAAAATGACCGTTCGTGCGAAGAGTGAGGCCGATTCATGCACAGTATGAACCGTTGGAAAGGGGATGTAGAACCCTAGGATATTTCATCGAGATTCACTCAGTTTGGAGAGTTAACCAGAGTGAAACAAGGCCTAAAAGGGCTCAGTGGCCTCTAAATCGGTATTCAGAGTAGGACCTAGGGTTTACGGAGGGAGGACTGTTAGAAACCTGAGAAGTTACTTAGGGAGGGTAATAGGATGTGTGTCTATAAAGTCCAAGATGAATTCATTTTATCATTGCTTTTCTTTGATTATATAGTCCATTATCATGCAAATATAAGCAAAGAAAATTGCATATGTAGCTAGAGTAAAGCTATGATAATATAGACAAAGTTGTGTGAGCATGCATATATAGGCAAAACATCAAATTTAATTATATAGATTAGTTGTATGATCATGAAAATATAGGCAACGCAAAACAAATATACTACTGGAATGCATCTATGTGAGGGCCTAATGCTCCTGTTGCCAACTGTGTGAGCATGGATGTAAGGACACAAATTTCCAATTGAGTCTTAATGTAGTGTTGGCTCAATTCCGGACAAAAACATATTTGTGTCATAGGATAGTATTGAGTGAGTATCCTCCAAGCCTATGATATGCTAGAGTTGAAGATATAGCGGCTAAGACTTATAAAGCTTCATCATTTCCGAGTTTCAAGTGCCATGTTTCTACATCATCAACATCATATTCCATAGTCTCCAAAAGGTATTAATGCATTTCTACACACATATATATATATATCAAGGTTCTAAAAAACGCGAGGCGTGACCGAGGCGTAGAGTCCAAGCCTTAAGCCTTAGAAGCCTAGGCGGGCCTTGGCGTTTGGCATTTTTTAATATATTTTAATATTTTTTAATTATAACAAGGATAATAAAAAATACTGAAAATGGTACATACCCAATAAAAATAATACTGAAATGGTACATACCTGAAAAATATGTCCGTATATTTGCAATTAGGATGCCTTTTCCATATGCATGCTCCGTAAGTCCTCATCATGTTATCACCCAATTCCATGAAATCAAAATTCAAAGTAGTCAATAAAATAATTTAAGGTCATAAAATAATTCAAAGTAATCAAAATTCAAGTTTCAACCAAACATATCTCTCAAATAAGGTCATAAATATTACAATCTTTTAAACTTAAACAAACATGTTTAATCATCTAATTCCTTATCAGACTCCAATTCAAAATCATCTTCTTCATCCATTCCATCTTCTATGCCATCCGATACAAAATCCTCTTCATCGGGTTCCCTTATTTCACTTTCATCACGGGCATTTTTACCGCTTCTTCTAGGTTATAAAATCTCATTTTCCGCTTCTACAGCTGAATCCCATGTAAGTCCAGAACCCGCCTCCACCCCTTCCACACTCTCATCATCATCACAACCATCAACAATCCATGATTGTGCATTAATAGCATCACTTGCTTGCAATTTATCCTTCTTCTTTTTCTTATCATTCTTATTCTTCAACCTTGCATTGAATTGCACAAATACTAGATTATTCATTCTCGTGGTATCTAATCTATTCCTCTTCTTGGTGTGTATCTACATTAAGAAAACAAAATATCAGGATATTAGTATACTTGAAATTACAAAACTATTAACAAAAAGCAACTAAACAGGATATTTATGTAACTTACCCCTTCAGAGACACTCCAATTTCGTTCACACCCCGATGAACTAGAAGTCAAACCAAGTATCCTTTTGGCCATTCTCTTCAAATTTGGAGATCCACTTCCATAAAAGTCCCACCAACCAACTAGTCAATGTGAAATAAATAGAATAAGTGGGTGTGAACAATGTAAAGAGTGTGACTAATGTAAATGTACAAAAATGAAAAAGAGGAATAGTAACATACCCGGGTTATAATTATCATCATTGTTCTCACATCCACTAATCGCTTGCTTTTTGCCGAATGCACCCTCCTTCTGGAAATACTTATGCAACTCAATATTTAGCACATGATTTTGGATTGCATCATCATCAGGAAAGAACTTCTCAACACAAGTAATCAAATTATATGTAATCATTGGATCATCTTTGATACTCAAATTTTTGTAATAATAAAACGGATTTAACAAATAACCCGTTGTGTGAAGTGGACTATCAATGCTACCCTTGCCTTTGGTATCAATAATGTTCAAGATCGGTTTATAATCACGCTCTTTCTTCAACGCAATTCTGATTTCCTCCACAGCCTTTACTACCTCCCCAAACACAAACCCCATTGCAGACTTAACATCACCATCAACAAGTCTAATCACCTTTACTAACGGAGTGAACACTCTCAAGCACAACTCAATCAAATTCCAAAACTCATTTGGAACAACAATAGCAAAAGCCTCCATCCCCTTTTTGCTCTTAGACCATTTAGTCTCATCCCACTCATTGCTAGTCATCATATTTCTCAACTCCTGTTTTTTGTCAAGCAAACTTTGTAAAGTCAAGAAAGAAGTAGCAAACCTTGTGACTCTTGGTATAACTATCTCCTTCTTCGTAAATTTTCTCACCAATGACAAAGTCTTGTGATGTGCATAGATGAAAATAGTTAATGACTTTGCCTTTTGGATCACATTTTTAAAGGTGGGAAGCTTAGAAATCCCCTCAAGCATGAGGTTAATAGTGTGGGTAGCACATGAGGTCCAAAAGATGTTTGGCCTTTCTAAAGCCAATAAATTCGCCGCCGCCATATTGTTAGTTACATTATCAGTCACCACCTGAATCACATTTTTTGGCCCAACATCTTTAATACACCCATTCACATACTCAAATATGTAAGTGCCGGTGTGAGCATCACCCGACGCTTCCTTTGAAGAAATAAAGGTGGTACCTAACTTACAATTCACGCACAAATGCATTATACTTCTCCTTTTTCTATCACTCCAAGCATCGGTCATGATTGAACACCCATTCGCTTTCCACTCCTACTCTTGCTTTTTAAGTTCTTTTTTGGTGGACTCCATCTCCCCCTTTAAAAGAGGCTCCCTCAGTTGGTACTGTGAAGGGGGTTGGTAACCCGGACCATATAACCCAACCGCATCAACAAAATTCTTGAAGCTATCATAGTCAATTGCATTAAAAGGTACCCCCACTTCATATATCCACTTTGCCAAATATTGATGAACCGCTAATGCCCTTTTCTTGTCAACAACATCGTTAATATTTTGTTACTTCTTCTCCATGCAAGCAGATAAATATGAGTCATCCAACCTAATTTCCCTCGTAAATTGATCAATGGGGACCACGAAAAGCCCTTTTACGACTCCCACCTTTAAGACTTTCCATTTTTTCTTCATCCTCCTCCTCATTCGTTAAACTTACCTCACTCCTCCTACTTTTATCACTCACCAATTTTTGGAATTTCTTGTGTTTCGCCTCTTCAAGTGCCTCAATACATTTGGACTTTTGCTCTTCATTAGCCTTACTACATGGTACAACACCCAACCCCTTGATTCCAGATACATGAATTTTATGTCTATAGATTCCTGCTTTAGTAATTTTTCCACGCAATGTGCACTTGATATCATTATTGTCTTTTGTATTCGCACGAATTGCGGTTTCCCATCCAACATCACTAAGATCTTTCTTTGATGACGCCTCATTAGATGCCATCGATGAAGATTCATTTGGATCCATTAACCTATATTGAAAACAGAAACAGATTACAAAAATAGAAAAAGATTAGCAATTAATGTACAAAAATAGTTTGCAAAAAAAAAATATAAATCAAATCTGCAGATTAACATCAACACACTCGCGCATTTCTTTGAGGCTATTAGTGAATTGTGCGTCTTTCATTAGCCTGTGACTTATTTTGACAATCTCAAAAAGCTTAGAAACAGATAAAGAAAATTGAATTAAAAACAACTGCTTGTTTGGGATACATTCTTTTTCAGCAAATTATAAATGAAACAACAAAGTTAGCTGAGTATACATTATAATTTCCTCATCCCACTCAAATTCCACCCAAACCAGAACCCATTGTGTAAAATCATAAAGCTTTAAGAAACTCCAACAAACAGAAACCAAATTAAATTAGAGCCCTTAGCTTTCTCAGCATCAATAATTGTATACAAAAGAAATTGTGGTATACAAAAGTTAACCTTCTGCATTAACCTTTGTGGTATACAAAAGTTAACCGAACAAAAGAAATTGTATTAACCTTTGTGGTATACAAAAGTTACATACGAACAAAAGTTAACCGTATTTTCAGCACCAACTTAACCGAATTCTCCAACTCCCCTTCTGCATTAACCTTTGTGGTATACAAAAGTTACATACAAATTATTAACGAATGCTTGTACAGTTAAGAAATTAAAAAAGTTACAAAAGGGGAGTGAAGGGAGTGGCAAAAGGGGAGCAAAGTTGAGCCTTAACCAACCTACTGCCTTAACGAATGGAGAACTCACCTGAGAAGAACAAAACGGCACGCCGATCGTGAGAAGAAATGGGTCTCGGGTTGTGGCCGGTTTCGGGGGTCACGGTTTGGGCAGGGGTCTCTAGTTGAGGGGTTAGCAGGTATGGGTTTGGGTATGTTAGGTTTGGTTCGATGGAAATGGGTAGATCTCTTTTTGAGAAAAGGGGTTAGCAGGTATTTTTTATTTTGAGAACAAAACGGCAGATCACGAAAAGGGTTTCATTCAGCGTTTTTTTGGGGGGTTTAAAGGTACCAAAACGATGTCGTTTTGGTTTCAAAATAAAAAAAAAAACGCTGCCTAAGGCGCGTTTTATCTTAAAAAAATGCGTTTTTTACGCCTTTTTAAAAAAAATGTTGACCAAAGTTGACCACGCCTTTGTACACGCCTAGGTCCTAAACGGGGCGTATCAAAAAAGCCTCGCGCCTAGGCGCGCCTAGGCGCATTTTTTAGAACACTGATATATATATATGGTGACTTGGAATAATTTTATAAAGGGTGTAATTTTATTTTAAAATGAATTTTATTTTTAGAAGGTGATTTTAGAACTTTGAATAAAAAGTTTTTGGGCTTAAAATTGAAAAATGACATTCTGGCAGTTCGTTCGATATTATCGTTCGAACGAGTTTGTCATTTGAATGAGAATTTCGTTCGAACGAGTTTGCCAACGAATTTATCAATTGGCCTCAGGAACTTCCTTAGAAGGTTCGTTCGAATGAGACTTCATTCGAGCAAAAATCTCGTTTGAACGAGATTTTCTGTGGGAAAAATATTTGGTAGTTTTTCACCACTATCCCATTTTTTTGTTCCCACTAACTTCTCCAGATTTATATTGTGCGGGAACCACTTTTGAAAAACTAACTTTTGATAACTTCTAAACACTCCTTGAGAGAAAATTTGAAGAGAAATTTACCAACATCAAAAGTTCATAGTTTTTGTGTTTTTGTGAATCCATGAAATAAATCCAACCAAAACACATACACCCAATTATTTGTTTTAATCCAAGTTTCTATTTTTTATATATATACATATTGCTTGGAGAGTTTTTTTGGCACCGGATACATCTCTACCGTAAAAGAAAGTTTCAGTTTGCTTCTACATCCCACAAAGAAGAAGAGTTTGTTTTCTGTGACATACCCACTTGGAGAAAGGCTCCTTGTTTTGGTGGCGGTGACCAGAAAAAGTCCGATCGGTGGATTTCGAGAACACGGTGCACCTCCGTGGTTATTTTCTAGTCAGAGGTGTGTACAAGAAGAAGCTTCGGGTCTTGGACGGAGTCAATTCGAGTGTTGTAAGTGTTTTTATCTTGTACTTGTAAAAGTGTACTTAGTGGATTTGAGGCTAGCGTCGTCCGAGATTTTTTTCGTTGTGAGTTTTCCTTGTACATTGCGGCGTAGTGTGACAATTTACTTTTATCTTGCAAAATAACTTAGAATGCATGCTTAGGATAATTCAAGATAAAATTTGGTTTAATTGTCACACTTAATTAAATTGATGCTTAATTTAATTTGGGTAAATATTAATTTAAGTCAAGTCATTAGTTTTATTGGATAAAATTTGGTTTGGCCTAGTTTGCAAAATTGTATTAATTAATGTTAGGCAAATTATTAGGACTTGGGTTAAAATTAATTTGGTTTTAGTGAATTTCGTGTATGTGTGTGTGTCATCATAATTCATTTATTTAGGTTTAATTTTAATTTTGTTTTTAGAAATTAAAATTTGTGTTTAATTTAATTTTTCCCTTTTTAAGAAAAGAAAATCAAATAAGATTTGGGAAATTAAATTGCTGTATTGAACCATCTATATTCCGCACATGTTAGGAAATTAATCATATTTAATTAAAAGAAGAATTTTTTAAATTGGGGTCCTATCGTTTCCTTCAAATTGGTATAAGAGATTTAAGTGTTTTCATATTGGTATCAGAGCCGGAGCACTAATTTATTGCGTTAAGTTCCTTTTAAATAATTTTTGACTAAAATGGAATTTTCTCCATTTTTAAAATTTCCAGTTTTCGATGGTTCCAACTATTCATATTGGAAAACGCGTATGAAATCGGCACTTAGGTCTATCGATGAGAGGGTTTGGTTGTCAATTGTTAAGGGTGGTCCCCACCTACTTATTTGGTAGAAAATGAGCGTGTTCTCGAACCCGCAGAAAGATGGAGTGAGAATGAATTTAAACTTGCAAATTCTAATTCTCAAGGTTTAAATGCCTTATTTTTTGCGGTCACACCGGATGAATTCCGACGTATCATGACGTGTGAAACCACTAAGGAGGCTTGGGATTTCCTTCAACTCACCCACGAAGGCACAAATGTCGTTAAAGCTTCTAAGCTCAAAAACCTCACCACTCAATTTGAAACCATCAAAATGAATGAAAAAGAAACTTTTGATGAATTTTGTGCTAGACTTTCCGATATAGTTAATTCATCTTTTAATTTGGGAGAGAAAATACCCGAGGATCGAGTAATAAAGAAAATTTTAAGATCCCTACCCAATAGATTTATTCTTAAGGTGGCCGTGTTAAATTATTTACCCACTTTAGCCTCTACGAAATTATAAGAGCTTGTAGGTGATTTACAAACCTATGAACTAGACATGTTTCCCCCCAAAACTATAAAGAAAAGAGATAAGGGCGTTGCTTTGAAATCTCACAAGGAGGAAAAACAAGTAGTAGAGAGCGAAAGTGATAGTCACTCGGAGGAGATGGCTATGTTTGCTAAGAAATTTTGAAAATTTCTCAAGTTTAACAAATATAAAAATAATTTTAAGAAATTCAAAAATGTAACACCCCGCCTAATTAAATATCGGGTGGCCAGACCCATACCAAATTAAAACAAAATATACAGTTGGCTCATTCTTAGCATCACTGTCGAAAACATTTACAACTCACCCAATACTCAATTAAGCTGGTGTTAAAAACTTTCCAAATTTTAATTTAACAAAATCCATTTCCAGTTTAAGAATAACACAACACATTTTATTCTACAACACTGATAACCAATTAGATAACACCAAATAATTTGAATGCAATTGGAATAAACATTCCCAATTAATATAAATCCATTACAGTAATCCCAACAATATTAAATGTATTAAAATGACACGAATACCATAGTATTTGACCCCGATAGAAGAAGATAATTGAATCCTTTGGGCGATATGCCCCAACTAAAAGAATACTGTGAATCAAGTGATGATAGGCGTCTAAGAAAAACTCCATAAATCCATAGCCTGTCATAATTCGCTAAGGTTGGCGTCCCTGTTGCTGGACACCTGATATAGAAGATACAATAGAAAAGAAAATATGCAAGGAAACGGGTCAGAGCCCGATTGTGTAAATGATTTTTAAAACAACAAGTGCAATAAATCTTTTATTATGTACATGTTAGACCCAACTCTCACTTGATATTCTCACCTCTCAACTAGAGTGCACAGTTAACGTTTTCTATTAACCTCCTAGTTAATGGTTCCTCTTTTCTAGTCTCCATGTTATAATTCCATTCCCATATCATAATCCCCGTATGTCCCATACCATACGTCACATTATTATTCATTTACATTTATCATTTATATGATTAGTTTCTCATTAACATGAATCATTTCTCATTAATATGAGTTAAGCTTTTCAATTCTTTAAGAATAAACATTCATTAACTTAATTCCATTATCTTTCTCTATTCACCATTATCTACAATTATCACACAGTAGATGATTTAACCACAATAAATCCAATCATTCATTTAATCCATTATATATATATTCATATATAATACGGCACCCCGAGTCATAGCTGTGGTGCAATGCATTACTCTGCTATCATGTCCCAATATCGCTTGTCGCCGAATAAGGGACTAAAGGTTCGTTAAGATTCCTCGAACCACAAACAACAACACAATCATTGGAGGCGAACATAGTTCTCATACCCATGGGTCACGCACATACCTACTTTCCCACAGTCAGCGGACTTATCAACTCCCCGATAAGTCTTTCATAGACCAATGTTCTCGAGTGACAAATCAAAGATCCCATGGATTCATCAGGATATGACTGCCCTCACGCGCAAACCTCCCACCGATAGCAAGTAAGCTAGGTATGTCATACACATAAATCATCAATCAATCAAATAGGTATTATCATACCTATAATATAATATCAATAAGGTAATATAACTACCCTAAGATAATTCCCATACGTATCATTATATCTCTTTTAAATTCCACGTATCATATCTTTACTTCATAATTTAATTATCCTCGCATCCTATAACATCCCTCCACTCCCGACGTCGTTAAGGTTCATGAGCGGAGCGTCTCGCAAACCGAAATCCAAACAAGGAACCCCTCCAATACACTACTACTTAACTTTGTCGATCGAGGAGGTCCGACAACTTCAACTATGCGGTCGGGATAACCTCATACCATCTTTCAACCAAATGTATTCTAAACTCCCATCTCTATCCAGGAGACATACCACTACGCTCTTGTTTTACACTCCGTCCTTGCGAAATCAATAATGAGCTTAAACTCAGTCCTTGATGTTCAAATTGTAACCCTAAGGCTACCCTCACTCAATACACACGATTCAAATAGGTTTTTCCTCAACATATATTCAATAAGAAGTCACTATTATCCTACTGGTCCATAACATCATTTCTCCCGAATTATTACGAATTAAACTCTCCTTTCAATTAGGGTTAAAACCGATAGTTCTAAATCTCTTATAAACACACCTTCTTTCACTTAGGATTAAACCCTCTTGTAAACTTAAGGATACCTAGGTGTTATATTAAATCACCCCTACTGGTCCTATCTTTAATCCTCATACATCCCCAATTGGAATTTAACAAATGAATCTAGCAACCGAAATTCCATTCAATATAATTTTCATCATTTTAATCACTTGAATCCAAATCAAATCAATTCAAATCTTATCAAGGGTTTACTGATATTTTCTAAGTCCCATAATATCCAAATAATAATCACCAAAGATCCACAAAAGGTTTGGGATAAAAATCATCATTAAAAAGAAACAACATCATGAATTCTCATATTTTAAATACTCAAAAAAATCAGATTCAAAAATTATTCAAATCATCAATCTGACTTCAGATTTGGATTCTACACGAAAAATTGAGTCAGATATGTGTTTTGAGTTTTTCTTAAATCTCATCCAAATGCACTCAAAAAGGAGATCTAAACATTCCAAATTGGCTTTTCTCATTCCACTCGTTTTTGCCTCTTTTTTTCCAGAAAATTATCAACATATAATCTTCAAGAACACAAAAATGATTTTCAGAATTTCCTCCATAGATATATGATTGTTTTGTGGATTATTATCATCCTACAACATGAGTTTACTTCCTATATCATTTCAGTTTCTAGAAATCCATAAAACAACTCCATTATGTCTTCCAAACATGAAAAATCATCTCTTTTCATAATTATTTTAACATGGACAATATACGAACTTAAATTGCAAATATCAAACACTTGCCTTTACAGAAGATCTGATCCTTTGGAGTTGAATAACATAGGTGGTGACCTTTGGTTATCCTCCTTCCCAAGCAAACTTTTTTTTTCTTTCTAAGCAACCTTTCACTCTCTCTAGGAGGATGACTTCTCTATTTTGTGTAGAAGAGATGAATGAACCCACATTCAACTAATCTCCAAATACTTATAATAAGACAAAACTCGAAATCACTATTCATCTCCCTTGTAAAAATAATCAAAATGCCCTTTTGGGTTGTCTTTTTATTTCCAAATGACCCGAGACCCAATATCAACATTCAAATAGACTTTTCTGACTATTTTGAACCTTCCGGACGCAACGACGGAGTCGAAATGACTATAAGGTCGATAGAAAATAAATTTCCTTTTTAATTTAATAAATTAGTCCAGACACGTCCCATACCGCGTCTGACTAAAAATTCAAATTATCGAATTTATATCATACCGTCATATCAATGACATCACATTCATATATTACCTAAATATATTTAAGTAATATTCAGAATCATCCATTTTAATATCCACAATCCGGATAAAACCCAAATGAATTAATTAATAATAAAATCCAATTAATCCATTAATTTAAAACATAACCCATTTTAAAAGTCATTAAAATCACGGGGTATTACAGAAAACTCTAAGCATGAAAAATCCGATAAGATCCCTAAAGTTCAAAAAGACGATCTTAGTAGGGACGAGTCTAATAGGTGTTACGATTGTGAGGATTTTCTCCATAGGGTGAGAGAGTGCCCCACTAAACTTAGGAGAGAAGGTAAGCAGCCAATTTCCTACAATGCAACCCTTAGTGATAGTGATAAGGAGGAGGGACCCGGTTCCCACTAAGCCCAACTTTGTGTCTTTTATGGCAAGTCATGTGAGTGAAAGTGGGCACTCCTTTATTGATGAAATTATAACACATGACACTTCCAAGACCATAGTTTGTGAATCCCAAGGAGATGATGGTAGTGAGAATGGAGAAGAAAGAGAGGGAGTAAGTGATGACGAGGTTGAAGAGAGTGAACTTCAATTTGCATTTAAAGAATTATATGAAGAATCTATTAAATTAAAAAGAGCAAATTTGAAGTTAGAAGCTATTTTGAAAGAGCGTGTCGAGGTCATTAATGAGAGTGTTTTAGTGGAAGACCTTAGGACACGTGAAAGAGCTTTTCGTGAGAAGCTTGAATATGTAAAAGGCGAGAGAGATAGCCTTTAAGGTTTAATGGAAACCTTGAAAAGGGATCTTCTCGTGTTTGAAGAGTACAATGTTTTATTAGAGTCTCACATTATAGATTTAGAAAATAAACTAAAAGACTCTAGTAAATTCGAATTTGATTTGGAGTGTCGTTTGGAGAAATTAGATCAAATATTAGGAATGGTCCAAATTAAAAATGACACGTGTGGTTTAGGCTTCGATAATTGTAATGAGTTAACTCATAAAGCCAAAACCAATGTTTTAGGAGAATCACGTAGGAAAGCCTTTAGAGATCAATCCTTAGCTACCAAATTTCGACGTGTTTTTACTTGTTCACATTGTGGTCGAAAAGGTCATCTTAGAAAATTTTGTTTTGATCATAAATGAGGTCCTAGAAAATCCCACCGTAAGGCAACCGAGTTAGCCAAGATTCCTATATCCCAAGATAGTCACTCATCATTAGTTTGGGTTAGGAGATCCGACTTGGTATCTTTATAAAATAGGATTTTTTATTCTCATTTACTTGAACACGATACCTCCCTTGCTAAATCCAAAGGTTGAATGTTTTAGTTGTTTGCATACATTAGATTTTATGCTTTAAGATATATTATCATGATAATTGTATGCGCTTATCATTTTCTAGACATTGCTTTATCACATATCTCATGCTATAATTATGATGTCTGTTTGTCCTTTGTATTATATTTATTTTGTTTGCATTAAATAAATATACAAAAAGATTTTTTTTTATCATTTGTGTTTTACCGTTTTTAGTATTTCAAGCTTAATGAAAAATACAAATGATTTTTGTTTGTCTTTTGAGTAAATAGTTTTGTTTGTTTTGTTAAAAATTTCAAAAACTCAAAAAGATTTTTTTTGTGTGTGTACTTTAGTTTGACACACTTTATGTGGCATACAATTGTGTTTGAATCCCATTTTTTTTCTTCCATGTGGCTAGAATTTTTGGTTATGATCAATCCTTAAAAATGTTCTTTACCATGCTTACATGGAGTAGTAGGATTTTGTGTTCCTTAAATGGATTCTATTTTTATATGCCTCAATTCACACATGCATGAGCTTTTTGAATCTTAACTTCACATGTTATATTTGAGCTCTGTGAATTGTTCTCCTACTAATCCAATCATCTACATACTATGTGATCTAGGAGGACTAGTACATGTTAAAATCCGTTGCACGTGAGATTTGAATGATAAAAATGATATATATATATATATATATATATATATATATATATGTGTGTGTGTGTGTCTGTGTGTGTGCATGGCGAAGGGCTCCGAAAGGAAATATTATCCTTTGCGAGTAAGCCACAGTTTGCTTGGACCTAAAAGAAATACGTGGTCCAAAGGCCTAAAAGAATAATGGCATTAAAAAAAATATTTTCCAAGGCCTATTTAGTTTAGTTTGATACATTCATTCAAAAGTATTAATATGCCTATTTTGAAGGAGTTTGGATGGTATATCAACGGTTTACACAATGTCTGTTTATCCTAGTTGTCCTTTCATAGTCTTGAATCTATTGGTTTGTAGAATCATTAAAATTCTAAGCTTATATGCGTTGTGTATGTTTGTTCATTGAGTTCAATTTATATTGTCACATGAGATTATATTCAAATGTGATAAAGTTTATAATCAAATGAGAACTCCGTGAACAACGTGTTAAGTGATTGGGTCTAAATTTAATTGTTACTAGTTCACACCCCTACACATCAGTTTCCGTATGACATATTTTTTCCATACGAGTGTGGAAAGCTTAATGTATTTTATGTCATGTGTGGTGTTTATACCTAGTATATTTGCATGTGCGTTAATGATATTTATTATGTACTCATATATGTGGTATTCTATTTGTCTTTTCCTTGCTTGCTAGACCATCTATGCTTATAATTCATAATTGGTATCTATCTTGTTCCATATCTTAGTTGATATCACATGCTTAGTATCTTATGTATCCAATTGGTATCATTTTTTTGCATCTTAGTTAATATCCTTTAATTTTTTTACGGATTAGTTATGTTATTGTTGCCCATATGGTTTCATGCTCTGATCACCTTATTCTTTTATTGTTTAAATTAGTTCTTTTGTCCTTTGTCTATTCCTGAACAAAAAGGGGGAGAATGATAGGGGGAGAAATGGTATATAATCCTATTATAATCGTATCTTAGTTTAGGAGATTTAACTTAGGGGGAGTCGCGACCTTCTCAGGTTGATCCTAGTTGATAAAGGAAGAATTAATTGAGGGGAGTATTTATTTTTCATGCATTTAATATTATTGATATTCCCTATGCGTTTGATAGTTTGTTTAAGTGCGCAGGAATCTTTCTAAGTGGAAACTTTCATTAGCAAAGCGATTGATCCTTGGGTCTTGAGTCAAGTTTCCTATTTTTGGGTGGGATGTTTGATGTTTGAGTCTATTAGAGCTTGACGGCCCTTTAGGATTTTGTTTTGTTTTTTGTCCCGAATTAGGCACAGGGGGAGATTCGTAAGGACACAAATTTCCAATTGAGTCTTAATGTAGTGTTGGCTCAATTCCGGACAAAAATATTTGTGTCATAGCATAGTATTGAGTGAGTATCCTCCAAGCCTATGACATGCTAGAGTGGAAAACATAGCGACCAAGACTTATAAAGCTTCATCATTGTCGAGTTTCAAGTGCCATGTTTCTACGTCATCAATATCATATTCCGTAGTCTCCAAAAGGTATGAATGCGTTTATATATATATATATATATATATATATATATATATATAGGGAGAATTGGAATCATTTTATAAAGGGTATAAATTTTTTTTAAAATTAATTTTATTTTCAGAAGGTCATTTTAGAACTTTGAATAAAAAGTTTTTGGGCTTAAAATTGAAAAATGAAATTCTGACAATTCGTTCGATATTATCGTTCGAACGAGAATGTTGTTCGAACGAGTTTGCCAACGACTTTTCCCAATTGGCCTATAGAACTTCGTTAGAAGGGTCATTCGAACGACACTTCGTTCGAACTAAAATCTCATTCGAATGAGATTTCCGGCGGGAAAATAATTTGGCAGTTTTTGGTAGTTTTTCATCACTATCCCATTTTTTTGTTCCCACTAACTTTTCCAGATTTATATTTTGCGGGAACCACTTTTGAAAAACTAGCTTTTGATAACTTTTAAACACTCCTTGAGAGAAAATTTTCCAACATCAAAAGTTCTTAGTTTTTTTTGTTTTTGTGAATCCATTAAATAAATCCTACCAAAACACATACACCCAATTATTTGTTTTAATCCAAGTTTCTATTTATATATATATATATATATATATATATATATACATCTTTCTCGGAGAGTTTGTTTAACATCGGATTCATCTTTACCGTAAAATAGAGTTTAGGTTTGCTTCTACATCCCACAAAGAAGAAGAGTTTGTTTGCTTTGACATACCCACTTGGAGAAAGGCTCCTTATTTGGGTGGAGGTGATAAGAAAAAGTCCGATCAGTGGATTCTGAGACCGCGGTGGACCTCCTTGGTTATTCCTTAGGCAGAGGTTTGTATAAGAAGACGATTCGGGGCTTGAACGCAGTTAATTCGAGTGTCGTAAGTCTTTTTGTATTGTACTTGTAAAACTGTACTTAGTGGATTTGAGGCTAGGGCCATCCGTGGTTTTTTCCGTTGCGGGTTTTCCTCGTACATCGCGGCGTAGTGTGACGGATTTACTTTTATCTTGCAAAATAACTTAGAACGCATGGTTAGGATAATTAAAGGTAAAATTTTGTTTAATTGTCACACTTAATTAAATTAATGCTTAATTTAATTTGGATAAATATTAATTTAATTCAAGTCATTAATTTTATTGGATAAAATTTGATTTGGCCTAGTTTGCAAAATTTTATAAATTAATGTTAGGCAAATTTCTAGGACTTGGGTTAAAATTAATTTGGTTTTTGTGAATTTTGTGTGTGTGTGTGTTCATCATAATTCTATTATTTAGGTTTAATTTTAATTTTGTTTTTAGAAATTAAAATTTGTGTTTAATTTAATTTTTCACTTTTTAAGAAAAGAAAATCAAATAAGATTTGGAAAATAAAATTATTGTGTTGAACCATGTCTATTCCGCACGTGTTAGGAAATTAATCATATTTAATTGAAAGAAGAATTTTTTAAATTGGGTTCCGATCTTTTCCTTCAAATTGGTATCAAATATTTAAGTATATTCAGATTGGTATCAGAGCCAAAGCGCTAATTTATTGCGTTAAGGTCCTTTTAAATATTTTTTGACTAAAATAGAATTTTTTTCATTTTCAAAATTTCCTGTTTTTTATGGTTCCAACTACTCGTCTTGGTAAGCGGATATGAAATCAGCACTTCGGTCTATCGATGAGAGGGTTTGGTTGTCAATTGTTAATGGGTGGTCCCCACCTACTTATTTGGTAGAAAATGAGCGTGTTCCCCAACCCACAGAAAGATGGAGTGAGAATGCATTTAAACTTGCAAATTTTAACTCTCGAGGTTTAAATGCCTTATTTAGCGCGGTCACATCAGATGAATTTTGACATATCATGATGTGTGAAACCGCTAAGGAGGACTGGGATATCCTTCAACTCACCCACGAAGGCACGAGTGTCATTAAATCTTCTAAGCTCCAAAACCTCACCACTCAAGTTGAAACCATCAAAATGAATGAAAAAGAAATTTTTGATGAATTTTATGCTAGACTTTCCGATATAGTTAATTCATCTTTTAATTTGGGAGAGAAAATACCCGACGACTGAGTAGTAGTTTTTTTTAAGATCCCTACCTGATAGATTTATTCATAAGGTGACCGTGTTAAATTCTTTACCCACTTTAGCCTCTACGAAATTATAAGAGCTCGTTGGTGAATTAAAAACCCATAAACTAGACATGTTTCCCTCCAAAACTGAACAGAAAATAGATAAGGGCGTTGCTTTGAAAGCCCGCAACAAAGAAAAACAAGTAATAGAGAGCGAAAGTGATAGTGACTCGGAGGAGATGGCTATGTTTGCTAAGAAATTTTGAAAATTTCTCAAGTTTAACAAATATAAAAATGATTTTAAGAAATTCGAAAACTCTAAGCATGACAAATCCGATAAGATCCCTAAAGTTCAAAAAGATGATCTTAATAGGGACGAGTCTAATAGGTCTTATGGCTGTGAGGATTATGGCCATAGGGTGAGAGAGTCCCCCCACTAAACTTAGGAGGGAGGGTAAGCAGCCAATTTCCTACAATGCAACCCTTAGTGATAGTGATAAGGAAGAGGGACCCGGTTCCCACTAAGCCCGACTTTGTGTCTTTTATAGCAAGTCATGTGAGTGAAAGTGAGCACTCCTTTATTGATGAAATTATAACACATTACACTTCCAAGACCATAGTTTGTGAATCCCAAAGAGATGATGGTAGTGAGAGTGGAGAAGAAAGAGAGGGAGTAAGTGATGACGAGGTTGAAGAGAGTGAACTTCAATTTGCATTTCAAGAATTATATGAAGAATCTATTAAATTAAAAAGAGCAAATTTGAAGTTAGAAGCTATTTTGAAAGAGCGTGTCGAGGTCATTAATGAGAGTGTTTTAGTGGAAGACCTTAGGACACGTGAGAGAGCTCTTTGTGAGAAGCTTGAATATGTAAAAGGCGAGAGAGATAGCCTTAAAGGTTTAATGGAAACCTTGAAAAAGGAGCTTCTCGTGTTTGAAGAGCACAATGTTTTATTAGAGTCTCACATTGTAGATTTAGAAAATAAACTAAAAGACTCTAGTAAAGTCAAATTTGATTTGGAGTGTTGTGTGGAGAAATTAGATAAAATATTAGGAACGGTCCAAATTGAAAATGACACGTGTGGTTTAGGCTTCGATACTTGTAATGAGTCAACTCACAAAGCCCAAACCAATGTTTTAGTAGAATCATCTAGGAAAGCCTTTAAAGATCAATCCTTATGTACCAAATTTCGACGTGTTTTTACTTGTTCACATTGTGGTCGAAAAGGTCATCTTAAAAAATTTTGTTTTGATCATAAACGATGTCCTAGAATTTTCCACCCTAAGGCAACCGAGGTAGCCAAGATTCGTATATCCCAAGATAGCCACTCATCATTAGGTTGGGTTAGGAGATCCGACTTGGTAGCTTTACAAAATAGGATTTTTTATTCTCATTTACTTTCACACGATACCTCCTTTGCTAAATCCAAAGGTTAAATGTATTAGTTGTTTGCATACTTCAGATTTTATGCTTCATGATATATTATCATGCTAATTGTATGATTGTTTATCGTTTTCTAGACATTGCTTTATCACATATCTCATGCTAGAATTATGATGTTTCTTTGTCCTTTGTATTATATTTATTTTGTTTGCATTAAATAAATATACAAAAAGATTTTTCTTCATCATTTGTATTTTACCGTTTTTATTAATTTAGGATTAATGAAATATTGAAATGATTTTTGTTTGTCTTTTGAGTAAATATTTTTGTTTGTTGGGTTATAAAATTTTAAAAACTCAAAAAGATTTTTTTGTGTGTGTATTTTAGTTTGACACGCTTTATGTGGCATATACTTGTATTTGAATCCCATCTTTTTCGATCCCATGTGTCTAGAACTTTTGGTTAAGATTGTCAATCCTTAAAATGTTTTGTACCATGCTTACATGGGGTAGTTGGATTTTGTGTTGCTTAAATAAATTCTATTTTTATATGCCTCAATTCACACATGCACGAGCTTTTTGAATCTTAACTTCACATGTTATATTTGAGCTGTGTGAGGTGTTCTCCTACCAGTCCATTAATCTGCATACTATGTGATCTAGGAGGACTAGTGCATGTTAAAATCCGTTGTACGTGAGATTTGAGTGATAAAAATGATATATATATGTGCACGGGGAAGGGCTCCGAAAGGAAATATTATCCTTTGCGAGTAAGCCACCATTTGCTTGGACCTAAAAGAAATATGTGGTCCAATGGCCTAAAAGAATAATGGCATTAAAGAAAAAATATTTGCCAATGCATATTTATTTTAGTTTGATACATTTATTCAAAAGTATTAATATGCTTATTTTGAGGTAGTTTGGATGGTATATCAACGGTTTACACAATTTTCGTTTATCCTAGTTGTCATTTCATAATCATGACTATATTGGTTTGTAGAATCATCAAAATTCTAGGATTGTATGCGTTGTCTATGTTTGTTCATTGAGTTCAATTTATATTGTCACATGAGGTTATATACAAATGTGATAAAGTTTGCAATCAAATGAGAACTCCGTGAACAATGTGTTAACTGATTGGGTCTAAATTTAATTGTTACTAGTTCACACCCCTACACTTTCGTTTCCATATGACACATTTTTTGCCATACGAGTGTGAAAAGCTTAATGTATTTTGTGTCATGTGTGGTGTTTATACCTAGTATATGTTCCTGTGTGTTAATGATATTTATTATGTACTCATATACGTGGTAATTTTTTTGTCTTTGCCTTGCTTTCTAGTCCATCTATGCTTCTAATTCATAATTGGTATCTATCTTGTTGCATATCTTAGCTGATATCACATGCTTAGTATCTTATGTATCCAATTGGTATCATTTTTTTGCATCTTAGTTGATATCCTTTAATTTTTATATGGATTAGTTATGTTATTGTTGCCCATATGGTTTCATTCTCTTATCACCTTATGCTCTTATTGTTTAAATTAGTTCTTTTATCCTTTGTCTATTCCTGAACAAAAAGGGGGAGAATGATAGGGGAGAAATAATATCTAATCCTATTATAATCGTATCTTAGTTTAGGATATTTAACTTAGGGGGAGTCGCGACCTTCTTAGATTGATCCTAGTTGATAAAGGAAGAATTAACTTAGGGGGAATATTTATTTTTCGTGCATTTAATATTCTTGATATTCCCTATGTGTTTGATAGTTTGTTTAAGTGTGAAGGAATCTTTCTAAGTGGAAACTTTTATCGGCAACGTGATTGATCCTTGGGTCTTGAGTCAAGTTTCCTTTTTTTAGGTGGGATGTTTGATGTTTGAGTCTAGTAGAGCTTGATGGCCATTTGGGATTTTTTTTTGGTTTTTGTCCTGGGCTAGCCAAAGGGGGAGATTCGTAAGGACACAAATTTCCAATTGAGTCTTAATGTAGTGTTGTCTCAATTCCGAACAAAAACATTTGTGTCATAGGATAATATTGAATGAGTAGCCTCCAAGCCTATGACATTCTAGAGTTGAAGACGTAGAGGCCAAGACTTATAAAGCTTCATCATTGCCGAGTTTCAAGTGTCATGTTTCTACGTCATCAACATCATATTCCATCGTCTCCAAAAGGTATGAATTCATATATATATATATATATATATATATATATATATATATATATATATATAGGGAGACTTGGAATAATTTTATAAAGGGTGTAATTTTATTTTAAAATAATTTTTTTTCAAAAGGTCCTTTTAGAACCTTGAATAAAAAGTTTATGGGATTAAAATTGAAAAATGGCATTCTGGCAGTTCGTTCAATAACATCGTTCGAACGAGAATTTCATTCGAATGAGTTTGCCAAAGACTTTTCCCAATTGGCCTCTGGAACTTCGTTAGAAGGGTCGTTCGAACGAGATTTATATTGTGTAGTATTTGGCAGTTTTTGGCAGTTTTTCACCACTATCCCATTTTTTTGTTCCCACTAACTTTTCCAAATTTATATTTTGCCGGAACCACTTTTGATAACTTCTAAACACTCCTTGAGAGAAAATTTGAAGAGAAAATTTCCCAACATCAAAAGTTCTTATTTTTTTTGTTTTTGTGAATCCATGAAATAAATCCTACCAAAACACATACACCCAATTGTTGGATTTAATCCAAGTTTCTATTTATATATATATAAACATCTTGCTCGGAGAGTTTGTTTGACATCGAATTCATCTCTACCGTAAAAGAGAGTTTGGGTTTGCTTCTACATCCCACAAAGAAGAGTTTGTTTGCTGTGACATACCCACTTGGAGAAAGGCTCCTTGTTTGGGAGGCGGTGACTAGAAAAAGTCCGATTGATGGATTCCGAGACCGTGATGGACCTCTGGGATTATTCGTTAGGCAGAGAATTGTTCAAGAAGACGATTCGTGGCCTGGATGCAGTTAAGATGAGTGTCGTAAGTCTTTTTGTCATGTACTTATAAAACCGTACTTAGTGGATTTGAGGCTAGAGCCATCCGAGATTTTTCCCGTTGCGGGTTTTCCTCGTACATCGCGGCGTAGTGTGACAGATTTACTTTTATCTTGCAAAATAACTTAGAACGCATGGTTAGGATAATTTAAGATAAAATTTGGTTTAATTGTCACACTTAATTAAATTGATGCTTAATTTAATATGGGTAAATATTAATTTAATTCAAGCCATTAATTTTATTAGATAAAATTTGGTTTGGCCTAGTTTGCAAAATTTTATTAATTAATGTTGGGCAAATTTGTAGGACTTTGGTTAAAATTAATTTGGTTTTTAGTGAATTTTGTATATGTGTGTGTGTTCATCCTGTGACACCCCGTCTAATTAAATACCGGGTAGCTACTCTTTTATTAAATTAATACAGAATATCAAGTTGGTTCAGTCTTAGCATCACTGTCGAAAACATTTAATTAATTACTAGCCACCTAATATTTAAAAAGATAGATACCAAATTTTATTAATTAAGTTAACAAATAACCAAGAATTAAATAATTAACCATTAATCGCATAAACAATCTCATATGAATAACCAATGAAATGAAATTTACTGAGTCTGGAGTAAACACTCCAATAATGGAATTGCCAGAGTGATGATGCCGGATTCAGCACCACCAGATAAGGTGTTTCCAAGCTCAATATAAGTATAACAATGGCAGCACAGCTATATAAAGAAGATAAGAGATTAAGGTGAGAAGATGAGGAGAATACACCGGTATATAAGTGGTTCAGCCAATTCTGGCCTACGTCCACTGTGAGTGTGTGAGTAATATCACTGGAAGATGGCACTAATGGCCATGGATACAATCTCTCAAGCTTTCTCACTCTACTGTGAATTTAGACAGAGTTTCAGCTAGGGTTTAATAATTGGGATCCTTTTGCAAGGTAGGGGATGATCCCTATATATAGTGCCTAGGGGGTGTAATGTACCACCCACGCATGTAGTGAGCATGTGTGTGGTAGCCTCACCAATGTGGGAGTGCCATCTGTCACTGTCACATGTAAGTAATGATGATGAAATATTCTCCCCACATGTGGAGAATAATCTTGTTACAACTGATTTATGCCCATGTGTCCTTATCCAAATGTTCAACAGATGCTCGGCAGCTATGTTGGTGGATGACCTCGGCTTGAGAGAGGCCGAGCTGTAAAGGCTTGATATTCGTTCAATCCGAGATGTGTCATAGGGAGTCTCGACCTGATCTCAGCCGAGACATTATGCTGGGGTCGGCCCCAGCCGAGGTAGGAATGATTCCATGCTGACGATTCCTAAGGCTTCTGTTGACCTCGGACCAAGCCGAGGTTGGACTGGTTCCATGCTGAAGCTTACCAAGGCTCCCTGTCACCTCGGCCTAGACTCGACCGAGGTTGCCACACCCAGGTACGAGAGTGCTGTTGATGACTGTGATGCGCGTAGTGTCCATTGTGAATGTAGGTGGTAGTGTTGGCCTGGGCCGACCCTGGTCTGGCTGAGGGATGATATCGTGGGCCCATGGCTTATCCAGGGTCAATCAATATCTCGACCATCATCTCGGTCGAGGTTGGTGTCTCTGGGCCGAGGTAACACTTGGGGCATATCAATCACCCTCCAGCCCTTAGTCATATGCGAGAGCAAGTGGCTAGGGGATTACTTCCCCTCCGAGGCTTGTTCGTCCCAAGCTAATACCTGCATGACACTTGTCCCAAGCTAGAGCGTGCGAACTTGGCTGGCGTGTGTTGTTAGTTGTCCCTTGGGTTTCCCAAGGCAATGATGGGCCTTGGGAAGCATGCCCAAGTACTTAAGGGTTTGAACCCTTTCCTTTTCTCTTTCTTCTCCATTTCGTTCCCGCGCTCGAACAGTTCTTGTGATTTCTCTCTCACCAAAGATTCTTCAATCAGCGCTATTCTATAGAGTTTATTGCGAGTTTTTCTTCGCTTCATTTATCGATTCATTTCCAGGTACCTCTTCTTTTCCATTTCCTTTCTTTCTGGCATTTGGTTTGCATTTTCCGACGTGTTTTTGAGTTTTCCGGTGAGTCTTTAAGTTTTTCGGCGAGCTGGGTTTGCTTCAAACTTCCAAGTTTGATCCTTAAATCCCTTTACCCTATAAGCAAATCCTGTTTGTAGCTTAGGAAGTTATCCCAAGTTTAGGGTCGTCCTCTGATGCTCAGACCTTTATACCAACTTCTTGAGGATTTCCCTTCTCTCAGAGAGAAGACCCTAGAAAAGATTAGGCAGATAGAGAGAGCTCAGGAGGAAGCTCGTAGGGCACAAGAGTTTCCTATTAGACCTATCTTTCCCCCACCACTCAAGGTGGTATATCCTGATCCCCCTGAGAACTTCTATCAGACAGAGGTTTCTGCTAACCCATTGCCGATGTCTGAGTCTGAGTCTTCTACCTCAGACCCCCTGTCTGTGGACTCCTTCCAAGAAGCCATGGATTTTACACCTCGGCCTGATCAGGACCCTGATCAGGCCGAGGTATCCAGCCGAGCTTCATCCCAAAATGGCTCAAGCACCTCAGATTCTTCTTCAGAGGTCGAACTTGTTGAGCCGAGTGTGGCTGTGCCACCCATTCTTGATGCCATCCCTCTGTCGGCTGTTACAGGGGCTGAGTTCGCTCAGAGATTCCCTGGTCACCCATCTACGTCTGCTCCAGCCGACGTTGAGCTTGACGATGATGAGGATGCTGAAAGTGATGTTGACATCTCTGAAGCATCCGAGTTCGAGAGCACAGTCACTAAAGTGGATCTTTTGCACTTCAGATATTTATACTCCATCAGTCCCTCAATCAAATTAAGGAGACCTCTGAGGGAAGAGAGGGCCTACCATGGCCAAGATGGGGAAATCTGCTTGTACGAGAAGATGTTTAAGTTAGGGTTTCACCTATCCATTCATCCTATCATCAGATCCATTCTCTCTTTTATCAACTTGGCCCCCTCACAGCTCTCTCCCAATGCCTGGAGAGTCATTATAGGGGCCATTATCTTGTGGAGGGTAGTCCACCACTCTGACCTCCCAGTTCAGGTCTTTGCTGGTTGCTATGTCCCAACCTCGGCCAAAAACCATCCGAGCTACTATCATTTCGTGGCTCGGAGGCCTGAGAAGAAGATGCTCCAGGTGACTCAGACCTCAAATCACAATTGGAAGCCCCGATATTTTTTCGCCGCAGGGCCATGGGAATTCGGCTCATCTGTTCCCTCTTCCACTCTTGGGCCGAGGATACCCCTCAGATGGGGTAAGGTCACCATGTCTGCAAGGGCCGATCTCGGTCTAAGTCTTCAGAATATCAAAAAGGTGACGGCCCTGCAAGACCAAGGGGCACATGGTCTGTTTGTCAAATTCGAACATCTGCTGACCCCCCAGTATCTCTCGGGGACGAGCCTGGGTGGGAGTCCCCTTGCCGACTTTGGTAAGGATTTTTCTTTTCAAGTCTAACCTCTGAACTCATTCATATCTGATCTCTAACCCTTATCTTTTAACTTTTGCAGAGAGACCACCAGGTATCCCAGACGAACTGTGGGAGATGGCAGCTCCGAGCTTGGCAAGGCTTGCAAAGAAGGCTGGTCTGAACGCTCCTCCTCCAGCTCCCACTGCATACAAATCCAAGGCCTCCAAGAAGAGGGCCCTTGAGGTCCCGGCCTCTGAGGATCAGAGGCCGACCTCGAGACAAAAGAAGACTTCTGAGGCTGCGATCCCAATTTCTTTGGCTGACATCCTGACGGCTCGTCTGGATCAGTTGAAGTTAGCTGACAGCGTGGTCGGTAATAGCAGACAGGACATGGACGCACTCGCCTCTGTAATGACCGAGGCAGACAAACGTTTCTATAGAGCCATGGACACCCCCGTGATGGTTGAGTTCGGCCTTCATAGAGTCGTCCAGGTATAATTTGTTCCTTTGTCAAATTTTGTTAAGTGCAACATCTAAGTTTTCTACTGCTTAACCTCTTCATTAAATGTGCAGGGACTGACTTCCATGTATCAATTGTCTAACTAGGCTATAAGGAAATTTCCCCTCATCCAGAAGGGGCAAGAGGCTGAGAAGGTTGAGAGTGCCCTGAACGCTGAGGTTGACCGTCTGAAATCAGAGCTGCAAAACTCTGAAAATAAAGCTAAGGGGTTAGAAAAAGACATGTCCCTGCTCGTCAAGGACCATGCTAAAGCCCTGAAGGCAAAAGATGATGCTCTGCAGCAGAAGGTCAGCGCGGCTGTGAAGGCTGCCCTTGCAGATGCCGCGGACAAAATAATCTCTGACTACAAAGGCTCAGAGGAGTTCATGGGTTTTGGCTTTGAATACCTCGAAAGAGGTATCAAGGCCACTACCAAATGGGATGTGGTCAGAGAGAAGGAGGTTGGCACTCTCAAGGCCTCTGACTTTGTGGGTCTCGGCTTTGCCGACCCTCAATTTGCTCAGGCGCTTCAAGAGGTAGAAGACGAGGCCGCTGCCCCAGCCGAGACTGCAACCCTGGGAGGAACTGAGGTCGGAGGGGTAGATCCTGCTGATGACGTGGCCGAGGTGACTAATGCTGATCAAGTCAACCCAGCCGAGACTACTAATGTTCCCCCCTCAGACCTTTAGTCCCTTTTAACTTGTAGCTTTTCACTTAACTTGTAATTTGTAATTTGTAACATCAGCATTTTGTAATGAATATTTGTAATCGATGCCTCTTAATGCTATATTATCTCTCTTACTGAATGCCAATCTCTTCTCTTATTTTGATCTCTGAATGCTATATGATTTCTGAATGCTATTAGGCTCTGAAGTCATTACCTAATATGCTGTTCTCATAACCAACTTCACCAAATTAATGATGTTAAGGGTCTGAGGTCATCTAGGAAGGTGTCTGAGCTCAGACCTCGTCACCACCGAGTGATGTTATGAGGGTCTGAGGTCATCACTTCTGATGTTAGCCTCATAATGAACTTCACCAAATTAATGATGTTAAGGGCCTGAGGTCATCTAGGAAGGTGTTTGAGTTCAGACCTCGTCACCACCGAGTGATGTTATGAGGGTCTGAGGTCATCACTTCTCATGTTAGCCTCATAATAATTTTCACCAAATTAATGATGTTAAGGGTCTGAGGTCATCTAGGAAGGTGTCTGAGCTCAGACCTCGTCACCACCGAGTGATGTTATGAGGGTCTGAGGTCATCACTTCTGATGTTAGCCTCATAATAATTTTCACCAAACCAATGATGTTAAGGGTCTGAGGTCATCTAGGAAGGTGTCTGAGCTCAGACCTCGTCACCACGGAGTGATGTTATGAGGGTATGAGGTCATCACTTCTGATGTTAGCCTCATAATAATTTTCACCAAACTAATGACGTTAAGGGTCTGAGGCCATCTAGGAAGGTGTCTGAGCTCAGACCTCGTCACCACCGAGTGATGTTATGAGGGTCTGAGGTCATCACCTCTGATGTTATCCCCATGTGATATCTCTGATCTAAGAATGGAGCAAGAACTTGTCATGGAAACTGATCTTTATTAATAACCTCTTCTTAATAAGATGGTACAATTACAAATTACACATTCTATGCAACATCATATGTAATATCTCTTCAGGTGGTCAGCATTCCATGGGTTAGCGAAAGGTTCTCCTTCTAGGTTTTCTAGTCTGTAAGTGCCGGGCACAACCTCTTCTGTTACTTTGTAGGGGCTATGCCAGTTCGGGTGTAGATTATTTGCCTTCTGTAGGGTCTTCTTTAGCACTAGGTCTCCCACTGTAATGGGTCTTGACTTCACCCTCTGGTTGTAGAATCTCACTGCCCTCTGCTGCTAGGCTGCTTTCCTGACCTCTGCGTCTTCTCTTCTCTCTTCGATAAGATCCAGGTCTAGCCTCCTTTTTCCCCATTACTGTCAGGGTCGTAAGTCTTAATCCGATGAGTTGGTAATCCTACTTCCGTTGGTATGACAGCCTCTGAGCCATGTGCTAGCATGAATGGGGTTTCTCCTCTTAGTGTCCTGGTCGTAGTTCTGTAGGCCCACAACACTGCGTAGACCTCTTCTGTCCATCTCCCCTTCGCGTCTTCTAACCTCTTCTTGATTCCATCCAAGATGGTTCTGTTTGTGACCTCGATTTGGCCTTTTGCCTGAGGTCGACCAGGAGATGAGAAGAACTGTTTAATCCCCACACTTTGGCAATACTTCTCTAAGGAGGAGTTCTTGAACTGGGTCCCATTATCCGAGATGAGCGTGTTTGGGAGGCCATATCTACATATGATGTTCTTCCAGATGAACTGAAAGGTCTTCTGCTCTTTAATTGTTACCATCGGTTCTGCCCCTACCCACTTTGAAAAGTAGTCAATAGCAACTATCAAGAATCTATAGTTGTTGACAGCTCTTGGCAAAGGTCCTACTAAGTCAATTCCCCACACCGCAAATGGCCATGGAGAAGAGATTGACGTCATAGGCTGATGGGGTTGATGAGGGATAGTGGCGAACCTTTGACATTTGTCGCACCTCTTCACATAGTCTGCAGCGTCCTTAGACAAGGTAGGCCACCAGTATCCCTGAGTGATGATCCTCTTGGCTAAGGGCCTTCCCCCAATGTGGCTAGAGCAAGAACCCTCATGAACCTCCTCTAAGACCCGGGGTACTTCCACGGGATGCACACATCTGAGGAGGGGCAAGAGAAACCTTTTTTTATACAAGACATCTCCTACCAATGAGAACTTTGCAGCCCTGTATCTCAACTTTCTCCTTTCCAGCTTGGACTCAGGCAGCTCCCCCTCTCTTAGGTATCCGATGAGCGGGTCGATCCACGAGTCTCCTAGATTCACATTGTGATAAGGACTACATACCTCATCCCCCTCGATGCTTGCTTTTCCTAAGACCTCGATTGGAATGGTCCTTCCCAAATCTATCTTCATTGCCGAGGCCAGCCTTGCCAATGCATCAGCGTGATTCTTGCCCAGTCTAGGCACTCTCTTTAGTTTGACCTCTTCAAACTACTCTAGCAATCCTATTACCTTCTTTAAGTACTTGGCCATCCTTTCGTCTTTGACCTCGTATACCCCCAACACTTGATTGATAACTAACCTTGAGTCGCTATGGAGTAGGAGCCGCTTTACTCGAAGAGTTGTTGCCAATAAGAGACCCGCCATCATGGCCTCATACTCGGACTCGTTGTTTGAGGCCTGGAAGTTGAATCTCAAGGCGTATTCAATGTTGGCGCTATCTGGAGCCGAGAGTATTAGCCCCGCGCCGCTTCCACTATCACCAGATGATCCATCAACGAAGAGGTTCTAGACGTCTGCATCTGATGAGAAGACCCCTTCTCTTATAACCCCTTTCTCGAAGAGGTATCGATCCTCCTCATTTTCTTCTACTCTGCTGTGGGTTTTGCCTGGGACAACCTCTTCTCGGCCTCGGAAGACGTTCGGTGCAATCTCTTCCGAATCTCGAAAGACACTACGGTTCGATTCTTCATCGTCGTCTAAGCCTTTCTCTGTCTCGGCCTCTTCCCTGGTGAACTCTGCAACAAAGTCCGCGAGGGCCTTCCCCTTGATGGCTGTCCTGGGCTGGTAGGTAAGATCATACTCTCCTATTTCAATGGCCCAGGTCATCAATCTTTCGGACTTCTCAGGTTTGTGCAGAACCTGCCTTAGTGGGGAGTCTGTAAGGACTCCATGGAGTGAGCTTGGAAGTAAGGCTTCATTTTCCTTGAGGCATGTATTAGGGCATAAGCCAACTTCTCCATCCGGGGATGATTTTGTTCAGACCCTTGCAGGGCCTTACTGTTGAAGTACACAGGCCTCTAAACCCCATCCTCTTCCCGTATGATGGCCGCGCTAATGGCTGACTCAGAGACTGCCAGATACACAAACAACCTTTCCCCCGTAATGGGCCGGGACAGCAACAAGGGAGACCCCAAGTAGGACTTGAGTTGATCAAAGGCTTTTTCACACTCTTCGTCCCATTGGAAGGCCTTCCTTAGAATTTTAAAGAATGGAAGACACTTATCCGTTGCCCTGGAAACAAACCTGTTAAGGTCCGCCACTCTTAAAGTGAGTCTCTGGACATCCTTGATACTCCTAGGAGTCTTCATGTCGAGTAATGCCTTGATTTTCTCAGGGTTTGCTTCAATCCCCCTCTAATTAACGATGAACCCCAGGAACTTCCCAGCTCCTACCCCGAAGACACACTTCGCTGGGTTGAGCTTCATTCTATACGAGTCCATGACATCAAAGGTCTTCTCAAGGTTTGCTACGTGAGTACACGCTTTCAGGCTCTTCGTTAGAATATCGTCCACATACACCTCCATGGTCTTACTTATCTGCTCCTCGAACATCTTATTGACAAGACGTTGATACGTTGCCCCCGCATTTTTCAGACCAAAGGGCATTACCTTGTAACAGTACGTCCCCTTGTCAGTAATGAAGGCTGTCTTCTCAGAGTCTTCGGCATCCATGAAGATTTGGTTATAACCTGAATAAGCATCCATGAAACTCATGAGCTCGTGCCCTGTCGTTGCATCCACCATCTGGTCTATCCTAGGTAAGGGATAGCTGTCCTTCGGGAAAGACTTGTTTAGGTCTGTGAAATCTACACACATTCGCCACTTTCCATTGGCTTTAGGCACAATGACTGCATTTGAGAGCCACTCCGGATAGGTAACCTCTCTTATGAACTCGGCCTCTTCCAAATTTTTCACCTCTTCCCGGATGACCTCATACTTCTCCCTGGAGTAGACTCTTCACCTCTGCTTGATAGGCCTGGCATCTCTATCCACATTGAGCTTGTGGGTCATGATCTCAGGGTCGATACCAGGCATGTCTGCGTGACTCCATGCGAAGACACTCTGCCTCTTCCTGAGGAAGTTTATCAACTCTTCCTTGATCCTTGGCTCTAGGGCCTTGCCGAGCTGGACGGTTTTTTTCGGCTTGTCCTCATTGAGGACAATAGATTCTACCTCTTTCGCGGCCTCGCCCTTCTTCAATTTTGTTTCATCTCTCGGGTCAAGAGTGTCAATGTTGTAAGTGGTGGTTGCTCTCTTATGGGCCTCTCTCTCTTCGGCCGAGTTGAAGTAACACTCCCGCGCCGTGGTCTGGTCCCCTTGCACTTCCCCTACTCCATAAGGAGTCGAGAATTTTAGCATCTGATGGACCGTCGACGGCACGGCTTCAAACTCTTTGAGGGCCACTCTTCCGATGATGAGGTTGTAGGCCGAGAAGACATTTTCGTCCATAACAAAAAAGTTTATCTTCTTGTTCAGCCTCTTAGGCCATTCATCCCCCATCCGTACATCCATTTCATACATGCCCAATGGGTGCACCTTCTCACCACTGAAGCCTATCAACGGGTGATGGTTGGGCACCAGCCTTGCCCTGCTAAGACCCAAGCTCTTGAAACAAGGCCAGAACATCACATTTGCTGAGCTTCCCCCATCTATGAGGATTCTCCCCACATCGCACCCATGAACCCTTGTTGTTTTGACTAAAGGGTCATCATGGGGGGCTAAGATGCCCTTGAAGTCGAGTCAGGAGAACCCCACCACGAGGGTGTCCATGTCTACCTTCTTCCTCTTCTGCACTGCGTCAGAAGACGTCAGATTCACAACCTCAGGCTTGGCCACTGACTTGGCCTCTGCTACATGAGCCTTCCTATCGGCTACCTCAGAGCCACCTCCTGCGAATCCCCCACATATGGTGCTAACACCAAAGGAGATCATTCTGACCCTCTTCACCGGGGTGTTGTCATCCTTTGGCGGGAGATCTGGGTCATCTCCATCATCTCCCTCTGGGTCATCGTCCCTTCTGGCCGGGACATCGCCACGACATCTGTCATTTCTTCTATTCTTAGGGTCTTCTCTTCCACCCTTTGGGGCCTTTCCATCCACATACTTTCTCAGCTTCCCAGATTTCAGCATATTCTCAATCTCATCCTTTAAAGCGAAGCATCTATCTGTGACATGGCCGTGATCCTGATGGAACTCGCACCAGAGGATTTTTGTTCCTCTTATGTGGTGGGGCCTTCAGCTTCTCTGGCCACCTCAGAGTCCAATCAGTCTTAATTTCATTAAGGATGTGTTCACAGCTCACAGTCAGAGGAGTGTAATGAGCGAATTCGTCATCACCTGACCTCTTCTTCCCCTCTTTCTTACTTTGGGACCTCCCAGCGCTACTGCAGTTTTCCTCCTCATATTTGGCGGCCATTGCCTCTTTCGCATTCATCACTTTCCCTGCGGTTGCCAGCAGCTCCGCCATAGACCTAGGAGGGTCTTCCGTCAGTTTCCACAGTAGCTTCCCCTTCTGGAGGCCTCCTATAAGGGCGGTCATGGCTATGCTCTCTTCGTAATCCTCCACCTTCAACTTCTCCTTGTTGAATCTTGCTATGTAGTCTCTCAGGCTTTCAACCTTGGCCTGTTTGACATACAACAGGTGAGTAGTCTTCTTTTGAGGTCTTAAACCAAAGCAGAAGTTGTGGATGAACTGCTCAGCTAAGCCTTTGAAGTTCTCGAATGAGTTCTTCGGAAGAGAGGTGAACCAGCTGTGCGCCACCCCTGTCAAGGTTCCCGAGAAGGCCCTGCACTTCATCTCATCGGGTATCGAGTAAATATCTGCCGCCGACCGATACATCTTGATATGGTGCACAGGGTTAGTGCTGCCATCATATTTGGGAGTCACTGTATGAGGCTTGAACTTAGCTAGGGTTGGGAACCCCACTATCCTAGCCACAAACGGGGAGCCCTCCGAGTAGCCCCTCTGTAATGGGTCCCTGCTCTTTATGAGGTCCCCTATCTTCTCCTCAAGGCGTTGGATTGAATTATTCCAGGGTCTTCTGTCATCAACTTGGCCGAGGTTATCCCCTGCCACCTCCCTGCGATGGACAGAGGGTTCCCTAGCAACGACCCACTAGCTGTTGACCTCCTCCTGCTCCCTGGCTCTTCTCTCACAGGGTCGGCCTTGGACTGGCCGAGCCTGCCTATTCCCTCTTTAGGAGCCTGCCGTACTTCTTGACCTCGATAGCCTCTGTCTTAGGTCATTAACTGGGCCCAGCCTCTCGAAGGCCGACCCTCTGCTCAACCTGTCAAAAGTAGACCCTCTTTGTTGGGCCTCTTCTCTTCTTTGGCCGACACATCCCTGACTCTGCCTAAGAGGTCGTATGGTGTTATCTGACACCTCATACGGCTCCCAGCAGTCTTCTGGGGCCTCTTCAGCTCCTAGGTCATCATACCTGTCCTCTGGGCAAGGGTTTCCTTGCCTCCCCAGGCGCAAGTGCCTAGGGTCAGCAACGTCCTTTCTCCGCTGGGGTGCAGGCTAGTCCTTCATCGACGTCTGGGGTGGTCCCTTGGCGTCAGGATGAGGCTGAACTGCTGGCGGAGTGATCATGTCCGGTGAGACTCCAGGTGGCCTCATCATCATGGTTTGATTGAGCTGGGAAAATTTCTCCTTCATGGCTTGTTGTGTTGCAGCCAAAGATTTCAAGGCTACTGCTACCTCCGCCATTTCGGACTGGGGAGGAGCCTGACTGGAACTAGCCCCTCCACCTCCGGGCGACGGAAGAGGCAGTGGCAAGTCTGGTGCCATATGTTAACTGTATAGAGCTTGAGTACCAAGTGAGCTTAATACCCTAAAGGACCTCTTTCAATGGTGAAACATCTCCACACAAGGGGTGGTTCCTGGTTCACCACCAGAGTCTCCGATGAGGTTAAGAAGAAAAGGAGGAAGAGATAGCTTCTCATTCCCACAGACGGCGCCAAAAATGATGATGCCGGAATCAGCACCACCAGATAAGGTGTTTCCAAGCTCAATATAAGTATAACAATGGTAGCACAGCTATATAAAGAAGATAAGATATTAAGGTGAGAAGATGAGGAGAATACACCGGTATATAAGTGGTTCAGCTAATTCTGGCCTACGTCCACTATGAGTGTGTGAGTAATATCACTGGAAGATGGCACTAATGGCCATGGATACAATCTCTCAAGATTTCTCACTCTACTGTGAATTTAGACAGAGTTTCAGCTAGGGTTTAATAATTGGGATCTTTTTGCAAGGTAGGGTATGATCCCTATATATAGTGCCTAGGGGGTGTAATGTACCCCCCACGCATGTAGTTAGCATGTGTGTGGTAGCCTCACCAATGTGGGAGTGCCATCTGTCACTGTCACATGTAAGTAATGATGATGAAATATTCTCCCCACATGTGGAGAATAATCTTGTTACAACTGATTTATGCCCATGTGTCCTTATCCAAATGTTCAACAGATGCTCGGCCACTATGTTGGTGGATGATCTCGGCTTGAGAGAGGTTGAGCTGTAAAGGCTTGATATTCGTTCAATCCGAGATGTGTCATAGGGAGTCTCGGCCTGATCTCAGCCGAGACATTATGCTGGGGTCGGCCCCAGCCGTGGTAGGAATGATTCCATGCTGACGATTGCTAAGGCTTCTGTCGACCTCAGCCCAAGCCGAGGTTGGACTTGTTCCATGCTGAAGGTTACCAAGGCTCCCTGTCACCTCGGCCGAGGTTGCCACACCCAGGTACGAGAGTGATGTTGATGCCTGTGATGCGCGTAGTGTCCATTATGAATGTAGGTGGTAGTGTCGGCCTAGGCCGACCCTGGTCTGGCCGAGGGATGATATCGTGGGCCCATGGCTTATCCAGGGTCAATCAATATCTCGGCCATCATCTCGGTTCCAGGTTGGTGTCTCTGGGCCGAGGTAACACTTGGGGCATATCACAGAGTATAATAAGTCCCAATGCAAGAGTCTGAATAAATAAACCAATAATCAAAATAATGAAATTCTACAACTACAACCTCTAAATAAGAATGGGCAACATTCCCTTACTGATACAAATGACTTTGAAGGAACCAGGGATAAATATCAAGGCGTCTAATACCAAGACCCTGCAACTTCCACAGCAGCAATAGCACGTCATCAGAATGGAACTCCTATGCTTGGCGTCCCTGTGGCTGGGCACCTAAAGATTTGGAGGAGAATGGGTCAAAGCCCAAGGTGAAAACAGTTTAAAAGTTTAGCAAGTGTTTAAATTACAAATAAACAACACATATTATATACACCTTAGCTGCGTACTCTTACGTGAGTTTCTCACCTCTCAACTAATGTGCACGCCTTACGTATGCCCTTAACCCATCCTAGTTAAGCCGTTAACTAACTAGCCTGTACCACTTCCTCTTTCGTATTCTTCCATAGGATGTCTACTCTTAGTACCCAAACCAGTCATATTCATAACCCACATTCACATTCATTAAAATTACTTATCTCAAGTGTTAATTAAATTCTCATTCTTAGCCCATTCAAATATCTTAGTTATTCACATCTACTAAGCATCAAGGAACCAGTCACAAGTACATAAGTATATCACTCTCAGTACCTAAATACATATATGACACCTCTAGAATAAGCTGCGGTGCACGCATACTTTGCTATTGAATCCTGGTACATCACGTACATAAGGACTACAAGTTCCGAATCCCTCAAGTACCGTTTCAATAAGCAAAATCACACATATTGGAGGCGGACATAGTTCCATACCCATGGGTCACGTGCATACCTACGCTCCCATAGTCAGCTGACTTTTCAACTCATAAATAAGTCATTCACAGTCCTATGTCCTTAAGGTACCAATCTAAATCCCCCCCTAAGTCACACAATGATAAGATGGCCCTTTTTCGAAAACTAACCTCCCGTGATAGCAAGTATGATAGGTATGTCATACACATAAGAAATCCATACACTAGGCATTCACACAACCTAAGTAATCATATATAAGTATAGGTATTCACACATTCCCTATAGTAAGTCTCGTACGTAGCAAGTTTATCCCGAATATCACACGTAACATATATATATAGCTTGATAACTCTCTCGTCGAATCAATTTGCATACTTAAACCTATCCCAAAAGGTTACTAAGTCTCCTATTAGTTTCTAATGTTATCTCAGTAACTTAATGTCCCACTGTTACTGTTCTTATTCTTACATCATCATTCATTCCCATTATAATTTCAATTCGATTGATTTCTAACTGTACCTCATTTAGTAACCCTCGTAAGCAATATCATTTATTTTCATATGATAAACCATTTTTCCCAGCATCAACTAAGACCCTACTGACCTTAATAAAGTCCCATAATATCAATTTAAACATCCTAAGACTCATCATCGGCCTTGGGATTTTTATTAATCCTTAAGGGAAAACAATTGCCAAAAATCAGAAGGGGTCGATCGATCGACATTCTTGAGTCAATCGATCGATCAAGCAGGTATCAACCCAGATTTTCTTAAATAGTTACGGGTTTTCCTCTCTTTACACGTCTAATTCTTCATTACAATGTCCTAAACTCCCAACCAGGTATACTAATTATAATACCAATATGTTTGCATTATTTCCCATGTTTTAGAATCATCAAATCAAAGTAGAACATCAAATTCTTGGACCAATTTACCAAATTTTCATATAAAAACCCTAGTTTTTCTATTTCTTCAAGAACACTATCTAATTCAATAAAATTCCATAATTCTCTATGCATGGATCATGATTTCGTGGCTGCTAAAATCCCAGAAGTAAATCTATATGCAAAACCTACCCAAATTACGATTTCAACTCTTCAAATCCATTTAATTATCAATATTTAAGGTTATTCTTCAATTCTAACCTAACATAGATGATATATGCGCTAAATTATTGCAAGTTAAGTCCCTTGCCTGGTAATGAAGATTATATTTTGATGAAGTAGACGGTATGGGGATGATCCCGAGTTTCCGATCTATCCGGTGTTGGTGACGGTGGTGCAAGAAGCCTCTAATTGGTGGTTCTCCTTTGAAAACTCCCTTATACTCCACTCTAATGGCCGTTTATGATTTTTGGTTGTGAAACCCTAATGGACTCAAGTGTTGGATAATAATAACTATTTAAAATTAGTGGGTCACTATTAACTCAAAAATAGGAATGACTAAAATACCCTCCCGGGATGCCAGTTATGCTTAAAAATGCCCCGTGACCCAAACTAAACCCCCGGCTAGTGTTTTCTAACTCTGTCGAACCTTACGGACACGTTGGCGCACTCAAAATGCTCATAGGGATGATTTAAAAATAAAATACTTTTAAATCCATTAAATTGGGTCGTGACACAACTGACGCGCGCGTCTCAACTTAATTATCGAAACTGCCGTATTTTCAACTCACGACAATTTTAATAAATTCAATAATCACATATTACCATAATCACTTAGTAATATTCAGCAACATTATAATAATAAAATACTAACTCTCGTCTCGCTAGCATTTAAATCTGGATTAATTTTTAATTAATTATCCCAAATTAATTTAATAAATCTCATAATTAAAAGCAATTTAATTTATTCAATCCCATAATTAAAAGCTATAAAAGAAAAATACGGGGTATTACATACTTCCCTCCTAATAACAGAATTTCATCATGAAATTCAGAAAATAGGCATATCTGGAAAAATTTGTAATCCTCCAGTACTCAAAGTAAAATATAAAGAAAGGCTCAATCACTACAGCCCTCGCTTCATAACAAGCTTGTTGAACACTTTTGACACTTTATCAATTATAGGGTTATACCTCAATAAATGCACCTCATGTTGCGCTCTTACTGACCAACATTCGAATAAAAATAGCCTATACATCATTGGTCCCATTATCTCAATATTATTATGAGTCCGAACCTCACTACGTATTGACTCCCGTGTTTATCTAGACACAAAACTCCCATCCTGGGAGAAACCATAGAACATCTGACTGCTCTTTTCCATTTTTTGTATCTCTGTCCCCGGCGTTTTTACTTTTACACAAGGATAAAAACACTCACGACAGTTAGCGGTTATTCCATTTTAGTCATCGGACTTTAACTCCTGACTGATCCAAAACTCTAATAATTCGCTCACCTCTAAACATCCAGAGAAGGAATGATAAGGTTTATCCACACAAAACCTCAGTAAGAACCTTGTCCACTATGAATAGGTACGGGTGCTTTCACCCAACTCTACCATTAGGTAATATCTTATTCCCATTACCACACTATACCTCACTTACTAGCTATACCCGTTTTGGAAAATGAAATGATCGCAATGAATCCAAAATTGTTTTCATATATTTCCACCAATCGTCAATCACCTTGCGCCTTCCTCGGGATATATGTGATACAACCTTCTCAGAACGAAACGTTATCTCCACTACTTCCTGATACCCCACGTTGAGGGTGGATTTCGAGGATCTCATCCTAGTTCTGAATAATACTACGTAGGACCACGTAACGGCGTGATCACTATCTAGTAGTGTAAATCACCCAAGGATATAACAATTTCTCTCCTTATTGACAACCTGTACCACATATTTGAAGGAACTCATTACTTATCTATAAGTTGCAATCCCTCAAGGAAATTTACCAACTTGACTTTTCCATCACTGGAATCATCGGCTTGATACAAAATTATTTGGTTGATCATCTTACCCCAACCGATCTACTACTTACTATAACCCATTCAATGCCGACTTTCATGTATAATTCTTCCCGTTAAGTGATACTTACTAACCCTCATCTTCCCTCGACATATACCAAAATTTCGACACGTGCACCTTTCACCACGTTGTGCACATCTGGACTCTTATACGTTATCAACATCCTCACTTTATTTACACGTAAGCCACTCTCAACATTCGATTGGGTGGAACTCTGCTCCAAATTATCCATAATAGTTAACTATTTACCTTTTTAAGAGACACTCTCTTTCTAAATGGCTTCCCACTGCCTTTCAACCAATTTTGGACGTGTTATTCTGATTGCAGAAGAATCAATAAATTTTCGTTCTTCTCACAACGCTTAATCCACTCAACCACTTCCATTTTGTCATATTAGTCTCACAAGTAATAATTTCACCCATCTATGACCCTTCTTTCGGTGATTAACACATAAGAAAACCAGGGTGTCTACACCCCTTATAACCCATTCATACGAGTTAAACATCATATACGCTCCATACATACTCCAAACTCTTTATTGCCCCTACATTTGTAACGTGGCTATACCACTTGAGCGTTCTCAATCACCCCCGAATTTAAAATCCTAAATCCTCCTTAACCTCAGTGCATCCTTCAACCCGCCGAAATAAAAACCCATTTTTTTTCAGTACTTCCTCACCACACCACTAGCTCTACTGGCCTTATATTGTAATTTACCCTTTAACTTCCAGTTATAACTACATAGTTACGTGACGATCGAGGTATCCAAATCATGAACGAATGGCCACACATCTCATTACTACCAACCTTATGCTAAGTTTCATGCATGAGGTGTCTCGCAAAGAGAAATCCAAACAAGGACCCTCCCGATACACTACTTCCTAGCATTGTCAGTCATCGGAATCTATTAGGCCCTCAGTCCATAACATGTACCCCTATATTCCCGCTTCATGACAATAAAGTTACATCTCCTTCCGCAATTTCACTTAAACAAGGAATTCCTTCCGAAAGACACTGTCTCTTAACATTGATGGAAATCACCTTCCATAAACATCATGCAAATATAATTGGGGTTCTCAAAATCCCGTCCCTAGACATACAACCATGAGTATAAACTCCCACATCTCTAAAGGGTGATATAACAATGAACTATTCTTATTACTACTTCCTGAGCGTTAATTATAATAATCAGCTAAATCTTTCCGTTGAACAGTAAACTAAATACACTCCACATCATATCGATAAAGTCACTACACATAAAGGGAATGAAAGTCTGAGACCATTATACTTTTTGAAGTATAAACAATATATATATACATATATTCAAAAATACAATCGCGAGTCCGGCCCTCTCGCAGATGGGGAATCTCCAGAATAAAACATTCTACACCAAGGTAGTAACCTCGATAGACGTGCAATAACTGAACACTATCGATTTAAACATTATAATAAAACTATAATTAGGATAATATCATACTCGTATAACACAACACTAAAACGAGTAATTTCAATAAAGTATATATCGCTATCAATATACCCATTCATTCTCCGCGGATAACACTAGAGGTAACCCCATTATACCAGGGAGGAATATTCACATAAATAATAACATTTCCGAGATACTCGCTAAATGCGACTCTCAAACGAAAAATAGCAATAATAACAAATGTAGCAACTCGTTCATGCCACATACAACACGCAACATCCTCTTAGGATATAACTCATACTTATACCTTGACAATCGCCCTGAAAGCTTAAATAGTTCCTGGACTTATCACACCTGTCTGTACCAAAATAAAAATTTTAATAACTACTTCTCTTGCTAGGCACCATACCTTTATCCCTATTCTTGCTTCGCGAAACATTTATAACGCAAGGGTTTCACTCCCCACAAAATACCTCTACTCATACTCCACTTATCTCTGGTCACACTGACCATATTAAGGTGGTCCTTCTCTTGGACGTTGGTAGTCTCGACTCTGATGACTATCTCCGTTGTTCCCATAGCTTTGATGGCCCTAAGGAACACGCTACTAGTTTCCACATCTCTTTCTGAAATCACCATCGCTTGGTAACAATTCAGCTATTCGAATCATTTAAATGGGCTCCCTGATGGGTCTCCCTCTTGTGGTGCTTCTTCAACACCATTTCCCCTAGTCTTACTCTATCTAAATCCTTCGATTCTTGTAGCTCCCCTCACAAGGAAGCTTTTACCTCCATATTAACAAAACGAGACTTAATTACCATCTGCATTGACCATCCAAGCAGAATTTCCCAGAAGTGTTAACAATTCTTCTTGTATGCAAATTCTCCATTTAATGTCCTCTTCTCCGTTTCACCTACTTCACCCGGTGTAAGGTTCGCTAAATAATGAAATTAATCCTTACAAAGTGACCTCTGTCTGACCCTCTTGTGTGAGTTCAGAATAGCAATCTCACTCTAAACATCTAATGAAGGAACCTATGGTCAAACCATACTTATGCGCCTTCTCTCGACGACACATTCCACTTCTAAGTGTGGTAGTTGCATCTCATCATTGTACCTCCGCTCTTACGAGCCAAGAAAAATTTTACCCCAAATTTTCACTCCCGATTAGCCATACCCCATCATATGTCCAAGCCTTTGGATATTTTACGTTAGTTGGCTAGTACACGCCATCTCCGCATTTCTAGTATTTTCACTGTTGGTTGTTTTCAATGTTTCATCTGACTCTCTCCCAATCCAACCTTGCTGGGTGATTCTAATTTTACCCCACTTTCTACTATAGTTGTACCTGGAAGTAACAAGTTGCGCCTTAGCCATCTTTACCATCCTGGACTTCCGTGCCATAATATGGGCGACTTCAACTACTGTCATCCATCTTTAATTAATCAAGTAACCTAACTGATCTTTGTCTCCTACTGTCCGCCCAACTGTCCTCGGCTGTCGTACTGCATTGTTCGGCACATGAACACACTCGAATGCAAGTAACATTCACTATCATATACATCATAGCAGGAGAATGAAATCTCATAAAAGAAATCAACGATCCCAGACATAGGGCTCTATATCAAAGAAAGCTATGCTGGAAGCATAATAAGCCGCACATATCCTAAAGGACACTAGAACCTGATGCTCTGATACCACCTGTGACACCCCGTTTAATTAAATACCGGGTAGCTGCTCCTTTATTAAATTAATACAGAATATCAAGTTGGTTCAGTCTTAACATCACTGTCAAAAACATTTAATTAATTACTAGTCACCTAATATTTAAAAAGAGATATACCAAATTTTATTAATTAAGTTAACAAATAACCAAGCATTAAATCATTCACCATCAATCGCATAAACAATCTCATATGAATAACTAACGAAATGAAATTAACTGAGTCTGGAGCAAACACTCCAATATTGGAAATTCCAGAGTATAATAAGTCCCAATACAAGAGTCTGAATAAATAAGCCAATAACCAAATAATGAAAGTCTGCAACTACAACCTCTACATAAGAATGGGCAGCATGCCCTAACTGATACAAATGACTCTGAAGGAACCAAGGATAAATATAAAGGTGTCTAATACCAAGACCCTGCAGCTTCCACAGCAGCTACAACACGTCATCAGAATGGAACTCTTATGCTTGGAGTCCCTGTGGGTGGGCACCTTAAATGTTTTTACAAAACAAAAATAGATTTGGAGGAAAACGAGCTAGAGCCCAAGGTGAAAACAGTTTAAAAGTTTATCAAGTGTTTAAATTACAAATAAACAACACATATTATATACATGTTAGTTGTGTACTCTCATGTGAGTTTCTCACCTCTCAACTAATGTGCACGCCTAACGTATGTCCTTAACCCATCCTTGTTAAGCCGCTAATTAACTATCCTGTACCACTTCCGCTTTCGCATTCTACCATAGGATGTCTACTCTTGGTTCCCAAACCAGTCATATTCATAACCCATATTCGCATTCATTAAAATTACTTATCTCAAGTGTTAATTAAATTCTCATTCTTAGTCCATTCTAATATCTTAGTTATTCACATCTACTAAGCATCAAGGAACCAGTCACAAGTACATAAGTATATCACTCTCAGTACCTAAATACATATATATCACCCCTAGGCTAAGTTGTGGTGCACGCATACTCTGCTATCGAATCTCGGTACATCACATACATAAGGACTATAAGTTTCGAATCTCTCAGGAACCGTTTTAATAAGCAAAATCACACATACTGGAGGCGAACATAGTTCACATACCCATGATTCACGCACATACCTATGCTCCCATGGTCAGCTAACTTATCAACTCACAAATAAGGCATTCACAGTCCTATGTCCTTAAGGAACCAATCTAAATCCCCCCCGAACGCACACAAAGATAAGATGGCCCTTTTCCGAAAACTAACCTCCCGTGATAGCAAGTATGGTAGGTATGTCACACACATAAGAAATCCATACACTAGGCATTCACACAACCTAACTAATCATATATAAGTATAGGTATTCACACATTCCTTATAGTAAGTCTCGTACATAGCAAGTTTATCCCGAATATCACACATAACATATATATAGCTTGATAACTCTCTCGTCGAATCAATTTGAGTACTTAAATTTATCTCAAAAGGTTACTAAGTCTCCTATTAGTTTCTAATGTTATCTCAGTAACTTAAAGTCCCATCGTTACTGTTCTTATTCTTACATCATCATTCATTCCCATTATAATTTCAATTTGCACGATTTCTAATCGTACCTCACTCAATAACCCTCGTAAGCAATAACATTTATTTTCATATGATAAACCATTTTTCTCGACATCAACTAAGACCCTACTGACCTTAACTAAGTCCCACAATATCAATTTAAACATCCTAAGAATCATCATCGGCCTTGGGATTTTTTTTAAGCCTTAAGGGAAAAAAATTGCCAAAAATAAGAAGGAGTCGATCGATCGAAGAAAATAGGTCGATCGATCGATCGTCGATCGATCGACATTCTTGAGTCAATCGATCGATTAAGCAGGTATCAACCCAGATTTTCTTAAACAGTTACGGGTTTTCCTCTTTTTACACCTCTAATTCTTCATTATAATGTCCTAAACTCCCAACCAAGTATACTAATTATCATACCAACATGCTTGCATCATCTCCCACGTTTTAGAATCATCAAATCAAAGTAGAACATCAAATTCTTGGATCAATTTACCAAATTTTCATATAAAAACCCTAGTTCTTCTATTTCTTCAAGAACACTATCTAATTCAATAAAATTTCATAATTCTCTACTCATGAATCATGATTTCGTGGCTGCTAAAATCTCAGAAGTTATCCTACATGAAAAACCTACCCTAATTACGATTTCAACTCTTCAAATCCATTTAATTATCAATATTCAAGGTTATTTTTCAATTATAACCTAACATGGATGATATATGCGCTAAATTATTGAAAGTTAAATCACTTGCCTGGTAATGAATATTCTGGTCTGATGAAGTAGACGGTATGGGGATGATCCTTGCTTTTCGATCTATCCAGTGGCAGTGACGGTGGTGCAAAAAGCCTCTAATTGGTGGTTCTCCTTTGAAAACTCCCTTCTCCTCCACTCTAATGGCCATTTATGATTTTTGGTTGTGAAACCCTAATGTGTTGGCTGATAATAACTATCAAAAATTTGTGGGTCACTGTTCACCCAAAAATAGGAATGACTAAAATACCCTCCCGGGTTGCCGGTTATGCTTAAAAATGCCCCGTGACCCAAACTAAACCCCCGACTAGTGTTTTCTGACTATCTCAAACCTTATGGACACATTGGCGCACTCAAAATGCTCATACAGATGATTTAAAAATAAAATACTTGTAAATCCATTAAATTGGGTCCTAACACGACTGACACACGCGTCCCAACTTAATTACCGAAACTGTCGTATTTTCAACTCACGACAATTTTATTAATTTAATCACATATTACCATAATCACTTAGTAATATTCAACAACATTATAATAATAAAATACTAACTCTTGTCTTGCTAGCATTTAAATTCGGATTAATTTTCAATTAATTATCCCAAATTAATTTAATAAATCTCACAATTCAAAGCAATTTAATTTATTCAATACCATAATTAAAAGCCATAAAAGAAAAATACGGGGTATTACACATAATTCACTTATTTAGGTTTAATTTTAATTTTTTTTAGAAATGAAAATTTGTGTTTAATTTAATTTTTCACTTTTTAAGAAAAGAAAATCAAATAAGATTTGGGAAATTAAATTGTTGTGTTGAAGCATCTTTATTCAGCACGTGTTAGGAAATTAATCATATTTAATTGAAAGAAGAATTTTTTAAATTGGGGTCGTATCGTTTCCCTCAAATTGGTATCAGAGCTTTAAGTGTTTTGAATGGATTAAGGGTCAAATGCTCCTATTGCTAATTTCTACTGTCTCAATGTTCTTATTTACATATGCATAGATAAGAAATCCTCCGATCGCACTAATGTATCCTTTTCAACACTGATAACATAAATCAATCCAAATCTCATCCATAATACCTCATAATGACAAACATGATGTTTCTAAACAAACTAATACATCAATTTAGAAAATTTAATGGAAAACTAATTAAAATAATAATATAACCCAATAATTCAACGCATCAATTTAAGAAATAATATAGGAAACTAAACCAAACAATTCAAACCTATAAGTTTAGGATTAATAAAGTAATAGTCATTGGAGAGACAACCTCATGGTGTATTGATTACATGTATACAGGGAACTAAGAAGAAAACTATATATACGTGAAACCCTACAAGGCAAAATTGGGGTTTACCTTCGAGAACTCTCTAGTTTGATCTCATCTCGACATGACCAGTATATGATGGTGATTCATATATAATGAAAGCTCAATGCACCTCACGACCTTGTACCATATTTTCGATATAAACATTCACGAGCAGAGTGTGGGCTCTTACTTCGTGACCATCTTCTCTTCTCACTTTTTCTCTCTATGGCCTCTCTTTCTCATTAATTCAAATTATGGTTTTTTAGTCTCAAGAATGACAAATTTCTTGAGGAAACAGGATCCTTAGGTGAACATATATAGTATAGGGAGATATGTACTTGGCTCCTAATAGGCCCGAGGAAACCTAATCCAACTCGGATTCAAATGTCAGCCCATTAATTATAATTAATACAACTATATAATTATAATTACTACTCAACTCCTTAACTCAAAATTATACTTCGATATCCTCATTATTAATTAGTTAATTCCCCCATGTTAAATTTATAGATACCCATTAAAAAAATTAATCACTGATGATTTATTTGATTAGATTCTTTGAGTCCTTGAGCAGTCGAACTTAACTTATTTGTAGCGCCGAATTAACATAATCCACTTACCTGGTTTGACACATAAAAAATTATAAGCATCTCAAGGAGGTATCACTAGTCTTTATATCGAGATGTGTATTCCATCCATAAAAGGCTTTTTACCATATATTAATCATCATTACCCAATCTATCAAAAATATTGATCTGATAATGAATATCATTTGATAGGTCAAAGCAATAAATAACTAGTGCATGTGTCCATTAATTATATCCGGATTAAGAGCCTTAAGTAAACCTAATAATCATGAGGTGTATATTTTCATATAAAATTAGTATCTCAAGGTGACTTGTTCAATACACATAAAATGTATTAGCACAATAAGTTAAAACCATACTCTTTCTCGGAACCAAGATAGACGTTCTAAAATTATGACGACCCGGATATGATTATGATAAATCATGTTTTAATCATGATTACCGTATGGGATGGGGATAATGTATTATTATAATATATAATGTTAAGATATTGTGTTTAGTCTAATCCTACCTTCATAACTTATAAAATATTGAATTAGTCACAAACACAAATTTGTGAAGTCTTCCATAGGAATGTTAGAGTTCGGGACTAGTTTTGGATACTATAATATAATAATTTACTTGAGGTGAAAACTATATAGTTGTATATATATGAGTTAAGTTTGTAACATAATAAACGGTGTGTAAAACCGAGGTCCGAACAAGAAGTTATGCTGGAATTACGAAGCAGGGGCAAATCTGTCCATTCGTTAAGTGGTAAGTTGTCTTATATGTATAACAAATGGATGAATTTCATTGGTTGGAGGGGGGGAAATCTTGGACGACTTAAGCCCACTGAAATTACCTCCTTCTTCATCCAAACTCAGCCATTGGAGAGTTTGTCCTAAAGAGAGAGAAACGGGAAGTTTAAGAAGAGAAAGGCGAGGAAAAATTAGAGAAAAATCCATAGGAAATTACGAAAACATCCCTAACGTAATTCTACATGTCAAATCTTGTTATATTGTTGGAATTATTGATTTAAAATGATATAAATAATCATTTTTTTAATAAACTTCCATTTTTTAAGGTATACGTATGGATAGATGCGGGTTTAAGCAAAGTTGAACGTGTAAATCATGTATATTGATTCGATTGGAAACCGTGTGTAGTCAAACTCCTATAACTTTTTGTATATTTATTGGAATTGAATCATTTCAGTTGAAAATGAAAATAAACTCATATATGTATAACATATCCGAATATTATGTGAAAATACAAAGAAGTAAATCTTTGGTGATAGTTTGAAGTTTATATATCAAATCTGCCCCAAAGGTGTAAGTATGCACACCAGGTGTATGATGTTTTGCTTGACATAGCAAATGAACCTTAAAAATTATGAAACTTTAATTTTGTATTGTTCAATATGTTTATGTATGTTGGGTGAAATATCAAAGTAAGTTATGATGCAGAAAAACTATGAAAATTCTTCGAATGGACTGAAAAATAAAAGAGTCTGTAGGGCAGATTTTATTTGTAATAAAGAAATGGACACATATTCCTCTAGGAAACTTGAAATGATGTGTTGTCTTTTATATTGGGAAGCCAATATAATAAGAATAGTATTACTAAGAATAAATTAAAGTATGTTAGGGATATGCATTGGATATGTTAAATATTTTAATATGAAATTGGACGAGACTTTATTTATGATAAATGATTAGAATGGGATGATATGATGCTTATGAATTCGGTTAAGGTTAAGTTATTCCTTGGATTGTTAATATCCTTATGATGATATTGATATTTTAAGACTTTGTATGTGAAAGAGAAGAAGAACCGATTGAACAAGTGCCAGACAAAGGCAAGGGAAAAACACATGAAGTGGCAAAGGTGAGTGTACTCACTAGAAAAAGATGTACTATACATGGCTATGGAGATGATGTGAATATCACTCACGGGTAAGATGTAATACACATGGTTATGGTTATGATCTGAATATCAATCACTGGTAAGATTTATTATACATGGTTATGGATATGATCAAAATAATATTGAATATGAATTTGTTCATTTCGGTTTACCGAAATGGGAGGTTACTCCCAGACCCAGAATGGGGGAGAATTATCTATTAAAGACTAGGGGTTACTCCTCGACCAGGAATGGGGGAGAATTATCTATTGCAGACACGATATGTGAATCATGATTCGGATAAGTTGTTCATTCTTTATGAATGATCCGGATAAGTATATAATTGGTCATTCTTTATGAATGAGTCGAATGAATATATAATTGATCATCTTTATGAATGAGCCGAATAAGTATATAATTGATCATAATATGAATGAGCTGGATAAGTATATAATTCGTAATTCATTATGAATGGGTCGGATAAATATGCATATATCATCACAGGGATATGATTTATTGCATTTAATTTTATGCAATAGTGTAGTAGTGATGCATTTGCTGAGAGATTTTGCTAATGGTTCCTATCTTTATGTTTTTCAGGTATTGTGATATCACTGCCAAATCTAGGAGTTCGGTGGGGTTATCAAGGGGTGCATAAAACCAGGATTTGGTCAAACGTAAATGGGGTAATTTAAGCCTACTTATCTTTTCAGTAAGCTATAATAAGCATAATTACCTTAAAATTGTGAAAGGCTTTTAGTTTTATTGATTCATGTTAATAATTGAATAAAGATACTCATGTTTACGGTTTGATTAAGGTAATTATGATTTGACTCACTTTGACTTTCAAACTTAATTATAAGTAACTGGGTTGGGGTATGTCAACTTTGGCATGAGATCCTAGGTTATAGAGGTTCCGGGGTGAGGAACGCCTAGATTTGGTAATGGAAGTAGAAATTGTTTTGAGTCATAAGCAAATTGGCTTTATTGACTAACTTCTGTTTGTTATACATATATATTGTTGTATGGGATATGAAATGTAAGGATCTTGCAGGAAAGAAAATGAGATGTTAAGGTTTATTCGGGAATGACAACGAATACAGGTATTTTAATTTGAATTATTGCATTGTTTTATTTGTGGTATCGACAAACATGTCATTGAAGGAAAAATTTTAAAGACAAAATGTAGTGTACCGAAATTGTGAAGTATTGAAAGTAATCTCTTCTTATACTGGAATATGTAGACTTGAGTTATGTTACTTATTAAACCATAGTTTGGTGTGTGGCCATGTATGTGGGAGAGTGAGGTACGGGAACCCATATTCCGTTAAAGGATGATATAGTAAATTGTTAGAGTGTGAATAAAATGAAGATTCACATGGTAAAGGTGAAGTGAGGATTAATAGTTATATATGTTTAATTTTGATATGTGAAATGGTCTGAAATTCAATTACTAGTCAATATATAATAATTGATCCGAATATGGGTTCATATTAAACTATGAGAAGTAAAAGAAAATAGTAATAAGAGTTGAGATGTACTTCTTTAATAGTATGAGTATATGTAATGGATATTACCCTTGTAATGTTTTGAAATGCTAATATGAATAATAAAGTTGAGACAAGGTGTTAAAGAGTTGGAAGTTTAAAAATATTGGGGAGATATTTTAAGAGTATGTGTTTTGTATGAGTATGGGAAAGATGTTAATCGGGTTGGAATCTTGACAGCTGGTTTGGGTGGATATTGAGTTGTATTTTTCATTGTACGTATGTGTTATCATTAAGAGTATGGCATATAATGAATATTATTAACATTATACGGAGTCACCATGAAGTATGTGTAAGGATAAGATATTATGTGAGATACCATAATGTGATACATTAAGGTATTTGTTCAAGTTATTTGAAAGAAACACGACATATAATAGTTAAGATAAGTATTATTGGGTTGGTATGTGTGGTTAAATTTTTCAGTGGTGATGTTATGTTTAACATCCATGTTACCAAATGGGTAAGGTGAGTGTATTAAAAAGGTTGCATAACACAATAATGTTAATAAGGATTGGGGTAAGATAATGATTGTAAAGTTATTGTGTTGGATAAATGACTTATTAAGGTCATTGTATGTTTAGTTAAAGAACAATCAAATGATACTGAAAATGGGAATATAGTGAGATGTTAGATTGAGATCATAGTGCATGACTGCATAATATACATGAAGGTGAATATGAAATCTTGGTTAAGAATAAACATTGAGTGAATGATTGTTCAGTTTCGATATATGAATAGTAGTGAGGCTATATTTAAATTAAGAAATTATAAGTACGAGATTTAACATACTCTTAAACATCAGAAATGACATGGATAGTAGTTAAGGTCAAACAAATGTATTTGGTGTTCAACAAAAGATGAGAAGATGGCATATAATAAGCTAATCTTGTAATATGATATTTATGAATTAAAATATTGAATGGAAGTTGGAGAAAGGAAATATAAGAAGTTATTCTTGCAATAGAATATTTATTATTTAAAATATTGCACGATAATAAGGATGGACCATAGGAATGAAGGTATGAAGTAATATATGAGTTGGGAATTGACTTCCATTTATAAGAAATCATTAGATGATTATTCTTACGTGTAAGTGATAAATAAAAGGAAGATGATATGAGAGCAGATTTTTCAGGCATGAGGAAATAGTATTCCCAATTGGTTTGTAAGTGAAAATCCTCCAAAATTTCGGGGACGAAATTTTCTAGGGGGGAGGTTGTGACAACCCGCATATGATTATGATAAACCATGTTTAAATCACAATTACCGTATGGGATGGGGATAATGTATTACTAGAATATATAATGTTAAGTAATTGTGTTTAGTCTAATCCTACCTTCATAACTTATAAAATATTGAATTAGTCACAAACACAAATTTGTGAAGTCTTCCGTAGGAATGTTAGAGTTCGGGACTAGTTTTGGATACTATAATATAATAATTCACTTGAGGTGAAAACTAGATAGTTGTATATATGTGAATTAAGTTTGTAACACAACAAACGGTGTGTAAAACAGAGGTCCGAGGAAGAAGTATGCTGGAATTACGAAGCAGGGTCAAATTTGTCCATTCTTTAACTGGTATTTTGTCTTATATGTATAACAAATGGATGAATTTCCTTGGTTGGAAGGGGGGTAGCTTGGCCGAATTAATCCTATTGAAATGACCTCCTTCTTCATCCAAACTCAGCCATTAGAGAGTTTGGACTGAAGAGAGAGAAATGGGAAGTTTAAGAAGAGAAAGGCGAGGAAAAAATGGAGAAAAATCCATAGGAAATTACAAAAACATCCCTAAGGTAATTATACATGTAAAATCTTAATATATTATTGGAGTTATTGATTTAAAATGATATGAATAATCATTTATTTACTAAACTTCTGTGTCTTGAGGTATACGTATGGATAGATGTGGGTTTAAGCAAAGTTGAACGTGTAAATCATGTATATAGATTCGATTGGAAACCCTGTGTATTCAAACTCCTATAACTTTTTTTATATTTTTTGGAATTGAATAATTTTAGTTGGAAATTAAAATAGACTCATATATGTATAACATATCCAAATATTATGTGAAAATACGAAGAAGTAAATCTTTGGTGATAGTTTGAAGTTCATATATCAAATCTACCCCAAAGGTGTAAGTATGCACACCAGGTGTTTGATGTTTTGCTTGACATAGCAAATAAACCTTAAAAATTATGAAACTTTAATTTTGTATTTTTCAATATGTTTATGGATGTTGGGTGAAATATCAAAGGAAGTTATGATGCAGAAAATTATGAAAATTCTTTGAATTGAGTGAAAAATAAAAGAGTCTATAGGGCAGATTTTATTTGTAATAAAGAAATGGACACATCTTCCTCTAGGAAACTTGAAATGATGTGTTGTCTTTTATATTGGGAACCTAATATGATAAGAATCGGATTACCAAGAAGAAATTAAAGTATGTTAGGGCTATGGATTGGATATGTTAAATATTTTAACATGAAATTGGATGAGACTTCATTTATGATAAATGATTAGAATGGGAGGATATGATGCTTGTGAATTCGGTTAAGGTTACGTTATTCCTTGGATTGTTAATATCCTTATGATGATATTAATATTTTAAGACTTTATATGTGAAGGAGAAGAAGAACCGGTAGGAAAAGTGCTAGATAAAGGCAAGGGAAAAACACATGAAGTGGCCAAGGTGAGTGTACTCATTGGAAAAAGATGTATTATACATGGCTATGGTGATGATTTGAATATCACTCATGGGTAAGATGTATTACACATGGTTATGGGTATGATCTAAATATCAATCACTGGTAAGATGTATTATACATGGTTACGGATATGATCATAATAATATTGAATATGAATTTATTCATTTCGGTTTACCGAAATGGGAGGTTACTCCCTGACCCAGAATGGGGGAGAATTATCTATTAAAGACAAGGGGTTACTCCTCGACTAGTAATGGGGGAGAATTGTCTATTGCAGACACGATATGTGAATCATGATTCGGATAAGTTGGTCATTCTTTATGAATGAGCTGGATAAGTATATAATTGGTCATTCTTTATGAATGAGTTAAATAAGTATATAATTGATCATCTTTATGAATGGGACAGATAAATATATAATTGATCATCTTTATAAATGAGAGGAATAAGTATATAATTGATCATCTTTATGAATGAGCTGGATAAGTATATAATTGGTAATTTATTAGGAATGGGCCGGATAAATATGCATATATCATAACGGGGATATGATTTATTGCATTTAATTTTATGCAATAGTGTAGTAGTGATGCATTTGCTGAGAGATTTTGCTAATGGTTCCTATGTTTATGTTTTTCAGGTATTGTGATATCACTACTAAATCTAGGAGTTCGGTGGGGTTAGCAAGAGGTGCATAAAACTATGATTTGGTCAAACGTAAATGGGGTAATTTAAGCCTACTTATCTTTTCAGTAAGCTGGAATAAGCATAATTACCTTAAAATTGTGAAAGGCTTTAGTTTTATTGATTCATGTTAATAATTGAATAAAGATACTCGTGTTTATGGTTTGATTTAGGTAATTGATAAGCACCCAAAACTGTACAATTTATACCCCGAATAGATGTATTTTAGTTGCTATTTCTCGACAATATGGGTCTTATGTGCTTAAATGTTTAATATGCAGGCTTAATGCACGTTGCGGTGTTCAAACGCGTATTTCAAGGCAATTGTGCATTCTATGGAGCTAATACCTCTTCCATACCCTAACCCGAGCCTAAACCTAGCCCAAACTTATCCCAAGCCATGTGTGTGTTGAGTTTGTGCCATTTTATCATTCTTTAGATTTTTAGTTGTGTCATTTTTATTTTTAAGATTTATTTTAGATTTATTTAATATTTTCTAGTTTTATTTTCTATTTTTTTATTTTATTTTTATAATTTTATTTTATTTTGATTTTTATTAGTTTTTAGTTTAGTCTTATTAGGATTAGTTTTAGGAGTTCATTTTTATTTAATTTTCTATTTTTTTTTAGGACTTTAGTTTTTATTTAATTTTATATTTTTATTTCTTTTATTTTCTTTTAGTTTTTTTATAGCTTAGGATTTTATTTTTTAGTTTTGTTACTTTTATTTTTATTATTTTTAATTTGTTTTATTTTTAGTTAGATTTTATTTTTTTATTTTATTTTATTTTTTTATTTTAGTTTTATTTTTATTAATTTTATTTGTAGTGTTATTTTTTTTAGGGGTCCAAATTAAACACACACCCTCACACTTAACCCTCACCCACACTCTTCTAGCCTACACCCTCACCCACCTAATCCTAACCTTAGTCATCTTCAACCCCCACATCTTTTCTCTCTCCACTCTCTCACCTCCATTACCAACCAACACATACCCCCAAACCCATCTCAATCAGCGCCTACCGGCGGAACCCAATACCCACCGCCGGTGACCTCCGGCAGCCCTCTCTTTCTTCGCCGTCGACGCAGACCCCAGTCAACCCCGCTGCCACCGGCGGCGTCCCGACCCCCTTACCAAACCGCTACCTAACCCGCCTGCAATAGGCGACGCCCTTCGGCGATTCAACCCAGCCGGCGATCTGCCCCACTCCGGCGACATTCCGACAACTAACGTTGCCGCCTCCCACCTCCGGTCGCTGCCACTCAATCCTAGCCTACCCTTGCGCTGTCCAACCTCCTGCCAAAACAAACCCAAAAAAAACCCACTTCCATGTCAACCCACACCCCTTAACCCATTACCCATAAACCCATATCCATGTTTTCTCCCAAACAAAGCCACGATCTTATTTTTCACCTGCATAAAACCCAACTCAAGTCAAGACCAAGTCAGCCAAACTAAAAGCACTAACCCATTTAACCCATGTGACTTAAACCACCTTATAACCCCTTTTCCGATTATACCCCCCAACTACCTTTCTAACCCCAATACCCATTATACCCCCATTTAACAAATCAGATTTTATCCTCCCCAACCTCACCCACATGACCTCACACCCCCCATGTGCACTCCCTACCTTTTTACGATTATGCCCCTTTGCTCCATTGCATATAAAATGAAGAAGAAGACCCATTTGAAGAGAGCTCTCAAATTAGTTTTAATCTAGGTGTGATAAAATTCTCCCCACCCCTCTATGTTGAGTATTTGCATTTTTAGCAAATACCTCAATATAGAGGTGTGTGTTGAAAATTATCTCTAGGATAAAATTCACCCCACCCATCTATTATGAATTTTTGCATTTTTAGCAATTATTTCATAATAGATTGATGTAGTGAAATTTATCCCTTATGGGAGATAAATTCTAACCCATTACTTTATGTTGAGATTTTGCATTTTTAGCAATTATCTCAATATAAATTAATGATCTAGAATTTATTTCTTTGGGTGAATTCTAATGTATAATTTTATAATTTTAGGATTTGCATTTTTAGCAAATCTCTTTTATTATTTAATTATCCATTATGAATTCATCCATTATCCTTTTAGTTTTTAGTTTGTAATTTTTAGTTTAGATTCAATAAATACATGAGTGAGGGATTATGATTGAGTGATTTTTAATGTGTAATTGAGAGATTGTTGATGCAAATGAAGATTCCATTTCAATTCAAGGCTCAAATTGGTTTGATCTATTCCTCTCTTTTACTTTTAGTTTAATCCTCACATGCTTTCAATTATGTATCTCATATTTTTGGATGATGATTATTGAGGGCTAATCTCCCATTTATGGGATGAAATTTTGAAGCCCTCATGAGTCCAATTTAGTTAGTTTACTTTTTAGCTCAATTTTATTTACCTAATTTTTATTAGCTTTTACATCTTAATTAGTTGTTATAAATATTAGTATAGTTAGTTAGTTAAAATATTCCCTTGAAAAATTCATAAAAAAATAGAAAAAGTAAAAATAGAAAAAAATATAATAAAATGGAAATGAATCTATATATATGTCCTCTCCAATTTTGTGTTTCACCCTTAGATATGGATTGACTCCCTTACTTACCGCTACACTAGTTTTGTTATAATTTTGTAGGTTCAAGGGAATTTTTGATGGATAGAGAAGTTGCACAACGACAAAATCTACAAGAGAGGCAATTTTTCTAGTTATCAAATGGCGCCGTTGCCGATCTTTGGAGCTTGAAGCACTTGCGAGGATTACCTATTTGTGATTCATTTGTATTGCACTTTTTATTTATTTTTTAGTACCATTTTTTTTTTTTATTTTAGAAGGATTGTATTAGGATTATTATATCATTGGCTTGTATTGCGGTGCATAGAGACACCATTTATTTTTCATTTAAATTTGTAATAATTCAAGACAAACGTGATAGGGAAATCGGACAAGGTAGAGATAGGGCGTCCATTGGCGAGGATTTAGAAGCCTCTCTACCTTGGGTCGGTCGGAATCCCGGGGACGACTAAGATAGGCGTGGTCTCCCCCCGGTCGACTCAACTTTTTCGGCACCCCACGGCCTAAAAACCGTGGGAGGTATATTTCTCAAACCCTCGCGCCTCTCCTGTTAGCGAGTCAATTCTTTTGTGTGCTCTTGTGTGCTCTTATTTGATTTTATTCTTGCATTTAATTTTGAATGGAATGATGAATTAAATTGACTAAGACCTACACCCGGTCACTAACGAGAAGGGATTTCATCACCCAACTCAATCACTTATCCTTTGTGTGCTACCCTAGCCATCATTAATTTAAAATCAATCAACTAGATAGCCCCATAGGATACGGTGTTCGTAGGACCCTCTTTGATCATTTTGACTTGTAGGATAACCCGTAGAGTCCTCTCCACCGGGCAAACCCTCAAACGGTTCGCTTTGCGTCACGGAAGTGTCTAGGGAAACTGGGTTTTAAGTGCGGTCGCCCAGTAAAACGGGTTTGTGCTGTCCCCAGCGTTGTACCGGCCGATCGTTTCGTCGTAGTAGCTTTGTGGAGAATCTCTGTGGCAAGCCTCTTGGCATCTTGTGATTAAAGTAGGAACACACATTTTGCAAAAGGCGATCACTCATATAAATTCCGTGTTTTTTATCGCCCACGGATTTCATTAAAATTTGACTACCCCTCTCATTAATTTTCAAGATAAAAAATTGGTTATGTGCTAGTAGGGATTTTTCCTTTACTTGTGTGTGTCCAATTCCTTTTTCGGTAGTCCATTTTAGTGAATTCGTCCAAATTCTTCGAGTCCAAAATTTCCCGGGTTGTTCATGTTACAATTCATCTCACTCCGATCTCCTCTACATAACTATAAAAAGTCTTGATTGGTAAACTCTTCGTGAAAGGTTCTTCCAAGTTGTTCTCTGATGCAATATTAGTATCTGTGACATCACCCTGCTGCAAAAATTCTCTAATGAGATGATACTTGCGCTCGATGTGTTTACCTATCTTATGGATTAAATGTTCCTTTGAGTTAGCACCCGCACCGTTATTGTCAGAATAAAGTGTAATAAACGATCGAACTAAATGTACTACTTCTAGATCCATTAGAAAATTTTAAGCCATATTGCTTCCTTCGTCGCCTCAGAGGCCGCCACATATTAAACTTTCACGGTGAAATCAACAATGTTAATTGCTTGATTCTCCTCCAACTAATGGATCGACCTCCTAGGGTTAACATATATTCTGAGTTACATTTTCTAGAATCCCCATTAGACTAAAAATCTGAGTTGATGTACCCAATAGGTACTAGACTCTTTGCTTGGTTAACTAGCTTATAATCTCGTGTTCTTTTCAGGGACTTGAGTATATGCATGATACAATCCATTGTTCTTTCCTAAGGTTAGATTGATGTCTACTAACCTGTAACACCCCGCCCGCCCGGGGAGAGCGAATGGAGCGTTAATGCGATAAAATAAATCCAAATCCACAAGTGACAAGGTATAGAGCATCTAAATAAATCCACAATAATATAAATCCACTAATCTATCTCTTCAATTACAACAAGTCTCTCCAATAAAAAATACAACATCTAAAATAAATCTCCAATGCTCTATACATCAAAATAATACAAATCTTTCCCAAACAATCCTCGCTAAAATCAATCTCCATAGCACCCCAAAATCCGCGCTAACCTGCCACTAAAAGAAAATATGGGGAAGTACACAATACGACAGGAAATATGCTCAACAAATATGGATTAGCAACGAATAAAACGTAACAACACGAGTACGAATATTCAAATCAAAATGCAAATCTCAAAGCATTTATCAATATAATTTCTCAACAACACTTTAACCGGGTCACCAGGCCTCACCACATCCGTATATGCTTTATCAAGCCATAGCCCGGGAAACAGGAATTTTGGCGGGTTCCCAACATTCGTGCCATATTAAAATCTCATGACAACGTGCTCATCAACAATATAATGATACCACATGAATCAAAATAATTTCAACAATTATTTTCTAGATTTTAATGAATTTATCAATTCCAATATGAGTTCAATTAACAAGAATTCAAAGAGAATGACACTCGCGAGATTTAAGGAGCATATTGTGTAAAACCCCATACCTCAAACCATGATGAGAAACGAATGATCACATCCTCAAGATCAACACAAAATATCTACAAAATCTCCTCCAAGAACCTCCAACAAAATAGCCCCAAGAACACCTCTAATCTAAGGTTGGAACTCACAAATCTCAAGGGCCAATGTATAATTAAAAAGAAGAGGAATATAATATATATTTGCTGCCAAAATTTGTGCCAAAAGTATGTTAAAAGGGTTGCCCACGACTTTCTTTTATAATTCAAAGAAATGAAGAGTTGGAATCCAAAAGACTCCTTTAAATAAGGCAAAGAAATGAAGAGTTTGAAGTCAAAACAACTCCAAGAGTTAAAAACATTTTAAAATCATTTTAAAATCCGTTTTAACTCCGATTTCGAAACCGTTTGAAATTCTCGCCTTTAAAAATAATAACCAACATATTTGACCGATAAAAATAATTTTATCAAAAACTTTATTTTCCTCTATTTTCTAGAAATTAATTAAAATAGCCCAAAATTACGTGGGTTGTTACATAACCATGCCAAAACAAAGCAGATATTGGGTGTAGTGCGAAGTGTAGTATACATAAGTCTCCTAACTTCTGAAGCATATGCGATGCTTTTCATCTTCTCTATCTCATCAAGTGTCTTAGGATACCATCCCTTGGATAACGATATTTTACGTGTGAAAAGGAGGAGCCCTTTCTTGGAATATTACATGCCAAACCTAGAAATAATGGAAATAATATAAGTGGCTTGTGATAAGATTAATATCTTATTATTACGATCTTATATAAGCTTGATCCCAAGGATGCGAGTAGCTTATTCCAAGTCTTTCGTATCAAATTATCTACACAACCATACTCTAACCAAATAAATCCCTACAACATCATTTCCAATGAGAAGAATATTATTATTGCTCAAAAACGGAGATAACAAATAAAATGAATAATAAATGAGAAGATGAATAATTAATAGAAAGAGGATGAGAGACAATGATAATGGAAAATATTTTTACATGGTTCGTCTTAAGATGAAAGCCTATATCCACGGGTTCTACTAGTTTTCCCTTTTGGTTATTATGTGTACAATTAGGGTTGTGTTTACAAAATTATCGAGTCCCATTACTAGGTGGATTCACCCTCTATTTATAGGTGCTTTGTAGGGAATATTTAGGGGACAAGTGGAATGCATTATAGGTTAAGAAATTACACCAATATATGCGTGCTATAGATAAATAACAAAGTGATATGCATTAGATTTTGCATAGGCATTTCTGATGTACATGTAAGTAACAAACATATAACAACCACATTCCCTTATTTCCACGCAACCAGTGAGAAGTTTATCAGGTATATTTGTGAATATGTCTGTGTGGTGTGAGCGAATAACTGCACTGAAGGAGGATAACTGTCAATGAGGCTGGTCGAGCAGGCTCGCACCTGAGTTGACCTCCTGTTAGAAGTAAGGTCGAACACATGGTGGGTCCTCATCTAGGATCATTTAGGCCCCACGTAAGCTAAGTCCATGAGGGTATAACAGAAAGCCCCCATGATTTTATTCACGAGCTCCGTGGTTTGATACTAAGTGAATGGATGAAGTATTTATCATGATCGTAATGAAGTGGGTGTTCGGATCCTTTCAGGTCAGCATGGGCAGAGAAAATTTCCATTGTATGATTGTGGAAGTACTAGGGACATGCGGCAGGAAGCTGAAGCATTGTTTTGTAATGATTATGGCAGGATGCGTGTCCAGATATACTGTACCATCACATGAAATGTTGCAGGCCTTACGTATTCTTTTGCAGAGTCTTTTCAGTCGTCTCCTTGAAACTATAAATACCCTCCATCAGTCTTAATCATCATCATAAATCAAAATATCCCCCATTACAGAGCTAGAGAAAGACGAGTGTTTAAAGTTTTCTTGAGGAAGCATTTTCATGGGAAAAATAATTCTTTAGATTTCTTCTTCTTTATTATCTGGTTCCTGCTTTAAACCTTCATATTTTGTTGAACCCATCAAGTATGTCCTTCCTAGTCTTTGCTAAGGTTTCATTGCTCTGGGTTTTTGGTTTTTTCATCTTTTATTGGTCCGTGTATAGTTTGTTATTCATATTTTTAGTGAGACATTCTGGGTTAGATGACCATTGAGTTAGTTAGCCTAGGGTTTAAGTAATCGTTAGGAACCTTTGGTGTTAATTTTTTGTTTAATTTGATTTTTTTCCCCAAACCCTAGTTTTATTGTTCCATCTTGTTGTTTTTTTAAGTTGAACCCCTGCCTGTATGAGTTTCCCTCTTCATGTTTAGTGTATCTATGACTACATACGCAAACTTGAGTCTGAGCATCTAAGGATCACTGAGCGGATATTTCCATGCTATTGACAAACGATTAGGCTTGAAGATGAATCAGGTCATCTATGTTACACACCAAAAACCCATTCTAGTAGTGGTTCTCCTCCTCGTCCTAGTGAACCTTTCGTGAGATCCCCTATTTTAAACGACTTTGAAGTAGATTTGGTTGCTCCTCTTTCTATCAAAATTAATCTGTTAAACACCGTTTCTTTATCTTCCATGAATCTTAACTCCCTTTTTTATGAGGTGAGTTTAAATCGGGATGAAGATATGAGGCCTGAAAGTTTTGGTCCATTTCCATCCTTATCCCCCTTAGATGAATATCTTGTTGACGTGTCTATAGAGGAGGGAGATGGCTCTTTCAAGTCATCGTACTCCTATGACCCTGCCCAAATTGACACCTAATGGTACCCCAATACCATTATTGAGGACAATCTTTACCACATAAGGGATAAATTTATCCTCACAATAGTTATACGTCCGAGGATCCCTTTACCTGAAGTGAGGTGTTATACTGTGAAAGATTCTGAAGAGGTTTGTCTTCCCCTCTGGGCTCTTCAAGTGGGAATGATGCTACCTCTTCATCCTGTAGTGTGTTCGATATTAAAAAGTTATGGGGTTTCTTTAACTCAGCTTCCTCCTAATTCTTATAGGAAAATTTTAGGATCTATGATGTTCTGGAAGCTTAGAACGAGTTTTGACCATACATGGAACATTTTTAGGTATGTCAATGGGTCAAAGGACAATGCCAAAGCCCCAAGATATTATTATTTTTCTCCTCGAAAGTGCCAATACCACATAGTAATTGTTGTTCAGACCAGCAATCACAGCTAGAAAGGTCATACGTGTTTTCTAAGGGTGAGTGTGAGTTTAGGCAACACGAACAGTATAGGTCTTGTTGGATTCCCAGGGAGTGGAATGGACCGAAACAAATAGGTAAAAAAATTCTATCTTTTATTCAATTGCTTGCTTTATCTCATTTTGTCATTACGATGTTCTATATGCTAATAATTTTATCAAAGAAAGCCCCTAGGCTAGTTGCCTCCCTGGTTGATCTGGTGGAGACCAATTATGAGAGGAAGCACCCCAAAGTTTGAGTACTTATTTTTAGAAGAGAGGTTTATGGTAGCATGATACCACAACCTTCTAGGTATCCATCCTCATGTAGAGATTCAATTTCCTTTGGAGGGGTGTGTGTTGCATGAGACTCACCTTAACGCAAGTGACAAGATTGAGAAGAGCGCGCTTGCGTTAAAATAAGGAAGTTATTAAATTAAACTCTCTTTTTATCTATTAAGTCCTAAACATGCATCTAGGTGTGATTGACGATGATAAGATCAAGCAAGAATATTCAAACATACACACAAATGATGAAAAATCCCCAAAGGGGCAAAAACCTTTTATTTTCACTATAATTTTGTAAGAAAACGGCTTACACGAATTACAGAAAAATACAGTGACATAGAAATACCCTCGGGTGTCGGTTCTATTGCTGACGGCTGGAACAATCCCTTTCCAGTAGGGAAGCAATGAAGAAGAGAACGACTTCCTCACAAATTACTCCAGATGAGTAAATGTTCCTCTTGAAGGTTTAAAGATTCACACACATATATGGGGATGGTTTTGTGAATCAAAAAGGTTTAGAAAACCTTAAAAAAATGACGTCTTATTCTGGACAGATTTCGCAGAATTTTGAGATTGCAGAAAGACTTGAAAAACGTGTAGAAGGAGAACGGATATTTATACAAATTTTGAGGTGGTGGCTCGTTCGAACGAGATAGTCATGTCGCTCGAACGAAGGACATAAGTCGTTCGAACGAGATCGCGCGACATGCCTATCTCGCACGAACGACATTCAAAGTCGTTTGAGCGAGCTCGTCATTCAAGGCAATTCGCTTCTACACTTAGAAAAACTTCTGCTTTTGATAATAAATTAATCCAGACATCAAAAATAATTTTCAAAAAATTTCCCAAATATTTATGCAAATATTCAAAGCTCCAATAAAACATTTTACCGATAAAGTGTAGTGGAGTTGTGGGAATGAGCTGAGCAGTACGTCGCATGTAGCTTGATCCACGTGAAGATAATGGATGCATTGAATTCGGATAAAGGCCATCGAGGTTGATTGTGTTGACGTGGCGAATGTAGCGGTATCAAACATACAAACTGTGATCGAGGAGAAAATAGAAAATTCCTAGATTCTACCCCGGACATTTATAAAATTATGTCCTTACAAATCTCCCCCTATGTCTATGCTGGTACATACATAAAAATACAAATTATGCAATCAACTGACATACAAGATAATATCCCCATTAAACCCTCAAACTGAGAATACTAAATGACATGTCTTCCAAATCTCCAACTCTTCAGTAGCTTCCAAAGCTTTTCTCATCAGGGTGTGCAATCAAATAATGAGCAATGTTGTAACTAGACACATGAGATAAAGAAAATACCCGTGAAAATCAACAGTTTGAAATATAATGATATGCAAAAAGTGATGATCAATTAAGCTTAAGCAAATCATTCATAAATCACCAAACACTAAAACAATTCTCCCCCATAATTCTTCTCCCCCTTTTTATGATGTCCCCAAATAGATAGATATGGGAAGCATAAATGAATGCACATGGAGAATGACACACGGGAATAAACTGCTATTTTTGTATTTTTTAAAAATTTTCAAACATAATATACAACGAAGAATCACACCACACCATGAAAGAACACAAAAACAACCAAGTCGATGATAGCGTAAATGTAGGGGTGTGATCAAATTCGATAGGACAATCAATGCATACAAACATGATATATGTGCACGATGAATATCGAATACTCCTAACGAATGAACTCAAAATCTTCCTTTGGTGTAAAAAGGTGGTAATATGAGACATTGACTCAATCAAATCAACAAATCAAAGCTCAAAGTGATTTCCACACCAATAACGTCTAAAACTATTTTATGCTTTTTTAGGACTTTCAAGGAAGTGCAAACCGTTTATAGTCTCCAACCAAACTCCCTCAGATATTTATTTTGAATATAGGCATTCTAAATTCTCAAACTTTGGAGAATTGATGATGAAACCTAATGTCCCATAGATGGCATATATTGCTTTTTATTTCCTTTAATTTTTTCGGGCCCTTTTAACCTCTTTGGACCCCGGATAATAAATTTCCTCAATTTTTTAGGTCCTTTTTAATGGTGGCTTAGAATCGCAAAGCCTAAATGAACCTTTCGCAACCCTTCCTCGTTTTCAAATAAACACACAGTCTCACCAAAACGGTTTTTACATGAATTCCAATCTTGTCAAGTTTTATCGCATATGGTTAGTTGTATAGACAAAATTGAGATGAAAACACTCAAGCCAATATGTGATAGGCAAGTACAATAATCACATAAAGCCGTGCATGTGTGCAATAAAGGAGATAAAAGTCAAACATGTAGGAAGATATCACTAATTACATCTCAGAGACTCCAAGCAGTGTAAAGCACATGGATGAAATGATGTAGCGTCTCAAATCTCTATCAAACAGTCACATGGATAAATGAAATGAAATTGTGACTCGGCGATTTTCAATGCTCATCCCTAAAAGGTGCATAAAAAATACAAAAATCTTTTTGGGCTTTTTTAAAATTTTTATAAAAGAAAATCTTTTTGGAATTTTCAAAAGAATAAGTAAATAGCTGTACAACAAAGCAATAATACATATAAAACAAACTAGCAATAGGAAGCATATGATATGAACATGAAAAAAACATCCTATCATAGACATAGACCAAACCTTTAGTCAACTGTGCAAATACCCAAAGACTTCCTAAGACTCTCAAATCTAAGGGTATCTAAAGGTTTCATGAAAATATCGGCTAACTGACAGTCGGTGGGTACGAAACTCAGAGATACGACTTTATCCTCAACTAACTGACGTATAAAGTGCTCGCGTATCTTGATGTTCTTTGTGCACGAATGTTGGACTGGATTGCGGGATATATGTATCGCACTCGTGTTATCATAGGAAATAGTCATGGTGTCCTGTGAAATCCCATAATCCTCCAACATTTGCTTCATCCATAAGAGTTGCGTGCAACAACTCCCGACGGCGATGTACTTAGTCTCCATGGTGGACAAAGAGATGGAATTGTACTTCTTGCTCAGCCAGGAGAGAAGAGCATAACCAAAATAGAAACACCCACCAGAAGTGCTCCTACAACCATCTACATCCCCGGCCCAATCGGCATCCGAATAGGCGAACAAACGGTCATCTGTATCAAAGGAATACCAAATACCATATGAGAGAGTCCCACTCACGTATTTCATAATACGTTTTAGAGAAAGTAAATGTGACTCTTTCGGGGATGCCTGATATCGCTCACAGACTCCAACACTAAAGGCTATGTCGGGACGACTAGCAGTCAAGTAGAGAAGACTATCTATCATACTCCGATACAAGGTTTGCTCTACGTCGTTGCCTGAAGTGTCCTTACTAAACTTGGTAGTGGTACTCATAGGCGTACGTGCATGCTTAGTCGTGTCTAACCCAAATTTCTTCACTAGGTCTCTAGCATATTTAGATGGGGAGATGAACATCCCATCCTCTAGTTGATGAACCTAAAGACCAAGGAAGAAAATAAGCTCACCAACCATGCTCATCTCAAACTCACTTTTCATCTCCTCCTCGAAGTGATGAGCATGTTGGGAGCACGTGGATCCAAATACTATGTTGTCCACATAGACATGGGTAACCAAAATAGCACCGTTATCTCTCCTAACGAACAATGTCATATCAACTCCCCCTCTCTTGAATCCACGAGCTAAGAGATAGGAAGTAAGGCTCTCGTACCAAGCACGCAGTGCTTGCTTCAAAACATACAAGGCTTTTCTCAGATAGTAGATGTGCTCCGGGTGCTTAGGGTCTTCAAACCCTTTCGGTTGTTCCATGTAAACCTCCTCCTATAGAATGCCATTTAGAAAGGAAATCATGACATCCATCTAATATAACTTAAAGCTCAGATGACATGCGATGGCGAGTAGTAAGCGGATGGACTCAAGCCTCGCAACCGGACAAAATGTCTCCCCAAAGTCTACACCTTCTCTCTGTGTGTAGCCTTGAGCGACCAACCTAGCCTTGTGTCTGATTATGGTACCATTTTCATCCATTGTATTCTTGAAAATCCATTAGGTACCTATCAAATTAGTCTCACTAGGTCGGGGGACAAGTTCCCAGACATTATTCTTTTTAAACTGAAGTAACTCATCCTGCATAGCAGATATCCAGTGTTCATCCTTGAGTGTTTCTTTATGATTCTTTTGCTCGACTTTGGACATGTAGAAAAAATGACTAACAACGTTCTCGAGCTGAGCACGAGTCTTGACCCCTAGAGTGGGATCACCAACAATGGCAGAAGGGTCATGACTTTTGCGAACCCAAGCAGGTGTGTCCCCTAACACGGGAGTAGGTTCCATAGTGTGTGGGTGAGGTACAAGTAAATTACTTCCAGAAACATCCTCATCCTCACACTGAAGGCTAGAATCAATAAACGTCGAAGGTTCGTCATCTTGCACGGTGACGTTTATTAACTCTATAACCTTAGATCTCTTCAGGTTAAAAACCCGGTATGCTCTCCTATTCGATGAATATCCTAACAGTATTACCTCATCACTTCGGGAGTCAAACTTTCCTAATTGCTCTCTATCCCGTAGGATGTAGCATTTACTCCCAAAAATAGGGAAATATGCAAGGTTGGGTTTCTTGTCAGTCAATAATTCATAAGGCATCTTAAATGTGTGTGAACGCAGGTAAACCCTATTCACCGTGTAGCATGCAGTAGACACTGCCTCTGCCCAAAATCTCCTACAAACCTTATGACCTAGAAGCATAGATCTAGCCATTTCCTAGATCGTCCTATTCTTTCTCTCAACAATCCCATTTTGCGGAGGAGTCTTCACAACAGATACTCATATTTGATCCCAATGCTATCACAGTAAAGATCTACCTTCGCTTCCTTAAATTCAGTGCCGTTGTCACTACGTATCCTGTTAATAGTGACTCCGTGTTGATTTTGCAGGACACGACACTTGGTCGTTAAAAATTCCACAACATCGGATTTCTCCTTCAGAAAACTTACAATCTAGTATCTGGAGAAATCATCCACCATCATGAGGATATACCTCTTACCACCGAGACTCTCAGTACGAGTAGGACCCATAAGATCCATGTGAATAAGTTCAAGTACACGAGAGGTGGTAATGGAATGCAACTTCCTATGGGGGCTACGAATTTGTTTTCCCAACTGACCGGGTCCACAAACTGTCGAAGTTGGCTTTCCAAGTGATGGTAAGCCACGTACTAGGTCCTTTTTAGCTAAATAAGATAAGTATCTAACGTTCATGTGACCTAGACGTTGGTGCCATAAATCCATAGGAGTGATCGTGGCGCTGTTGTAGACAAGTGAGGATATGGGCTCAGTCCCATAGCAATTATCTTTTGTCCTCACCCCTCTTACTAAAAGTTTACCGTCTTGATTATAAACATTACATGCGTCTCGATCAAACATTATGGCAAAGTCAGCGTCGTACAGCTGGCTAATACTGAGAAGGTTTGCTTTCAAACCTTTGACGTACAAAACATTCTCTATCTTAGGAAATCCTGGAAACTTTATAGTACCACGTCCTACAATGCTAGACTTGCTCCCATCTCCAAAGGTGACTCTACCATCCTGATAATCCTCAAGAGAAGTAAAAAATGAGGCATCAACTGTCATATGTGTGGAGCACCCACTATTAGAATACCATTGTGAGGTATTATGTGCTTTGAGAGCGACATGAACAACAAAGGCCTTTTTACCTTTCTTAGGTACCCAAGAGGTGGAGACCTTTTGTTTACCTTTGTTATTGTTGGTTTTAGCCAGAATGAGAGAAGTATTCACTGACGGTAAAGACCTCCGTCAGAATTCCTCCATCAAACTCTGTGATGTGGCAGCTAAAATCTCAACTCCCTCTCTCAGACTGGTAAAATCATCAGCATGCTATGGTGGAGCAGTAGTACATCATGTTCGACCCATACTATAGCAAAACTCCCTGAGGTGGCCTTTTCTTTTGTAGTATGTACAAAAGAACACAGTCAAAGGCATACCTTGGTTTGCTTTTCTTGGTCGAACTTTCCTTCAAGGCTTTTGACGATGGCCATACGGAGTTGTAGTAAACTCAGGAACTGGTCCAGGTGCAATTTGGGACATGGATGCACCATCATACCCTATTCCCTGCCTATCACCAAAACCTAAAGCTGGGCCAACGAGCATCTTTGCCATCTTCCCAGATCTGTCCTCGATTTGAACCTTGACTTCTCGTGCTCTCTCAAGATCATGAGTAAGCTGGGCTACAAGGGCTTCATGTTTCTTCCGAGTCTCCACGGAGGAATGGATCTCACTCGTAAGACTAACCACTTGTTTAGTCAAGTCCCCTCTCTCTTTCTTAGAACAACTCTCTCTCTATAAACAAACTCTCTCTCTCTCTAAACAAACTCTCTTTCTCCACACAGGAAGACTCTCTCTCTCTTAAGGTAGTGCAGGTGGAGGAATCTCTTTCTCTCACTTTTTAAGTCTTCCTCTAAAGAGGTGATCCTAAGAACTAATTCTTTGTTATGCTTTTTAGTTTCAAATGACTCAGAATAAATCTTGGCATAGGCGCGTTGAAGATCACTCCCGCTCTCACTTGTGTCATCCTCCCCCTCACTCACATCACTCTCACTGTAGAGGTATACCTGTGAAGCAGCATCCTCATCGTCGTGAGGAGCACTAGAAGTACTTACATGACTAGCCATGAATGCGATGAAGTTACACTCATGCGATGATTGATCTCTAGAATCCACTGACTCGACCTCACTGTCGTCACTAAGGGTAGCATTAAGGACAGTGTTGCCCTTTTCTCTGTTCAGCTTAGTAGCACACTCAAAAGCTCTATGACCCCTACCGTCGCACTCAAAGCATCTATCACTTTCCTTCTTAGGAGGATCTTTAAAATCTTTTTCATTTTTCTTTTCAAACTTATTTTTCTCAAACTTCTTTTTATCTTTAAAATTGCCATTTTTCTTGAATTTGAGAATTCTTTTGAATTTTTTTGCAAATAAGGACCAAATCATCTAAGTCAAAATCACACTCAGAATCCAACGTATCTATCTCCCTTTTTCTATATGACTCTCCCCTCTTTCTTGCCGACCCCCCACTCTTTCTTTCCTGGGCATTAAGTGAAATTCCTTTATCTTTAGACTTGTCAGATTTAGGAAACATATCAATTTTATACGTTTACAAGTCTCCTACACGTTCTTCCAATTTAAGCGTATTTAAATTACCCATAGAATTTAACATATTGACTTTGGGGATAAAAATCTTAGGCAGTGATCTAAGAATCTTTTTAACAACTCTAGCATTAGGAATGTGTTCACCAAGATTAAAGATAGTGTTAACAATATCAGACAGTCTAGCATAAAATTCATCAAAACATTTAGATTCAAGCATGGTGATTGTTTCAAACTGAGTTGTTAAATTTTGCAGTTTAGACTCTTTCACAGCATTAGGACCTTCATGGGTAAGTTGCAAAACATCCCATGCCTCTTTTGACGTGGTGCACGTCATTATGCGTTTGAACTCATTAGGTGTGACAGATCCAGAAATAACATTTAATCCCTTAGAATTAAAATATGACCATTTAAATTCTTCTTCAGTCCATGTAGTGTCAGGTTTTAAACTAATCACGTTATTATCAGTGACGGGGGGTGGTGTCCACCCTCTTTCAACCAAAATCCAGACACGTTCATCAATGGCTTTTAATACAGATCTCATGCGGGCTTTCCAGTATGCATAGTCTGTCCCGTAAAAAACTGGCATTTTATTATATAACTTCTCCATTATGAACACACTCGTTTTTAAAAAATCAATTTTTCAGAAAATTGATATCTTAGAAAAATTTTGCAAAAAATTACACGGTAAAGTTCTGTAACTGGCTCTGATACCAATTTGATAAGAGTGCGCTTGCGTTCAAATAAGGAAATTATTTAATTAAACTCAGTTTTTATCAATTAAGTCCTAAACACACATCTAGGTGTGATTGATGATGATCAGATCAAGCAAGAATATTCAAACACACACAAATGGTGAAAAATCCCCAAAGGGGCAAAACCTTTTATTTTCACTATAATTTTATAAGAAAATGGTTTACACGAATTACAGTAAATATATACAGTGACACAGAAATACCCTCGGGTGTCGGTTCTGTTGTCGGCAGCTGGAACAATCCCTTTCTAGTAGGGCAGCAATGAAGAAGAGAACGACTTACTCACAAATTACTCCAGATGAGTAACTGATCCTCTTGAAGGTTTAAAGATTCACACACATATACGGTAATGGTTTTGTGAATCAAAAAGGTTTAAAAAACCTTAAAAAGATGAAGTCTTATTCTGGACAGATTTCGCAAAATTTTGAGATTGCAAAAAGACTTGAAAAACGTGTAGAAGGAGAACGAATATTTATACAAATTGCGAGGCGGTGGCTCGTTCGAACGAGATAGCCATGTCGCTCGAAGGAAGGACAAAATTCATTCGAACGAGATCGCGCGAGATGCCTATCTCGCGCAAATGGCATTCAAAGTCGTTTGAGCGAGCTCGTCGTTCAAGGCAATTCGCTTCTACACTTAGAAAAAATTCTTCTTTTGATAAAAAATTAATCCAGACTTCAAAAATAATATTCAAAAAAATTCCCAAATATTTATGAAAATATTCAAAGCTCCAATAAAACATTTTACCGATAAAGTGTAGTGGAGTAGTGGGAATGAGCTGAGCAGCACATCGCATGTAGTATGATGCACGTAAAGATAATGGATGCATTGAATTCGGATAAAGGCCGTCGAGGTTGATCATGTTGACGTGCCGAATGTAGCGATATCAGACATACAAACTGTGATCGAGGAGAAAATAGAAAATTCATAGATTCTACCTTTGACATTTATAAAACTATGTCCTTACAAAGATAGTTGAGGAAGAGGAAGAAAGTATTAGAGCAGGTAGTGCAATACTTTCTTTTTTATTCCTTTTCCACTTTTGGGTCTGTTGTTTAAATTATTTTCTCGTATTTCATCAGGTGTCGTGGAGAATCCTTTTAAAGAGACGTTTGGAATGGCTCCCCGTAAGATTGATCTCAAAGTGATGTTATTATCTAGAAAGAAGAAGATGGAAGCTGATCAGGCCTAGGTTAAGGCCGTGCAAAGGTGGTTAGCTAAAGAAAAAGAGGTAGTTGAGCAGGCTACTAGATATAAGGAGGACCAGGTTGCTACTTCCAGAGCGAAGTCCAAAGGGAAAGCCCATATGCATGCATTAGGGCCCACTATTGGGGGAAAAATTCCCTTGACCCCCCATGTGCTCAAAATGTCTTAAAGATGCCTCGGATGGAGAAGACAGACCTCTCCTTCGTCAGTTGATAAGGGATTTGGGCACTACTTATCGTTATGGGGACGCACCAGAGTTCGAGTTTGACCTTGTTCATAAAATCATTCTTGAGGAGTTAAGGGCCGATACGACCTTTGTTTTATACCATGCAAATAATTTCATTGATCTTCTCAACTACTACAGTCACAACAAAGATTTTTAGTTGAGGTTACAATATTGACTCTTTGTGGAGGCTAGCCGAGAATAGACTTTTAGTGGTAGGTCCTTCCCTTGTTGACAGTTTTACTTCTTATGCTACATGATGATTCTAATGAATTTGATTTTTTCTTATTGTTAGTTGGCCATGACATTTACAACATTGAGGGAGAAGGCAATAGTGAACCATTATGCGTTTGAGGATTTGTATGTAGAGAATAAGAAACTGAAAGCAGACTTTGAGAAGATGTCTAGGTAATTGAAGGAGAGAGATGAATAAGTGATGATGAAAACTACCAAACTGAGAAAGGCGGAGGATGAGATTACTAATCTTAAGGATAAGTCTTAGACTGGCGATGCCATAATCAAATTCTTTAACGAGACTCTCGTTGCTACCCAGGAGCCTCTAAAAAAGATGGAGCATGATAAGCTATTATGTCTATTTATTTACAAGGTGCTTGTGATGCCCCCACTTCTTTCGAGGAGATGGGCGTTAAAAAATATAAGCCTTCTGCTGATTATAATGTGGATTGTGCTAGCTTCTTCCTGGATGGGTAGGAGGGGATAAAGAATAGGGTCGTCAGGCATTATCCCGATATTTCTTATGAAGTGATTAAATCTCAAAGGGATGATAATGAAGCTACTATATTAGTCGGGGAGTATGGTGATGATGCCTCGGTAGATGACCATTTGCCAGTATACATCGCTGCAGGATCCACCGACCCAAATACTCCTATTATTTAACTATTTGTGAAGCTCATCTGTATTTTTCTATTTTTATTCTTGATCATTTTAATAGTGATCCATGTTATCATTTTTTGACGGATCGCAAATGGATATTTACACAGTAATTATATAACCATATGATGAAGGAATATGTTCATGCTTTGGCATATGAAATCAATTGTTTTTCTTTTCTTAATTTTGTTACAAAAAAAACTATTAAAGGCGATAAAACTTTGCATACTTAGATATGAGAATGACGGATCACCTTTGTTTAAGTCCCATTGGGTCGTACATAAATTAGGCCAAGTTCCTTATTCTCAAACTTGTGAGGACAAGTTTGTACAAGGAGCTAATTTTGTATTTGTGGTATGTTTTATTTAGCGGGACCATATAATTCTTATTCGTGACTTGTTTGTTCAACGAAGTCATACAGTGTGTTCGTCCTTTTTGTGACTTATTTGTTCAATAAGGTCATATAATGCATTCGTCATATTCGTGACTTGTTTCTACAACAAAGTCATACAGTATGTTCATCCTATTCGTGACTTGTTTTTTCAACAAAGTCATACAATATGTTCGTCCTATTCATGACTTGTTTGTTCAACAAAGTCATACAGTGTGTGCTCGTAGTTTATGAGGTGACTAGATGTGTGCACACATATCTCATTATGAAAAGATAAAGTAAAAAACATGGAGGCTAAACTATAATTTTATTGATATGAAGCTGTTGAATACATACTTAAGTAAACAGGTTTTTACTGATAGTACTTTCTCAGATGCTCAGAGTTTCAAGGGTTCTTAAATTGCTCTACCTCCAATGTTTCGAAGCGGTAGGTTCCAGGCCTTACTATGATTGTCACCCGGTATGGTCCATGCCAATTGGTCTTGAATTTATTATTATTCTGGATCATCTTCTTCAGTATATAGTCCCCCTACTTCAAACTTCTTAAATTTACGTAAAGATTGTACTGATGGGCAATACTCTGCTGGTAGTCGACCACACGTAACATCTCATTATCCCTAACATCTTCTATTAGATCGAGGTCTAACCTCCTCATCAAGCAATTTTTGAGGAATCAAAGTTGAGAACCATATGGCTAGGGAGTCATATCTTAGTAAGGAACACAACTTTTGTGCCAAAGGCGAGAATATATGATGTTTCTCCCATCTTTATTCATGGAGTGGTTCTGTAAGCCCAAAGTAAATTGTGTAGCTCATTGATCCATTACCCTTTGCGTCATTCAGTCCTTTCTTGATTCTATCCAGTAGCATTTTAATGGTGACATCGGTTTGGCCATTGCACTATGGATGTCTCGGGGCAGAATGCAACTTTCAGATGTTTGGTGCATAAAGTCTTTATTATCGAACTACGTGTGATGACCTTTGATGAACGAATAAGGCATGCCATAACAACATATCATATTTTTTTTAGATGAATTAGAGTTCCCTTTCATAGGTCATCTTAACCAATGGCTCGGCATCTACCCATTTCACAAAGTAGTCCACTACTACCGCCAAGTATTTGAATCTCCCCTTTGTCCTCAGTAATGGTCTGACCAAATCAATTCCCCACATCGTGAATGTCCTAGGTGATGTTCTTGATGCTAGTGGTTCTCTTGATATACGGTGGATTTTGGCATATTTTTGGCACTTGTCACGCTTCCTCGTATAGTCTACACAATCTACCTTCATTGTCTGTCAGTAATAGCCTTGGGTTGTAATGCCCTTCAATAACGATCTTTCAACGAAATGTTCTCTATAGTTTCCTTTATTTACTTTCTTAATTATATTGTTGACCTCTATGGGATGGACACATCTTAGAAATGAGATGTTATATCCCTTCTTGTATAACACTCTAGCCTCTATTACGTAGTGGGTTGCTTTGTAGCACAACTTTCTTGCTTTATTTGGATCTGAGGGGACTTCACCAGCCTCAACGTAAGGAATCCATCCAGGATAGCCCCAAACTTACTTTCATCACCTTTAAATGTAAGGACATAATTCTCATGTCCGTTATCTTACAGTTTTGTATGTCATACGCCGCTACATTCGGCTACATCTGGCACGTCTCTACACGATCGCTCACGATGGCCTCTATCCGAATTCTAAGCATCAAGCAGTCAACAACTCCTAAATGTGTCCCTCATCTGCCACAACGATTTCACGTTCCTTGATTTTAGGCACAGAATGCGAGTGGAACGCAAGGGAAGTCAAAACAGTGAAACAAGGCTTGATAGGGAAGTTCAAGGGCATTTTCGTAATTTCACATCCATAGTTCGGAGGTCTGGTCAACTGGAAAGTTTAAGAGCTCACCGCAACAAAGATACTGGAAAAAATGGCACCTCAATCCGAGCTACGGTGAAGGAGTTATGACCATTTGAAGTTGGAGAAAATTCCTTGAAGAATGCTGTTTTTTTAACCCCATACTAGGATGGTACACCCGAACCGGTTCGGTGTACCCCAGATGGGGTTCGGTGTACCTGTACGCTGATAAGATTTTTAGAGTTTTAAAAAAGCGGAACTCTTCATATTTTTTCCTATAAATACCAACTTCGGGAGAGGTGTTTTGCAAGACTTTAGAAGACGTTTTTGAGAGTCCAAATACATCTAGTCTTCATATTTTTGAGTCCCAAGACTCATGTTTTGATTCACACAATTGCCAAACCTTTGTGAATATTTTTGGTAACCCAAGAACACAACCTTGTGTTTGTTCAAACCTTTGTGGAGAGATCTTTGCAACTGAGGGCTGCGTGTCATTGCTGAGGGAGTCTCTACAAAGTTTTATGGATGCGTGTCATTGAGGAGTGCTGCGGTTCTTCCTTTGTTGATTGGACTGAGGTTCATGTGGGTTCGCTGCGTGTGGATTCATTGCTGCCCTCCTGGAAAGGGATATTTTCAGCCGCCGACTACAGAATCCGATACCTGAGGGTAATTCTTAGTCACTGTATTTTCATTGTAATCCGATTGTAAGCCGTTTTCTTACAAATTATAGTGAAAATAAAAGGTTTTGCCCCTGAGGGGGATTTTTCCTGAAATTGTTTGTTTTTATCCTGCATGCTATATTTTATTTGATAAATCATCTAGATGCATGTCTTAGGGTTTAACTTAAATTTGGGATTAATTAAAATTGGTTTTTATTTGAGAAGTTGCAATATTTCCGTTGTAGCTACTCTCTCAAATTGGTATCAGAGCGGGTTACTCTAAATTATCGAGTGATCTTGATTTTTAAAGTTTTTTTTCCTGATACAATTTGACTTCTCACATCGTCAAATTAGTATCAGAGCGAGTTACGCTAATTTATCGCGTGATCCTGATTTTTCAAGGATTTATGTTTTTGTGATACAATTTGACTTCTCACGTCGTCAAATTGGTATCAGAGCCTGTTGCACTAAGTTATTGTGTTTTGATCCTGATTTTGCACAAAAATGGCTTTTGATGGTTTTGATGATCTTCGATGTCAAATTTTTGAAAAAATTAATTGGAAAATTCACACGAACTCTTGTTTTAAATCTTCTGTTGAAAACGAATCTGAGAGGTGCCCTTGTTGTGAGGGTGTTGGTCACACGTTACATGAGTGTACCACAAATTTAAAGAAGAAATTGAATAAATCGATTTCTCATGTTTCTACCCTTAGTGATTGTGATTCAAAAGAAGAAGTTTTTTATGCTTCTAGGCGAGAGTTTCCCATCCGTGTGATTAGTGATGATAGTGAAGGTGATGGGAGTGTGGATGAAAGTGAGGAGGAAAATGTAGATGAGCATGACGTGCAAACTTCTTTCATTGAACTTTATGCTGAAACTTTGAAAACAAAGAAAGAAAATTCAAAATTGAAAGCTCAGTTGAAAGAGTGTACCATAAAAAATAATGATTTTTTAGTTGAAGAACTTAGGGCTCATGTGAAAATTTTGAAAGAGAAGCTTGAGTACGTCGAGGGTGAGAGAGATAGTCTTAGAGGGTTGATGGAGACTATGAAAAAGGAGCTTTTAGAGTTTGAGGATTCTAAACGAGTACTTGAATCTAGGATAGGTGAACTTGAGGTGAAATTGAAAGATTCAAGTAAAGTGAAATTTGATTTGGAGTCTAGGTCTGAAAAACTTGATAAGATTTTAGGCACAGTCGAGATCAAAACTGATAGGAGTGGGATTGGTCTTGAAAAATATGTTGCGCCCATTCCCACACGTGTGAGAGAGTCTCCTAGGATTGTTAAGAAAGAGGCACCTAAGTTTGTTAGGAAATCACCCCATAGGAGCATCGTGAGAGAACCTCCTAGGATCATTAGGAGAGACCCACCTAGGCAAATTCGGAAAGAGCAACCGATAAATTTGAGGAGAGGGCCACCTTTAGGTAACACACACCGCCCGATTTACACTTGCACACATTGCGGTAGGCAAGGTCATCTTAGGCGATTTTGTTACAAGCTTTTAAATGGACCTAGGAAGGTTAATGAAAGAATAAATTCGATTCCCAAAACCCCCACACTTTGTTACACATCTATTTGGGTTAGAAAATCGGATTTAGAGGCTTATGGTTTATTTGTCCACGACTTCCGTTTGCTTGCACGTGATTCACCCCATGTGAAATCTTTTGGTTGATTGTGTTTGCATGTTTGTCATACACTAGTTATGGTTTCATGATATATTTTTTTTGCTAGTGTGATGACTTGTACTTTTTGTATAATTTTTTTATTTTTAAAATTGTTAGAAAAATCCAAAAAGATTTTTTGTATTTTGTTTGCACCGTTTATGGATGGAGACTTAGGATAACCGAGTCACAACATCATTCCATTTTTTTCATGTGACTATTTGATAGTGTTTTGAGACAATAGGTCAATTCATCCATGTGCTTTATAATGTTTGGAGTCATTAAGATGTAATTAAGTGTTACTTCCTACATGTTTGACTCATATTTCCTTTATTGCACACATGCACGGATTTGTTTGATTATTGTGCTTGTCTTATCACATGTTGGCTTGTGTGTTTTCATCTCAATCCTGTCTATACAATGTACAATATGCGATAAAACTTGACAAGATTGGAATGCATGTAAAAACCGTTTTGGTGAGACTGTGTGTTTTTGTATAACGGGGAGGGGCTGCGAAAGGTAATCATCTATCCTTTGCGCAAAAGCCACCGTTAAAAAGGACCTAAAAAATGGAGGAATTTTAACATCCGAGGTCCAAAGAGGTTAAAAGAGCCCGAAAAAATTTAAAGGCAATAAAAAGCAATTCATGCCAAATATGGGCCACTTAGGTTTCACCATCAATTCTCCAAAGTTTGAGAATTTAGAATGCCTCTATTCAATACAATATCTGAGGGAGTTTGGTTGGAGAATCTAAACGGGTTTGCACTTCCTTGAAAGTCCTGAAAAAGCATAAAATCATTTTGGACATTATTGGTGTGAAAATCATTTTGAGCTTTAATTTGTTGATTTGATTGAGTCAATATCTTATATTGTCACTCTTTTACACCAAAGGAAGCATTTGAGTTCATTCGCTAGGAATATCCAACATTCATCGTGCACATATGTCATGTTTGTATGCATTGATTTTCCTATCGAATTTGATCACACCACTTCATTTACGCTATCATTGACTTGGTTGCTTTCTGTTTATTCATGGTGTGTTTTTATCCTAGTGACACCCCGCACTTGCTTATTTGATTTATTTCTCTAATTTGTCCATTTGGGGACATCATAAAAAGGGGGAGAAAGAATTATCATATTATGGGGGAGTTTGAATTCTGGGGGAGTTTTTGAGATGTTGCTTATATTTTTATCATATATTGAATATCCATGTTATCTCATTTCAAACTCGATATGTCACGTGGTAGTTGCTTTGTCTCATGTGTGTAGGTATGAAGATTGCAGATCTATATGTTGCACACCCTGATGAGAAAAGTTTTGAGATTCCTGAAGAATTAAAGAACAAACGATGAAGACTATTCATTTGTACCTTTTCCAGTTTTGGGTTCATGAGAGGGTAGATTTCTATAGGCAATTTTGTTACTTGATAATTCTGATTTTTTATATATGTACCGGCATAGACATAGGGGGAGATTTGCAAGGACATAATTCTCATGTCCGTTATCTTACAGTTTTGTATGTCATACGCCGCTACATTCGGCTACATCTGGCACGTCTCTACACGATCGCTCACGACGGCCTCTATCCGAATTCCAAGCATCAAGCATTCAACAACACCTAAATGTGTCCCTCATCTGCCACAACGATTTCACGTTCCTTGATTTTAGGCACAGAATGCGAGTGGAACGCAAGGGAAGTCAAAACAGTGAAACAAGGCTTGATAGGGAAGTTCAAGGGCCTTTTCGTAATTTCACATCCATAGTTCGGAGGTCTGGTCAACTGGAAAGTTGAAGAGCTCACCGCAACAAAGATACTGGAAGAAATGGCACCTCAATCCGAGCTACGGTGAAGGAGTTATGACCATTTGAAGTTGGAGAAAATTCCTTGAAGAATGCTTTTTTTTTAACCCCATACTAGGATGGTACACCCGAACCGGTTCGGTGTACCCCAGATGGGGTTCGGTGTACCTGTACGCTGATAAGATTTTTAGAGTTTTAAAAAAGCGGAACTCTTCATATTTTTTCCTATAAATACCAACTTCGGGAGAGGTGTTTTGCAAGACTTTAGAAGACGTTTTTGAGAGTCCAAATACATCTAGTCTTCATATTTTTGAGTCCCAAGACTCATGTTTTGATTCACACAATTGCCAAACCTTTGTGAATATTTTTGGTAACCCAAGAACACAACCTTGTGTTTGTTCAAACCTTTGTGGAGAGATCTTTGCAACTGAGGGCTGCGTGTCATTGCTGAGGGAGTCTCTACAAAGTTTTATGGCTGCGTGTCATTGAGGAGTGCTGCGGTTCTTCCTTTGTTGATTGTACTGAGGTTCATGTGGGTTCGATGCGTGTGGATTCATTGCTGCCCTCCTGGAAAGGGATATTTTTAGCCGCCGACTACAGAATCCGATACCTGAGGGTAATTCTTAGTCACTGTATTTTCATTGTAATCCGATTGTAAGCCGTTTTCTTACAAATTATAGTGAAAATAAAAGGTTTTGCCCCTGAGGGGGATTTTTCCTGAAATTGTTTGTTTTTATCCTGCATGCTATATTTTATTTGATAAATCATCTAGATGCATGTCTTAGGGTTTAACTAAAATTTGGGATTAATTAAAATTGGTTTTTATTTGAGAAGTTGCAATATTTCCGCTGTAGCTACTCTCTCAAATTGGTATCAGAGCAGGTTACTCTAAATTATCGAGTGATCTTGATTTTTAAAGTTTTTTTTCCTGATACAATTTGACTTCTCACATCGTCAAATTGGTATCAGAGCGAGTTACGCTAATTTATCGCGTGATCCTGATTTTTCAAGGATTTATGTTTTTGTGATACAATTTGACTTCTCACGTCGTCAAATTGGTATCAGAGCCTGTTGCACTAAGTTATTGTGTTTTGATCCTGATTTTGCACAAAAATGGCTTTTGATGGTTTTGATGATCTTCGATGTCAAATTTTTGAAAAAATTAATTGGAAAATTCACACGAACTCTTGTTTTAAATCTTCTGTTGAAAACGAATCTGAGAGGTGCCCTTGTTGTGAGGGTGTTGGTCACACGTTACATGAGTGTACCACAAATTTAAAGAAGAAATTGAATAAATCGATTTCTCATGTTTCTACCCTTAGTGATTGTGATTCAAAAGAAGAAGTTTTTTATGCTTCTAGGCGAGAGTTTCCCATCCGTGTGATTAGTGATGATAGTGAAGGTGATGGGAGTGTGGATGAAAGTGAGGAGGAAAATGTAGATGAGCATGGCGTGCAAACTTCTTTCATTGAACTTTATGCTGAAACTTTGAAAACAAAGAAAGAAAATTCAAAATTGAAAGCTCAGTTGAAAGAGTGTACCATAAAAAATAATGATTTTTTAGTTGAAGAACTTAGGGCTCATGTGAAAATTTTGAAAGAGAAGCTTGAGTACGTCGAGGGTGAGAGAGATAGTCTTAGAGGGTTGATGGAGACTATGAAAAAGGAGCTTTTAGAGTTTGAGGATTCTAAACGAGTACTTGAATCTAGGATAGGTGAACTTGAGGTGAAATTGAAAGATTCAAGTAAAGTGAAATTTGATTTGGAGTCTAGGTCTGAAAAACTTGATAAGATTTTAGGCACAGTCGAGATCAAAACTGATAGGAGTGGGATTGGTCTTGAAAAATATGTTGCGCCCATTCCCACACGTGTGAGAGAGCCTCCTAGGATTGTTAAGAAAGAGGCATCTAAGTTTGTTAGGAAATCACCCCATAGGAGCATCGTGAGAGAACCTCCTAGGATCATTAGGAGAGACCCACCTAGGCAAATTCGGAAAGAGCAACCGATAAATTTGAGGAGAGGGCCACCTTTAGGTAACACACACCGCCCGATTTACACTTGCACACATTGCGGTAGGCAAGGTCATCTTAGGCGATTTTGTTACAAGCTTTTAAATGGACCTAGGAAGGTTAATGAAAGAATAAATTCGATTCCCAAAACCCCCACACTTTGTTACACATCTATTTGGGTTAGAAAATCGGGTTTAGAGGCTTATGGTTTATTTGTCCACGACTCCCGTTTGCTTGCACGTGATTCACCCCATGTGAAATCTTTTGGTTGATTGTGTTTGCATGTTTGTCATACACTAGTTATGGTTTCATGATATATTTTTTTTGCTAGTGTGATGACTTGAACTTTTTGTATAATTTTTTTATTTTTAAAATTGTTAGAAAAATCCAAAAAGATTTTTTGTATTTTGTTTGCACCGTTTATGGATGGAGACTTAGGATAACCGAGTCACAACATCATTCCATTTTTTCATGTGACTATTTGATAGTGTTTTGAGACAATAGGTCAATTCATCCATGTGCTTTATAATGTTTGGAGTCATTAAGATGTAATTAAGTGTTACTTCCTACATGTTTGGAGTCATTAAGATGTACCCGTTTCTACCTGTTAACACCCGTTAACACTAACGGGTACTATAGGGTCACCCAATCCGTACCCAATAACAATAACCATTAAAACCCATTATTTCTAAATCTTTAAAGACTAACGGGTGCTATAGGGTCACCCAATCTATACCCAATAAAAATTACAATTAAAACCCATCATTTTTAAAGTATTGAAGACTAACGGGTATTATAGGGTCACCCAACCCGTTACCCATTTCGACCCAAAATGATTCGTTAATATTAACGGGTGTTAAGGTTTGGGTCGTGTACTCGTTAATATTAACGGGTCGTGTTTGGGTATTGTTATTAGACCCGTTAGGCTTAACAGGTCGTGTATGGGTTAGGGTGTTTTGACCCGTAACCCGTAACCCGTAACCCGTACACGACCCAAACCGACCCGTTGACAGGTCTACTCAACGTACAGTTCCCACATAACACTATCTTAGATAAAGTCTGTTTCTTCAATTTTACTAGATCTGAACAAATTTTTTTGAGATTTATCGTGCTGGTGACTGTTTTCCTTTTTTAAGGAGATCTATCCAAGAGGAGTCTACTTTATTTGACTAAGGATTAAGATCTCTTTAGAGTAAGCCTTCTATCTTTAAGAACCAAGCTTTCTCCTAAGGGAGTCTGCTTAGATGGCTTTTCCTCGTAAGTGAAATCACCAATAAAATCTATTTATGCTTTCCCCTTAATGGTTGTCTGTGCTCGTACTATATGTTGTACTCACAAAGATCAACCGCCCAAGTGGTAAATTGACTAGACTTTTCTGGTTTATCCAAGATATGCCTCAAAGAAAGGTCGGTGTAGACCACAATGGTGTGGGCTTGGAAATATGGCTTCATTCTTCTAGAAGATTCCTTAAGTGCTAAGGTTAACTTCTCCATTAGGGGATACCGAATTTTATCTCCATGGTATACTTTTCTAGTATAATAAACTAGACTTTGAATTCCTTCCTCCCTCCTTACGAGCATCTAACTTACTGTTGATTCGGACATGATAAAATACATGTAGAGGTTTTCCTTGACAATAGGTCTTGATGATAGATGGGGTGAGCCCAGGTACCGCTTCAATTTTGGGAAATTATTCTTGCATTCTTCGTTACACTCAAAAGTCTTTCTCATCACTTTAATGAAGGGAAGACACTTATCTGTGGCTATAGAGATGAACTTGTTGAGTACTACAACTCACCCCATTAACTTTTGCACATCTTTTTTCTTCGTGGGAGATTGCATGTTAATCACAGCTTGGATATTGTTTGGGTTCTCTTCGATACCCGGTTTATTGATGATAAGACCCAAAAACATGTTTTTCTTCACCCCAAGAACACATTTTGTTGGGTTCAGCTTCATTTGGTGCTTCTCGAGTTGGTCAAAAGTTTTCCCAAGATACTTGATGTGTTGAGCAGTCACTTTTCTCTTTGCAAGCATGTCATCCACATATACTTCCATGTTTACCCCAATCTGATCTTCAAAAACTTTGTTCACTAAGCGCTGGTAAGTATCCCCTATATTTTAAAAACCAAAAGGCATAGCGTATCATAGTAAGTACCTCTACTGGTTATAAAGGAAGTCTACTATCTGTTAGAGGGTTTCATTCCGATCTAGTTATAGACAGAGTAGGCATCCATAAAGCTGAGGAACTTGTGGCCTGAGGTCTCATCTACCAGCTGGTCAATTTGGGTCAATGGATAATGATCCTTGGGTCACGCCTTAATAAGGTCGGTGAAATCGATGCACATCCTCCACTTGTCATTCTTCTTGCGCACCATCATTATGTTGGACAACCACTTCGTGTAGTTGACATCATCAATAAAATTCGCTTTTTGCAACTTAAGGACCTCCTCCTAGTCGAAAAAATTCTTCTTAGCATAAAAAACCTTTCGCCTTTGCTTGACTAGCTTGGAACCTCCTCACGCTCAACTCATGGAAAATGAAACTAGGTCCAATCCCGGGCATGTCCTTATTGATCCATACAAACACGTTCCTACATTTATGAAGGAATTTTATGAGTTCCTACCTTAAACATGGATCTAGTGACGATTCGATCTGGATCGTCCGCTCTGGGTGATCGGCATCCAGTGGAATTATCTCGATTTCATCGATCGCCTGTCCTTTAACCAGTTTTGCTTCATTTATAGGATCAGTGGTTTCAATTTGGTAGGTGGTCATTAGCTTCTTTTTTTATTCCTATTATACAAAAGCATAATAGCACTCTCGTGCCTACACCTGGTTGACTTTGACGACCCCTACTCCGTATATAGTTATAAACTTCAAGTATTGGTGTACTATGGATGGGACGACCTCAAATTTCTTCATTCCAACCTTTCCTAGTATCACATTATAGGTGGATAGTACGTTCTTGTCTAGGATAAAGAAACGAACATTCTCAGTATGACAAGTTGGCCATATGCTTACTATAACCTCAAGTTCCATCGTTCCTAATGGATACGACTTCTATCTTGAAGAACTAATCAAGCGTCAGTGGTATGGCATTAACTTACTATTACGAAGCTTCAATATTGTGAAACAGCTATAAAATATAACATATGTGGATTTTCCATTGTCCATCAATACTTTGGTAACACTACCTTTGTGGATAATCACGGTGACCACCAAAAGGGTCGTCAAGAGGATATAACACCCCTAATAAGTCGCCTTTAAATAATCCTACGATTAACTTATCCTTGTTCACCTTATAGGGGTGTGTGTCCACCTCTCCTTCTAGGTTGATCTATCTCACATGAGCACAAGCTTTTCCCTCGTTCAGGTAGGCCTTCTTTTCGGCTCATTTTTCTCCTTCACCCGTATCTCTCCTAAGGATGAAGTGACACTCAAAGGATATCATGCCGACATCATGTACAAAGTCCTTTTGCGTTTTTGGGAGGCATGTATCGTCCTTTTAAGTCATCATTTCTTCCTCACTTCTTATGATCTGCCCTACAGCCCGATGACTCTGTTCGTCTCCTAGCCTTACGTTCATCACAATCTAGTCGGCCATTCTTGTCAACATACCCTGACAACTTTCCTCTCCTGATTAGGCACTCGATCTCATTCTTTAAGGTGATACAGTTATTGATATTGTGATCTTGGTCATTATGAAACTCATATTACTTGCTCCTGTCCTACCTGTTTGCTGGTTCCTTCAGCTTCCCTGGCCACTTGAGGTTCTTGCTTCCCCGAATTTCCTCTAAGATATGATGGATGCCGACTATGAGCGGAGTATGTTCCTCTTACTTCTTTGTCTTTTTATGCTTTCGATCTTTTTTATCCTTCTTGTCACTAGCTTTATTGTGAAATGGTTTGGTATGGTTAGACCCCTTATCAGCCATAGCTTATTTGGCGTTCATGATTTTTCTCGCTTTAGCCAGTAACTTCGCCATCGTATAGGGTGACTTTTTCCCTAATGCCTAAAATAGCTTCCCCGATCTTAGACCTCTCATTAAAGCAGCTATAGAAATCTTCTCATTATAATCTAACACCTTTTTCTTTTCGATGTTAAAGCGGGTGATATAGTTATGGGTGCTTTCGTTAGCCTTTTATAAAGCACTAAGTAGATGGGGAACCCTCTTCCAAATTTTGCATCGGAATAGAAGTTACTGACAAACAAATCGGGGCAAGCTATTATACCAGATTTAGAGGAACCTATGATTGTGCCGAAGAAGGCTCTGCATCGCATGTCATCGTTAATTGGATAAATGTTTGCGAAAACTTGATACTACTCTATATGGAGGATGGGATTTGTCTTTCCATCGTACTTTGGCATGATAACTGGTGTCTTAAAGTTGGCTAGGGTAGGGTAATCACAACAGAAGAGAAGAATGGTGACCCCTTCGTGAAATCACTATGCAGAGGATTATTAGGCTTTTCTATCTCCCCAAGTCGATCTTCCAATCGTTGGATGGATCTTCCATGGTTAGTTTTCCTCTTTGTTTTTTTCGTCGGGTGACTTTGCGGTTCGGCCTTGGTTTTCGGTTTATCTCTCTTCCTAGGAAGTCTTCTCTCATGCACCCAATACTTTAGCATATCGGTGGGAGCCCCCGGGGAAGGATCTGCGTGGATCACTTCTTATTTGGTCGAGATCTTAAGGTGCTGTTGTTGCTTGCCAGTGATTGTGATGTGGGCCTAATCGATCGAACATTGAGCCCCTACTCAAGCTTTCCAATAAACTAGAGCACTCTTTAGATTAGGATTGATCGTCATAATATCTTCGTGACTAGATAGAGTATGTGGCTCCGGGGAGAAAAGCTCAGTCCCACTATGATTTGGATAATTGGGCAGAGCTGGTGTTTTCATGGGACCCCAAGATCAGCTTCTTGGGGTTCTCCACTTGCATATGATATTCTTGTCTCCTATCTTTATAGGGCATTGGAGGAAATTTTCCTCCTCTTCTTCGCGATACATCCGACCCATGAGTAACGATATTCATGTTGGGTTGTGTCGACCCAACCTGAAGAGTGTGTGTCAACTATTTCACACTCTCTTGCATCACCTCTTTGCCCTTAAACAAACTCATCAGTAGGCTGTGTAAATCGTTTATCCCAGTAGGGGTGGGCGGTGTTTCAAACTCTACTATGTGGCTACTCTTAGGATTATCCGCCATTCTCATGTGTTTTAGAATAGGTAATGAATGAAGGAATTCAGGTAGGGGTCACAATGTCTTATCATGTTCCCACAAACATCGTGAATTTGTTATCCCCCAAAAATGGAGATAGAAAATAAAATAAATAATAAATAAGAAGATGGATAATAAAGAGAATGGGGATGAGAGACAATGAGAATGAAATATATTTTTACTTGGGTTGGCCTAAGACGAAAACCTACATTCACGGGTGCTGCTACTTTTCCCTTGTTGTTATTAGGTGTGTGATTAGCGTTGTGTTTACAAATATTGCAAAGATTTATGATACTCTCTAACGAACTATAGCCATCTATGCTGTTGCATGTTGAGATCCTTATATTTGAACAAATACTTTAACGATTTATGATCCGTCAACAGACTGAATTTCTCCCTCGGGAGATAGTGCCTCTATATTCTTAAGGTAAAAACTACCACTACAAGCTCCAGATCGTGCATGGGGTAAATCTTATTGTGAGGCTTAAGCTTGTAAGAATATTAATCTATAGCCCAGTTCTCCTGTTGTAATATGCCCCCAAGTCCCTGTAAGGATGCATTTGTGAAAACAAAGTACTCCACTCCTCCTTTAGGCAATGCAAGTATTGGTGCCGAAGTCAATTTATCCTTTAGATCATCAAAGGCTAACTAACACTGTTCATCCCACACAAATGCAACCCCCTTGTGAGTCAGATTCGTCAAAGGAACCTCAATCTTCGAAAACCCCTTAATAAAACGACAATAGTACCTGATTAATCCCCAAAATCTATGGATCTCTATTGGTGTCATGGGATGACCCCACTACTTGACCCCTGTTACCTTACTCGAGTCCACTGAAATACCTCTGTCAGACATAATATGACCCAAAAATTGCACCTCACGCAACCAGAATCCACATTTTTCGAACTTAGCATACAACTGATGGTCCCGTAAAGTTAGTAAAACCATATACAAATGCTTCTCGTGCTTACCCCCAGTTCGAGAATAAACTAGAATGTTGTCTATAAGAACAATCACGAACTGATCTAAGAAATCTATGAACACCCTATTCATAAGATCCGTGAATACATCTGGTGTATTGGTTAGTCCAAACGAAAAAGCCCTGAACTCATACGACCCATACAGCATCAGGAATGCAGTCTTAGGGACATCTTGCTCCCTAATGCATAATTGATGGTACCTAGATCTCAAGTCTATATTTTAGAACTAAGTTGATCCTCTTATTTGGTTAAAGATATTATCGATACGAGGCAACGAATATTTATTTTGGATTGTGACCTTATTTAACTCTTTGTAATCGGTACACAGTCTGCACGACCCATCCTTTTTTTCACAAACAACACTGGAGAACCCCATGGTGATATAATCCAAAGAAGAAAACCCTATCTGAAGATATGCTGAATTCGGTCGCTCAATTCTCACATCTCCACTGGGGTTATGCGTTAAGGCGCACGTGCAATCGGCCTAGTCATAAGTGCCAGATCAATAACAAACTTAATCTCTTGACTAAATGGCAAACTCGGTATCTCCTAGAACACATCCGTATATTCCCTAACCAGTAGGATCGAGTCTAACGAGATAATTACTCCCTGCGAGGTCTCCTCCTTGATATAGTAGAGTTACATGCTCTACCATCCCTCGGAAAGAGGCATCGCCACCAAAAACATCTCTTGCCCTGGTACATCGAATACAATGGTCTTCCCAAAAAAAATCTCCATCGCTCTATAAACTTCCAATCAGTCCATGCCAAGAATGATATCATACCTAACCATGTCTAATACGAGTAAATACATGGTCAAAAGTAATCTCCCTTCATCTAGCCCCACTTTCTACGCGCATAATGGATAAGGGCCCCACTACCCAATGGTGAATCCACATACATAATGATATCGATTGTCTCTAATAAATGAACCGTGTAAGAAAATCTTGTTGCAATAAAAGAGTGTGATGCCCCCATGTCAAACAAAACACGACCTATATGCTTATGATAGGAAAAGTACCCTTTACAACAGGTGGTGCTTATGGAGCCTGTGAAATAATGGCATTTTGGATGTTGTAGATATGTCCATACTGTAATTGTCCCTACTAAGGTGGGATTACTGAGTCTAGTGGTGTTGCACGCAATGGTCCCTGTAGGGAACCATGATGTTATCCCCTAGCCCACTGCGAATAAGCTCTACGCATATGGCTCAGCTCCTAGAAAATAAATCATTATGCCTTAAAATCCCCCTACCTCTGGCCCTGCTGGATATATTGGGGCTATCATGGTCTCTGGGCATGGTGGCCTTGGCCCTGTTGGCTACCCCCATATTTCCCTTGACCCTGTTGGTCCTGAGGAACACGCTGCTACTATCCCTGTCTGAATCCCCTATCACCGGATTTGAATCCCCCTAGTTAGAATCACTTAGATGAATCCCCCTACTGGGTATCTCGCTCATGAAGTCTTCCTAACTACTATTGCAGTGCCCCACTACAACCATTACCTCCAGTATTTCCCTACTAGCTAGACTCTTCAACTCTCTTGCCTCCCTCCACATGGAAGCAATTATCCTGATAGTGAAGAAGTGTGGCATTGATGACAAGATTATACATCTTGAATGTCGGATTACCCAACAAGTGTTGACGGATCCTCCAGGTTAGTCCATCGATAAACTTCAGCACATTTTTCTTCTCTTTATTAAACTCGTCGGGCACAAAATTTGTCAAACGGGTGACAAGTCTTCATAGTCTGCCACTTTCCTCATAGTCGGCCACTTTCTAGTCCGTATATGACAAGTCCTCAATTTCCTTCGCATCTATGTCTGAATCGCATATGGGAAGAACTTGTGTTCAAATTGTACTCAGAACTCCCCTATCATCATAGTATCCCTCTCCTCAAATGTGGTGACCGACTCCCATCACTATAAAGCTTCTCCCACCAACTTAAACATATCCAAGATCTTCTTTTGAGTGTTAATGCACTTAATATATAAAGATGTATCTATATATCCTTCTTCTACTGACTCATAGCAACAACATCAGTACTACCCTAAAACTCTGGTGGATGGCCTATTTGAAAGGCCTCTCTAAGTCTCTTCGAAACTAACGGCGTTGGGTAGGACTGAACGATCGGTGCCCTGGCTTCTATGGATGGGTCTGAGGTAAGTGTTGTGCCATGGAAGTCATCAAGTAATTTATCGCATGTGAAAATATAGATGCAACATCGCCATCTGTCATCGTCCTGAGCTACTTGCTGCTTTTGAGCCTCTCATTCGTTGGCCCTTATGGCAGCCTTAAATGTTCGTCCTCTCCTATTTCACATCTGAAACCAAACCATTTTTGTTTGAGATCATAAGTAACATATATCACAATAGCAGAAGAATGTAAATGCCTAAATAAGAATGCAATAGTTCTAACAATAGGGTTTTATATCAAATGACGCTACGTTGAAAACATAATAAGTCGCATGGATCCTAAGGACACTAGAACCTGATGCTCTAATACCATCTGTGACACCCCGCCTATTCTAATAATAGGTGATTCGTCATTTACTAAAATAAAATATGAATCTCAATCTGGTTCATTTTTAGAATCACCGTCGAAAATCAAATTAATTACTAATAGCCTATAAGGCCTGGTGTCAAAAAATTTAAAACGTCATAATTGAACTTGTTAAAACATATGACCATTTAAATAACCATGCAACCATTTAAATAAAAATTCGCCATAGTAATAATATTCTGAATACTGATGATGAAATAAAACAAATAACTAAATAAATCTCGATAATCTCCAAATACAGTCATCCAACTAATAACGGGAATAACCTAATAAAATTTGAATAATCAAGACTATCTAATAATGGAAAACATGGACGAAATATATAACTGAAAGGAAATCCTATCTAGATAACACGGATAAAAGTGTTTAGTCTAAGGCTGCAGTCAGCCACAAGTACTACAACATCGTCTGACTGGAAGGATAGTTACGCCTAGTGTCCCAGTGGCTGAGGATCTAAAAGGTTTTGAAAAATATTTTGTTAAGGGTCGGAGTCCAAAACTGTTAGAAATATTTTTCAGGTGTTTAAGATGCAGTTATGGATATGCATTATAATCGTATATATTTAAACTAGTGATGCACTCACATACGATATTCCTCATCTCTCATTTTCAGTGTGCACCTAATGCATGTATTTAACACCCTAGTTATGTTATAACACATGTATTTTATCATCGTGATGTCCTCTCGAATTCACTTCCTATCACGTTATCAAGCTCCAGGTACATCACGTACTACTCCTAGGCCATCTAATCAAAATCTCACCACCTAACCCAAATCGTAAACACATAATTGGAGGCGTTCATAGACATACATCCATGGGTCATAACCATACCGCATCACCCCACTAGACTCTAAACTCACAAACAGTGGTCATGCAATAGTCCTATGACATGGAAAAATGACCCAACACCTGCTGGTCATTCCTAGGTGGACCTCCCATTGCGTGCAACCTCCAATTATAGCATTCATAGAGTAGGTATGTTCACATATATCACACACACACACACACACACACACACACACACACACACACACACATATATATATATATATATATATATATATATATATATATATATATATATATATATATATATATATATATATATATATAACCGGCTAAATGTGCATATATCACTCGTAGCACTAGCCCGTAATTCTCGAGTCTACCCCAGACTCCCGAATATTCGCTTACTTATTATAAATTTATAAATATTATAATTCTTGCCACTAAGCTATTATACACTAGCTCGTAGCCTAACCTTTTCCTAAATTCCAACCCACTTTCATAAATTATATTCCGAGTGTTATTCACCCTAGATCACCCGTAATGTCGTACCCAGATTTTATTCCCGTCTAACCCTAGTAAATTATAATCTCTCATATGGATTCCCAAAAGTCCTTAATCACCTATCTAACTTTATATACTAAGGTGAACCCTCAACGACATGCAAAAAATCATAATGCAAAAAGAGAGATAGCCCTGCCTAATGAACCGTTCACATGACAGCTCTAACCGGTTCCCCCTGCCCAACGAATCGATTCGGTTCCTCTGAGCAGTGAGTTGAAATTTGAGTGGTTTCTTCTTCCTACCATCAATCATATGAATACCCAACATTATTCAAACCCCAAACCAAATCTTCCTATCAACTAAACATGATAGCACATGTTTTTATGTCTTGATTCACCCAAAAACATATCAATTCATGGGATTTACCATAGTTTATCAAGAACCATTAACTTTCTTAATTCTACTTCAAGATTCCATCAATTCTAATATTACTCATTAAACATCATATCTTTTTAATATAAAGCATCTTAGATTTACTATGGGATTATACTCGAATTGTTTCCCTATAATTTTATTCCTTAAAATCCCATTTTACATGTGAATCCCACTCCAAAAATTTTGTTCCTACATCAAATTTTGATATGAAATATTGAAAGTAAATGAACCATCAAAGCAAGATAAATACTTTCCTTTTATCTTAGTAATTCTAATTTCTTTTCTTTAGATCCTCTTTACGTAATGGTTCTAGACCAAGAATGCTCCAATTCTCCTCATCTCTTTCTCTTGGGATTTTCCTTCTCTTTTCTCCTATCTCTCAAAGCCTAAATCTTTTGGATAGTGGAATGGCTACCCACTCTATTCACCTTCCTTAGATATAACCTCAATCACGAAATTAGGCTAAGTGCTATGTGAAAAATGACCTAAATGCCCTTATACGGATCCCTTTTTGCCTAAAGAGTCCTCAAAACCCGATTACAGCCCTCGGGTACTTAATTATGACTATCTCGACCAATTTTGGATCATTGGCGCACTCGAAATCATCATTCGAGTTACCTACCTAAATTTTCCATCTAATTCCCTGTAAGACCCTACACGCACGTCCTAAATAAGATACCATCAAATCCGTTGATTTTACTCACTTACGACATAATATCATTTAACATAATTTCGTTTACTTATCACACAAGTAAATATAATATTCACATAAATGTTAATCCTGTAATTCGCTCATTATTATTTATTTAGTTCACTTTATTTCTCAATTTTATTAAATTACATACACACTTGTAATTTAAAAATGCTAAAAAATACGGGGTGTTACAGCACTCTGAACATCCTAAGCTGGTATCTTATTATCATCACCATGATCTCCACCTTCCTCTACATCATAGTCTTTTGTCTCTTGCGGCTCTCGGTTAATGTTTTCACGATTCTCAAAATTATTAAAAATTAATTTTGTTGTCACTTCCTCTGAAAGATCATTAAGGACCAAAGACATATTCCTATTTGTTAACAACTAGAAAATATATATTCTATAAGGTAACAACAATATCTTCCTCCCTCTACTCCTAATTGCCCCTCATGCCAATAAACATCTCAGTCCCTAAGTACATTGGGATAACAACACTAATGGTGTCTAGATGCTGAGCACATATATATAAGGTAGAGTGGTATGTTAAGAATTTTTTAAGAAATTCTCCAATGTAATCGTGTAAAGAAGTTAGTAAAAGTTGGTTTGATTCTTTTGATGAAGTGATCACCTAATGTGAATGGTCCATATTCCATAGTAAATTCACTCCATACTTGATCCAAGGAAGGATCATATCTCCCCTCATAATTATGCCAAAAATCGTATATTGTCATGGTAGGGTGGTCAAGGTCCAAAACCATGACCATGGTAATAACGATTCAAAATTGTGACCATAACTTTTAAACTGTGACCCCTTCCGTGACCCCATGTAGGGGTAATCTACATTATTTGTTGGTCATGGTTGAGAACCATGAATTCAAGGGTTACATTCTATAAACGCGAACCTAATTGTGGGAAAATGGCACCGAATTATTCATATAATGGGTCACGATTATGGACCATAACCACTGACAAGTGACCATTATGTAAAATATGGTCATACTTGACAATTGTGATCCATATCCGCGAGAGGTCTTGAATTCAAAATGGCCTTAGAAAAAGGGTCACAATTATAAACCGTGTCCTATTTTCAGGTAATTTCTTAAGTTATGGTTCTGGACCGTAACCACGCTGAAAAACTGTGACCATTTAAATTAATTCAAAATGGTTCCCGATCGGGTCACGATCTGAAAACTTAATACCTTTTCAGGTATAAATGAAATCCAAATGTATTTATTTTCATTTACAACAAGACTAATATTTCTCTCTCCTCTCTCTATTCTACGACCGACTCTTTTTCTCGACTAACCAACTCTCTCTCTCTCTCTCGGACCACACGACTGAAAGGCACCACCACCAACTGACCCTCTCTCTTTCTCTCTCTCTATCTCTAAGGTCACTTTCTATCTTTATACGTATATGTTTATATATGTATCTACATATATGTGTACGTATGTGTATTTGTATGTATCCGTATGTTTTTATGTATATGAATTGAACCCAAAAAATATATATTTAATTAGGGCTTTCATGTATTTAATAATAACTATTTGTTTATGTTTATGCATTTGTATGTATATGTCCTTGTATATGGATTTAACCCTAAACATTTTCAAAAAGTATTCAATTAGGGAAAATGTTATTTCTAATTTTTTTAAGGCAAACAAATTTTAATTAGGGCTTTCATATAATTATTTTTGTAATAGCTAAAATAACTTTAATCCATTGGTGTTCAGTTTTGTGTGAAACAATTTTTAATAAACTTGAAATTATGGCTGCATTTTGGTTAATATATATTATTAAGCAAAATTATATTGTTTGTGGTTGAAATTAGATTTAAAGATATGATTAAACGTGGCATTCAAAAAACTTTTAACGTATGTTTATTAAACAAAATTGCTTTGTTTATTCAATTATAAATTGATTTAACATTTCTACCCATCAATTATTTAAGACGTAAAAGTCATTCAAGGGGCAATACATATATGCAAAAAATTTAAACCATGGTTTTCTATATCATAAAAAAGTCAATTAGGGGTAAATGATTAAAAATATTATTTATAAAATGTTAATAATTGTTTCGATTGTTTATTTATATGGTTGCCTACGTTGGGAATATGAAAAACACAATTGTAGTGTTTACATCTAATTGAATAATTTTTTATTATTTATTAATTTTTCTTCTTCTCATTCACATTATAAAACATTGGTCATCTTTAAAACCTCCTATTATATATTTTCTAAAAAAATGAGTCATGGTAAGAATTACTTTCAATGGATGACTGAGATCACAACTGGCCCGCGTAAAAACCACTTTTATTAGTGAGCGCCGTTTGGAGGGAACACCTATTTATCAATATGGGAATAGGAAACATGAACAATTTAATTACCTTACAAATTGTGGCGTGGATCTCTCATAACTATACCTATTCAGTCATATTCTATTTTCCTTGTGAGAATGCTAGGATAAAATAATATAGATAATATATTTCTAATTCATAACCCCCGATTGTGCACTAACCTTAGTGACATTATTACAAAAGATAAAAATATTCATCCACTGTGGATATAGTTTGGTAAATAGAGCATTCACCCTGATTGCGATGTTTCACAAAATATTCACATTAAATGCGAGCTTGCAAAAAACTTTAAGAAGAAAGGATTTTAAATTCCTGTCATGAACATTTATACAACAATCATAGTTACGCTTCTATCCAGTTGTCCACATGTAACGTTTCATAAATTTATAAAATATAATACTAATTGGATGGAAATCAAACATATCGAGAATTTTTTAAAATCACTTAAAAATGTATATACACATATGTGTATATGTAAGAGCAAGAATTTATAATTGCTCATCATTTATATATTTTATCGTATCTCCTCATAAACTGAACTCTACATCCACATAGGGTTCCATGTTCTTTGAAGATATGTTAGGGAACGAGCATCGTTTCCTAATTTTTAGTCGGGTGAATCATCACGAACACTATATGGAGGTATATGGTTTTGAGGTTTTTTATTTTACTCGTCAACTGTATTTTGGGATCTAAGTTTTTTACTCGAGACGTTTTTATAAAAACATTTTTTCAAAACAAAATTTTCTATTTTCTGGTGCGTTGGAATGAGATTGACATCTTATTAGAAAAAGATCTAGGTCTCGTTCGAATAAGGTTATATCTTCATTGGAATGACTATCTGAGTTCGTTCGAATGAACTTCTAATGAGGGATCTCTGTTTAGTAGAGTTAGACACGTTAGAAGCTCATTTTAATGAACTGAGTTATTCGTTCGAACGAGAGTGGAACTCATTCGAATGAAACATATGTTTTCATTCGAACGAAGTGCCATTTTCATTCGAATGAAATCCTCCATCTCGAAATTTGTATATTCTATAAATTCGACACTTTTTTACTATTTTACACAACACTTTTGGCAAAATTCAATTCTCATACCCGTTCCAAAAGTCTTCATCTTATTTCATAGAAACTTGCTTATACCATAATTCCCAATTTAAAGTGTTCTCACAATTTTCTATTATTTCACCATATTTCTGACCCTTTTTCATAAATCAAAATAGACACCCTAGATTCAGATTAAGCCTTGGAACCCAACCTTCATCTTACAAACTACATGAAATTTAGTTCCACTTTTGGATACGTATGCATCCCGAAGATATTCTGGGATTCAAGTACTTTCTTACCATTAGAAAAATTCTAAAATATTTGAAGCTCTAGTTGGGTGTACGTGGATCTCGATTACAACGAGATTGCATATGCTTCGGGAAGAAAAAAGTTTGAGGATTTTAATACTATTTGTTTTGGATTCATATAATTAAATTGATGGCTTAGTAATTTCTGTATTATTGCTTTTTGATTGACACATTAGTTATTTTTATAATGGAGTTGTATACAAGTTTGAAAAAAAGTACATGAACTTTTTTGGAACACAAAATATAAAACATTATTTTTAAATAAATTTATTATATCTCATTGTCTAAAACTATGATCGTATCCATAACAAGATTTCGATTAGTTAAAAGGTGGTCATAGTCACGAAACTGTGACCACAGGACCTATGACCAAGATATGGGGTCATGGTTCAAGATCATGACAGATTTCACGAAAGGTTGTCACGGTCAAGAATCATGACCATATTAATTATATTTACGATAGGGGATCATGGTTCGAGACCGTGACCAGAGTTAATTATTCATGGTTAGGCTCACGGTTCATGACCATGACCACTGTTATCGACCCATAACAGTGACCACATCCCCAATAGTAGGGTTATGAAAGTGACCGTGAGTCTCTATAATGGTCATGGTTTTGGACCGTGACCCCCAAATTAGTCGCATTTAAAATTATCAGGCTCTAAAACTGTAATTAAAGCCTTTAATCATGATCTAAAGCTGTAACAATTTCGATATTTGGCGTAGTGCTTATATATCCAGGATTGTCATCTAGAGACAAATGGTAATTCTCACGAATGATGTTCCTTAGCATAACAATTTTATTAATTTGACAATGGTGGTAAAGGAAATGCGATGATAATCTATTAATTTTTGTTGTCATAAAATTCCCTAATAATATTTGTTTGTGCCACCTTTTGTTATGACCATGTGAATAAGCCCTCAACCATTTGCGTCGTGCGAACTCTACGTAAAGGTTGGCATGTTGGGTCAGATGGTATCCTAATCAATAGTCCTCTCAAAAGGTACAAACTGTTATTTGAATCTTACTTTTAAAAGGTCTACAATGTCATGATTAATGAATTAAGGAGGAAAGGATGGCGAGGCCGGTAGAACATCATCGATTTGGGGATTCTTGAGGTGTGGAACCATTGTAATTGAAAAATAAACTACGATGAACAAGTGAAGAGAATACTAATGAGGTTTAATGAAAGAAAATCAAACCAAATAGATAAGAATCCAATTATAAAATGGGAAAGAGGCTCAAACCAAAATACACCCCAAAAGGTTATCACTAACAAAAAAAATCGAAGCAGTGTAGACGTTTTAGCACACAAATGCAAGTTTTTATACCAATCCATGTGAAAACTACTCTAATACTTAGTTATAATCTCGATAAATGTGTAGAAATATGTTATCGATTAAGTGTCTGATAAGAATTGATGCAACACGTGACTAATTAAGTTAGCGATATTCTCGTTTAACTAGAAGACCAATTCAGTAGTCGTTACCTAACAATTAGGTAGCAATAGTTTGTTCATTCCTATTCTGTAGCAGTACCTATTCTGTAGGACTTAGTTGCTAGTTTAGTGGTCTTTATAGTTATGCTTTAGTCTATAAATAAGGTATGTAATCAAAGTTTTTAAGTAGTACAAAATATGAAGAGCATTTCATCCTTTTCACATTAAAAAGCTGTAGCTTTTTTGTCTCTATTTTTTCTCTGTTTTTTATGCTTGTTGCCTTATCTACTGCTATTTCCAACAATTTTGGTATCAGATCCCAGGTTTGATCAAGTTGGGCGTAACATTTGTACTTCTTTGGATATTTGTTGCAACCCTAGTGTTTGTTAAAAAGCTTTAAAGAGCAATAATGAATTTTCTCAATGTTACACAATCTCAATCCTTGGTGCCAATTTTCAATGGAGAAAATTATAGATTCTGGAGCATTAAGATGAAGACGTTTTTCATCTCATAAGACTTGTGGGAGTTGGTTGAGTCTGGTTTTGTAGACACAACAGCGGATGTAAAGGAACTGCACAAGAAAGATGTGAAGGCTCTGCTTGTTTTGCAACAAGCTGACGGAAGCTATTTTTCCAAGTCTTGCAAATGCCACCAAATCGAATGATGCTTGGGTAATTCTGAAACAAGAGTTCTATGGGGATAACAAAGTAATTATGGTGAAACTTTAGACGCCGCGTAGAGAGTTCGAAACACTCTTTATGAAAAGTAATGAATCTGTACAAGATTTCATTTCTAGAGTTTCGATTATAGTAAATCAAATGAAGACCTTTCGTGATAGTATTTTTTATCAAAAGGTTATCGAAAAGATTTTATGAAGTCTTCCCACTAAGTGGAATCACGTAGTTACTGCTATTGAAGAATTCAACAAGGATATGAGTAACTATTCTATGAATGACTTAATGGGCTCTCTTTTAGCTCATGAAAATAGGATGAACAGGGCAGAAAATAAGAACGTGGAACAGGAATTTCAGTCAAAGGTGGATCTTTCTAAAGAAAAATCTGGTGAAGGTGGTTCTGGATATGCAAGAAGAGAATGAGGATGAGGACGAGGAGGTTATCGTGGTCGAGGAAGAGGACGCGGTCGAACTGGTTGGGGTCACCAAAATGGTGGTAGAGGCAAGCAAGTACAAGATCATCAAGGTAAGCAATGTTATTCGTGTAAGCAATATGGTCATATTTCACAAAACTGCCCAAACAAGTCTCAACAGCAAGCCAACTTTGCTAAACAAGAACAAGAGGAAAGTAATTTATTTCTTACTTGTATGGAACCTAAAGGGAGTATGAATGATATATGGTTTCTAGATAGTGGTTGTAGTAACCATATGACAGGAGATAAGACTTTATTTTGCGACTTTGATGAATCTACGAAGTCAAAGGTTCGACTTGGTGACGACAAGGCATTCCATATTGAAGGTAAAGGGAGTATTAGAGCAATGACTAAGTCAGGTATTACAAAATCAATTAGTGATGTTTACTATTCACCTGATTTAGCTCATAACCTGTTAAGTGTGGGTCAGATGGTTAAAAAAGGATATTATGTTTTGTTTGAGAATGATGTGTGTGAAATTAGAAAAAAGGATATATCTGATCAGCCTATTGTTAAGATTCATATGACTAAGAACCGGATGTTTCCCCTTGATCTTTCATGTTTGAATGAATGTGTATTGGTTACTACGGTTAAAAATGATTCCAAACTTTGGCATTTATAGTATGGACATTTGCATTTTAATCGGATAAAATTATTAAATCAGAAGCGTATAGTGGTTGATTTGCCATCAATACATTGCATTGATGATGTATGTGAAGTTTGCATTTATGGGAAGCAACACAGGTTACCATTTCCGGTTGGAAAAGCTTGGAGAGCTAAGAAGCCCCTTGAAATTGTCCATGCTGATATATGTGGTCCAACAAGAACATTATCCTTCAATAAGAGTAGATATTTTTTACTCTTCATGGATGATTATACTCGTATGAGTTGGGTGTACTTCCTTTCTTACAAAATCAGAAGCTTATGAAAAGTTTCAGGAGTTCAAAGCCTTTGTGGAAAAGGAAAGTGGGCAGGTCTTGAAAGTTTTTTGCATTGTTAGAGGGGGAGAGTTCTTATCCGACGAGTTCACCTATTTTTGCAAGAAAAATGGGATTTAAAGGCAGCTAACAGTGAGAAAACCCTCAAAACAGAACGGTGTTTTCGAAAGAAAGAACCGAACGGTGGTGGAGATGGCTAGAAGCATGTTAACTGAGAAAAGGCTACCTAATATTTCTGGGCTGAAGCAGTAGCTACATCAGTATTTCTTCTCAATATATCTCCAACCAAGGCTGTCCGAAACATGACTCCCTATGAAGCTTGGTGTAATCGAAAACCCAATGTAAGTCATTTAAATATTTTTGGTAGAATTGTTTATTTTATTGATTGACTCTAGTGATCGTTCGAAGCTTGATAAAAAGAGCGAGAAATGCATCTTTGTGAGGTATTGCGATGAAACCAAGGGTTATCGGTTGTATAATACAAAAAATGGAAAACTTATTATTCGTCGATATGTTGTATTCGATGAAAATGGCTTTTGGAATTGGGAAGGAGAACAAGATCAATAAGTGCCATTTGTTGAGGATGTAGCCGAGCCAACACAAGAAACGGAGAATCAAATATCGGCTCAGCATTGTCCATCATCAAGTTCATCTGAGAGGTTTTCTCTAAGGGATACAACATCATCGAGCTCATCCAGAAGGTCTACTCCAAGCAATTCAGAAATTGTGGGCAACAATAATTCAGATTCCACTCCGAGTTCTAATAGTCCTCCTCGTAAGTATCGATCTTTAGCCGAGATTTATGAATCATGCACTTTTGCTTTATTAAGTGCAGAGCCTGTCAACTATGAAGAAGCACAAGGGAAAAAGGAATGGGAGTAATCTATGCAAGAGTAAATTAATGCAATTGAAAAGAATGGAACGTAGGAATTATTAGATTTGCCACCCGGGAAGAAAGAGATTGGAGTTAAGTGGGTCTACAAGGTGAAATGCAATCCTGATGGAACCGTGCAAAAGTTTAAATCAAGGCTCGTTGCCAAGGGGTATGTGCAACAACAAGGTACTGATTTCTTTGACAACTTCTCTCCGGTTGCAAGATGTAAAACCGTTCGATTATTTTTGGCAATAACTGCTTAATATAAATGGCCAGTGTTTTAGTTTGATGTTAAGTCTGGATTTTTAAATGGTTTTCTGGAAGAGGAGGTGTATGTGGAACAACCACGAGGGTTTGTTATCGAAGTCCAAGAAGAGAAAGTGTAGAAGCTTAAGAAGGCGTTGTACAGTCTCAAGCAAGCTCCGAGAGCATGGTATAGCAGGCTTGACATATATCTTCATCAAAATAGCTTTCATAGGAGTGATAGTGAGCCGACATTATATGTTAAGGTGTCGTGTACCGGAGAAATTATAATTATATGTGTTTATGTAGATGATATTATATATATACTTCCTCGTCTAACACTCTTATTCACGAATTCAAGGAGTGTATGATGGGTGAGTTTGAAATGTCAGATTTGGGACTGCTGCATTTTTTTCTTGGGATTCAAGTACAACAAACAAATTACGGCATCTTCATTTGCCAAGAAAAATATGCAAGGGATTTGCTGAAGAAATTTAACATGAGTAGTTGCAAAACTTCATCTGCCCCTATGGATACAAATGCAAAATTATCATTGGAAGATGGAACATGCAAGGCCGATGAAAGATTTTTCCAAAGTACGGTTGGCGGATTGATGTATCTCATAAACTCTCGCCCGGAGGTAATGTATGTGGTTAGTTTAATCTCAAGATTCATGCACAATCCTTCTATGCATCATCTTGGAGCCGCTAAGAGAATCTTCGCTATATCCGAGCAACCAGTAGCTATGGGATTTGGTTTAAATCAACTGTTGAGTTTAATTTAGTTGGTTTTACTGACAGTAATTGGGCAGGTTTTGTGGATGATCGGAAGAGTACAAGTGGTTATTTTTTTAGTATAGGTTCGGGAGCTATATCTTGGATCTCAAAGAAGCAAGCAACTGTTGCATTATCGTCGTGTGAAGTAGAGTACACAGCAGCAACATCGACAGCATGTCAAGCTATTTGGATGGGCAAAATTATGGAGGATTTGCACCAAGTTCAAACCGGACCAACGAAGATTTATTGCGATAACAAAGCTACAATTTTAATGACAAAGAATTCGATTTTCCATTGAAGAGCGAAACACATTGAGATCTGTCATCACTTCATCATAGATGTGGTTGCAGAAGGAAAGATCGTGGTAAAGTATTGTCCAACAAATGAACAAGTTGCGGATGGATTTACAAAGGCACTTTCATATCCGAAGTTTGTGAAGTTTCTATCCTCACTCATTGTTTCCAGTTTTGCATCAAAGGGGAGTGATAAGAATTGATGTAACACGTGACTAATTCAATTATCGACATTCCCGTTTGACTAGAAGACCAATTCAGTAGTCATTAGCTAACAATTAGGTAGCAGTAGTTTGTTAAGTCCTATTTTGTAGCAGTACCTATTCTGTAGGACTTAGTTGCTAGTTTAATGATCTTTATAGTTGTGCTTTAGTCTATAAATAAGGTATGTAATCAATGTTTTTAAGTAGTAGAAAATATGCAAAGCATTTCATCCTTTTCACATTAAAATGCTGTAGCTTTTTTGTCTCTGTTTTTACTCTGTTTTTTATGCTTGTTGCCTTCTCTACTGCTATTTCCAACAGTGTTAAGAGAAAACCACCTAAAAAAACCAAAACTATAAAATCTCTCAAAACTTATGCAAATGAATTTAAATAGGGGTAGAACAAATACTACTAACAAATTTTAAATGAGGACTCATGAAGGATTTGGTGAGAAAATGTATGAAAAAGATTATGCTTCTCAATGATGATGGGAGAAAACTACGAGAAGAGAAAAAAGTAAAGTTAAAGCACATGGATAAAATGCATGGATTTTACACGTTTTAAACCCAGGTTCAAAAACTAGAACACCGTTATGTGTTACGAAGTCTTCACTTACACGATTCTTTCCTTTAATGCATGCAAAACCATTGCTGAAGCGAATGGCTTCTTCACTGGTCACAAGCAAGACCAAAAATTTTAACATTTATAAAAGAAGAAAAATTCCCAAAACTATGTCAATAAGGTTCGTTGTCTCAAAAAACTTTTATTAGTGATCATCTAAATAATATATGAAGATTTAAACATCATGATCAAGGTTTATCGCATACATAGAATGGAAATGAATAATCATATGAAGTCTTAAAGAAATTTTACGGCTAATAATGTAGGGTGAATTAGATAAAACTATTGAGAATTAACCCAAATGAAGATGTTTGAGCTTTGCACGATTAAATCACAACCAAAGTTCAGCGAAAAACACCCCTTTTGGAAAAACTATTAATATGGAAAATTTTCATTTTCCTTGAAAATATAATATTTTCTACTAATACATTTTTCTTTTGTAAATAAGCAATTTTGATTAAAATCATTTGGTCTCATATCCTTAGCGTTATCCAATTTTGGATAAATAAGGAACATCGTTTATCAAATTCTTTTTCAAGTGGAAACTTTTACTCTTTAGAGAGAGGTTGGGGACTTCGTGTGTGTATGTGATATATATATATATATATATATATATATATATATATATATATATATTAGTCATACTCTTGTGCGGACTAGTACGCATTTTAAAAGTGCGAACCGGACATGTGTCACCTGGCGGTGAGCCCAAAAAAGAGAGAGAGTGCATATAATTTAGGCGATAATTTCTAGGTGCATCGTTAGGTGACACATGTTCGGTCCGCACTCTTAAAATGCGGACTAGTCCGCACAAGAGCAGTACTGTATATATATATATATATATATATATATATATATATATATATATATATATATATATATATATATATATACAGTACTGCTCTTGTGCGTACAATTCGAATTTTTAGAGTGCGGACCGAAGTTGTATCACGTGACGGTGAGTCCAGAAAAGATAGAGAGAGTGTACTTATAATTTAGCCGATAATTTTTAGGCGCACCGTCAAGTGATACGTGTCCGGTTCGCACTCTTAAAATACGGACTGGTACGCACAAAAATAAGACTGTATATATATATATATATATATATATATATATATATATATATATATATATATAAGAGAGAGAGAGAGAGAGAGAGAGAGAGAGAGAGAGAGAGAGAGAGAGAGGGGATCAAGTGAGGTCATCAGTTTGAGGATCCAGTTTGAAGACCATTTTTGATAAAATAGTTAAAAAAATATTTTTGGCGTGATTTTTTTTTATGATTTTTAAATATTTCAGTAAGACCATCAAAAAAAAATCAGCTCAATGAATTTTCTTGCTATTTTAACAAAATCGGATAAACTTTATCGATTTTTAACAGCTTGAAAATAATTTAAAACTCACAAAGTTTGACCGATTTTTTTAAAATAGTGAAAAAATGTATTTTGAGCTGATTTTTTTTATGATCTTATTGAAATGTTTAAAAATTATAAAAAAAAACAGTTCAAAATAATTTTTTTTACTATTTTAAAAAAATGTTTCTCAAACTGAGACCTCGCTTGAGCGTTTTCTCTCTCTCTCTCTCTCTCTCTTTATATATATATCCATATAATAAGATGGAATTGTTTTTGAAATCCTAAAAATGTAGGAGCACAATAACGCTCCTGATTCTCTAAGAGAAAATGAAGGGCCAAGATTGACTCTTCAATTTCATTCCCCAGCCCATTTTTCATGATCCCGCCCAAGACTGCCTCGATCAAATCATTGTCCTTTGTTCATCTCTCTCATCCTTATCTAACTTTCTACAATCTCTCACAAGACTCCCATCCCATTTCCAATCACCTCATCCTTCAGCGTCATTCCCCATCCTAAAAATGTAGGAGCACAATAACGCTCCTGATTCTCTAAGAGAAAATGAAGGGCCAAGATTGACTCTTCAATTTCATTCCCCCGCCCATTTTTCATGATCCCGCCCAAGACTGCCTCGATCAAATCATTGTCCTTTGTTCATCTCTCTCATCCTTCTCTAACTTTCTACAATCTCTCACAAGACTCCCATCCCATTTCCAATCTCCTCATCCTTCAGAGTCATTCCCTATTCTCTTACAAACCCTCCTCCACTTTGGCTCTCCCATGAAATGGTGAATCTTCTCTTTTTCCAAACCTTTGCAGGTTTCGATGGTATGTTCTCATTTATCCCCTTACCCCGTGATTTAAACCCCTACTATTTGGTGTTTTTAACTTTGACACTAAAAGAGATGGAGTCATGTTGATTTTTTCATCATATGATCTATTGATTTGTTCTATTGGGTATATGGATTTTAAACTTTTTGTCTTTGGCAATGGAATTTACGGGTTTTAGGGTTTCTTCAATTTCCCCCAAATTTTAGGGTTTTTTCCCACAAATTTTAGGAGTTTCTTTATTTCTAGATTTGAGGCATTTTTGTTTTATTAATGTACTCACGGTGAATACTTGAGGATTAGTTCACTATTAATAATTTGAGGACTTTCTGGACTGGTGAATACTTCTTCTCAGGTAAGTGGTTTGACACAATTAATGTGCACATGGATTTTTCTCTGTATTTAACTTTACTATTAAATTTGTAGACATATACTAAAATTTGGTTTTAAATATTAATTACATGAAACTTTTCATTAATTATGTTGAAGGTTGTTTTTTTGTACTTGGGGACTGTAAATCTTAGTCATATGAACATTCACGAACAAATCTTGATTGTTTTTTCACACACTGTTGAATATTAAATTGGTACTTTGGGGCATTATTATATTGGTACTTTCCATATTTCTCATTTTCTTAGTTTCTTCATAGTAGTTTTTTAGTTATTCTGAGGTAATATCAGTAGTATGTGCATTTGGCAGTTAAGTTATATTCTCATTTCCTACTTTCTTTCCACACATACCATACTCTGTTTTGACCATTTCTTTTAAAACATTTACGTTTTAGATTTTGTAATGGTTTTTTTACTAATCTCAATTTACTTTTTGTTCATGTTTTGTTCAAAAATTGTTCAGGATGCTCATAATACATGGCATTCAAGAGAAATGGATCAAGTGAAGATGGTGAAACAATTCATAGTATTTTTTGGTATGATTAGTTTTAAAATAGGTATTAGTCATTAAAATAAGCAATCTTACTTTTTCCTTTATAAATAGGGCAACCAAGGTAATTGATATGAAGTTTTTTGAAAGAAAGTCCCATATGAGAACCAATGGACGACCTTCTTTCCATGGAAATTTTACTACCTACTATGACGCTATTTAACAACCTTCTTTCCATAGAAATTTCCATAGACCTTTTCACAGTTTCACATATTATTTATTTGTTTGTATTAATTGGAATTTAAGTACACGGTTCTCCCAATTGTTCTTTTTATACAGTACACGGTGCTACCACTACACCAAATTGCTCCTTTAATTTGGTGTCACCTGATATTACACGTTGCTCTTTTAATTTTTATACAGTATACAATATATGTTTCTTTAATTAGGTGCTCCTTTAATTTTTATCCTGTATAAGGGATGAGGAGAGTTCTCATACTGCCAAGGAGTAGCAAGAAGGCAAGTTCCACTGAGAAATAGCACAGGGATGCACATACCAATAATGGTTCTAAGAACATCCTTTAAGTTACAGCCAAACACATGTCAGGAGTGAATATCGGCCAAAGTTAGGGGGAGGGTCCAAAATAGGAATGGATTCAAAACTGGTAGTAGTGCGGATGACTAGAATCATCAAACACTAAGGGTGTTTGTATTTGTGTTACAAAGAAAAATAGTTGCTAGGCATCATTCTGCCTGAGCACTTGCTGAAAATACCAAATAAAAATAAGCATCACTAAAGGAAAATAGCATATTCTACCAGTCATTTGCTGAAGCATCTTTAAGCTACACGGAGTATTAGTAGACATCTGCTCAAAATGGCATTTCATCGCAACAAGCAAATCAAACACTTATTTGATTGAATAAATGTTATTTATTAAGTGTTCTTCGATTTGTCTATTAAACCTTTATTCATACATTTTTATAGTATCTTCCTCATTTCAATAGACATATTATCTTTTCTTTGTGAAATTGTTTAGGGGATTAATATCACAAGCGCAACTAAGACACGTCAGTGGGATTATGCGCACGTGCTGTTTGACAAAATGGCCAAGTGAGAATTCAAATATCTATAGATGCACGAGTGTTATCCTGTTGTGGTATTTGAAATGAATTAATATAGGTTATGAAACTTTTGGACCATGAGATATCAAACAGTTTGTTTTATTTCTTTTATTTGGAGCATGAGATAGCAGCGGAACTATAATTTTATTTTATTTGTAGCTCAAATATTAAAGCCTCGCTAATTAGTATGATGTTTATTTGAGCTAATAATGATTTTTTTTGTGCAGTGCGATGTTTATTTGTGTTAATTTGGAGAAAAATTTAATACTCAAGCCCTTCAGTACATCACAAAGCAAATTGAGCTATCTTTGTTCATAGATCACATTTTGTTGTTTGAAGATAGTTCGCGAAGATGGTTCGTGGCATATTGCTATCAATGTGAGCATATGAGAAGAACAGGAATGCTAAAGTAACTGGAATGCTAAGTATTGTTTAAAACTAATTGTTTCTTTATTGTTTAAAAATGCTTCTTTATTGTGAGCAGATGAGATGAGCAGATGAGAAGAACAGAGACCTTAAATTGCATCTTTATTGTTTAAAACTAACGGGAATGCTAAGTATCCTTTAAAAGTTACTGATTAATTTTTGTAGTTTTGCAGATCTGATTAATTTTTATCATCATTTTTGCCGGTTCAATCGAAATTCTTACTCGGGTTACTATACCAAATTGACCAAGCTCTTCGAGAACACTGTGAAAGAGGTCCCTACCTTTTTTTGCCCTGAACAATATGCCACCTCCCCATATTTATTTTGCAATTCAAGATTCATTAAAATGTTGAGGTCGACTGCTCGAATGCTTCTTTTGATTTTGATTTTGAGAATGTACATGACTTCAATTTTAGTCCAGAGGCTCAATTTTTAACTTGATGAATATCTCTTTCATCCTTTTTTGCCTTTGTATCAGGTTCTGCCCAGATCACCATTGTGTGTCCACACTTTAGCCTCAACAGTATTGACTTGCAAATCAACTAAAAATGAAAAAAAAAAACATCTGATAAAGTCTTAATCTGCTCTTCCAGTGTTATCATTCCATCGAATGATTTCGATCTCACGTGATGAATCGATTTCCCTGGCGGTTATGCATTCAGGTGCCACTCATTTTGTTCTTAACTGGTATATAGGTGCCACTCATTTTTTCATGGACTCTCATGGGACTAGGTTTTTGCATTGCCAAAGGACACATTGGTGTCTCCTGCTCAAGACTACAAGGGATTAATTGTAAGGATGCTTCTAATGCCTCTTTTTTAATTGGATACTTGCATACTGAAAAATAACTGCTCATACACCCCATCGATTTTCAAGTAAGGACCGTGGGAGAAGAGATGCTCTACAATCCTGTCCCCATAAAATATGAGGTTACTATAAGGATGTAGTAAAACAATTGTCTTTCAATGCCGAAGTACTTTATTATGTTTGGTTTTTATAGTTTAATTTGGATTATACCGGTTGTCTGGTATATCTAAGACAGGTTTTTTCATGGCGGACTAGAGAACAACAATTTGATTATACTTTATTATGTATTTGTTATCATATGTAATGCAGAAACATGTAACTTTGGCTTATATTTTTAGTTTCTTCAATGCACTCATTATATTATTGAATATAGAGTCTCATGGTTTGTCAAAATATAACACTAGCTTTGCCACTTAAAACCCGTTGCGGACATCAAATTACTTTTATACAGAGTTTTGTTTTAAGTTTTTTACGATCTAGCTGTTTAAGAAGATCTTCCTGAATGGCAGGAGGCAAAACAAAACGAAAATCTTTAGAAGAACAACCAGAAAGTCAGGAGGCAAATCAGAGCGAAAAGCCTCTGAAAGATGACAACTATTGGAGAAGAGCAACCATAAATGAGAGAGGCAAAGGAAAGAAAAAGTCCTGTAGCAGTAGCGATTCGCAATAGCAACAACGCTCCTCATTAAACTTAAACTGTTAACCAGGTAACTGTCTCTCCCTCGGCAAACATTCGCAGCAGCAGCGATTCGCAGCTGCAAGCCAGCAGCGCCCCTCATCTCTCTCGAGTATTATCAAGGTATTCTCTTTGATGAGGTTGTTCTTGGAAGTACATTTGACAGGGTACAACACATGCTTCTTATATGAGATGTTTTTAGAATTAGCCTCGGTTAACGTTCTCGAGTAAGGTGTTTTTAGAATTTCAAGCTTCAACTGTGCATACTTGATTCTAATTTGAATCTGTGCATAATGTTGTGACCTCTCACTAAATTATGGTTAACTACTTGAACATATGAACATATGCACAACATTTGAATCTGCGAATATGTTCTTCATTTTCGAACACAGTTAAATGTTGTTTATTTAGTATGCACAGATCTTTCTACTCTTCATACCAGTGTAATGAATCTTTCACTTTTTCATTGAATGTTGTGTATTGTTTAATTAGAATCAAATTAGAACCACGAAATTAGATAGAGGTATGCCATGTTGGTCATATAGTGCATGATACAAATTTAAATTGTGCTAATCTTATGAATACTTTTATTTATGGTAGGTCATGTAAAGATGAAAATAAGGGAAATCAATGTTGTCACTTTTGGTGATCGATAGAATTATGTACTCAACTGCCTCTTTTGGTGATGATGCTGATGATATCAAGACCAATGGAGGTGAAGAAATTAATGATGGATTTTTTCCTCAAAAGCCTCAGTTATAGCTACAAACTGTCGATCCCATAAGGGAGTTGGGGTTTTCGGTGTGTGCATAAGGCAATGATATTTGGCAAAGTTGGGCAAGCACCTGTGCAGAAGATCTCAAGAAATGGTCGAACTATAACCATTTTTATATTTGGGACTGGGGGAATTTATGACCAAAGAATTATAGGAGCTAAAGACGTGCCAAAACTAGCTTAATGGCATCGAATTGTAGTGCACAATGAAACACTTGGAGTGTATTCAGTTCAACAACTTGCTAAAATGTAATTATGGAAGAGTACATTTATCGGAGTTTATTTCCATTTCTTTCTTTCTTCTGTAAATATGGTTGAATGCATATGTTTTTTATTTGAATTTGTAAAATCTAGATTTCTTCCGTTGCATGAATTGTAATTTTGGATGCTTTAACAGTAATTGTATTTTTTCTTAATATTTAATATATCCAATTCCTTTTTTAAAATTTAGATTTATTTTGTTTACAATTTTGTTGGCATTTTAACAGAAACGATATTTTTTCTGTTTTGTGATTACCTACTTTCGAAATTTTTGCCGTTCCGCAATTATGCTTTTTGTTAAAAAATTTCGCCGTGCCTTCAGCTAACATTTTCGCCGATGTAATAATGTAACAGTTAATAATATATGTTGACAGTTATATTAACTACCACACAATTAGATATATGGTGTAAAAGAGTTAAGTTACATGTAACATTTATGCAAAAATATATGTTGGGAACAATATATCCCTGTTTTGTTGGGGAACAATATTTTTGCCTTTTTGCGAGTACTTTCAAAATTTTCGTTGTTTCGTGATTACGTACTTTGGAAATTTTCGCTGTGCCTTCAGGCACGGGTATCCGCTAGTATATATATATATACATATTGAGCTCTCTCTCTCTCTCTCTCTCACACACACACACACACATCAGTAGTGAGCTACGGGACAAAAACAACATTGTTGTTTAAACGCCTTTGTGTGTGAGAGAGAGAGAGAGATGATCCCCATTCCAAGAACTTGCATGCAGTTCATGAAAAGAATACAAATCTTTTAAAAAATTCTATGGGAGATGAGTATTTTTGGGGATTTATAATACGAAGAACGTATTTTCAGTGAGATCCTTGGGAAGATTATACTTAAATTTTTTTAATAATATATACATGAAATTATATAATGTATGCACAGAAGTTTTAATGTATACTTAGTTTTTAATTATACATGAAATTTTATAATGTGTTCAAAGTTTTTGGTAATGTACCCTACAAGATACTTTTGATGTCAATTCGTAATATTTTTTATAGCAAAGTATTCTTAAGTCATTCATAAATAAATTTAAAATTTTAAAGGATTTTTGAAATATTTTAAACATTTAAGTTCACTAATTTTATTTTTATAGAAGTACACGTTAGTGGCATAATAAATAGACCTAATAATAAATTTTCGTTAATCATCTAATAATTATCAACAAGGGACATAATAGTAAATTACGGTAATTTTGTTTTGTTCTTAATACTTTTGTAACAAACTATAGAACCTATTATTTTTTGAAAGAAATGAGAAGAGCCAATTGAAAGAAGTTAAAAGTTCCTTGTTCTTGCTGGCAAGGGATTAGACTCAGAAGCTATATAATATTACCCCCAAAACTTACGTTCTTGGCCATCTTTTGTTAACTAATCTCTTCCCATTATACACTGAGTAATGCTACACATACAAACTTTTAGTATCAAATCCAGTACCGAATGTGCTTTAAATGTATTGTATTATAGTGCGTTCCACACTTTAAATGGTGGGATCTACACTTTGTTACAAATATTCAAAGCATATTCGATACTACATATGTACTAAGAGTAGGTGTATGTATCTTTGTTCTTATACTCTTGGCCTCGTAATTTTATGTCATGCGTTAATTTTTGTTGTACTACTATTTTGCATTGGTGCCCTAACTATATACTTGTTTTGAAAAATTTGTTAATTTTTACATATGACCTAATATGATTGTTTAGTATTAAATATGAACTTTTAGTGTTATTTTATATAATATTTAAATAATTATTTAATAGTATACTGGTTGAGTAGTTTCAAAATACTTAACCACCTCAATTTCTGAATCCGCCACATATCATACTCGCAATCAAACGAACAGGAGGGTGAGAGCATCAAGGACCTAACAAATAATAATATTTGAATTTTTATTATAGAAATTTACATAAACCATGATCCGAATGCTCATGAAATTTGGTGACCCACTCCAATGTTAAAGGATCCTCGTTGGAGAAATCAAAGAATTCATCAACATTGAAGCTAAATTTTCCATCATCCTCCCCACAATTCACGGAAATGTCATTTTGTCTGGTCACCTTTTCGCTAACCTTCTCTTTCACCCTTCTTTTCTGAACTTTGGATTCATCTCTTGCTGTTGAGCCTTCATTTTGTTTCTCCTTCTTTATTTTTTTGCTCAAGTGAGAATTCCAATAGTTCTTGATCTCATTATCTGTTCGACCTGGTAACCTTCCCGCAATTAATGACCACCTATAGACAAAAAAGAAGTTAAATTCCAACTATGAATATCTTATACCAAGCAAACAACTCTTTATTTTATATAAAGTAATGGTTAACATGCAAGCAAATTTGTACAATTCCTCATTACAAAATGACTTGACAATCAATCAAATAAGAATCTTAAGGTACTGCCATTTATTTATGATGTTGAGTTGATATAAGAGTTTAAAAAATGTACAATTAAGAGTGGCATTTTTCTATTAAGGTGTGTTTGATTAGGGTGGGTGGAAAAAAACATGAAAAATGTTCAAAATGTGTATTGTCGAGTTGTACTTTAGACAAAGCTTCTAAGGAAATTTTACACAACCAAACATACAAAAAAAAACCTCTTTTATCCTCATTTTATTAAACACACAAAATAAAAAAGAAAAACAAATCCATGATAAAATTTTTTTTTTTTTTCTTTTTCATTATCTATTAAACACACCTTTAAATAAATTAATTATCACACAAAATACTAACCTGTTTCCAAGGAGTTTGTGAAGTCTAAGGATCAAATCCTCCTCTTGGTCTGATATATTTCCTCTCTTGATGTTGGGTCTTAGATAATTCATCCATCTTAGCCTACAACTCTTGCCACATCTATTAAGGCCTGCAATTATACTCAATTTTCATATACATATATATATATATATATATATATATGATATACGTACACTTAGTGATATATTAACGAAAATTTTCGTTATGATTTGTTCTTCAATTTAACTAACCTGCTTTTTCTGCTATACCCTTCCACCTTTTTGCACCATTGATCTCAATTGCTTCCGCCAATTTTCTATCTTCTTCAGCTGTCCATGCTCCTCTGTTAACTTCTCTCTTACTAGTCTCATTCATCACTGAGGCCATTCAACTTTCTCTTATGTGTGTGTATGTGAAAGAAATATTTGCATGAGCGCAACTCAACGCAACTACCGTATATATATATGTGTGTGTGTGTGTTGTTAAGGTATAAGGAATCTACATGATTTAAAAATGAGAGGGTTAAAAAGGTTAGGACTTGCTAAATACTAGTAAGACAAAGGCTGCTATAGGTTGAGAAAAATGTTCTAATAAAGTTCGGCGATAGCATATTATTACTAAAGCTCCGGGTTAATTGGATTTCTCTTCAGTTTGAGTTTCGATAGCTGTAAATAATTTGAGAGTCACCAGTTGGAAATTGATATGCGAGTAGAGATTAATCGAGATATGTGTAAGTTGATCCGGACACCTTATCATACCTCTAAATAGAGAAATAAACCAAAAAAAAAAGGCTCGTGTGATTATGCAATTTAATCAACTACCCATGTCGAATAGGTTTGTCATATAGTGATAACGCATGGTAATTTTCATATACAAAAGTTTTTACCTTTTTACATGTGTAAATTTGGCAAAGAAAAGGGTTGATATAAACAAGATAAAATAAGAGTAGGAATAATTGTACTGAGTGTAACTTTATATATGATTGTGAATAATATTCTTTAAATAGGGTTGTGGCCTATTTGTATTTTTTTAGAATTCTTTTCAATAGCTCATTATTGATCTAATTAGACTGATATGTATTGCCAATTTTTATATTATAATTATCTTTGCATAATTATTATCATTTTTTTTCATTGGATTTACTCTGTGGCAAATAAATGATTGTTTCGTCATTTTCGATCGTTTGGGAGTGTAAGAGAAGAGAAAAAAAATGAAAATTTTAAAAAAAAGTTCCCTTCCTTTCTTTCCAAAACTTTTCTTCCAAATCGGAAAGAAATGGAAAAAAATGAAAGTTTTCTAAAGAATGTACCTTATTTTCCTTAAAAAATTTATTTTCCTTTCAACTCCCAAATACTGGAAAAGAAAATTATTTTATTTTTCTTCGTAAATCATTTCTCCTCTCTTCCTTTCTTTTCTCTCTTATAAATTTTCCTTTCTTTTCTTTTCTTTTCTTCCCTAATAAAACTTTCCTTTCCTTTCCTTCATCTAAAACAACTCCCAAACAAGTTGTTAAAGTACAAAATAAATGAGTGTTAACACAATTTACACTTGAGCGATTGTTTGACAATTTAAAAGATAGTGCGTTATGTGTTTTCGGGATTCTAATGGAATATGTCCGGGGCTAAATTGGCACAACTGAAATCCGTGACAAAATATGTTCTGACAATTTTGTTAGTCACATATTTTGCAACGCTTTCTACCCATCATCACATTTTTGGAGCTCCATGTGAACACTTAAATGGGCGCCGTATATATTTTTCCAAAAAAACGACTTAAAGAAAATGTGTTCTAGTAATATTTGATACAAAACTGTCAATTAGGTTATCAAACTATATTTTTTTAATAAATCTTTTTTCAATTAATAACATTGCTAATTCATTTTAATGTGCTAAGAAATTAAAGTTTAAAGTACTAAACAAGAACAATAATAACCCAAATTAATTACACAAGATTATTTTAAAGTACTACAATATAAGCAGCTGAGGTGAAACAAACATATCCTTAATCTAACAAAATTTATATAATAGATTATTAAGAAAAATAACATAAACATGTAAGATTAAAATAAAAAAGGAACACACGAGTACAATTAGATGAAGGGGAAAGTACTCTTAGGTCCCTCACAAATAAATTTTAAATATTAAAGTAATTTTGACAAATTTTAAACACTTAGGTCCACTAATTCTCTTCTTATACAAGTTCACGCTAGTGGCATATCAAGTGGACCTAATTGTAAATTGTCCTTAAATGTTTAAAAAATATTATCAAGGACCTAAATGTAAATTGCCTTTTAAATGAATGTGTGTTAACCCCACTCCAACAAAATATCTAAATCGGTGTTATATATACAGTTTGAATAAAGCTATGCACACATTGTTTCAACCCGACCACAATGCAATAAATGTCAAACACATGCTAATTACGATTTTCAATTTACTTGCCGTATAATTTTCGTATCATGTTTCTTTCTTTGAAAGAACGCAGAGTTTTTTAGATTTGAGGGCCACGAATAGACTGGGAGTTTACATATTTCTCCTATATGTTTTCCAAGTTACCCTTCAGATATATGGTCCTTGTCGGTGATAAAACTTCAACGTGACCCTACAGAAAATTATTGTGTCCATGCATATCATTGTCTCATCATGCATTATTACATATGAACTCCCCCATTGCCTAAGGAAATATTCTCAAGATCAACGGTCCTCACGTGTGTTGGAAATTAATGTCACGTAACGAAATTAATTATTTAATTTTAGTTTTATTAAATTTTGAATTTTTCATAATTGTGGTCTTGATAAATATTAGATAATTAATTAGGAATGTGATAAATAAAGATATTAAAAGATTTGGGTGAACCTTATCCGTTAGTCACATGATGGTTAGTGGCATTAGTGGGAGACTTGGAAAGAGTCCCACCTCTGCTAGGATTCCGGCCCTCTTCCCCTTATAAATAGAGACTTCTACACCATCTAGAGTTATCTCAACACACTGTTTCTAAGGAGGGAGAGAAAATCCGAAATCCGTTTTTCTCATTCCGGGCTGTTTAAGAAAGGAATTAAATGAGCATTCAAGTCACTTTAATCCGTTCAACAACGATGGACAAAGGTCAGTTTTTAAATCGTATTTTTAAGGAATTTTCGATTATGTGATTGCACGAAGATAAACATCCTGGATTCATGTCAAAACTGTTTTATTCGTGATGTAACCTTACGATTCATATTCGAATTTGTGATTAACAAAACAGTATGGTTTATAACATGTGGTATTAGAGCTTTCGATTTATAATCTCATGTTTTCCGTTAATGAAAATTTCTTTATAACATTCTGATTTATGATCTTTTGGAAATCTGGAAATCTAGAATTTTTTTTTTCTTTCTGGAAATCTGGAAATTTTGGTAAATCTGAAAATTTTGTTTTTCTGGAAATCTGAAAATTTAATTTTTCCGGAATTTTTGCTAAATCTAGAAATCTGGAAATTTTGATAAATACGATAATCGTACATATGGTAATTCAAATTTGTGTTATGATATTAAGAACGAAATTGCTTTTGTGCATGAAACCTTCTGCGACGTCTTTTTTCTGTCATTAAATCTGCTCTTAAAGTGTGTCTGAGATTTTCTGTGACGTTTTTCTTCTGTCGCCAATACTCACTAGTGAGAATAAAGGGTCAAAACTTGCTCGGAATTTTAGGAAACTGACATGGTGGACTGAAAACGTCAAAATAAACAAAGCCCATTGTAAACAATGGGCACCACCTTACTTTTGCGTTTTGACGTTGTTAAGGCGCTCAAAACCCCGTTTTTGCCATTTTAGGAAATAATCTCGGGGCTCATAACTCTTTACAGAAAATTGATATTAACGTTCCGCAAAAAGTTTTGATTTTCTGGCATGTTTTACTTCAATTCCATGGTGAAAACTCATTTTTTCCATTTTTGGCAAAATTCATGTATTACGTGTTTTTATAACTGAGCAATTATGTTTTTGAGGCATTCGAGCTACTATTGGTATCTTTGTGATTACTGATAGATTACATATTATAGTTAATATTAATGCATGATTAACTATATTTAAGTTGAGACATGTAAACAACTATTCATTTGAGTTAAGTCAAAGGCCAAACACAGGCTGAGACTGCATGTACGAATAATATACTTACATTCATTAAAGACTTATTCTAATGTTAGTTATAAAATTGGATTGAGGCGCAACACATGCTAATATCTGAATTGAACAACATTATAACTAGTTTTGTAAAAACAGAATAGTTGACATTAAGTCCATTAATCATGGTATTAAATGAATTAGGCAACAAACACAAATGCCAAAATTATGGGACCATGATAAATGAATTATAGGGTAATATATCTTTACAATTTGAATATTATGTGATGATTAACACAGATTCCGTGATATTCAGAATGTAAATGAAATATGCCAAAATTTCAGTCAACAATTTAATATTCGACCCTTGCAATTTTGTTGTGTGTGAAATTTAAATTTGTGAACATTGTTATTAATTGCAGTTCCCCTTAACCTGTATTCGCAAGCTCAATCCTATTCCAAATTTGATGGAACTAATTTTTCTGAATGGAATGAGCAAATTGAGTTCAGCCTAGGGGTTCTTGACCTGGAGATGGCAATTATGTGTGATGAACCCGCTGCTACTACTGATACCAGTAGCGAGGATGAAATTGTTGTCCATGAAGCATGGTCTCGATCCAATAGGTTGGCCCTAATGTTTATGCGAATGTGTGTTGCTGCTAACATTAAGACCTCCCTACCTGAAACTAAGAAAGAGAAAGATTATTTGAACAACATTAAGGAACGCTTTCGCACTGCTGATAAATACCTTGCTGGGAAACTGATGGCTGACCTGACCACTATGAGGTTCGATGGTACTCGAACCATGAATGAGCACATTATAGAAATGACTAATCTGGCTGCTAGACTTAGAGTTTTGGGCATGACAGTGGACGAGTCTTTTCTCGTTCAATTCATCCTAAACTCCCTACCTCCTGAGTATGGGCCTTTCCAAATCAATTACAACACTATAAAAGATAAGTGGAATGTAAATGATTTGCAAAGCATGTTGGTACAGGAGGAAGGAAGGCTTAATCAACAGAATGGCCATGTGACTAAAGGACATGTGGCAAATCTTACAGTCAAAGGAGCTGATTTTAAGAAGAAGTTCGGCAAGGGCATTAAGAAGGGTCCTGGGCCGTCTCATCAAGCTGAACCATCAACTGCTGCTGTGAAGAAGAAAAAGAACGACAAGTGTCACTTCTGTAAAAAGAAGGGCCATTTTCAGAGGGATTGTCATAAACGAAAGGCCTGGTTCGAGAAAAAGGGTAAACCCTTTATTTATGTTTGTTTCGAATCAAACTTTATTAATGTTCCTTCTAACACTTGGTGGATTGATTCTGGTTCTATGTGTCATGTTTCTAATTCGATGCAGGGCTTCATTTCGATCCACAAAACAAATCCAAATGAGCATTTTCTCTACATGGGCAATAAGGCAAAGGCTAAAATAGAAGCTGTTGGAGTCTTTCGCCTGATTTTAAGCACTTGATTTATTTTAGATTTGCAAGAAACCTTTTATGTTCCCACAGTTTCTAGGAATTTAATTTCTGTTTCTAAACTCGCTTTAGATGGTTTTGCAATTGAATTTAAGAACAATGGTTTTGGTTTGATTAAAAATTCTAATAATGTTGGTTCTGGATTTTTATTAGATGGTTTATATCGATTGAATCTTGAAATGAATTTTTCTGAAACTCTTGTGGCCCTGCATCCTAATGTTGGTACGAAACGTACAGTTGATGATGAAAAATATGCTTATTTGTGGCATAAAAGATTAGGGCACATATCCAGGCCGAGAATTGAAAGGCTCATTAAAGATGGAATACTCCATAACCTGGATTGGGCCAATTATGATGTATGTGTGGACTGTATTAAAGGAAAACAGACCAAACATACAAAGAAAGGAGCCACAAGAAGCACCCAGCTACTTGAAATAATACATACAGACATATGTGGACCTTTTGATATTCCATCCATTGGTGGAGAGAAATACTTCATCACCTTTATAGATGATTTTTCACGTTATTGCATTTTGTACATGTTGCATGATAAATCTCAATTTGTGAACGTCGTTGAAATATACATTAATGAGGTTGAGAGGCAATTAGGCAAAAAGGTGAAAATCATTAGATCAGACAGAGGTGGTGAATATTATGGTAGATATGATGAGTCAGGGCAACGCCCAGGCCCATTTGCTAAACTCCTTGAGAAATTAGGTATTTGTGCCCAATACACAATGCCAGGATCACGTTGGCAGAATGATGTAGCTGAAAGGCGTAATCGTACCCTTATAGAAATGGTTAGGGGTATGATAAGTAGGACACAATTGCCTACATTTTTTGTGGACACATGCATTAAGGACCGTTGTACACATCTTAAATAGGGTTCCTAGTAAGTCAGTTTCAAAAACCCCTTTTGAACCGTGGAAAGGATGGAAACCCAATTTAAGGTATTTACGTGTATGGGGCTGCCCAGCGGAAGCTAGAATCTATAACCCTCATTAAAAGAAATTGGATCCTCGGACATTATCTTGTCATTTCATCGGGTATCCAGAAAAGTCGAAGGGATATAGATTCTACTGTCCAAATCATACAACTAGAATCATAGAAACTGAAAATGCTAAATTCATTGAAGAAGGTGAAGTAAGTGGGAGTATAAAAGAGAGGGAGGTGATCATTCAAGAAGTCAGGGTACAAATTCCTATACCCAGAGTTCATAACATACCTGTTGTTCCTAATGAAGTTATTGCACCGGTCATTGACCCAATCAATAACAATGAACAACAAGTGAATGATCAACCGGCTGAACAACCACATAATGAGATTGTAACCGATGAAACTTTTGAAGCACCACAGGAAATGCCATTAAGAAGATCTCAAAGATAAAGGAGATCAGCAATTCCGGATGATTATGTGGTATACCTTCAAGAGACCGAATTTAACATAGGAGATATTAATGATCCAGTTTCTTATGAAAAGGCTGTAACTAGTGATGATTCAGATAAATGGGTCAATGCCATGAATGAAGAAATAAAATCTATGAATGACAATAAAGTTTGGGAGTTGGTCGAATTGCCAGAAGGACAAAAACGAGTTGGGTGCAAGTGGATCTTTAAGACCAAACTTGACTCAGAAGGCAATATCGAACGACATAAAGCTAGACTTGTTGCCAAAGGTTTTAATCAACGAGAAGGCATTGATTATAATGAGACCTTCTCTCCAGTTTCAAAGAAGGAATCACTAAGAATCATATTACCGTTGGTGGCTCATTATGATTTGGAGTTACACCAAATGGACGTAAAAACAACTTTTCTAAATGGGAGTTTAGAAGAAGAAGTCTACATGGCACAGCCACAAGGCTTCATAAAGGAAGGAAAAGAAAACATGGTCTGTATGTTAAAGAAGTCAATATATGGTCTAAAGCAAGTTTCTCGTCAATGGTACATTAAGTTTCACGATACCATTACATCCTTTGGGTTTAAGGAAAACATTGTTGATCGGTGTATATACCTGAAGATCAGTGGGAGTAAGTTTGTGTTTTTAGTACTATATGTTGATGACTTACTTATAGCCAGCAGTGATCTTGGTTTATTAAGTGAAACAAAGAAGTACCATTCTAAAAACTTTGAAATGAAAGATTTAGGTGAGGCATCCTTCATGATCGGGATAGAAATATCTTGAGATAGATCACGAGGAACATTGGGACTGTCTCAGAAAGCTTACATTAACAAAGTTTTAGAAAGATTTAGCATGCAAAGTTGTAATCCCTTTAATGTTCCACTTCAAAAAGGGGATAAGTTCGGCTTAAGTCAATTCCTTGGAAGTGATTTAGAAAGGGAGCACATGAAAGGCATGCATTATGCTTCGCTCATAGGGAGCTTGTTATATGCACAAGTCTGCACTAGACCGGGCATCCGTTTTGCTGTTGGGATGTTAGGCAGATATCAAAGTAATCCGGGGATTTACCATTAGAAAGCTACAAAGAAAGTGTTGAGGTACCTGCAAGGGACCAAGGATTACATGCTCACATATCGGAAGACTAATCACCTTGAGGTGATTGGTTATTCAGACTCAGATTTTGGGAAATGCCTTGACAGTAGAAAGAGCACTTCGGGTTATGTCTTCCTTATGGCTGGAGGAGCCGTTTCATGGAAAAGTGCTAAGCAAAGTGTCATTGCATCATCTACTATGGAGGCTGAATACGTAGCTTGCTTCGAAGCTACAAATCATGGATTATGGCTGCGAAACTTTATTTCAGGACTTAGAATTATGGAGTCAATATCTAAGCCGCTGAAAATTCACTGTGATAATGTCGCAGCAGTCTTCTTCTCGAAGAACGATAGGTATACTAAGGCTGTTAAGCATATTGAGATGAAATACCTATCAGTTAAAGAAGAAGTTCAGAAACAAAGAGTGTCAATTGATCACATCAGTACGCGTGATAACATAGCAGATCCTCTTACGAAAGGACTATCTCCGAAGACCTTTATGGAACATGTCAAAGAGATGGGTCTCGATTAGTTAGACTATGATTGCTATTTTGGCTTAGTTGTTTGACACCATTACTTGAATTCAATAAAAGTGTTTCTGATTTCTATTATTTCTATCTTTTGAGAAAGCATGCATATAATTATGAATTATTATTGACAGAAATAGTCCTAATTGAAAAGGGCATTATGAGGCCATTATGATACCTAATATTAAAGGCTTAGTTGAATGAAACATTGGTGTTGTGGTACATGGAAGGAACCTTGCTCTTGAATAGCATGGAACCGCCATGACTCACATCGGTGAATCATTTGATTTAGCAAACTGAATTTATCAATAATTGTGCACCTTATGATACCTAATTTATTTATACGAATTATTAAGATCAAGTGGGAGACTGTTGGAAATTAATGTCACGTAACGAAATTAATTATTTAATTTCAATTTTATTATATTTCGAATTTCCCATAATTGTGATCTTGATAAATATTAGATAATTAATTAGGAATGTGATAAATAAAGATATTAAAAGATTTGGGTGAACCTTATCCGTTAGTCACATGATGGTTAGTGGCATTAGTGGGAGACTTGGAAAGAGTCCCACCTCTGCTAGGATTCCGGACCTCTTCCCTTTATAAATAGAGACCTCTACACCATCTAGAGTCATCTCAACACACACTGTTTCTAAGGAGGGAGAGAAAATTTGAAATCCGTTTTTCTCATTCCGGGCTGTTTAAGAAAGGAATTAAAGGAGCATTCAAGTCACTTTAATCCGTTCAACAACGATGGACAAAGGTCAGTTTTTAAATCGTATTTTTTAAGGAATTTTCGATTATGTGATTGCAGTAAGATAAACATCCTGGATTCATGTCAAAACTGTTTTATTCGTGATGTAGCCTTACGATTCATATTCAAATTTGTGATTAACAAAACAGTATGGTTTATAACAACGTGGACTTCTGAAGGTATTGAACAATTATAATAGTACTTGCAAAGGCTATTTAATTTTCACATATTAAGGAGACGAGTGATGACCAACATAAGTATTCATGATTAAGAGGTGTGTATTTCAAAGTTAGGAGTTCGCTCCGTGTTGTATATTTTATAAAACCTAAAGCGTGGTGATTATTTCAAATTGAGTTGTTAAATTTTGCAGTTTAGACTCTTTCACAGCATTAGTACCTTCATGGGTAAGTTACAAAACATCCCATGCCTCTTTTGACGTGGTGCACGTCATTATGCATTTGAACTCATCAGGTGTGACAGATCCAGAAATAACACTTAATCCCTTAGAATTAAAAGATGACAATTTAAATTCTTCTTCAGTCCATGTAGTGTCAGGTTTTAAACTAATCACGTTATTATCAGTGATGGAGGGTGGTGTCCACCCTCTTTCAACCAAAATCCAGACACATTCATCAATGGCTTTTAATACAGATCTCATGCGGGCTTTCCAGTATGCATAGTTTGTCCTGTCAAAAACTAGCATTTTATTATATAACTTCTCCATTATAAACACACTTGTTTTAAAAAAATCAATTTTTCAAAAAATTGATATCTTAGAAAAATTTTGCCGAAAATTACACGGTAAAGTTGTGTAACTGGCTCTAATACCAATTTGATAAGAGTGCGCTTGCGTTCAAATATGGAAGTTATTTAATTAAACTCAGTTTTTATCAATTAAGTCCTAAACACGCATCTAGGTGTGATTGATGATGATCAGATCAAGCAAGAATATTCAAACACACACAAATGAGGAAAAATCCCCAAAGGGGCAAAACCTTTTATTTTCACTATAATTTTATAAGAAAACGGCTTACACGGATTACAATAAAAATATACAGTGACACAAAAATACCCTCGGGTGTCGGTTCTGTTGTCGGTGGCTGGAACAATCCCTTTCTAGTAGGGCAGCAATGAAGAAGAGAACGACTTCCTCACAAATTACTCTAGATGAGTAAATGATCCTCTTGAAGGTGTAAATATTCACACGCATATATGGTAATGGTTTTGTGAATCAAAAAGGTTTAAAAAACCTTAAAAAGATGAAATCTTATTCTGGACAAATTTCGCAGAATTTTGAGATTGCAAAAAGACTTGAAAAATGTGTAGAAGGAGAACGGATATTTATACAAATTGCGAGGCGGTGGCTCGTTCGAACGAGATAGTTATGTCGCTCGAAGGAAGGACATAAGTCATTCGAACGAGATCGCGCGACATGCCTATCTCGCGCAAACGACATTCAAAGTCGCTTGAGCGAGCTCTTCGTTCAAGGAAATTCGCTTCTACACTTAGAAAAAATAATGCATTTGATAAAAAATTAATTCAGACTTCAAAAATAATATTCAAAAAAATTCCCAAATATTTATGCAAATATTCAAAGCTCTAATAAAACATTTCACCGATAAAGTGTAGTGGAGTAGTGAGAATGAGCTGAGCAGCACGTCGCATGTAGTATGATGCACGTAAAGATAATGGATGCATTGATTCGGATAAAGTCCGTCGAGGTTGATCATGTTGACGTACCGAATGTAGCGATATCAAACATACAAACTGTGATCTAGGAGAAAATAGAAAATTCATAGATTCTACCCTTAACATTTATAAAATTATGTCCTTACAAAGATAGTTGAGGAAGGGGAAGAGGAAGAAAGTATTAGAGCAGGTAGTGCAATACTTTCTTTTTTATTCCTTTTCCACTTTTGGGTCTGTTGTTTAAATTATTTTCTCGTCTTTCATCAGGTGTCGTGGAGAATCCTTTTGAAGAGACGTTTGGAATGGCTCCCCATAAGATAGATCTCAAAGTGATGTTATTATCTAGAAAGAAGAAGATGGAAGCTGATCAGGCCTAGGTGAAGGCCGTGCAAAGGTGGTTAGCTAAAAAAAAGAGGTAGTCGAGCAGGCTACTAGATATAAGGAGGACGAGGTTGCTACTTCTAGAGCGAAGTCCAAAGGGAAAGCCCATATGCATACATTAGGGCCCACTATTGGGGAAAAAAAATCCCCTTGACCCCCCATGTGCTCAAAACGTCTTAAAGATGCCTCGGATGGAGAAGACAGACCTCTCCTTCGTCAGTTGATAAGGGCTTCGGGCACTACTTATCGTTATGGGGTTGTACCACAGTTCGAGTTTGACCTTGTTCATAAAATCACTCTTGAGGAGTTAAGGGCCGATACGGACTTCGTTTTATACCATGCAAATAATTTCATTCATCTTCTCAACTACTACAGTCACAACAAAGATTTTTAGTTTGTGAGAGGTTACAATCTTGACTCTTTGTGGAGGCTAGCCCAGCATAGACTTTTATTGGTAGGTCCTTCCCTTGTTGACAGTTTTACTTCTTATGCTACATGATGATTCTAATGAATTTGATTTTTTCTTATTGTCAGTTGGCCATGACATTTACAGCTTTGAGGGAGAAGGCAACAGTGAACCATTATGCGTTTGAGGATTTGTATGAAGAGAATAAGAAACTGAAAGCAGAATTTGATAAGATGCCTAGGTAATGGAAGGAGATAGATGAATAAGTGATGATGAAAACTACCAAGCTGAGAAAAGGCGGAGGATGAGATCACTAATCTTAAGGATAAGTCTTAGACTAGCGATGCCATAATCAAAAGCTTGAACGAGGCTCTCGTTGCTACCCAGGAGCCTCTAAAAAAGATGGAGCATGATAAGCTATTATGTCTATTTATTTACAAAGTGCTTGTGATGCCCCCACTTCTTTCGAGGAGATGGGCGTTAAAAAATATAAGCCTTCTGCTGATTATAATGTGGATTGTGCTGGCTTCTTCCTGGATGGGTACGAGGGGATAAAGAATAGGGTCGTGAGGCATTATCCCGATATTTCTTATAAAGTGATTAAATCTCAAAGGGATGATAATGAAGCTACTATATTAGTCGGGGAGTATGGGGATGATGCCTCGGTAGATGGCCATTTGCCAGTATACATCGCTTCAGGATCCACCGACCCAAATACTCCTGTTATTTAACTCTTTGTGAAGCTCACTGTATTTTTCTATTTTTATTCTTGATCATTTTAATAGTGATCCCTATTATCATTTTTTGACGGATCGCAAATGGATATTTAAACAGTAATTATATAACCATATGATGAAGGAATATGTTCATGCTTTGGCATATGAAATCAATTGTTTTTCTTTTCTTCATTTTGTTACAAAAAAAACTATTAAAGGCGATAAAAGTTTGCATACTTAGATATGAGAATGGCGGATCACCTTTGTTTAAGTCCCGTTGGGTCGTACATAAATTAGGCCAAGTTCCTTATTCTCAAACTTGTGAGGACAAGTTTGTACAAGGAGCTAATTTTGTATTTGTGGTATGTTTTATTTAACGGGACCATATAATTCTTATTCGTGACTTGTTTGTTCAACTAAGTCATACAGTGTGTTCGTCCTTTCTGTGACTTATTTGTTCAATAAGGTCATACAATGCATTCGTCATATTCGTGACTTGTTTGTGCAACAAAGTCATACAGTGTGTTCATCCTATTCGTGAATTGTTTTTTCAACAAATTCATACAATATGTTCATCCTATTCATGACTTGTGTGTTCAACAAAGTCATACAGTGTGTGCTCGTAGTTTATGAGGTGACTAGATATGTGCACACATATCTCATTATGAAAAGATAAAGTAAAAAACATGGAGGCTAAACTATAATTTTATTGATATGAAGCTATTGAATACATACTTAAGTAAACAGGTTTTTACTGATAGTACTTTCTCAGATGCTCAGAGTTTCAAGGGTTCTTAAATTGTTCTACCTCCAATGTTTCGAAGCGGTAGGTTCCAGGGCTTACTATGATTGTCACCCGGTATGGTCCATGACAATTGGTCTTTAATTTATTATTATTCTAGATCATCTTCTTTAGTATATAGTCCCCCTACTTCAAACTTCTTGAATTTACGTAAAGATTGTACTAATGGGCAATACTCTGTTGGTAGTCGACCACACGTAACATCTCATTATCCCTAAGATCTTCTATTAGATCGAGGTCTAACCTCCTCATCAAGTTAATTTTTGAGGAATCAAAGTTAAGAACCCTATGGCTAGGGAGTCCTATCTCAGTGAGGACCACAACTTTTGTGCCAAAGGCGAGAATATACGATGTCTCTCCCATCTTCATTCATGGAGTGGTTCTGTAAGCCCAAAGTAAATTGTGTAGCTCGTTGATCCATTACCCTTTGAGTCATTCAGTCCTTTCTTGATTCCATCCAGTAGCATTTTAATGGTGACATCGGTTTGGCCATTGCACTATGGATGTCTCGGGGCAGAATGCAACTTTCAGATGTTTGGTGCATAAAGTCTTTATTATCGAACTACGTGTGATGACCTTTGATGAACGAATAAGGCATGCCATAACGACATATCATATTTTTTTCAGATGAATTAGAGTTCCCTTTCATAGGTCATCTTAACCAATGGCTCGGCATCTACCCATTTCCCAAAGTAGTCCACTGCTACCACCAAGTATTTGAATCTCCCCTTTGTCCTCAGTAATGGTCTGACCAAATCAATTCCCCACATCATGAATGTCCTAGGTGATGTGCTTGATGCTAGTGGTTCTCTTGATATATGGTGGATTTTGGCATATTTTTGGCACTTGTCACACTTCCTCGTATAGTCTACATAATCTACCTTCATTGTCTGTCAGTAATAGCCTTGGGTTGTAATACCCTTCAACAACGATCTTCCAACGAAATGTTCTCTGTAGTTTCCTTTATGTACTTTCTTAATTATCTTGCTGACCTCTATGTGATGGACACATCTTAGAAATGAGATGTTATATCCCTTCTTGTATAACACTCTAGCCTCTATTACGTTGTGGGTTGCTTTGTAGCATAACTTTCTTGCTTTATTTGGATCTGAGGGGAGTTCTCCAGCCTCAATGTAAGGAATCCATCCAGGATAGCCCCAAACTTACTTTCATCACCTTTAAACTTTCCTCACTCGTACTTCTGAGGGTCAATATTTCAACTGGTACCGTCCTTCTTAAATCAGTTCTGGTGGTTGAGGTTAATTTGGCTAAGGCATTTTCTAATCTGGGAATCCTCATAACCTTCACTTCAGCGAGTTTTTCCAACCATTATCGCACTATGGTCAAGTACTTATCCATGGACTCCTCTCTTGCTTCGGAGACTCCCAGAAGCAGGTTGACTACCAGTCAAGAGTCACTGTACCCCCAGGGATGAAGCTAAGACGAATTTTGTAATTAAGGCTTCATATTTTGCTTAATTATTCGAAGCATCACATTAAAAGTGCAAGGATTATTCCACATCTATTTCATTTGAAGTAGTGATGATAATGACCGCACCAATGCCCGACGGATAAGACGATCCTCAACGTACAGTTTCCACATAACACTATCTTAGATAAAGTCCGTTTCTTCAATTTTACTAGATCTGAATAAATTTTTATGAGATTTATCATGCTGGTGACTGTTTTCCTTTTTTAAGGAGATCTATCCAAGAGGAGTCTACTTTATTTGACTAGGGATTAAGATCTCTTTAGAGTAAGCCTGCTATCTTTAAGAACCAAGATTTCTCCTAAGGGAGTCTACTTAGATGGCTTTTCCTCGTAAGTGAAATCACCAATAAAATCTATTTATGCTTGCCCCTTAATGGTTGCATGTGCTCGTACTATATGTTGTACTCACAAAGATCAACTGCCCAAGTGGTAAATTGACTAGACTTTTCTGGTTTATCCAAGATATGCCTCAAAGAAAGGTCGGTGTAGACCACAATGGTGTGGGCTTGGAAATATGGCTTCATTCTTCTCGAAGATTCCTTAAGTGCTAAGGTTAACTTCTCCATTAGGGGATACCGAATTTCATCTCCACATTATACTTTTCTAGTATAATAAACTAGTCTTTGACTTCCTTCCTCCCTCCTTACGAGCATCTAACTGACTGTTGATTCGGACATGATAAAATACATGTAGAGGTTTTCCTTGACAACAAGTCTTAATAATAGATGGGGTGAGCCCAGGTACCGCTTTAATTTTAGGAAATCATTCTTGCATTCTTCGTTACACTCAAAAGTCTTTCTTATCACTTTAATGAAGGGAAGACACTTATCTATGGCTCTAGAGATGAACTTGTTGAGTGCTGCAACTCACCCCATTAGCTTTTACACATCGTTTTTCTTCGTGGGAGATTGCATGTTAATCACAGCTTGGATATTGTTTGGGTTCGCTTCGATACCCCGTTTATTGATGATAAGACCCAAAAACATGTTTTTCTTCACCCCAAGAACACATTTTATTGGGTTCAGCTTCATTTGGTGCTTCTCGAGTTGGTCAAAAGTTTTCCCAAGATACTTGATGTGTTGAGCAGTCATTTTTCTCTTCGCAAGCATGTCATCCACATATACTTCCATGTTTACCCCAATCTGATCTTCAAAAACTTTGTTCACTAAGCGCTGGTAAGTATCCCCTATATTTTTAAAACCAAAAAGGCATAGCGTATCATAGTAAGTACCTCTACTGGTTATAAAGGAAGTCTACTATCTGTTAGAGGGTTTCATTCGGATCTAGTTATAGCCAGAGTAGGCATCCATAAAGCTGAGGAACTCGTGGCTTGAGGTCTCATCTACCAGCTGGTCAATTTGGGTCAATGGATAATGATCCTTGGGTCACGCCTTATTAAGGTCGGTGAAATCGATGCACATCCTCCACTTGTTATTCTTCTTGCGCGCCATCAATATGTTGGACAACCACTTCGTGTAGTTGACATCATCAATAAAATTTTCTTTTTGCAACTTAAGGACCTCATTCTAGTCGAAAAAATTCTTCTTAGCATAAAAAACCTTTTGCCTTTGCTTGACTAACTTGGCCCTCCTCACGCTCAACTCATGGAAAATAAAACTAGGTCCAATCCCGGGCATGTCCTTATTGATCCATACAAACACGTTCCTACATTTATGAAGGAATTTTATGAGTTCCTACCTTAAACATGGATCTAGTGATGATTCGATCTGGATCGTCCGCTCTTGGTGATCGACATCCAGTGGAATTATCTCGATTTCATCGATCGCCTGTCCTTTAACCAGTTTTGCTTCATTTATAGGATCAGTGGTTTCAATTTGGTAGGTGGTCATTAGCTTCTTTTGTTATTCCTATTATATAAAAGCATAATAGCACTCTCGTGCCTACACCTGGTTGACTTTGACGACCCCTACTCCGTATATAGTTATAAACCTCAAGTATTGGTGTACTATGGATGGGACGGCCTCAAATTTCTTTATTCCAACCTTTCATAGTATCACATTATAGGTGGATAGTACGTTCTTGTCCAGGATAAAGAAACGAACATTCTCAGTATGACCAGTTGGCTATATGCTTACTATAACCTCAAGTTCCATCGTTCCCAATGGATACAACTTCTATCTTTAAGAACTAATCAAGCGTCAGTGGTATGGCATTAACTTACTATTACGAAGCTTTAATATTGTGAAACATCTGTAATGTATAACATATGTGGATTTTCCATTGTCCATCAATACTTTGGTAACACTACCTTTGTGGATAATCACGGTGACCACCAAAAGGGTCGTTAAGAGGATATAATACCCCTAATAAGTCGCCTTTAAATAATCCTACGATTAACTTATCCTTGTTCACCTTATAGGGGTGTGTGTCCACCTCTCCTGCTAGGTTGATCTATCTCACATGAGCACAAGCTTTGCCCTCGTTCAGGTAGTCCTTCTTTTCGGCTCAGTGTTCTCCTTCACTCGTATCTCTCCTAAGGATGAAGTGACACTCAAAGGATATCATGCCGACATCATGTACAAAGTCCTTTTGCTTTTTTAGGAGGCATGGATCGTACTTTTAAGTCGTCATTTCCTCCCCACTTCTTATGATCTGCCCTACAGCCCGATGACTCTGTTCGTCTCCTAGCCTTACGTTCATCACAATCTAGTCGGCCATTCTTGTCAACATACCCTGACAGCTTTCCTCTCTTGATTAGGCACTCGATCTCATTCTTTAAGGTGATACAGTTGTCGATATTGTGATCTTGGTCATTATGAAACTCATATTACTTGCTCCTGTCCTACCTGTTTGCTGGTTCCTTCAGCTTCCTTGGCCACTTGAGGTTCTTGCTTCCCCAAATTTCCTCTAAGATATGATGGATGCCGACTATGAGCGGAGTATATTCCTCTTACTTCTTCATCTTTTTATGCTTTCGATCTTTTTTATCCTTCTTGTCACTAGCTTTATTGTGAAATGATTTGGTATGGTCAGACTCCTTATCAGCTATAGCTTATTTGGCGTTCATGATTTTTCTCGCTTTAGCCAATAACTTCGCCATCGTATAGGGTGACTTTTTCCCTAATGCCTAAAATAGCTTCCTCGATCTTAGACCTCTCATTAAAGCAGCTATAGAAATCTTCTCATTATAATCTAACACCTTTTTCTTTTCGATGTTAAAGCGGGTGATATAGTTATGGGTGCTTTCGTCAGTCTTTTGCAAAGCACTAAGTAGATGGGGAACCCTCTTCCAAATTTTGCATCGGAATAGAAGTTACTGACAAACAAATCTTCCAATTTCTAGAAATTAGATATTTATCCTCGGGGCAAGCTATTATACCAGATTTAGAGGAACCTATGATTGTGCTGAAGAAGGCTCTGCATCGCATATCATCGTTAATTGGATAAATGTCTACGATAACTTGATACTACTCGACATGGAGGATGGGATTTGTCTTTCCATCGTACTTTGGCATGATAATTGGTGTCTTAAATTTGGCTGGGGTAGGGTAATCACAACAGAAGAGAAGAATGGTGACCCTTTCGTGAAATCACTATGTAGAGGATTATTAGGCTTTTCTATCTCCCCAAGTCGATCTTCCAATCGTTGGATGGATCTTCCATGGTTAGTTTTCCTCTTTGTTTTTTTCGTCGGGTGACTTTGCGGTTCGGCCTTGGTTTTCGGTCTATCTCTCTTCCTAGGAAGTCTTCTCTCATGCACCCGATACTTTAGCATATCGGTGGGAGCCCCCGGGGAAGGATCTGCGTGGATCACCTCTTATTTAGTCGAGATCTTAAGGTGCTGTTGTTGCTTGCCAGCGATTGTGATGTGGGCCTAATCGATCGAACATTGAGCCCCTACTCAAGATTTCCAATAAACTAGAGCACTCTTTTGATTAGGACTGATCGTCATAATATCTTCGTGACTAGATAGAGTATGTGGCTCGGGGGAGGTAAGATCAGTTCCACTGTGATTTGGATAATTGGGCAGAACTGGTGTTTTCATGGGACCCCAAGATCAGCTTCTTGGGGTTCTCCACTTGCATGTGATATTCTTGTCTCCTATCTTTATAGGGCATTGGAGGAAATTTTCCTCCTCTTCTTTGCGATACATCCGACCCAGGAGTAACGATATTCATGTTGGGTTGTGTCGACCCAACCTGAAGAGTGTGTGTCAACTATTTCACACTCTCTTGCATCACCTCTTTGTCCTTAAACAAACTCATCAGTAGGCTGTGTAAATCGTTTATCCCAGTAGGGGTGGGCGGTGTTTCAACCTCTGCTATGTGGCTACTCTCAGGATTATCCGCCATTCTCATGTGTTTTAGAATAGGTAATGAATGAAGGAATTCAGGTAGGGGTCACAATGTCTTATCATGTTCCCACAAACATCGTGAATTTGTTATCCCCCAAAAATGGAGATAGAAAATAAAATAAATAATAAATAAGAAGATGGATAATAAAGAGAATGGGGATGAGAGACAATGAGAATGAAATAGATTTTTACTTGGTTTGGCCTAAGACAGAAACCTACATTCACGGGTGCTGCTACTTTTCCCTTGTTGTTATTAGGTGTGTGATTAGCGTTGTGTTTACAAATATTGCAAAGATTTATGATAATATCTCACGAACTATAGCCATCTATGCTGTTGCATGTTGAGATCCTTATATTTGAACAAATACTTTAACGATTTATGATTCATGAACAGACTGAATTTCTCCCTCAGAAGATAGTGCCTCTATATTCTTAAGGCAAAAACTACCACTACAAGTTCTAGATCGTGCATGGGGTAAATCTTATTGTGAGGCTTAAGCTTGTAAGAATATTAATCTATAGCCCAGTTCTCCTCTTGTAATATGCCCCCAAGTCCCTGTAAGGATGCATTTATGAAAACAAAGTACTCCACTCCTCCTTTAGGCAATGCGAGTATTGGTGCCGAAGTCAATTTGTCCTTTAGATCATCAAAGGCTAACTAACATTGTTCATCCCACACAAATGCAACCCCCTTGTGAGTCAGATTCATCGAAGGAACCTCAATCTTCGAAAACCCCTTAATAAAACGACAATAGTACCTGATTAATCCCCAAAATCTACGGATCTCTATTGGTGTCATGGGATGACCCCACTACTTCACCCCTGTTACCCTACTCGAGTCCACTGAAATACCTCTGTCAGACATAATATGACCCAAAAATTTCACCTCACGCAACCAGAATCCACATTTCTCGAACTTAGCATACAACTGATGGTCCCGTAAAGTTAGTAAAACCATATACAAATGCTTTTCGTGCTTACCCTCAGTTTGAGAATAAACTAGAATGTTGTCTATAAGAACAATCATGAACTGATCTAAGAAATCTCTGAACACTTTATTCATAAGATCCATGAATACATCTGGTGCATTGGTTAGTCCAAACGAAAAAGCCCTGAACTCATACGACCCATACAACATCAGGAATGCAGTCTTAGGGACATCTTGCTCCCTAATTCATAATTGATGGTACCTAGATCTCAAGTCTATATTTTAGAACTAAGTTGATCCTCTTAGTTGGTTAAAGATATTATCGATACGAGGCAACGGATATTTATTCTGGATTGTGACCTTATTTAACTATTTGTAATCGGTACACAGTCTACGTGACCCATCCTTTTTTTTCACAAACAACACTGGAGAACCCCATGGTGATATAATCCAAAGAAGAAAACCCTATCTGAAGATATGTTGAATTCGGTCCCTCAATTCTCACATCTCCACTGGGGTTATGCGTTAAGGCGCATGTGCAATCGGCCTAGTCATAAGTGCCAGATCAATAAAAAACTTAATCTCTTGACTAGATGGAAAACTCAGTATCTCCTAGAACACATCCATATATTCCCTAACTAGTAGGATCGAGTCTAATGAGGTAATTACTCCTGCGAGGTCTCCTCCTTGATATAGTAGAGTTACATGCTCAACCATCCCTCGGAAAGAGGCATCGCCACCAAAAATATCTCTTGCCCTGGTACATCGAATACAACGGTCTTCCCAAAAAAAATCTCCATCGCTCTATAAACTTCCAATCAGTCCATGCCAAGAATGACATCATACCCAACCATGTCTAATACGAGTAAATCCGTGGTCAAAAGTAATCTCCCTTCATCTAGCCCCACTATTCTTCGCGCATAATGGATAAGGGCCCGACTACCCAATGGTGAATCCACATACATAATGATATCAATTGTCTCTAATAAATGAACCATGTAAGAAAATCTTGTTGCAATAAAAGAGTGTGATGCCCTCGTGTCAAACAAAACACGACCCATATGCTTATAATAGGAAAAGTACCCTCTACAACAGGTAGTGATTATGGAGCCTGTGAAATCATGGCATTTTGGATGTTGTAGACATGTCCATACTGTAATTATCCCTACTAAGGTGGGATTACTGAGGTAAGTGGTGTTGCAGGCAATAATGTTTCCTATGGTCCCTGTAGGGCACCATGATGTTATCCCCTAGCCCATTGCGAATAAGCTCTACGCATATGGCTCAACTCCCAGAAAATATATCATTATCCCTTAAAATCCCCCAACCTCTGGCCCTGCTGGATATATTGGGGCTATCATGGTCTCTGGGCCTGGTGGCCTTGACCCTGTTGGCTACCCCCATATTTCCCTTGACCCTGTTGGTCCTGAGGAACACGCTGTTGTTATCCCTGTCTGAATCCCCTATCACCCATATTTGAATCCACCTGGTTAGAATCACTTAGATGAATCCCCCTACTGGGTATCTCGCTCATGAATTCTTCCTAACTAGCTAGACTCTTCAACTCTCTTGCCTCCCTCCAAATGGAAGCAATTATCCTGACAGTGAGAAGTGTGGCATTGATGACAACATTATACATCTTGAATGTCGGATTACCCAACAAGTGTTGACGAATCCTCCAGGTTAGTCCATTGATAAACTTCAACACATTTTTCTTCTCTTTATTAAACTCATCGGGCACAAAATTTGTCAAACGGGTGACAAGTCCTCATAGTCTGCCACTTTCCTCATAGTCGGCCACTTTCTGGTCCGCATATGACAAGTCATAAACTTCCTTCGCATCTATCTCTGAATCGCATATGGGAAGAACTTGTGTTTAAATTGTACTCAGAACTCCACTATCATCATAGTATCCCTCTCCTCAAATGTGGTGACCGACTCCCATCACTATAAAGCTTCTCCCACCAACTTAAACATATCCAAGATCTTCTTTTGAGTGTCAATGCACTCAACATATAAAGATGTCTCTATATATCCTTCTTCTACTGACTCATAGCAACATTATCAGTACTACCCTAAAACTCTGGTGGATCGCCTCTTTGAAAGGCCTCTCTAAGTCTCTTCGAAACTGACGGCGCTGGGTGGGCCTGAACGATCGGTGCCCTGGCTTCTACGGCTGGGTCTGAGGGAAGTGTTGTGCCATGGCAGTCATCAAGGCATTTACCGCATGTGCAAATATAGATGCAACGTCGCCATCTGTCATCGTCCTGAGCTACTTGTTGCTCTTGAGCCTCTCATTCGTTGGCCCATATGGCAGCCTTAACTGTTTGTCCTCTCCTATTTCACATCTGAAACCAAACCATTTTTGTTTGAGATCATAAGTAACATATATCACAATAGCAGAAGAATGTAAATGCCTAAATAAGAATGCAATAGTTCTAATAATAAGGTTTTATATCAAATGACGCTACGTTGAAAACATAATAAGTCGCACAGATCCTAAGGACACTAGAACTTGATGCTCTAATACCATCTGTGACACCCCGCCTATTCTAATAATAGGTGATTAGTCATTTACTAAAATAAAATATGAATCTCAATCTGGTTCATTTTTAGAAACACCGTCGAAAATAAAATTAATTACTAATAACCTATAAGGCCTGGTGTCAAAAAATTTAAAACGTCATAATTGAACTTGTTAAAACATATAACCATTCAAATAACCATGCAACCATTTAAATAAAAATTCGCCGTAGTAATAATATTCCGAATACTGATGATGAAATATAACAAATAACTAAATAAATCTCGATAATCTCCAAATACAGTCATCCAACTAATAACGGTAATAACCTAATAAAATTTGAATAATCAAGACTATCTAATAATGGAAAACATGGACGAAATATATAACTGAAAGGAAATCCTATCTAGATAACACGGATAAAAGTGTTTAGTCTAAGGCTGCAGTCAGCCACAAGTACTACAACATCGTCTGACTGAAAGGATAGTTATGCCTAGTATCCCAGTGGCTGAGGATCTAAAAGGTTTTGAAAAATATTTTGTTACGGGTCGGAGTCCAAAACTGTTAGAAATATTTTGCAGGTGTTTAAGATGCAGTTATGGATATGCATTATAATCGTATATATTTAAACTAGTGATGCACTCACATACGATATTCCTCATCTCTCATTTATAGTGTGCACCTAACGCATGTATTTAACACCCTAGTTATGTTATAACACATGTATTTTATCATCGTGATGTCCTATCGAATTCACTTCCTATCACGTTATCAAGCTCCAGGTACATCACGTACTACTCCTAGGCCATCTAATCAAAATCTCACCACCTAGCCCAAATCGTAAACACATAATTGGAGGCGTTCATAGACATACATCCATGGGTCATAACCATACCGCATCACCCCACTTGACTCTAAACTCACAAACAGTGGTCATGCAATAGTCCTATGACATGGAAAAATGACCCAACACCTGCTGGTCATTCCTAGGTGGACCTCCCACTGCATGCAACCTCCAATTATAGCATTCATAGAGTAGGTATGTTCACATATATCAATAACACACACACACACACACACACACACACACACACACACACACACACACATATATATATATATATATATATATATATAACCGGTTAAATGTGCATATATCACTCGTAGCACTAGCCCGTAATTCTCGAGTCTACCCCAGACTCCCGAATATTCGCTTACTTATTATAAATTTATAAATATTATAATTCTGGCCACTAAGCTATTATACTCTAGCTCGTAGCCTAACCTTTTCCTAAATTCCAACCCACTTTCATAAATTATATTCCGAGTGTTATTCACCCTAGATCACTCGTAATGCCGTACCCAGATTTTATTCCCGTCTAACCCTAGTAAATTATAATCTCTCATATGGATTCCCAAAAGTCCTTAATCACCTATCTAACTTTATATACTAAGGTTAACCCTCAACTACATGCAAAAAATCATAATGCAAAAAGATAGATAGCCCTGCCTAATGAACTGTTCACATGACAGCTCTAACCGGTTCCCCCTGCCCAACGAATCGATTCGGTTCCTCTGAGCAGTGAGTTGAAATTTGAGTGGTTTCTTCTTCCTACCATCAATCATATGAATACCCAACATTATTCAAACCCCAAACCAAATCTTCATGTCAACTAAACAGGATAGAACATGTTTTTATGTCTTGATTCACCCAAAAACATATCAATTCATGGGATTTACCATAGTTTATCAAGAACCATTAACTTTCTTAATTCTACTTCAAGATTCCATCAATTCTAATATTACTCATTAAACATCATATCTTTTTAATATAAAGCATCTTAGATTTACTATGCGATTATACTTGAATTATTTCCCTATAATTTTATTCCTTAAAATCCCATTTTACATGTGAATCCCACTCCAAAAATTGTGTTCCTACATCAAATTTTGATATGAAATATTGAAAGTAAATAAACCATCAAAGCAAGATAAATACTTTCATTTTATCGTAGGAATTCTAATTTATTTTCTTTAGATCCTCTTTACGTAATGGTTCTAGACCCAGAATGCTCCAATTCTCCTCATCTCTTTCTCTTGGGATTTTCCTTCTCTTTTCTCCTCTCTCTCAAAGCCTAAATCTTTTGGATAGTGTAATGGCTACCCACTCTATTCACCTTCCCTAGATATAACCTCAATCACGAAATTAGGCTAAGTGCTATGTGAAAAATGACCTAAATGCCCTTATACGGATCCCTTTTTGCCTAAAGAGTCCTCAAAACCCGATTACAACCCTCAGGTACTTAATTATGACTATCTCGACCCATTTTGGATCATTGGTGCACTCGAAATCATCATTCGAGTTACCTAACCTAAATTTTCCATCTAATTCCCTGTAAGACCCTACACGCACGTCCTAAATAAGATACCATCAAATCCGTTGATTTTACTCACTTACGACATAATATCATTTAACATAATTTCGTTTACTTATCACACAAGTAAATATAATATTCACATAAATGTTAATCCTTTAATTCACTCATTATTAGTTATTTAGTTCACTTTATTTCTCAATTTTATTAAATTACATACACACTTGTAATTTAAAAATGCTAAAAAATACGGGGTGTTACAGCACTCTGAACATCCTAAGCTGGTATCTTATTATCATCACTATGATCTCCACCTTCCTCTACATCATAGTCTTTTGTCTCTTGCGGCTCTCGGTTAATGTTTTCACGATTCTCAAAATTATTAAAAATTAATTTTGTTGTCACTTCCTCTGAAAGATCATTAAGGACCAAAGACATATTCCTATTTGTTAACAACTAGAAAATATATATTCTATAAGGTAACAACAATATCTTCCTCCCTCTACTCCTAATGGCCCCTCATGCCAATAAATATCTCAGTCCCGAAGTACATTAGGATAACAACACTAATGGTGTCTAGATGCTGAGCACATATATATATAAGGTAGAGTGGTATGTTAAGAATTTTTTAAGAAATTCTCCAATGTAATCGTGTAAAGAAGTTAGTAAAAGTTGGTTTGATTCTTTTGATGAAGTGATCACCTAATGTGAATGGTCCATATTCCATAGTAAATTCACTCCATACTTTATCCAAGGAAGGATCATATCTCCCCTTATAATTATGCCAAAAATCGTATATTGTCATGGTAGGGTGGTCAAGGTCCAAAACCATGACCATGGTAATAACGATTCAAAATTGTGACCATAACTTTTAAACTGTGACCCCTTCCGTGACCCCATTTAGGGGTAATCTACATTATTTGTTGGTCATAGTTGAGAACCATGAATTCAAGGGTTACATTCTATAAACGCGAACCTAATTTTGGGAAAATGGCACCGAATTATTCATATAATGGGTCACGATTATGGACCATAAACAATGACAAGTGACCATGATGTAAAATATGGTCATACTTGACAATTGTGATCCATATCCGCGAGAGGTCTTGAATTCAAATGGCCTTAGAAAAAGGGTCACAATTATAAACTGTGTCCTGTTTTCAGGTAATTTCTTAAGTTATGGTTCTGGACCGTAACCACGCTGATAAACTGTGACCATTTAAATTAATTCAAAATGGTTACAGATCGGGTCACGATCTGAAAACTTGATACCTTTTTAGGTATAAATGAAATCCAAATGTATTTATTTTCATTTACAACAAGACTAATATTTCTCTCTCCTCTCTCTATTCTACCACCGACTCTTTTTCTCGACTAACCAACTCTCTCTCTCTCGGACCACACGACCGAAAGGCATCACCACCAACTGACCCTCTCTCTCTCTCTCTCTCTTAGGCCACTCTCTATCTTTATACGTAGATGTTTATATATGTATCTACATATATGTGTATGTATGTGTATTTGTATGTATCCGTATGTTTTTATGTATATGTTTGTGTATATGAATTGAACCCAAAAAATATATTTAATTAGGGCTTTCATGTATTTAATAATAACTATTTGTTTATGTTTATGCATTTGTATGTATATGTCCTTGTATATGGATTTAACCCTAAACATTTTCAAAAAGTATTCAATTAGGGAAAATGTTATTTCTAATTTTTTTAAGGCAAACAAATTTTAATTAGGGCTTTCATATAATTATTTTTGTAATAGCTGAAATAACTTTAATCCATTGGTGTTCAGTTTTGTGTGAAACAATTTTTAATAAACTTGAAATTAAGGATGCATTTTGGTTAATATATATTACTAGGCAAAAATATATTGTTTGTGGTTGAAATTAGATTTAAAGATATGATTAAACGTGGCATTCAAAAAACTTTTAACGTATGTTTATTAAACAAAATTGCTTTGTTTATTCAATTATAAATTGATTTAACATTTCTACCCATCAATTATTTAAGACGTAAAAGTCATTCAAGGGGCAATACATATATGCAAAAATTTTAAACCATGGTTTTCTATATCATAAAAAAGTCATTTAGGGATAAATGATTAAAAATATTATTTATAAAATGTTAATAATTGTTTCCATTGTTTATTTATATGGTTGCCTACGTTGGGAATATGAAAAACACAATTGTAGTGTTTACATCTAATTGAATAATTTTTTATTATTTATAAATTTTTCTTCTTCTCATTCACATTATAAAACACTAGTCATCTTTAAAACCTCCTATTATATATCTTCTAAAAAAATGAGTCATGGTAAGAATTACTTTCAATGGATGACTGAGATCACAACTGGCCCGCGTAAAAACCACTTTTATTAGTGAGCGCCGTTTGGAGGGAACACCTATTTATCAACATGGGAATAGGAAACATGAATAATTTAATTACCTTACAAATTGTGGTGTTGATCTCTCATAACTATACCAATTCAGTCATATTCTATTTTCCTTGTGAGAATCATAGGATAAAATAATATAGATAATATATTTCTAATTCATAACCCCGATTGTGCACTAACCTTAGTAACATTATTACAAAAGATAAAAATATTCATCCACTGTGGATATAGTTTGGTAAATAGAGCATTCACCCTGATTGCGATGTTTCAAAAAATATTCACATTAAATGCGAGCTTGCAAAAAACTTTAAGAAGAAAGGATTTTAAATTCCTCTCATGAACATTTATACAACAATCATAGTTACGCTTCTATCCAGTTGGCCACATGTAACGTTTCATAAATTTATAAAATATAATACTAATTGGATGGAAATCAAACAGATCGAGAATTTTTTAAAATCACTTAAAAATGTATATACACATATGTGTCTATGTAAGAGCAAGAATTTATAATTGCTCATCATTTATATATTTTATCGTATCTCCTCATAAACTGAACTTTACATCCACATAGGATTCCATGTTCTTTGAAGATATGTTAGGGAACGAGCATCGTTTCCGAATTTTTAGCCGAGTGAATCATCACGAACACTATATGGAGGTATATGGTTTTGAGGTTTTTTATTTTACTCGTCAACTGTATTTTGGGATCTAAGTTTTTTACTCGAGACGTTTTTATAAAAACATTTTTTCAAAACAAAATTTTCTATTTTCTGGTGCGTTGGAATGAGATTGACATCTTATTAGGAAAAGATCTAGGTCTCGTTCGAATGAGGTTATATCTTCATTGGAATGACTATCTGAGTTCGTTAGAATGAACTTCTAATGAGGGATCTATGTTTAGTAGAGTTGGACACGTTAGAAGCTCGTTTTAATGAACTGAGTTATTCGTTCGAACGAGAGTGGAACTCATTCGAATGAAACATATGTTTTCATTCAAACGAAGTGCCATTTTCATTCGAATGAAATCCTCCATCTCGAAATTTGTATATTCTATAAATTCGACACTTTTGTACTATTTTAAACAACATTTTTGGCAAAATTCAATTCTCATACCCGTTCCAAAAGTCTTCATCTTATTTCATAGAAACATGCTTATACCATAATTCCCAATTTAAAGTGTTCTCACAATTTTCTATTATTTCACCATATTTCTGACCTTTTTTCATAAATCAAAATAGACACCCTAGATTCAGATTAAGCCTTGGAACCCAACCTTCATCTTACAAACTACATGAAATTTAGTTCCACTTTTGGATACGTATGCATCTCGAAGATATTCTGGGATTCAAGTATTTTCTTAACATTAGAAAAATTCTAAAATATTTGAAGCTCTAGTTGGGTGTACTGGATGTCGATTACAACGAGATTGCCTATGCTTTGGGAAGAAATTTTTTTGAGGATTTTAATACTATTTGTTTTGGATTCATATAATTAAATTGATGGCTTAGTAATTTCTGTATTATTTCTTTTTGATTGACGCATTAGTTATTTTTATAATGGAGTTGTATACAAGTTTGAAAAAAAGTACATGAACTTTTTTGGAACACAAAATATAAAACATTATTTTTAAATAAATTTATTATATCTCATTGTCTAAAACTATGATCGTATCCATAACAAGATTTCGATTAGTTAAAAGGTGGTCATAGTCACGAAACTGTGACCACATGACCTATGACTATGATATGGGGTCATGGTTCAAGATCATGACAGATTTCACGAAAGGTTGTCACGGTAAAGAATCATGACCATATAACTTATATTTACGATAAGGGATCATGGTTCGAGACCGTGACCAGAGTAAATTATTCATGGTTGGGGTCACGGTTCATGACCATGACCACTTTATCGACCCATAACAGTGACCACATCCCCAATAGTAGGGTTATGAAAGTGACCGTGAGTCTCTATAATGGTCATGGTTTTGGACCGTGACCCCCTAATTAGTCTCACTTAAAATTTTCAGGCTCTAAAACTATAATTAAAGCCTTTAATCATGATCTAAAGCTGTAACAATTTCGATATTTGGCGTAGTGCTTATATATCCAGGATTGTCATCTAGAGACAGTTGGTAATTCTCACGACTGATGTTCCTTGGCATAACAATTTTATTAATTTGACAATGGTGGTAAAGGAAATGCGATGATAATCTATTAATTTTTGTTGTCATAAAATTCCCTAATAATATTTGTTTGTGCCACCTTTTGTTATGACCATGTGAATAAGCCCTCAACCATTTGCATCGTGCAAACTCTACGTAAAGGTTGGCATGTTGGGTCAGATGGTATCCTAATCAATAGTCCTCTCAAAAGGTACAAACTGTTATTTGAATCTTACTTTAAAAAGGTCTACAATGTCATGATTAATGAATTAAGGAGGAAAGGATGGCGAGGCCGGTAGAACATCATCGATTTGGGGATTCTTGAGGTGTGGAACCATTGTAATTGAAAAATAAACTAAGATGAATAAGTGAAGATAATACTAATGAGGTTTAATGAAAGAAAATCAAACCAAATAGATAAGAATCCAATTATAAAATGGGAAAGAGGGTCAAACCAAAATACAACCCAAAAGGTTATCACTAACAAAAAAAATTGAAGCAGTGTAGACGTTTTAGCACACAAATGGGTATAAATATAAGTTTTTATACCAATCCATGTGAAAACTACTCTAATACTTAGTTATAATCTCGATAAATGTGTAGAAATATGTTATCGATTAAGTGTCTGATAAGAATTGATGCAACACGTGACTAATTAAGTTAACGATATTCCCGTTTAACTAGAAGACCAATTCAGTAGTCGTTACCTAACAATTAGGTAGCAGTAGTTTGTTCATTCCTATTCTGTAGCAGTACCTATTCTGTAAGACTTAGTTGCTAGTTTAGTGGTCTTTATAGTTATGCTTTAGTCTATAAATAAGGTATGTAATCAAAGTTTTTAAGTAGTAGAAAATATGCAGAGTATTTCATCCTTTTCACATTAAAAAGCTGTAGCTTTTTTGTCTCTGTTTTTTCTCTGTTTTTTATGCTTGTTGCCTTATCTACTACTATTTCCAACAGTTTTGGTATCAGATCCCAGGTTTGATCAAGTTGGGCATAACTTTGGTAATTCTTTGGATATTTGTTGCAACCCTGGTGTTTGTTAAAAAGCTTTAAAGAGCAATAATGAATTTTCTCAATGTTACACAATCTCAATCCTTGGTTCCAATTTTCAATGGAGAAAATTATGGATTCTGGAGCATTAAGATGAAGACATTTTTCATCTCATAAGACTTATGGGAGTTGGTTAAGTCTGGTTTTGTAGACATAGCAGCAGATGTAAAGGAACTGCGCAAGAAAGATGTGAAGGCTCTGCTTGTTTTGCAACAAGCTAACGGAAGCTATTTTTCCACGTTTTGCAAATGCCACCAAATCGAATGATGCTTGGGTAATTATGAAACAAGAGTTCTATGGGGATAACAAAGTAATTATGGTGATACTTCAGACGCTGCGTATAGAGTTCGAAACACTCTTTATGAAAAGTAATGAATCGGTGCAAGATTTCATTTCTAGAGTTTCGATTATAGTAAATCAAATGAAGACCTTTGGTGATTGTATTTTTTATCAAAAGGTTATCGAAAAGATTTTATGAAGTCTTCCCACAAAGTGGGATCACGTAGTTACTGCTATTGAAGAATTCAACAAGGATATGAGTAACTATTCTATGAATGACTTAATGGGCTCTCTTTTAGCTCATGAAGATAGGATGGACAGGGCAGAAAATAAGAACGTGGAACAGGCATTTCAGTCAAAGGTGGATCTTTCTAAAGAAAAATATGGTGAAGGTGGTTCTGGATGAGGACGAGGAGGTTATCGTGGTCGAGGAAGATGACGCAGTCGAACTGGTGGGGTCATCAAAATGGTTGTAGAGGCAACCAAAGACAAGATCATCAAGGCAAGCAATGTTATTCGTGTAAGCAATATGGTCATATTTCACCAAACTGCCCAAACAAGGCTCAACAGTAAGCCAACTTTGCTAAACAAGAACAAGAGGAAAGTAATTTATTTCTTACTTATATGGAACCTAAAGGGAGTATGAATGATATATGGTTTCTAAATAGTGGTTGTAGTAACCATATGACAGGAGATAAGACTTTATTTCTCGGCTTTGATGAATCTACGAAGTCAAAGGTTCGACTTGGTGACGACAAGGCATTCCATATTGAAGGTAAAGGGAGTATTAGAGCAATGACTAAGTCAGGTATTACAAAATCAATTAGTGATGTTTACTATTCACCTGATTTAGCTCATAACCTGTTAAGTGTGGGTCAGATGGTTGAAAAAGGGTATTATGTTTTGTTTGAGAATGATGTGTGTGAAATAAGAAAAAAGGATATATCTGATCAGCCTATTGTTAAGATTCATATGACTAAGAACTGGATGTTTCCCCTTGATCTTTCATGTTTGAATGAATGTGTATTGGTTACTACGGTTAAAAATGATTCCAAAATTTGGCATTTACGGTATGGACATTTGCATTTAAATCGGATAAAATTATTAAATCAGAAGAGTATAGTGGTTGGTTTGCCCTCAATACATTGCATTGATGATGTATGTGAAGGTTGCATTTACGGGAAGCAACACAGGTTACCATTTCCGATTGGAAAAGCTTGGAGAGCTAAGAAGCCCCTTGAAATTGTCCATGCTGATATATGTGGTCCAACAAGAACATTATCCTTTAATAAGAGTAGATATTTGTTACTCTTCACGGATGATTATACTCATATGAGTTGGGTGTACTTCCTTTCTTACAAAATCAGAAGATTATGAAAAGTTTCAGGAGTTCAAAGCCTTTGCGAAAAAGGAAAGTGGGAAGGTCCTGAAAGGTTTTTGCAATGATAGAGGGGGAGAGTTCTTAACCGACGAGTTCACCTATTTTTGCAAGAAAAATGGGATTTAAAGGCAGCTAACAGTGAGAAAACCCCCAGAACAGAATGGTGTTTCTGAAAGAAATAACCACACGATGGTGGAGATGGCTAGAAGCATGTTAACTGAGAAAAGGCTGCCCAATATTTCTGGGCTGAAGCAGTAGCTACATCAGTATTTCTTCTCAATATATCTCCAACCAAGGTTGTCCGAAACATGACTCCCTATGAAGCTTGGTGTAATCGAAAACCAAATGTAAGTTATTTAAAGATTTTTGGTAGTATTGTTTATTTTATTGATTGACTCTAGTGATCGTTCGAAGCTTGATAAAAAGAGCGAGAAATGCATCTTTGTGAGGTATAGCGATGAAACCAAGGGTTATCGGTTGTATAATACAAAAAATGGAAAACTTATTATTCGTCGATATGTTGTATTCGATGAAAATGGATTTTGTAATTGGGAAGGAGAATAAGATCAACAAGTGTCATTTGTTGAGGATGTAGCCGAGCCATCACAAGAAACGGAGAATCAAATATTGGCTCAGCATTGTCCATCATCAAGTTCATCTGAGAGGTCTTCTCTAAGGGATTCAACATCATCGAGCTCATCCAGAAGGTCTACTCCAAGCAATTCAGAAATTATGGGCAACGATAATTCAAATTCCACTCCGAGTTCTAATAGTCCTCCTCGTAAGTATCGATCTTTAGCCGAGATTTGTGAATCATGCACTTTTGCTCTATTAAGTGCAGAGCCTGTCAACTATGAAGAAACACAAGGGAAAAAGTAATGGGAGTAATCTATGCAAGAGTAAATTAATGCAATTGAAAATAATAACACGTAGGAATTATTAGATTTGCCACCCGGGAAGAAAGAGATTGGAGTTAAGTGGGTCTACAAGGTGAAATGCAATCCAGATGGAACCGTGAAAAAGTTTAAATCAAGGCTCGTTGCCAAGGGGTATGTGCAACAACAAGGTACTGATTTCTTTGACAACTTCTGTCCGGTTGCAAGATGTGAAATCGTTCAATTATTTTTGGCAATAACTGCTTAATATAAATGGCCAGTGTTTCAGTTTGATGTTAAGTCTGGGTTTCTAAATGGTTTTCTGCAAGAGGAGGTGTATGTGGAACAACCACGAGGGTTTGTTATCGAAGGCTAAGAAGAGAAAGTGTATAAGCTTAAGAAGGCGTTGTACAGTCTCAAGCAAGCTCCGAGAGTATGGTATAGCAGGCTTGACATATATCTTCATCAAAATAGCTTTCATAGGAGTGATAGTGAGCTGATATTATATGTTAAGGTGTCGTGTACCGGAGAAATTCTAATCATATGTGTTTATGTAGATGATATTATATATATACTTCCTCGTATAACACTCTTATTCAGGAATTCAAGGAGTGTATGATGGGTGAGTTTGAAATGTCAGATTTGGGAGTGGTGCATTTTTTTCTTGGGATTCAAGTACAACAAACAAATGACGGCATCTTCATTTGCCAAGAAATATATGCAAGGGATTTGCTGAAGAAATTTAACATGAGTAATTGCAAAACTTCATCTGCCCCTATGAATACAAATGCAAAATTATCATTGGAATATGGAACATGCAAGGCCGATGAAAGATTTTTCCAAAGTACGGTTGGCGGATTGATGTATCTCATAAACTCTCGCCCGGAGGTAATGTATGTGGTTAGTTTAATCTCAAGATTCATGCACAATCCTTCTATGCATCATCTTGGAGCCGTTAAGCGAATCTTCGCTATATCCGAGCAACCAGTAGCTATGGGATTTGGTATAAATCAACTGCTGAGTTTAATTTAGTTGGTTTTACTAACAGTAATTGGGCAGGTTTTGTGGATGATCGGAAGAGTACAAGTGGTTATTTTTTTTAGTATAGGTTCGGGAGCTATATCTTGGATCTCAAAGAAGCAAGCAACTGTTTCATTATCGTCGTGTGAAGTAGAGTACACAACAGCAACATCGACAGCATGTCAAGCTATTTGGATGCGCAGAATTATGGAGGATTTACACCAAGTTCAAACCGGACCAATGGAGATTTATTGCGATAACAAAGCTACAATTTTAATGACAAAGAATCCGATTTTCCATTGAAGAGCGAAACACATTGAGCTCCGTCATCACTTCATCAGAGATGTAGTTGCAGAAGGAAAGATCGTGGTAAAGTATTGTCCAACAAATTACCAAGTTGCAGATGGATTTACAAAGGCACTTTCATATCCGAAGTTTGTGAAGTTTCGATCCTAACTCATTGTTTCCAGTTTTGCATCAAAGGGGAGTGATAAGAATTGATGTAACACGTGACTAATTCAATTATCGACATTCCCGTTTGACTAGAAGACCAATTAAGTAGTCATTAGCTAACAATTAGGTAGCAGTAGTTTGTTAAGTCCTATTTTGTAGCAGTACCTATTCTGTAGGACTTAGTTGCTAGTTTAATGGTCTTTATAGTTGTGCTTTAGTCTATAAATAAGGTATGTAATCAATGTTTTTAAGTAGTAGAAAATATGCAAAGCATTTCATCCTTATCACATTAAAATGTTGTAGATTTTTTGTCTCTGTTTTTTATGCTCGTTGCCTTCTTTACTGCTATTTCCAACAGTGTTAAGAGAAAACCACCTAAAAAAACAAAAACTATAAAATCTCTCAAAACTTATGCAAATGAATTTAAATAGGGGTAGAACAAATACTACTAACAAATTTTAAATGAGGACTCATAAAGGATTTGGTGAGAAAATGTATGAAAAAGATTATGCTTCTCAATGATGATGGGAGAAAACTACGAGAAGAGAAAAAAGTAAAGTTAAAGAACATGGATAAAATGCATGGATTTTACACGTTTTAAATCCAGGTTCAAAAACTAGAACACCGTTATGTGTTACGAAGTCTTCACTTACATGATTTTTTCCTTTAATGAATGCAAAACCATTGCTGAAGCGAATGGCTTCTTCACTGGTCACAAGCAAGACCAAAAATTTTAACATTTATAAAAGAAGAAAAATTCCCAAAACATAATAAAACTATGTCAATAAGGTTCTTTGTCTCAAAAAACTTTTATTAGTGATCATCTAAATAATATATGAAGATTTAAACATCATGATCAAGGTTTATCGCATACATAGAATGGAAATGAATAATCACATGAAGTCTTAAAGAAATTTTACGGCTAATAATATAGGGTGAATTAGATAAAACTATTGAGAATTAACCCAAATGAAGATGTTTGAGCTTTGCACGATTAAATCACAACCAAAGTTCAGGGAAAAACACCCCTTTTGGAAAAACTATTAATATGGAAAATTTTCATTTTCCTTGAAAATATAATATTTTCTACTAATACATTTTTCTTTTGTAAATAAGCAATTTTGATTAAAATCATTTGGTCTCATATCCTTAGTGTTATACAATTTTGGATAAATAAGGAACATCGTGTAATACCCATCTTTTTATAGCTTTTAAATTATGGGATTTATTAAATTTAATTGAGATAAATTAATTTAATTTTAATCCGGAATGTTGTTTTAAATATTTACTAGCATGACGAGAGTTAGTAATTATTGAAAATTTGGTGTTTGTTGAATGTTACTGGATGAGTATAGTAATATATGAGATTCATTTTTATAATATTGTCATGTGCGAATAAAAGGACAATTATCGAAATTTAAGTCGGGACGCGCCTGTGTCGTGTCGGGACTAAATGTTGATTAATAAAAGTGAATATTTTATAAGTTGTCTGTATGGTCGTTTTGACTGCGCCAACGTGTCCGGAAGGGTCGAGATAGTCAGAAAAGTGTACCCGGGGGTTTAGTTTGGGTCTCGGGGCATTTTTAGGCCTAATTAGTACCCCGGGAGGGCATTTTAGTCATTTTGTATTTTTGGGTAATTAAGCCCACGAAAATTAAAAGGGTTATATAAGATATATAGGTTGTCTTCTAGGTTTAGAACAACCAAAGACAAGTGACGGCCATAGGAGAGGGAAGGAGAGAACTTCCAAAGCAATCCAAGGCCCGAAATCCATCCGTTTGCACCGCCTCCACCACCAACGCGTAGATCGCGAGACGGGGAACGCAACCACACCAATTACGGCACCAAACTAGACTTCTGAAAACCCCAGGCAAGTTTTTAACTTGCTTATTTTCGTTGATGCATCACTCATGTTAGTCTAGGGATGATTAGGGTGAGATTTATGGAAGAAAAACCCAATTTGAGATAGGAAATTGCATGTAGTGATGACTTAAATGATATTCTGGAAACCCTTTGTCATGTAGAGGAGTAAACAACGAAATTATGATGTTTACAAGAAGGAAATTCTGGAAAATTCTTGTTAGAACCATGTTTAAGAGATTTCTAGGGTTCTTGATAATTATAACAATTCTTAGGCTGTTAATCCATGTTTAGTGGTAGAAACCTACATGCTTTACGTTGGAAATATCTGGTATGATGATATAATGTTAGTAGTATAAATTTTGGAACGATTGGGATGGAAAAATATGGATTTGGTGAAGGTTAGAAGATGAAACCCGTAACTGCAAATCTGTAGATTTCTGAAATACCTGTTTGATCGATCGATCGAGCCCAGAGCTTCGATCGATCGAAGGTTCGATTGATCGAGCCCCAGACCTCGATCGATCGACCCCTCCTGGCAAACTTAAGTTTCCCCTTTTAAAGCTGTTGAATTGATTCGAAATGAAGAAAACTCCTTAGACATCCTTGTTAAGATAATTTGGGAGATAATGATGACCAGTAAGATTCATTAATGAATAAGAGACCTTTAATGTAAGGAGAAATCTATATTTTTGGGATATCTTACATGAGGGACAATGTAAGTATATGTTAAAGGGGACAGACACGTAAGAGGGTTACGTTGGAACATAAATGAATACCTACTGAATTGTACCTTTGGAAGGATAGAGTCCATGAGGGCTACGTAGTAAGTTGGAGAAACCCTTCGAATTAAAGTAAGAAACGAACCATTATACGTGATATTTAATAATGGAAAAATAAGGATAAATGTTGTGAATATGGGTTATGAGATAAACCTAAATTGATATAATAAAAGTGGTATATTTATATGATTGTGTATGCATATATTATATACTTGTGAAAATCATGCCCGCGCTACTTGCTATCCCTGAGGTTACCGCACTGGGACGATCTTATCATGTGTTGCCTTATGGGGGATATTGACTCATACCCTAGAAGATAGAAATCCTAGGTACGGGCTATCGGATCGATAGTTGGATGGTCCTAAGAGATGTGAGGGTATGTACTTACCTCTTGGACTTAGATACTATGCTTCGCCTCAATATTGATTGTGTATGTATTTGTACAGTTCGAGAGTGATTCCGAACTTGTATTCCCTTTAGTGTGATTGATACGGAGATTGGATAGCAGAGTATGCCCTCACCATAGTTTTTATGTGGGGCGCTGTTATGATATATATATTATACGAGTAGTTAATATATATATGAAATTCTGAAATCTAGAACTGCCTACTGTGATTTGATATGTAGGACATGGTTGATGACTCAAATTATAAATACTTGTTTTGAGAAAGTATAATATGACACTGGAAAACTTTATTGATTAATAAAGTCAAAAGGAGAACTTTTGTTACAAATTAAAATCTTACGTTTTAAATACTTGTGTTGTTCAGTTGTAAATTCTACGAATAACCTAAGATAAGTTAAAACATTGGGGAAAGATAGTGTGGTATATGACGAGATAGACCATTGGGATGGTTAGTGCGATAGGTGTGCACATTAGAAGAGAGGTGATAATTTTTCAAGAGAGTGTCGCACTAATATGTTGTTGCATTGGCCTGTAATCAATTTAAATACTTGCTAAACGAATTTTTAAATCATATACACTATCGGGCTCTGACCCGTTTCCATTTCTCTTTCTCTCTTGTATATATATATATATGTGTATATATTACAGGTGCCCAGCCACAGGGGAGTCTTGCATAGGGTCCTTTGGCAGGAATGAGCTGCAGCTTAGGTGGGAGTTGCAGGCCTGTTGTTTAGACGACTTCATCCATTTGATTCTAATCCTGGTTCAGTTTTATCCAGCAGGGGCATGTGTCTCCCTCTTTCTATTAATTAGTTGGTATTGTCAGAGATTGTAATTTTTACTTTCAGTACCTAAAATGGTTTTCTTTCTTTCTTTTGTCGCAGCTCATGATCTGAACGAGTCGCACATACACCCTAGTACATGTTCCTCGACGCTGAGGGCATCCCCGATTTCGGAATTTTTACTGTCAGGATGTTTTCCTTAGTATTTTAATGTTGCGATTTATTATTGTTGGGTAAACTCTTAAATGTCCATTTTATTCTTCTACTTATTGTGTGACTCTTTAGATGTTAATGGTTTAAGGTTTTATAACCGGATTTAATAAAATGTGAATAAGGTATTAAATGGTTTTGACACTTAGCTTAATTATTTAGGGTGTTTAAATTGGAAAAGTATTTTAACGACAGTGATGCTAAGAATGAACCAACTGTTCACCTTGATTTTTACTTAATAAAGGAGTGATCGCCCGGTATTTAATTAGGCGGGGTGTCACAGGTGGTATCAGAGCATCAGGTTCTAGTGTCCTTAGGATCTGTATGGCTTATTATGCTTTCAGCGTTGCTTTGTTTGTTATAGAGCCCTATGTTTAGGATTGTCGATTTCTTTGAAGAGATTTCGTTCTCCTGCTATAATGTGTATACATTAGTGAATTCTAATTTCGTTCGGATGTGTGCGTGTGCCGAGGGATGACGGATGTCAGAAGAGGACCGTTAAGCGTACATCAGGAGGCAGGGCTCAGTTGAGATTATAAAATATATCCGAGGATGATGACCGTAGTTGAGGTCACCTCCATTATGGCTCGAGAAGCCAAGATTAGAAAGGCGACTAAGGCGCAGCAGTGATTTCCAAATGCTGTTATAGTCAAATGAGGTGCGAGGGTAAACTTACCCAACGTATTACAAAAACGTGTAGAGACTGTCAATGGGAAATTTTAGAAATGAAATGGTATGCCTATAGGAGAACCTTAGGTAGAGTGTTGACCGTATGTTCCTTCCTCAACAGTTCAGGATTAGAAGCAAATGTGGTTCTGAACTCATCGCGGGAGGGCATGACAGGGGTCCATTTGTGAATATGAATCTTAACCGCTAGCGAATTTTGCATCGGAAGATGGAGATACGAGTGAAGGAAATGACTCCAAGTGGGAGACTAACTCGTAATAATAGTTGATAAAACTCGAGGAGGTAATTCTGATGGACGACCCATTCGGAGGTTGACAATGTCATATTTTGTCAATATAGATGATAACGCTTCTTTGTGGGGGAAGTTAAAGAAATCGAAGAATTTAGTCGAGAATAAGATTGAATACAACAGTGGTGATATAGCACCAAAAAGGGATGTGGATATACATCAGGGGACCCATTTAAATGATTCGAATAATGGAATTCTTACCAAGTGATGGTAAATTCAGTAAGTACTATTATAGATAGTAACATGATGTTTATGACCTAAAAAGCTAAAGGAGCAACCGGGATGGTTAACAGGAATCGAGTTTACTAAAGTCCGAGAGAAGGACAATCCTAACCTAGTTAGTAGGACAGGTGGTAAGTGGATTATTTGTTGAGGTATTTTGTGCGGAGTAAGATCGCTCACGATAATATGTTCCAAAGTGAGAAAAAGGACAAGAATACGGTGCCTAGTAAAAGGCAACGATTAAAGAAATTTTGTTTGGTTTGAGTAGACGTGTTACGTCCGGAAATCATTGCACAGTCAAAACGATTGACAAGGTAGAAGTGTAAGTTGTATCCTCAAAGGATGCGACGTGTTTATGTGACACGAGCGAGTCACCATATTTTGTTCCTTGCTAAATTATCATGTGAGACGAGCTTAATGCATATCATTTTAAACGTTATTATTATTATGTGAATATTTTTTTCCCTTGTGTAGCGGGATTTTTCTTTGGTGCTATCCGCAGAGGATGAATGTGTATATTAACAGTGTTACGTATTTTATTGAGGTTACTCGTTGTAGTGATGCGATACACGAGTATGATATTATCTTTGTTAAAACATTATAGAAATGGTTAGTACGACAGTGGGCATTTATTGCAAGACTATCAGAGTGGTTGCATTAGCGCAACATGTTTTACGTTTTATTTTGGCGAGGCTTTACCTGTAAGAAGGTTGGACTCGCACTTATATTATCTATCCTAGAGACTTTGGAGGAGATAGTGGGCTCGAGATATTCGATGCCAAAGTATGTATAGACTTTGTCAGTATAATTTTATAGGTATCGGGATTTACCGTTGGGCGAAAAGATTTGACTCAGTATTATGTTTAGCACTCCGGACTTAGTGATGGGAAGAGTGCATTGTTATATTTATCCTTTAGAGATGTGGGAGTTAATGTTTATACCCCTATTATTAGGGAAAAGAATTTCGAGAATTTCGATTGTATGTATTCGAGGTTTATGGAATGATATTACCACCAACCTATACTGAACAATAGTGCAATAAGTGAAACGTTCTTTGTTAAGCATAATTACGGGAGAAATTGTAACTTTTCTATCAAGAAACGGAATAAAGGGGTAAATGCTATGGAAAGTAACAAATCTCGATAACCGATAATACTAGGCAGTAGTGTATCGGGAGGGTTCCTTGTTTGGATTTCGCTTTGCGAGACATCCCACGCATGAAACTTAGTGTAAGGTTGGAAATAGGGAGACGTTTGGTCATTATTCCATGAGTTCGGTACCCTGGTCGAAATGGGATCAATTAATTATGTATGTAAGTTGGAAGTTGAATTTTGTCTTAAAGCTATTGGAAGCCGGATCTTGTGGTAAGAAAGCATTGAAAGTTACCCCACGAGTTGAGGGGTGGAACGATGATAAGGAAGATTTAAAATCTTGATTTTTAGGGTGATTAAAGTGTTGTAATCATGCTGCAAGCACCAGGGAAAATAAAGAATTTGTTTATTAGTATGGAGCGTATGTGATGCTTACGCTAGTATGCCCGGTTTATAGGGTGTGTAGACATTGTGGTTAACTGATGTTAAAACTCATCCAAGATGAAGGGGCGTGGCAATGGACGTGTGGAAAATGTGTTTGTGGGGCTAACAGAACGAAGTGGAAGTGATATAGTGGATTAAACGTCACATGAGGGGCGATAATCCATACATAGGTGTGTAATTAGAATAACACACCCAAAATTGAATTGGAAGACTGTGGGAAGTCATTTAAGAAACGTATTCCTTGAATGGAGCAGAATTAAATGATTATAAAGAACACTCAGAGCGGAGTTGTTAGTACGCAAGTATGAGAGCGACTTGCACATACAAAGGGTGATGATGTTGGTATGGTATAGTAGATCCAGAAGTGCGCTTCGTGGAGAGAAGAGCACGGGTCGGAACTTTCGGCATACTACAAGGAAGGAAGGGGAGTATTACGTGTCACTTAATGTGAGACATTTCAAGGAAGAATCGATGTTTAGCGGGACATAGTGAGTAGTCTCTACATGCACCGCCCATAGGTAAGGTTTGGTTGAAAGAGGAGAATCAACCAAAGAATTTTGTGTTTATCGACAATTCCTGAAATTGAAAGAGGTTGGTAAAGTCGGTACAGTCCTTGGATGGGTTTCCATCGTCAAAACAAGATCGAGGGTTCATCCCGAACATGTGAATTAAGCCGCTGAGAAGGAAGTGATTGATATTCCTTTGGGATCGTTTAAAATATTAACTAGTATGCCCCAGACTTCCTTTGAAAGGAAGTGTCGCGCCAGTGCATGGTCCGGCGCAGTATAAATTTCAGAATCAGGATGAGATTGGTGAATCCCACCTTTGATATGGAATTTCAGGAACCAACAAAGATAAGGTTTCATTTCGAGTAGGATGTATCACCCTTAGACAGGGAATAGGCGCATGGTGATTAAAGATTTGGGGAGCTACATGAAGGAGATTTTGGATTCTTGATACGATGATTTCAGGAATGCTCTGTAGAAGTACTCGTACCTGTTTATCGCGTACAAGGTACTTATTAAGGTTTTGTTATGGAAGAACCTCGACTATTCTCCTTCCGTATGTTTAGAGGAGAGTAGATAATCAGAATTTTTGGATCGGTTGAGAGAACATCCGATAAATGTGGTAGAATTCCACGACTATTTTAGACGAGCAAGAGTGATCAAATGTTCGTAATATTTTCTCAGAATGGGAGTTTTGTGTATGAATAAATCCGAGTATTTGTCATGTAGTGAGGTGCGGCCTCCGAATGATAGTGAGATAATGAAATGAATAACGTATAGGCGTGACCTATGCGAATGTTGTCGGTTGGGAGCACAATGTGAAGTGTCTCCAATGAGAATGTAAGACAATGTTGCTGTGAAGAAAGGGCTATAGTGACTGAGCTGTAATGTGTAGTTAGTTGTGTACGGAAAAGGATATCCAAAATTGTGCTACCTGATAGGCCTTATTTTCCGAATTTTGGGACGAAATTCCGTTATTAGGGGGGAAGTATGTAATACCCCGTATTTTTATAGCTTTTAAATTATGGGATTTATTAAATTTAATTGAGATAAATTAATTTAATTTTAATCCGGAATGTTGTTTTAAATATTTACTAGCGTGACGAGAGTTAGTAATTATTGGAAATTTGGTATTTGTTGAATGTTACTGGATGAGTATAGTAATATATGAGATTCATTTTTATAATATTGTCACGAGAATAAAATGTCAATTATGAAAATTTAAGTCGGGACGCGCCTGTGTCGTGTCGGGACTAAATGTTGATTAATAAAAGTGAATATTTTATAAGTTGTCCGTATGATCATTTTGAGTGCGCCAACGTGTCCGGAAGGGTCGAGATAGTCAGAAAAGTGTACCCGGGGATTTAGTTTGGGTCTCGGGGCATTTTTAGGCCTAATTAGTACCCCGGGAGGGCATTTTAGTCATTTTTTATTTTTGGGTAATTTAACCCACGAAAATTAAAAGGGTTATATAAGATATCTAGGTTTTCTTCTAGGGTTAGAACAACCAAAGACAAGTGACGGCCATAGGAGAGGGAAGGAGAGAGCTTCCAAAGCAATCCAAGGCCCGAAATCCATCCGTTTGCATTGCCTCCACCACCAACGCGTAGATCGCGAGACGGGGAACGCAACCACACCAATTTCGGCACCAAACCAGACTTCTGAAAACCCCAGGCAAGTGTTTATCTTGATTATTTTCGTTGATGCATCACTCATGTTAGTCTAGGGATGATTAGGGTGAGATTTATGGAAGAAAAACCCAATTTGAGATAGGAAATTGCATGTAGTGATGACTTAAATGATATTCTGGAAACCCTTTGTCATGTAGAGGAGTAAACCATGAAATTATGATGTTTACAAGAGGGAAATTTTGGAAAATTCTTGTTAGAACCATGTTTAAGAGATTTCTAGGGTTCTTGATAATTATAACAATTCTTGGGCTGTTAATCCATGTTTAGTGGTAGAAACCTACATGCTTTACGTTGGAAATATCTGGTATGATGATATAATGTTAGTAGTATAAATTTTGGGACGATTGGGATGGAAAAATATGGATTTGGTGAAGGTTAGAAGATGAAACCCGTAACTGCAAATCTGCAGATTTCTGAAATACCTGTTTGATCGATCGATCGAGCCCAGAGCTTCGATCGATCGAAGGTTCGATCGATTGAGCCCCAGACCTCGATCGATCGACCCCTCCTGGCAGACTTAAGTTTCTCCTTTTAAAGCTGTTGAATTGATTCAAAATGAAGAAAACTCCTTAGACATCCTTGTTAAGATAATTTGGGAGATAATGATGACCAGTAAGATTCATTAATGAATAAGAGACCTTTAATGTAAGGAGAAATATATATTTTTGGGATATCTTACATGAGGGACAATGTAAGTATATGTTAAAGGGGATAGACACGTAAGAGGGTTACGTTGGAACATAAATGAATACCTACTGAATTGTACCTTTGGAAGGATAGAGTCCATGAGGGCTACGTAGTAAGTTGGAGAAACCCTTCGAATTAAAGTGAGAAACGAACCATTATACGTGATATCTAATAATGGGAAAATAAGGATAAATGTTGTGAATATGGGTTATGAGATAAACCTAAATTGATATAATAAAAGTGGTATATTTATATGATTGTGTATGCATATATTATATACTTGTGAAAATCATGCCCGCGCTACTTGCTATCCCTGAGGTTACCGCGCTGGGACGATCTTATCCTGTGTTGCCATATGGGGGATATTGACTCGTACCCTAGAAGATAGAAATCCTAGGTACGGGCTATCAGATCGATAGTCGGACGGTCCTAAGAGACGTGAGGGTATGTACTGACCTCTTGGACTTGGATACTATGCTTCGCCTCAATATTTATTGTGTATGTATTTGTACAGTTCGAGAGTGATTCCGAACTTGTATTCCCTTTAGTGTGATTGATACGGGGATTGGATAGCAGAGTATGCCCGCACCATAGTTTGTATGTGGGGTGCTGTTATGATATATATATTATACGAGTAGTTAATATATATATGAAATTCGGAAATCTGGAACTGCGTACTTTGATTTGATATGTAGGACATGGTTGATGACTCAAATTATAAATACTTGTTTTGAGAAAGTATAATATGACACTGGAAAACTTTATTGATTAATAAAGTCAAAAGGAGAACTTTGGTTACAAATTGAAATCTTACGTTTTAAATACTTGTGTTGTTCAATTGTAAATTCTGCGAATAACCTAAGATAAGTTAAAACATTGGGGAAAGATAGTGTGGTATATGACGAGATAGACCATTGAGAAGGTTAGTGCAATAGGTGTGCACATTAGAAGAGAGGTGAGAATTTCTCAAGAGAGTGTCGCACTAATATGTTGTTGCATTGGCCTGTAATCAATTTAAATACTTGCTAAACGAATTTTTAAATCATATACACTATCGGGCTCTGACCCGTTTCCATTTCTCTTTCTCTCTTGTATATATATATATATGTATATATTACAGGTGCCCTGCCACAAGGGCGTCTTTCATAATGTCCTTTGGCAGGAACGAGCTGCAGCTTAGGTGGGAGTTGCAGGCCTGTTGTTTAGATGACTTCATCCATTTGATTCTACTCCTGGTTCAGTTTTATCCAGCAGGGGCATGTGTCGCCCTCTTTCTATTAATTAGTTGGTATTGTCAGAGATTGTAATTTTTACTTTCAGTACCTTTATTTCGGAATTGTTACTGTCAAGATGTTTTCCTTAGTATTTTAATGTTGGGATTTATTATTGTTGGGTAAACTCTTAAATGTCAATTTTATTCTTCTAGTTATTGTGTGACTCTTTAGATGTTAATGGTTTAAGGTTTTATAACCGGATTTAATAAAATGTGAATAAGGTATTAAATGGTTTTGACACTTAGCTTAATTATTTAGGGTGTTTAAATTGGAAAAGTATTTTAACGACAGTGATGCTAAGAATGAACCAACTGTTTACCTTGATTTTAATTTAATAAAGGAGTGATCGCCCGGTATTTAATTAGGCGGGGTGTCACACATCGTTTATCAAATTCTTTTTCAAGTGGAAACTTTTACTCTTTAGAGAGAGGCCGGGGACTTCGTGTGTGTGTGATATATATATATATCAGTCATGCTCTTGTGCGGACTAGTCCGCATTTTAAAAGTGCGGACCGGACATGTCTCACCTGACGGTGAGCCCAAAAAAGAGAGAGAGTGCCTATAATTTAGGCGATAATTTCTAGGTGCATCGTTAGGTGACACTTGTTCGGTCCGCATTCTTAAAATGCGGACTAGTCCGCACAAGGGCATTATATATATATATATATATATATATATATATATATATATATATATATATATATATATATATATATACAGTACTGCTCTTGTGCGTACAATTCGAATTTTTAGAGTGCGGACCGAACTTGTATCACGTGACGGTGAGTCCAGAAAAGATAGAGATAGTGTACTTATAATTTAGTCGATAATTTCTAGACGCACCGTCAAGTGATACGTGTCCGGTTCGCACTCTTAAAATACGGACTGGTACGCACAAAAATAAGACTGTATATATATATATATATATATATATATATATATATATATATATATAGAGAGAGAGAGAGAGAGAGAGAGAGAGAGAGAGAGAGGTCATCAGTTTGAGGACCCAGTTTGAAGACCATTTTTGATAAAATAGTAAAAAAAATATTTTTGGCCTGATTTTTTTTTTTATAATTTTAAACATTTCAGTAAGATCATTAAGAAAAAATCAGCTCAATGAATTTTCTTGCTATTTTAACAAAATCAGATAAACTTTATTAGTTTTTAACCGCTTGAAAATAATTTAAAACTCACAAAGTTTGACCGGCTTTTTTAAAATAGTGAAAAATATATTTTGAGCTGATTTTTTTTATTATCTTATTGAAATGTTTAAAAATTATAAAAAAAAACAGTTCAAAATAATTTTTTTTACTACTTTAAAAAAATGTTCCTCAAACTGAGACCTCGCTTGAGCGCTTTCTCTCTCTCTCTCTCTCTCTCTCTCTCTCTCTCTATATATATATATATATATATATATATATATATATTGAGCTCTCTCTCTCTCTCTCACACACACACACACACATCAGTAGTGAGCTACGGGACAAAAACAACATTGTTGTTTAAATGCTTTTGTGTGTGTGAGAGAGAGAGATGATCCCCATTCCAAGAACTTGCGTGCAGTTCATGAAAAGAATACAAATCTTTTAAAAAAATTCTATGGGAGATGAGTATTTTTGGGGATTTATAATACGAAGAACGTATTTTCAGTGAGATCCTTGTGAAGATTATACTTAAATTTTTTTAATAATATATACATGAAATTATATAATGTATGCACAGAAGTTTTAATGTATACTTAGTTTTTAATTATACATGAAATTTTATAATGTGTTCAAAGTTTTTGGTAATGTATACTACAAGATACTTTTGATGTCAATTCGTAATATTTTTTATAGCAAAGTATTCTTAAGTCATTCATAAATAAATTTTAAATTTTAAAGGATTTTTGAAATATTTTAAACATTTAAGTTCACTAATTTTATTTTTATAGAAGTAAACGTTAGTGACATAATAAATAGACCTAGTAATAAATTTTCCTTAATCATCTAATAATTATCAACAAGGGACATAATATTAAATTACGGTAATTTTGTTTTGTTCTTAATACTTTTGTAACAAACTATAGAACCTGTTATTTTTTGAAAGAAATGAGAAGAGCCAATTGAAAGAAGTTAAAAGTTCCTTGTTCTTGCCAGCAAGGGATTAGACTCAGAAGCTATATAATATTACCCTCAAAACTTATGTTCTTGGCCATCTTTTGTTAACTAATCTCTTCCCATTATACACTGAGTAATGCTACACATACAAACTTTTAGTATCAAATCCAGTACCGAATGTGCTTTAAATGTATTGTATTATAGTGCGCTCCACACTTTGAATGGTGGAATCCACACTTTGTTACAAATATTCAAAACACATTCGATACTAGATATGTACTAAGAGTAGGTGTATGTATCTTTGTTCTTATACTCTCTTGGCCTCGTAATTTTATGTCGTGCGTTAATTTTTGTTGTACGCTACTATTTTGCATTGGTGCCCTAACTATATACTTGTTTTGAAAAATTTGTTAATTTTTACATATGACCTAATATGATTGTTTAGTATTAAATATGAACTTTTAGTGTTATTTTATTGAATATTTAAATAATTATTTAATAGTATACTGGTTGAGTAGTTTCAAAATACTTAACCATCTCAATTTCTGAATCCGCCACATATCATACTCGCAATCAAACAAACAGGAGGGTGAGAGCATCAAGGACCTAACAAATAATAATATTTGAATTTTTATTATAGAAATTTACATAAACCATGATCCGAATGCTCATGAAATTTGGTGACCCACTCCAATGTTAAAGGATCCTCGTTGGAGAAATCAAAGAATTCATCCACATTGAAGCTAAATTTTCCATCATCCTCCCCACAATTCACGGAAATGTCATTTTGTCTGGTCACCTTTTCGCTAACCTTCTCTTTCACCCTTCTTTTCTGAACTTTGGTTTCATCTCTTGCTGTTGAGCTTTCATTTTGTTTCTCCTTCTTTATTTTTTTGCTCAAGTGAGAATTCCAATAGTTCTTGATCTCATTATCTGTTCGACCTGGTAACCTTCCCGCAATTAATGACCACCTATAGACAAAAAAGAAGTTAAATTCCAACTATGAATATCTTATACCAAGCAAACAACTCTTTATTGTATATAAAGTAATGGTTAACATGCAAGCAAATTTGTACAATTCCTCATTACAAAATGACTTGACAATCAATCAAATAAGAATCTTAAGGTACTGTCATTTATTTATGATGTTGAGTTGATATAAGAGTTTAAAAAATGTACAATTAAGAGTGGCATTTTTCTATTAAGGTGTGTTTGATTAGGGTGGGTGGAAAAAAACATGAAAAATGTTCAAAATGTGTATTGTCGAGTTGTACTTTAGACAAAGCTTCTAAGGAAATTTTACACAACCAAACATACAAAAAGAAACCTCTTGTATCCTCATTTTATTAAACACACAAAATAAAAAAGAAAAACAAATCCATGATAAAAAAAAATTATTTTTTTTCTTTTTCATTATCTATTAAACACACCTTTAAATAAATTAATTATCACACAAAATACTAACCTGTTTCCAAGGAGTTTGTGAAGTCTAAGGATCAAATCCTCCTCTTGGTCTGATATATTTCCTCTCTTGATGTTGGGTCTTAGATAATTCATCCATCTTAGCCTACAACTCTTGCCACATCTATTAAGGCCTGCAATTATACTCAATTTTCATATACATATATATATATGATATATGTACACTTAGTGATATATTAACGAAAATTTTCGTTATGATTTGTTCTTCAATTTAACTAACCTGCTTTTTCTGCTATACCCTTCCACCTTTTTGCACCATTGATCTCAATTGCTTCCGCCAATTTTCTATCTTCTTCAGCTGTCCATGCTCCTCTGTTAACTTCTCTCTTACTAGTCTCATTCATCACTGAGGCCATTCAACTTTCTCTTATATGTGTGTATGTGAAAGAAATATTTGCATGAGCGCAACTCAAAGCAACTACCGTATATATATATGTGTGTGTGTGTGTTGTTAAGGTATAAGGAATCTACATGATTTGAAAATGAGAGGGTTAAAAAGGTTAGGACTTGCTAAATACTAGTAAGACAAAGGCTGCTATAGGTTGAGAAAAGTGTTATAATAATATAGTGCGCTCACACCTGCTTTTACACCAAAAGTAAGATAGGAGTATATGGTATACCAGTAATTTAAAAGTTCGGCGATAGCGTATTATTACTAAAGCTCCGGGTTGATTGGATTTCTCTTCACTTTGAGTTTCGACAGCTGTAAATAATTTGAGAGTCACCAGTTGGATATTGATATGCGAGTAGAGATTAATCGAGATATGCGTAAGTTGATCCGGACACCTTATGATACCTCTAAATAGAGGAATAAACCCAAAAAAAAGGCTCGTGTGATTATGCAATTTAATCAACTACCCATGTCGAATAGGTTTGTCATGTAGTGATAACGCATGGTAATTTTCATATACAAAAGTTTTTACCTTTTTACATGTGTAAATTTGGCAAAGAAAAGGGTTGATATAAACAAGATAAGATAAGAGTAGGAATAATTGTACTGGGTGTAACTTTATATATGATTGTGAATAAATATTCTTTAAATAGGGTTGTAGCCTATTTGTATTTTTTTAGAATTCTTTTCAATAGCTCATTATTGATCTAATTAGACTGATATGTATTGTCAATTTTTATATTATAATTATCTTTGCATAATTATTATCATTTTTTTCATTGGATTTACTCTGTGGCAAATAAATGATTATTTCGTCATTTTCGATCGTTTGGGAGTGTAAGAGAAGAGAAAAAAAAGGAAAATTTTAAAAAAAAATCCCTTCCTTTCTTTTCAAAACTTTTCTTCCGAATCGGAAAGAAATGGAGAGAAAGGAAAGTTTTCTAAAGAATGTACCTTATTTCCCTTAAAAAATTATTTTCCTTTCAACTCCCAAATACTGGAAAAGAAAATTATTTTATTTTTCTTCGTAAATCATTTCTCCTATCTTCCTTTCTTTTCTCTCTTATAAATTTTCCTTTCTTTTCTTTTCTTTTCTTCCCTAATAAAAATTTTCTTTCCTTTCCTTCATCTAAAAAAACTCCCAAACAAGTTGTTAAAGTACAAAATAAATGAGTGTTAACACAATTTACACTTCAGCGATTGTTTGACAATTTAAAAGATAGTGCGTTGTGTGTTTTCGGGATTCTAATGGAATATGTCCGGGACTAAATTGGCACAACTGAAATCCGTGACAAAATATGTTCTGACAATTTTGTTAGTCACATATTTTGTAACGCTTTCTACCCATCATCACATTTTTGGAGCTCCATGTGAACACTTAAATGGGGGCCGTATATATTTTTCCAAAAAAATGACTTAAAGAAAATGTGTTCTAGTAATATTTGTTATGTCTACTATTTATAAATAACAATTGTACAGAATTATGAATTATTAATCAATTACAGAATTAAAACAGAATTACAGAAATGAAACACTTACTTGAATTTGCAGAAATAATAAAAGAATTAAAGATAAATCCGAGCCCTGTTATGAACAGTTTCCTTAAGACAATTTATTCCCTCCAATGTGCTCCGAAGATAGAACGGATTTTCCAATTAATTATATAGCACGACAATAATTAATTACAACGAACTCAAATTCTGTGTCTCATACTCAACAACAATGCAACAGATGCTATGCAGAAAAAAAAAATTCTGAAAAGGATATGATAGGAATTTTCTGGAAGAAAAATGACAGCAATTCTGGAGGAGGGAATTTTTTCATTATTTTAAAAACGGAGGGAGACATCTGTATTTATAGCAAAGTAGGTGACGGTTAGCAAATAACTGTCAAAACAGTTAAACGAATTAACTGTTGACTGTTGGCAATAATTGCCAACAGTATATTAATTAATTAATTAATTTCGTAATTAATTAATAATTAAAGCCAGAAAGTTAAATAAATTCAGTCCAAAAATGTAGGAGATTTTTATAAGCCCAAGCCCAAGCCCGAGCTGAGACGAGCTGGCCGGTCGGACGGACGCACGCGCGTGCACGTGTGGACTTTTGATCGAAAGTCAACCCGTGCATAGCTTAGGTCATCTCCCCTTCAAAGAGTTGTGATACCCCAAGGAATCCAAGCATTAGTCCATACTTGGGGTGTTATTAACTCATCAAATTTTCACTACTCTTCCAATGTGGGACAAGAGTTTAAACACACCCAATTCATTAACTTTCATTACTTGGTGACTCACTTTGGGGACATATTTATCATTCATAACTTATTAAAATTGGACGTATGAATAAACTACGTTAATCTCCTTGCGGAGATGAACGCGTTCGTATATGGTCCCATGATTTTCGTAGTGTGGGTCCCACCTAAATTTGAGCTCAAAGTTGCTCCAAATTCTGTCCAGAAAATTCTGGACAGCTTTCTTAAAACCCAATTCATGTCCAATTTCCCAACAATCCCCCACATGAATGATATATCGCTATAAATAAAACAAAACAGATGCTAATGCAGATGCAGACACAAGTTGAGGAAAACTGAAGACTTATTGCATCGGGAGAAGTAGCCTAGTGGCCTTGAACTTTCCTTAGTGATATACTATCGGATTTACTTGGTTAATCAGTAGACTTCACGTCCTTGAACCGTCAACCGTTTTTGTAAACCTAGACAACAATATTCACACAAAAATTCTTCAACATAGTTGGTTCTCACGTTTGTGTTCATTTTGGCCGTGAACACCACTTGGTTCCGCAAGTATTTTAGAGAATATGCCTTTCATTATTCTCATAGAAGTGGCGCCCTTCTTACTCACGTAGGTGACTTCCATAAAGAGTATTCTGCAATACCCCACTTAGACGTACTAAGATATAGATGTCATTAAAAGCATAACTTATCCTAATTTCGCGGCAGATATGAACTGTCTCATCTTTGGAATGGATATGATTAAATATCCTCCAGTGCTTACTGAATACAACGTAGTTCGGTTTACCCATTGAACCTAGATCTTGGGATCTCCAGTCAACTAGGTTGGGTTGCCACTATATTGATTCTTATTTATTTATAGGCTTTAGACCCATTCCTCTCGATGATCTTTCAACTTGCTCTCGGTTTAAACCTTTCATTAGTGGATCCGATATATTATCTTTTGACTTTACATAGTCAATTGGGATAATTCCGTTTGAGAGAAGTTGTCTAACAGTATTGTTTCGACGACGAATATGTCGTGACTTTCCGTTATACATGTGATTTTGTGCCCTTCCAATCACTGATTGGCTATCGCAATGTATACATATTGCGGGCACAAGTTTAGACCAATTTGGAACATCCTCTAAGAAATTTCGAAGCCATTCAGCTTCTTCTCCAGCTTTGTCTAGTGCAATGAATTCAGATTCCATTATCGATCTAGCAATGCACGTTTGTTTTGAGGATTTCCAAGATACGGCTGCATCTCCGAGGGTAAACACATACCCACTCGTAGACTTAGAGTCTTTTGTATCAGATATCCAATTTGCATCGCAATGTCCTTCAAGAACAGCTGGATATTTTGAGTAGTGTAGTCCATAGTTTTGAGTATATTTTAAATAACCCAAAACTCTCAATATTGCTTTCCAGTGATCTCTTCCTGGATTACTCGTAAATCGACTTAGCTTACTTATTGAGTATGCTATGTCCGGTCGCGTACAGTTCATGATATACATTAAACTGCCAATAATACGAGAATATTCTAGTTGAGATATGCTTTCACCATTATTTCTTGCAAGATGTAAATTTACATCTACAGGTGTCTTGGTATGACTAATATCATACTTCTTGAATTTTTCAAGTACTTTCTCTATGTAATGAGATTGAGATAATATAAGTCCATCCGATGTTCTAGAAATTTTAATTCCTAATATAACATCGGCGATTCCCATATCTTTCATGTCAAATCTACTACTCAACATTTGTTTTGTAGTTATGAAAATTTCCAAGTTACTACCCATGATAAGCATAACATCAACATAGAGGCATACAATGACTTATCCATTATGAATGTATTTAAAGTAAACACATTTATCGCATTCATTAATTTTGAAACCATTTGATAACATTGCATTATCAAATTTTTCATGCCATTGCTTGGGTGAATGTTTTAATCCATATAGTGATTTAACAAGCTTACATACTTTTCCTTCTTGTCCGGGAGCTTTGAGCCCTTCAGGTTGTTCCATATAAATTTCCTCATCTAGTTCACCGTTTAAGAATGTCGTTTTTACATCCATTTGATGTATTTCAAGTCCATTAATAGCAACTATTGCTATTAACATCCGAATGGACGTTATTCTTGTTACCGGTGAATATGTGTCGAAGTAATCCAACCCTTCCTTTTTCCTATAGCCTTTAGCTACAAGTCTAGCTTTATATTTATCAATTGATCCATCGGCCTTCAATTTCTTTTTGAAGACCCATTTATAACCTAACGGTTTTGAACCTGGTGGAAGATCCACTATTTCCCATGTATGATTTTGTAATATGGATTCAATTTCACTATTAATTGCTTCTTTCCAATTAGAAGCATTGGGTAAGGATGTAGCTTCTTTATACGATTGAGGTTCATTTTCTAACAAATATGTTAGAAAATTCGGACCGAAAGAAGTCGAGGCTTTTGCTCTTTTACTACGTCTTGGTTCATCCTCTATTGATTCAATAGGTTGATGAGTACCACTTATAGTAGATTGACTTGTCCTTTTAAAAGGACCAGATTCTCGGGTGATGTTAAACTGGAATTCATTTTCAAAAAATGAAGCATCCCTCGATTCAATAACCGTATTTACATGAATGTCCGAAATCTCAGATTTACAAACTAGAAATCGATATGCACTGTTATTAGTAGCATAACCGATGAATACAAATTCCACGGTTTTTGGCGCTATTCTTACCTTTTTAGGTTTAGGAACCATCACTTTGGCTAAGCACCCCCACACTCATAAATATTTATAGGAAGGTCTTCGACCATTCCATAATTCATAAGGTGTCTTGTGAGTCTTTTTGTGAGGTACTTTATTGAGAATGTAATTAGCAGAAAGTAAGGCTTCCCCCCACAAATTTTGTGGAGCTCCTGAACTTAATAACATTGAGTTCATCATTTCTTTCAAAGTACGGTTTTTGCGTTCAGCAACACCATTCGATTGAGGAGAATAAGGAGCAGTTGTTTGATGAATAATCCCATTTTCAGAACAAAATTCCTCAAATGGATATTCATATTCACCTCCTCTATCACTTCTAATAGCCTTTATCGTTTTGCTTAATTGATTCTCAACTTCATTCTTATATTGTTTAAATGCATTAATAGCCTCATCTTTACTATGTAACAAATATACATAGCATTATTTTGTGCAATCGTCAATAAAAGTAATAAGATACTTTTTCCCACCTCTAGTTTGAACAAATTTTAAATCACAAATATCAGTGTGAATTAAATCTAAAGGTTCAGTTATCCTTTCAATAGAATGAAAAGGTAATCTAGCTAATTTAGATTCCACACAAATTTCACATTTATGATTTTTATCAATATTAAATTTTGGCAAAAATTCCAAGTTAATTAATCTACGCAATGTATCAAAATTAACATGTCCCAATCTAGCATGCCAAATATTAGATGACTCAATCAAGTAAGAAGAACTAGAAATTTCATTCATTGAAACAGATGTTTTTGGGGTTACAGTAAGAACATTGAGTTTAAAGAGGCCCTCATTTAGGTAGCCCTTTCCTACATACATGTCATTTTTAGACAACACAAAGCGATCAGACACAAACACAAGCTTGAAATCATTTTTAGTCAGGAGAGATCCAGAAATCAGATTCTTTCGGATATCTGGCACGTGAAGAACATTGTTGAGAGTAAGTTCCTTTCCAGAAGTCATTTTTAAAACAATCTTTCCTTGTCCCACCACCTTAGAAATGGAAGAATTTCCCATAAAGAGATTCTCCTCATTTTCCAAAGGCTTATAGGCGGTGAACATCCATTTGTTTGCACAAATGTGTCGTGTGGCTCGAGTGTCCACCCACCATTAATTGGTATTTCCAACCAAGTTACATTCAGAGACCACGGCAGAAAGATTCATATCCTCCAAATCATTGGCGATATTCTCACCCTCGGTTACATTTGCTTGAAGGTTATTTTTATTTTGCTTATTCGGCTTACGACACTCGCTTGAGCGGTGTCCAGGTTGACCACAATTGTAGCATTTGCCTTTGAACTTTTTCTTGTTATGTTTGGAAGTGCCTGCCCCATCATACGTTCGTTTGTTCTTCTTAGGACCTTCAACGACATGGACCTTTGTTTCCATTGGATTCTTCTCACTTTTCGTTTGAGATTCACGGTTGTCTTCTTCGATTCTCAGCCTGACCACCAACTCCTCCACATTCATCTCCTTTCGCTTGTGGTTGATATAGTTTTTGAATAAAGTCCAAGATGGTGGAAACTTTTCAACAATTGCAGCAACTTGGAAAGTTTCACTAATTGACATTCCTTCAGCATGAATGTCATGGAGGATCACTTGGAATTCTTGCACTTGCGAGATCACAGATTTAGAATCAACCATTTTGAAGTCCAGAAAACGCCCAACGATAAATTTCTTCATCCCTGCATCTTCAGTTTTATACTTCTTTTCCAAAGAATTCCATAATTCCTTAGATGTCTTGATCGTGCAGTAGACATAGTACAATGTCTTGTCCAAGTAAGCCAGAACATAATTCCGGCATAGGTAGTCCGAATGCTTCTAAGCATCGACAACAGCAACCTTTTCAGCGTCATCTCCCTCTTGAATAGAGGGGCAATCTTCATATACAAACCTGCCCAGTTGGCAGGTAGTGAGATAGAAGTACATTTCTCCTTGCCAACGTTTGAAGTCAGCCCCAATGAACTTTTTCGATTTCTCCCCGTGTGGCATAGATACGGGTGCAGTCACTTTTGTGTTGGTGACAATCAGTTTTGTAGGAGTAGTGTTCGTACTTTGTGATTCCATTTCCGTTACAAAAACAGAATTTTTATCAATGATAAAATTCATATATAATGAATTAATCAAAACAGAATACAAAATTTTGTGCACCAATTTCCCCCAAATATAATTCACAATAAATGAATTCCAAAAGAATTCCAAATAAAAATTAGAATTAAACTATAATATAAATAGAATTCCGTACAAAACAGAATTAAATATAAAATTTGTGTCACACTAATTTTTAATAATAAAAAGAATTCTGCACAAAACGGAATTATAATTTAAAGATTAAAAATTTTACATAAACAGATTTTAACAAGAATACACAAATAAAATTTTATTTCTAAAACAGAATATAAAAATAGTACAAAAATTAATTTCTATATCAAAACTGTTTTACTAATTTCTACAATAAAGCAGTAAATTAATTCATTTTATTCTGTCAAAATAGATTTATTTTCAACAAATAAATTTCTGTAATAAAAAAAAATTATGTACACTAAAAAACAGTAGAACTTTTTAAATTGTCTTAAGATTGTTATGTCTACTATTTATAAATAACAATTGTACAGAATTATGAATTATTAATCAATTACAGAATTAAAACAGAATTACCGAAATGAAACACTTACTTGAATTTGCAGAAATAATAAAAGAATTAAAGATAAATCCGAGCCCTGTTATGAACAGTTTCCTTAAGACAATTTATTCCCTCCAATGTGCTCCGAGGTTGATGAATATTGTCTCCCAAGATAGAACGGATTTTCCAATTAATTATGTAGCACGACAATAATTAATTACAACGAACTCAAATTTTGTATCTCATACCCAACAACAATGCAACAGATGCTATGCAAAAAAAGAATTTTCTGAAAAGGATATGACATGAATTTTCTGGAAGAAAAATGACAGCAATTCTGGAGGAGGGAAATTTTTCATTATTTTAAAAACGGAGGGAGGCATCTGTATTTATAGCAAAGTAGGTGACGGTTGGCAAATAACTGTCAAAACAGTTAAACGAAATAACTGTTGACTGTTGGCAATAACTGTCAACAGTTTATTAATTAATTAATTAATTTGGTAATTAATTAATAATTAAAGCCCAGAAAGTTAAATAAATCCGGCCCAAAAATTGACGAGATTTTTACAAGTCCGAGCCTAGCCGGCCGGACGCGCGCGCGCGTGTGAACTTTTGACCGAAAGTCAACCCAGTGGATAGTTTAGGTCATCTCCCCTTCAAAGAGTTGGGATACCCCGAGGCATCCAAGCCTTAGTCCATACTTGGGGTGTTATTAACTCATCAAATTTCCACTACTCTTCCAATGTGGGACAAGAGTTCAAACACACCCAATTCATTAACTTTCATTACTTTGTGACTCACTTTGGGGACATACTTACCATTCATAACTTATTAAAATTGGACGTATGAATATACTACGTTAATCTCCTTGCGGAGGTGAACGCGTTCGTATATGGTCCCACGATTTTCGTAGTGTGGGTCCCACCTAAATTTAAGCTCAAAGTTGCTTAAAATTCTGTCCAGAAAATTCTGGACAGCTTTCTTAAAACCCAATTCTTGTCCAATTTTCCAATAATCCCCCACATGAATGATATATCTCTATAAATAAAACAAAATAGATGCTAATGCAGATGCAGACACAAGTTGAGTAAAACTGAAGAGTTATTGCATCGGGAGAAGTAGCCTAGTGGACTTGAACTTTCCTTAGTGATATACTATCGGATTTACTTGGTTAATCAGTAGACTTCACGTCCTTGAATCGTCAACCGTTTTTGTAAACCTAGACAACAGTAGTCACACAACAATTCTTCAACACAGTTGGTTCTCACGTTTGTGTTCATTTTGACCGTGAACACCACTTGATTCCGCAAGTATTTTAGAGAATATGCCTTTCACTATTCTCATAGAAGTGGCCCCCTTCTTACTCACGTAGGTGACTTCCATAAAGAGTATTCTTCAATACCCCACTTAGACGTACTAAGATATAGATGTCATTAAAAGCATAACTTATCCTAATTTCGCGGCAGATATGCACTGTCTCATCTTTGGAACGGATAGGATTAAATATCCTCCAATGCTTACTGAATACAACGTAGTTCGGTTTTCCCATTGAACCTAGATCTTGGCATCTCCAGTCAACTAGGTTGGGTTGCCACTATATTGATTCTTATTTATTTATAGGCTTTAGACACATTCCTCTCGATGATCTTTCAACTTGCTCTCGGTTTAAACCTTTCATTAGCGGATCCGATATATTATCTTTTGACTTTACATAGTCAATTGAGATAATTCCGTTTGAGAAAAGTTGTCTAACGGTATTGTGTCGACAACGAATATGTCGTGACTTTCCGTTATACATGTGATTTTGTGCCCTTCCAATCGCTGATTGGCTATCGCAATGTATACATATTGCGGGCACAGGTTTAGACCAATTTGGAACATCCTTTAAGAAATTTTGAAGCCATTCAGCTTCTTCTCCAGCTTTGTTTAGTGCAACGAATTCAGATTCCATTGTCGATCTACCAATGCACGTTTGTTATGAGGATTTCCAAGATACGGCTGCACCTCCGAGGGTAAACACATACCCACTCGTAGACTTAGAGTCTTTTGTATCAGATATCCAATTTGCATCGCAACGTCCTTCAAGAACAGCTGGATATTTTGAGTAGTGCAATCCATAGTTTTGAGTATATTTTAAATAACCCAAAACTCTCAATATAGCTTTCCAGTGATCTCTTTCTGGATTACTCATAAATCGACTTAGCTTACTTATTGAGTATGCTATGTCCGGTCGCGTACAGTTCATGATATACATTAAACTGCCAATAATACGAGAATATTCTAGTTGAGATATGCTTTCACCATTATTTCTTGCAAGATGTAAATTTACATCTAGAGCTGTCTTGGTATGACTAATATCATACTTCTTGAATTTTTCATGTACTTTCTCTATGTAATGAGATTGAGACAATATAAGTCCATCCGATGTTCTAGAAATTTTAATTCCTAATATAACATCGGCGATTCCCATATCTTTCATATCAAATCTACTACTCAACATTTGTTTTGTAGTTTTGACAATTTCCAAGTTACTACCCATGATAAGCATATCATCAACATAGATGCATACAATGACATATCCATTATGAATGTATTTAAAGTAAACACATTTATCGCATTCATTAATTTTGAAACCATTTGATAACATTGCATTATCAAATTTTTCATGCCATTGCATAGGTGCTTGTTTTAATCCATATAGTGATTTAACAAGCTTACATACTTTTCCTTCTTGTTCGGGAGCTTTGAACCCTTCAGGTTGTTCCATATAAATTTCCTCGTCTAGTTCACCGTTTAAGAATGTAGTTTTTACATCCATTTGATGTATTTCAAGTCCATTAATAGAAGCTATTGCTATTAACATCCGAATGGAAGTTATTCTTGTTACCGGTGAATATGTGTCGAAGTAATCCAACCCTTCCTTTTTCCTATGGCCTTTAGCTACAAGCCTAGATTTATATTTATCAATTGATCCATCGGCCTTCAATTTCTTTTTGAAGATCCATTTATAACCTGACGGTTTTGAACCTGGTGGAAAATCCACTACTTCCCATGTTTGATTTTGTAATATGGATTCAATTTCACTATTAATTGGTTCTTTCCAATTGGAAGCATCGGGTAAGGATGTAGCTTCTTTATACGATTGAGGTTCATTTTCTAACAAATATGTTAGAAAATCCGGACCGAAAGAAGTCGAGGTTTTTGCTCTTTTACTACGTCTTGGTTCATCCTCTATTGATTCAATAGGTTGATGTATACCACTTGCAGTAGCTTGACTTGTCCTTTTAGAAGGACCAAATACTCGGGTCATGTTATACGGGAATTCATTTTCAAAAAATGAAGCATCCCTCGATTCAATAACCGTATTTACATGAATGTCCGAAATATCAGATTTACAAACTAGAAATCGATATGCACTGTTATTAGTAGCATAACCGATGAATACACAATCCATGGTTTTTGCCCTATTCTTACCTTTTTAGGTTTAGGAACCATCACTTTGGCTAAGCACCCCCACACTCGTAAATATTTATAGAAAGGTCTTCGACCTTTCCATAATTCATAAGGTGTCTTGTGAGTCTTTTTGTGAGGTACTTTATTGAGAATGTAGTTAGCAGAAAGTAAGGCTCCCCCCCACAAATTTTGTGGAGCTCCTGAACTTAATAACATTGAGTTCATCATTTCTTTCAAAGTACGGTTTTTGCGTTCAGCAAGAACATTCGATTGAGGAGAATAAGGAGCGGTTGTTTGATGAATAATCCCATTTTCAGAACAAAATTCCTCAAATGGATATTCATATTCACCTCCTCTATCACTTCTAATAGCCTTTATCGTTTTGCTTAATTGATTCTCAACTTCATTCTTATATTGTTTAAATGCATTAATAGCCTCATCTTTACTATGTAACAAATATACATAGCAATATTTTGTGCAATCGTCAATAAAAGTAATAAAATACTTTTTCCCACCTCTAGTTTGAACAAATTTTAAATCACAAATATCGGTGTGAATTAAATCTAAAGCTTCAGTTATCCTTTCAATATAATGGAAAGGTAATCTAGCTAATTTAGATTCCACACAAATTTCACATTTATGATTTTTATCAATATTAAATTTTGGCAAAAATTCCAAGTTAATTAATCTACGCAATGTATCAAAATTAACATGTCCCAATCTAGCATGCCAAATATTAGATGACTCAATCAAGTAAGAATAACTAGCAATTTCATTCATTGAAACAGATATTTTTGGGGTTACAGTAAGAACATTGAGTTTAAAGAGGCCCTCATTTAGGTAGCCCTTTCCTACATACATGTCATTTTTAGACAACACAAAGCGATCAGACACAAACACAATCTTGAAACCATTTTTAGTCAGGAGAGATCCAGAAATCAGATTCTTTCGGATATCAGGCACGTGAAGAACATTCTTAAGAGTAAGTTCCTTTCCAGAAGTCATTTTTAAAACAATCTTTCCTTGTCCCACCACCTTAGAAATGGAAGAATTCCCATAAAGAGATTCTCCTCATTTTCCAAAGGCTTATAGGCGGTGAAAATCCATTTGTTTTCACAAATGTGTCGTGTGGCTCTAGTGTCCACCCACCATTCCTTGGTATTTCCAACCAAGTTACATTCAGAGACCATGGAAGAAAGATTCATATCCGCCAAATCATTGGCGATATTCTCACCCTCGGTTACATTTGCTTGAGGGTTATTTTTATTTTGCTTTTTCGGCTTACGATACTCGCTTGAGCGGTGTCCAGGTTTACCACAATTGTAGCATTTGCCTTTGAACTTTTTCTTGTTATGTTTGGAAGTGCCTTCCCCATTATACTTTTGTTTGTTCTTCTTTGGACCTTCAACGACATGGGCCTTTGTTTCCATTGGATTCTTCCCACTTTTCGTTTGAGATTCACGGTTGTCTTCTTCGATTCTCAGCCCGACCACCAACTCCTCCACATTCATCTCCTTTCTCTTGTGGTTGAGATAGTTTTTTGAATAAAGTCCAAGATGGTGGCAACTTTTCAACAATTGCAGCAACTTGGACAATTTCACTTATTGACATTCCTTCAGCATGAATGTCGTGAAGGATCACTTGGCATTCTTGCACTTGCGAGATCACAGATTTAGAATCAACCATTTTGAAGTCCAGAAAACGCCCAACGTTAAATTTCTTCATCCCAGCATCTTCAGTTTTATACTTCTTTTCCAAAGAATTCCATAATTCTTTGGATGGTTTGATCGTGCAGTAGACATGGTACAATGTCTTGTCCAAGTAAGCCAGAATATAATTCCGGCATAGGTAGTCCGAATGCTTCCAAGCATCGACAGCAGCAACATTTTCAGCGTCATCTCCCTCTTGAATAGAGGGGTAATCTCCATATACAAACCTGCCCAGTTGGCAGGTAGTGAGATAGAAGTACAATTGTCCTTGCCAACGTTTGAAGTCAGCCCCAATGAACTTTTTCGATTTCTCCCCGTGTGGCATATATACGGGTGCAGTCACATTAGTGTTGGTGACAATCAGTTTTGTAGGAGTAGTGTTCGTACTTTGTGATTCCATTTCTGTTACAAAAACAGAATTTTTATCAATGATAAAATTCATATATAATGAATTAATCAAAATAGAATACAAAATTCCGTGCACCAATTTCCTCGAAATATAATTTACAATAAACGAATTCCAAAAGAATTCCAAATAAAATTTAGAATTAAACTATAATATAAACAAAATTCCGTACAAAACAGAATTAAATATAAAATCTGTGTCACTCTAATTTTTAATAATAAAAAGAATTCTGCACAAAATAGAATTATAATTTAAAGATTAAAAATTTTACATAAACAGATTTTAACAAGAACACACAAATAAAATTTTATTTTCTAAAACAGAATAAAAAACCGTACAGAAATTAATTTCTATATCAAAACTGTTTTACTAATTTCTACAATAAAGCAGTAAATTAATTCATTTTATTCTGTCAAAACAGATTTATTTCCAACAAATAAATTTCTGTAATAAAAAAAAATTTTGTACACTAAAAAACAGTAGAACTTTTTAAATTGTCTTAAGATTGTTATGTCTACTATTTATAAATAACAATTGTACAGAATTATGAATTATTAAATAATTAGAGAATTAAAACAGAATTACAGAAATGAAACACTTACTTGAATTTGCAGAAATAATAAAAGAATTAAAGATAAATCCGAGCCCTGTTATGAACAGTTTCCTTAAGACAATTTATTCCCTCCAATGTGCTCCGAGGTTGATGAATATTGTCTACCATGATAGAACGGATTTTCCAATTAATTATGTAGCACGACAATAATTAATTACAACGAACTCAAATTCTGTGTCTCATACTCAACAACAATGCAACAGATGCTATGCAGAAAAAGAATTTTCTGAAAAGGATATAACAGGAATTTTCTGGAAGAAAAATGCCAGCAATTCTCGAGGAGGGAATTTTTTCATTATTTTAAAAACGGAAGGAGGCATCTGTATTTATAGCAAAGTAGGTGACGGTTGGCAAATAACTGTCAAAATAGTTAAACGAATTAACTGTTGATTGTTGGCAATAACTGCCAACTGTTTATTAATTAATTAATTAATTTCGTAATTACTTAATAATTAAAGCCCAGAAAGTTAAATAAATTCGGCCCAAAAATGTAGGAGATTTTTATAAGCCCAAGCCCAAGCCCGAATCCGAACCGAGCCGAGCCGAGCCGAGCCGAGCCGGCTGGCCGAATGGACTCGCGCGCGCGCGCATGTGGACTTTTGACCGAAAGTCAACTCGTGCATAGCTTAGGTCATCTCCCCTTCAAAGATTTGGGATACCCCAAGGCTTCCAAGCCTTAGTCCATACTTGGGGTGTTATTAACTCATCAAATTTCCACTACTCTTCTAATGTGGGAGAAGAGTTAAAACACACCCAATTCATTAACTTTCATTACTTTGTGACTCACTTCGGGGACATATTTATCATTCATAACTTATTAAAATTGGACGTATGAATATACTACGTTAATCTCCTTGCGGAGTTGAACGCGCTCGTATATGGTCCCACGATTTTCGTAGTGTGGGTCCCCCCTAAATTTGAGCTCAAAGTTGCTTAAAATTCTGTCCAGAAAATTCTGGACAGCTTTCTTAAAACCCAATTCATGTCCAATTTTCCAATAATCCCCCACATGAATGATATATCGCTATAAATAAAACAAAACAGATGCTAATGCAGATGCAGACACAAGTTGTGTAAAACTGAAGACTTATTGCATCGGGAGAAGTAGCCTAATGGCCTTGAACTTTCCTTAGTGATATACTATCGGATTTACTTGGTTAATCAGTAGACTTCACGTCCTTGAACCGTCAACCATTTTTGTAAACCTAGACAACAATATTCACACAATAATTCTTCAACACAGCTGGTTCTCACGTTTGTGTTCATTTTGGCCGTGAACACCACTTGGTTCCGCAAGTATTTTAGAGAATATGCCTTTCATTATTCTCATAGAAGTGTCCCCCTTCTTACTCACGTAGGTGACTTCCATAAAGAGTATTCTGCAATACCCCACTTAGACGTACTAAGATATAGATGTCATTAAAAACATAACTTATCCTAATTTCGCGGCAGATATGCACTGTCTCATCTTTGGAATGGATATGATTAAATATCCTCCAGTGCTTACTGAATACAACGTAGTTCGGTTTGCCCATTGAACCTAGATCTTGGGATCTCCAGTCAACTAGGTTGGGTTGCCACTATATTGATTCTTATTTATTTATAGGCTTTAGACACATTCCTCTCGATGATCTTTCAACTTTCTCTCGGTTTAAACCTTTCGTTAGTGGATCCGATATATTATCTTTTGACTTTACATAGTCAATTGAGATAATTTCGTTTGAGAGAAGTTGTCTAACGGTATTGTGTCGACGATGAATATGTCGTGACTTTCCGTTATACATGTGATTTTGTGCCCTTCCAATCGCTGATTGGCTATCACAATGTATACATATTGCGGGCATAGGTTTAGACCAATTTGGAACATCCTCTAAGAAATTTCGAAGCCATTCAGCTTTTTCTCCAGCTTTGTCTAGTGCAATGAATTCAGATTCCATTATCGATCTAGCAATGCACGTTTGTTTTGAGGATTTCCAAGATACGGCTGCACCTCCGAGGGTAAACACATACCCACTCGTAGACTTAGAGTCTTTTGTATCAGATATCCAATTTGCATCGCAATGTCCTTCAAGAACAGCTGGATATTTTGAGTAGTGCAGTCCATAGTTTTGAGTATATTTTAAATAACCCAAAACTCTCAATATAGCTTTCCAGTGATCTCTTCCTGTATTACTCGTAAATCGACTTAGCTTACTTATTGAGTATGCTATGTCCGGTCGCGTACAGTTCATGATATACATTAAACTGCCGATAATACGAGAATATTCTAGTTGAGATATGCTTTCACCATTATTTCTTGCAAGATGTAAATTTACATCTACAGGTGTCTTGGTATGACTAATATCATACTTCTTGAATTTTTCAAGTACTTTCTCTATGTAATGAGATTGAGATAATATAAGTCCATCCGATGTTCTAGAAATTTTAATTCCTAATATAACATCGGCGATTCCCATATCTTTCATGTCAAATCTACTACTCGACATTTGTTTTGTAGTTTTGACAATTTCCAAGTTACTACTCATGATAAGCATATCATCAACATAGAGGCATACAATGACATATCCATTATGAATGTATTTAAAGTAAACACATTTATCGCATTCATTAATTTTGAAACCATTTGATAACATTGCATTATCAAATTTTTCATGCCATTGCATAGGTGCTTGTTTTAATCCATATAGTGATTTAACAAGCTTACATACTTTTCCTTCTTGTCCGGGAGCTTTGAACCCTTCAGGTTGTTCCATATAAATTTCCTCGTCTAGTTCACCGTTTAAGAATCTAGTTTTTACATCCATTTGATGTATTTCAAGTCCATTAATAGCAGCTATTGCTATTAACATCCGAATGGATGTTATTCTTGTTACCGGTGAATATGTGTCGAAGTAATCCAACCCTTCCTTTTTCCTATAGCCTTTAGCTACAAGTCTAGCTTTATATTTATCAATTGATCCATCGGCCTTCAATTTCTTTTTGAAGATCCATTTATAACCTAACGATTTTGAACCTGGTGGAAGATCCACTACTTCCCATGTATGATTTTGTAATATGGATTCAATTTCACTATTAAATGGTTCTTTCCAATTGGAAGCATCGGGTAAGTATGTAGCTTCTTTATACGATTGAGGTTCATTTTCTAACAAATATGTTAGAAAATCCAGACCGAAAGAAGTCGAGATTTTTGCTCTTTTACTACGTCTTGGATCATCCTCTATTGATTCAATAGGTTGATGTGTACCACTTGTAGGAGCTTGACTTGTCCTTTTAGAAGGACCAGATTCTCGGGTCATGTTATACGGGAATTCATTTTCAAAAAATGAAGCATCCCTCGATTCAATAACCGTATTTACATGAATGTCCGAAATATCAGATCTACAAACTAGAAATCGATATGCACTGTTATTAGTAGCATAACCGATGAATACACAATCCACGGTTTTTGGCCCTATTCTTACCTTTTTAGGTTTAGGAGCCATCACTTTGGCTAAGTACCCCCACACTCGTAAATATTTACAGGAAGGTCTTCGACCTTTCCGTAATTCATAAGGTGTCTTGTGAGTCTTTTTGTGAGGTACTTTATAGAGAATGTAATTAGCAGAAAGTAATGCTTCCTCCCACAAATTTTGTGGAGCTCCTGAACTTAATAACATTGAGTTCATCATTTCTTTCAAAGTACGGTTTTTGCGTTCAGCAACACCATTCGATTGAGGAGAATAAGGAGCGGTTGTTTGATGAATAATCCCATTGTCAGATCAAAATTCCTCAAATGGATATTCATATTCACCTCCTCTATCACTTCTAGTAGCCTTTATCATTTTACTTAATTGATTCTCAACTTCATTCTTATATTGTTTAAATGCATTAATAGCCTCATCTTTACTATGTAACAAATATACATAGCAATATTTTGTGTAATCGTCAATAAAAGTAATAAAATACTTTTTGCCACCTCTAGTTTGAACATATTTTAAATCATAAATATCGGTGTGAATTAAATCTAAAGGTTCAGGTTTCCTTTCAATAGAATGGAAAGGTAATCTAGCTAATTTAGATTCCACAAAAATTTCACATTTATGATTTTTATCAATATTAAATTTTGGTAAAAATTCCAAGTTAATTAATCTACGCAATGTATCAAAATTAACATGTCCCAATCTAGCATGCCAAATATTAGATGACTCAATCAAGTAAGAAGAACTAGCAATTTCATTCATTGAAACATATGTTTTTGGGGTTACAGTAAGAACATTGAGTTTAAAGAGGCCCTCATTTAGGTAGCCCTTTCCTACATACATGTCATTTTTAGACAACACAAAGCGATCAGACACAAACACAAGCTTGAAACCATTTTTAGTCAGGAGAGATCCAGAAATCAGATTCTTTCGGATATCAGGCACGTGAAGAACATTGTTAAGAGGAAGTTCCTTTCCAGAAGTCATTTTTAAAACAATCTTTCCTTGTCCCACCACCTTAGAAATGGAAGAATTTCCCATAAAGAGATTCTCCTCATTTTCCAAAGGCTTATAGGCGGTGAACATCCATTTGTTTGCACAAATGTGTCGTGTGGCTCGAGTGTCCACCCACCATTCCTTGGTATTTCCAACCTAGTTACATTCAGAGACCACGGCAGAAAGATTCATATCCGCCAAATCATTGGCGATATTCTCACCCTCGGTTACATTTGCTTGAGGGTTATTTTTATTTTGCTTATTCGGCTTACGACACTCGCTTGAGCGGTGTCCAGGTTTACCACAATTTTAGCATTTGCCTTTGAACTTTTTCTTGTTATGTTTGGAAGTGCGTTCCCCATCATACTTTCGTTTGTTCTTCTTAGGACCTTCAACGACATGGACCTTTGTTTCCATTGGATTCTTCCAACTTTTCGTTTGAGATTCACGGTTGTCTTCTTCGATTCTCAGCCTGACCACCAACTCCTCCACATTCATCTCCTTTCGCTTGTGCTTGAGATAGTTTTTGAATAAAGTCCAAGATGGAGGCAACTTTTCAACAATTGCAGCAACTTGGAAAGTTTCACTTATTGACATTCCTTCAGCATGAATGTCGTGGAGGATCACTTGGAATTCTTGCACTTGCGAGATCACAGATTTAGAATCAACCATTTTGAAGTCCAGAAAACGCCCAACGATAAATTTCTTCATCCCAGCATCTTCAGTTTTATACTTCTTTTCTAAAGAATTCCATAATTCCTTGGATGTTTTGATCATGCAGTAGACATGGTACAATGTCTTGTCCAAGTAAGCCAGAATATAATTCCGGCATAGGTAGTCCGAATGCTTCCAAGCATCGACAGCAGCAACCTTTTCAGCGTCATCTCCCTCTTGAATAGAGGGGCAATCTTCATATACAAACCTGCCCAGTTGGAAGGTAGTGAGATAGAAGTACATTTGTCCTTTCCAACGTTTGAAGTCAGCCCCAATGAACTTTTCCGGTTTCTCCCCGTGTGGCAGAGATACGGGTGCAGTCACATTTTTGTTGGTGACAATCAGTTTTGTAGGAGTAGTGTTCGTACTTTGTGATTCCATTTCTGTTACAAAAACAGAATTTTTATCAATGATACAATTCATATATAATGAATTAATCAAAACAGAATACAAAATTCTGTGCACCAATTTCCTCCAAATATAATTCACAATAAATAAATTCCAACAGAATTTCAAATAAAATTTAGAATTAAACTATAATATAAACAGAATTTCATACAAAACAGAATTAAATATAAAAGCTGTGTCACACTAATTTTTAATAATAAAAAGAATTCTGCACAAAACAGAATTATAATTTAAAGATTAAAAATTTTACATAAACAGATTTTAACAAGAATACACAAATAAAATTTTATTTTCTAAAACAGAATATAAAAACAGTACAGAAATTAATTTCTATATCAAAACTGTTTTACTAATTTCTACAATACATTAGTAAATTAATTCATTTTATTCTGTCAAAACAGATTTATTTTCAACAAATAAATTTCTGTAATAAAAAAAAATTCTTTACACTAAAAAACAGTAGAACTTTTTAAATTGTCTTAAGATTGTTATGTCTACTATTTATAAATAACAATTGTACAGAATTATGAATTATTAATCAATTACAGAATTAAAACAGAATTACAGAAATGAAACACTCACTTGAATTTGCAGAAATAATAAAAGAATTAAAGATAAATCCGAGCCCTGGTATGAACAGTTTCCTTAAGACAATTTATTCCCTCCAATGTGCTCCGAGGTTGATGAATATTGTCTCCCTAGATAGAACGGATTTTCCAATTAATTATGTAGCACGACAATAATTAATTACAACGAACTCAAATTCTGTGTCTCATACTCAACCACAATGCAACAGATGCTATGCAGAAAAAGAATTTTCTGAAAATGATATGACAGAAATTTTCTGGAAGAAAAATGACAGCAATTCTGGAGGAGGAAAATTTTTCATTATTTTAAAAACGGAGGGAGGCATCTGTATTTATAGCAAAGTAGTTGACGGTTGACAAATAACTGTCAAAACAGTTAAACGAATTAACTGTTGACTGTTGACAATAACTGCCAACAGTTTATTAATAAATTAATTAATTTCGTAATTAATTAATAATTAAAGCCCAGAAAGTTAAATAAATTCGGCCCAAAAATGTAGGAGATTTTTATAAGCCCAAGCCCGAATCGGAACCGATCCGAGCCGAGCCGAGTCGGCCGGCCGGACGGACGCGCGCGCGCGTGTGGACTTTTGACCGAAAGTCAACCCGTGCATAGCTTAGGTCATCTCCTCTTCAAAGAGTTGGGATACGCCAAGGCATCCAAGCCTTAGTCCATACTTGGGGTGTTATTAACTCATCAAATTTCTACTACTCTTCCAATGTGGGACAAGAGTTAAAACACACCCAATTCATTAACTTTCATTACTTTGTGACTCACTTTGGGGACATATTTATCATTCATAACTTATTAAAATTGGACGTATGAATATACTACGTTAATATCCTTGCGGAGGTGAACGCGTTCGTAAATGGTCCCACGATTTTCGTAGTGTGGGTCCCACCTAAATTTGAACTCAAAGTTGCTCAAAATTTTGTCCAGAAAATTCTGGACAGCTTTCTTAAAATCCAATTCATGTCCAATTTTCCAACAATCCCCCACATGAATGATATATCGCTATAAATAAAACAAAACAGATGCTAATGCAGATGCAGACACAAGTTGAGTAAAACTGAAGACTTATTGCATCGGGAGAAGTAGCCTAGTGGCCTTGAACTTTACTTAGTGATATACTATCGGATTTACTTGGTTAATCAGTAGACTTCACGTCCTTGAACCGTCAACCATTTTTGTAAACCTAGACAATAGTATTCACACAACAATTCTTTAACACAGTTGGTTCTCACGTTTGTGTTCATTTTGGCCGTGAACACCACTTGGTTCCGCAAGTATTTTAGAGAATATGCCTTTCATTAATCTCATAGAAGTGGCCCCCTTCTTACTCACGTAGGTGACTTCCATAAAGAGTATTCTGCAATACCCCACTTAGACGTACTAAGATATAGATGTCATTAAAAGCATAACTTATCTTAAATTCGCGACAGATATGCACTATCTCATCTTTGGAATGGATAGGATTAAATATCCTCCAGTGCTTACTGAATACAACGTAGTTCAGTTTGCCCATTGAACCTAGATCTTGGGATCTCCAGTCAACTAGGTTGGGTTGCCACTATATTGATTCTAATTTATTTATAGGCTTTAGACCCATTCCTCTCGATGATCTTTCAACTTGCTCTCGGTTTAAACCTTTCGTTAGTGGATCCGATATATTATCTTTTGACTTTACATAGTCAATTGAGATAATTCCGTTTGAGAGAAGTTTTCTAACGGTATTGTGTCGACGATGAATATGTCGTGACTTTCCGTTATACATGTGATTTTGTGCCCTTCCAATCGCTGATTAGCTATCGCAATGTATACATATTGCGGGTACAGGTTTAGACCAATTTGGAACATCCTCTAAGAAATTTCGAAGCCATTCAGCTTCTTCTCTAGCTTTATCTAGTTCAATGAATTCAGATTCCATTGTCGATTTAGCAATGCATGTTTGTTTTGAGGATTTCGAAGATACGGCTGCACCTCCGAGGGTAAACACATACCCACTCGTAGACTTAGAGTCTTTTGTATCAGATATCCAATTTGCATCGCAATGTCCTTCAAGAACAGGTGGATATTTTGAGTAGTGCAGTCCATAGTTTTGAGTATATTTTAAATAACCCAAAACTCTAAATATAGCTTTCCAGTGATCTCTTCCTGGATTACTCGTAAATCGACTTAGCTTACTTATTGAGTATGCTATGTCCGGTCGCGTACAGTTCATGATATACATTAAACTGTCGATAATACGAGAATATTCTAGTTGAGATATGCTTTCACCATTATTTCTTGCAAGATGTAAATTTACATCTACAGGTGTCTTGGTATGACTAATATCACACTTCTTGAATTTTTCAAGTACTTTCTCTATGTAATGAGATTGAGATAATATAAGTCCATCCGATGTTCTAGGTATTTTAATTCCTAATATAACATCGACGATTCCCATATCTTTCATGTCAAATCTACTACTCAACATTTGTTTTGTAGTTTTGACAATTTCCATGTTACTACCCATGATAAGCATATCATCAACATAGAGGCATACAATGACATATCCATTATGAATGTATTTAAAGTAAACACATTTATCGCATTCATTAATTTTGAAACCATTTGATAACATTGCATTATCAAATTTTTCATGCCATTGCTTAGGTGCTTGTTTTAATCCATATAGTGATTTAACAAGCTTACATACTTTTCCTTCTTGTCCGGGAGCTTTGAACCCTTCAGGTTGTTCCATATAAATTTCCTCATCTAGTTCACCGTTTAAGAAAGCAGTTTTTACATCCATTTGAAGTATTTCAAGTCCATTAACAGCAGCTATTGCTTTTAACATCCGAATGGACGTTATTCTTGTTACCGGTGAATATGTTTCGAAGTAATCCAACCCTTCCTTTTTCCTATAGCCTTTAGCTACATGTCTAGCTTTATATTTATCAATTGATCCATCGGCCTTCAATTTCTTTTTGAAGATCCATTTATAACCTAACGGTTTTGAACCTGGTGGAAGATCCACTACTTCCCATGTATGATTTTGTAATATGGATTCAATTTCACTCTTAATTGCTTCTTTCCAATTGGAAGCATCGGGTAAGGATGTAGCTTCTTTATACGATTGAGGTTCATTTTCTAACAAATATGTTAGAAAATTCTGACCGAAAGAAGTCGAGGTTTTTGCTCTTTTACTAAGTCTTGGTTCATCCTCTATTGATTCAATAGGTTGATGAGTACCACTTGTACTAGCTTGACTTGTCCTTTTAGAAGGACCAGATTCTCGGTTCATGTTATACGGGAATTCATTTTTAAAAAATGAAGCATCCCTCGATTCAATAACCGTATTTACATGAGTGTCCGAAATCTCAGATTTACAAACTAAAAAACGATATGCACTGCTATTAGTAGCATAACCGATGAATACACAATCCACGGTTTTTGGCCCTAATCTTACCTTTTTAGGTTTAGGAACCATCACTTTGGCTAAGCACCCCCACACTCGTAAATATTTATAGGATGGTCTTCGACCTTTCCATAATTCATAAGGTGTCTTGTGAGTCTTTTTGTGAGGTACTTTATTGAGAATGTAATTAGCAGAAAGTAAGGCTTCCCCCCATAAATTTTGTGGAGCTCCTGAACTTAATAACATTGAGTTCATCATTTCTTTCAAAGTACTGTTTTTGCGTTCAGCAACACCATTCGATTGAGGAGAATAAGGAGCGGTTGTTTGATGAATAATCCCATTTTCAGAACAAAATTCCTCAAATGGATATTCATATTCACCTCCTCTATCACTTCTAATAGCCTTTATCGTTTTGCTTAATTGATTCTCAACTTCATTCTTATATTGTTTAAATGCATTAATAGCCTCATCTTTACTATGTAACAAATATACATAGCAATATTTTGTGCAATCGTCAATAAAAGTAATAAAATACTTTTTCCCACCTCTAGTTTGAACAAATTTTAAATCACAAATATCGGTGTGAATTAAATCTAAAGGTTCAGTTATCCTTTCAATAGAATGGAAAGGTAATCTAGCTAATTTAGATTCCACACAAATTTCACATTTATGATTTTTATCAATATTAAATTTTTGCAAAAATTCCAAGTTAATTAATCTACGCAATGTATCAAAATTAACATGTCCCAATCTAGCATGCCAAATATTAGATGACTCAATCAAGTAAGAAGAACTAGAAATTTCATTCATTGAAACAGATGTTTTTGGGGTTACAGTAAGAACATTGAGTTTAAAGCGCCCCTCATTTAGGTAGCCATTTCCTACATACATGTCATTTTTAGACAACACAAAACGATCAGACACAAACACAAGCTTGAAACCATTTTTAATCAGGAGAGATCCAGAAATCAGATTCTTTCGAATATCAGGCATGTGAAGAATATTGTTGAGAGTAAGTTCCTTTCCAGAAGTCATTTTTAAAACAATCTTTCCTTGTCCCACCACCTTAGAAATGGAAGAATTTCCCATAAAGAGATTCTCCTCATTTTCCAAAGGCTTATAGGCGGTGAACATCCATTTGTTTGCACAAATGTGTCGTGTGGCTCCAGTGTCCACCCGCCATTCCTTGGTATTTCCATCCAAGTTACATTCAGAGACCACGGCAGAAAGATTCATATCCGCCAAATCATTGGCGATATTCTCACCCTCGGTTACATTTGCTTGAGGGTTATTTTTATTTTGCTTATTCGGCTTACGACACTCACTTGAGCGGTGTCCAGGTTTACCACAATTGTAGCATTTGCCTTTGAACTTTTTCTTGTTATGTTTGGAAGTGCCTTCCCCATCATACTTTCGTTTGTTCTTCTTAGGACCTTCAACGACATGGACCTTTGTTTCCATTGGATTCTTCCCACTTTTCTTTTGAGATTCACGGTTGTCTTCTTAGATTCTCAGCCTAACCACCAACTCCTCCACATTCATCTCCTTTCGCTTGTGCTTGAGATAGTTTTTAAATAAAGTCCAGGATGGTGGCAACTTTTCAATAATTGCAGCAACCTGGAAAGTTTCACTAATTGACATTCCTTCAGCATGAATGTCGTGGAGGATCACTTGGCATTCTTGCACTTGCGAGATCACAGATTTAGAATCAACCATCTTGAAGTCCAGAAAACGCCCAACGATAAATTTCTTCATCCCAGCATCTTCAGTTTTATACTTCTTTTCCAAAGAATTCCATAATTCCTTGGATGTTTTGATCGTGCAGTAGACATGGTACAATGTCTTGTCCAAGTAAGCCAGAATATAATTCTGGCATAGGTAGTCCGAAAGCTTCCAAGCATCGACAGCAGCAACCTTTTCAGCGTCATCTCCCTCTTGAATAGAGGGGCAATCTTCATATACAACCTGCCCAGTTGGCAGGTAGTGAGATAGAAGTACATTTGTCCTTGCCAACGTTTGAAGTCAGCCCCAATGAACTTTTTCGGTTTCTCCCCGTGTGGCATAGATACGGTTGCAGTCACATTTGTGTTGGTGACAATCAGTTTTGTAGGAGTAGTGTTCATACTTTGTGATTCCATTTCTGTTACAAAAACAGAATTTTTATCAATGATAAAATTCATGTATAATGAATTAATCAAAACAGAATACAAAATTTTGTGCACCATTTTCCTCCAAATATAATTCACAATAAATGAATTCCAAAAGAATTCCAAATAAAATTTAGAATTAAACAATAATATAAACAGAATTCCGTACAAAACAGAATTAAATATATAATCTGTGTCACACTAATTTTTAATAATAAAAAGAATTCTGCACAAAACAGAATTATAATTTAAAGATTAAAAATTTTACATAAACAGATTTTAACAAGAATACACAAATAAAATTTTATTTTCTAAAACAGAATATAAAAACAGTACAGAAATTAATTTCTATATCAAAACTGTTTTACTAATTTCTACAATAAAGCAGTAAATTAATTCATTTTATTCTGTCAAAACAAATTTATTTCCAACAAATAAATTTATGTAATAAAAAAAAATTCTGTACACTAAAAAACAGTAGAACTTTTTAAATTGTCTTAAGATTGTTATGTCTACTATTTATAAATAACAATTGTACAGAATTATGAATTATTAATCAATTACAGAATTAAAACAGAATTACAGAAACGAAACACTTACTTGAATTTGCAGAAATAATAAAAGAATTAAAGATAAATCCGAGCCCTGTTATGAACAGTTTCCTTAAGATAATTTATTCCCTCCAATGTACTCCGAGGTTGATGAATATTGTCTCCCAAGATAGAACGGATTTTCCAATTAATTATGTAGCACGACAATAATTAATTACAATGAACTCAAATTCTGTATCTCATACTCAACAACAATTAACTGTCAAAACAGTTAAACGAATTAACTGTTGGCAATAACTGCTAACAGTTTATTAATTAATTAATTTCGAAATTAATTAATAATTAAAGCCCAGAAAGTTAAATAAAATCGGTCCAAAAATGTAGGAGATTTTTATAAGCCTAAGCCTAAGCCTAAGCCCATGCCGGCCGGACACGCGCGTGTGGGCTTTTGACCGAAAGTCAACCCGTGCATAGCTTAGGTCATCTCCCCTTCAAAGAGTTGGGATACCCCAAGCATCCAAGCCTTAGTCCATACTTGGGGTGTTATTAACTCATCAAATTTTCACAACTCTTCCAATGTGTGACAAGAGTTAAAACACACCCAATTCATTAACTTTCATTACTTTGTGACTCACTTTGGGGACATATTTATCATTCATAACTTATTAAAATTGGACGTATGAATATACTACGTTAATCTCCTTGCGGAGGTGAACGCGTTCGTATATGGTCCCACGATTTTCGTAGTATGGGTCCCACCTGAATTTGAGCTCAAAGTTGCTCAAAATTCTGTCCAGAAAATTCTGGACAGTTTTCTTAAAACCCAATTCATGTCTAATTTTCCAACAATATTTGATACAAACTGTCAATTAGGTTATCAAACTATATTTTTTTAATAAATCTTTTTTCAATTAATAACATAGCTAATTCATTTTAATGTGCTAAGAAATTAAAGTTTAAAGTACTAAACAAGAACAATAATAACCCAAATTAATTACACAAGATTATTTTAAAGTACTACAAAATAAGCAGCTGAGGTGAAACAAACATATCCTTAATCTATCAAAAATTATATAATAGATTATTAAGAAAAATAACATAAACATGTAAGATTAAAATAAAAAAGGAACACACGAGTACAATTAAATGAATGTGTGTTAACCCCACTCCAACAAAATATCTAAATCGGTGTTATATATACAGTTTGAATAAAGCTATGCACACATTGTTTCAACCCGACCACAATGCAATAAATGTCAAACACATGCTAATTACGATTTTCAATTTACTTGCCGTATAATTTTCGTATCATGTTTCTTTGAAAGAACGCAGATTTTTTTAGATTTGAGGGCCACGAATAGACTGGGAGTTTACATATTTCTCCTATATGTTTTCCAAGTTACCCTTCAGATATATGGTCTTTGTTGGTGATAAAACTTCAACGTAAACCTACAGAGAATTATTGTGTCCATGCATGTCATTGTCTCATCATGCATTATTACATATGAACTCCTATTGCCTAAGGCCCTGTTTGGTTATCCCAAAATTGTAAATTGATCCATTTATAAATTGGTCTATTTACAAATTGATCCATTAATTGTGTTTGATTTCATTAATGAAATGATTCATTAATTATCCCATTTTAGCTCATGTGTAAAATCTGAAATTGGATCATTTCACAAAAAATGTGAAATGCATCCATTTCAAATAGGAGACTCATAAAGTGCATGCTCTTCTCTCTTTCCCTCCCTTCCCCCCTCTCCCTCCTCTCTCTTTCTCTCAATTTGTTTTTAACTTTTTTTTCCTCATAGAACCTTAACATCAATTTCAGATTACCAAACATTGCGTAAAATTGGATTTAAACTCATTTCAAATCCACTCATTTACAATTCACAGTGAACTAATTTACATAATCAAACAATTTGCACAACCAAACAGGGCCTAAGGAAATATTCTCAAGATCAACGGTCGTCACGTGGACTTCTGAAGGTATTGAACAATTATAATAGTACTTGCAAAGGCTATTTAATTTTCACATATTAAGGAGACGAGTGATGACCAACATAACTATTCATGATTAAGAGGTGTGTATTTCAAAGTCGGGAGTTCGCTCGGTCACTATAGATTTTGGGTCATGAATTATAAAGAGTAGTCTTTATTTTGTAATTTTGTTTGGAGGGAAAGAAATAGTTTGAGATGCGTGCAAACTGATTCCGGATGAATAATCCTTTGCATCAAAAAAATAAAAATAAAAAATAATGTTAATTATCATGGCTTTTTATCCATTAATTGTCAATCTAAGAAAAAATAATGGGCACATAATTCATGAAGAATAAAAAGTTATTTAAGTTTTGGCACCTAAAAGCTTGACCCAAATAAAAAAATTCCTAACTTTAGATGGTTCACTCGGTTAATTATTTTTATTGCTCATACTATGTCAAATCATCAATATAACCCTAAAACAACATAAAAAATATACCAACTCAAAATATGCTCTAATGTTCTCTTCCCTCTCTCTCACACCCCTACTCTTTACCGCCTTCACACCTACACTATGACATGCCACTACCTACACTATCATGACGAACCGACCCAACCCAACCCTCCACTAAGAGAGAGAGAGAGAGAGAGAAAAAGAAAGAAAGAAAGAGATGAAACAATTACGCCCCAAAATGGATCTCTCCTTACCCTACAACGAATGAACTGCCCTCACACCTACATTGTGACATGCCACTACCTACACTACCACGACGAACCTACCCCACCCAACCCTCCACCAAGAGAGAGAGAGAGAGAGAGAGAGAGAGGTGAAACAAATAACGCCCAAAATGGATCTCCCCATCCCCAACAATGAGTCCCTACTCAATTTTTTTTTTATTTTTTTACCTCTTTTTTTTTTCCCTTGAGTTTTCGTGAAAATGCAAAAAAAAAACTTCCAGAAAATTGCAATAACATAAATCAATGTATTTTTTATTTTTTAGAAAGATGTAGATAGATTTATACACAAGTTAATAAACAAAATAATATTACGTAAAGTTCATTAGTAATTATGGAACTTATTCTAGCGAAGAGTTGTGACACCCCGCCTATTCTAATATCGGTTGGCAAATCCTTGATTAAAATAATGCACGAATCCAATATGATTTCATTCTCAGCATCACTGTCGCAACAAGCATACAATAAAATGATAGATGAATAATATGAACTGAATAAACCACCAATTACTATAAATAACTATCCAATATAAATGAAAACGGATAAATACTGACTATCTCTGACATAAATAAAAGCCTATCCAACTACGAGAAACATGCCCAAAAGAAAAAAAACTTGAAATGAAATAGAATCCTATATAGATAGAAAGAAGTTGAGGCGACTAAATCAATCTTGTAGCATCCACAACTACTGCTCGCAACGGCATGAAGGATCTAACCCTACTGTCTCTACTGCTGCTGCACATCTGCGGTTTAAAAAAAATAATATTTGCTAGCGGGTTAATGCCCGAAAATATTTGAAAATATTTTTTATGCAAGTATTTAAATACTTTAAATAAAAACCTGTAATGTATTGCTTTCACAAATAATTTGTCGATCGCACTCTCATGAAACTAATTTTCACCCCTCATTTACAGTGCGCACCTAACACATTCATTTTATTATCCTAATTATGCTACCCAGTCCAACTAGGACAATAGCCGCTATGAATGACCATCCCGCTAATAGTCACCATTAGTTAATAAATACTACTCTCACTAGATATAGACTCATAAATAATGACAAGGCGATGCACGTGTTATAAATAAATATACACATAATATAATAATATAGTTACACCCGTTCTATGAATAGATATACACATGACATCTCGTATGCACAATACATGTATATCACTTGCTATATACGTAAAAGACATATGTGTGGACCTCGTGGATACATCCCGCGTGTTCTATCGGGCTCCAAGATATCATGTACAACAATTGCGCCACTGAGTCAGAATCTCACCAGGGAACCCAACGTAAACATAAATAAATCAACACTACACTAAAAATGCCAAAATAGCACCTTCACCTGGCTGAGGTTGTCACGGTCAAAAGCCGTGACAAAAAAACACACATTTTTTTTATCACGATCAAAGACCATGAGAAGTAGGGTTGTTATAGGCGTGTCACGCTCAAAGACCATGACAGCCTTATAAAGTGTCAAGGTCTATTAATGTGACATGTCCGTGACAACTCTTATAACTTAATACCCTAGCCACTTCAATTTATCTCCCCTTATTTTTCTCCCTCACGTTTGCTTCTCTCTCCCCCTCTCAGCAATTCTCTTTGTCCCTCTCAACTGGTACGTTTGTTCCTCTCTCTCTCTCTCTCTTTCATGTGTGTGTGTGTTTGGTCAATGTATGTGTGCGTCGGTCCGTATATATATGTGTATGGGACAAGATTTCTCTCTCTCTGTGTGTGTGTGTGTGTGTGTGTGTGTGTGTGTGTGTGTGCGTGTGTGTGTGTGTGTGTGTGTGTTTTGGGGCTAGTGTGTGTGTGCGTGCCAAGATTTCAGTGTGTGTGTTGGGAGGGGAGGGGGTAACATGTGTGATTCAGTGTATGTGTGTCTGTGTGTGTTTCAGTGTGTGGGTTAGTATAAATTGAAATTGAAATTGGTATTTGAAATTAAAATTAAAATTGAAATTGAAATCGGTATTATAAATTGAAATTGAAATTGAAATTGATTTATAAATTGAAATTGAAATTGGTATTTGTTATTTGTTATTTGGTTTTTTCTCTCTAATTGCAGCAACGGCTACCACCTGTCCTCTTCGTCACATATTCTAGCAACCATATCTCTCTTTCTACACACATTTCGATGCATCTCTCTCTCTGTAATGATGCGGACCTTGTGCGCACCATTAAGCACAATGGCAAAACGACACCCCATTCCCCCGTTTGGAATATTTCGACAAAACTTCCAACCACCATTTCCTTAAACCAAAACCCTCACCAGACTTTCATCACCCGACTTTTCTACAAAAACCCTCACCCAACTCAACTCACAACAAAACCCGTCACAGCAAAAATCCTCACCCGATCACGAAAAAATCTCACAGGTGATCCAATCGACATCACCCAACCTTCATTTCAACCCTCATTTCCAAATCGAATTCTTCTCACACCTACTCCAAAAAGATTTCAATCAGGTATTAACGTATAAACCAAACATAGATACAATTTCGTATACATATAACTGTTGTGTTATTTTTTTTCTAATAAATACGTCTTTAATTTGCAGGATATGGAGTCCCCTAAAAGTTCATCTAACTCCCATATTTTATGTCATTGCGGAGATTGTGCGAAAATGCGTACATCAAAGATGTTGGGGAATCCGGGGTGACGTTTTGTTGCGTGCCCTAATTATAAAATCAATTCCTGTGGGTTTTTTCGATGGATTGATACCGGGAAATCAGAGGATTCCCAAAAAGCGATTGACACCAAGAATGAAATAGCAATTTAATATGGCGATGTTAGCGCGAAAATAATGGAGTTGGGAAAGAAAATTGACGAAATAGAGAAGAAGTTGGGCAAAAAAATTGATGACATGGAGAATAAGTTTGACAAATTTGAGAAGAAGGTTGTCTCCAAATTTGAAGGATTGGGGATGAAGTTTGGCAATTTCTATTTCCGTTTCAATTGTATTTTGGTTGTAATTGTAAAAAAATGTATTTTTAAGATATCGGTTTAGGATATTAAGTAACCTAGGTAATGTCATACTTTTGGTTATGTAATGTGTCATTTTAAAATATCCAATTTGGGTTATGTAATGAGCATCCAATTTCCATTTATGCAAAAATCGGTTACTGAATTGAGTAATTGTGTAAATTTTGTTATCTCAGTATGCAGTGTGCTGAATGGTGTGTGCTGAATTGAGTAATTGAGTGGAGAAAGAGGCATGGAGATAACTAATGCAGTGTGTTGTATGGTGTGTGCTAAATTGAGAGTTTGAGGGGGTGAATCCATTTATATACCTGTTAGCCGAAATTTGAATTACACATTGGTCACTCAGAATTTGAATTAAAACAATAATATTTGAATTACAATTACAATTCCAACTCAGAACTTGAATTACAACACGAGTGAATACAATAACAATACTAGATACAACACTAAATACAATACTGCACTGAATACAACACTGCACTACATCAACTCATTGAATCACCACTCTCTTCGTATTCACTTCCACCTTCGCCATCGTCGGCCCTACAAAATAGAGAAAAATGGTAAACTACATATGTTTACTATCTAACAAAATTCATAAATACAATGGACAATTTCGTTTGCTTACCTATTATTGATCAACATACAATTTCTTTTATCATGCAACTGTCCAAAGAATCAATTTTTTCAGAAAATTTCATTAATATGTGTCAACTGCAATACCTGTGATAGGTGTGTGGGAGGGCTTTTGATATTGCTCTTGTCATTGTCGGATCTTGATCGGTGATAATCATCTTTGGTGCATCGCTCGGCATGGCTTCCAAAAAATGATTGAAAAGCCAAATAAATGAATCTACGGTCTCAACACTCAGAAAAGCACAACCAAACAAGATAGACTGCCCATGGTTATTCACTTCCATCAGTGGTGCAAAACTTATACTATACCGATTAGTATTGTATGTGGTATCAAATATTACCACATCACCGAAACACTTGTAATCTCGTCTGCTAATTGCATCATCCCAAAAATAATGTTTAATTCGTTGTTCACTATCCGTTGCAATGTTGTAAGTGAAAGATGGATTATTTTCTTCTTTTAGTTTAAGAAACTCATGCAACATATCTCCGTCATGCCCCTTCAATTCATTGCACTTATCCCTCTCTTGGTTGTACAAATCTCTTTATGTAAACCCAATATTTTCAAAGCCACCCACTTGCACTCCAAGAAAGTTGAATTGTTGGTGCGGTGGTATATTGATTATTGCAAGATGTTGAGTTAAGAACTTTTGGAAACCCAATATGTTATGATGAGATCTCAAAAAATGTGTTTTCCTTGGCATCGATAACGGGTGGCTATGACCCTCCACAAATGAAATAACCACATATGCGCCACTTGAATGCATCGCAACTGCAATTTTTGCTTTACAATCCTCTCTAATGGAACCTCGACGTCTAGAAGCACCCAGAATATCTACAACATTTCCCTTTCCTTGTTTGAAACAAACATACTCCTTCCTTATAGTTTTGTTACTCTCAATATCCTTTTTTTCATTCCAATTACGAACACTTAACTCGACTACCTTTGCATATGCATTGTAAAAACTCTTCACTTCATTAAGGGTTTGGAACTCTTAACCTATTTTTGGCTTTAGGTCATCTCGCACTTGAGGGTTGAAATATTTATCATTGTCATCCGAATTTAATGTAACACAATGTTCCCCTCTATCACCCCCAAAATCTAAATTGACATTTTTCTCAATCTCAAACTCAAAAGCCATATTTTTCTCCGATTCACATTTCTTTATTGCTTGAACTATCCATTTTCTGCGAAAGAATTGAAAAACATTAACCCTAGCATAGGTTGATTTTTAAAAAAATAATCAAATTGCACATAGAAACTAACTATTAATTCTTGCAAAAATTAATTGGTTCAAATCATTTGGTTATTCAAAAAACCTAATTATTAAAAAATACAGATATACAAATATTCAAAATGACAATATATATTCAGAAATTGACTTCAAAATGACAATGCATATTAAAAAAATCTTGTTTTTTGTAGGACTGGCCACTCAGAAAAGTCAGCAAAAATGACGAGATGCATTCAGAAATTGACTTCATACCTCTGAGTTTTTTTCCTAATCAGGTGAGGGTTTTTGCTGTGAGTTGAGTTGGGTGAGGGTTTTTGCAGAAAAGTCGGGTGAGGAAAGTCGGGTGAGGGTTTTGGTTTAAGGAAATGGTGGTTGGAAGTTTTGCCAAAATATCCCAAATGGGGGAATGGGGTGTCGGTTTGCCATTGTTCTTAATGGTGCGCACAAGGCCCGTACCATTTGGTGCACACCTGATCCATCCTCTCTCTCTCTCTGTGTGTGTGTGTGTGTATATATATATATATATATATATATATATATATATATATATATATATATATATATTTGAACATTTAAATGGCCATTGAGTTGGTTTGTCCTTAGACCATACTATAAATTTTAAAAGAATGTTGTTAAGCAAATAATAATGCAAAATACATTCATAACTATGTATAAATCATCACTATAAACATTACTATCGAATAAATGAAATATGCTTACCATGGTAATTTATAACTACTTTGAATTACATATAGTGCGCATAGATATTAGCCTTCTAGTTCTTATGCGTACGCATTCAATAGCCCTTAGACCCGTTCGAGAGTCAATACCCCCATAGTGAGATCTCTTGAATTGTCCCGTTTGGACAATTTGGAACATCATAGTTTCTATATAATAATATTCTTTGTGTCATAAACTTGTTACTTTGGGGGAAAGTTCTGATGCCATCTCTTAATGTTCTCCGAGTACATACTAGATGGTGCAATGTTAAATGTCTTTTTAATTGATAAATTGAAATAACACTTACACTTTCGAATTTATGTCGTGTACTTGGAGAACTATGGGGATATGCTGTCAAAGTTTCCTCAAATGGAAACAATGTGCATGAGCAGTTAAGTATATTACAAAAATATGCGGTCTTGAATGTGATAGGACTACTCACTCTTTAGAGGAGATGGAAGAAATATGCAATCTTTAGTGTGTGTGTATTCTGAAATTAATATTTGTATATTGAAATTGGTATTCAGAAATTAAAATTTGTATATTGAAATTGGTAATTGGTATAAATTGATATATTGTGGTAATTGGTATAAATTGATTTATAGTGGGTTTTCCCTTACAACACTCTCTCTCTCTCTCTCTCTCTCTCTCTCTCTCTCTCTCTCTCTCTCTCTCTCTCTATATATATATATATATATATATATATATATATATATATATATATAATTGTAGTAGCGGCAACCCCCTTTCCTCTTCCTCACATATTATGGCGACCATCTCTCTCTCTCTCTCTCTCTACACACACAATCCTATACATCTCTCTCTCTCTTTCTGTGTGTGTGTGTGTATATATATATATATATATATATATATGTGGTGACAATTATTATTCAACACAAAGAGATAAGAGAAGCACAATCACCAAGAAGAATAAGGAATACAAAATGCCAATCACACAAAAAGATATACGTGGTTCAGCAAAGGGGCCTACGTCCACGGTGGTGCAGTCAGTATTATTTCTATATACTTCGGAGAGTGATTACAGAGAATACAATGTGTCCTTTGCCCCTGACCTAGGGTTTGTTATATACATGCCCATTTCAGGGAGTGGGGGTGTTGGACTCCCCCATGTTTTCCATCTTCTCCTAGAACCCCTCTTAATGGGAACATGGGATAAGACTAAATCATAACCGGTTAAGGCATGAGGGGTCTGGACTTTGGGCCGCTATAATTGGGCTACTCGTCCAGGCCCATCTTTCTATTTTCGGGTACCCACAATTGCCCCTAAGTTTATTAGGCCATACTTTGGGCTCAATAAATTTAAATGATTTATCATAATGGCTCACTTGTGCACCGTGCAACTCTTCCCAAAGTTCGAGGATTGAGTTTAGGCGGCACTTGCTTCGTGGTCTGTGCATTATGATTAGCAGCTTCCAGAGCGGTCATTTTTTTATTGTCGTTTCAACCTTCCCAGTACTCTCCCATTTTCTGTGAGCTCTAGCGATTCACGTTCTCTTCTCCAAGTCTCCATTCTTATTGCCTTTGATCTTCTTTGTCATTTGGGTTCGTGATTCTTCATCGTTCCAGTCAAACTTTCATCTTGTAAGTTTCTTGTGCCTTTTCTCTGCATTTTCTCTTTGAATTTGTAGTTTTTTTAGGGTTTACCAATGGCAAAGATTGGTAATAGGTCGGTGTCTGAGTTTATGAAGTTTTATAATATCCCAGAATGGGTAGGGATCGAGTGTGTCCCTCCCCTAGAAATGTTATAGAGATAAAGGGTGCCCATTGGATCCATGTCTTGATGCTTTCCCGGAGGGACTTACTTTTCCTCCCAACAACCTATTCTTGCACTTCTTTGGTTATTTCAACATTGTTCCTGCACAGTGTTCGCCCAATGTGTGGAAGATAATCAATGGTGTCCATAGAATAAATAAGTTATATGGTACCAAGATAGGGCTTACCGAGGTCTATTTTTGCTATTCTTTTTCTCGAACTAGTTCTGGTGTTCTCTATCTCAAAGCCAGGACTCCTGACAGGGTATTGGTAGTAAACCTACCTGATTCCCATAAGGACTATTGGCAAGAGGGCTTTCTTACTAGAAATTGGCAGTTTTCTCCCCAGTCTGAGGGGCCGAGGTCTGATAGGTTCTCTGTTCCCTTTTATGGGGAAGAATACATAGGTAAACTTTGCTCTGTTCCTTTAATTTTTTTGCTGATTGGTGATCTTTCTGACTTTTTCTATTTTTTCTTCAGCGAGGTCGAAGAACTTGGAACCTGCTCTCAGCGTGGTTTGTCTTTCTGAATTGATCAAGGCCTGGAATATCAGGGAGCCTTTAGCCAATAACGAGCATCCCCGGTTTGCTGCTTTCTTGCTCGAATACAAAAATATCGGTTCTAGCTTTATAGCGAGGCCGGTAGACAGTATCCCTGAATTTGACACCTCTGAAGAGACTGCTGCTGATCCTATCCAGTTGGACAAGGAGGAGAGCAGTTCTGAGAGTGACATTATAGGCGGTGCTGAAGGCAATTTTGGTGAGGAGAGCTCCAGTGGTGATAGTTCTTCTGACTAAGAAGAGGCTTCTGAAGCCCGAGGATCTTCGAGCACGTACAACAGTTCAAGCGAGGAGATGGTTCCTCCAAGAAAAAATTTAATTCGGGACGATGATGATGATGATCATGTGCTCCTCGCTCAGAGGTCGAAGAAGAAGAATTCCTGCTATGGAGCTGTAGCTACTGGCTCTCGGTCTTCTGCTCAGGAGCAGGAGAAGAAGAGGAAAGAAGAAGAACAGATGAGAGAAAGAGAGAGAGAAAAAAGGAAGAGGAAAGAAAGAAGATGGAGGAGAAGAAAAAGATGGAGGAGAAGAGCGGGATGGAGAAAGAGAGAGAGGAGGAGAGGATAAAGATGGAGTCGAGGACGAAGGCAGGGCAAGCCTTAGTCCCGGTGTTCGCATAGCCCGAGGGGGCTTCAGTTGCCATTTCTCCTCAATTGGCCCCCGCGATGCTCGAGAGGGCAGTTCTTCCTGCTGATCGCCAAAGGGCGCTGGGGTCTGATCAATTGGCCCTACAGGCTAGCTAGAGGCTAGCTTTGGTAGGACCTTTTCTTTTCTCCAATGTTTTATTAAGCGTTAGCTATTTCCTTTTCTTGATGTCTTCTTTATTTTTGCAGTTTGTGACTGACTTTGCCATGCTCTATCGCTCTCGCGACGAGCTGATGAGCAGGAACAGCGAGCTGGAGCAGCAGAGTGCTGCCTTAAAAGTGAGGGGCACTCAACTGGAGGCTGATCTAAAGACTGTTGATGATGCCCGAGCTTTTTCTGACCTGGCCCTCATCAATTCCAATCGGGAGAGGGATACGGCGGTTAAAGAGCTGATCGAGCTGAGGCAGGACTATAATCTGGTCTGTTCGAGTAAGTTGTCCGCCGTAGAGGAGAATAAGGTACTGGCCGAGAAGCTGAAGGAGAAAGATTCCCAGGCAACCACCATCAAGGAGGATTCATTTAACTCCGGGTGGGCTGCTGCATATGAAGACGTCGAGGTTCAGATAGGCTACATCAACCGTCTGAACTTCAAGAAGGGATAGAACAAGGCCCTCTTAGTTGCTGGTGTCGATGCTGACTCTCCTCTGTTCGACAAGAATGACCCGGGCTCGAAGCCAACTATGGATGAAGAAGCCCCTGCCCTAGCCATCGAAGGCATCAATTCTGCCTCTCAGACAATTCCTACCGATGCTCGCCCTGCCCAGGCGACTGAGGTTATCCTTGCAGAGGTAGATGCCTCTACTGCTGCTGATAAGGGGAAACAGCCTGCTACCTCTGAGCAACCTGAGGTTGCCAGTTAATTTACTTTTAGGACTACTTTTGTATTTTTGCTTGTAATTTTCCTTTTTGCTGCTCGATGTACTTTAACCCTTATCAATGAAATGAAAAGGTTTCTTTTTCCCAGTGCACTGAATTATATTTCTTTTCGTTTCCCTCTTATATCCTGCAGTTGATTGATGTAGAAGAATATATTCCTGCCATATCCCAAATGGGCAGGACCCTTGGTCCCAACGCAAGTCCTCAGGTTCGCCAGGCCTTTGTTAGGCTTTGCAAATCTCTTAGGTCCAGGAATCAGAAGTATAAGGATCAGTCTGAGCTTGTGGCCTAGCTGAAGGACAGGCTTCAAGAGATAGAAGAAGTTGGTGCTTCAGGCCAAGAGGAGGTGAATATATTGAGAGCAAGGCTCCTGGATGCCTCTGAGATCAATCAGGTCAGGGAGATTCTTCAGCGGGAGAACGAAGCTTTGAGAAGGGAAGTCTCATGACTCAGGGAACATGCGCTGAGCACTATTCTTGGGGTATTACGAGGTTCTTCCTCTTCACGAGCTGGAGCAAGATCAAGCGATGATCCTCCGGTACTGCAAGGTTCTACCCCGTCAACTGTTCCACGGGCTGGTACAAGTGCTAGGGACCCAGTTAGGGAAATGGAAGAGCTTCATGATGATGTTCGACGAGCATACGTGATTACTGTCGGGCTTTGAAGGGACATTACTCGACTGTGGAACCTGTTTAAAAAAGGACCTCGGTGAGTATGGGCCGATGGTTACGACCAGGGTTGGTTAGATGCTCCAACGAGGCTGACAGAGTTTAAGGAGCTCGCCTTTATCTGAGGGTGGTTGAGTTCCTTGAGGGAGATGCAAGTTCCAAGGAACTCAATGCTCTGGTATCGCCATGAAATATCTCCTTCCACTCGGATGGTCTGGTATCGCCTTTGAGAATGTTAAAACGAAATTTATTATCTGTTTTAACAACCATAGAAGGGATTTGGAGCCTTATATAAGATTGGAGACCTGATATGATGGCAGTACATTAAGCTGATGTATTGGGGACATTCTCTTCATTCAGATCAATCTAAGGAAGCCTACCTTTATCTTAAATGCCTCCTTGATCGGGCAGTGGCTAATAACGTGGCTTATTATGAAATAATCGAGGAACTCCACGAGAATCATGAGGAAGCCAAGGCCCTTTTGCATGCTGACTACGAATAAAAATTTCGGGCTTTAAGAGAAGGCTGGAGTTTTGAGAAGAAACTGGAGAAATATGCTTCCCATTTCAGACAAGAGTTTTTGCTCAATCGTGAAGTGGAAGAAGCTAGGGCTATTACCAAGTTGCTGGAGGAGGAGAACAACAATTTGAGGGACGAGTTAAATGCCTTGGAGACTTCCTCTTCTACTGTTGTTACTACTGATGAAGGGTTTTCGTTCTTAAAGGCTGAAAATGCTAAGTTAAGGGAAGAAGTGGAGTTACTGAAAAACACCAAATCTGCTTCCTCTTCCCAAGAAAGAATTAAATTTGGCCAAGCTACTACAGATGAGGCAAGGACACGATAGACTCTTGTAAATCAAGCTGCTCAATTGAAAGCCAAAAATCAAGCCCTTACTGAAATGTCCCAAAAGCTTCAAACACAATTTGAGCATCTTGTTACTCAGTCTTCTCAATTACAAGCCAAATATAGGGTTATTAAGAAGTTGTAAAACCAGGTCGATATGTTAACCATCCAATTCTACAATCAGCCTAGGGAAATCTGGATGAAGGGGTATAATGAAGCTTTAGGGAATTTTGATGAGCAGTTTAAATAAGACCAGAATGAATTATATAAATGAGGTTGGACCAATTTCCCAACGACACTAAAGGTGGAGTAATATATCTCTTTTTGGAAATGGTATGATACCGGGTTATTGGACGTTAAAGATCCTCCCTTTAGGTAAGATGTTGATTGGATTCCTATCAATACCATTCCCCATATGGCCTTCACGACGAGACATAAATTTTTCATCCTCCTCATTTGTTAGATCGACCAATCAGCAGCAATAGAAGGATGCTCCAAGACTTTAACTTTATTAATTCTCCTTACACCCTAGAGGATTTTCGAGCTGGTATGGAGCTAGTTTCTAAGGCTGCGGGAAAACATCCCTTAGAGTAATTTTCTGTAATTCTGTTATGAACAAAAGCATGTAATGATCATGAAATGAATGAAATATATTTGATCAACTTGTCTAGTTAATCTTTGGATGTGATTGTCTTCTTTTTTCATTGGTTATATTGACACCTTTAATCATCAATTACGAATGAATATATAGGTTCTACTAGTATACTTAGATTAAAATCTAAATTTAACACTAGTTACCCATAGGTTCTACTAATGCACCTAAATTTCTAGGTTTTTTGCATTAGTTACAAGTGGTGTGACCAGGCATATATGGAATATGTGTCTACATTCCTCTTGAGGAATCTTCATAACATTCTTCCTTCACTTTCCTCAGTAGGATAAAGATCTGTTTTTATCCTTATCTTTGTTTACCAAGTTTCTTGAGGACTTAGTATCCCTTTGTACTTGGTTTTTTATCTGCTACCGATCAAGCTATGTTTATGCCGAGCAACTTCTTGCCTGAGCTGACTAATATTTGATAGTGTGGTGCAACTTTTGAAGTTTTTCTTTCAACTTGATACCGTAGTGCATAACACTAGTACTCTAAAAAAAATCAAAAATAAAAATGGGATGGATCATCATTTTATTGATATTGAAAATTGATATTGAACCGAGTATAATTGATTACATCATTTGTAATACTTTTTAAGGTGCTCGGCATGCCATGGATTCTTGAATTCTTCTCCCTCCAGAGTCTCAATTCTATAGCTTCCAAGTCGGACATCTTTTGAAATACAGTATGGCCCATAACAATTGTCATTAATTTTGTTCTTCTTCTAGATAACCTTTTTTAGTACATATTCTCCTTCGTTTAGGTTGTTTGGCTTTATTCGCTTGTTGTAGAAACGTGATGTTCGTTGCTGGTAAGTAGCGTTTCTCTAAGCTGCATCTTTATATACTTCTGCCAATATATTCAAATCTAATCCTTATATTAGAACACTTACATAAGGGTTAAAATTCAAAACTCTATGGGATGTAAGGCCCAATTCAGCAGGTATTATTGCTTTAGTCCCAAATGCCAACATGTATAGGGATTCTCCACTTACAGTCCTGAGGGTTATTCAGTATGCCCACATAACAGAATGTAACTCGTTGATCGAATTTCCCTTGGAATCATCAGATCACTTTTAACCCATTGAGGAGAGTTCTATTTGTAACTTTCGTTTACCCATTACTTTGAGTATGACGTGGAGCAGAACGTAGCTTTTGGATATTGGATTGAGCACAATAGGCAGTAAATTCATCATTACCAAATTGTGTACCATGATCAGTGATAAAGGTATAGGGCATCCCATATCTATAAATGATATTCTTCTAAATAAATTGGAAGACCTTCTCATAAGGCATTTCTATTAATGGTTATGCCTTAACCCACTTCGTAAAGTAGTCCACATGAACAACTAAGTACTTGAATCTTCCTCGGGTAGTCGATAGTGCCCTGACGAAGTCTATATACCCTATGGCAAATGGACAAGGTGAAGTTATTGGGGCTAGAGCAGCCTGCAAAGTTTGCGAATGCTATAATACCTTTGGCACATTTCACATTTTATGGCAAAGGCTGCACAATCGACTTGCATTGTAGGCTAATAATATCTCTGTGCACTGATTCACTATAATAGTGTTCTTCCTGCTATGTGGGCTCCATAAAATCCTTCATGCACCTCCTAAATCAAGTCTGGAACCTTTAATGGGTGAATGCAACGTTGTAAGTTAACTGTCAACCCTCTCCTGTACAAGACTCCCTCATCTAGCACATATTTGGCGGATTTATACTTTAATTTTTTGGCTTCAATTATATCTGCTGGCAAAGTTCCTTCTTCAATATATGCTTTGATGGGATCCATCTAAGATGGCCCCATGTCTACTACAATGAAATTGATCATCAAATCTTCATCTATAGTCCTATTGGCTAAAATATCAATAGGAATAGTTCGTCGAATTTCGACTCTTATTGTTAAAGCTAACCCAGCAAGTGCATCTGCTCGGGCATTTTTTACCCTTGGAATTCTGCTCATTCGAAAAGCTGGCAATTTCTCTATTATCTCCAATGCTTTGAACAGTTATTTAGTTATCAATTCTCCTTTAGCACCATGCAAGTTTAATATTTGATTTACCACCAAATGAGAGTCACTGTGTGCCACAACTTACTCGGCCTTCAGTGATTAGGCTAAACTTAAACCTACAATCAGGGCTTCGTACTCCTCTTTGTTGTTTGAAGACTGGAAATGTAATCGCAAAGCATATTCAATATCTATCCCATTAGGAGTTTTAAGTATTATACCTGCTCCACTAACGGTTACGTAAGATGACCCATTAACATACAGGTTCCATATTGGGAGATTATCGTCAACCGTTTGGTCTATTAAATTCCCATAATGGAATGTTTTTCTCCTAGATTCCTCATACTTTTTGGATATCTTCTGTGTTCGAAAAAAGGAATTTGGTAGGTAGGCAGCATCTTTTTCTGATTTTTTCTCTGATGAAAGTTCCTCGGAAGTTTGATCGTCTTCAGCTCCTTTCGAACTATTTCCTCCTGATATTTGTTCGGCCTGCTTATTTTGTTGCTCATTAACCTCGGGATAAGTGAATTCAGCTATGAAATCCGCTACTGCTTGGCCTTTTAGATAAGACCTTAGTTCATAAATGATATCATATTCCCCCAGTTCTACTGCCCAGTACGTTAATCTGCCATATTTTTTTATGGTTTGTGTAAAGCCTGCCTTAGAGGCATATTAGTGTATACTACTATTATATGGGCTTGAAAATAATGCTTCATCAATCTGGATGCCTCAATCAATGTTAGTGCTAACTTCTCCAGGCGAGGGTACCTGATTTCTGCCCCTTGAAAATCTTTACTGGTGTACTAGACAAGTTTTAAAACTCCATTCTGATTCAGAAATTGCTAAATACAAGTACAATATTTCCCCTAGAATTAGTTAGGAGAGTAGTGGACGTGACCCCAAGTACTTTTTCAACTCCATAAAATCTTGTTTGCACCCGTCATTCCATTCGAAACTCTTTCTCAATACTTATTAGTAGCTCGGGACACAAATCTCCTCAGAGCTGCTAAACACCCAGTTAGCCTTTGTACATCCTTTTTACAGGTAGGGCACTGAATCTTAATGAATGCCTTGATCTTATCTGGGTTTGCTTTAATTCTCCTTTGATTTATTATATAAACAAGAAACATTTCCTCCGGCACTCTAAACACACACTTGGTCGAGTTTAATCTCATATGGTGTTTCTCTAGTTGGTCGAAAGTCTGATTGAGGTCAGCAATATGATCATACGCTTTCTTGCCCTTTGTCAGCATATCATCTACGTACACTTCCATACTTTTTCCTATTTTCTCCTTAAAGACTTTGTTCACCAACCTCTGTTAAGTAGCACCTGCATTTTTTAAACCAAATAGCATCACATTATAATAGTAAATTCCCCGAGGAGTAATAAAAAAGTGCTCTCCCTATCTTCAGGCTTCATCCATGAAGTTTAGCAATTCATGTCCAGAAGTGGCATCAACAAGATGATAGATTCGGGGTAAAGGAAAATAATCCTTTGGGAATGCTTTGTTCAAATTCGTGAAGTCTATATAGATTCTCCGCTTGTTATTCTTCTTCTTGACCATAACGACATTGGCTAACCAATCTGGGTATTGTATTCATCAATGAAATAGGCTTTAGGGCTGAACACTCTTCTCCTTTGCTTTACAAACTTAACTTCTTTAGTGACGTTGAGCTCATGGAAAAGAAAGTTGGGATCAATCCCTGGCATATCTTCATGACTCCATGCGAACACATGCTTTCTTTGTCCAAGGAAATTTACTAGTTCATGTTTAAGAACAAGATCTAGTTTGGTTCCTATTGGAGTGGTGCGCTCTGGCTTGTCATCGTCCAACACAATGCTTTATGTTGCCTTTACTATCTGACCCTTCACTAATTTATTTCCTCCCTTGGATCTAAGGTTTCAAGCTCAGATTCTTCATCAGGTTTAGAAGTGTCCACTTGGTAAGTGGTGGTTTTTTTATTTCTTCTAGATCTTCCTGCTCGGAAGATGAAGAGTTTCATTCCCGAGCTACTTTTTAGTCACCCTTTATAATGCGTACTCCAAAGTTGGTCGGTAACTTCAAACATTGATGGACTATAGATGGTAAGACTTCATACTTCTTCAACCACACTCTTCCAATAATCATGTTATAGGCTGAATGAATATTTTTTACCATTACAAAGAAACATATCTTCTCTGTTTGGCTGGCTTAGGTGCCGATCAACACCTCTACCTTAATTATTCCCAAAGGGAACACTTTCTCACCAGAAAAACATATTAAAGGTCTGTGGTAGGGCTCCAATTGGCTGAGCTTAAAATTAAGATTTTCAAAGCAAAGATATAACATAATATCTGTCGAGCTACCATTATCAATTAATACTCTGGAAATAATGATATCCTGCTTTCTGACTTTGATACTAGAGGATCATGATGAGGGTAAAATACTCCTAAGAGGTCATTTTAGAGAAATCGATCACCATCTTATCTTTGTTGACCTTCTTAGGTCGATCTTCTTCAACTAGATTGATTCTCTATATATAGGAACAAGCTTGTGTCTCATTGAGGTAAACCTTCGTCTCTACTGTATGATCTCCTTCTCATGTATATCCACCTGTAATAATTTGACAATCAAAAGAACCAAAGATGAGCATGAATACCTCACGTTTTGGTTGCCTAGGCTTCCTGGTAGGTCGGGATCATCCTCCTGATTATCTTCATGGGTCCTCTTTTTCTCGTCTCTGGGCTTTCAAGGCGATTTTGACCTTTACTGAGCTCCTTCGTTATTCTTTCGATCAACAAACTGGTTTAATTTTCCTCTTCGAATAAGAGTTTCAATTACATTTTGTAAAGAAATACAATGATATGTCGTGTGATCATGGTCTCTATGAAATTCACAGTAGTTGGATTTATCCCTCTTGATAGGGGAGCTCATCAAATTTTCAGGCCAACATACATCTTTTTATGTTTAATTTCCTTTAAAACAAAGTGAATACCCATTGTTAATGGAGTGTAATTGTTTTACTTCTTGAGCATGTCTATAATCCCTTTTTGCTTCAATTTACTTTGTGTTCCTTTTTGTCAGTTTTTCTTTCACCTTTTGTCCCCGAGCTCCGCTTAGCTACCATTACCTCCTCTGCATTCATGATATTGGCTTCCTTTACCATTAACTTTGTCATTATTTTGGGGGATCTTTAGCAAGTGTGTAGTAGAGTTTCTCGGGGAGCAGTCCACTCATAAGAGTTGTTATAGTAGTCTTCTCCTCATAATCCACAACCTCCAATTTCTTGATATTGAAACAAGTGATCTAGTATCTACTACTTTCTCCTTCCTTTTGTCTCTCACTGAGAAATTGATCTACCATTTTTACTAGTTTGTCCCCAAAGAAAAAGTTGCTAATAAATAGCTCGACCAGTTGATTGAAGCTGGAGATTTGCTCCTGAGGAAGGCTATTGTACCAAATTTGAGCAGGACCAGTAATTGTTTAAGAGAATGCTCTGCACCTCATCTCATTGGGGATGTCATATATGTCAGCTTCTACATAATTTTGCTCGATATGAAGGATATGGTCAGTCTTTCCATCATAATTGGGTGTAACCACGATAGCACGGCAACTCGGCAACTTTAAACTTTGAAGGTGTGGGAAAATCCACAATAGCTTGTATGAAAGGATATATTTTCACAAAGCTTCTTTGCAAAAGGTTCCTAGGTTTAGACATTTCTCCCAATCTATCCCCAAAGTGCTGGATGGAACCCTTCCATGCATTTTTACCAACTTTGGATCTGCGTGTTACAACTTTTCCATTCTTACCAAATGTTTGTTTTGAACTTTCTTCCTGCTATTATTGCTCGGTGTGGCCAGTTCGTCGGGCATCTGATCTAGATAGTTTGAGCCTTCGCTTTGATCAGTTAGTTGTCGATTATTCCTCGATAATGCCCTGGGAATATCTCTATTCCCCCTGGGTTCCAAACGGTCAAAAGGAGATGCCCGACTAAGCCTTTCTAAGGCACTCAATTATTCAAGAGTAAATGACTGATCATCATAGGGCTCCAATCTTCCGAGAGAAGAACTTTCTCCTCGAAGATAATAGGTATCTCTATTAGTCCTGGATTGGCTATGTTTACTACTTCTTGGAAGAGGAGGTGGAACATTTCCACAAGCACGTAAGGAATGTGACCGAACTTGTAAGGTATGTGCTAACTCCTTCATGGTATCTTGCATAACCTATTGTACTCTAGCAAGACTGGCTAGAATTCCAATCAAATCATTGGGCGTCGGTGGAGCAGAAGGAACAGGGGGGATGCAATCGTTTCTGAGGCTTAATTCAAGAATATTAGCCATTTGAATGAATGAATGGATGAAAACTGTTAGAAATATGTTCCCACAGATGATGCCAATCTATTGAAACAAAAAACTAGACTTTCTCCAATTATTTTATCACGGATAAATAGTAAATAAGACACACAAAAGAATTTTAAAGTGGTTCGGCTAAAGGGGAAAAGCCTACGTCCACTTGTGTATATTGCCTTATGTTTGTTAAGTTATCTATTGTTTCGTGTCCCCTGGATGTGGGGATTACAATATATTTATAGCCCATGAGGGTGTACAAGAAACAAAATATTAAAGGATGGAATTCATTTATAACATAGACATTCAAATCTGTACAACGTTCATAATGTATACAACTAGTGGCGTATTGTAACCCCTGTTAGTCGGTCTTCCTAGTATTGGTCGGGCTTCTTTTGTATCCTGGTCAGCATTCTACATTGTTGGTCGACATTCTTGGATTCATTCTGTTAAATAAGCCTTGTTGAGTAGGACAAGTGCCACTACGAATAATACATGTCTATTTCTGATTGGTCCACGTAATAGGATACATTTTGGTATCAACAGTTACAATAAAAGGCCAAGCAGTGGCAAACTTCATTACTGAATTTACATATGCAAAGGAGCAACGTAATCCACATTTACCTACTGAGTATACTTATATGGAAGAGAGATTATCTCAAAATCAAAAAGAGATTGTGGCCAACAAACTTGACTCAGCTACTCAAGAAATAATTCAACAAAGCAAGAAGATGTTCAAGAATGGAGTTCTCGCAGAAGAAGAGTTCTCTGATGACATTCCATTTTTCCAGTTATTTGCAAATGGATCCTCATGTGCTATTGGAAATGGAGAAGGCCTCATAATCAACACTATGAATAACTTACATGTGGAATATTCTCTGAGATTCCAATTCAAGTCTTCCAATAATGGGGTTAAGTATGAAGCATTGATTACAGGATTAGAACTGGCTTCATCACTGAGCACCGACTAAATATTGGTATATAGTGATGCTCAGTTGATTATTAATCAAATGCAACAAATTTATGGAGTCAAAGGGGAAACTATGATGAGATATCATAAAAAAGCTATGGAGATTGTTTCTTTGTTCACTTCAGTCAAGATGGTGAGGATTCCCAAACTAAAGAATGTCGAGCAGATGATCTTGCTCGGCTTGTTTCAGTAACTCAAATAGAAATCAGGCAAATAATATGGACCCAATTAGGGAATACATTGAAAGAGGAAAATTATCGTTCGACCATAAAGAAGATAAAAAGATAAGGTATAAAGAAGTTAACTACATGTTAGAAAAAGGTGTTTTATATCGGCGAGGATATACGGTTTCCCTACTTCGTTGTATTAATCCAAACTAAGTAAATGATTTGATCAAAGAGGTGCATAAAGGCTCATATGGAGCTCATACACCCGGGAGATCTCTAAGACAACGGATAGTAATGCAAAGTTACTATAGAGGGGTACACACTCAGTTACTCAAACAATTGGGCGAGCAGGCCCAATTGGCGAGAGGGGGCCTCACTACTAGCAACCCCCCAAAGAAGTGCCCTAGATAAGATAAAAGTAAATCTGGGACACAGAAATTAAACATGGGGAGGAGGCCCACTAGATAGAGCTCCTCGTCTAAACTCACTTAAGTTCACATAAATTAAACTTGGGCGAGGAGGCCCACTAGGAAAGGCTCATCGTCCCAATTTAACTTGAGTTCACAGAAATTGAACTTGGGCGAGGAAGCCCACCAGAAAGGTATACTCGTCCTAATCTACTCACAGTTTGCAGAAATTGAACTTGGGCGAGGAGGCCTACTAGGAAGGGCTCCTCGTCCCAAAATGCCCACAATTCACAACTTTGAACTTGGGTGAGGAGGCCCACCAGGAAGGGCTACTCTTCCCAAACAACTCAGCAAACATATTAATGAAGTTTGGATGAGTAGGCCCATCAAAAGTTGCTCCTCGTCCCCAAATGCTCAAAAATTATAGGAACAAAGTTTGGACAAGCAGTCCCACCATGAGGAGCTCCTCGTCCTTAGAAGTCCAAATTCTTTAAAGAAAAGAACTAGTGGGCGAGCAGTTCTACCTAGAGTGAGCTCCTCCCTAAAATTGGTTACTAAAATATATGTTAAAGAACTAATATGTTACTTTCTTGTACAGGTAACTCAATTGAGCAAGAAGGGATCAAAAAGGCAAGTTTGGGGTCTCTTGGGAGTTTTGGCTTGGCGGTTGATGAACAATGTTTGTTAAGCAAGCTCAACCACTTAGCACTTTAAGATTGAGAGAACAGTAATAGAAAGACCCTATAAGTCACCCAATCATAATTGAAGTGATCAACCAAGAGGTTGCTCACAACAAGTGAACAGTTTATAAAATGATTTTAGAGGAGGTGGTCCTTGAGGCCTCTCCTCAAGTTTACAAATGAGTTTAGAGGAGGTGGTCCTTGAGACCTCTACTCAAGTTTATAGAATGATTTTAGAGGAGTTGGTCCCTAAGGCCTCTCCTCATGTTTAAAAAATATTTTAGAGGAGGTGGTCCTTAAGACCCTCTTCAAGTTTAAAAATTTTGTACAACAAGTTACCATTTTAAAAGATATTTACCAAATTAGATATTTTGTCTTCAAGCACAAACATATTTTCTTTTTGAATTTGGTTTACACTAGGTGGCATCTATCAAAGGGGACAGGCGACTTAACACCGCTAGGGACAAATGGTATAATGTAGACCTTATCCCTCACCAACCCTCTCTTTTTTAGAGCCCAAAATGTCCCAACTCAGCCCTAGTGCCCATGTATAAATATGACCCCTGGGCAAGGTAATGTAAGAATAAGAACTCAAAATCATACCATTACTATGTCAAAATCACCCCAGATACCTAGTGTTCTCTCCCTGCTCTCTCTCTCTAAGTGTTAAGTTCCTTATTCCTTCACTCCACATTGATAGCCATCATTCCCAGGAATTCCTCTTGAGAAAAGTTACTATTAATTTTATGAATTTTATCTTCTTGCAGGGAGTAGTTCTTACTTTGGTTTCATTTTTACTAAAAGGAGAAGGTTTCACCAGGTGCTACTCTAGATGTTCTTGAAAGACCTTGATGGAAGAGTCCATTGGAGTGGGTCATGCCTCACCCTTTTCAGTTATTCATAGACCCCAATACAACTACCCTCCTACATTTAGCGACTCTACTGGAGAGGTATCATCATTTCCATGGACAAATAAGGTTTGAACATTTCTAAGTAGATAGTTTTTGAAACATTTCACCTTGGAATGGAACCCAAAGTGAGAAGACCACTCAGGAGGATGTGGTGGTGATAGGAGCAAAGGCAAAGTAGCTCACCAGCAACAGCTTCGATGAAAGGTGTGAGTCTCATGAGATTATTTTTTGACTTCTTGAAGCAAAATATGTAGACCTATTAAGTTTGGGTCAAGGTTTTGTAACACCATCTACTTCCCCCTCTTGAAGGGCAACCACTCCAGCAGGAATTCTAGCAGAGATGATTCCACCACAAAAGTTTGTGTTAGAGCAGGTTGTGGTTCTATTAAGCTCACCATCAGCAAAGGGAATGGTTTGGAGAAATCTCCCTCCAAGTCAGTTACTATGGAGGTGAGAAAGTTTCTCTCCTCCTCTCAAAGAGAATAATATCATATGTATGAAGAGATACAAGACCCTTACCCTCAGACTATGAATGAGAAGCCATACCCAGAAGGGTATATTCCACCAAAGTTCATTAAGTTTAATGGAAAAAGTGAGAATTCAAGAGAGCACGTGAAGAGGTTCATTAGGTACCTAGGAGTGTATGGAAATGATAAGAACTTGAGGTTGAGGGAGTTGTCCATAACCCTTATAGGAAAGGCCTACACTTAGTATTCCCACTTGTCACCCAATAATATTCCTTCATGGGAAGAAATGCATAGATAATTCCTCTAAAAGTTCTTCGTGACAGAAGATGAGTTCACATTGAGACACCAGGCACAAGTGGTACAAAATTCTAGGGAGGATTTAATGAAATATATCAAGCTCTTTCGTGAGAGAGCACTAGATGTTCAGAGGAGGTAGCAGAGGCAAGGATGCTTTAAATCTGTGTCGAGGGGATCTTGGAGGAATACAAGTTCTATCTAGTTAATGAAACCTGAGATGGAACTTTTAGAGAGTTCACTAAGTCTTTCAGCAATATAGCTATGATAATCAAGCTGAGGACCTCGAGCTGGATGACATAAGTGCCACTAACTTTTAAAAGGTTCCAATTCTTGAGGAAATTAGCAGTTAATTATGTGGACGAAAATCTCAAAGGTAATAAGGGAGGCTCCGGATGAAAGAACAACATCACAGGCAACAAATGAAAGTTTGGAGAAAATGCTCCACCACCACTACCTTGCAGTGTAGGGGAAGCCTTGGATTATTATCGTACGTTAGTGCGAGAGGGGGTAGAAGGACCCCCTCACTTGAGTGGGAAAACTCTAGCAGCAGTTGACAAAGCCAAACCTAAGTATTGCGAGTTAAACCAGCGGGTCCAACACTCCATTAAGGACTGTTACTACTTGCCGAGGATCATTGGCGAGCAAGCAGCCAATGGTAATTTACTGATACCTCTTGTGAATGTTAATGAAAAACCACTACCAATATGGTAGTAGCGTATGATGAAGAAGTAGACCAAGATCTGATGGAGTTGGAAAGTGGTGAGAAAATATGTGAAGAGTTTGAAAGGATATCACTGAGTGACAAGCAGAAAAATGAGCTAGAAAGAAAGCGCAAGGAGTGGTGCTTCACTCCAGACCAAGAAGAGGATGGAGGTGAAGAAATATAACAGGTAAACCTCCTAGAGGGCAAGGTGGATGTCATCCTTTATCTGGATTAGGGGGACTTCTGAGGTAGAGTACCTTTGTAATGCCCAGACATATGAGGTGGACCACATAGATTCTAAATGCAAAGTCATAGCAAGGAGCCCTAATTTCAAGTCGTTCTTCGACCAAATAGGAGTGAAGTAAGACACCAGGGTAGTCATAACCATAAACATTTTGGAGGTGGTACAAGAACGAGGAGATCCCTTATTGAATTGGCAAGGATCGGTTGGTAAGTTGATCAAAAGGTATACTGTTAAAGTGATATTTAATGAGGAAGATGGGCATGTGCCTTACTTCCACAACTGCTCGTTATATATCACAGCTATGATCAATGGAGTTTCATTCCCCGGAGCATTAATGGATGTAGGAGCATCTATTAACATTACGCCAATCAGTATGTTATAAGAGACGGGGATCGATTAAAATAAGATAGTGACTGTGCCAATAGTGATCTAGGGATTTGACAGCGCTAGAATGAAATCCCTCGGATATATTAATGTAGGAATCAAGTTGGAGAATTTCATGTACCACATCAAATTCCATCTCATGATTGCTAATACCAGCTACCAACTGGTCATTGGGAGGGTATGGATGCATACCCATGGAATAGTATCCTTAGTGTTCAAATGCCAAGATCCGAGGAACAGAGATCATAATCAAGGCCACACAGAAGCCCTTTTCCATTCAGGAGGCCCATCTGGAGGATGCAACATTTTAAGCTGAATTAGATGAGGAAAGAAAGAATTTAGCGATAAATCTACAAGAGAAGCAAGTGGTTGGAGGAAGTACCCAGCGAAGGAAATCTCCACATGATCATTTGGTGGGAGGGTGATCCCCTACATAGCAAAAGGTAACAAGAAGGTGGAGGAGGTGGTTAAACCTCCTCGAACTTGCAAAAAAGTGGTTCTACCCAATGGAAAAGTTTTTTATCATTTGTAACTATCTACACGGGTGGTGTTTTGGGATGAGAGAATCGATACGACACCGTAATTTTTTGTTGTGTATGAATCCCACATCATTAAACACATTGAAGAACCACAAGAGGATCCAAAGTGCATGTAGGATGGTCTTAGAGAATAACTACAAGAGTTGGAAGAGATCAACCAAGGGGTAGAAGGGGGTGAAAGTAGACCTATCCTAATCTCCAAGAGTTTGAACCCAAAACAAAAGGAAGAGCTCGTTAGCCTACTTAAAGAGTTCACCAATGTGTTTGCCTAGAAATAAACGAAAATGTCAGGGATAGATCCAGAAGTGAGATCTCAAAGATTGAATGTTCTTCTCAATGATCTTCTAGTTAGGCAAGCAACACACACGTACGAATCTGATCTCGACCTAAAGATAAAACTAAAGGCAGAGAAGTTGTTGGTAGCAGGGTTCATCAAGCCTACTCATAATCATGTGTGACTCTCCAGCATAGTAACAGTGGCAAAGAAAGATAAGAGCCAAATTCGAATTTGTGTGGATTTTCTCGAGTTGAATCGGGCATGTCCCAAAGACGAGTTTCCTCTACCAAACATAGACAACTTATTTGACGTTACCGTAGGCCATGAGATGTATAGTTTCATGGATGGGTACATCGGATACAATCTTATTAAGATGGACCCGATGGACGAGGAGAAGACTGCCTTTCGCACGCCATTAGGAAACTTTCACTATACAGTCATGCCATTCGAATTGAAGAATTTCGGTGCCACGTACCAAAGGACCTTGACAAAAAAATTTCATGATCTGTTTCATGATATACTAGAATTTTATGTGGATGATCTAGTGGTGAAATCCAAGAAAGAAAGCAAGCATATACATGACCTCAGAAGAGTGTTTGACAGGTGTTGCAGGTATAAGATGTGGATGAACCGCTCAAAGTTTGCCTTCGAGTTCACTGCAGGAAAGTTTTTGGGATTTGTTGTGAATAGGCAGGGGGTGCAAGTAGATGCAGAGAAATAGGAAGCCATCATGATGATACCACCTTCGAAGAGTCAAAGGTACCTCAAGAGCTTCTTGGGGAAGGTGTCTTACCTAATAAATATCATACCTACACTAGAGTAGGTGACCCACCCATTCACACCCCTGTTAAAAAACAAATCCAGGTGGACTTGGGGAGATTAGCAGAAGAAGGCCTTTGAAAATATCAAAGAAATTTTAGTCTCCCCATCCATGATGATTCCACCAGAAGATGGGGCGCCACTACTGCTCTACCTTACTTTAACAGAAAGGTCCATAGGAGCACTGCTAGCTGAAGAGAATGAAGGAATAGAAAAGTAAGTGTACTACTTGTCAAGATTAATATCAGGTACAAAATTTTGATATACCATCGTATAGAGGCACTGCCTTGCCTTGGTATTTGTTGCTGAAAAGTTGAGACATTATCTGCTAGCCCTTATAGTTTATATAGTTACTAAGTGTGACCCTATCAAGTACCTCCTAGCGCGGATGGTACTTATATGATGAGAAGTAAAATGGTTTTTGATTTTGTCAGAATATGATTTTAAATGCATAGTTCCCAAAGTCATCAAAAGTCAAGCAGTAGCAGATCTGATGGCCCATTTTCCAAGTGGGAATTTTAAGCCCCCGGTGAAGAGTTACCTGGGGAGAACTTCCAAGCATTCATGATGAACAAAATGGAAAAGTGGGCAATGGAGTTCGATGACTCTAATGCTCAAGGAGTAGGAGGTACATGCATTATATTGGCAAACGGTAAGGAGAAAATTACCCTCTCCTCCAAGTTAGATTTCAAATTCTCAAACAATTAGGATGAGTATGAGGCCCTAGTTTTGGGAATGTTGGAAGCACTCAAAAGAGGTGTTAGGGTTTTGCGCATACGAGGGGACTCCAACTTGGTAGTGAAATAACCTAATGAGGAGTTCTCCCTCAAACATGCTAACTTGGTAATGTACAGATAAATCATCTAAAGATTACTGGGAGAGTTCTTGGAAGTAACTGTTGAGAGGCATGCAAGGACAATGAACAGGAACCCCGATGCCTTAGCTACGATAGCATAGAAGTTAGACATGGATGATCCAAAAGAAACAATCAGAGTACAATGGAGAATAGTACCTACTATAGTTAAGTCTTTGTTCCCAAGTAACAAACCAGAAGATCGGAAGTACCTAGTTGTGAAGCAACTGGAGACAAATGAGGGGACACTGAGGATGTTAGAGCTAACTACCTACTACCTGCTGTAGGGGAAACTTTACTTCAAGAACCCTGTAAGGTTGTTAGCAAGGTTTTTTGGAGAACGAGAAGCTAAAGAAAGGTTGGCAGAAATGCACGAAAAACATTGTGGGGACACTGATATTCCCTTTTATCGTCGGTTGCAACATGGTGGATACTATTATCCCACCATAAGGGAAAGATTGCTCTTCTGCAATAAGGTTGTTTAAAGGGCCAATCCCATTTTGACTAGCCAACATAAGCTAGCTTTGTAGAGGACTTCCAATATTAGAGGCAACCGTACATAGCATACCTAAAAGATGGTGAGTTACCCACGGAGGGAGCAGATGAAATTTATCTCTAAAAGAGGATAGACCATTTTTACTTAGTGGAAGGATAGCTCCACATGAAAGGCTACAACGAGAAGGAATTAAAGTGCATATCTAAGAAAGATACAAGGAGAGTGTTGAAGGAAGATCATAAGCCCTCCCACATGGGGGTGCCAAACTATAAGATCAACTCATAACGTTGGGGTACTACTGTCCAACCATAGAGAATGACTCTATTGGTTGTGTATATAAATGCAAAGCTTATGGGAACACGGTACATGCCCCTTCAGTCAAATTAAAAAGCTTAGAAACTCCCTACCCATTCCACACATGGGCATTTGACCCAGTTAAAAAAATTAGCCCAGCTTCTCATGGGAAAGCTTTTATCATTATGGCTACATAATTATACATCAAATGGGCAGAAGTTATCCCCCTAAGGAGAGTGACTGCCCAAGTTATAACCCAATTTATTAAGGAGTATATCATATGTAGGTTTGGTATACCCAAAATGATTTTTAACAGATAATGAGAAGCAGTTCGTATGTAAGGAGATTGCACCTCCTCACAGACAAGTACAAAATTGTGCACAATAGCTCAACTATCTCCTATCCTAAGGGTAATGGCCAAGAGTAGGCCACCACTAAGACCCTGATTAATATCTTGAAGAAGATGCTGTAAGACATGTCGGGGGCATGGGATGAGAAGCTACCCATGGTACTATGGACTCATCGTACTTCAAAGATAAAATCGATCGGGTTCACCCCGTTGTCACTGGTATATGGGACCAAAGTCGTTTTACCAGCGGAGTTGGCGATGCCCTCGGCCAGAGTTGATCTAAGCAATGGACTCATCCCTGATCCACGACATGTAAATCTAGAGGCACTGGACGAGCATTGAGGCAAGGCGAACGAGAACTTTAAAGTCTACACCCAATAACTTTCCAGAGCCTATAAAAAATTGGTCAAGCCTAGGGAGTTTTAGGTGGGATACTTTGGCATGCGAGCATCCACTCACCATCTCCACAGCATGCCGATACCAAAGTTCAAAACCATCTGGAAAGGCCCATTTGTAGTAAAAAGGGTAGGCAAGTCGGGTTATTGTCAGATTTAAGAGCCAGAGAGTGACTACCTCCATTCCATCAACTATAAGTGGCTAAAGAGGTATTATGCCTAGTTTTGTTAAAAATCCATTTTTGTCAAAGAATTTGAGTGTTTTATGTAAGTACGTGTTTTATAAATGTACGGGGTAGAATCTAGGAATTTTCCAAGTGTCCTAGATCACAATTACATATGTTTGATACAACAATATTTGGCACGTCTCCACGATCATCCACGACGTCCTTGATCCTAATTCATGCATTCATAATCTTCGTACATGCATCATGGGTCAAGAAACGTACAATTCAACCGTTCCCATTACTCCACATACTTATGGTAAAATAATTTTAATTCGAGTTTTTATTTATTTGCATAAATAGTTGGGAATTTTTTTTAAATAAATTTTGAAGTCTGAAAGATGATAAACACGCAAGATGTTTTTAAGGAGGCGTTTTGAGACACGTCACTAATGTGGTTCCATAGACATCATATGTGGTTAGAACGAGATGCCATATCATTCAAATGACATCGTATGTCGCGCGAACGATGCACCGCCTCAAAATGTGTATCTAAGCAGTGCTGATTCTACACGTTTTCCAAAGTTTGCATACCTCCGATCTGTGAAATAATACCTCTTTCAGACTTCATATTTTAAGGTTTTTCATACCTTTTTTATTCACAAACAATTCCCAATCCTTTATGTGAATCCTCTAAACCCCAAGGAAGATTATACCACTCATCTGGAGTACACTTGTGGAGAAGATGAAGCTTTTCTATTGTTGACCTTCTGGAGCTCTTGTGGGAACTCTAGCCGACGACATCAAAATTGATGCCTACGGGTATTTCGTATGTCACTGCTTGTATTTTCATCGTAATCCGTGTAAATCGTACTTTACAAATTATAGTGAAAATAAGATGGTTTTTGCCCCCTTTGGGGGATTTTTCCTCAACTGTGATTATCTCGCATTCTTTGATTATTTCTTTATTCAATCACGTTTGTTTGCAAGAGTTAACACCTGTTGGGACTAAAATTGGAATTTAATTAAATAAGTTTGACATTGATTGCTGGCGCACTCTCAAATTGGTATCAGATCCATTTACATAATTTTATCGTGTAATTTCCTCACAAATTTTGTGGATATCAATTTTGGTCTAAAAATTAATCTTTGAAAAAGCGTAATTTCAATTGAAAACTTATATAATAGAGTCCCAATTTTTTACGGGTCTAATTACGCATATTGGAAAGCCCATATGAATTCTCACTTAAAGGCCATAGACGAACGTGTTTGGGTTGTGTGTGAAAGAGGGTGGATGCCTCCCACTGTCACTGTAGATAACATAACTACCGAAAAATCTGTGAATGCATGGACTGAGGATGAATTTAAATGGAGCACATATAACTCGCATGGGCTTAGTGCCATTTTTGGAGTCGTCACACCTGACGAGTTTCGACGCATCATGACGTGTACCACGTCTAAAGAGGCATGGGACGTTCTGCAACTTACCCATGAAGGCACAAATGCAGTGAAAGAATATAAATTCCAAAACTTAACTACACAGTTTGAAACTATCTCCATGCATGAAAATGAGTGTTTTGATGAATTTTATGCATGCCTATCTGATATCGTAAACACTAGTTTCAACTTAGGTGAACACATTCTTGATGCTAGAGTAGTTAATTTTTTTAGATCACTGCTTAAGAGATTTATCCCCAAAGTCACTATGTTAAATTCAGGAGGTAATTTGAGTACGCTAAAATTAAAAGAGTTAGTTGGAGACCTACAGACCTATGAAATCAACATGTTAATAAACACGATAAAATCAAAAGACAAATGGGTAGCTCTTAAAGCCCAGGCCTGAAAGAGTGAGGGGTCAAAGAGAGGCGAGTCATCTAAGAAAAGAGAGGAAGAGATGTCTGACTCTATTTCTAATTTTTACTTTAATAATTTGGTCCTATTTGCTAAAAAATTAAAAAAAATGTTTCAAATTAAAGAAAAATGGGAATTTTAAAGATAAAAAGAATTTTGAGAAAAATAAATCTGAAAAGAAATTTGATAAAGATAAAAAGGACACCCCTAAGAAAGAAAGTCAGAGATGATTTGAGTGCGGAGATAGAGTTCATAAGGGGTTTGAGTGTGCGACTAGATTCAGATGTCTTGAACAATCCAAAGTTGTGTTAAACACTACCCTTAGTGACGATATCGAGGTCGAGTCGGTGGACTCTGGAAACAAGTCACTGCATGAATGTAACTTCACCGTATTCAAGGCTAGTCATGTGAGAACTCACAGTGCTCCTCACGACGATGAGGATGCAAGCTCACAGGGACACCTCGATAGTGATAACAGTGGGAGTGAGGGGGAGGAAAAAGCAAGTGAGAGAGAGAGAGAGAGAGTGACTCCGACGTGCATACGCTGATTTATATGATAATACTTTCATGACCAAAAAACGTAACAAAACGTTAGCACTTAGGATAGAAGATCTAGATAAGGATTTAGGAGAGATAAGAGAGAGAGAGACATGCTTGTCCATTGCGTTGAGAGAGGGAGAGAGACCACCTCTGTTGAGAGAGAAATAGTTTTTGGAGAGAGAGAAAGTATTTTTGAGAAAGAAAAAGGGGACTTGATTAAGCAAGTTGTTGATCTGAAAAATGAGCTCCATTTCTCCTTGGACACTCGAAAGAAACTGGAAGCCCTTATAGCCCAACTCACTCATGAGCTTGAGAGAGACCGGGAAGTCAAGGTAAGAATTGAGGACCGATATGGTAAGATGGGAAAGATGATCCTCGCCTCTGCTTTGGGTTTAGGTGAGAGGTCGAGAATAGGTTTTAATGGTGCTTCCATGTCCCATATGACATTGAAACCGTCTTTCGAGTTTATTACTAATCCATATGTCCACCCACATAAAAATAAGAAGAAAGTTAGGCCAAGAAAAGAAAATTGAAGGTTGCCTAAGTCCACATATTTTTGTACTTACTGCAAAAGAAAAGGCAATCTTCGTGAGTATTGATATAGTTTAGGCCGGACACGACGTACTTTTGCTCCATCACATTCGACTACTGATTTTGATAGTCTTAGAGAGAGAGTTGAGTTTCTAGTCGCCACAACTCACATTATAGTGGAAGAGTTCCATCGAATTTCTATGCTGTCAGTGGACACTTCCAAAATACCTAGTAGAGTCAACAATGATAAGGGAAAATAGAAGGTTACCACATCTTGGGTGAATAAACACAGCGCAAAATCCCTTGTTGTTCATGTTGCTCTTAAAGCACATAACTCTCTACAGTGGTACTTCAATAGTGGGTGCTCTAGGCACATGACTGGTGACATCTCTCTGTTTACCTCCCTAGAGGATCGAAAGGAAGGTAAATTCACTTTTGGATACGGGAGAAAGTCTAGCATAGTAGGACGAGGTACAGTAGAGTTACCAGGATTTTTTAAGCTGGAAATTGTGTTCTACATCAAGGGATAGAAAGAAAATTTACACAACATTAGCCAACTATGAGATGCTGACTTTGTAGTAAAGTTTGATCGGAATGAATGCCACATTTATGATCAAGCCAGTAAACGTCTAGCAAGGGGTGAGGACTGAAGAAAATTGTTATGGAATCATGCCTAAGTCCTCATTTTTCCACAACAGCGACACGATCACTACTATGGATCTATGGCATCAACGTTTAGGTCATGTGAATTTTTTCGAATTTGGAAAAGTTAGTTAAAAAGACTGAGTACGCGGCTTACCATCGCTTGGAAAGACAACTCCTACAGATTATGGACCCTTCCTATTGGGAAAGCAAATTCATAGCCCCCGTCAAAAGTTGAATTCCATTACCACCTCACGCATCCTTGAGTTGATGCATATGGATCTTATGGGTCCTACTCGTACTGAGATTTTAGGTGGTAAGTGGTACATTCTCGTGATGTTAGATGATTTCGCACACTACTCGATTGTAGATTTTTTGCGAGAGAAATTCGATGTTGTGGAACTTTTTATGACCAAGTGTCGAGTTCTGCAAAATCAATATGGTGTCACTATCAATAGAATGCATAGTGATAGCGACACTAAATTTAAAGAAGAAAAAGTAGATTTTTTTTTGTGACAGCCTTAGAATCAAACACGAGTTTTTGGCCGTTAGGACTCCTTAGAAAAATGGGATTGTTGAGAGGAATAATCAGATGATTCAGGAGATTGCTAGATCTATGCTTTTGGGTCGTAATGTTGTAATAAGATTTTGGGCAGAGGCGGTGTCTACCGCATGCCATACGGTGAATATGATATATCTTCATCCACACACATTTATGACCCCCTATGAATTATGGACTAGAAATAAGCCCAACCTTTCATATTTTCGTGTCTTTAGGATCAAATGCTACATCCTACAGGATAGAGAGAAATTAGGAAAGTTTGACTCCTAGAGCAACGGGGGGATATTTTTAGATTATTCATCATCCAGTAGAGCTTATCGATTGTATAACTTGAATATCTCTAAGGTTAAGGAGTCAAGAAACGTCGCTGTGAAAGATGACGAACCACCGGCGTTTATTGATTCTAACCTTTTGGATGAGAGTGACGCATTTCCTACTGATGATCCCATTGTGCCTCCCATACCCAGAGTGGGTCCCATTCCTGATATAGGGTACACTCATGCTTGGGTTTGCAAGAGTCATGATCCTTATACTATTATAGGAGATCCCACCCTAGGGATCAAGACTCGTTCTCATCTAGAGAACGTTGTTAGCTATGTTTTCTACACGTCAAAAGTCAATCCCAAGGACTATATGAAAGCTCTCAAAGATGAGCACTAGATATGTGCTATGCAAGATGAGTTTATTCAGTTTAGAAAGAATGATGTCTGGGAACTGGTCCCCTGATCCAGTGAGACAAATATGATAGGTACCAAGTGTATCTTTAAGAATAAGGTGGATGAGATTGGTGTTATTATCCCGAATAAGGCTAGGTTGGTCGTTCAAGGCTACACATAGATAGAAGGTGTAGACTTTGATGAGACATTCTCTCCTATTGCGAAGCTTGAGTCTATCCGCTTACTACTCGCCATCGCATGTCATCTGCGCTTCAAGTTATATCATATGGATGTCAAGAGTGCCTTTCTGAATGGCATTCTATAGGAGGAGGTTTACGTGGAATAACCAAAAGGGTATGAAGACCCTAAGCACCCTGATCACGTCTACTATCTGAGGAAAGCCTTGTATGGTTTGAAGCAAGCACCCCGTGATTGATACGAGCAGCTTACTTCCTATCTCTTAGCCTGTGGCTTTAAGAGAGGGGGAGTTGATATGATATTATTCGTCAGGATAGATGACAATGCTACATTTTGATTGTCCAGGTCTATGTGGATGACATAGTCTTTGAATCCACGTGCTCCCAACAAGGTCAGCACTTTGAGGAGGAGATGAAGAGTGAGTTTGAGATGAGCATGGTTGGTGAGCTTACTTTCTTCCTTGGTCTTTAGGTTCAACAGTTGGAGGATAGGATTTTCATCTCGCAATCCAAGTATGCTAGAGACCTTGTGAAGAAATTTGGTCTAGACTCCGCTAAGAACGCATGTACACCAAGGGGTACCTCAACTAAGATTAGCAAGGACACTTTAGGCAAGGGCGTAAAGAAAACCTTGTATCGAAGTATGATATGTAGTCTTCTCTACTTGACTGCGAGTCGTCTCGACACAGCCTTTAGTGTTGGAGTCTTTGGGTGATATCAGGCATCCTCGAAAGAGTCACACTTACTCTCTCTTAAGCGTATTATCAAATATGTGAGTCGGACTCTCTCACTTAGCATTTGGTATTCCTTTAATACCAGTGACTATTTATCCACCTATTCAGATGTCAATTGGAAGGGGGGTGTAGATGGATGTAAGAGCACTTCTGGTGGGTGTATCTTCTTTGGTTCTACTATTGTCTTTTGGTTGATCAAGAAGAAAAACTCCATCCCTTTGCCCACTGCGGAGGCTGAGTACATAGCCGTCGAGAGTTATTACACGTAACTTCTATGGATGAAGTAGATGTTGGAGGATTATGGGATATCACAGGACACCATGACTATTTCTTGTGATAATACGAGCGCGATACACATATCCCGTAATCCAGTCCAACATTCGTGCACAAAACATATTAGGATACGCAAGCACTTAATCCTTGAGCTTGTAGAGGAAAAGGTCGTATCCTTGAGTTTTGTATCTACCGACCTCCAGTTAGTCGATATCTTCACGAAGCCTTTAGATGCCCCTAGATTCGAGAGTCTTAGGAAGTCTTAAGGAATTTGCACAGTTGACTGAGGGGTGGTTACCATGTCTAGAGTAGGATGCATTTTTCATGTTTATATCATCTGATTCCTATCTCGAGATTGTATCATTATTTATTTATTTTTTATTTTTTTTGAAAAATTGTAAAATCCAAAAATATTTTATTTTTAACAATTTTTAGAAAAAGCCAAAAAGATTATCTTTTTATTTTTTTTTTAAAAACACAAAAAGATTTTGGTATTTTGTTTACATCGTTTATGGATGAACACTTAAGATAACCATATTCACAACTTCATTCCATATTTCACGTGAATGTTTGATAGTAATTTGAGATTCTACATCATTTTGTCCATGTGCTTTATATTGTTTGAAGTCTTTGAGATGTGCTTAGTGATATCTTCTACATTTTTGGCTCTTTATATCCTTTATTTCACACATGCGCGGTATTATTTGAGAATTGTACTTGTCTATCACATATTGACTTGAGTGTTTTTATCTCAATTTTGTCTATACAATGACCAAAATGGAATAAAACTTGACAAGATACTAGTGGATGTAAAAACCATTTACCGTGAGGAATTAATTGTCACAAAATATGATGAGTGAATCATGGGTCAGGGCTACGAGAGTTTAAAATTAGCTAGTCGAGAAAACTGTCGTTTGAAAAAGAGCTCGAAAAAATTAAATGGCAATAAAAAGAAAAACATGCCAAATCAAATGGCCCAATAGGTTTTAGTTTCATTACCTCAAAAGAAAATTATAATGTATAATTATTTATGAGGAAGTTTGGATGTTAAGATATGAAAAAAGGTATGCACGTCCTTGAAAGTCATGAAAAAATGTTTCATAAGTTTTGGACGTTATTGGTGTGGAAATCACTTTTAGCTTTGATTTGTTGATTTGATTGAGTCAATTTCTTTTAATTCCATAATTTTTACACTTAAGGAAGATGTTGAGTTCATTCTTTAGGAATATCCAACATTCATCATACACATATATTATGGCTATATGTATTGATTTTCCTGTTGAATTTGTTCACATCCCTACATTTTCGCTATCACTGACTTGGTTGTTTTGGTGTTCTTTCATGGTGTGATTTTTTTTTGATTAAATTTTTTTGTAAAATTCAAAAAGAGAAACTTTATTACATTGTGATATTCACCATTTTCATTGCTTATGTTCTTCATATCTGTCTACTTGGGGACATCATAAAAAGGGGGAGAATGAATTATAATTACGGGGGAGATTGTTTGCTTTTTTAATGATTTTCTTGCACATAATTCATATTTGTTTATGCTTATCATTATATTTGAAACTGTTGTGCATCACAGGTATTTGTTTCTTGTCTCACGTGTGTAGGTATCAAAATGGAGAATCATTTTTGCACACCGTGATGATGATAAAGAAAGTTTGAAGATTTAAAGATGATTGAATTTGTGAAGACACACATTTAGTATTTCCAATTTTCGAGTTTAATGGGGATATTAAATTGTATGTCAGTTTGTTTATTTTGGGCAGCATAATTCAAATATTTTTATGTATGTACCAATATAGACATAGGGGGAGATTTGTAAGGACATATTTTATAAATGTCCGGGGTAGAATATAGGAATTTTCCAAGTGTCCTAGATCACAATTAAGTATGTCTGATACGACTACATTTTACACATCACCAATATCATCCATGGCGGCCTTGATCCAAAATAAGTCATTCATCATCTCCGTACGTGCATCATGGGTCAAGCAACGTACACTTCAATCGTTCCAACTACTCCACGTACTTATAGTAAAATAATTTTAATTGGATTTTTTATTTATTTACATAAATAGTTGGGAATTTTTTCTAAATAAATTTTGAAGTCTGGAAGATGATAAACACGCAAGATGTTTTTAATGAGGCATTTTAAGACACTTCACTGATGTGGTTCGAACAACATCGTATGTGGTTTGAATGAGATGCCATCTCGTTCAAACGATATCATATATCGCTCGAACGACGCACCGCCTTAAAATGTGTATTTAAGAAGTGATGATTCTACACGTTTTCCCAAGTCTGCATACCTCCATTTCTGCAAAACAATACCAATTTCCAGATTTCATATTTTAAACTTTTTCATACCTTTTTTATTAACAAATAATTACCAATCCATTATGTGAATCCTCTAAACCCCAAGGAAGATTATACCACTCATCTGGAGTACACTTGTGGAGAAGACGAAGCTTTTCCATTGCTGACCTTCTAGAGATCTTGCGGGAACTCTAGTCAACGACATCGAAATGGACGCCTGTGTGTATTTCGTATGTCACTGCTTGTATTTTCATTGTAATTCGTGTAAATCGTACTTTACAAATTATAGTAAAAACAAGATGGTTTTTCCCCTAAGGGGAATTTTTCCTCAATTGGGATTGTCTTGCATTCTTAGACTATTTCTTTATTCAGTCACGTTTGTTTGCAAGAGTTAAGACTTACTGGGACTAAAATTGGAATTTATTTAAATAAGTTCGACATTGATCCCGGGCGCACTCTCATTTTTCTCTAGAACCAGAAAAGTTATTTTTTTTGTAAAAATGATAGAGTAATACAACTTTGTAAATGGTATAAAAAATGAAAAGAAACTAGTAGTAACTATTTTTTAGCATTGCATGATGATTCTTATTTTATTTCTTCACCTACTACATGAGGTAGATCCATCAGAATATTTTTTTATACTCTCTACTAGACTAGAAAAGAGTCCATGATATATAAAAGTTTGATCATTACACTTGGGAGTACATCCATCCTGAAAGAAAAATATATTGAGCACAAACTCTCCAGGCATGTTAGACAAATGATTTTAATCTTGTCACTAGATTAGTAGAGGACATTCTCCAAGTCACAAAAAATATAGTAAATATTTTTTTACAACAAAATTGCCTAGAGAACAAGTTTTAATTTATATTCTCAAAGAAAAGCTTTATTTGACTAGTCCATAGAAAATGTAGAGAAAAGGGGACTTACACCCCCTGCTCTAATTTAAAAAAAAAACGACCCCACATACCAGGGGAAATATTTACCATAGAAAATAGTCATTTTCTTAAAAGTTTGAGGGAAGGAGAAGAGCTAACTCTTTATCTCCCAGTTATTCCCTAAGAAATGATAACCATAATAAAATACCCTACAGTTAGAGGGGACATATCTAAAAAAATATGTGTTAACTTGCTCATAAAAATATGCAAGTACCCCACAGTTAGAGCGGGCAGCTCTAAAAATGATAACTTGCCCAAATAATATGCAAGTACCCCCACAGTTAGAGGGGGTAACTCTAAAAATGATAACTTGCCCAAATAATATGCAAGTACCCCCATAGTTAGAGGGGGTAACTCTAAAAATGATAACTTGCCTAGATAATATGCAAGTACCCTCACAGTTAGAGGGGGCGACTCTAAAAATGATAACTTGCCCAGATAATATGCAAGTACCCCACAATTAGAGGGGACTGATCTAAAAATGTTAACTTTCTCAGAAAACATGCAAGTACCCCGCAGTTAGAGGGGAAAAATATCAAAATGTTAACTTGCTTGAAAAATATGCAAGTACCCCACAGTTAGAGGGGGTAGATCTAAAAATGTTAATTTACTCAAAAAATATGCAAGTATCCTATAGTTAGAGGGGTAGTTCAAACATATGAAGTGGACACAGAAAATTAGAGTAGGCCATAGTAAGAAGATATTAAAGTGTAGATAGAAGCAGATGAACAACATGACAGAAAAACAATCAAAATACTTTTCATTAATAATGACAAAGTTCTTTACATATAAAAAGTGTACAAATGAAAGTCTATGTAACAAGACTATCTAAGACAACATGAAAAATAAATCCTGCTGGGAGCGCAGGTGTGTGTAAGAAGGACCAGCCTCCTCAACAAGCTGCTCCTCTAATCTAGCCATTCGGGCCTCATCCTCAACAACACCAGCCTCTAGCTTGGATTGGAGGACTGAATCTGAGTCTCAATTTGAGCCACATCAGCCTGACGCTACTGCTCCCTAGTCTGCCTGGAAGTATGATGCTTCATCATCTTCCTAATGGTGACACCAAGAAAATGACAAACTGAAGCATCAAGCCAATCCATATGGAAGTGATAGAAGCATTGAAAATCGTGAAGAGCTTGGAGGAAAATGGCAACCATCTGAGTAGTCATAGAAACATGAGAGGTAAATAAGAACTCATGATAATGGTTGGCTAGGGCCTTCAGGTTGAATACTGTAGGCCTAATAATATTAAGGGTGCTCTAAGAATTAAAAGTCTCGGGATGGTACTCTAGAAGCATCTCCAACACCTCTCACTCCTATGCGTGGAACCTATAAGGATGTTATGAACACCACAGCATGCTCATGAAAACACCAAGATACTCTACCTCTATATCGTAATAACCTATATTATGAGACTCAAGCTTCGAAAGAGGAATAAAAGAGTCCTCACCCAAACTGGCATCACCTGTGGCCTCAGAACTTTGGTCGGCCTCACCACTCGCCTCAATGTGCTCACCGACCGAATCCTGTAGAAAGAAAAGTAACAGGCGGTGGAATACCCATGCTCAAACATAAATGAAGATTATGAAGATCTTACCCCATAGCCTAGGGGAGTCAATATGCTGACACCAAAACAAGGAGACCATATGTCCTTAAGCACCAGCCTAACAGAAAATAGGCAAGAGTTATCATTTTCTTTTGCTAAGAAAAAAGAGATATGTAATAACTTTAATAGACATAAATAACCTAGGTATGACAGTTTAATACTTGGGGAGTGCGCAATATAGAACTCACAGTAGGCCCCGTAGAACTAGGGACGACCGTCTCACTAACCTATAAACAAATAAACATGAATGTGAGGGTGAGCCCACTTGCATAGTAAAATCAAGAAGAAAAGGGGGAACAAATAAAAGAGTAGGGTATGAAAATATAATATCTGACTCTCAATAGCTCCTCCTGGTTGTTCTATAGTCAAAGGAACAATCACTGCCACGACACCAAAATGGGGGATTTGTGAGTGCTGTTAGCAGTCACAAATGACCTGTGTAATTGCTATTTACCGTCATAATTTAGGGGGTGATAAAAGAATTATTGTAACTCATAACAACAGTCACAAAATTTTATAACCCCTTTGGGAGTTATGATTGGTGACCCCAAATTGTAACCGCTGTTTGTAACTGATGTCTGCAGTTACGAATATAATATTTATAACTGCTGTTAGCGATTACAAATCTAATATTTATAACTGTTGTCAGCAGTTACGAATCTTAAATTTGTAACTGCTATTAGGGATTACAAAATTGACAGTAGTGACAAATTTGTGATTGCTATTAGCGGTAACAAAAGTTTAATTTTTTAAATGTGGTAAAAGCTGGTACAAATATACTCTATATAATTATAAACAAAACCTATTAAAAACAATATATAACATATTTGTCATCCCATTTCAACATATATAACATACAATTTTTCGTTCAACTATAATTAGAGTTCATACAAAGAAAAAAACACAATTTCAACATCATGTCCACCAACCTAAGTATCTCTACACAATTTCACTCTTCTCATTAAAAAACTACATACAAACCCATCTACTCCTAATATAAAATGAATTAAGCAAAGTAAACTCGTAGTCTTGTAGCGTATGACCTCAAATAAAATGACTTCAACATCTTGCCTTTGCCCACAAAAGATTTTCACCTGCAATAAAAATTATCTTAAACAAAGAAGTGATCTTTTTTAATAGTTCCTATAGATGACAATCTTTAAAAACCTTATCAAATTTGTATATCTTCATATTATTTACTGTTAGGAACACTTAATATTTTTTAAAAACATTCAGCGAAATCTCATTTGTTTATTCATGAAAATCAGCATGTTTAAAAATAAAAATCAACTTAAAACGACAAAAATAATCAGAACACTATAAAAAATTAAGGGCAGAATAACGACAACATATATCCTACCTAACACTCCATCAAATACATATATATAAACAAAATAAAATTTTTTATTACCTAGTCGGCGTGGGATGTTGAGGTAATGGAAGCGTGATAAAGGATAATACTCTGGAAAAAAATCTACATTTCACTTCTCATGTAAGACTTTATCTGTAGTAGCGTTTGTTGGTGGAGAATCTATAATTATTTGAGTTTGTGTTGATGTTGAGCGTCTCGATCTTTAGCGTCTTGTCGATGTTGAGCCTCTCTATCTTCATCGTCTTTCTATAACCACACCCTTCTTATCATATATGAGATAGGTAAGTGTGTAACAATCGATCATCTGTAATTTTCCAAAGATATTGACGCATACATTATATTGGCATACATAAGTGAAGTCATATATGAGGTAGGTTTGAGATGTCTCTTAATGATATCGAGTCATGAAATTGGTGCTTGCCACATCATCCCCTGCATGAAAAGGGAAAAAATATTCATGAACCAGTTACAACTCGTAATCATATCCTAAAATGATTACAATATAGATATGCATAACAGGGTGAAGTATAGATGTCTATGCATATCTATACATAGATATCTATACACGTGGCATGATAACTTATGTTGAATAATATAGTGAGAACATAAATATATAAAGAATACAATGAAATTATCATGCTACGTGTGCCATTAGCAGCTTCTCGACCTAGACAAATCAGAGACATGTATTGGAGTGAATTTCTAAAACTCTTAAACATACATATCATTATGGGTAGCGCAACCAGTCAGGGTTACACACTACTCCGTGATCAAATAATGAGCCTTGGGATCCAAGAAAATTTTGATTATTTATGACCCATCAATCATGTATTGGACGTGTTTTCCAACAATCTCGGTCTGGTAGACAACATCAAAGAAGCATTGTCATCATGAAACATTTTTAGTTTATGTGTTGATATGTAGTGAGCAATTAATTCACCAATTCTACTTGATATATGAATATGGTATAAAAGAAGTACATAAATTCAGTTTGTAATTCAGAAATTGAAGTTCAAAACCGAAGTATAAATGAAGTATTAGCTGAAAGAAACAAACACAAGGAAAAATAAAGCTCGTTGGCCATACGAGTAATTAATTAATAAAATAAATATTTCAAATGGAAAAACAAAATTTTAGTACTACTAGGAGTAGAAGAGGTGACCCGGTTCCCTACCGAATTGAGAGCTTGCTTGAGTTTGACTAGGTGACGTCAAAGGCGGCCATGTCCTCCACCAACTCAGTTAAGAACTCATAATTATGTGTTTTTTACAAGTAGTTTACCTTCTTTAACTTTATAGACAAGAAAACAGAACAAATCAAACTGTTTTCGACCCAAAATGGTGGATCCGTCTATGGTTCCGTACTAGAATGGAATCGATTTGTAGCTCTCTCGCCAATTTCATACTCATTAGGCTAAGAATACAACTAAGAAAGAAAAAAGGTAAAAGTATTTAAATTTTGACTACTAAAGTGTGTCCCTATGTCAATACATATATACTTAGTGTGTTAAGGGAAATTATATAGGATTTTTAAAACATGTTAGATATGTATGGTTGTGTTCATGTTCAACCTGCGTCCAATGCCGATAGCATGTCTGTGCTTTCCTAGTTTTCTTATATACCGATCTTATATTTTAGTCATACCATACTACATACATGTATGAGAATACTAGTTAAAAGGGTGTCTATCCTTTTCAGTTGTACAAAGCAAGATTATAGGAACGGGTATCACTCCCTTAGGAGTACCTTTCCCTCCATTCCATTATTCCCTCACACCAAACCAAGCATTTGATGCAATTGTAAACTAGAAAAAATAAGAAAATAGTTTAAATTTTTATCTACATTCCTGTAATGCATAGCATACAAATGGTGGGATGTCTTTGAAATGATTAAGGATATACCTATAAAGTCAGATTAGATGTTGAATTTGGATTAACAACGTTGGTATTTGGTCGCACACAATATTTCTTTGGAGAAGTAGTCTTAAGCTGCGAAAACAATGTCTCAACTATAGTGCTACCATATTTCCATATAAGATACGCATCTTATGTGCACCTTGAAAGCAACATGGTAGTTGAAGTTATTAAGTAGTTGAACAGAGCATGAACTTTGCTTCTTCAATTCAACTTGCAAGATACAAGGAGAAACATCGCACTAAGAAGATGGAAAATGTAAGCATGCCTTTTTTGCAAGGTTGCTCAAGATAAATATACCTGCTTTGCAAGGTTGCAAGCACAATCAGGTGAGTTAGGATTTCTTAATAGAATATATAAAAGTTAAGTGCAAATTTGAGCCTTAATGGATGAGTGGGAGCCAATTCAACTAAAGCTATATCCTATATAACACATCAGGACGTGTAAATGATGTAATGATAATAACATGTGAATAAGTGAAAAAGTGGCATCTCTCGGATATGAAGTACTGTAATTTACACGAATCAATTTTTCATTACATGTTTCAAACATTATTACAAATGTAGTATTATGGCTAGGAACTTATAGATCGAATAAAAAACACATATACCAATTCATAGATAAAATAATATTTGAATATGTGAGAGGATAAAAACAGACACATCTGTATAATACAACATGAATGACTAGAAAACATAATGAGATCTAAACTTAATCATAAATTAATCAAAATTTATTGCAGCATTGCTTCTATTTGAGGATTGTGTGATACAATCCTAGCCCTAGGTGTAATACTTAGTGACTCTAAGAGTGCTTCCTAGAACTTACTAGTGTGATGGTAGTAATTAATGCCAATATTCTTCATATGTTTTAAATTTCTTACACCATTGTTTTCCTACATTACCTGCAAATTTCAGCGTTTAATAAACAAGAAAGGCACTTGGAGAAATCTCAGAATTTACGGCAGATTTGCATTAAAAATCAAACTTCGCTCTATTATACATCATGACTGTTCTGGGAGATTTAAAATAAATGAAAATATTTGTGGAGATTTGTTGGTTTGGATTTTTCATGGTGTGTTTGGTTGGTATGGAAGAGTGGATGGTTTGGAAGATATTTACAGATAAAATAGGAATGTTGAACAATAACAAGTTGATGATGATTCTAGTTATGAGTTGGAGATGGAAAGGTAAAAGATTCTACGTAAAAAGTAGGGTATTTTAGAGAAGATTATGTATTGATCTGTTGTGGGAAGTCTAGTAAGATTAAATTAAACGAAAGACCTAAATAACCTCAATACCATTATAACATTTATAGAATGAATATTAACAAACTAGCTATAGTGAAATAAATCATTTCATATAACACGTGTCACATGTTTATTAAGCATAATATACCACGTCAATGCAACACTGAGATGTACCCAACTATTTGTCCTAACTAGTTTTCATATTACATAAATGATAATTTTACAAGAACGAAGGGGATATAATCCAAAATTGAGGTTACAGTTCATAGCATGAGCTGGAAATTATTTCCATAGAAAACTTTTCGTTAATAGTTTTTCGTAACATCACCCCCCTCCCAAAGAAAATAAGGCAAACGTCAAAAAAATTCATCTCTAACTTGTACTATCATTTAACTTAAGAAAAAATTTCATGCTAAAACAATGCTATAGAACAAAAAAACTTGAAAAATGAAAATTATTCCATATTTGACATTGAAAATATAACTATCAAACACGTTCATAAGTACTAATTGTTCATATCTGGAACATATATCTAAAAATTCTTTGTGGGTGGCATTATACCTCAACATTTCTTTCATCACCACTCTAATTTGACAATCTCCTCATCTATTAGAGAACATAAGCATTACTTATGTTGACTGGTCGAGGAAAGGTGATCATTCTCCTACATTTGAGAAATATCAAGAAAAAAAATCCTCATACACCCTCAGTAGAATCATACTATAGACAAAAAGATTGTAAAATATACCTTTGAGCATCCCTCTGACGTTAGGCCAATTGACGTGACAACTGCATGGCGCTCTCTCCAATCGAAATCACCCATGAGGTCTAGTAGAACAGTAATATTTGACATAATTGTGATTCTATGCAACAAAATCGTGAGTCTACTGAAGCTCTCCATTGTGTAGGAACACATACCTGATTCCTCTACATTTTGATCATCACTATTAGCTTTGTACCACTCGTCATCATCACTATTAGGTAAAAGATCAATAGTTAATTCAGATCATAAGTTGTTTTGATCCCCCAACTAGAAAATAAAACTTACATGTGATTTAAGGATTGGGAATCAAGCACATGAACCAACATAAGTATATACTTTAGAATTTATACGATTTATAACATACTAAGAATCCAATAAAATCATCAAATACTTGCCTATATTCCTCTCCATAAACACAACCAAACATTACTGATATTAATTGAATATCTCCATTTAATTCAGTGTCAGAGATGATTCCAAAACCCCTGCAAACTATTAAGTCTTGAGAATAAAACAAAGTAGAGAAGACTAAAAATTCAAGGTGAGAGTTGAAATAAAGTGATGAGCAGTTGATCTTGACTAAGAGAAATAAAGCTACCTTTTATTCAAATCTCCAAACCGATGATCATGTTCCAGTGGATGAAAGTATTGATTCATTAATGGAAAACAAGAAAGTCAGTGAGAAAGAACAAAAAGAATCTCATAAATCAAAGAAATATAATTCTCATGTTGATTCAATCACCTCATGTATTGGTTCTTACCCTCCCAATCATAGGTACCAAAACTGCGAAGACAGTGACAGTCAAGTTTAAGAATTAGAGAATGAGGACAGTGGTTTGGATGAAAAAGATGATGACTATGGACAAAAAAAACTATGATTATGATGAAGAGAGTCATGGTAGAATTTTGTGTTACAAAGTGTGGTATGAATCAATTCCAACTACATTAGTGGAATTAAGGTCTAAAACTTCTACTATCGCGCGTGATTTACCTAAGCAAGACATGAAAATAATTGGGTTGAACCGAAAAGCAAGGGATAGGAGTGGCTATGTTTATCCATGCTAAATTCGATAGAGAACCTTACTCAGTGGAAAGTTGTGAAATAAAACGGGGGACCACCATTGAAGCCACATAAAGAGAATTTCAGTGACTAATAGGTTCCTTATATGTCTTTTAGCTCATAACTCATTTTTAAGAAATCTCATAAACCTAAGAATTTGAATTGTGAAATATCAGTTGATACTATCCTCTCGAATTGGTTGGTTTCATTTGAAACCACTCCCAACAAGAAGTCTATTTCTTTTGGGTTTGAGCCCATTACCTAAAAAAACACATCCCCAAGGTCAGTTTCTTCACCATGGAGCCTAGAAGATAGATCGATTTTGGGCGCATTGACCATAGAGGAGCTGAGGCAGTTTTCAGCAACTTCTTCTCCAATAAGTTTGCCGAGTCTAAGCCATGATGTTATGAACATTATAGGTTCTATGGGGAGATATTGGAGTGAAGGGGTACCATCCAAGGGTTCTAGCTCAACTTCTTTCATTGAAGGCATACCAAACACTACTAACAAGTATAGAGAGGTATTTGTGGAGTGAGAAAAGGGTTGCTTTTTAATTGATGGTTTTGGAATTAATTATCAGGATTTATAGATGTGGGCATGATAAGAAAATGAATTGGCATACCATAACATTTCAAACAAGGTTAGAGAGATCTTTGAACAGAGGTGATGTTGAAGCTTAATCTGCCATCAATCCCAGTTTTTCTTCTTACAAAAGATTTTGAGATGGTTTTAGAGTGCATCGTGGAGTCAATTGTATACAAGTTTATTGATTTAGTGTGGTTTGGGAAATTTATTGTAGTTTTCATGAATTCGTTTGTTTATTGTAATTCATATTAGTTTATTTGATTGCGAATAACAATTTTATGGGAATGACTATGTTTGATTCCCATCAAGGTTACTCCACCGAACCTCAAACTCCCATAGCGTATTTCAATTGTCTACAATTTACTACTTTTGTAATAATGTATATTTAAAAAAATTCCAGTTGGTTATTTCCCTCTACTGATTACATTAAATAAATTAATCTAATTTCCTATTCATCCACACAACTTAGAGACAACTAATCTCAAAATGGTCACATGTGCATTGCACAAATGCACCAACTACGTATACAAAATAAGTCTAAATAAACAACATAAGTCCAGAGTTTTTGACACTCTTGACTTGTTTCAATGTATCATGGACTTGTTCAAATTAAGCGACGATTTGAGTGTGATTTCTAATTAAAGTAGAGTGGAGTATTAGTGGAATAATAATGTTAAGCAAATAAATAAATGTATTCTCAGAAGGCTAGGGAAAACTAGCATCGCACCACCCTTATACAAAAGACAACAATTGAAAAATACCTTATGATAGGAAAACACAGGAGAAAACATAAAGAGAGATTGTGCAATCTAAGATAAATAAAAGTAACTTTTGATCCTTGGTTATTCTTACTTTAGTGTCTATTCTATGTGACCATTTGCTGAAGGTTTTTTGAGGTTAGGCAGAATACTTCTGACTAAGAATGCATTTATGTTCACTGCACTAAAGTCACGAATAGAGAAAGACACTCAATACACCATATGAATATTATGATCATGGAACACGATGTAGGAAATAATGATTTGATCACGAATACTATAATAAATAAGGCTACAGAGATCTAATCTTTTACCTTAGAAAAGAGGGGGAAAATGTTACCCCATTGTCAGCACCAGTAATAGTAAACATGTTGGTGGGATCATTATAAGCATAACTATAAGATCTAAGACAAGTCGACTTAAACATCTCCGCAGAACCGACATCTTACAAGTGGCACGTGAGCTATAAGTACCACTACAATAGTACTTGGGAGTCCCAATGATATTTTCTCTACAAAAATGAGAATTCATTTAACTATCAACGAAAATGCAACAAACCCATAAGTTAATAGTTGGTTCGTCTAATAAAAAAAACAATAAGACAAACCCAAGTTCAGATTTCTCTACTTAGAATGAGAATTCCTAAATATTTAAGCTAAAAAATAAAATGCAACAAAGTCACAAAGTCAATCAAAGGGTAATCCAATAAAATAACCATATGATAATCCTACGTTGCCATTTTCTTTTCCAATGATGAGAATTCATTAAGAGGAGCTCCTCGTCCTGAGAAGTCCATATTCTTTACAGAAAAGAACCAGCTGGTAAGGAGGTCCACCTAGAGTGACCTCCTACCCAATTTTTTTACTCAAATATATGTTAAAGTATTAATTTGTTACTTTCTTATATAGGTATACCAATTGAACAAGCATGGCTCAAAAAGGAAAGTTTGGGATCTCTTGGGAGCTTTGGATTGGTGGCTGAGGAACAGGGTTGTTGAGCAAGCTCAACCACTTAGCACTTTAAGATTGAGAGAATACTAATAGAAAGACCATAGATGTCACTCAATCATAACTAAAGTGAGCAACCAAGAGGTTGCTCACAATAAATGAACAGTTTATAAAATTATTTTAGAGTAGCTGTTCCTTGAGGCCTCTCCTCAAGTTTACAAATGATTTTAGAGGAGGTGGTCCTTGAGACCTCTCCTCAAGTTTATAAAATTATTTTAGAGGAGGTGGTCCCTGAGGCCTCTCCTCAAGTTTATAAAATATTTTAGAGGAGGTAGTCCTTGAGACCCTCCTCAAGTTTACAAATTTTGTACAATAAGTTACCATTTTAAAAGATATTTACCAAATCAGATATTTTGTCTTCAAACGCAGACATATATGCTGTTTGACTTTGGTTTATACCATGTGGCACCTGTCAGAGGGGACAGGTCACATAGGTAGGGATAAACGGTACATTGTAGACCTTGTCCCTTACCAAGCCTCTCAATTTTGGCGCCTAAAAGGTGGAAACTTAGTCCTAGTGCCCAAGTATAAATAGGACCACTGGGCAAGGTCAAGTAAGAATGAGAACTCAAAATCATACCATTAGTTTGTCAAAATCATCCCATATACCTAGTGTTCTCTCCCTGCTCTCTCTAAGTGCTAAGTTCCTTATTTTTCACTCCACATTGACAACCATCATTCTCAGGAGTTTCTCTTGACAAAAAATACTATTGTTGTTGTGAAGTTCATCTTCTCACAGGGATTTGTTCTTACTTTGGTTCCATTTTTACCACAAGGAGAAGGTTTTACCAGGTGCTGCTTTAGAAGTTCTTGAAAGAACTTGAAGGCAGAGTCTATTAGAGTGGGTCACGCCTCACCCTTTTCAGTTATTCATAGACCCCAGTAAAGCTACCCTCCTACAGTTACTACTGGTCGATGATGAAAGCAGAGTATATTTCTTTCACCAAGAAGTGAGATAAGTGGAAAAAAAATCCACCATTTATAGAAGACCTGGAGAAACTTTAAAACCCATCACTTCTCCATGGTCTTTCGCTATATGGGGAATTGACCTGGTCGGACGACTGTCGACCACCAAAGGAAGATTCAAGTACCTGGTTGTAGTTGTTGATTATTTTACCAATTGGGTTGAGGCCGAGCCCTTAATTGATATGCCTAATCAGAGGATTTTTCAGTTCATATGGAAGCAAATCATTTGCAGGTATGGCATGCCCTATTCCTTTATCACCGACCATAGCATTCAATTTTATAATGAAGAATCTGAAGAGTACTATATTCGCTCAGAAAAATAGAAACTTCATTAAGCACCTGGGCATCTACAATGCAATGGACAAAAAGAAATCGTAACAACCCGTATTTTTATGATATTAAATAATTATGATATTTATTTATTATTGTTGGATTAATTAAATTAAAAAGGTGAGAAATTGATTTGTTAGTTAATTAATCCAGATTAAAATAATTATTTAACTAGCATGCCAAGGGTTAATACTTATTGATGAAAAAATTATTGAATATTATTGTGTAGTTATGTAATATGGAATTATAGAATTTTATAAATTCCCGTGAATGTGAAACGTGATAGTTTGGTATATTATGTCGGGACGCGCGTGTGAGTCGTGTCAGGACTAATTTAATGGATTAAAGAAGTAAATTATTTTTAAGTAACTCGTATCACCATTTTGAGTGAGTTATTGAGTCCAAAATGGTCGAGATAGTCAGAGTAGTGTACCTGAGGGTTTAATTTGGGTCCCGGGGCAATTTTAGGCCTAATCGGCATCCCGGGAGGGAGTTTTGGTAAATTGTATTTTTAAGGTTAAATTAATGACGAAAATTAGATAATTAAAGATGAGTGTACGTGGGTGAGAGGGAGTCTGTCAGTTTCTAAACCGAAAAGAGAGAGAGGGAGAACCACAGAGGAAGAAGAAGAGCTCCATAGGTGTTCTTGGTGCAAGACTTAAGCCCTCACACCATAAATCCCACCAATGTGTAGATCGGAGAGCAAGGCAAAAAAACTATACCAATTTCATCAATGGATCAGACCATCAAAATCGGGGGAAGTGTTTATTACTTACTTTCTATTAGCAATAATTGTGCTCATGTTAGCATAGGTATCAAATACATGATTTATATTTGAGTTGGGGGGATTTAGAGAATTTGATCCATAAATTAAAAGTTATCCTGATGGAGAATTGAATCCCTATGTATGTAGAATAGAAATCCCAAAATTATATATTGTGATTGAGAAAAGAATCTGGGTTTTCATGGGTCTTAAATGGAAAGTTGAAGAAGTATGGTTTTAATGGTTAAATTTGGGGATTTCATATTTAATTGATGTGTTGTAAAGATTTGATGATTCAAGGTTTCTAAAAATCATCTACGCACGTTAGATTATCAATTAAGTTACTGTTTTGGTGTTGGGTTTGAACAGTAGAGGTTTTTTTAGGAATGAAAACTGAAGAAAACGAATTGTGACTGATGAAAAACGTAATAGGTCTGGTATAGGTGGATTTTGCTCAATCTCATTCGAACTAGATTGAGTCCGCTTCAAACGAGAAATTCTAGTTCGAATGACAGGTTTAAAATGTGGAAAATCCTATTTTAGTTCAATTCAATTTGCACAGTTAATTTGAGTGAGGAAAACTATCATTTGATGATTTTAGCGTAGTGCAAAATTGCTACGGGATATTCGTAGAGTGATACCATATATATTTTGGAAATGTGGGTTAATGATTTTAGCATAGTGTAATATTGATAAGGGATATTCTTAGAGTAATAAAATATATATTTTGGAAAAGTGAATTAACCGTGGAAATTTCGAGAGAGAGAATAATTGAGATAATAATATTATAAATTGTAATAAGAGAATACTGAGTATGGAAAATACATGTATGGGTTAGGTGAATACCTTGATTTTTAATAGGATGCGAGAATGCCTATATTATGATTGTATTTGTGTGTATAGCATACCTATCGGAAAGAGGTTTTGCGCAATGGATAGTCTTATCTTGGGTGACCCAATGGGGGATATTTGACTTGTACCCAGATCATATGAACTTGGATACGTGCTATTTGAGACGTAGGATAGTTTCGACGGCTGAATGAGAGCGTAGGTATGTGCGTGACCCATTTGGCTGGTGAGTACGCTCGCCTACAATATTTGAGTTATGAGATTCATGGTTTGTGAGAGACACCGAACCAACTGTCCATATGCAGCGAGCGATGCACCAGGACATGATAGCAGAGTATGCATTTGCACCAAATGGTCATAACCTAAGGGTCCATGATTATTATATGTATATATATATATATATATGTGTGTGTGTGTGTGTGTGTGTGTGTGTGCGTGAGTGTGCGCGCGCATGTGTGTGTGAGTATATATATATATATATATATATATATATATATATATATATATGTGTGTGTGTGTGTGTGTGTGTGTGTGTGTGTGTGTGTGTAGGGATGTTGTGACTATATGTATATATGTGCTTGTGAATATTTCTAATTTGTGAAACTAGTGGATACGGTAATAATAATAAATGCTTTGCGCCAAGTGGTCATAACCAAGGGGTGCATGATTAGCTCATATATATATATATACTAGGGTGTACCCGTGCCGATGGCACGGTGATAAATTTGTCCCCGCGTCGATGGTGCGACAATTAATTTTATCCCGTGATAGATTTGTTCCCGTGTCATCAATAGTGAAAATATAAATACTCTTGTCACCCCATTATAAACTTCCTTTTCATGGCAAACATATCGATTAAATGCTTGCAACATGATTATAACTTTAATACGGTGCATTTGTCTTTAAGAACATCAAGTTTAGATTTGCAATTAAAATTATTTTATTATAACATTTCAAGCTTTACTGACAATCTATCCGTGAACTCTAATAACATAGGTGTGTCGCCATTTCTCAAGCCTGATAACAACTATAGTTATTTCTTTTTAAAATATGGTACGTTATATTATTTGGTTGTTTTTTAATGTTCACTTTTAAGTTTTTTTCAACACAATATAAGAGTAGCGAATTTTAATGTACACTTTTAATAATATGTTATTATTCAAATTTATTAGTTTTAATCATTATAAGAGTAGCAAATTTTAAACACAATAATTCAAAACTTATATTTTTTGAAGGCATATTTATGTCGACAATTACTTGCATAAACGGGTCATGTTCATTTCAAAAGTTTGACTTGTGTTAAAGGTGTAATAAAAATAGAAACATAGAAAAATAGAAGTTGATTTTTTAAAATAATAAAAAATTCTAACAAATTTTCAATTATTGATTTTATAATTCTCAAATTGATTTGTTTTATCTATTAAACAAATACTTATGACAACACGATGTTATTCGAATTTTGATCCTTACTAATATCATTGTAAAATAATTCACTTAAACATATATGAAATGGAATGACAAAATAGAAAAGACTAATACAAAAGGTTTCCCAAAAAGCTAGCCGAGCAGGAGTCTACAAAGGGATCATGTCACCACTAACACTAAAAAGATGCAATTACAACAATTTTAGACAAAAAAAAAATATATATATACTTGAATTTTCAATACTAAACTAAAACTAAAAGTAAATATTACATGAACTATAGAAATTTAGATCAACTCATCACTTTCCCAATAATAAACTAAAAGTATAAGAACTCAACACCAAACAAACCCATTTTCTTCCTTCCAAAATCAGATATTAAACCCAATACTAACTTCTTAGTCCCCCTCAAACTGTATCATCCTAGCAAATTATTTTTAATGAGACATCAAAGCCAAAAAAACACCAAGAGAAAAACAGAGACACACGGACCTAAGAAAGAGGTGAGTATTATTAACAAATTTAAAAATAGAAGAAAAAAACATAAACCGTATATTAGATGTCAAAATATCTCAAAACCAGCAACTTGATTCAAATCTAGAAAAAAAACTAACAAAAGTGATTTATATCAAAACAAACAAATCTAATTTCTGAAAACTAAATCAAATCAAAATCACCAAATCAAATAGTCAACAAATCGAAATCCTCAAAATTGACTCAGAATTACTGGCAACATATCGGAGATCCACCTTTGCAAAACTCAACGTAGGATCGTGTGTGTGTGTGTGTGTGTGTGTATAAATAAAACATAATCTAAAAAAATATAGAGATGAAACCCAGAACAAAAAAAAAAGATTTGAAACAAAAAAACTAAAAAGAGATCTGAAACATATCCACAGCTCAGCTCACATCAACAAAACGTTTTAAAACGCAGAAAAAAATTTCCACAACCCAAAATATTAAGGTTTTCAAACCAACAAAACGCCACCCACTGTGAAAACCCATCATCATGTAAAACGTTTTAAAACCCAGAATTTTTTTTCCACAACCCAAATATTAACGTTTTCAAACCAACAAAACACCACCCACTGTGAAAACCCACCACGTATGAAGGCTCATTGAAGCTCCCCGTTAAAATTTAAAAAACATAAATATAGAAACTTAAAATAGAGTAAAAAAAAGAACTTACACCAGATAAAGGTCTTCCCCTGTTGCTGAAGAGAGAGAGAGAGAGAGAGAGAGAGAGAGTTTGCGAGTGAAAGTAGCACTTGTATTTCCTTATCCACTCATCCAGTCCGGATAGATCTGTAAGGGTAGATCTGGCATGGCTCTCTCTCAAAGTTCAAGACTCGAAAATAAAACCTTTATTACAAATAAACCGACAATAGTTACAAAATTGAACAAAAAGATAAGATCTGAAAGTACAGATCGTTTTTTGCGAAAACATGGAAGAAAAAAGAGAAAAAAAAACTGCTTTTAACATAAATCTGCTTTTAAAGAGCAAACAGATCGATACAAAAAAAAAACTATAGAAATCGGCAATATCACAGTTCCTCTCCCCTGGAACCTCCTCATACAGCTACATCTTTTAAATGCGTGGGTTTTCAGTTTCATAGAAACTGTTGTGCTTCCTTGCCAAGAGACCCCGATGAGAGAGAGGGAGTGTTTGTGTGTGAGGGAATGTAGAAGATGGAGACCCCGATGAGAGAGAGGGAGTGTTTGTGTGTGAGGGAATGTAGAAGATGGAGACCCCGATGAGAGAGATAGGGAGTCATAGCGAGAGAGTTCAACATTACATCTGATATGGATGGGACAAATAGTAGAGTGTGATATCTTCTTGAGCCACCCCACACATAGCGTGTGTCAGACTTGGTGGGAGTAATTAAACGCATCCCGTGGTTAAATGATGTGGCAAAACCCCTTAGACGTTTTGTTTATAAAATTGTATGACGTGGTTATATGATGTGGCGAATATTGTATGATGTGTCAAAAGTCCCTCCTCCTTTATTATATATATATATATATGAATATACTTGGGGAAAATTCTACTCTATGAAATTAGTAGATATAATAATGATAAATAAAATGATTTCAGTGAATAAAAGTTTACCCATTCGAACGGGGAATATAATGGGATTTAGTTATGGATGATAAACTATTTTAATAATATATTGTATGGGCGATACGGGAAACTCCTGCGAAATATAGTTAGAAGTATAAGGTTATGGCCTAGTTTGGAGTGATATAGATAACTAGGTTGGGTTAGATGTACGTTAGGCATGCACAATAGTGGAGAGGTGATAATCTCATGTGAGAGTTAGAAACTAACATTCACATAATACTTGCTTCATTACAATTTTAAATACTTACAAAAAAAAATATTTTTACAACTCGGGCTCTGACCCATTTCTTGCCATCTTTCTCTCTTTTGCTATATATATATTATATCAGGTGCCCAGCCACAGGGTTGCCATCAGACTTAGACGCGTGGACTATTTAGCAAGCTGTAGTGGTTGTGGGAGTTGCAGAATTTTGTGCTTAGACCCTTCTATCATTTCTCTATACTCTATTTCGATATTCCATTTGGGGCATGTTTCGCCCTTTCACCATTATTTATTAGAGATTGTACTCAGTTCCTTTAATTATTTTATTTTTGTTAAACTTGAGGATATTATGGTTTGTTGGATTGTGACTTTGAACTGGAATGTTTCATCCAGTCTCATTTATTTCAGTAATTGCTCCTTATTCAGTATTTATCCTATTCTTGTGGAATGTAAATAGTTCACATTTTCAAGAGTGGAAAAATTATTAATGGTTTAATGGAGTATAATTAATTGGAAAAATGTTTTGACACTTAACTTAATTATTTATTAGGTGTTTAATAAAGAAAAATTATTTTTTGACAGTGATGCTAAGAATGAACCAACCGGTCACTTCGATTTAATTTAATAAAGGACTGATCACCCGGTATTTAATTAGGCTGGGTGTCACAGAAATCACCACCAAAACCTTGATAGATGGGTTGAAGAAAAGGTTGGATGAGTCTAAAGGAAACTTGATTAATGAACTCCACAACATCCTTTAGGCATATAAGACTTCTTCCAGAACAACAATGGGGGAAACTCCATACATGCTAGCTTTTGGCACTGAGGTAGTAGTAGTAGTGGAAATAGGTCTTCCGACTCATAGCGTATTGAACTTTAATTCACCTAAAAGTGATCTTATGAGGAGACAAGATATAGACATGATAGAAGAAGTTCGAGAAGATGCTGCTATTCAGATGGATACCTACCAACAAAGGACTGTAGGGTTTTATAATCGAAGGGTCAAGCTGACAAACCTAAAGTGGGGAAATCTTGTACTCAAGAAATTAATCCAGAAGAGAAAAAAGTTGGACCTGATTGGCATGGTCCATGCCATATCTTGACGGTTATTCGATCAGGAACTTATCGTTTGGAAACTCTAGAAGGAGAGGAATTCAAAAATTCTTGGAACACGAACCATCTCTGCAAATATTCTCAGTAATTCAGTTTTTAAATTTTTTTCCCTAAAGTAATTAGTTATTCAAGTTAATGAAATTTCACGTTTTTCTCCATTATACATCCATTTTGTTGTCACACCCCGCAAAATCCGATAGACGGGGTGGCCATCCACCGCCGTCGAACTATGCCTGGGGAACTAAATAAATACCATTCTTAGCATGAGACAGATATGAGACATAAATAATCAGTCCATAAGATAAATAATCGAATCAATCTCAAATGATCATAAACCACTAAGCGATAAAAGATCCATCACATGCTAACTCCGAATAAATCCAATCTCCAAAAACGATTAAATAAAACCTGAATAATAAAGATCTGAATAATCCAACATAAATCCTCTAAACAACTTTGGAACCGAATGGCCCAATAAAACTCCAATGAAGTCTCATAATTAAATACGACTGGAAAATAAAGTCTAACTAAACTATGCCATAAATTAAATAACTCCAGATGCACCTCCAAATGATAACTCCGATAAACTTATGAATCTTCTCCAATTCTAATCCTGAAAAAGATCAGTCAACACATGGGTCAGAGACAAATCCCCGAGCAAGAATACACACTACTCCCCTCAAATAGGATCCTTGAATCCAGACAGTAGCATTATACGCAATAAATATCACAATAGAATATTTTAAATTAAACGAAATAATTAAACGGGATAAATATAAATCACTAACTACCCGAAAATCCCCATTTATAAAGGCACACCAATATGATTTTAAGTTTTTCAAGTCCCATGATGTTAATTTATTAAATTAAACAATTTTTTTATTATTGTTCTCATTTTTTATTAAAGTGTCACACTTCCTCTTGTCAATCGTCCTCTGACCTGTTTAAACTGTTGGCCCCAACAAAAGACAAGGTTTTATACACGACACGACATAAATCGCCCTCTGACCCGTTTAAACTGTCAGTCCCGACATATTATATCGTCATAAATTTTAATACCCATTTTTATCTTAGGCATTAATTCTCAATTTCTCAAATTATAATCACCCCACCCTCTTAATCGATGTGAGATCCTCAAAATACCCCTTAGTCCCATAACTAAGGGTCCCCAAGTTATTATTACGTCCTACCCTATGTATAGGAAGAATTTCTATCATAAACTTCGACCTAGTCTCATGCCTAGGCTAGCTTAACGATGAAAAATTACCAAAAATCAGCCCACGCCAAAGATGATAAAAATGCGATAATCTACCCTCACTAGTCCCATACCTAGAAGGCGTAAATCATTAAAAGGCCTACGCACTGGTCCCATACCTAGAAGGCATCCTAAAATATAGGGAGAGCAAAAATTACCCAACAACTCGTCATCACAAAGGCAATACAATAATACCAACAAGTCACACAAACAATCATAATTAATCAACGTATAAAACTACGCATGATAGTCCAATTCAATTAAATCTTAATTTAATTATCACCTCGACATAAACATCCAATTAATTTAATTTAAATATACCGCTATTTCATTATTTAAAACATCAAACTTCTAATTTCATTGTTTCAACACAAATTACATGAGTTATACACCCCCAAATCCATTTATTTTAAAACTTGGATTTTTCTACAAGCAACCTACACCAATAAAACACAAAATCACTCATGAATCCTACGTTCCCAAAGGGTTATGAATATTATTCAGATTAAAAGAATTTATAAAAACAGCCCCATAATTAGTGTCCACTTTTTCTAATTAAGTTACTAATTATTTTTAAAAAAACATGTAATTAAGTGTTTAGGCGACACTTAAAATGCATAATACTAAAGGAAAATAATATAGTATTCATGCCTGGGGTTTTAGAATCGAATATCTGGGTTGACGATTGGATTCCTTGCGAAAAATTAGCAAAAGAGTGTTCTTGAATGATCTTAATTAAACACCAATTAAGACTTCAAAAACTTGTACCAAAACTTGTGACAAAAACTTGATTTTGTTGAAGGTTGATGATTATCAGTGAAAGGAAAAATATTTGGAAGTGTTCTCTGCTGAAAAACTGGAGAAAAAGCGATTATGAGGAGTTCCCCCACTATTAATGAAGGTTATATACTAATTAAGAGTTTCAATTCCACTCAAACTCTAAAAATCTGACTGAAATCACGCAACACTGGGCATGGTCGATCGATCCACCAAAAGGGTCGATCGATAGACCCTATAAAAAATCTGGCAGTTTTCCCAAAAAATGCCTACAAGGCAAAATATTAAAAATTCCACTAAAAATCCGATTTCAATTCCGCTTGAAGTTTTATTTTTCTAAAATCATAACCAACATATTTAACCAATACAAAATATTAAATACAAAAATTTATTTTTCTCGAATATTCCAATTAATTAATTAAATAATTAATAAAAATACGGGGTGTTACATACTTCTCCACTAGCAAAGAATTTCGTCCTCGAAATTAGGCGAAGCATACTCAACAACGCATAAATCTAGCAAAATAAAATATAGCTCAAATAGGCCTATCCCTAGGATGCCATAATTGGCGCCCATACACCCAATCCTGAGTGCACCTGCCCCACGAACAACAAAATAATATATATTGCCTATATGCATACGCAAAACTATGTAAATAACGGCGTACCACACGCTTTCACAAATCCCCCACTCGATCCTATATCCGAAAGTCATCAAAAGGCTAACGTCCTCAAATTAGATCTCAACATCAAAAATCAATACATACGATGCCTATCATCTGTACTAAAATCTCCAAAATAATTATCGTCTCCATAATCAATTCTAAGGATCCTCATATTAAGCTTACTAATTATAAACTCAATGCCCACGACGTCCTTAGCACAAAGCTTCACATCTCCAAGAAACACATCTAACACGTATGCTAGACCCTCTACCTCAAGAAGTACAAATCAACAAAAGGAATCAATGATCGGAAACGCAGAAGCTAAATGGACTCATAACCTACGAGACCTAAGACCATGCTTTGATACCATCTGTCACACCCTGCAAAATTCGACTGACGGGGTGTCCAACCACCGCCGTCGAACTATGCCGGGGGTGAACTAAATAAATACCATTCTTAGCATGAGACAGACATGACAAATAAATATCACTCCATAAGATAAATGATCGAATCAATCTCAAATGATCAAAAACCACTAAGCGATAAAAGATACATCACATGATAACTCTGAAAAAATCCAATCTCCAAAAATGATTAAATAAAACTTGAATAATAAAGATTTGAATAAGCCAACATAAATCCTCTAAACAACTTTGGAAACGAATGGCCCAATAAAACTCCAATGAAGTCTCATAATTAAATACGACTGGAAAATAAAGTCTAACTAAACTATGCTATAAATTAAATAACTCCCGCTGCACCTCCAAATCATAACTCCGATAAACTTATGCAGCTTCTCCAATTCTAATCCTGAAAAAGATCAGTCAACGCATGGGTCAAAGCCAAAGCCCCGAGCAAGAATACGCACTACTCCTTTCAAATAGGATCCTTGAATCCAGACAGTAGCATTATATGCAATAAATATCACAATAGAATATTTTAAATTAAACGAAATAATTAAACGCGATAAATATAAATCACTAACTACCCGAAAATCCCCATTTATAAAGGCACACCAATATGATTTTAAATTTCTCAAGTCCCACGATGTTAATTAATTAAATTAACCAATTTTTTTTATTATTGTTCTCACTTTTTATTAAAGTGTCACACTTCCCCTTGTCAATCGCCCTCTGACCCGTTTAAACTGTCGGCCCCGACACATGACAAGGTTTCATATACGACACGATATAAATCGCCTTCTGACCCGTTTAAACTGTCGGCCCCGACACATTATGTCGCCACAAATTTTAATACCCATTTTTATCTTAAGCATTGATTCTCAATTTCTCAAATTAAAATCACCCCACCCTTTTAATCAATGTGAGATCCTCAAATACCCCTTAGTGCCATAACTAAGGGTCCCCAAGTTATTATTACGTCCGATCCTATGTATAGGAAGAATTTCTATCATAAACTTTGACCTAGTCTCATGCCTAGGCTAGCGTAACATTGAAAAATTACCAAAAATCAGCCCGCCCCAAAGATGATAAAAATGCGATAATCTACCCTCACTAGTCCCATACCTAGAAGGCTTAAATCATTAAAAGGCCTACCCACTAGTCCCATACCTAGAAGGCATACTAAAATATAGGGAGAGCAAAAATTACCCAATAACTCGTCGTCACAAAGGCAATATAATAACACCAACAAGTCACACAAACAAGCATAATTAATCAACGTATAAAACTACGCATGATAGTCCAATTCAGTTAAATCTAAATTTAATTATCACCTCGACATAAACATCCAATTAATTTAATTTAAGTATACCGCTATTTCATTATTTAAAACATCAAACTTCTAATTTCATTGTTTCAACACAAATTACATGAGTTATACACCCCCAAATCCATTTACTTTAAAACTAGGGTTTTTCTACATGCAACCTACACCAATAAAACTCAAAATCACTCACGAATCCTACATTCCCAAAGGGTTATGAATATTATTCAGATTAAAAGAATTTATAAAAACAACCCCATAATTAGTGTCCACTTTTTCTAATAAAGTTACTAATTATTTTTAAGAAAACATGTAATTAAGTGTTTAGGCGACACATAAAATGCATAATACTAAAGGAAAAGAATATAGTATTCATGACTGGGGTTTCAGAATCAAATATCTTGGTTGACGATTGGATTCCTTGCGAAAAATTAGCAAAAAACTGTTCTTGAATGATCTTAATTAAACCCCAATTAAGCCTTCAAAAACTTGTGACAAAAACTTGATTTTGTTGAAGGTTGACGATTATGAGTGAGAGGAAAAATATTTGGAAGTGTTCTCTGTTGAAAAACTGAAGAAAAAGTGATTATGAGGAGTTCTCCCACGATTAATGAAAGTTATATACTAATTAAGAGTTCTAATTCCACTCAAACTCTAAAAATCTGACTGAAATCATGCAACACTGGGCATGGTCGATCGATCCACCAAAAGGGTCGATCAATCGACCCTACAAAAAATCTGGCAGTTTCCCCCAAAAATGCCTACAAGGCAAAATATTAAAAATTTCACTAAAAATCCATTTTAAATCCGATTTAAATTCCGCTTGAAGTTTTATTTTTCTAAAATCATAACCAACATATTTAACCAATAAAAAATATTAAATAAAAAAATTTAATTTTCTCGAATATTCCAATTAATTAATTAATAAAAACACGGGGTGTTACATACTTCCCCACTAGCAAAGAATTTCGTCCTCGAAATTAGACGAAGCATACTCATCAACGCATAAATCTAGCAAAATAAAATATGGCTCACATATGCCTACCCCTAGGATGCCATAATTGAGCGCCCATACACCCAATCATACGCGCACCTGCCCCACGAACAACAAAATAATATATATTGCCTATATGCATACGCAAAACTATGAAAATAACTGCGTACCACACGCTCTCACAAATCCCCCACTCGATCCTATATCCGAAAGTCATCAAAATGCTAACGTCCTAAAATTAGATCTCAACATCAAAAATCAATACATACGATACCTATCATCTGTACTAAATATCCAAAATAATTATCGTCTCCATAACCCATTCTAAGGATCCTCACATTAAGCTTACTAATTATAAACTCAATGCCCACGATGTCCTTTGCACAAAGCTTCACATCTGCAAGAAACACATCTAACATGTCTGCTAGACCCTCTACCTTAAGAAGTACGAATCAACAAAAGCAATCAATGATCGGCAACGCGGAAGCTAAACGGACTCATAACCTACGAGACCTAAGACCATGCTCCAATACTATCAGTCACACCCCGCAAAATCCGACAGACGGGGTGGCCAGCCACCGTCGTCGAACTATGCCGGAGGTGAACTAAATAAATACCATTCTTAGCATGAGACAGATATGAGACATAAATATCATTCCATAAGATAAATGATCGAGTCAATCTCAAATGATCATAAACCACTAAGCGATAAAAGATCCATCACATGATAACTCTGAATAAATCCAATCTCCAAAAATAATTAAATAAAACTTGAATAATAAAGATCTGAATAATCCAACATAAATCCTCTAAACAACTTTGGAACCGAATGGCCCAATAAAACTCCAATGAACTCTCATAGTTAAATACGATTGGAAAAGAAAGTCTAACTAAACTATGCTATAAATTAAATAACTCTAGCTGCACCTCCAAATCATAACTCCGATAAACTTATACAGCTTCTCCAATTCTAATCCTGAAAATGATCAGTCAACGCATGGGTCAGAGCCAAAGCCCCGAGCAAGAATACACACTACTCCCTTCAAATAGGATCCTTGAATCCAGACAGTAGCATTATATGCAATAAATATCACAATAGAATATTTTAAATTAAACGAAATAATTAAACGCGATAAATATAAATCACTAATTACCCGAAAATCTCCATTTATAAAGGCACACCAATATGATTTTAAATTTCTCAAGTCCCACGATGTTAATTTATTAAATTAACCAAATTTTTTTATTATTGTTCTCACTTTTTATTAAAGTGTCACACTTCCCTTGTCAATCGCCCTCTGACCCGTTTAAACTGTCGGCCCCGACACATGACAAGGTTTCATATACTACACGACATAAATCGCCCTCTGACCCGTTTAAACTGTCGGCCCCGACACATTATGTTGCCACAAATTTTAATACCCATTTTTATCTTAGGCATTAATTCTCAATTTCTCAAATTATAATCGCCCCACCTTTTTAATCAATGTGAGATCCTCAAATACCCCTTAGTCCCATAACTAAGGGTCCTTAAGTTATTATTACGTCCGATCCTATGTATAGGAAGAATTTCTATCAGAAACTTCGACCTAGTCTCATGCCTAGGCTAGCGTAACGATGAAACATTACCAAAAATCAGCCCGCCCCAAAGATGATAAAAATGAGATAATCTACCCTCACTAGTCCCATAGCTAGAAGGCTTAAATCATTAAAATGCCTACCCACTAGTCCCATACCTAGAAGGCACACAAAAATATAGGGAGAGCAAAAATTACCCAACAACCCGTCGTCACAAAGGCAATATAATAGCACCAACAAGTCACACAAACAAGCATAATTAATCAACATATAAAACTACGCATGATAGTCCAATTCAATTAAATCTTAATGTAATTATCACCTCGACATAAACATCCAATTAATTTAATTTAAATATACCGCTATTTCATCATTTAAAACATCAAACTTCTAATTTCATTGTTTCAACACAATTACATGAGTTATACGCCCCCAAATCCATTTATTTTAAAACTAGAGTTTTTCTACATGCAACCTACACCAATAAAATCCAAAATCACTCACGAATCCTACGTTCCCAAAGGGTTATGAATATTATTCAGATTAAAAGAATTTATAAAAACATCCCCATAATTAGTGTCCACTTTTTCTAATTAAGTTACTAATTGTTTTTAAGAAAACATATAATTAAGTGTTTAGGTGACACTTAAAACACATAATACTAAAGGAAAAGAATAGAGTATTCATGCATGGGGTTTCAGAATCAGATATCTGGGTTGACGATTGGATTCCTTACAAAAGATTAGCAAAAGAGTGTTCTTGAATGATCTTGATTAAACGCCAATTAAGCCTTCAAAAACTTGTGACAAAAACTTGATTTTGTTGAAGGTTGATGATTATGACCGAGAAGAAAAATATTTGGAAGTGTTCTCTGGTGAAAAACTGGAGAAAAAGTGAGTACGAGGAGTTCCCCCACGATTAATAAAGGCTATATACTAATTAAAAGCCTAATCCCACTCAAGCTCTCAAAATATGACTGAAATTGCGCAAAACTGGGCATGGTTGATCGATCTACCAAAAGGGTCTATCGATCGACCCTACAAAAAATCTTAGGGCAAAATATTAAAAATTCCACTAAAAATCCATTTTAAATCCGATTTCAATTCCGCTTGAAGTTTTATTCTTCTAAATCATAACCAACATATTTAACCAATAAAAATTATTAAATACAAAAATTTATTTTTCTCGAATATTACAATTAATTAATTAAATAATTAATAAAAACACGGGGTGTTACATTTGTGTTTTGTTTTTCGGAGAATGGTGGTTACACTTTAGCCCGTAAATTAATGAGAAATTTTAATTAAAATTTTTTCAACTGCAGAAAAGTGTCCAAAAAGTTCCTCACCAAAGAGCATGGTTCAAACTTTTCCATCTTTAGAAACGTTTCCAAAAAGTTCTTCACCAAAGACCATGGTTCAAACTTTTCCAAAATTTTTGAACTTCAGAAAAGTTTTCAAAACGTTCCTCGCCAAATAGCATGGTTCAAACTTTTTCAATCATTTTCAACTTTAGTAAGGTTAAGCTTCATATAGGAAAAAATAGTGGAATAATTAGCACATTCCCAATACATTTGATCTTCACTGATAACTAATGCTACAACTTAGCAAAATAAAGCTAATTATTTTTTTGTCTAAGTGCATAGTCAAATCTAAGGCTGTAAAAGTAATTCAAACATGAATCAGATTTAAAACATTTGAGCAGGTTATTTAGTCTATAAGTATATTAACTAATCATTATACTGGTTACCTAGTCGGCTGAAAGATTGATATCAACCATAAGATTGAATAAAGAGAATTCAATTCAAAATAAATTCATTTTATTTATCAAAATGGATTATAATAGGAGTCGTTGATCAAAATGCAGTACAATAGGTATACATTTATTCTAATGGAATTTTTCCTTATTCTTTTTCCATCCTGGAAGGAGGATCATCAAGGGTATAGTGAGAATTTACTATATTAAAATCTCTTAACATCTGCCTATTGCTGCTGCTCAGCCTGTCAAGAAAGTGAGGAGTACGAACAATCTCACATCCATTATTAAGGCCATAATCACCCAAAAAATTACTTATCAAGAATTGAGGAATGGCATTAAGAGGAATCGATCTTGTGTCAAATTTTAAAGGAGGTTTGTCACAATCTAATAAACATGGGTCATTGCAATGACACAACTCAGTGTTTTATCATACTTCAACAGTGTCAATAAGTTAGTCCCATTTGTAGGTTTCACGATTGCTTTAGGAAAGATGGTCATCCATGTGAATCAAGGCCTCGTTATATCCATCTATCCAAACTTCCCTTGGTTTCTTATGAAATTAGAATGTCAACCTATCAACTTGATCCTAGAGTTTCTTGATGAATAGATCTTTGGATTTCAGCAAGGTAACTTGGTCGGCGAGAGTTGTCTTAGTCCTCTCCTCCTCAATGGTTGGTCGAACAACTATACTTTTCTTGGAAGTTTGCCAAGGTTTGGTCTTTTCTTATGCAATACTTCCAGCTTCTCTAACAACCTTGCATTTTTAGTCACTAAAAAGAAAACACCCTCATCTGGTCCATTAGTGGATGATCCCTTCACCATGTCAAGTTCATCCCCCAGGGCATTTTTTATTTCTCCAATATTACAGCATTTGATAGAGCACTCTCTAAATCTTATTTAAAAGATAACTCTTTATTTCTCAAAGTAGAAGTAATGTATTTCAACTTCTTGTCAAATCCATAACCTTTACTTAATGATTTATATGTGTCCTCATAATCAGAATTAAGTAGTGCTTTAGAGAGCTTGTGAGCCTCTTACATCTACTCAATCATTTCATAATAACTAGCATTATTGGCAACACCTTTGTCTAAAAGGCAGTGGAGATGGATGAAATATTCTTTTACTTGATCAGGAACTTCTAGGCTAAGCAACCGTGATAAATCTTCTTTAGATAAAGGAACATAGTCAGCCTCAAAAAGATTCTTACATCGCCTAAGTAGGTTAGATTCAGCAGAAATGATAGCTTTCTTTCTGGATCAAACTAAAAGGTTATAAATATGCGTTTATAATATAAATCTAGAGAAATAGACGACACGGTTCAACAATAAATCAAAATCATTCCAAGGCATAAAGAGTCGAAGAGAAAAAGTTATTCTTTCATTGATTAATCGTTGAAGTACAAGAGTTGATACATCATCAAGAAATGAAAGGAAAAAAAAGCAAACATGCTAATGAGGAGCTAAACCTTCTCCTTCTCTTTGGCCTGGTCTTGGCTAGTAGCAGGTTGGTCGACACTAGCATTTTGCGTTATTGAAGAATTAATGGGCATCACAGAAGACTCTTTAGACCCCTCCTCATCATCAAACTCCTCATCCAGATTAGGAGGAGTACCAGGTCATGCCTTTGGAAGAGTTCAGAATTTTTTCTGTGCCGACCACCTTCAGGAGCTCAGTCCACCCTTCCTTAAAGGACAATTTTTTTTGCATACTCAATTTTAGTGGAGGTAGTAAAAATGGCCTTCTCCCAACCTTTATCAAAGGCATATTTTCCTTTGTCCTTCAAGGAAGTCACCTTAGAAGTTAAGCCGACCACCCTTTCTTCAACAACTTGTGCCTGAGATGTAGTGTCTAAAACTTTATCCTTTGTAGCCTTGGCCCTTCCTTTAGCATCACTTAGTTTCTTCTTGGCAACTTTAGCTCTTTCCTCGATAGCATTTATTTGGCCTTCAGCCTCAGTAGTTTGGTCATTGGCCTTCTTTAAATTCTCTTCCCGAGATTTATTCTTTGTCTCCAAAGATTGTCGGGAAGCCTCCAAGGACTGTTTTAAGCCTTCAAACCATCAGTTGGTTAAAGTTAACCAAAAACTACAAAGTTAGCAAAAGAACAACACAAGATGATTTAGAGGAGTTCAACAACATAGAGAAAAAAAATAAAAAAGTGAGAATATTACCAATGCCAAGTTATGGCAAACCTTCTCATTCAGCCTAGACCTGGACATGGGGGTTAAGGCATCTCTATTAGTTGAAAGTGTCCAAGACTTAATCAAACTCGTGGCCACTCTAGGGTTAACAGCAACATAGGCTGACCCAATGTACAAGTCAGCCTGTATTTTTCTCACCAACTTTTATTGGCCACTTCAGTTGAGACTTAATAGTTTTAGTCTCATTAACACCAATAGGCCTCTTGTCAGTGGCCCTAGAATTCTTATCTAGTGGATTCTTACCAGCATCAGTACTTTTCTTAGGGGGAGGAGATAATGGCCCACCCAACAAGTTAGGCATCTTAATCTTGGTTATGTCTATTAAAGGAGAGAGGGGGATGTCAAAAATATTAAATGCTTCAAGTGAGGAAGAATTTTCCCCCGGATGAATTCAACACTAGCAGATTTAGTGGTTGAAGAACTAGGTACATGGTCTTCTTCTAAGTTGATTGCAATTTAGGGCAGGGCAAATGTTGGTCGGGCAACAAAAGATGTGATATAAATTTTATACTCTAATAGCAAAGAAGTTGGTTGAGGATGTTCTTCTCCAATCTTCTAATTTAATCCCCACGAAAAGCTAAGTTCGTCAATATTGATCTCCCCTTCCTTGGGGAACCTCTTCTTACTTTCCTTTGTATAAAAAAGAAACAACAAAGTTAGTCGACAAACATCAGAAATGCATAACAAAAGAGTAAAAACAATCAATAGAGTTACAAACATCAGGACATCTAGGACCAGTATAAGATACTCCAATAGGGAGGGGAGCATGCTGCTAGTTCTTAACAACTACACCATATTCCCAATAATCCTTATTGGAATACGGTAGATTCAATACTAAAGCCCTACTAGCTTGCCCAGTCTTCAAATAATGGGTACTTTCTCCAACAATACCCCACTTATAACAGAACATCAACTCTAAGACCCCCAATATAGGTCCCATAAAGTTCATTCAACTATGTACAACGTTTACAACCCTCAAAGTATTGGGTGCTACTTTGGTAGAAACTAAATCAATATATTGGCAAAAATGAAGAAAAAAGAGGTTTGGTGGAAAGGTGATGCCACACTCAACAATGATTAAAGTGGGGATCCAGTGACCCTCAGGTAGATAATTAACATCTATGGGACCCCAGGCTATCTCTAAATTTATCCAAATTAGGATTTTCCTTTTCTCTCTAAACTCATCAGATGAACTCTCATCTACGATGTGAACCATGGTGGAAATAGAGAAAAAGATGACAAAACAGAGAAAAGGCAAAAAAAGGCTTACAAGGGATTTAAGATGATTGGAAAAACTAAAAAAATGTCAGCAAATGATCGCATAGAAAATGCTTGAAGATGAAGAAAATGCTAAGTTCATAAGGTTTAAGGTAAAAGAAAAAGGAGGGAAATTTCTCTGTATTTATATGTTGCCTTGATAAATGTAAATAAAATGATTAACTGAATGAACAATATAGCTACCGTCATTTGTATGCCTCCCGAAGTGTCAAAAGACTACTGTATCCTTTAGCGATTCAAAAAAGTTTAAATTATTTACAAAAACGATATTATCAAACAGTGCTAGTGGAAATTTTTACCAGTATGGGAGGTCGATTGCCGACTAAACACTTAAAATAGTACATCGAGTAACTTCCTAGGATAAATACTCCATACTTTCTATAAGATGTGGGTTCTTCAAATACTAAGATCGGGATTAACACCATTAAGTGCGTAATATAAACAGTAGCCACGAGTAAATCATAGATAAAGAGATTCAATATTCAGGCTTGCATTAAAGAGCATATTAACACAAGAGACAAATGGCAAACAAAATAAATGGATAGAACCAGCAGGTGACGTGGTCGAAGGGAGAAAGAATATGCACTACAGGCACAATAAAGGCAACGTAGGACTTCAAGCTTAGTTAATTCCCAATGATGGTCGTATTAAATGTGTATGAGAGTTAATGCTCTCGCAAGGGTTCTTAGGTACAAGGAAATTTGGGTAGCAATTATGGGCTTAGGATGCTCTCTCTTCTGATTTATTTTTCTGGTCTATTTATATGGGGGCGACGCTGCTCGAGTCATCTTGCATTCATTCTGTCAGGCAGGGTGCGTTAAATGCACAAGATATTGCATTCAATGCATGGGATCCCATAGTTTTTTGGCAGGAAACCGTTCTATTGGCTGGAAGTATTATTGGTATTAATGTGGGATATGACCCGTCAGCTTGAGGCTTACTCTACGATGGATAGGTGGTCAGGTTTGGTGAACTCGACCTGCTATCCTAAGGATAAATCCACTTGAGTGATACATTCTTGAGTCCCTAAATGTTAGACGTTATGGCATCAGAAGATGGTACAAACAGTGACTATTGTTAGGTATCTGGTCACATCAATCAGGCGGGCTGGCACCCAAGGTACCTCGAGGAGGTCACCTCGAGGGGGCAAGTATTGAGGGAGATCAGGTACCTCGAGGAGGTTCACTCAAATAGGTAAGCAATGAGTAGGCTCGAATGACATTTGTACTGGATGAGGTTTTGTCCAAGTGTGCCAAGAGGGTTGGTAATAAATCCCAATGTTTTCTTATTCGCAATCCTCCAAACCATGTCCCTGTGAAGTTCCCAAGAGAAGGTTTCTTGATAGAGCATGAAAGCTCTCTCATTCCCTTCCAGGCATGGTCCCTCGTGGGTACCAAACAGCCTCACTCGACATGTATATTCATAAGATAAAATACATAATAAAACATTATATTTCTTATTACAACCCATTATCATCCAGGTGACTTTGTTCTATGAAGTGGGTCCTTCAAGCCACTTTTTGTGAACAATATTTGAAGTTGGTACTTCGAGCCACTTACTGTGAAGGATCTTCGAAGTGAGTTTGTGGAATATCTTTCCTTCTCCTTCTTTGTGAACAATCGATCTGCTTAACCAATTTAACCTCTCATTTGGGAGGGACAGCCCCTGCATTTGCCCATTCGTAGAGATATTTGTTTATTGCATGAAGAAATATTTGTACGAAACCTTTTTATGCATCTTCGATCTTCACTCTTAGGGAAATGAAGAGATTTCGTAAAATTTCCCCCAAAGCTCTTCGTTCCCTAAGGAAGATAAGACTCCAAGCATGTCGCATTAAATGTAATTGTCATTTGTGCTTCTGCACATCACACGTGGCAGCCCCAGGGCGTGCGCATGTAAATGCCGCCACTAATTGTCACGTCATTACCCGAAGCATCATCATTACGACCTTTGGTTTTCTACATCCACACGTGCTTGACAGTCACGCTAGCCAAACTATTCCAGTGAGTCGTCACTAAACTTTTCCAAAGCATCATTTTTTGTCGTCTTTTGGGGTTCATGTTGCCCCTATAAAAGGGGGTGTACCCTCAGTTCAAACTTCACCTTTGGGTTTTCATTTTTTTGAGTTTGAGATTTTGTGAGAGTGAGAGAAAAAGCCATTGCCTATCATCACCTTCTATTCTTTTCTTGTTACCCTCAGTTCTACTTTCCTTAAGCTTTCATGGCACCTATAAAAAGAACTCTCTTTGTTAGGGACACTTCCCCTGCAACTCAAGCGCGCCAAGCTCAATGGGCACACTATCGTCGTGCGCATTATTTTGGTGACAACGACCACATCTGGGAAACGGCTGAGCGATTCCCCAGCACCCTGGCCAAACTTACAGGAGGAAGTTGAGGATGCCAAAAACTTTTCCCACTGCCACTGTTACCCGCTTTTGGATTGAGCGTGGTGATTTTCCTTACTCAAAGGTAGAGTTTAAAGTTTCTTCTGGTTCCAGCAAGGGATTGGGCCCTTGGACTGAGTACATCCATTCAAAGTATTTCGTTCAATTAGCCCCTGTAGTCATATCCTTCTCTCTTTGGCTGGGTGACCTTATTCTCGTCAAGGACAATACTTCTCTGCAACTGTTGGTTTCCTTCTAGTGCCATAGGTCACATAACTTTGTGGCCTCTTAGGTTGAGTTCACCGTTACCTTGGAGGATGTGTGTGAGCTTTTGGGATTGGAGGTAGATGGGTTTAATACTTTCTTTGAGGAGGCTATCTCTAGTGAAGAAAAATCCTTGAGAGAGGAACTGGAGGCTGTGGTGAAGGACTGTATGGTCACTTACAACAAGTGCACCTATTCTGAAGTAATTCTTTACCTTTATTTCATTAAGGAGAAAGCCGTCATTAGGGCCCGCGAGGCAGCCAAGGAGAACTCCCGGGGGAAAGAGGTATTTGAACAACCCCCGATGCGGAAAGGATATGGGTCCAAGATCGAGTTGGCGGGATACATTTGGGTGATACTATCGAAGGTCTATCTTCCGGGAAAGATTCACGACTTCCCTCGGAAGGACCTGATCAACATGGTCGTTCGAATGGCCAATGGCGTGAAGATCCCCCTTGATGTCATTATCCTCGGCTCCTTATATACCTGGCTAGACGGTGTAGCGATGGACTCTTATCAAAGCATCATTAGGTTTGATGTTTCTAATTAGGCCAAAAATGTTCTTTTGATAGAATTTATCTATGCCCACTTCCCTGATTACGCTCCTGTCGATAATTACCCTGGTTCACAGTTCGTGAAGATCCCCCGAATTTGTTATTGAAAAAATAATAGTGACAAGAAGCCTTCGATTGCCCTGATTGATCGAGCCGAAAGGTTCATACCTCGCCCCTATGTTGGGGTGAGTCAGTTTTTTACCAATGATTTATTTGCATAGGAGGAGTGTTACATTGTTCCAATTGATGAAGCCTTTGCCAGAAACTATCCTGAGAACAGTGTCCCCCTTTTGTTAATCCCTTCATACTTTCACTCTTATACTGAGTGGTCATCCTTTTATTCTGTGTACAACCCACACCGTGTATCCCCGCAATTTGGTTACGACCAAGGATCCCCTCAGTTAAGTCATTTCACTCTAGAAAAGCCCACTAATTTCTCTTTTGCATGTGCCAATTATCTGACTTCCACTACTGTTAGTTTATGCACCGAATACCAAGCCAATCTCGTAGTCCCGAGCAAAGGGTCTCGAGGGGGAGGTCAGCTATGTTTATGAACGTATTCTAGTAGAATCAGTTAGTTCGCTCTAAAACCAACCTCTTGAAGGAACCCCGATATCCTGAACTTGAGAGATTCCCACATATAGAGTTGGGTTTAAAAAATTGCACCACCTCTTAATTTATTTTTTCTCTTAGTACTTCTAACACTAGTGTTCCCTCCTAACTTCCCCCATTAGCACCTGTGGACCAGGGGGTTGTGAAAAAGAAGAAAGTTTCCCTCCCAGTCGAGGTTGCCGCCATTTCCCCTGGTCCCTCGAGGCCGGTTAAAAAAATTGAATCCCCGTGCAGTGCCTCGTTCTGGGCAGCAGTTAGGGCCACCCATAAGGTTCCTCTGAATAAACTCAAAGCCGCCCCCAGCCTCCGACTGAGCATACCCCCGATCCAAAAGTCACCCAGGAGGTGAGCTCAATGTTTAATCATCTTCTCCAAACATAGGAGAATTTTAGTGAAGAATATAGGGCATTTATGTCGGCCCAAATGGCTTCTCGGGGTTTTTCATATGATCCTCGCACCAATGATAGTGGTAAGAAAAGAAAGGCGATCAGTCCTCTTAAGCTCGTGATGGAGGAGGTGTCTGACGCCAGTGAGGAGGAACTTCCCGAGGATTATGTTGCTATAGGTGCTGGTGGTGATCATGATGAAGATAAGGATGATGAGGAGGGAAAGAAGGAGGTGGAAGAAGAAGAAGAAGAAGAAGAAGAAGAAGAAGAAGAAGAAGAAGAAGAAGAAGAAGAAGAAGAAGAAGAAGAAGAAGAAGAAGAAGAAGAAGAAGAAGAAGAAGAAGAGGAGGAGGAGGAGGAGGAGGAGCAGGAGGAGGAAGATGAAGATGAAGAAGAGGAAGAGGAATATGCATTGGTTCAGAGGCGTCAGTTAAGGAGGATGGTTTCTCCTTTGAAACTTGCCTTGCCTCCCCGAGATTATGAGGTTCTGGAATATATGTTGGAGGAAGAAGTAAGGCCTTCAATCCCTCTTTCTCTAAATGTCTTCTTTCCTTCTTTTCTTTTCATGAAAATATCCTATGCTCTTCTAACTTGCCTTGTCTCTTTTTCAGGTTGATGCGCGAGGTGATGTGCACGATGGCTTCAGAGAGGATCATGCCTTCGAGAGAGCGTCCCCTACTACTTCACAAGCAATCTCCTATTTCCCCCTAGGGGAATTTATATCTGATTCTTCATTTGAGTCTAGTAGAGGCTATTCCCCTGATCCCTCTTTTTTCACACGAGCAGGCTGGCGTTGAGAGGGATATCGATTAGGTGAGAGACACTGAGGATATACATAAGTCCCCTGTGCCTATTTCTTCATTGCCTGTGATGAGTTTATTTTCCTTGTATAATTTGTTGTTAGTCTTTCAACTTGTTATTCTAACTTTTAACTTCTGTGTTATAGGCTCCCGTACTTGTTCAAAGTTCTCCCTTAGTTCCCCTTCCATCAAATGACCAAATGCTTGTATCTGTGTTCGGACCTTCTATCCTGAACATGTAAGGCACCGATCTTGCTGGGGTGGGTCAGGGGGAGGTTGGATAAGAACCTATTGCTGAAGCAGGGGGGATAACAGGCGAGAATAAGTTGCTGAAGTTGGGGTGGATAATAGGCAAGAACAATTTGCTACAGTCGAGGGGGGTGTGATTTCCCCCCAAAGTCAACACCTTTTGGTAGCTTTGGGTCCCATTGAGGAGGAAGATGTGGTACAAATATCCACTCATAAGTTTTCCAATGAGCATCTTCCCAAGGTACCATTATTCTTTCAGTTATCTCCTGCATATAAGCTTGTTAATTTTGCCAACTAATGTTGGGTTTTAAGATTCAAAATCTCCCATAACCGAGGGTTAGGCGGATTTTTATAGGCATAATCTCCCATAACCGAGGATCAGGCGGGCCTAGTAATGTAGGACTCTAAAATAAAAATCTCCCATAATCGAGGTTCAGGCGGGCCTAGTCTTATATGCATAATCTCCCATAACCGAGGGTCATGTGGGCCTAGTCTTATAGGAATAATCTACATGTTAGAAAGATATTTTGTACATGTTTTCCTCATTTTTGTTTCTTACTTAAGTTGTTTGTTGCATTTTAGTTGGAGGTCAATCAGCTTGTAGTCCATAGGCCCTAAGCTGAACTTGTTGCTCAGGAATTAATTCAAACGAGGACCTTAACTAGAGTTGGTTTTTTAGGCGAGGTCCCTATGATTGGTGATGCCCCTGCATTGATTGCTCCTCAGATTCAAGCGAGTGATAGTGCCTCGCATACCCAGCATCCCTCTGCCAGTGATAGTATTTTCAGCATGCATCCTCCTAAGGTAGCCCCCGAAGTGGTTGTGAGGTAGACATTAGCCAACTTCCCTTTTATTTTAATTGAGGGTCCTCGCCTCTTAGTCGAGCAGTTGCTGGTTCATTTACCTTTGATCTTTACCTACCGCTGCCTTTAGTGGATTCCTGGAATGATGGCGTGTCATTTTCTTGGGCTCACGATGGTGTTGGAGGAAATCCTCGGCACTAATTTTTAGTCCCTTAGCCCTGATACAATCAAGACCTTACTGGGAAGGGTTAATGTGCTCACTAATGATGGATTTTCTATGACCTAGCTGGTGGAGTTATTGCGTAATTTTAAGAAGGCCGATCTTCCTACTCTCCATCATCGTGTCCAAAGTTCACATCATTCGTAAGTGGCAATCTCAAAAGATCTTGTAAGTCTGGAGTCCAAATTGGTGGTATCTAAGCAAGGAGTTCAGGAGGCCCGTAAGGTGGTCACTCGTGCGGAAGTCGAGCTATTTGAGAGGGAGCGAGAGGTGGAGTCCCTCCAACAGGCCATGGAGCTTCGTCAAAAGGATATGGCTGACCTTATTTCAGACCAAAGAAACCTTGAACAGGATTTTCCCCAATATCATCACAGGCTTCTTGGATCGACAAACCTTCATTTTATCATGGATAACCCCTAGCTCCTTCATTCGATGTTGGTATCATTTTTGTTTCTGCTTTTTGGATTTTGGATTTTTCCTGCTTGTAACCACAACTGTTTCTTTTTTTATGAAATAAAGCAACATTGGTGACTTTTGGTGTGTTCTTTTCTTTCTGTTGTTTCGATTGAATATTAACTAAACTTACTACGTCAAGGCTAATTACGTCATGCATGACAAACAGTCAAATTATAAAAGTAAAGTATTGATCTAGCATATGCCAGATGAACATTGCTTCCCACTATATTAAACAGGAAATCTCGATTGCTTTAGAATATACATCCACATTTTATAAAAAATAAAAAAATACAATGTAATGAACAAGTGTATTAGCAGAACATACATTCAAACGTGGTAAATCTTCAGCCACTTTTTGTTCAATTTGAAAATTGCATTATCTTTCATCTTAGATATCTCAGAGTAACCCGAATCGTGCGCTACTCGAACAATGTAGGGCCCTTCCTAGTTTGCTTCGAACTTAGGTAATGACAGACCTATGACATGCTTCTTGTATGATTTTAGATCCAAGTCCCCCTCTTTAAACATCCCTTTCCTCACCAACTGGTCGTAGGATCTTCACAGTTGCTTCATGTATATCTCAAGGTGCCTTATGACATTATCCCTGTGCTCTTCTAAGGCTTTGAGTTGTACATGGTGGCTGTGGGGGAGCATAGCACTTCGAAGGTTATAGAGAATAGAAGATACCTCGAGTTCGATCGATAACACAGGTTCTACCCTGAACACTCTCTTTGCACTACAACGGCTTCCTATCTCATCGAGGGGAAGTAGTACCCTGCCCATTGTGTCCTCCTATACAAAGGGATCTCGGTGGTCTCGCAGCTATCTTAAAGTACTTTAATCAGCCTTTTTTTTAGCTTCTTTAGGGTCCACACACTTGGACAACCAACCTCCTTTATTCTTGTAGTATAAGTTGCCCCTAACAACAAAGTACTGCTATAAATCTGCCAGGTTAAGTGGCCCTTCCCCTTTCTCCAATTTCTTTCTGATTTCACCCCTACAATCATCTTTGTCCTCTGACGGCAGCATCTCAGACATCGTCGAGGGGTACGTTCTCTTTGTGATTCGAACCATAGTTGAATCTCCATCGAAGGCAATCTTTTGTGCGATGGTGGCATAAACATCAGCATATATGTTCATCGTTTGAGGGTGCCACTTTATCTTAACCACCTCGAACTGTTCGAGAAATCGCTAGCTGATCGTACGGTAAGGTGCCAGACTCATTTGTTTCAGAGAAAACTCTCATGTCACCTGTTTCACCACCAAGTTAGAATCCCCTTTAATTGTCAGGACTTAGATGCCCCTTCTCAGTTCTTCGAGTAACCCTAGGACAAGTGCCTCGTATTCGGCTTCATTATTTGAGCTTTCGAACTCTAATTTGAAAGACAGGTAAATTTCTTCATTGCCTCTTTGCAGAATGACTCCAGCTCCTCCTTTTTTCTCGGATGAAGAGCTGTCAAACTCTATACTTAATTCGTCTAGGCTGGCTGCTATGAAATTAGCCTGGAGGTCATCACCCGGGAGATCTTCAATAGGCAGCTCGAACGTCCCTGATGGGAAGATGGCCAACAAATTTGCGTATGCATGACTTTTGATGGCTTGAGGGATCACGCACTTGAGATCATACTCCAAAAGGATTAGAAACCATCTAGTTATCCTGCCTATCAATACAGTTCTATAAAGTAAAAAATTTATGGGATTGCACTAAGTTATAATATCAACCGTGAATGCTAATAAGTAATGCTTTAACTTTTGTGCTATAAATACAAGGGCCAAATAGTGTCTCTTAATGCTAGTATATCTGGCCTCAGGCCCGTGTATAATCCTACCCAAGTAATAAATAAGTTTTTCAATACCTTAGCTCTCTTAGGCCAACAAAGCCCCAATAGACCGTTATGTTGACGTAAAATATAGGCGTAAAGGGGTACTTGACTTTCGGGGAATCATTGTCTGAGGAGAAGTAAGGAGTGTCTTCATCTTGTCTATGGCTTCTTAGTGCATTACTTCCCATGAAAACTTCATACCCTTTCTCAGCAGCTCCATCAAGGGGTGTGTTACCTGAGCCAGCCTCAGGATAAATCGCCTCAGGTAGGAGACCTTGCCAAGAAAACTCTTTAACTCTTTCATTGATTTTAGCCTTGGCATATCAAGGATGTCTCATCATTTATCTAAGTTTATTTCCACCCCCTGGAGATTTACCACGAACCCCTAGAATTTCCCACTCGTTACCCCGAAGGTGCATTTGAGAGGGTTCATCTTTAGCTTATATTTCCCCTAGTGAGTGAACACCCTCCTCAAATTATCCAGGTGGGAGCCCTCCTTCTTGAATTTAATCACCAAATTATCGACATAAAGCTCCATGGTCTTGTGAAAAAGGTCGTGGAAGATGGTTGTTGATACCAAATTTAGTCTGCTGACATGGCTCAATTGAGTGAAGACAGATGGCAATCTACGTGGCAACAACAAATATTTTCGAGGAACTCATACGCTCCGAGGAACAAGAACTCTCCGAGGAACTCATACGCTCCGAGGAACAAGAACTCTCCGAGGAACTCTTGAAGTACCGAGAAGCTTAGGCGGTCCGAGCTGCACCTCGAACAAAGTATTAATAGCAGGATACCAACAGTTTGATTGTTTATTAAATGCTTATCATTCAGAGGCACATGCTAAAGGGGCATTAAATGTATTACCCTTTCATATGTACATCATTTAATGTATTACCCTTTCACATTACAGCCTCAGGGCTATAAATACATTGTACAATCCTCATTGTAAAGGGACCAGAATTTCTTGATAGAACTTGTAATCGAGAATTCTCAAGCACTCAGTAATAACACAACAGTGGACGTAGGCCATTCTTATAAGGCTGAACCACTTTAAAAATTCTTTGTCTCATTTATTTATCTGTGATTGAATAATTAGAGATGATCTAATTTTTTACATCAACATATTGGTGCCGTCTGTGGGAAACGACTGGTAATATCGTTTTTCATCAAAAAAAATTCATCACAAATGGCTGATATTCCAGAATCCAGCAATCGAAACGTTGGAAACCCTCCAAATTCATCTGCTCCACCAAACATTCCAGATCTGGCTGGAATAATGACAAATCTGGCTCAAGGCCAGGCGGTCATGCAAGAAACAATGAGAAAACTCATCCAAACCCTCCATGGCGGTGCACCAACTCATTCAGGACTATGGAGTATTCAAAGAAACACCCGTGCACCATCCTCGTGTACTAGGCGTACCAATTCATATCATAATGAGGAATCTGAAGATTTTTCTTATCAACCTGGACGAACTTCGTCAGTACGAGCAACAAATACTGAACAACGTGTCACTCTCTCTCCAGAAAGGACTAGTGCGCTAGAGAGGTTAAACAGGGTATCACCTTTCAATCGATTAGGACCTAGAAGGAGTAGAATTCCTCCTAAAGTTGTATCGAGGAGTTTTCAACGACCATCAGATTTAAGGGAAGGATCTTCCAAGTCGCGACCAGCTGCTCATCAAGATAGATCCTATGAACGACTAGCTGCTCGTCAAGATAGATCCCAGGAAGCCACTTCAATGCGATCAGTTGCTCAAACCAATAGGCCCGAGGAAGGAAATGATGCATGGAAAGGCTCTATTCAGAGGCTGGAGGATAGATTAGGGGAAATGGCTAAGGCCAAGAACTCTCTACAACGAACCTTTGTTCGAGGAACACCTTTTGTCCAGTCCATTGTAGATTTTCCAACACCATCAAAGTTCAAAGAACCTGTTGTGACCCCCAAATATGATGGAAAGACTGACCCTGTCCTTCATATAGAACAATACCGAGCTGCAGCCGACATCTATGCTGTTCCATATGAGATGAGATGCAGGGCATTCTCGGGAACTCTTACCGGATCTGCTCAAATATGGTATAATAATCTTCCTCGGGGTAACATCTCAACTTTTCTTCAACTGGCTGAGTTATTCATTGGGAATTTCTATTTTGGGTCAAAGCCAGTTAAACGAGTAGCACATTTGTTAAGTGTTAGACAAAAAGCTGGTGAGAGTACCAGAGATTATATAACTCTTTTTAATAACGAGAAACTCGAAGTTATTGATTATGAGGAGAAGACAGCGATTACTGCCTTGATGAGTGGACTACTACTGAACAAGTTGTACTACGCTTTAGCCAAAGATCCACCTCGAACCATGTCAGACCTGATGGGAAAAGCGTCCAAGATTATGAATGCCGAGGAGGCTATGGCTGCGAAGAAGAATATGGATGCCAAAGAAACCAAGGTGGAAGGTGATAAAGCTAAGAAAAAAGAGCATAAGAACAATGGTAATGACAAACATTCAAAAAATAGGTCGGTATGGGATGTAATGAAGAAATATGATAATTATACTCCTTTAAAGAAGGACATCAACCATGTTTTAGAAGAAATAAAGAACAACGAGGAACTAAACTGGCCAGAGAAAATGAGCGCAGACCCTGACAAGAGGAACAAGGCAAAGTATTGCGAGTTTCATAAAGATCATGGCCATATGACCAAAAATTGCATAGCTCTTCAGAATGAGATTGAAGCACTCATCAGAAGAGGAAAGCTGGCAAAGTATGTTGATCGGGGAAACGAAAGAAGAAACAACGACCGAACAAGAGAGAGGTCTAGATCTCCTTATCGAGCGGAGGAGAACAAGAAAAGAAACCATGAAGTTGATCCAGAAGACGACCCTAATATTTCCAAGAGACCAAAGCAGCCAGAACGAGAGGTATTTTCAATACGTTTTGGGTCATTTGATTGTAATGTTATTACAGGTGGAGATGCAGGAGGATGAGACCTTACTGCAGAGAGAAAAGCTTACCTCGGTGAGGCTCAAGCTTGCTCGTACATTCAGCGAATAAATCTAGCTGAGGATGATCTCCCAAGAAAGGTGAACAAAGAGAAGTTGGTCATTGGGTTCTCAAAGAATGACCTTCCAGGTGTTCTATATCCTCATGATGACCCATTGGTGATCAAGATGAGAATGAAGGAGGTAATGATTTCAAGAGTACTGGTAGACAATGGTAGCTCGGCAGACATCATGTTCTACTCGTGCTTCGACAGTTTAAATCTAAAGCTCTCTCAACTGGAGCCTTATCATAGACCCCTCCTCGGTTTTACTGGCGAGAAAGTTTTTCCACTTGGGACAATTAAGTTGGATATATTTATTGGTACGTGGCCTGCTTTTCGAACAGAAAGAATACGCTTCTTCGTGATGGATAAGAATGTTCAATCATCATACAATATCATCATGGGAACAGTAGGATTGAAAAAATTTGAGGCTGTACCATCTATAGTGCATCAGTGCTTAAAATTTCCAACAAATTTTGGAGTAGGAGTTGTGAAAGGTGACCAGAAAGTAGCTCGGGAATGCTATTATTCATTCGCGGAGAAAGAAGAGCTGGAGGAATCAAGGAAAAAGACTACTACCTATCAAGTGGATGAAGGTGCAGAAATTGAAACATTGGATCCTAGACATGAGTCGCAACCCGTGAAGGGTCAGGTGGTGGAAGCTACTGAAAACATCATTCTGGACGATGAGCACCCTGAACGAACTACTCAGGTAGGTTCGTCATTGGAAGTCTCATTGAAACAGGAATTGATAACTTTCCTAAGAAGCAGAAAGAAAACTTTTGCATGGAGTCATGAGGATATGCCTGGGATAGACCCAAATTTCTTATGTCACGAGCTCAATGTGAATAAGGAGATCAAGCCAGTAAAGCAGAGAAGAAGAGTGTTCAGCCCCGAGAAGAACCAAGCTATACAGGAGGAAGTCGAGAAGCTCCAGAAAGCTTGTTTCATTGAAGATGTTAAATATCCAGATTGGTTAGCCAATGTGGTGATGGTAAAGAAGAAAAATAACAAGTGGAGGATGTGTGTAGACTTCACCGACCTCAACAAAGCATGCCCAAAGGATCACTTTCCATTGCCCCGAATTGATCAACTAGTAGATGCTACCTCGGGACACGAGCTGCTGAGTTTCATGGATGCTTATTCTGGCTATAATCAAATTAAAATGAAACCTGAAGACAGGGAGAGTACTTATTTCATTACCCCTAAGGGAACTTATTGTTATAATGTTATGCCTTTTGGTTTGAAAAATACAGGTACGACATATCAGCGGCTGATGAACAAGGTCTTTGCTGAACAAATCAGTGACAATATGGAAGTCTATGTTGACGATATGCTGATAAAGAGAAAAAAAGCTGTCGATCATCTAGTTGACTTAAGTCAGACTTTTGATCAACTGGATAAATATCAAATGAAGCTGAACCCGACGAAGTGCATATTTGGAGTACGAGAAGGCATGTTTCTCGGGTACATTGTCAATCAACGAGGCATTGAGGCAAATCCTGAAAAGATCAAAGCTCTATTAGGGATGCGATCTCCAACGATGAAGAAAGAGGTGCAAAGTCTTACAGGACGAGTAGCAGCACTCAACAGATTTGTATCGCGAGCAACTGACCGATGTCTCCCATTTTTCAAGACGCTCAAAAAGACTTTTGAGTGGAATGATGAATGTGAGAAGGCTTTTCAAGACTTGAAGAAATACTTGGGTGCACCTCCACTGTTGTCCAGGCCGGTGATGGGAGAAAAATTGTATTTGTATCTAGCAGTATCAGAGAATGCAGTTAGCTCGGCGTTGATAAGAGTGGAGAATGGAGTACAAAAACCAATCTACTATACGAGTAAGGCCTTCCGAGGAGCAGAGATCAGATATCCAAGGCTGGAAAAATTGGCACTGGCGCTGATTGAGGCGAGTAGGAGAATGAGGCCATACTTCCAGGCTCATACTATAGTCGTATATACTGATATGCCATTGAGGCAAGCCCTTCATAAGCCAGAAAAATCAGGGAGATTGATGTGCTGGGCAATAGAGCTCGGTGAATATGATATAGTCTATGAACCCAGATCATCGCTAAAAGGGCAAGTTGTGGCAGATTTTATAGCAGAGTTCACCTATCCTGATACCCTCGAGGAGCAAAAGTTGCTCGCTGATAAACCTGTGGATGTTACAGGATCAACAAACACAAGCTCATACCAACTCCGGTTGGTAAAAGGGCAAGTGGATGTTACAGGATCATCAAATTCGAGCTCAGACCAACTCCGGTTGGTAAAAGGGCAAGAAAAGATGATCGACGAAGAGCAAGAAATATCCGGGGAGGATGAAAGGAAGCAACAAATATTTCACCGAGGAACTCTGACTGATCAAAAATTTGAAGACGAGTTACCTATATGGAGGCTATATGTAGATGGCTTATCTTACACTACAGGATGTGGCGCGGGGATAGTTTTGAGCACTCCGGACGAGATCGACATGGAATACGCCCTACGTTTCCAATTCAAAGCTTCCAATAATAAGGCTGAGTATGAGGCCATGATTGCAGGTCTTAATTTGGCAAAAATTATGGAGGCGCAACAGATTATTGTTTTCAGTGATTCTCAATTGATCGTAAACCAAATGATGGGAGTATATGCAGTCAAAGGAGAGTTAATGATCAGATATCATGCAAAGGTGATGGAGTTATTATCAGAATTTGCTGCTATTCAGCTGGTCAGGATACTAAGAATGGAGAATGCAAGAGCAGATGCCTTAGCTCGATTAGCATCAGCTACTCGTACCGAGCTACGACGAACAATCCCAATTGAAGTTTTAGCTGGTCGGAGCATAGATGAAGATCTGACGATGAACTTTATTACCCTTGATTTAGGACCATATTGGATGGATCCTATCAGGGCATATATTGAGGAGGGAGAATTACTAATTGACAAGCTCGCAGCCAAGAAATTGAAGTTTAAAGCTGCTCGGTATGTATTAACTAATGGTATTTTATATAGACGAGGAATTATGGCAGGTTTGCAGAGATGTGTGAAATAGCGTTGCTAAAGCCGTTTATTGAAAATAAACTATTTAAGCAACTCCAAAAAGTTTGTTGAAGAAACTCTTTACTTAAATCAAACTGATTTTGAACACAAGATGTGTTAACAAAATTATATACGAGATTAGGACAAGATTTGATAACAAGTTTTAGTAAACAGTTTAAAATATTTTAAACTCAGCACACAACAGAATGGGACGAGAAGATGTAGAAATATTAATACTCAGGATTTTTAACGTGGTAAAACCTCACCAATGAGGAAACATCCACGACTCCCTATACGGAGTAACACAAAAAAATCCACTAAAACAAATATGTGAGTTACAATCTATTTAACTAACATGCACACAATAACAAATCTATACAAGTTCAGGATTGTACCCTCTGGCGTCCTTAAACTTTTCTGCAGATCTTGATTGTTGATGTAGTCTTCTCAGTTTGTCAACTCTTCCTTTGTTTCATCAGTATACGTCGACTTATGTTCACCAAATCTTATAGCCAACACTTTCAGTGTATGTAGTGTGAAGATGTTTGTGAAAAGTGTTCTATAACACATGCATGAACTCACACACACTTAGATTTACAAACAGTCCTATACAAATTACATATAAAGTCTATATGCAGTGAGTTTGTTATTTTTCTTTCTTACAAAACCAAAAACCTTTTGACCTTTCAATATAACCCAGATTCCACGGAGATCTTGCTTAAGAAATCGGTCAAGACCTTTCTCAATCTCTTTAGAAAATATTTAGGAGATTGAAAACCCTCCAAGTGCGAATCCAACTAGGTCAGGTTCAGTTTTGTAAAAACAGAAACTATAAAACATTTATTGTTGATTTTGAAGTAAAAAAATGTTTTAACAGAAAACAATCAACAATGTTCTTCTCAAGATGAGAAATAAAATGCAACTAAGTGTATTATGACATGAAAAACTTCAGATCTATGATTTCTATTGAATCAGAAACAAGATCTGAGTAGGTGTCTAAGTTGGAAATAAGATTTTATGAACACAAGGTTACAGCAACCCAAGATCACTCAACTCGAACTCTCATAAACTCAAGAAACACTAAAGATGGTGTTTATTTGGTTATGGTGTTTTGGAGAGGTAAGTGGTTTAGGTTGGAGAAGTTTTAGACGAAGTTAGGGTTTCTAACTTGACTCTCTGGTTTCTCTCTCTCTCGTCTCTTTTCTCTCTCTCTCTCTATTCTTTCTCTGAGAATTTTCAAAGTGGGAAAAGCTTTCGAAGGCTGAGATGAGAGTCCTTTAAATAGCAAGAGGAGAAGGTTCCAGACTATCGTTCAAAAACAACGGCTGAGATTGAGTCAAGCTTCTTTGACTTCAATCCAAGGGCTCACAACAGGCGGTGGATTAAACAGGTTGTGATTGGCTTAAAGGTTTACACGGGGATTCACTCAGGCGGCATGCAGGCCATTGATAAGGGTTGATCCAAGGGCTGTAAACATGCGAAGTTTTGTCTCTGTAAAGAAACACAACTCTGGCCAATCAGAGAGCAGCAAGTGTTGGCCATAGAATGAATACAAACGCGCGTCCAAAACTAATTACAAAGCCAACCCTGGAGTCTCTGACGCTTTTGGTTTCTACCCAGAGTAACTTTAGGCCAAAAATCACAACAATACATATTTAGATATTAACCCCAAAACTTTTTAAATCAAGTTTTAATTTAATAAAACCTTAATTAAAATATGTTTAAAATTCCCAAAAAATTAATAAAAATCAAATTGAGGGATTTAAACACACTCACCACATTAATACATATAAAGGTGCAATATGATATGCAAAAAAATAAGTTCTAAGTGTGTGAGTGATGGCTATAGTCTCTGGATCATTACAAGATGAATAAGAGAAGAAGCAAACCAATCTCTGAGGCTCTTTGGTTTCTAGGATGGACACAATTTTGTCACAATTTCCAAACTAGATGAGCTCTTATACAGTCTAGACTCAAATGAGTCAAAAGTATAAGGGCTTCAATCTCCCCCTTTGGAAATATGAGACAAAATCTCCTTTGAGTCATCTAGAACTCGTAGGGCGACAACAAATAAGAAAAACCTATTCCTATAAAAGTTCTATCTACCCAAATCCTAGAAAGCAAAAATTACATAACTCAACTATATACAGTTTAACATACTATTATTACAATAGAGAATGACTGTACAAGAAGAATAGCTGCAAAGAATTACTAAGATCAAGCTGTTTAGTATATGCAGAGATAGACTCAAATTTCTCCCCCATTTTGTCACAAATGGACAAAGGGAAGGAACTTGGAAAATATAACAGGTATTTACTCGACACAAACCATACCAATAGATTTACGTAAAGAAATGAATCTATTATAATCAAGAGGTTTGGTAAATAAATCTGCAAGTTGTAGATCAGTAGGAAGATAATTGATTTCTAATTCCTTGGTTTCAACTAATTCACGAATAAAGTGATGTCTTATTTTAATGTGCTTAGTTCGCGAGTGTTGAACCGGGTTCTTAGAAATATTAATCGCGCTTTGATTATCACAATAGAGATGAAGTGTGGTTTCTTGAATACCATAATCACTTAGCATTTGTTTAAGCCACAATAATTGGGCACAACAGCTACCAGCGGCAATGTATTCAGATTCAGCAGTCGAGAGAGATGTGCAGTTCTGTTTTTTACTACTCCATCCTACCAAGTTATTACCAATATAACAACATGCGCCTGAAGTGCTTTTACTATCATCAGTACAACCAACCCAATCAGCATTAGTGTACCCAATAATAGTGCTCGGTGTGTCATTCGTGTACCAAATTCCTAAATTTAGAGTGCCTTTAACATATTTAATTATCCGTTTAACAGAGTTTAAATGGCTCTCTTTGGGGTTGTTTTGATAGCGCGCACAAACACACACATCATACATGATATCAGGACGCGAGGCAGTCAGATAGAGTAATGTGCCAATCATACTACGATATAAAGTAGGATCTACAGATTTACCATTTTCATCTTTTGACAATTTTTTTGTAGTACTCATAGGCGTTTTAGCACTTTTAGCACTCTCGAGGCCAAATTTCTTAACTATCTCTAATGCGTACTTAGTCTGCGAAAGAAACAATCCATCTGGTTGTTGTTTGACTTGGAGACCTAGGAAGAACTGTAACTCCCCCATAAGGGACATCTGAAATTCCTTACTCATAATTTCAGCAAAAGATTTTACTTCTGAGGTAGAAGTGGATCCAAATATGATATCGTCTACATAGACTTGAGCGATAGTAATGTGTTTGTCAAAATGTTTGACAAATAAGGTTTGGTCATTTCCACCTCTTTTGAAACCTTTATCCAGTAGAAAACTGGACAGGCGCTCATACCAAGCTCTAGGAGCTTGCTTAAGACCATATAAAGCCTTTTTCAACCGAAATACATGATTAGGATAATTAGGGTCAATTAACCCTTTAGGTTGTTCTACATAGGTTTCCTCGGCAAGTATTCAATTAAGGAACGGAGATTTTACATCCATTTGATATAATGTAAAATGCATGTGACAAGCTATAGCAAGAAGCAGACGAACTGATTCTAAACGAGTAACAGGAGCAAACGTCTCGTTAAAATCAATTCCTTCTATTTGGGAATAACCTTGAGCAACTAGTCTAGCTTTATTTCTAATTATCATCCCATTTTCATCAGTTTTATTTTTGAAAATCCAACGAGTACCAATAACCTTTTTGTGATCAGGACGTGGAACAAGATACCATACATCATGAATGACAAATTGTAAAAGTCCATCCTGCATTGCAGAAATCCAGTGAGAGTCATTCAATGCCTCATTTACATTCTTTGGTTCCACAAGAGAAACAAAGTATGCATAAAGTGCATAATTTCTAAGTTGGGATCTTGTACGTACTGGCTCACTAGGGTTACCAACTATGTTGTTTATGGGATGATCTTTAGAAACCCAGTTAGGTACTTCAGGTGACTCAATAGGTAATGAATTATCTATTTCAGAAGAGTCATTTTCTAAAATATTTGACGATTCTTCTTCTATAGTTAATTCACTAGTCTTGCTTTCTATAGTAGTGTCACTAACAATTACATTTATGGATTCCATTAAGGTTTTAGTGCGAAGATTATACACCCGATAAGCTCTACTGTTAGGTGAATATCCTAAGAATATGGCTTTATCTCCCCTGCTCTCAAATTTAGATAAGTGTTCCCTATCTTTGCACACATAGCAGGTACTACCAAAGGTTCTAAGGTACTTAAGATTAGGCTTTTTATTGTACCAAAGTTCATAAGGAGTTTGTTTGGAATTCTTTCTAAGATAGACCCTATTAATAAGATGGCATGCTGTACGAATAGATTCTACCCAAAAATACTTAGGTAAGTTCTTGGCATGGAGCATGACACGTGCCATCTCTTGAAGGGTACGATTCTTTCTCTCAACTATACCATTTTGTTGAGGAGTCTTAGGAGCACTGAACTCATGTTTGTAACCATTATAGTCACAGTATTCTATAATACCAGTGTCTTTGAATTCACCACCTCTATCACTTCGGATTCTATTTACTTGAGTGTCTTTCTCATTTTCAATCCGTAAAAGAATCTTTAAAAAAGTTTGGAAAGTATCGGATTTCTGTTTTAAGAAAGCTACCCAAGTGAATCTGGTGAAGTCATCTACCATAACTAAGATATAACTGTGTCCACAGAGACTAACAGTTTGAGAAGGACCCATTAGGTCCATATGGATGAGTTCTAAGGGATTAGAGGTAAGGATATCTTTAACCCTTTTATGAGGTGCTTTAACAATTTTTCCTTCTTGACAGGGACCACAGACAATGTTATGAATAGGTTTAATTTTTGGTATTCCTCTAACTATTTGTTGAGAGGACAATTTACTCAAATTTTTGTAATTAATGTGACCCATTCTGTTATGCCATATCTCATTGTCATCCATTCTGGCAACATTACAGATTTCAGAACTAGTCATGACAGTATAACAATTGTCAGGAGTCCTGAATCCTGTAATTACGCATTCTCCCTTTTCATTTAAAATCTTGCAATTGTTCTTTGAAAAGGTAACAGTATGGTTTGAGTCACAAAATTGCGAAATGCTGAGTAAATTAGCCTTGAGGCCTTTAACTAAAAGAACGTTTTCAAGAACAGGAAGTCCTTTTTCTTTAAGTGTTCCTTTGCCTATGATCTGGGATGATACTCCATCACCAAAAACAACTTTTCCTCCATCAAAGATGGTTTTATTAAAAAGTTTTGTATCATCACCAGTCATGTGCTTGGAACATCCAGAATCCAAATACCAACCAGAAGATGTAAGTTCAGCTTTTAAGGCAGAAATAACAATATTACACTTCATCTGGGGTACTAGATCATCTTTTCTAACCCAAATTGCTCTGGTTTTCTGTTTGCGCTTGTTTGCTCTCATTTGATAAAATTTGCGAGCACTAGATTTTTGTTGAAAAACATTTTGCGCATGCTTTTGAGTAAATTTAAACACCTGAGCATTTGATTTAGAAAATTTTCTGGGATTCCTTCTAGTAAATGTCCTTTTAGGTTTAGTCTTTCTATTCCTATAGTTGGAGTTTTTGTCTGGTGGCCTGGGAAGGACATAATTGTTACGAATCCTCCTAGAATAGTTAAAGTTTTAATACATGGAAGTATTGTAGATAGGCTTAATCAGTCTCCTAGCATAGCAATCATCGAAAGAATGTCCGTATATATCACAATAGGAGCAATAAAGATTGCTCAGAATGGGGTTTACCTTAGGAAAGTCTCTAAACAAAGGTTTTGAGAAATTTTGAGGCTGAATTTTATTCGTAGGTAGCACAGGTTTGAAAGCAGGTTCAATTTTCCTAATAGGGGGGCAGACATATTTTCCCTTTGGTAAACTTTCATGCTTAGAGCAACTTGCATCTCCAGTGTTAGTGTTTTGATGATCAAACTCAGTTTTTAGAGAATGAAAGTCTGGACATGTTTCAATAGGTCTTTTGCCTCCTGACACAAATTTGATAGGTTCAACAGGTTTTGTTTGTGTCTTCAACTTGGGGCAAAACCCTATACCAGTTCTATCATCAGAATTGGTTTTAGATTCAGCAACAAATCCATCAAAACAGTTTGAATTATTTTCAGATTTTGTAAATTTTTTGAAAACAGTTGCTGTCTTTTCTTTGGTTTGTTCCAATTCTAATAATGTCCCTTTGTATTTTTTCTCCAGAATTTCATTAGCTTCAGTTAAAGTTTTCAGTTTTTCATCAAACACTTTGACTTCACTTTCATGAGACATGCATTGAGTAGTATACTCTTCAGCATTCAGTTTTACCATCAGGCTTAGATCCTCTAGCTTTTTGGTAAGATCTTTCACAATCTTTTCTAGTCTAGTGCTTTTATTTAGAGTTTTAGAATATAGAGTGTGTATATCTGGGAGATCTTCATTGTCTGAGTCACTAAGTGAGGTGTGTGAAGTGACCCCTAAGGTTTCATTTCTTAAACTCACGCACCCATTGACATCAGCAGTAACGATTCCCCTTTGACTCACACACCCCGAGGAAGAAGTATTAATGCTCTCAGTAAGTAAAGCATCTAAACCAGTTAAAGTATGATTCAAAGCAACAGAGCTAGAATTACAAGACTCATCCTCAATATCAAGCACAGGCATATCATCATTATATATGATTTTGGCAAAGAAGGATAAACAAGGATCAAAACCATCAGACGTCTCAGGTTCCTCATTTTCAGAGTCACTTGAGTCATCCCGTGTTTTGCAGATGTTGGCTCTAGAGTGTTTGTTTTGGGTATTTAAATTAACTCTACAGTCTTGAGCAATGTGTCCTAGTTTACCACATCTATAGCATTCAGTCTTCTTGAGGTCTCTGTGAGGTCTTGTGTTGTCCTTGTTCTGTTTGTCATGAGGTTTCTCATGGGAATTGTGATTTGAAGGAGTTGAATAATTAGACTTACCCTGTATATTTGCAATACTGTTTCTAAATTTAACAATTTTCTTAAATTATTTTGACATTAGGGCAATCTGATTATCTAGACTTTCTAAGTCACAGTCCTCATCACAATCATTACTAGGAGTGTTTAACTCAGGCTTAATCATCTTAGAAGTAAAGCTAAGATTGGAATTGGTATGTTTCCTATGAGTGTGGGTCAATTGTTTCTTAAAATCTAATTCCATTTCCACAGTTCTTAATTTACTACTGAGTAATTCAGGAGTGAGATTTATATCACACATTTCCTCAATAGCATATCTTTTATTGTCAAATTTCTGTGGTAATGATCTCAAAATTTTAGACACAATTTCTTGTCTATCATAAGTTATACCATTAGCATGCAGTTTAGTGACAATATCAGTCAGGTTCATATAGAAGTCATCAAAAGACTCAGATTCAGACATGATTAAAGAATTATACTGTTGAATTAACATCTGAGTTTTAGCAGCCTTAACCCTAGAGTCTCCTTCATGGGCAGTAATCAAGGTATCCCATGCTTCCTTAGAAGTGGTACAAGATGAGATTCTCTTGAACTCATGTTCATTTATAGACATAAATATAGCATTCTTTCCTTTATTATTATTGCGAGAAACATGTTTCTCTTCTTGAGTAAACTCACTTAATATTTTCTTAACCCTCTCATTGCTTCCATCAGTGGCTGGTTTAGTAGGATAAGAGTATCCATTTTCAATAATGTCCCAGACATCATCTCCCAAAGTTCCTTGAATGAAAGCAATCATCCTTACTTTCCAGTAAGAAAAATTGGTTCCATCAAAGACTGGAGGTCTGGTCAAGTTACCATATCTTTCATTTTTCTCGTCCATGATTGATTTTGAGAAAACAGTTTCAGAAACTGAGGATCCTTTTGAAAAACGTTCACCAAAAGCTCTGATACCAATTGAAATAGCGTTGCTAAGCCGTTTATTGAAAATAAACTATTTAAGCAACTCCGAAAAGTTTGTTGAAGAAACTCTTTACTTAAATCAAACTGATTTTGAACACAAGATGTGTTAACAAAATTATGTACGAGATTAGGACAAGATTTGATAACAAGTTTTAGTAAACAGTTTAAAATATTTTAAACTCAGCACACAACAGAATGGGATGAGAAGATGTAGAAATATTAATACTCAGGATTTTTAACGTGGTAAAACCTCACCAATGAGGAAACATCCACGACTCCCTCTACGGAGTAACACAAAAAAATCCACTAAAACAAATATGTGAGTTACAATCTATTTAACTAACATGCACACAATAACAAATCTATACAAGTTCAGGATTGTACCCTCTGGCGTCCTTAAACTTTTCTGCAGATCTTGATTGTTGATGTAGTCTTCTCAGTTTGTCAACTCTTCCTTTGTTTCAGCAATATACGTCGACTTATGTTCACCAAATCTTATAGCCAACACTTTCAGTGTATGTAGTGTGAAGATGTTTGTGAAAAGTGTTCTATAACACATGCATGAACTCACACACACTTAGATTTACAAACAGTCCTATACAAATTACATATAAAGTCTATATGCAGTGAGTTTGTTATTTTTCTTTCTTACAAAACCAAAAACCTTTTGACCTTTCAATATAACCCAGATTCCACGGAGATCTTGCTTAAGAAATCGGTCAAGACCTTTCTCAATCTCTTTAGAAAATATTTAGGAGATTGAAAACCCTCCAAGTGCGAATCCAACTAGGTCAGGTTCAATTTTGTAAAAACAGAAACTATAAAACATTTATTGTTGATTTGAAGTAATAAAATGTTTTAATAGAAAACAATCAACAATGTTCTTCTCAAGATGAGAAATAAAATGCAACTAAGGGTGTGTTTGATACCATGGCAAATGGTAGGCAAATGCAAATAAGTTGGCAAATATGGTATTTGCCTACAATTTGGTGTGTTTGATAGCAAAATTTGCCTACAAGCTATTTGCCAATGTACAACACCTCCTATGCATAACATGTTGGCAAATTTTGCTTTGCTATATGGGTGAGAAATAGTTGCCAACAAATTTGCTAACTTCTTAAATGCTTTTAATATTTTAAAAAATAATTTAAAAACTATTTTAAATATTTAAAAAACTGTTATGAATATTTTAAAAACTGTTTTAAATTGAAAATTGTTTTAATGTAAAAACTGTTTTTCCGTAAAAACTGTTTTAATGTAAAAATTTGTTTTCATGTAAAACCTGTTTTAATGTAAAAAATTAAAAAATAAATAAATGTGTAAACTGTTTAATATAAAAAATTGTTTTAATGTAAAAACTGTTTTAATGTAAAAAAATTGCTTAGGTGTAAAAACTGTTTTTCCGTGAAAACTGTTTAATATAAAAAATTGTTTTAATGTAAAAACTGTTTTAATGTAAAAAATTAAAAACTGTTTTAATAAATAATTTGGGGTAAAAAACTTTTTTTATATATAGTTTGTTACTTTTTTAATAAATAAAAACGGGAAGTAAAAAGAAAAGAAAAAACTATTTTTTTATTAAATAAAACGGTTTTAATGTAAAAAATTAAAAATTGTTTTAATGTGAAAACTGTTTTAATATAAAAAATTGTTTTTTCGTAAAAACTGTTTTAATGTAAAAAATTGTTTTTTCGTAAAAACTGTTTAAATGTAAAAACTATTTTAATATAAAAACTGTTTTAATGTAAAAACTGTTTTTAATAAATAATTTTGGGGTTAAAAAACTTTTTTTTATATATAGTTTGTTACTTTTTTAATAAATAAAAACGAGAAGTAAAAAGAAAAGAAAAAATTGTTTTTTTATTAAATAAAATTTGGGACGAAAATAAAAAAAAAAGAAATTTATTATTATATACGATAACATGGACGAAAATGTGTTAATAAAATGTTTTGCCTAAAAAACTTGTATTACCTCATTTGGTGTTTGATAGCCTAATGTGAGAAAAAAATATTTGTCTTGGCAAAATTTTCTTAGGCAAAATTTGCCCTGGCCAACACTTGTGCCCAATTTGTATCAAACGGACCCTAAGTGTATTATGACATGAAAAACTTCAGATCTATGATTTCTATTGAATCAGAAACAAGATCTGAGTAGGTGTCTAAGTTGGAAATAAGATTTTATGAACACAAGGTTACAGCAACCCAAGATCACTCAACTCGAACTCTCATAAACTCAAGAAACACTAAAGATGGTGTTTATTTGGTTATGGTGTTTTGGAGAGGTAAGTGGTTTAGGTTGGAGAAGTTTTAGACGAAGTTAGGGTTTCTAACTTGACTCTCTGGTTTCTCTCTCTCTCTCTTCTCTTTTCTCTCTCTCTCTCTATTCTTTCTCTGAGAATTTTCAAAGTGGCAAAAGCTTTCGAAGGCTGAGATGAGAGTCCTTTAAATAGCAAGAGGAGAAGGTTCCAGACTATCGTTCAAAAACAACGGCTGAGATTGAGTCAAGCTTCTTTGACTTCAATCCAAGGGCTCACAACAGGCGGTGGATTAAACAGGCTGTGATTGGCTTAAAGGTTTACACGGGGATTCACTCAGGCGGCATGCAGGCCATTGATAAGGGTTGATCCAAGGGCTGTAAACATGCGAAGTTTTGTCTCTGTAAAGAAACACAACTCTGGCCAATCAGAGAGCAGCAAGTGTTGGCCATAGAATGAATACAAACGCGCGTCCAAAACTAATTACAAAGCCAACCCTGGAGTCTCTGGCGCTTTTGGTTTCTACCCAGAGTAACTTTAGGCCAAAAATCACAACAATACATATTTAGATATTAACCCCAAAACTTTTTAAATCAAGTTTTAATTTAATAAAACCTTAATTAAAATATGTTTAAAATTCCCAAAAAATTAATAAAAATCAAATTGAGGGATTTAAACACACTCACCACATTAATACACATAAAGGTACAATATGATATGCAAAAAAATAAGTTCTAAGTGTGTGAGTGATGGCTATAGTCTCTGGATCATTACAAGATGAATAAGAGAAGAAGCAAACCAATCTCTGAGGCTCTTTGGTTTCTAGGATGGACACAATTTTGTCACAATTTCCAAACTAGATGAGCTCTTATACAGTCTAGACTCAAATGAGTCAAAAGTATAAGGGCTTCAATGTGTACATCCCTCCGAGGTGAATGAATTGATTGAAGAGATTCATGAAGGGTCCTGTGGAGCTCATGTAGCAAGTCGGACGCTTTTGCAAAGGGTGATGACGCAGGGATACTATTGGCCGACGATGAGGGCTGATTGTATAGCCTATGCCAAGAAATGTGACAAGTGCCAACATTTTTCCTCCATCCGAAGAACTCCACAAGCATTGTTGACACCCATAACTTCCCCTTGGCCATTTGCTATGTGGGGGATAGATTTGGTTGGGCCACTGCCAACGACCAGAGGAAGGTTCAAATACCTCGTCGTCGCAGTGGATTATTTTACTAAGTGGGTAGAAGCTGAGCCTCTCATCGATATGACATACGACAAGGTGTACCAATTTTTTTGGAAGAACATCATTTGTCGATATGGTCTTCCTCATGCTTTCATCACAGACCATGGAACACAATTTGATAACTAGGAGTTCGCTGCCTATTGCCATCAGTCAAATATTTTGAAGGTCCACTCAGCGCCAGGCCATCCTCAAAGTAATGGACAAACTGAAGTGACAAACAGAACGTTGTTGAATGGCTTGAAGAAAATACTGGATGATGCGAAAGCGAATTGGATCAACGAGCTATAATCAGTACTTTGGGCTTACCGAACTACTCCCCGAGTAGCAACAGGAGAATAACCATATATGCTGGCATTTGGAAATGAAGCTGTTATACCTGCCGAGTTGGGCCTCCCAACACACAGGGTACTAAATTTCAATTCCCCTATCAGCGACTTAATGAGAAGATTGGATTTAGACATGCTCGAGGAAGTTAGAGAAGAAGCAGTCAATCGAAATGCTGCTTACCAGCAGCGAACAACTTTGTTTTACAACAAAAGGGTGAAGAAGTGCGACCTGAAAGAAGGAGACTATGTGCTGAAGAAAGTAATTCAAAAGCACAATAAACTGGAGGCAAACTGGCATGGACCATACCGAGTTACAGAAGTTGTTCGACCAGGAACTTACCGAATAGAAACTTTAGAAGGGGAGGAGTTTAAGAATGCATGGAACGCAGAGCACCTACGCAAGTATTATCAGTGATGAATAAAATGAAGATATTCTGCCGAATTCTTTCTTTTTATTGAAAGTTTTTCGGGGAATACTAGTGATACACACTACTCGGGGCAAAACTCGGCAAAGCTCAGAAGACTACTCAATTTTTTTCTCGAAAACGCCGACTAAGGTTGGTCGAGAAACCAATATTCCTCCGGGAAGAAAAAATTTTGTATTCCTCCGGGAAGAAAAACTTTGTATTCCTACGGGAAGTAAAACTATATGTTCCTCGGGAAATAAAAGTATTCCTAAAAATGCCAACTTATGTCGGTTAGGAAGTAAATATATTCTCGAAAATGCCAATTAAGGTTCGTCGGGAGCTATAACTATTCCGAAAATACTAACTATGGTTGGTCGGGGATAGAAACCCACTAACTGTAGTTGGTCGACAAGGAAAATTTATCGACCTTGGTTGGGCGGAAACATTTTATGAAAACGAGAAAGTAATCAAACAACATTTTTGATACTCGTAACTTTTTAATTATTACTGAGTTGGTCGTGAAACAAAACTTGGGTAAATAAGAAATTCACACTACTCGACAATAAGTTGGTCGACAAACAACGCAATATTATTATCTTTTTAACAGATACACATGCACAGATGTAAAGTGTTTTATAATTACAAGACAATGGCAATTAAGATTGCGAACAAAAATGAAATTCTTTCATTAAAACCAAAAATAAATTACATTGATAATGAAATGAAAATTACATTGATTGTGAAATGTATACAAATTTATTACATTAATATTCCTATTCTACTAGTCTTTTCCCCTCTGCTTTTGACACAGGTTCCTCGCCAGCAGGCGGATCATTTAAAGCCAGAGGAGAATTTATAAAGTTGAGATACTTCAACATCCTGACATTCATCACGGATGGTCGATCTAAAGAGGTGCTCGGGACGAGATATCTCGGCATTTGAATGGAGATTGTAGTCACCGAGATATTTAGAAATCAAGCTCCGAGGAATGGCCCGAGCAGGGATCCAACTCATATCCAGTTTGTATGGTGGCACAGGTAAGTCGAGCAGCCCGGGATCATGGTAGTCCCACAGGTAATGATCCTGTTCGAGTTGCAGCACACCTAAGGCATTCAACCAGCCTTGCTTGTAGACCTCATTATTGGCATTCTGGATACGATAGTCCAAATGGTAGAGCGCCTCGTTGTATCCAGCCATCCAGAACTCCCTGGGCTATTTGTGGAACTGATATGTTAGTCTTTCTAGCTGCTCGTGGAGATTTTTAATGAAGATCTCTTTGTTCTCCAAGGTAGACTTTTGCGTGGAGAGCTGCTCTTCCAGGTCTCTGATCTTCTTTGATATTTCAGCCAACGCCTGGTTCTTCACCATTAACTGGAAGGCCTAGTTCTCTAAGGCAGACTGAGTCCTCTGTTCCTCGACAGGAATCCGAGCTGCTCTTGCTCGTCCCCGAGGAGCTCTTGCTCATCCCCGAGAAGAAGAAGAAGGGCCAGCCCTTTTCAAGGTTTCCAACTCGTCCCTCAAGTTGGCGTTCTTGACCTCCAAGAACGAAAATCCCTCATCAGTCACTGGGATCAAGGCTTTTGAAGTGGAAGCTGTAGACTTCAACTGTGACAACTCCCTTTGCAGGTTGTTGTTCTCTTGCTCTAATAATTCGATAATTTGTCTGCACTCCTCCCCTCTCCCCTCAGAGTTCTCTCCCTCACATCGTACCCAGCAAAAAGCTTCTTGTAGCCCTTGTCGGAAATGATTTGCTGGTACTTCTTCTCATACCCCTCATGCAAGAGGGCAGTGGATTATTTGTATTGTTGCTGAAGATCCTCGAGGGTGCCTTGGAGATCCTCGATCATGTCATAATAAGCCACATTATTGGCCACTGCACGATCAAGCAGACACTTCAGATATTGGTATGCTTCAACTGCCTGTTCTGAAGCATCTTGGTCGAGGATGTCGACGACTTGTGCTGCACTCAGGTCTGTGTGACCAGCCTTAAAGTATTCATTACATTATCACAGAAGCTTTGTATCATGGGCAGATAGTAATTCCATCATGGCCAGAAGCTAGAAGAGGAAGAAAAAGCAATAATCAATAAGAAGTACAAGTAGAGTATGAAGAGCTGAAATGACAGTAAGTATAAAAAAAATTCAAATTTTATTATATCATAAAGGTCAGAAGTACAAGGTTCAGAATTACATGTTTAGGATTACATATGACAAAATAAAATAAAATAAAAAGAAACTCGAACAACTCTACACCTTTTTCTTCTCTCCCAAAACCTTATCGGGAGGCTGGGACGAGGAGGTAGGTTGATCGGAGGGAATAGAGAGTTGCTCGGGGAGCACTGGCAGTTGCTCGGAGGAAGTAGTAAGCTCCTGAAGTTCCTCGGTAGCAGGCTGGATGGCTTGGGGATAATCTCCAATCACCATAGAAGACTCTTCGGAGGTAGCTTCATCCTCTTCTTCATCTTCAAGAGTTGGAGGGGGACCAGGGATGTGTCGCTGGAAGAGCTCGGAAGATTCATCAACCTTCATCTCTGAAGAGCTGCGACCCATCGATCTCGGAAGTATTTTAGGATGCCATATTCAACTTGTGACATCATGGCAGCCAACCCCTTGTTCCACCCCTTGTCCCAGCCAGCGCTGAAGGACTTCTTCACAGCCATTTTTCTCTTCAGCTTCTTCGAGGAAAGCTTCTCGGACAGAAGGTTCTCAGCAGTCTTCAGTTTGTTCTCAACCTCCTCCTTCTGCCGACTTACTTCCTGAAGCTGGCCCAACTTTTCCTCAGCAACCTTAAGCTTATCCTCAAGCTCCCCAGCAGTTTTAAGCTTCTCTTCAAGCTCTTTATTTTTCTTCTCCAAAGTATTCACTTTTTTCTCCAACCCTTTGGAGACTTAAACAACTTGAGCTTTCTCCTGCTCGGTGGAGGCAAGCTTGTTCTCCCATATTGCCTTGTCAGTAGCATATTTCTGGCGATAATCCTCTAGAGACTTAATAGCTTCCTCCAGAGCTCCCTCCACACTAGACAAGGAGCATGAAGTTTAATCGCCTCGTCTTTCTTCACAATTAAATTAAAGTAGCTCACCAACTGTAAAAAGAAAATGAAGCAAGTCAGAGACAGGTATAACAAAGAAAAGATGAAAAGTTCAAAATAATGGGACTTACAGAAGAAATATGGCGAGCAGCTAACAAAGTGACCATGTCCCGAGTAAGGTTTTCTTCAGTACCTTGGACCTCGGGAATGATCCAAGACTTTACCGAGCTCATGGAAGAACTAGGGGGAACAAAGGTAGGAACCCCAGTTCCAGTGGTTGGGGGCTGTGAGATGGTTTCAGCCAAATTGACCGAGGAGCTCTTCTTCAGCCTCCTCGGGGGAACAGGAACAGTTTCGACCAAGGAAGAACTCTTGGTCGGTGATATTACAATCACCTCTCCAGGAGCAGCAGACCTGCTCGGAGCCACTTGGAGCTTCTCTACAACCTTCACAACAGCAGCAGCCGAGGAAGGCGCATCAGTTTTCTTTGTCCCTTCTAGGACATCAGTCTTACTCTTTTTGGCCTCTCCAGCAGTAGAGGCAGGTTTCTCGAAGAAAGTGGGAGGTCTTTTTCTCTTCATCCTTTCGCTTAAAGGGACGTGTGATTCAGGCGAGGAACTGGTAGAAGCTGGTACAGGTTCTGCTTCACTTATCACCGGACGAGCAGTGAAAGAAGTGGTGTAGCCCTTGTACTGCAGTAGATATGAAGCTGATCTAATGTGCTCATCAGCAACAGACTGATGCAAACTCTAGATAAGTTTCAAATGTCTTATATTAACATCTGCTTCTTTTGGACACTTTCTTTTGCTATCAACTGCAAATAAATAAACATTGCCATCAGTGACACATTTTATAAAACATAAAGGAAGCATAATTTCAAAATAAATAAAATGAAATAAGAATAACCTATCCCATTGCCATAGGGAGGGCATCTGGGACCCTGATAAACTTCATCTCCCGATAAAGGAGCATATTGCCAATTTTTTATGACAACCCCATGCTCAAAATAGTCCCTATTGGCATCTGGGAGATTGACCACTAAAGCCCTATTTAAAATTCTAGTTTTTAAATAAAAGGTGTTATCACCAACTGCCCATATATAACAAAACATGATTTCTGGAATTCCTATGCGAGTTCCATGGATTTGATTTAACCTATGAACTCCCATTAACTATTCTCCATGTATTGGGGGCTATTCTTGCAGGAACAACGTCAAAATATTGACAAAATTCTAGACATGGAGGATTTGGTGGGAAAGAAAATTCACACTCAGCAATAAAGAGACTGGGGAACCAATGTCCCTCAGCCAAATGGAAATAGTCAGAAGGCTCAGAAAGCTCTTCCAAGACAACCCATGAGGGAATAGAAAAATCAGAGCGAAACTTATCAAGAGATTCAACAGGATAAACCATGATGAATAAAGGAAATGAAGAAGAAGGAAGAAGATCTTATAGAAAAAGAGTGGATCTGTTGACAACGAACGATGGAAGAGATGAATACACAGGAGAGAAAGAGACGATGGAAAACTCGAAGATACAAATTTGAAAAAGTAGAAGATGATGGGATTGTCTGTGACGCTTAAATACCTTGCCTTGGGAAAAGGAAAAAGTAATAATTACAAAAAGAAACGATTACGCTACCGGTGGTTAAAAGAACAAAAAGTACGCGGAGATCGAGGCGGTTATAAAAAATTCAAAAAGCATGATTCTACGAATTGGGAAGGAGAAATAAATACAAAATACTCCTAAATATCAGGAGGACCATTTAAAACTGCCATATTCCGAGAAAGAATGTTCCATACTCCTCAAATTTTGAACTATGAAACATTGGGGGCTTCTGTTGATACCAAATTTAGTCTGCTGACATGGCTCAATTGAGTGAAGACACAGGGCAATCTACGTGGCAACAACAAACACTTCCGAGGAACTCATACGCTCCGAGGAATAAGAACTCTCCGAGGAACTCATACGCTCCGAGGAACAAGAACTCTCCGAGGAACTCTTGAAGTACCGAGAAGCTTAGGCGGTCCGAGCAACTCAAGCGGTCCGAGCTGCACCTCGAACAAAGTATTAATAGCAGGATACCAACAGTTTGACTGTTCATTAAATGCTTATCATTTAGACGCACACGCTAAAGGGGCATTAAATGTATTACCCTTTCATATGTACATCATTTAATGTATTACCCTTTCACATTACAGCCTCAGGGCTATAAATACATTGTACAATCCTCATTGTAAAGGGACCAGAATTTCTTGATAGAACTTATAATCGAGAATTCTCAAACACTCAGCAATAACACAACATTGGACGTGGGCCATTCTTATAAGGCTGAACCACTTTAAAAATTCTTTGTCTCATTTATTTATTTATGATTGAATAATTAGAGATGATTTAATTTTTTACATCAACAATGGTCGTCATCGTCCTCTGGTAGGTGGCTCCTGCATTATTCAATTTGAAAGGCATGACTGTGTACATAAAATTGGCTAAAGGCATTTCGAAAGAAGTCTTCTCTAGGTCGGCCAGATCTATTTTTATCTTATTATATCCCACATAGCCATCCATGAAGCTGTACATCTCATGGCCTGTTATTCATCGATCAGGCTATCAATTGAAGGCTGCGGGAATTCATCCTTCGGGCACGCCCGATTTAGGTCTCTAAAGTCTATGCATATTCTGATTTGGCTCTTGTCCTTCTTTCCCACCGGCACAATGCTAGAGATCCAGATCAGATGTTGGATCAGGACTATGAAACCAGCTGTGAGCAACCTCTGGATCTCTTTTTTAATCTTTAGGTCCAACTCTGTCTTGTACATTTGAGTGGCCTATTTCACCGAAATGGCTGAGGGAAAAACCTTTAACTTATGGCAACTCACCTCCTGGTCTACTCAAGGCATCTCGGTGTACTTCCAAGTGAAGATGTCTTTGAACTCCGATAGAAGCTTCATCAATTCCCCTGAGGAGTTCCCTCCAAGTCCTTCAAGATAAAAATAGGGTTTGGATCCTCGACCTCTCTATCCAAGTCGATATTTTCCACCTCTTGGATCTGCGGTCGAGGGCTATCCCTCATGCATTCTGGTTCTTCTTCTAGTTCCTCCATAAACTCTTATACCCCAGAGTTATCGATTACCAAGCATTGCCCCTGGTTATCCATTAGGAAGCATTCATAGATCGGGTCCGCTTCATCGTCCAGACTCTGGGCTGCCCGCTCATACCTTCATAACTTGTAGATAATTATGTCGCTAGGAAAAACCACCATCTTGCATTGTTGCTCCACTTACTTCTGAAAAGGCCTCTTCCTATGATTCTCATCTACCTTTTTCATTGTTCGTCTGCTAAGAACACACTGCGTTTGGACTTGGTGCTCAATAGGGTCGATGCATGGGGTCATTTGATCACGGAGGTGTCTTGATATACTAGGGGGCCTCATCGCTCCCAGTTCACATTCTTCTTCATAAGTTACAATCATTCGAGCAGGTGCCCGCACCCTCTCTCAAGTTGAAATGATCCTTATCCCCTCGGTGTATTCTGTTACTATGGTTGCTTCTTCTGCCAGATCAATATAGAAAGCTGTGTCCACTATGTGGGCCTCCTCTATTGCAAAAGGTTTATTAGTAGCTCGAATTACCACCTCTTTACCCTTTATATTTTCTTTCGCACATTGATGATAAGTAGAGGGTACCAACCCGTGGTTGTACATCCATACTCTTCCTACTAATAACTGGTATGACAACTCGCAATTCATGATGTTGAATTTAATATGGGAAGGGATGTTCCCCAGCGTGATGCCCACGTTAACATAGCCCACTGAGGTGGAGGATTGATTATCATAACCTGATATTGCCAACGAATGGGGCATTATACTTGTCTTCGATAACCCGATGGAATAAAAGGATCCAACGGGCATTATATTGATGGATGCCCCTCCGTCTAATAAGACTCGTGAGAAAACACAATCATTCACAAACATAGTAACATACAAGGATCTGTTGTGCGGATACCTGATCGCCCTATCAGCCTCCGAGAATTTAACTTTCGAGAGATAAATCCTCACCAGTTTAGCCATAGGTCCCTTCCATTTTAAGTGTGGCGCTATATTTTTCTTCGCGATCTCCAAAATGGCACGTGTGACTTCCAATCAGGAATCTTCAGGCAGACCAACTTGATCAAAGAACCAATTAAACTTTGGCGAGCGAGCCACAGCGGACCATTCGATCCATAGATCTGTTCGATCATCTTCTAGCTCGTAAACTTCTTCCATGTCTCTATATGCGGCCTTATCGTATGCTATCACTACATTAACTTCTTCTAGAGAACAGTCTCCCAAATGCCTGATGAGTCCCTCAACGAGATCGTATACTTCTTCCCCTTGGTCTTCTGCACTCTCAATCCTGCCATCCAAATGGAGTTGAGCCAATTCGAAGGTGCATTCTTCTAAAGGCCCATCGAAGCCATCATCAGTAGATTCTTCGATGTCATTTCCTTCGAGCCACTGTCCCGTCGTCAATTGCTCATCCTCCTCATCAAAAGCGCTATCCATATGGGCCCCATGAGGTAGCATAGGGTTATTATTTACATTAGTTTGTGGCAATACGATTTCCCCATTCTTTACATGATGGTCAATTAACCTCCTGAGTGAGAAACACACTTTGGTAGGATGATTTACCCTGTTATATAGTCTGCAATAATGAGGCTTTTCTCTGTCTTTTCGCGTGAATGGTGCAGTGTGGACGTTAACTTGCATGCATACATTAGCGTGGACCATGAGATTATAAATGTTCAAGGCATGTTCCACCGTGCAAGGTAGCTAGGGGGGATCCTCTTCATCTTCGAACTTTCTCTTAGTGTCTCTACCCATTCTACCTCCTCGACCGCCATTATTATCTTTTTTACTCCCCTCAATCGCGTAATTGATCTTTGAGGGTATTCCCCTCCCCGAGGTGACTGTTGGCTTCATCAGCAAGCTTAGCAAAACAAGGGGGGGGGGTACTATAGGTTTTACCATTAAGGAAATATTCCTTATTGCTTTTAAAAATGCTGTAAATGTACCTTCTCTTGTTTCGTTAATCAGGTGACATATATACTCGGGCAGCAAGCCCTCTGCACATACTTATAAAAGTTTGTCTTATCACGTCTTCTCTCTCATATCCAGGGAGCGTTCACGGAACCTCCTAATATAGGCTATGAAATTCTCTCCCGGCTTTTGTTTCTCATGCGCGATCTGGGCGAGTGTGAACTCATCCTCAGCCAAAAAGATATTTTGTACAAACAAAACATGCAACTCTTCCTAAGATCATACACTACCTGGGGCTAGGTGGGAATACCACGTATAGGCTTTCTCCGTCAGGGATTTTGAAAACTCCCTTAGCCTTAACCTCTTATCATTGCAATGGGCCCCCGGACTCTCAATGAACCTCTTTACGTGGTCCTTGGGGTTAGCATCTTTCCCCGTGTTCTTTTTGAAAATTTGAGGAATATAACCCACTGGGTAGGGTTCATTATTATACGCCTCTGGGTAGGGAGTATGGAAGTCATCGTACATCGATGAACTGTCTCCTTTAGACACAGCTATAAACTTTAGCAACTCTTTCTTCATATCCTCCAAGCTGGTTGGCGAGGGGCTGGCTAGCTGCGCACTTATTGTCACCGGGGTCGTTGCGGTTGGTACATTTGCTCCTTGGCCTAATGTTATAGCTGGAGATGCTAAAGTTACTCCTCCATTCAGCAGTGTCGGGCCCGTTATCACGGGTGGGACCATGGTAGGACACACATCGCCTGAGGGTGGTGAAACAATGGGGAAGGCATTATTAGAAGAAGGCGTTTTCCACCCCTCCTGTAATAGTTGGAGCCAGTATGGCCGCTGGCGGTGTAGTAAAGGAATTTGTTCCCATGGGAGCCCCCAATATTACTTAGGCTTTCGAAGTTTTGATGAACTCCGCGAATAAACCAATCAGCCCCTTCATTTTGTGCCTGCCCTATTCCTCCTTGCGTGGCCATCGTCTCCATCACTTCAACATCGGGCGCTCTAGGCTCCGTCCTTAATGTTCTCGCCCCCTCAAGCAGTGTAGCGTTGTTTTCCTCTTCTTCACCCTGTATGGCGTCGAAGTCAATGACTCTAATGGTGTTATCCTCTGGCATCTTTTCAAAAGAGAATACGTCCCCAATGGAGTCACCAAATGTATGATATGGGTTCTTCAAATACAGTTAGTATTAAGTGAGGCATAACCCCTTTTCAAGATCGGGATTAACATCATTAAGTACGCAATATAGACAGTAGCCACAGGTAAATCAGAGACAAAGAGATTCAGTATTCAGGCTTACATTAAAGAGCATATTAACATAGGAGACATATGGCAAGCACAATAAATGAATAGGACCAGCAGGTGACGTGGTCCGAGGGAGAAAGAACGTGCACTCCAAGCACAATAAAGGCAAGGCAGGAACTTCAAGCTCAGTTAATGCCCAATGATGGGTGTATTAAATGTGTATGGGAGTTAATGCTCTCGCAAGAGTTTTTCGGTATAAGGAAATTTGGGTAGCAATTTTGGGCTCAGGATGCTCTCTCTTTTGATTTATTTGTCTGGTATATTTATATGGGGGCGAGGCTACTCGAGACAGCCTACATTCGATCCGTCTGATTGGGTTCATTAAATGTACAAGATATTTCATTCAATGCATAGGATCCCATAGTTTTGGCAAAAAATCGTTCTATTAGCTTGAAATATTGTGTGTATATAATGAGGGATATGACTCGTCATCTTGAGGCTTACTCTAGGATGGCTAGGTGGTCAGGTTTGGTGAATTAGACCTTCCATCCAAAGGATAAAGCCACTTGAGTGCTACATTATTGAGTCCTTAAATGTGAGACGTTATGACATCAGAAAGTAGTTCAAACAGTGACTATTATTTGGTCACACCAATTAGGCGGCCTGGTACCCAAGGTACCTTGAGGGGTCAAGTATTGAGAGAGATCAGGTACCTCGAGGAGGTTCACTTGAATAGGTAAGCAATGAGTAGTATCGAGTGATATTTTTCCTAGATAAAGTTTTGTCCAAGTGTACCAAGAGGGTTGGTAATAATTCCCAACGTTGCCTTGTTCTCAATCCTCCAAACCATGTGCCTGCAAAGTTCCCAAGTGGAGGTTTCTTAATAGAGCATGAAAGCTCTCCCATGCCCTTCCAGGCATGGTTCCTCATGGGTACCAAACAACCTCACTCGACATGTATATTCATAAGATAAAATACATAATACAACATTCTATTTCTTATTACAAACTTTTGTCATCCAGGTGACTTTGTTCTGCGAAGTGGGTCCTTCGAGTCGCTTGTTATGAAGAATCTTCGAAGGGGTACATCGATCCACTTACTGTGAAGGATCTTCGAAGTGAGTTTGTGTAATATCTTTCCTTCTCCTTCTTTGTGAACAACTGATCTTCTTAACCAAGTTAACCTCTCATTTGGGGGGGACACCCCCTTACACTTTCAATCAAGTATCAAACATGGAGCATTGGGGGCTTTGGTTGTATGTAAAAATTACTCTTCTACGTAGTCCAATTATGAATGTACACCTGTCCTCCTATGTGGTCAACGATCCACCTTGATCGGCTTCAACGACTCTTAGTCGACTGGAATGACGACTAACTCCAAAAGGCCAACCAACATGAGTACCAATAGTTATTTGGATGGGATGTCAACCAACACTTAATTCTAAGAGTTTCATTTATTGTACATAGATGTAAAAACCTGACAATATAAAGGTGCTTCATCTATAGGATTTTACACCCATATAAATATGAACTACTCCCTTAGCTCAAGGGATAACTCGAATCACCAATATGCACACCGTACTGAGCTATATTAAACCCTACTGAATAAACCCAATAGTGGATGTAGACTATTTTACAGTTGAACCACTATAATGATCTCTTCTCTTATGTGTGTGATTTGACTTGCTTACTTTATGTATAAGTGATTATAAATCTGGATTTAGTCCATTTTTAGACATCAACAACTCATATTTTTAATAAGTTGTTTATTAACATGACATAGTCCAACATGCCACATATTAAAAAACAAGCAATAAAAATAGAAGGGGAAATTTCATTAATAACATTAATGTCCAATTTAAACATTCCAACGGTGGCATAAGCTTTGCCTACAAAAATCCCATTTTTGATCAAATTAAATATTTTTTTCCTGATGGGGTGAATGAAATCAATTTTGCTGAGAAGTTAATCAAAAATCAAGTTCTTCCATATCTCGGGAGTGTGAAACACTTTCTTAAGGACCACAGTTTTTTCATAAGTGAACTTTAATTTTTCATCTCCAGTACCAATAACCTTAGTGGAGTGGGAGTCACTCAGAAACACCCTCTTGTCTTCAGCATCATAATAAGTCTTAAATAAGTTATGATCATTGCAAATATAGTGAGAAGAACCAGTATCAACCCACCACTCATCAACCCCGCTAATCATATTCATTTTCAAATTCATAGCACATAAGTTCTCTTCGATTAGGTTCGCTTAAGGAGCACGACGGGTCACATTTCAGCAGTTGCATGCCATATGTCTAGGCTTGTTATACTTAAAGTAGAAAAAATTCCCGGTGTTAGTAGTCTGTCCATTTCCAGTAAGGCGGTTCTTATTCTGATTTTGATTCAGTTTAAAATTTTGGCTACCGTGTTTTTTATAATATTTCATATTTTTTTTTTCATTCGGTTTCAAAGCAACTAGAGTGCGGTTCTTGTTATAATTCTTGTTATTAAACACAACGAGAACTTCATCCTTATAATCTTGTTTTTCGTCTTCCTCCTCAATTCTCAAACGCTTGTTTAATCTTTCAAGTGAAAATTCTTTCGATTTATACCTTAAAATCTTTTTGACCTGGTGACAATTTGTCAATAATGACAACAACCTAAAATTACTCGTTTAAATCCGTACCTTCAGAAATAATTTCGTATGATTTTTTTTTGTAAGTTATAGGTTTCAGAAACTATAGATTTTTCATCCATCATTTGAAATTTTAAATAACGTTTGACATCATGTTTCTTAGTACCCATCTCCTCAGTATCGTATTTGTCGTTAAAGCCTCCCAAACATCTTTGACAATTTTGCAATTGGTATAATAATCGTAAAGATCGTCGCTTGGGCCATTCAAAATATAATTTTTTCAAAGAAAATAATTTCCATTCCAAGTACGTATGGCCTTGTGTTCATCAACAGTAGGGGGTTAGCCACAATAGATTTGTCTAATTAAATAACAAATGCATTTTTTTTAGTGATTAGGTAAACAAGTATTTTTCGTCTCCACCTTTTAAAATGCAGACCCTCAAATTTGAAAGGTTTATTTAAGGTAGCAGAAGTAATTTCGTTCGCCATGGAAGAATCGAACGCCTTAATGTTGTTGCAGAAATTAAAATAAGGAATGAAATTACCCAATACGAAAATCCAGAAAATAAAAATAGGTGAGACATGGAATAGGTCGTGCTCCTTAAGGTGTTTTGCGGCTCTGTCTAGAATTATGCTGCAGTCCAATAAATGTCCGTCACTCCAAGACAAAACGGTCTCCATATAACCTGGAATTGTCGTAGTACAATGAATAATTCATACTAATCACCCATTCTTAATTAATTGCTCAATTCGTAAAATATTATTTGTGGGGAACAAATAATTTCGGCAGAAAAATTTAGTAGAGATAATATTTCTAGAGGATATAACTATGTTATTTTTTTCTATGTCAAAAACAATAGACAAAAGGCCTTATTTAAAGAGGAAAAATGTTGAAAGTTTATTTGTGAGTGATGGTGATAGAGAAAATAGGGAGAAGTGGAGAAGTGGGTGAACAAAGTCTCCCACGTTTTTAAAACACAAAAAAAAGAAGAATTTCAAGAGCCAAAAAATAAATTATTTCCATTCAGATTTCTTATTTAAAAAATAATTAATTTTTAAAAAAAATCACAATGAGCCCACGTTAAGGATCAGACACAAGCCAAATCAGACCGACTGTGACACATGCGCATGTGATCGTCCGATACAAAATTTCTCCACCTAACACATACAAAAATTTAATATTAAAAAAGTTGTACTTTAGCTTGAAATTAATTGTAAGTATACTTTTCCAATTTTTTTCATCATCTCTCGTATGGGACATTTCAAAAAGGCTCTTGAGCATTTTTTTTGTTTTAATCCTTTCGTTCTTTAAAACTCAAAAGACTAAAAAAAAGAATAAATTTAGAAAGACCCAGAAAAAAATCCATTTCGTAAATTCAGTGCATTAAAAGCTTATACCTTATTGTTGCGGGTCCCGTCAGGGCATCAAAATGTGCATTAAAAATTTGTACTCATTTTTGTCTTATGCACTGAATTTACGAAGTGAGTTTTTTTTCTGGATCCCCCCAGTGCTTCTCAAAAAAAAATTCTTTTTCAAAGTTTCTATACAAGATCCAACGCTTTCTAAACACAACAGACATATTAAAGGCGGTTGTGGTGACGGCATTACTCGTTGGCCTGAGTATGTCATTCTGATATATATTTAATTGGTGAAGAAAACATGTGTTTTCTTGATTGAGATGAAAACAAAAGCAAAAGAGATATAAGAATGGGACACTGGGTTTGGTTATTGTGTTAATTTGGGGTTAGGTACTCACAAGTCGTCACTTGGTGGCCAGTTAAGACACAAACAAAATAAATAATTTAATTAAAGTGATCTAAGTGATTCTTATGTTCTGGTATGGTTTTGTCTTTCCTATATTTTTATCTGAAAATTATGTTAGTTCATTAAACTACCAAATCTTGTACAGTCAAATTTTTTTTAATACATAATAAGTAGACTTTCGATCACGTCAAAAATACATGGTAATATGATAAAAAAAAATTAGCCAAAACAGTAGAAGCATCAACTTTTGGGAGCCTGACTTAGAAAAGATAAATAAGATAAAACAGAAATAATATAAAGGAGAGAAATTAAAATCCAAAGCTCTCCGAAAATGAAAAGAAAAAAAAAATTAATTCAAGAATTAGGTACAAACAAGGTACAAAAAGTAGTAATAATTGGGACGGGTTCGGTAAACCTTCCCTAATAATGTAATTTTTTTAGACTTGACAAGACGATAAAAGCCATTCTCAATAATAATATTAGAAGAGAAAACAATTAATAAAAATAGTTATACTTAGTGCATAAGACTTTCACTTAATTACGGGATGTATTCCAAGTCGTAATAATTATTTTTTGTGTAACCCTGTCTCCACCCAACATTTGGAACTCGTTAACCATAAGAACAAATCCAAATCGGTGTCCGTTGTTTTACTTGGGTGAATTTTTTTTTTACACTAATGGTTTGTTTTACAAAATTTGTAATTGATTGGATAGATTTTGATTCTCATTCATATATACAAGCGAATGGAATCAAACCGATACCCTTCTTTCATTTATGTTCCTTGTTCTATATAAGTGTTTGTAAGTTTTTTTTTTTTTTGCAAGTAAAAAGAAAGCTTTGTTTATATTATAGTTATTTTACAAGTAATGTTTCTTGCTACATATGTGAGAGTTGCTATATTACAAACATCACGATAAAAAAACGGAAATAAAAAATACAGAATTTGTACATAACTCTGATTATAAAACAAACTCGATACCGATACAGCAGGAAGAGCATTCGCACCGGCATTAACTTTCCGGAAACACAAATAGAGAGTCACATGGTGGAATATGTAGAAACTATCATGAATGTTCTGGATTAGACCCATATGAGCTGGAGTCTCGATTGTTTTTTTGTAAATCATGTAAATTTTCTTGGAATTATATTTGTTTAACATCTGCTTTATACTTTGTTTACTCTTATAAGTTTCTTTTTTGAATGTTCTAGGAAACATCTACGAGTTGCTTATCATTTTCACCTTTGTTATACTAGTCAAATATAAACAACGTGAAATTCTTTTATGACACTTAAATGGCATGAATTAAACGTAAAAAGTGAAAAATTGTTAGATCTTTTCTTTTATATATCTTAAAAAAACGATTCGCATGTCATTTTTGTCTTTGTTATATTAATCCAATATAAACAACGTGATATTCTTTCATGACTAGTATATGGCATAAATTAAACACAAGTAATGACAAAAAATGAAGCTAAATAACAAAACGAACAAACTTAAAAATCAATTAGTTATGTTGGTTCAGTTATAACTAGATTCAGTTATATTTTGGCTTCAAATATGTAGAACCAACTTATAAGACTATATTTATAAAATAATTATATGAGTCCCAAATATATTTTCAAATCATCCAACAAATGATGTCACATTGCAATAAATTGTGTACACTGTCATGTAATAATGACAGAGTATAATACTTTTGTTACGCTAGAGCAAGACTATCTCTAGCGACCAAGATGATAAAACTCACTCGAGAATTTTATCAAACACTTGGTGTGCGGAAAACATCCAAGACCTTGTTTCCAAAATGAACTAGTGTGCAAACTCCCAATCAATTCAACCAAGCATCAATGAAGAGACACTAAGAACATACAAGCAATCATCAAAGCAAAATAACAACGATATACCGTGGTTCACCCAAATTTGGGCTACATCCACCAAGGAGGATTTCTTCTTTCTATAAATAAATGGAGGAACCCAAAGGTTATACACACACACAATTTATCTCTCTTAGAAAGTCACTCACAACCTCACAAGAAATCACCCCTCAAATTAGCTCTCTATCTCTCTTTGCCTTTGATTAGCTCTCAAATATGCCTACTCTTGTCCTCTCCCAAAACCTAGAAATAACACTTGTATTTATAGATTTGAGCCAATGGCAAATTTATAAATAAACCAAAACTGAAAACATAGGAGAGCCAAAACCAACAAACTCCACCTTGGCGATCATGACGATCCAACCAATCTCTAGAATGCTGAAATTGAACCCGCTTGAAGACTGTCCCACCATTTACCAAGCTAATGTGATTCCCCCAGGCAATCCTCATGATCTAACTGAACTCGAAATGCACATATCAAATTCGCTCGATGATCATCCCGACATCTAACAAGCCAATACTCTCCACCCGACGCTAAGCCACCTCAAACTTCAACCATGAAGTGAGATATCGCAAGTCTTCACTCCAAGTCTCCAAACGACTCCACTCGCCGAGGAACCAAGTTCTGAACTAAGTTTTAAACTCTCCATCTTATGCATCTGAATGCTTCCCATGCAACCATACGGTGAATCTCACTCATGTAACCTGGTGAGTACACCCCCACACAATACATATAGCATACACCCTCTTTACACGAAACATTCAAACACATCAACACCATATTCCACCATGAGAAATAACCACGGATGAGAGGGAAAATTCCTCACCTCTCATACCCTCCAAATCTCACCCTCGAAAGATGTACCAAGTCTTTGTCATGAAAAACTCCCGTTTGCCAATGCTCGCAAATAATCACCCATCGGCCTTCCTTGAACTACCTACACACATCTCGAATCCATCACAGTCCTACACCTCCTCGATTCCAATCGGTCAATGCATGTGTGCAACTAAACAGAGTCAACATGGGGACTTCGATCCATCCCCTCCACTAGTAGGTATTATCTCATCACTACCGTCTAGTCTCAAAAAGCTAGCACCCAATGTCTTCGCTTTGTTCACAAACGAGACATGCCTTGAACGCTCGATCACTTGTGCAGACTGCTTCCCCGTCTTCCTCGAAGTCTGATTTAGATGATACAACCCCTCTCTCTCCTCTCCCTCCCTAGGACCATACAACCGCGTGTGACTTTCAAGACTCCACCCGCCACGGACACCCGACAACCCTTGGAATCCAAACGGCTAATGGATATCAAATTCTTTCACAACTTTGGGACATAAAGTGAAAATTATCGCATATACTGAATTTAAGATTAAAACAAGAGTAAGTAATGTCGGTCTAATAAAGTAGTTCAATTGACAAGAGGATTATATAGCTGGACAATTTTTACTGATAGATGAGCCTACATAAGTCCAACCTGAAAATTCTTTGATCAAATAGCTAAATAATTTACCTATAAACATTGATTATAATATTATTTGCGTAACTTGAGGGGGCCATTCGTAAAGTGTGTTTTTAAGGGCACTATAAAAAATGTTTCAAAATATCACAAGATATTTTTTACATTTTTTTGTTAAGGACCACCACATAGTATATGTATATATATGTAGTTTTTACTTCCTCTCAATCATTCTTCCAAAATATTTTCCCTCTCAATACAACTTTCTCTCAACCATTCTCACTAAAAACTCTACATAAACTTCTCATTTAAATATTATACAAACTTCACCAACAAATTACCATATTAATTATTGAAACAACATAATAACTACGGTTTTCAGTCATTGAAGTTACCATACTGAAGTTACAACAATTAATTAAGGTGTTAACAATTATTGTGACAACTCTAAAACTAATGAACATTATCAAAATATTATGTTTGAGGTAATTTTTGCTGCACAAATACGTTTATTTTTTTTAACCCTAGAAAAAATTAAACCCAAAAATGGAACTTTACAGTGGTTCGGTATCGGACCCCCGTAGAAGATGATAATTTTCGTGATGAGTATCTCGAATCAAAGTTAAATTTCTTTTGAAGAAAAATTATCATTCAGGATGATTATGCCGAATGGAATGCATATATTCAGGATGATTTTGCCGAATGGAATGCATATATTTAGGTTGATTATGCCGAATTAAATGCATATATTTGGGGTCATTATGTCGAATTAAATATATATAAATATATATATATATATATATATATATATATATATATATATATATATATATATATATATATATATATATATATATATATATATATATATATATATATTATTTGGGGTAATTATACCGAACGAAATGCATATATCCATGGTAATTATGCTGAATTAAACACATATACTCGGGGTAATTATACCCAATGATGTTTGAATCCAATTTTCGTACCATATTTTGTTCGGGGCAAACATGACAAAATTTGGGCCTTTACTCGGGGTCAGAAAATCGAACCACTGGGTTATTAGCTAGGATTTTGTACACTAGGGTTTATTGATTATGTCGTGTTTTCTCAACATACGATGGGTATTATACGTTATGTGCACCAAAACATAATACACACAACCAACACGTAAGCCAATACTTTGCCCTAATTTAATTATGATGTTAAGTGGGTCCTAAAAATGTCTGGTCTTTATTTAATTTTTTTCGGGTAAACTATAGCAGACCCCGATCACTTAAAATGTATCTTTAATCGTAAACAAATGTGAAACTTTTTAGATTTCTAATGCTCATTATAGTTTATAAGGTTTTATTGTAGTTTCGAAAGTCTAAATTTAACATGTGAATAAAATATGAATTTGGAGTGTGAAATTTAAATCTAAACAAAATGTATAATTTTTAATTTTGGATTTGTCATTCAAATTCAAATATATACCTCTTAACCATTCATAGATAAATATACGTGTAAATCACTTAATTTGTTTTAAGCACAAACACTATTTTGTACTTTTTAAGTTTAAGTGGTTAAAATTCAGATTTAAGAGCTAAAAATAAAGGACCTCTTAATGTGAATGTGATATTTATCTGTATTAAACATTTGAATGCTAGGCCTATATTTTGCTGGACTTGTCAATGGGTCGTGTGATATCGTGTATGTGTCAAAATGCCTACACTCGTATAAAACCCGTTAACAAAACGGTTCCAAAGAACAAACAAAAAATCGAACCATTACTTTTAATGGATCACACGAACCAAACCATTAAAACCCATTAAGTAGGTAAAATTCTCCATCAAAATGAAATATAATTAATTCTTATATATGAAATTCCAAATATTAATTGTAATCCGAACAACAAAATGTTCATTATCCAAAGTTACAAATATTACACAATGCATTAAATATAATTTATATTCAAAGAGTCAGAGTAGTGTGAACATGTTTTAATAAATGGAAAGAGGTCTACCCTGTTGTATGAAAATTACCAAATTCGAACTATTATCTCAACGGGTCTATGTTGGCCCGATATTGACCCGAACTGAATAAATCTTAACTCATTATTTTATAATTTCATCTCGTTTTATGTCATGCTATTGTAATATCCCGCGATTTTTGGACTAATGATTTAATTAATTTGAGAGAAATAATATTCATTTAAGTTGGATAAAATTTAAATTGACAATTGAGGTCAAAATTTGAGGATGTTAGAAAGTATTTCGAATGACGATTTTGACTGTGTGATTGATCCCGGAAGGGTCAGGATAGTCGAAATGATTGTACCTGGGTCTTATTTGGGTTCCCGAATATTCTTAGGTTCGTTTGACTCGAATTGGAGTAACCGAGTCATTTAAAGTGTGTATTATCATTTAAAGTTGGGAATCTTGGATTTAAGTCTTAAAAATCCAACAGGAGATAACAATCTCATTTGAGAGAAAGAGAAAGCCCTAGAGAGAGAGATAAGAGGAAACGAAGAAGAGAAAGAAGAAAAGCTTGGGAATTCCGGCTATTACGCGATTTCGAGGAAGATTCAGAATCTACAACTTCGAGGCAAGTGATTAAACTTGCTAAATAATTCTTGTACATCATTTATTTCATAATTTGTGGATTTAAATTATGGATTTGGGGTTTAAAATGTCAAAACCTAGATTTGGGGGTAAATCTTGCATTTGAGGTGTGGGTGTATCTGGATTTAAGGTTTTAAAACTTGTTGGGTAGAAATATATTGAGTTTTGATATTAGATGTATGTTTGGGTTGAAGAGAAATGGTTAGGAGATGATAAATACGATTTTTGGGAAATTTTGGCTTTTGAAGAAAATAGCCATTTTCATAGCTTCTGAACAAGCCAAATCGATTCTGCCCCCTTTTCGAATTGATTCGAAATGTTGCAGGAGTCCAGGTTTGAATGACCGAATCGATTTGGACCCAAAGCCGAATCGATTCGGCCTAAGACAGGTTCCCAAGTCCTTTGGACCGAATCAATTCGCATTAGGGGGTAAATCGATTCGCAGGGCTGAATCGATTTGGATTGGGCCCGAATCGATTCAGAAACACGGTTGTTTTTATGAGGTTTTTCTAGAGTGAGTTTAGCTCCGTTTCGTTTGGGTCTATCGATTGGTAACCTTCACATAAGTTATGAGAAGTATGTTTTGGAGACGTTTAGGGAGTTTCCTTTATGAGTAAATGATGGGGTCGTCTTGAGTCATTTTGAGAGAAACTAAATTCGAGGATTATCTAATAGCCTAGTGGGAAATCCCACTATCATCGAGTTTTCTATTGGGAAATAGTTATGGGTGTCTAAGAGAGAGGTGTGACACCCGCCTAATTAAATACCGGGTGATCATTCCTTTATTAAATTAAAATCAAGATGAACGGTTGGTTCATTCTTGGCATCACTGTCGTAAATAAAATTTCCAATTTATACATCCTAATTAATTAAGCTAAGTGTCAAAATAATTTTTTTTAAACCTTATTTCTATTTTATTTAATCCCATTAAGAAAACCTTCTCAATGATTAACAGTTAAGAATCGTATAAATGTTAAAGATGGAAATTAACACACAAGAATTTAACCATTCAGATAAATAAACACCAAGTTTAAAAGCTACAAATAAAATCATACCGACACAAATTACATCCCAAAGAGTACCAAATACCGAAAATAAATAAACATAAATCTTTGAAAAATCCAACTGCATAGGGAAACGGACGACACTGCCCTAACTAATCAGAACTAAAATAAGAATGGAGTCAACAACAAGGTCGTCTAAGCAATGGCCTACAACTCCCACATAAGCTGCAGCGCGTCCGTTCCAAGGAATCTAAGCATGACGCCCCTATGGTTGGGCAGCTATAATATATATATATATATATATATATATATATATATATATATATATATATATATATATATACAAGAGAAAAGAAATAACAACAAACGAGTCAGAGCCCGAGTGTAAAACAGTTTAAAAATAGTTTAACAAGTATATAAAATGCTTACCGGCTAATGAAACATCCATGTTAGTATGCGACACTCTCTTGAGAAATTCTCACCTCTCATCTAGTGTGCACACCTACCGTACTATTAATCTCCAAAGTTTATTTTAACTTAACTTTTTCATAAGTTTTTATTCCGATAAATACTATGGCTAAGATAATTAACTTTTGACAATTAAGCTCGCTCATATTTCTTATGTTATTTAAAATAACCCAGTGATGTCACAAAATTCCCAAACACTTATAATAAAGTTGGAGTATTTATTCATTATTTAACTACCTGTGACACCCCGCCTAATTAAATACCGGGCGATCACTCCTTTATTAAATTAAATCAAGGTAAACAGTTGGTTCATTCTCAGCATCACTGTCGGTAAAAACAATTTTTCCAATTTAACACCCTAAATAATTAAGCTAAGTGTCAAAACCATTTTCATACATACTTTCCAAATTTATTTAAAGAAAAATCATTTATTTTATTAACAACATTCAATAAGTAAGAATCACACCACAAATAAATATCTGCAACATAGTCCAATTAATAGAATACATTCGTCAATCGAATGTCAACATGCGAAATATAAAGTAACACAATCGAACTGAATAAAACCCATAGTGACAATACTAGAAATAACTGGAAATACAAATGTCCCAATAACAATGAAATAATAGAAAGGGCGACACATGCCCAATAAATGAGAATGCTAAAAGTGGAGTCAATAAAGGAAGCCGTCTACGCAAGTGACCTGCAACTCCCACCTAAGCTGCAGCACGTTCCTTTCAAGGGATCCTAAGCAAGACGCCCCTGTGGCTGGGCACTTGAATTACATACATATATATACAAGAGAGAGAGAGAGAAAAAAACGGGTCAGAGCCCGAAAGTGTGTTTGATTTTAAAATACGTTTAGCAAGTATTTAAATTGATACAGGCCAATGCAACAACATATTAGAGCGTCACTCTCTTGAGAAATACTCACCTCTCTTCTAATGTGCACACCTATCGCACTAACCTTCCCACGGGTTTATCTTATCATTTTATAATATTAACCTTCCCAATAATTTAGCGTATCTTAACTTATTCATAAGATTTCAAAACCGAACAATATTATTGTTTAAAAAGATACTTCCAATTTGCATCACAACTCTCGTTTTAGCTTTATTAATTTAAAAAGTTTCCCAGTGTCATATTATACTTTCACAAAACAAGTATTTACTATTTGAGTCATCAACCATGTCCTACTTATCAAATCACAGTAGGCAGTTTCAATTTCCAAATCTTATATATATATTAACTACTCGTATAATATATATATATATATATATATATATATATATATATAACAACACCCCACATAAAACTATGGTGCGTGCATACTTCCACTATCCAAACCCCATACCACTGATATCAAGGGGAATACAAGTTCGGAATCACTCTCGAACTGTATTAACACATACACAAACAATATCGAGGCGAAGCATAGATTCCAAGTCTCTAAGAGGATGGCACATACTCGCGTCTCTTAGGACCGTCTGAACTATCGATTCGATAGCCTGCACCAAGGATATCTATCTTCTAGGTTACAAGTCAATATCCCCCATAAAGGTCCCATCGAGATAAGACTGTCCCAGCGCGGTAACCTCAAGGATAGCAAGTAGCGCGGTATGTTTTTCACATGTATATAATATATGTACACACAATCATATAAATATACCACTTTTATCACATTAATATAAGTTCCTCTCGTCACCCATAATTACAAAATTTACTCTTAAATTCACATTATTAGTATTACGTATAAGGTTTCATCTCTAACCTTAAATCGAAGGGTTTTCTCACTTAATACGCGACATTCGTTAACTCTATCCTTCCAAGTAGGAAAATTCAGTAGGTATACCTCTATTTCCTATCGTAGCTATTCACCGCATTCTCTCACTTGAAATACGTAGTTTCATAGTTCATTATATAATTATCCCCAAAACAAGATTCTCGTCTTATAATAAAGTTCCCAACACTTATTCAAATGTCCTACTGGTCTTTCCTATCTCCCAAAACATTTCATTAAGAATACCCAAGAATTATTTCACGATAAATTCAATTTAAATAAGTAAACAAGGAAATAAGAGTCTTCCAGGAGGGGTCGATCGATCGAGGTCTGGGGCTTGATCGATCGAACCTTCGATCGATCGAAGCTCTAGGCTCGATCGATCGATCAAGCAGGTCTGCGAAAATTCTGCAGAAATGCAGTTACGGGTTCTACCAAATTTCTTCATCCAAAACCATGTTTTTCCATTCTAAACGTCCCAAAAATCCTACTACTATCATTATAACTTTATACCAGATATTTTCAACGTAAAGCATGTGTATTTCTAACATTAAACATGGATAATCAACCCAAAATTCCATCTAATCATCAAGAACCCTAGAGTTTTTCTTAAACAAGGTTCTAATCTGTTTTTTACCAAAATTTCCTTCTAATATATCATCAAAATTTCGTGGGTTATATTCCTCTACATGGCAAGGATTCCAGAATTTCATATAAATCATTTCTACATGCATTTTCCTAACACAAATTGGGTGTTCTTCCATATTTATCATCTCTAATCAATCCTAAACCAATATGAAGATTGCACTAACGAAAATACGCAAGTTAAACACTTGCTTGGGATTTTTGGTATTCTGATTCATGGTTGATATTGGTATGGCTGCGTTCCTCGTCTCGCGATCTACGCGGTGGTGGTGGCGGCGGTGCAAACCGGTGACTTTTTGGCCTTGAATTGCCTTGGAGCTCTCTCCTCTCTTCTCCAATGGCCGTCACTTGATTTCTGGATATTCTAACCCTAAAAGGCTAACCTAAATGGCTGATATAGGTTGCTGAATTTCGTGGGTTTAATTACCCAATTATGTAAAATGACTAAAATGCCCTCCCGGGGTACTAATTAGGCCTAAAAATGCCCCGAGACCCAAACTACACCCCCGGGTACACTTTTCTGACTATCTCGACCCTACCGGACGCGTTGGCGCACTCAAAACGACCATATGGGCAACTTATAAAATATTCACTTTTTATAATACAAAATTAGTCCTGACGTGACATGGGCACATCCCGACTTAAATTTCCGAAATAGTCATTTAATTCAGTCATGACATTTATTATAACCAATATAATATATTACTTTGCTCATTAGTAATATTCAACAAATTTCCCATAATTACTAACTCTCGTCACGTTAATAATTATAACATAATTAATTTCCGGATTTTTATTAAATAAATAACTTACATTAAATTTAATAAATCCCCAAATTAATATAGCATAAAAATACGGGGTATTACATACTTCCCCCCTAATAACGGAATTTCGTCCCGAAATTCAAAAAATAAGGCATACCTGGTAAGAACAACTCTGGATATCTTTCGCGCATATCTGCCTCGCACTCCCAAGTGGATTCCTCCACATTATGATGCTCCCACTGGACCCGCACAAGTGGAACTATCTTTGACCTCAATCTCCTCTCACTATAGTCTAGGATAGCCACCGGTCTCTCCTCGTAAGAGCTATCAGGCTGTAAGTCGATCTCATCTATCGTAATGTGAGTATGGGCCATATCATCTGGAAGATATCGTCTCAACGACGAGATGTGGAATACATCGTGGATGCGATGTAAATGCTCTGGAAGTCCCAATCTGTATGCAACCGGCCCAATCCTCTCGATGATGGGAAATGGTCCCACGTACCTCGGAGCCAACTTCCCTTTCTTCCCGAACCTCATCACTCCCTTCATAGGAGATACACGCAATAACACTTGATCCCCCACACTAAACTCTCGGAAGAACCGTTTCGCATCGGCGTAGCTCTTCTGCCTGTCCTGGGCTACCCGAATACGACTCCTGATCATCTCAATCCTCGCAGAGGTCTCCTGAATCACCTCTGGTCCTAGCAACTTGTTATCCCCCACTTCGAGCCAACAAGCTGGGGAACGACAAGGCCTGCCATACAAAGCCTCAAATGGGGCCATGCCAATCGTGAACTGATAAGAGTTATTATAAGCAAACTCTACTAGTGGAAGATGCGGATCCCAACCTCCTCCAAAATAGAGAACACACATGCGTAGCATATCCTCTAACATCTGATTAGTACGCTCTGTCTGTCCATCTGTCTGTGGGTGGTAAGCTGAACTCAACCTCAACTCAGTACCCATAGCCTCCTGAAAGCTTTTCCAGAAACGTGACACAAAAATCTTGTCCCTATCTGACACAATATTCAGGGGCACCCCATGCAGTCTGACAATCTCAGCGATGAATAGCTGAGCATACTGACCCGTGGTATAATCTGTTCGCACAGGCAGAAAATGATCCACCTTGGTCAAACGGTCTACAATCACCCAGATAGAATCGCGGCCCCGATGTGATGTAGGTAACCCTGTAATAAAATCCATGGAAATACTCTCCCACTTCCACGCGGGTACTTCCAATGGTTGAAGCAATCCTGACGATTTCTGATGGTCTACCTTCACCAGCTGGCAGGTAGAACACTTGGACACGAACTCAGCAATGTCCTTCTTTATCCCACTCCACCAGTATTGTCTCCTCATATCCTGGTACATCTTATCCCCTCCAGGATGCACCACAAATCGGGACCCGTGAGACTGGGTCATCACTGCATGACGTAACTCTGCTCCTTCCAGAACCACCAATCTCCCATTAAACCTCAAACCTCCATCAGAACTAACAGAATAGGAATCAACACCCTCGGCTAGAAGTCGCACAATCTGCTCCTGGCAAAACTGGTCTGTGGTCTGTGCCTGTATCACCCTCGTAACAATCTCGGGTGTGACTGTCATCACAGATATGAAAGAACGTGTTACTGCGTCCTGGTGACCCAACTCCTTCCGCTTTGCTTTCCAAACATCCGCTACCTCGTCTACCGGTCTACGACTCAACGCATCAACAACTACGCTGGCCTTTCCCGGATGATACTGTATATCGAACTGGTAGTCCTTCACAAACTCTAGCCATCTGCGCTGACGCATATTCAGCTCTCGCTGAGTGAATAGGTACTGCAATGACTTGTGGTCTGTGAACAACCGGAATTTCTCTCCCAATAAATAGTGCCTCTATATCCTCAATGAAAAGACGACCGCTGCTAACTCCAGGTCATGGGTGGGGTAATTCTTTTCATGCGGCTTAAGCTTGCGGGAGGCAAAAGATATAGCCTTCTCTTCCTGTTGAAGTACTCCCCCAAATCCCCGTAAGGACGCATCGGTGTAAACCAGGTACTCCACACCCGGCTTCGGTAACGCAAGAACTGGTGCTGAAGTAAGCTTGTCTTTCAGCTCGTCGAAAGCCAAGTGATAAGCATCATCCCATACATATGGTACCCCCTTGCGAGTCAGATTCGTCAATGGACCCGCTATTTTGGAGAATCCTCGAATGAATCTCCTGTAGTAACCACCTAACCCCAAGAAACTACGCACTTCCGTCGGTGTCGTGGGTTGTCCCCACTCCCTCACCGCTGATACTTTACTCGGGTCAACTGCTATCCCCCTGCTCAGAAACAACATGCCCCAAGAACTGTACCTCTCGCAACCAGAATCCGCACTTCTCGTACTTAGCATACAACTGATGCTCTCGTAGAGTCTGAAGAACCTGCCTCAAGTGCTCGGCATGCTCCTCCTCGGAGTGTGCGTAAATCAAAATGTCATCTATGAAGACGATGATAAACTGATCCAAGAACTCTCTGAATACTCGGTTCATCAATCCATGAAAATGGCTGGGGCATTTGTGAGTCCGAACGGCATCACCCTGAACTCATAGGACCCGTATCTCGACAAGAAGGCAGTCTTCAAAACATCATGCTCTCTAATACGTAACTGATGGTACCCCGACCTCAGATCTATCTTCGAAAAGAAAGTTGCTCCCCTCAACTGGTCGAACAGATCATCGATTCGAGGCAACGGATACTTATTACGTATCGTGACCTTGTTCAGCTCCCGATAGTCCACGCACAATCTCAGTGACCCATCTCTCTTCTTCACAAATAAAACTGGAGCGCCCCAAGGTGAGGTACTCCTACAAATGAAGCCCTGACCTAACAGCTGCTCTATCTGATCCCGTAGCTCTCGCATCTCTGCCGGAGCCATATGGTACGGTGCGCGTGCTATAGGTCTCGTATCTGGCAGTAAATCTATAACAAAGTCTATCTCTCGACTGGGGCGTAGGCCTGGTATCTCCTGGAACACATCGGAATACTCCCTGACAACTGGGATCAAATCTAAGGGAATCACAACCTCCTTAGAGGTATCCTCCTCTATGTAATACAAATGAGCGGTCGAACCTCCCTCTGGGCGAGGCATCGCCACTATAAACATCTCTTGCCCCGAAATGGCAAAAACAATGCTCCCACCGAAGCAATCAATCATGGCTCTATAAGCTGCGAGCCAATCCATACCAATAATCACATCATACTCGTGCATGTCTAAGACTAACATGTCCGCAGGTAATACCAAACTACCGATCTCTACCCCCACTCCCCGGCATATAAAGAAAATAAGTGACCCACTCCCCAGTGGTGAGTCCACACACGTCACTGTTCTCTCTGCTGTGGCTAATAACCCTAAGGCCTTCGCAAAATGCGTAGCTATAAAACAATGTGTTGCCCCCGTATCAAACAAAACCCGACCCATAGTACCATGGATAGGAAACATACCCTCAATCGCGGGTGGTGCCTGTGGAGCTGCTGCCTGGTGGACGTTATAGACACGTCCATACTGTAATTGCCCCTGCTGCACTGGAGCTGCTGGAATGGCTGGTAGGGATGGCACCTGGGCTGGAGCTGGGAGGGAAGGTGGAAATAGTGGTCTCTGTGGCTCATTACGGGCTCCCTGCTGCTGTGGGGCCCTATCGCCCTCTGGGCAATCCTGACGCCTATGGCCATGTTTACCGCACCCAAAACCTCGGCCCTTGAAGTTTCCTCCCCTCTGACCCTGCTGCCCACTGCCCTGCTGGCCGTTACCTCCCCGCCATTGGACCTATTGGCCCTGATTAGTACGCTGCTGGCCCTGCTGCTGTCGGTGTTGGCCCTGCTGGCCCTAATGATTAGGCTGGCCCTGATGGCCCTGCCTAAAACCCCCGAATCCCTGCCTAGAATCACCTGAACGGAATCACTTAGCAGGGTCCCCCTGATGGGAACTGTGCTCGTGCTGACAAGTCTGTCCATGAGCTGGTGCCCCACTGGCACTATTACCCCCGGTCCTGCCCTGCTGGATGGACTCTCCTACTCTCTTGCTTCCCTGCAGATGGAAGAGGTGATCCTGGCAATGTAACAATGCGGCATTGAGTACATCAGTGAAAGTACTCAGGGATAAATTCCCAATAAGGTGCTGACGGATCCTCCAAGCTAACCCGTCGACAAACAACATAATCTTCTTGTTCTCAGTAGGTGCCTCATCTGGCATAATGGTGAGAAGTCTTGTGAACTCCTCCTCATATTATGCTACGGTAAGACTCTCCTGCTTCAGATTCAGTAATCTCCTCCTCATCTCAGTCTGAACGGCGGGTGGAAAATACTTGCGGTCAAACCGCTCCCAGAACAACTGAATAGGGATCGTGTCCCTCTCCTCCAATATGGTAGTGGATTCCCACCACTGCAAGGCGGCTCCCACCAGCTTAAAGGAATCCAATAACTTCTTTTGCACATCAGTGCACTCATACATACGGAGATGCCGCTGGATGTCCTTCTTCCATTGGCTAACTGTAACAATATCGGAACTACCAGAAAACTCAGGGGGATGCGCTTTCTGAAAAGCATCCCGAACCCTCTCCCATGCAGATGGAAGTTGTGCTGGTACTGACGCTACTGCCCGAACCTGGGGTGGAGCCTGCCGAATCACCGCTATCGCGGCATTCACCGCCTGAGCAACAATGGCGGCTACTTCGTTTGCATTCATTGTGCCTGGTGCCGGAGCTGCTGGCTGGGAAGAAGTGGGGACTGGTTGTATGTAGAAAAATGGGCATTCGAAGGATGAGTGGCCAGAGCGTATCGTTGAGCACAAGCATGTGACCGATGATGATAGTCATTAAAGTTGTTATGAGAAAAATAATAAGATCGACCACCATGCTTGCCACAATTTCCATGTGCTCCACCACAGTAATTGCGACCACCAGCACAGGAGTTTCTTTATGAGGATTGGCCATCTCCACCATAAGAATAATGAGCATATGGTGGGAGCGAATTGGTGTTGACGGTGTTCTCAGTGGAGTGTGAATGGGTAATGGTGAGTTTGGCAAGAAAATCTTTGTGTAAAAATTCATAAATAAGAAGGAGGCCATGCAGTTCGGTGTACGTTACAGGTTCTGAACGGGCAGGTAGAGTGGTCACGAGATCTTTTAATTCAAGTCAAAGCCCTCTGATTACAAAGATGTTAAAATCTTCTACATTGAGAGTTCACCCAATAGCGGCCAATTCATCAGCATATCGCTTTGCCCGGGTGAGATAAGTGGTGATATGATTGTCTCTTTGATCAAGATCGTGGAGACTGTTATAGATGCTTAGTATTCTGGTGTTGGATGGCGAAGAAAGAGCTACATTGAGAGCGTTACAGAGATCTTTCGATGTGTGACATCCTATGGAAAGATGCATCATTTCACGATTTAGCGAAGAGATAAGAGTACTAAGAAGAAGTTGATATTGATCAACCCAGTGCTGAAATTTAGGACTTTGTTATGGTTCGATACTGTCGGCAACAGTAATTGTTTATGGTGGACAAGGATAAGTGCCAGCATGTGTAAGGAATTAACAAGAGTTCGAGGAGTTCTGAGCAGCATTAAGATTGGAGGTTGTAGATGAATTTTCCATAGCTCTAATACCATAAAAGAACAGCATATAGAGAAATTAAAGGGAAGAAACAGTGGATGAGTAGAACTCTATTTTGATATTCTTGCTCATATCTAATAATGGTACATGGCCATTATATACACAAGATAGTTGTTGGGATATACATGAGTAATTCAAAATCATTTGAAGGTAGTTCCTAACATAAGGCAAAACAATTTGGGCACGTGAGATAATATGTAACACCACTTCTTGAGTGGATCTCATTTTAAAAAAACGAAAAAGGGTCAATTTGTTAAAATAGTAAAAAATATTAATTTTTAACTAAACTTGGTGAAATGATCTCCATGGAGGAGAGATCATGTACAAATAATATCATCAAAAAATTTAACTAGAAAGTGAGTGAAATGCAAATTGAAAAATAGATACAATTTCTATCATTAAATTTTTTTATTATCATCTCACCTAATTCATAGTTGAATTTTTTGATAAAATTGTTTGTGGGTGGTCTCCCCAATATATAAATCATTTTTCACTAGAAAAATATTTTTTTCTTTTCTTAAAAACTACTCCATTTCTAGGGTCCATTAAATGAAGTCAGCTTAAAAAACATTCTCCTCTCTCTCTCTCCCTCTGTGTGTGTGTGTGTATGTGTGCGTGTGTGCGTATACACACACACTAGTGTATGCTCATGCCTGAAGGCAGAATAAAAAACTTCAAAGTATGTAATCATAAAATGGTAAAAATTTCGTTCTCCAACAAAATAAAGTGTAATTTTAAAAAAATTGGTCATAATTTCCAAAATTGTGTGCGTCATGACTCCAGCTTGCATGCCTACAACACTTCTTGCATAGTCACACGACCAATAAATATTAGGCAAGAAGATAAAATTTGTATGTAAATAAAATAATATTTGACACTAGTCGTATGTAAATAAAATAAAACTTGACATTGGTATGATAAAATTGTCTATAAATGAACTTCCCACTCATCAACATACATCTGTTGTATTTGGAAAAAAAACGGTGTGTGATGGCAGCATTGAATTAAGATAAAATAATTCCTATCAATGTCGCATTAACAAAGTTACATGGTAAAGTAGACAATAATTTTGCTAGTTGAGAATTCCAAACAGGTTCACAACAAACATCTGACCAATATTAGAAAATATTCACCAAGACAACATTTGGGCTAGTTGGGTTTCTTGTCAACTTAGGTATAATGTGGGTAGTAAAATTGAGTGGTAATAAGAGAACTTTTAGTAATTAATAAGGTACTACAGATATCTTATCCACTAAATAAGCCAAAAATCGAATTGTGGTTCATAAGACATGTGACACCCCGCCTAATAAAATATCGGGCGATCATTCTTATATCAAATTAAAACAGGAGTCTCATATGGTTCATTCTTAGCATTATTGTCGAAAACCAATTTAATTACTAATATCCTATTACGCCGGTGTCAACTTTTTTATTAACTAATCTTTTTAACTAAACCATTCAAATAAAACAATTACAACAGTTTATATGCAGCAACTGAAACGAAATAAAAGAAAATAACCGAACACTCGGTATAATAATACAACCAAATAGAATGCCGCACTAAAAGGTGATAAAAGAATAAATGAGTACAGTTGGTCCATGAGCCCGAATGTTTCTACAATACCACTTATCTAGATCTCAATAATAGAAGCGTCTAATATAAACATGCTTGCATCCAGAGTTGCTGCAGCAAACATCTGACTTGAAAGAATCATCATCCAGGCGTCCCTGTGTCTGGACACCTATATATATATATATATATATATATATATAGCAAGAGGGGAAAACAGAGAAACGGGTCAGAGCATGAGTTTTGAAAACATTTTAGCAAGTGCTTAAAATTCATATTTTAAAAATATGTTATTTCTCATATTTAAACTGGTATCGCTCTCACATGAGATACACCTCACCTCGCTTCTACCAGTGCACAACTAACGCATACCTTTTTAAACAACCTAGTAAACCTACCCTGCCTAACTAATGTAAATACCCATCTTCTAATAATCCTCATCAATTTGAATACTAAGGACTAAACTTCTCCCCATTCCTAACATTACGTTACGTTCGTGCGTGGGGTGTCTCGCGAAGCGAAATCCAAACATGGAACCCCCCTGATACACTACTATGTGACAATGTTGATCATTAGGATCCATTAGGCCTTCAGTACATACCATATTTATACCATCCCGTATTTATTAATAAGTCTCATTAGAACCTAAGATTCATATTCATATAAATCCGGATATTCATTTACCGGAAGTAATATCACACTTAATATTCATTCTTTTCACTTTATACAAGGTTAGGTTATATGATATCTCATCTCATATATATAAATAATATACTATACGCAACAATTATATTAATCGTCCACCGAACTATAATATAAGTGGCTTAGTCATTTACTAAGCATCCATGGATTATCTCAAGTACACATATATGTTAATCAGAATACATATATACATATCTAACACTCATTGGCTTAACAGCGGTGCACACATACTCCGCTATCCAATGCAAGCACATCTCGTACTAAAGGATCACATGTTCCACATCACTCAGGAACTGTATCAATACAAATCACACATATTGGAGGCGAACATAGTTCACGTACCTACGGGTCACACACATACTTACGCTCCCATAGCCAGCAGATTTATCAACTCACAAATAATCCCTTCACAGTCCTATGTTCTTGAGGTACCGAATCTAAATCCCCCCAAAGGTAACACAGGATAAGATTGTCCTCTTTCGAACGCCAACCTCTCATGATAGCAAGGATGGTAGGTGTGTCATACACATAATAAACAATAATATAGGTACACATTAGACCTATATAAATGTAACATCAGTGAGGTATTCACACAACTATATAATAACGATATGTATTTATCTCACCTATATATAATTCCCTATAGGTAATTATTTAACCTATGTATATAGTAACATCAGGACATACACATAACCCATATAATAAATCCCCTATGTAGTATATTTATATCTCGAATATCCTACGCATTTACCAATTTTTTTTACTAATCCCTAATATTTTATTTTTCGACCTTTCTCACCGCACAATGATAATATCAATAACCCCGATATATTCATTCGTCTCATAATATATATACTTTAACGACATCGTATATATATTATTTATATCTCTTCTCAATATTTTATGGCTATAATCTCCAAACTCATATAGTGATAGCCAATAACCTCGAATATTCTCATTCGCAATAATATAAGCCGTTACACAATTAAAACACTACCCCAATACATATTCCATTATTTAATATTCAAATCACACCTATATATCTCTTTGAGTATTATTCCTCACGAACACTCCTATTTGGGTAAATCTTGGATTTTACTTTCAACTAACCCAAAGTACACGCCTTACTAAAAAAAAATATTTAAAAGTCCCCACACTATATTTAGGAACCCCAAATATTTATCTCCAAACAATTCTAGCCTTTATTTTTCCAATTTTCGGTTTGATTTCCGAGTTAATGATTCACCCCGGAACTGCTTTCTTAGAAAAATCATATCAAATCGAAAAAAAATCAGAAAATTACGTGGTCGATGGCCACGCGGCCGTATCAAAAAAATCTACAACTTTAATGTTTTGACTGAGAGTTGTATCAACTGTCTTCCTAGCTAAAACAGTTCAAAAGTGACGTTGGTCACTATTCACATTCTTCTCTAAAAATCCAAACCTCCATTAAAACACCTACAAGCTTTTTATCTCCTCTCTCATCATCAACCAACCTCAAACAACCATAAATACACATATACAAAGGGTTCTAATCATCCTAGAACCCATTTTCAATAATTAATTTCAATAAATTCCAAGTTTCTCAAATTGGGTATTAATCGAGTTATATCCGTTTTAATCTTCCGAAAACCCGTTTGATCCACGAAATTTCAATCCAAAAATCTTTAATTTTATACCAACTACAATATGACAAATAAACACACTAAATCATAGAGCAAGTAAAACACTTGGCTCGTGGATTAAATCCGACGACCCCGAGTCGAATCTCACGAATTTTGGCCGAAAATCTCTTCTCTTCTTTTCTTCTCTTTTCTTTCTTCTTCTTTATTCTCTTCTTTCTCTCTTATCTCTGTCTCTCTTAGGGCTGATATTTGGGGAAAATAAGGGCTTTCCCCTTATTAAACCCAAAATTGGGTGTATACCCAATTGTTAAATGACTCGTGTACTCATTTACGAGTCCCACTAGTCCAAAAATGCCCGGAACCCAAATACTACCCCCGAGTACTCTATTTTGACTATCTAGGCCATTCCGAATCCAATGGCGGAGTCAAAATATCCATCGTAGTCCCTTAACTAAAATTTACTATTTAGACCCAACACGTTCAATACGCGTGTTTTCCAATTTAAAATATTTTCCTTTGTCGCTTTACCCAACTGCGCCATGTAATAGAAATAATCTACTCATATACTTAGTCTCGAAATATAATCCACGTAAATATTAATCTGTCACTCAAAAACTAATATTTACTATTCACTTTATAATATTGAATTTATGTAATTTCACTAATTAATCCCATAATTACTATTCATAATAATTCCTCAAATTACCAAATTACATCCATAGTGTAATTTAAATACCTTTAAAAGTATGGGGTATTACATATTTCCCCCTTACAACAGAATTTCATCCTCGAAATTCAGATATAGCCTGTACCACTACTTTAGGATCGGTATATACATTACGTCCTAGATTAATCAAATTTAGATATAGCTTAACACAATGGTCTCCCACTATATTCCACCCATCTCAAGGCGTATGCTCATATATATATATATATATATATATATATATATATATATATATATATATATATATATATATATATATTCTCATCATCGCTATTCATATATATACTAATCCTGCACCCCTGGGTTAACACCCATTACTGCTCTTAATAATCATATCACATAATACGCATACACGCATCCTATTAAAATTTATAGGTATTCTCCCAACCTATTTGCATACTTACCATACGTATTTTTATTCTCATTGTTACATATTGTATAAATATTTAGATTACTATCTCTCGCGTAATCTCCAAGGTATATTTTCTATACCGAAGAATTAAAGTATTAACTCTCACATACTCTTTCGGAATTTGGTACTACATATACTCCGTATTTCCTTGGAGTATTCTAACAATACAATCATGTGCAAGACACTCTTCAACACTCATTCGAGTAAGATTCCGCTCTACTTTCTCATAATAATTTGGTATCCTTTTCGTCAAGAGGTACCTTTTAAATGACTTTCCACAGCCTTTCAACCCATCTAGGGTGTGCTAGCTCTCGTTACATATAAATGCTTGAATTATCGTCATTCTTACATGACATTCAATACGTCATACCATTTAACCTTGTTTATAGCTTCCCCTCAGGCATATATTCTACACATTTATTTTTACGTCCTTCTATCTCAAATATTTTTGGAATTAACTAACCAGGGTACCCATACCCCCTATCATTCGTGCGTATATGCACCACCATTGTAAATGTTTTGATATATTACACTTACTCCAAATAATGGGCATCATTTTATCGGCCTGGTACTAACACCTGGGTATCCATTAACCCGAATAATTCAAAATTTAATCTCCCGATACCTGGAAATTCAATCCTTCTCAAGATCATTCCATCGATCTTTTATGGTTAACTCAAAATAAACTTCCTATATCAGTGCCGATAGTCCTATTGCCCTTACTTCGTGGTAGTCCTAAGATTAAGGTGTTTCTAACACACATAATATGAGTACTATTCTAACTATATTCCTAGTGCCCAAGACCTCTCTCGACTTTCGATATTTGTTCGATTTCATACGTGGGACGTCACGCAAAGAGAAATCCAAACAAGGAACCTTCCCAATACACTACTCCCTCATTTCGTCAGTCATTGAGATATATCGGTCTAAGGGACACCAACTAGACATTATAAATCCTCCTTAGTTAACCTACTAATGTACTTCTACCACTATATCCTTCTATCTTGTCGAAATGGAAAGTCCAACTAATTAGGGCACCTACTCTCTGCAAAAGCATTATGAACATCATATCCAAAATGTATTTCCTCTGAATTTTCCTTATATTCAAAGTCTGGCTATAAGTCTCAAATTAATTTCATTTATCTTACCTCACCCACATACTTGAGGTGAGAGGAAAATTCCAGTGCTTCTTCATAGCACTTATATATGTATATAATTATATAATCATCAAATGGCTCTCACTCTATAGTGTTTCCTCTACACTAGGTGACTTATCGTCAAAACTCACATCCTTGCATTTTATAACATCTGTCCACTCCCGATGTCGTTAAGGTTCATATGTGGAGTGTCTTGTTAGCTTCAAATATGCAACTAGGATAATCACATCCCATCTATCAATAAAAAATGGTCAGAACTCTCAATTATGTAAAGGAGCCATACCACAAGCGCTTGCACTAACACTAAGTCCTTCGTGTGAACAACAACATGCTTAACTCCCAGCTTAACTATAAATCCTCCATACCTTAAATTTTATCTATAAGGTCCCCATGCACTCAAATCATGGTAATGAAACATCTCCTCATCGAAGTTCCATCTAAACATATAATCAAGGCGAGCTCATCAAGAATTTATCTCGCATTCCATTCTTTATTATATCCGTATATATATATATATATATATATATATATATATATATATGTTTCACATCTCATATAAATATATATACAATATAATATACACATCAAGTACATCCATACTTATATATCATACACTATATAAGTATAATAACCATCCCTCAGAGATATAACTCAATGGATGTAGTCTCTCTATGCTATCATCTTCCAGGGAATTAATTACACATCATCCTGGGTACCAGTGGTCGGACTATCACACCGACTCGGTAAAAATCATATCATATAAGTATACCAATCACACACATATATATTTAACATAACACATATATATGTCTGAATATGCTCGTATATATATATATATATATATATATATATATATATATATATTGTATTGTTCGGCTAATCGTGCATATTCTTCGCTCACTCATAAATTTTAAGTTACTCGACATTCCTACAGGCTTAATACTCATTTAAATAAGCCTACGAGAAGTTTGGAACAAAAATCAGGCCTTAAGAATCATTCTGGAATCTCGTTAGAAGACCCAGAATTCTCGTTCGAACGACCTCGTTCGAACGAGTTTCGTTCGAACGAATTTCCCACTTCGAACGAACTACCCACTCATTGCCACTGGAACCTCATTAGAATCCTCGTTATAAGTCTCATTTGAATGAATTACTTCGAACGAACTACTAACTCGTTAGAAGGGCCATTGGGAACTCGTTAGAAGTCTCATTCGAACGATGTCGTTCGAACGACCTGGGCTCGACTTCTAATGAAAATTCAACAATTGCACAGTTCATCTCCAAAATTCGTTTTTCCCATTTTTCCTTCTCCAATTCAATCCAAAACTCATTCCAACCCAAATACAAGGTTCCCAAACTACTTTGAGTCACCCTAGAACACTTCTTACCATAGTTTAGGGATTCAATCCTTTCAAATCCAACAAATCCCTAATTTTTTTCCCATGAGTTATATTAACATAAACCCAAAAGTATTCATCTATAAAAACTCCATTTTTATTTCGTGATTAACATCTAATTCACCAAATTTCACATTCTTATTAAGGAAAAAAAATCCATCTGTAAGATTAATTTATGAGTAATACGTCATGCTCCCCCGAATATGGTGACCTTCGTCCCCACCATTTTAACATTGCTCTAACGAGTGAAAAAAAATTTCCTTAAATTTTTATATATGGTTATTCCCATACCCAACTCTAAGCAAGAGCTCCTGAGCCCTCTACTTGAAGAACTACACTACTTTCGCTTAACTCCACTTCAACGCATGGTCCTCATAAAAGACCTATTAGCTTTTTTGTAATTTATCCTCACTGGGCAATTCAAGTTTAGCACCATTATCTACTATAGCGGTGCATATACAATCATAACTACTATTCTATAGTAGTCATTGCAACAATCCATGACAATGCCGCAAGGAAAATGAACTTTACCACGATCCTCATTTTCGACATCAACTTACAGCTCTAACTAAGCCCCGCCTCATGCTGCCCTTACAATGGACTTCCAAGGTCGCCCTTCGTCGATCAGCAAACGAATCCCGAACGAGCGTGTAAAAGATTTACGATAATTTTTACATAATGGCAGTAGAACGAAATATCACAAGAGTATATCAACAATCCTAATCATAAGGCTCTATATCAAATCTAAAGCAACGCTGAAAGCGTAGTACGTCCGCACAGATTCCTAAGGACACTAAAACTTGATGCTCTGATACCACCTGTAACACCCCGCCTAATAAAATACCGGGCGATCACTCCTATATCAAATTAAAACAGGAGTCTCATATAGTTCATTCTTAGCATCACTGTTGAAAACAAATTTAATTACTAATATCCTATTAGGTCGGCGTCAAATTTTTTATTAACTAATCTTTTTAACCAAACCATTCAACTAAAACAATTACAACAGTTTATATGCAGCAACTGAAATGAAATAATAGAAAATAACCGAACACTCGGTACAATAATATAACCAAATCGAATGCTGCACTAAAAGGCGATAAAAGAATAAATGAGTACAGTTGGGCCATGATCCCGAATGTTTCTACAATACCTCCTATTTAGATATCAATGATAGAAGCGTCTAATATAAACCTGCTTGCATCCATAGCTGCTGTAGCAAATATCTGACTCGAAAGAATCATTATCTAGGCGTCCCTGTGTCTGGACACCTATATATATATATATATATATATATATATATATATATAGCAAGAGGGGAAAATAGAGAAACGGGTCAGAGCCCGAGCTTTGAAATTTTTTTAGCAAGTGCTTAAAATCCATATTTTAAAAATATGTTATTTCTCATATTTAAACTGGTATCTCTCTCACATGAGATATATCTCATCTCTCTTCTAACAGTGCACAACTAACGCATACCTTTTATAACAACCTAGTTAAGCTACCCTGCCTAACTAATGTAATTACCCATCTTCTAATAATCCTCATCAATTTGAATACTAAGGACTAAACTTATCCCCATTCCTAACATTACGTTACGTTCGTGCGTGGGGTGTCTCGCGAAGCGAAATCCAAACATGGAACCCCCCCTGATACACTACTACGTGACAATGTTGATCATTAGGATCCATTAGGCCTTCAGTACATACCATATTTATACCATCCCGTATTTATTAATAGTTTTCATTAGAACCTAAGATTCATATTCATATAAATCCAGATATTCATTTACCGGAAGTAATATCACACTTTATATTCATTCTTTTCACTTTATACAAGGTTAGGTTATATGATATCTCATCTCATATATATAAACAATATACTATGCGCAACAATTATATTAATCATCCACCGAACTATAATATAAGTGTCTTAGTCAATCTCATTTACTAAGCATCCATGGATGATTTCAAGTACACATATATGTTAATAAGAATACATATATCCATATCTGACACCCATTGGCTTAATAGCAGTGCACACATACTCCGCTATCCAATCCAAACACATCTCGTACTAAAGGATCACATGTTCCACATTACTCAGGAACTGTATCAATACAAATCACACATATTGGAGGCGAACATAGTTCACGTACCTACGGGTAACGCACATACCTAGGCTCCTATAGCCAACAGACTTATCAACTCACAAATAAGCCCTTCACAGTCCTATGTTCTTGATGTACCAAATCTAAATCCCCCCGAAGGCAGCACATGATAAGATTGTCCTCTTTCGAACGCCAACCTCCCGTGATAGCAAGTATGGTAGGTATGTCATACACATAATAAACAATAATATAGGTACACATTCCACCTATATAAATATAACATCAATGAGGTATTCACACAACTATATAATAACAATAGGTATTTATCTCACCTATATATAATTCCCCATAGGTAATTATTTAACCCATGTATATAATAACACCAGGGCATACACATAACCCATATAATAAATCTCCTATGTAGTATATTTATATCTCGAATATCCTACGCATTTATCAATTTTTTTGACTAATCCCCAATATTTTATTTTTTGATCTTTTCTGACCGCACAATGATAATATCAACAACCCCGATATATTCATTTGTCTCATAATATATATACTTTAACGACATCGTATATATATTATTTATATATCTTCTCAATATTTTATGGCTATAATCTCCAAACTCTTATAGTGATAACCAATAGCCTCGAATATTCTCATTCGCAATAATATAAGCCATTACACAATTAAAACACTACCCCAATACGTATTTCATTATTTAATATTCAAATCACACCTAAATATCTCTTTAAGTATTATTCCTCACGAACACTCTTATTTGGGTAAATCTTGGATTTTACTTTCAACTTACCCAAAGTACACGTCTTACTAAAAAAAATATTTTGAAGTCCCCACACTATTTTTAGGAACCCCAAATATTTATCTCCAAACAATTCTTGCCTTTATTTTTCTAATTTTCGGTTTGATTTCCGAGTTAATAATTAACCCCGGAACTACTTTCTTAGAAAAATCAGATCAAATCGAAAAAAAATCAAAAAAATACGCGGTCGATGGTCAAGCGACCATATCGAAAAGATCTACAACTTTTGTGTTTTGACCGAGAGCTGAATCAGCTATCTTCCTAGCCGAAACAATCCGGAAGTGATGCTGGTCACTATTCACATTCTTCTCCAAAAATCTAAACCTCCATTAAAACACCTCCAAGCTTTTTATCTCCTCTCTCATCATTAACCAACGTTAAATAACCATAAATACACATAGAGAAAGGGTTCTAATCATCCTCGAACCCATTTTCAACAATTAATTTCAATAAATTCCAAGTTTCTCAAATTGGGTATTAATCGAGTTATTTCCGTTTTAATCTTTCGAAAACCCGTTTCATCCACGAAATTTCAACCCAAAAATCTTTAGTTTTATACCAACTACAATATGATAAATAAACACACTAAATTATAGAGCAAGTTAAACACTTGGCTCGTGGATTAAATCCGACGACCCCGAGTCGAATCTCGCGAATTTTGGCCGAAAATCTCTTCTTCTCTTTCTTCTTCTTTCTTCTCTTCTTTCTCTCTTCTCTCTCTCTCTCTCTTAGGGCTGATATTTGGGGGAAATAAGAGCTTTCCCCTTAATAAACCCGAAATTGGGTGTATACCCAATTGTTAAATGACTCGTGTACTCATTTACGAGTCCCTACTAGTCCAAAAATGCCCCGAACCCATATACTACCCCCGGGTAGTCTATTTTGACTATCTAGGCCATTCCGAACCCAATGGCGGAGTCGAAATCTACATCCGAGTCACTTAACTAAAATTCACTATTTTGACCCAACACGATCAATACGCGTGTTTTTCAATTTGAAATAGTTTCCTTTGTCGCTTTACCCAACTGCGACATGTAATAAAAATAATCTACTCATATACTTAGTCTCGAAATATAATCCACGTAAATATTAATCTGTCACTCGAAAACTAATATTTACTATTCACTTTATAATATTGAATTTATTTAATTTCACTCATTAATCCCATAATTACTATTCATAATAATTCCTCAAATTACCAAATTACATCCACAATGTAATTTAAATACCTTTAAAAGTACGGGGTATTTCAAGACACTACCCAATTCCAAAAACCAAGTTTAGTATTCAAACATTTCAATAGAAAGTGGCGAAGGTGAAGAACAAATAGATGATTCTACCCAATAACTTCACTAGTCAAAACACAATTGATACATCAATAAATTTCTATTGTATACAAATTTGTGTGTATACAATAATAATAATAATAACAATAATAATAATAATAATAATAATAATAATAATCATATTAATAATAATAATGATAATAATAGCCCTATGAACAAATTAGTTATATGTATACAAATTTTGGTGCGTCTCACTATCCATTTAAATGCATCCATTGTTCAAAGCCTTTCAGCTTTACAGTCATATCATCAACACACCTAATTAAGGTATTCTTACGCTTACAATATGCTTCATTACTAACAACACGTCATGCTGATACGATTAAATTAGAAATATTATTTTTTTATTAATTCAATAAGAAATATTTTTGGTAAAATCCAATTTCAAACAACATTTAGAAAACAAAATACAAATCATGCCCTTAAAAAATTATGCCATAAAAACTATACTACTATTAGAGATTTACATCCCACGCCAAATCATACAACATATTACTCTTTCACTTAAACAACAAAAAGTTATTTAAAAAAGGCTTATTGAACAATGGTGAAACGTGCGCGGGTGCAAATGCAAACAACAACACTTTTCATAAAATTGGATTATTTTTTAATCACAAATTAAAAAAAAGGAAAGGAAAAATAGAACAAGAATTAATTTGAAATAAAAAGAGAGCGCAATTGATTAGGTGAGTTATGCTGGACACTAAAATATTATTAATGAAGCTCATTCTTTTCTGACTAAACATGAAAGAGAAACAAAATTAAATTATACATACATTGAAATAATGAAGCATGCATATTTGATTTATTTATCAAATATTTAATCTAACTATTCATAATTAGATGTTATCATAAATTCAATATACACTGGTGTGAGAAGTATGGCTTTTCTCCATTTTTTCTTTCACTTTTCTTAATCAAAGGAGCAAAGGAACAAAGTTAAACTATTCTAAATTAAAGTCCCTATTCTTTTTTTTTAAATAAAAATTAATTTAATCTAATCAAATTTTAGTTTATAAAAAATTAACACACAATCACCTATTCGCTAACACTCGAATTTCCTCTGGTTGGTGTTGTAGGTTAATTATCAATTTCATTTTTTCATCTTGATAGGGGTTAAAAAGTTAGTTCATAACTGACCAAAATAACTACCTACTCATTTGGACATGCCTAAAATTATATAATCAAAGCCATGAATTATTCTGAAAATTTAACTCAATATCTTCTACAAACAATCTATTACAATATACAGATAAGAGTTAGTAGCAAACAAAACCTTACACATCTTAACCAAACAAAAGAAGGTTATTTCTGGGCATCAAATTTTTCTGATCAAAGCTCGTTTCACTTTGCCATATTATCATTATTATGTGCATATGGTGACAACCACCCTAAAATTAATGCCACATATTCAATATGGATAGTATGGTTAATTAAATGCAACAGATGAAGATTAACATCGACCTCAACCATCAAATATCTGCAAACAGTGTAGGAAATGGTCATAAGCCATATAAGACAATATGTACATGTATTAAAATTCTACACAAAACTAAAAGTATAAAGAATTCAACTCCAATCAAACCCAATACCCTTCTTCTTATTTCCAAAATCAGATATGAAAATCAATCCTAACTTCTTCCTTTTAAAATATCAAAGTCAAAAAAACATAGAGACAAAAAGAGATATTCAGACTTAAGCGAGAGGGGAGCTACCAGAGGTTGCAGATATTATCGATGTCGACTGTTTAGAGAAACCCAAATGTTACCCAATTACTGATACGATATAAAAGATGTCAAAAAATATCTAAATATTTCAGCTCCATAAATAATGTTGTAAAATTGAAAAATAATTAAAGTACCTTATGTTTTGTTTCCATAATTCCATGGCGGTGGGGTTAGGTTCATCACTCTAGTCCGGAGCAAGGTGGGGACAACACTGAGAAGTGAGATGAACAAAAAAAACATGCATATCATTTTACTATGATCAAATAAATCAGTATTTAAGTATATAGATCTAAACAAAAAAAAAAGAATGTGCAGATCTGAAGAAAAAAAATGATTCCATTTAATAGATCTGACCCAACTCTATTGGTAATACTATTTCATGAGAAAATGGTGGAAAAAAACATTCTTCCATCACTCATCGGAAAAACACCAAATATCCTTTTCTTCATCAACAACACAACATTAAAGGATTGAAAGATATAAAAGCAATTACATATGTTCTTCCTTGTGAACGATATTTACTGTCCTCAATAAGTAAGGGAGAACAAACATCTACTGAAACCAAATAATATTCAGTAGACAAACAGATCGTCACTATCCTCATCAGAAGGAGAAAGAAAAGCATGTTGGGCCATTAATGTTGAGGGAGTGAGGGATGTGAGATGAGCTTTAGAAAACATGCACCTGCTTTTTTTTAGAATGTCAGAGTTAGTGTTTCAGCAGGTGGGTAAGCTGTCGGAGGGTTTGTAGCAGTAAATGGATAGGCTGCCAGAGTGGAATGTCCTATAACAGTTCTTGGTGGTAAACCAAACATAATGACTAAACAACATAGTGAGGAGAAATAAGGATTTGTTGAAATGAGAGAGAGAGAGAGATGGTATAGGAGTTTTCAAAATTGTGACTTAGAAGTGTAAGGATAAATTTCCAATTGAGTCCAGTTGTATGCATTTGACTTATTCTTGTAACAAAACTTGGTTCAGTCATAAATAGATTTTGTATTGTCATGATCTCCACATAGTCTATGACGTGCTTGATTAGAAAACGTAGCGTCCAGCCTTCAAAGATATATCATGCTAAGTTTTATTGGTGTATGTTTCATATATTCAGTCAATTTCATTATGAGATACTCTCAGGTATGAACGAATTATGTTTATGGAGTTCGAAAAGTGTTTCAAAGGATGGAAATTTGTTTTAAAATGTTTTTAAAATGTTTAGAATGATTTTAAAAGGTTTTATCTTCGTTTATTCTAAGATAATTACTTTTTAGAGTTATGTAATTTATCACCTTGGGTTTCGAGACATCAAACGACATGTGATGTCATTTGAATGATATTTGTTAGTCGTTAGAACGACCTACTGACTTAGTTTTATTATTCAAGGTAATGTTTGCTTAAAATTTCAAAAAAGGTGTGCAAAACCATATTCCAGAAAAGAACTTATACATTTTCTATGTAAGTTTTCTAAAGTTTTGAAAGATCAAAATCATCCTTAGTGTTTAAAAGATCCAATATTTCATATTCTATTGCTATAGAGATCTTGTTTACACCATCTGGGTTTGTTCATCCTTATTAAACAAAAGGTTTCATTAGGTTTTGAGGTGAAGAAATGGAGGAGTTCGTGTTCCTAATCGTAGAAGATTGATAAAGATACATTGTTCGATACCAAGGCATTCGTGGATGCGTATGTTGTGGACAGGTATCGTAGAAGGGGCACTATGGAGTACCAGTTAAAGTGAAGAAGTGCATCAAGGCTTGTGGGAATCAAGTAGTTGTGTAAGTCTGTTTATCTTCCTTTTTAAACTCGTATTATAGTGATTGCCTGGCTTGGGCCGTCCAAAGTTTTTTCCCTTTGTGGTTTCCTCGTACATCCGACATTGTGAACTTATTTAGTCTACTTTTTATAATCACCTAGATTCATGTTTAGGATTAAACAAGATAAAATTGGACTTAATTGAAATTGGTTCACAAACTTGGTGCGTGTTAAAAATTGGAAAAAGTTTTTTTGAAAGAAAAATTATTTTGACATCCTTAAAGCACATTTGAAATAAAAAAAGGTGCCCACAAATTGGTATCAGAGCTAGAAACATTTTTTTTGTGTGTTGATCCCTTGTGCTTTTAAGGATGAATTTCAGAGGTTCTGATAATTGTAGAACTCCTGTTTTTAATGGCACAAATTATGCTTATTGGATGATGCGAATGAGAAGTGCTTTAAAATATATTTATGAGTGTGTTTGGTTAGCAGTTGAAAAACGTCGGACACCACCGATCACACCAGAGGGAGAGGCCACTAACTTAAAACCCATTGAGTCATGGACCAAAACTGACCATAGGCTTGCACTTTATAATTCTAAAGGTCCTCATGTTATTTTCACACATGTCACACCGAAAGAGTATAATCAAATCTTGACGTGTGAAACCTTAAAATAGTCTTGGAATATTCTTGCACTTACTCATGAGGGAACTGGCACGGTCAGGGTGTCTAAACTTCAAAAACTCACTCACAGTTTGAGACGATTAAGATGTTAGAGAGTGAGTCGTACGATGAGTTTTACGCTAGATTATCAAATACTGTCAACTCGTTGTTTAACTTGGGAAGGAAAATACCCGAAAACCATGTCATAAAGAATATCTTAAGGTAGTTTCCTAGTAGATTTGATTCAAAAGTGATCATTTTGAACTCCTTGGGTATGCTTGATTCAACGAAACTTGAAGAGATTGTAGGTGACATACAAACCTATGAAGTCAATATATTTACCTCTAAGCAAGTGCCAAAGAAAGAAAAGAGCATTACTTTGAAAGCCCAGAAGGAGGAGACTAAAGTTTCAAATGATGATTTCGATTCCGATTTTGAAGATGTAGCCATATTGGCAAAGAAGTTCAAAAAGTTTATCAAGTTCCCAAAGCAATCAAAAGATGCTAAAGGACTTGTGAACTTCAATAACAAAAACATCAATCCCTCCCCTAAAAATAGGAGTGAGAATGTTATCAGAAATGACTCGGCTAAGTATTTTGGTTGTGAGGATTATAGTCACAAGGTAGAGGAATGTCGCACTAGAATTAAGAAGGAGGGAAAGAAACCGATAGCATATAATGCCACCTTAAGTGATAATGAACTGAAAGAGGGAGAGAGTTCCCCCATTCAGCGCAACTTTATAGCATTTATGGCATATCATGTGAGTGACGACCTTAAATATTCTCACAAAGATACTCATGTGAATGACACTTTCGAGTCCGTTGAGTGTGAATCCCAAGGGAGCGAGGGTGAAACTAGTGAGGAGGATTAGATAGATATTGGAGAGTTGGAAATTGACTTTAAATGATTTATATGCGGAAGCGATAAAGGTGAAAAATGCAAACTTGAATTTGCAAGCTAAGTTGAATGAGCGTGCCATAGAAAATAACGATGCTTTGATTGAGGATCTTAGGGCATGAGAGAATACTCTCAGGGAGAAACTAGAATACGTTGAGAAAGAGAGAGAGAGCCTTCTTATTTTGATGGAGGCTTTAAAAAAAAGATTCTAGAGTTTGAGGAGTCTAGGAGTTTGCTTAAGTATAGGATTAGTGAGCTTGAGGATAGGTTGAAAGACTCGAGTAAGGTGAAGTTTAATTTGGAGGCTAGGTCGAAAAAGTTGGAAAGGATTTTAGGCACCATCCAAATCAAGGATGATAAGTGTGGTATAGGCTTTGATGACCGTATTGCACCCATTCCCAAAACCAATACCAACAGTGTGAGAGAGACAACTAGGAACGTTAGGAGAGTTCCACATTATGGTCACATCCCTCTTCGTGTTTACACTTGTTCTCATTGTGATAGGAAGGGTCACCTTAGGCATTTTTGTTATGACCTTAAAATGCTCCTAGAAAGTCTAGGAATAAATTGATTTTGGTTATCCAAAGCCCCATGCACCATTACACACTTACTTGGGGTTAGGAAATAGGATTTAGAGGCTTTAGGTATTAAACTTCATGGTTCTTATTTGGCTGCACTTGATTCTTCCCATGCTAAATCTATAGGATGATCGTGTTGCTATGTTTTTCATATGCTAGTATTTGCATCTTGTTATATATATTGTTAGTGTTATGACATGCTTATCTTTTTGTATTATATTTTTCATATATTTGAGTCTTATTTGAAAACTAAAAAAAGATTTTTAGTTTATATACTTTTGAGAAAATAAAAAAGATTTTAGTTTTTGAGTCAAAAATATGTTTTGAAAAACATAAAAAGATTTTCGATTTTCTTTTGTGTCATGAGTTATCATGTTTGGTGTGGCATATTGGTGTGCTTGGACCCCCATCATTTCATTATACATGTGGCTAGGACATTTGGTCATAATTGTAGATGCTTAGAATGATCTTAACCATTGTTTAATGAGGTTGTTTCGAAGTTTATTTGCATTTGGATTCGACTTTGTATATATGACATCTTTGCACGCATGCACAAGTTTATATGAATGTTTGACTTCAGATGTGTATTTGAGTTTGGTGAGACGTTCTTTTCTTAATTTTAACATCTATCCATAATAAGACTTAGGAGGCGGTGTGCATGTAAGAACTGTTTGCCGTGAGGATTTAGAATGCTTAAATTAAAAAAAATGATGAGTGTTTACGGGAAATGGTTGCGAGAGAATAATAATCTCGTCATGAAATCCACCATTCAAAAGAGCCCAAGAAAAAATTAAGGCAATAAAAAGAATCATATGCCAAATATAGGGACAATAGGATTCTCTAAGTTGAGAAGAATAAAAAGCTCAAAAATAGAAAAAGAAAATATGAATATATAAGGAAGTTTGGATGCATTTAAACTGATTTTCACCATAAATCCTTAGGTTGACAAATCGTATCATGACTATATTGTTTGTAAAGTCATCAATATCCTGGATTTGTGTGCATGTTGTTCATTTATTTCATTTATCTCATTTATTGATTGTCGCATATGGCTAAAACTAAGTTTGATGACATTTAGCTATCAATTAGAGCTTATTGATCCTTTCAATGTGTTCATGTTGTGTTTCATTTGTTGTAGTTCACACCTATTTATTCCATATCCATGTTTGAGCACATTGGTACTATGTTAGCATGGAAAAGATTTTTTTTTTTTTTTGAGTCTGTTTTGCTACTGTTTCGTATTTCCAGTACCTATTTTCATGAAAAAAATTCATTGGGCAACACTTTAACATTTTTAGGACTGGAATACAATGTTTGCTGATGTTGTTCAAATGGCATATGGACTTCGTTCGAACAACATGTCCAAGTCATTTGAATTCATTCGAAGTTTTATTCAAGTGACATGTTTTTTGAGGCAGTAATCTTGTCAGATATGGTCGTTAGAGGGTCATTTTTAGGGTCGTTAGAAGGATGCTTGAAACAAGACCATTATGTTTCAGGTCATTTTAGAGCTCATTCAAACGTCTCGCCACTGTTGTTCAAATGAAGTGACTAGTCGTTCAAATGACCTATCTTGGTTTTCTAGCCTTATTTTCTATTTTAATACATGCCTCATATATTTGCATATATAATTTCGTTTTGGTACTTTTGGATTCACCAGGACAGTTTACATGCAGTCGATATTGAATATTCATGTGTTGATTCTTATACTGTATTATTTCGTTTGGTCACATCTTTGCTTAGATTGATGATTCATTCTATGTGACTATTTGCTAGTTATGATTTGGTATTTTCTGATTATTTTTAGCCGGCATTTCATGTTTATCTATATATACTTAGATTGATTATTTCATTCAGGATATATGGTAATTTGTTTATCTTTTTCACTTATTGTCTATTCGAGACAAAAATGGGGAGGGATGTATGTGATGTAAGGGGAGTATTGATCACATTTTTTTTGGCTTTACATTTTGGTATCATGATCATATGTTCATACTTTATTGGTATCATGTTGTATTGAACATATTGCTATTACCCACATGTTTAATAAATGATTTGTTTTTCATATTAGTATTTTTATATCATTTTTTCCTCCATACTTCACTCGGTATTTGTTTGTTCCATGTGTGTAGGTATTCTTTAGCGATGCAAGATTTAAATACTACATCACATTCAGAAAGATCATGTTTGCTAGACCTGTATATATTAGTCGTTGTCCTGTATTTTTGAGTTTGGGTTTTATGGCATGGTATTTAGGTGTCATACGACTTGACGGCCCGACTTAGGCATTTCACTGTTTGGGTTTTGTCCCGAAATAGTCAAAGGGGGAGATTTCTAAGGACATAATTTCTAATTGAGTCCAGTTGTATGTATTTGACTTATTCTCGGAATAAAACTTGGTTGAGTCATAGATAGATTTTATATTGTCATGATCTCCACATAGTCAATGACGTGTTTGATTAGAAGAAGTAGTGGCCAAGCTTCAAAAATACATCATGCCGAGTTTTATTGGTGTACATTTCACATCTTCAGTCAATTGCATTCCAAGATACTCTCAGGTATGAATGCATTGTGTTTATGGAGTTCGAAAAGTGTTTTAAAGGATGGAAATTTGTTTATAAATGTTTTAAGAATGTTTAAAATGATTTTTTTTGTCAACACTACACTTCTAATATGTTTTATCTATATACACCTTAAGCCATGTGACTTTAAAAATGAATATTTTAATGTTATTTTTTTTAACAGACTTCAAATATTGATTTGAGATAACACAACAATAATATATCTTTATCAGTTGAAACTTTCTTGTTTAAAGAAGAAAAATATTTTCTCTGTACATCACATGTTTATCATCATGAATATTATTGTCTCTCTATGAAAGAGTTGCGCGTGCGTTCAAATTAAGAAATAATATAATTAAATTTAGTTTAATCCAAATAAACCCTAAACATGCAACTAGGTTGATTGAAACAAGAAGTAGATCATGAAGATTAATCAAACACACATAAGTGAGGAAAAATCCCTTAGAGGGGCAAAACCATTTATTTCCATTATAATATTGTAACGTACAATTTCGGATTACAACGAAAATACAAGTGACTAAGAATTACCCTCAGGTGTCGGATTCTGTAGTCGGCGGGTGGAGATATCCCTTTCCAGTAGGGAAGCAATGAAGAAGAAGAGCGGTCTTCTTCACAAGGGTTGAACAACAAAGGTTTGTGTTCTAGGGTTACCAAAAGTGATTCACAGAGATATGGCAAGGTTGTGTGAATCAAACCATGAGTTTTGAACTCACAAAGATGAATACTTTTAGTTTTTGAACTCTGGAAAATGTGTGTATAAGTCTTACTAAACCAACTCCCAGTAGTGGGATTAAATAAGAAGTCCTGGTCCTTAAAAATATGAACACGATCTGTTTGAGTTTATCCCAGACGGACCGGTCCGGTTTTGAGGCTGATTGATCCGAGGAGGCGGACCGGTTCTTTTAAATTTAGGCATTATCGGTTCGCTTGCGGTCTGGGGTGTACTGGCTTTTCAGCAAGCGGATCGATCCGGTAAAGTGGCAGACCAATTCGAGGTCGGATCAGTTCGTTTTCTCTGGGCGGACCAGTCCGGCCTGTCAGACTTTTGATTCCCCCTCTTCTTTGATATTCGGATCCGTTGATGATGATATGAATCTTAAATTTCTTCAATGGTGTAACGGCGTACGACATAATATATAATAATGGACAAAAATGTCCTTACAAATCTCCTCATATGTCTATGCCGGTATATACATAAAAACGAGCATCCGAATTATCAAACATCAAAATGCCTATACAAATCTATCCTTCCATGAACCCAAAACTGGAACGATACAATTGAATAAGACTTCATCGTTTGCTCTTCGAATCTTCAGGAATCTCAACGCTTTTCTCATCAGGGTGTGCAAACCAGAGATCATCAAAGAAGTACCTACACACATGAGATAAAGAAAAATACCAAGTGACCTATCGAGTTTGAAATGAGATAAACATAGATACCAAAACTGCTCAAAACTTCAAAACTCCCCCAAAATTTCTCCCCCTTTTTATGATGTCCCCAAATAGACAAATGAGAGGAATAAATCAAATCATCAAAGCAAGGGTGTCACAAGGAATAAACAACTATTTTTTTGTTTTAATTTTTTAAAATTTTTCATACAAAGAATATATATACAAGGAAACACACCATGAACGAGTACAAAACAACCAAGTCGATGATAGCGTAAATGCATGGGTGTGAACAAATTCGATAGGAAGATCAATGCATACAAACATGACATATGTGCATGATGAATATCAGATACTCCTAACGAATGAACTCAAAGTCTTCCTTTGGTGTAAAAAGGTGGTAATATGAGACATTGACTCAATCAAATCAGTAAATCAAAGCTCAAAGTGATTTCCACACCAATAACGTCCAAAACTATTTCATGCTTTTTCAGGACTTTCAAGGAAGTGCAAACCCGTTCATATTCTCCAACCAAACTCCCTTAGATTTTTATTTTGAATAGAGGCTTTCTAAATTCTCAAACTTTGGATAATTGATGGTGAAACCTAAATGGCCCATATGTGGCATGAATTGCTTTTTATTGCCTTTAAATTTTTTGGGCTCTTTTAACCTCTTTGGACCCCGATTAATAAAATTCCTCCATTTTTAGGTCCTTTTGAACGGTGGATTTTGCGCGAAGAAGAGAATTACCTTTCGCAGCCCCTCCCCGTTCTTAAACAAACACTCAGTCTCACAAAAATGGTTTTTACATGCATTCCAATCTTGTCAAGTTTTATCGCATATTATGAGTTGTATAGACAGAATTGAGATGAAAACACTCAAGCCAACATGTGATAGACAAGTGCAATAATCAAATAAAGCCGTGCATGTGTGCAATAAAGGATATAAGAGTCAAACATGTAGGAAAATATCACTAATTACATCTCAAGGACTCCATATAATGTAAAGCACATGGATGAAATGATGTAGCGTCTCAAATCTCTATCAAACAGTCTCATGGATAAATGGAATGAATTTGGTGACTTGGCTATCTTAAATGCTCATCCATAAAAGGTGTAAAAAATACAAAAAATCTTTTTGGGCTTTTTTGAAATTTTTTTATATACAAAAACAAAAATCATTTTTGGTTTTTCAAATAAATAAATAGCTGTACAACAAAGCAATGATATATATAAAACAAACTAGCAATAGGAAGCATATGATATGAACATGAAAAAGCATCCTATTCTAGACATAGACCAACCCCTCAGTCAACTGTACAAATTCCCAAAGACTTCCTAAGACTATCGAATCTAAGGGCATCTAAAGGTTTCATGAAAATATCGGCTAACTGATGGTCGGTGGGAACAAAACTCAGGGATACGACTTTCTCCTCAACTAACTGACGTATAAAGTGCTAGTGTATCCTGATGTGCTTTGTGCGCGAATGCTGGACTGGATTGCGGGATATGTGTATCGCGCTCGTGTTATCACAGGAAATGGTCATGGTGTCCTGTGAAATCCCATAATCCTCCATCATTTGCTTCATCCACAAGAGTTGCGTGCAACAACTCCTGGCGGCTATGTACTCAGCCTTCGCAGTGGACAAAGAGATGGAATTTTTCTTCTTACTTAGCCAAGAGACTAGAGCATAACCAAAATAGAAACACCCACCAGAAGTGCTCCTACAACCATCTACATCCCCGGCCCAATTGGCATCTGAATAGGCGAACAAACGATCATCAGTATCAAAGGAATACCAAATACTATATGAGAGAGTCCCACTAACGTATTTAATAATACGTTTTAGAGCAAGTAAATGTGACTCTTTCGGGGATGCCTAATATCGCGCACAGACTCCAACATTAAAGGCTATGTCGGGATGATTGGCAGTCAAGTAGAAAAGACTACCTATCATATTCCGATACAAGGTTTGCTCTATGTCCTTGCCTGAAGTGTCTTTACTAAGCTTGGTAGTGGTACTCATAGGTGTACGTGCATGCTTAGTGGAGTCTAAACCAAATTTATTCACTAGGTCTCTAGCATACTTGGATTGGGAGATGAACATCCCATCCTCTAGCTGATGAACCTAGAGACCAAGGAAGAAAGTAAGCTCACCAACCATGCTCATCTCAAACTCACTTTTCATCTCCTCTTCAAAGTGATGAGCATGTTGAGAGCACGTGGATCCAAAGACTATATCGTCCACATAGACCTGGGCAACCAAAATTTCATCGTCATCTTTCCTGACGAACAACGTCATATCAACTCCCCCTCTCTTGAAGCCACGAGCTAAGAGATAGGAAGTAAGCCTCTCGTACTAAGCACGGGGTGCTTGCTTCAAACCATACAAGGCTTTCCTCAGATAGTAGACGTGCTTCGGGTGGTGCTGAGGGTCTTCAAACCCTTTTGTTTGTTCCACGTAAACATCTTCCTGTAGAATGCCATTCAGAAAGGCACTCTTGACATCCATCTGATATAACTTGAAGCGCAGATGACATGCGATGGCGAGTAGAAGACGGACGGACTCAAGCCTCACAACAGGAACAAATGTCTCCCCAAAGTCTACACCCTCTATCTGTGTGTAGCCTTGAGCGACCAACCTATCCTTGTTTCGAATTATGGAAACATTTTCATCCATTTTATTCTTAAAAATCCATCGGGTACCTATCACATTAGTCTCACTAGGTCGGGGGACAAGTTCCCAGACATTATTCTTTTTAAACTGAAGCAACTCATCCTGCATAGAAGATATCCAGTGTTCATCCTTGAGTACTTCTTTATGATTCTTGGGCTCGACTTTGGACGTGTAGTAAAGATGGATGACAACGTTCTCTAGCTGAGCACAAGTCTTGACCCCTATAGTGGGATCACCAAAAATGGCAGAAGGGTCATGACTATTGCGAACCCAAGCGAGTGTGTCCCCTAGCATAGGAGTAGGGTCCACAAAGTGTGAGAGAGGGACAAGTAAATCACTATCAGAAAAGTCCTCATCATCACACTGATGATTAGGATCAATTACCGTCGGAGGTTCGTCATCTTGCACGGTGATGTTTATTGATTCCATAACCTTAGAGCTCTTCAGTTTAAAGACCCGGTACGCTCTACTACTCAATGAATATCCCAGCAGTATTCCCTCGTCGCTTCAGGAGTCGAACTTTTCTAATTGCTCTCTATCCCTTAGGATATAGCATTTACTCCCAAAAATACGGAAATATGTCAGCTTGGGCGTCTTGACAGTCCACAATTCATAAGGAGTCTGAAGTGTGTGTGGATGCAGATAAACCCTATTCACCGTGTGGCATGCAGTAGACACTGCCTCTGCCCAAAATCTCCTAGAAACTTTACGACCTAGAAGCATAGATCTAGCCATCTCCTCGATCGTTCTATTCTTTCTCTCAATAATCCCATTTTGCTGAGGAGTCTTCACAAAAGAAAACTTATGTTTGATCCCAAGGCTATCACAATATAAATCTACCTTTGCTTCCTTAAATTCAGTGTCGTTGTCACTACGTATCTTGTTAATAGTGACTCCGTGTTGATTTTGCAGGACACGGCACTTGATCGTTAAAAATTCTACAGCATCGGATTTTTCTCTCAGAAAACCTACAATGGAGTACCTGGAGAAATCATCCACCATCACGAGGATATACCTCTTACCACCTAGACTCCCGGTACGAGTGGGACCGATAAGTTCCATGTGTATAAGCTCAAGCACATAAGAGGTGGTAATGGAATGCAACTTCCTATGGTGAGTACGAATTTATTTTCCCATCTGACAGGGTCCAAAAACCGTCGAAGTTGGCCTTCCAAGAGATGGTAAGCCACGTACTAGGTCCTTTCTAGCTAAGCGAGTGAGATATCTAATATTTATGTGACCTAGACGTTGGTGCCACAAATCCATAGGAGTGATCGTGGCGCTATTGCAGACAAGTGAGGATGTGGGCTCAGTCCCATAGCAATTATCCTCGGTCCTCACCCCTTGCATCAAATGTTTACCGGCGTGATTGTAGACATTACACGCGTCCCGGTCAAACTTTACTGCAAAGTCAATGTCGCACGGCTGGCTAATGCTGAGTAGGTTTACTTTTAAACCTTTGACGTACAACACATTCTCTAGCTTGGGAAATCCTGGTAACTCTACAGTACCTCATCCTACAATACTAGACTTGCTCCCATCTCCAAAGGTGACTCTGCCATCCTAATAATCCTCAAGAAATGTAAAAAATGAGGCATCACCTGTCATATGTCTGGAGCACCCACTGTCAAAATACCACTATGAGGTATTATGTGCTTTGAGAGCAACATGAACAACAAAAGCCTTTTTATCTTTCTTAGGTACCCAAGAAGTGGTGACCTTTTGTTTGCCTTTGTTGTTGTTGGTTTTAGCTGGAATGTGAGAAGCATTTACTAACGGCAAAGACATCCGTCGGAATTCTTCCATCAAACTCTGAGATGTGGCAGCTAAGAACTCAACTCGCTCTCTCAGACTATAAAACTCATTAGTATGACGTGGTGGAGCAGTAGTACGTCGTGTACGACCCATGCTATAGCAAAACTCCCTGAGGTGGACTTTTCTTTTGCAATAAGTACAAAAGAACATAGTCAAAGGGGGACCTTGGTTTGCTTTTATTGGTCGAACTCTCTTTCAAGGTTTTTGACGATGGCCATAAAGATTCGTAGTAAACTCAGGAACTGGTCCAGGTGCAATTTAGGAGGTGGGGGCACCATCATAACCAATTCCCTGCCTATCACCAAAACCTAAAGCGGGGCCGAGGACCATCTTTCCCATTTTCCCTGATTTGTTCTCAATTTGTACCTTGATTTCCCCTGCTTTCTCAAGATCATGAGTCAGCTGGGCAACAAGGGCTTCAAGTTTCTTCCAAGTCTCCACGGAGGAATGGATCTCACTCGTAAGACTAGCCACTTGTTTAGTCAAGTCCCCTCTCTCTTTCTCAAAAATACTCTCTCTCTCTTTAAACAAACTCTCTTTTTCAACACGGGAAGATTCTCTCTCTCTTAGGGCGGTGCAGGTGGAGGACTCTCTCTCTCTGGCTTTTCTTAAATCTTCCTCTAAGCCGGTTATCTTAAGAACTAACGCTTTGTTACGCTTTTTAGTTTTAAATGAATCAGAATATAACTCAGCGTAGGCGCGTTGAATGTCACTCTCGCTCTCACTTGTGTTATCCTCCCCCTCACTCACATCGATCTCACTGTCGAGGTTTCCCTGTGAAGCATCATCCTCATCGTCGTGAGGAGAACTAGGAGTGCTCACATGACTGGCCATGAATGCGGTGAAGTTACACTCATGCGGTGACTCATCTCCTGAATCCACCATCTCGACCTCACTATCGTCGCAAAGAGTAGCATTCAGGACAACTTTCCCTTTCTCTCTATTCAGACGAGTGGCACACTCAAAGGCTCTATGACCCTTACTGTCGCACTCAAAGCATCTCTCACTTTCTTTCTTAGAAGGATCTTTAAAAACTTTTTCATTTTTCTTTTCAAACTTATTTTTCTCAAATTTCTTTTTATCTTTAAAATTGCCAGTTTTCTTAAATTTGAGAATCCTTATGAAATTTTTTGCAAAAAGAGCCAAGTCATCCAAGTCAAAATCACAATCAGAATCTGACGTGTCAGTCTCTCTCTTTCTAGACGACTCTACTCTCTTTCTAGCCGACCCCTCACTCTTTCTCTCTTGGGCATTAAGAGCAATTCCCTTATCTTTAGACCTTGCAGTTTTAGGAAACATATCAATTTCATATGTTTGCAAGTCTCCTATAAGTTCTTCTAATTTTAGCGTATTTAAATTACCCATAGAATTTAGCACAGTGACTTTAGGGATAAAACGCTTAGGCAAAGAACGAAGAATCTTTTTAACAACTCTAGCATTAGGAATATGTTCACCAAGATCAAAACTAGTATTAACAATGTCAGAAAGCCTAGCATAAAAATCATCAAAACATTCAGTCTCATGCATGGTGATTGTTTCAAATTGAGTTGTCAAATTTTGCAATTTAGACTCTTTTACAGCATTAGTTCCTTCATGGGTGAGTTGTAAAACATCCCATGCCTATTTTGACGTGGTGCACGTCATTATGCGTTTGAACTCGTCAACCCAGAAATAACACTCAAACCCTTAGAATTAAATGATGACCATCTAAATTCGTCTTCAGTCCAAGAAGTGACAGGTTTTAAATTGACCACATTATCAACAATGACGGAGGGAGGTGTCCACCCTCTTTCAACCAAAATCCAGACACTATCATCAATGGCTTTTAATGCAGATCTCATACGGGATTTCCAATATGCATAGTTGGTCCCGTAAAAAATAGGCATTTTATTATATAACTTCTCCATAATGAACACACTCGTTTTCAAAAATAAATTTTTCAAAGAATTGATATCTTAGAAAAATTTTGCGGAAAATTACACGGTAAAATTGTGTAACTGGCTCTGATACCAATTTGAAAGAGTTGCGCGTGCGTTCAAATTAAGAAATAATATAATTAAATTCAGTTTAATCCAAATAAACCCTAAACATGCAACTAGGTTGATTGAAACAAGAAGTAGATCATGACGATTAATCAAACACACATAAGTGAGGAAAAATCCCCCAAAGGGGAAAAACCATTTATTTCCATTATAATATTGTAACGTACAATTTCGGATTACAACGAAAATACAAGTGACTAAGAATTACCCTCAGGTGTCGAATTGTGTAGTCGGCGGCTGGAGATATCCCTTTCCAGTAGGGAAGCAATGAAGAAGAAGAGAGGTCTTTTTCACAAGGTTTGAACAACAAAGGTTTGTGTTCTAGGGTTACCAAAAGTGATTCACAAAGATATGGCAAGGTTGTGTGAATCAAACCTTGAGTTTTGAACTCACAAAGATGAAGACTTTTAGTTTTTGAACTCTGAAAAATGTGTGTATAAGTCTTACTAAACCAACTCCCCGTAGTGGGATTAAATAAGAAGTCCTGGTCCTTAAAAATCTGAACACGATCTGTTTGAGTTTATCCCAGACGGACCGGTCCGAGGAGGCGGACCGATTCTTTTAAATTTAGGCATTATCGGTTCGCTTGCGGTCCAGGGTGTACTGGATTTTCAGCAAGCGGATCGGTCCGGTAAAGGGGCGGACCGGTCTGAGGTCGGATCGGTTCGTTTTCTCTGGGCTAATCGGTCCGACCTGTCAGAGTTTTGATTCCCCCTCTTCTATGATATTCGGATCCGTTGATGACAATATGAATCTTGCATTTCTTCAATGGTGTAACGGTGTATGACATAATATATAATAATGGACAAAAATGTCCTTACACTCTACAGAACACTATCTTCTACACATCAAAGTGGTTCTCTATTTGTATCAGTTTGTTTATCTCTCTTACTGGTCTTTCTATTTTTGACTACCATATTTTGTAAGAGCCATTTTACGATATGAATAAGAGCTATTTCAGTCCTACATTTTCAGAGTGCCATTTCCATACTTCAACAACCATATTTTATTGAGAAGAAAAATGAGAAATCAGAAGATCAAATTTTTAGAGTGGTTTATATAAAAAAAAATTAAGATCAATTAATGCTCTTAAAGGTTGTCTCTAACAGCTAGTTTTTGAAGACATATTTAAGCATTCGGACATACCACCAACCTGAGAAAATTTAATTTTACATTCTGCTCATACATTGAAAAGAAGACTAAAGCTTGAAATAGATTCATTTATTGAAGTCTCATTTAAGAAGAAACTCAGATAACATGTCTATTTTAAGGAGTTTTGTTATTCAACCTTCTACTACAAATTCATATTTATTTTGAAGCTTTGTTGAAGCTTCAGTTGTAACGATGATTGGTTTCCTACCCGCAAGTGGGCCACGGGATTTGAAGCTTGGTTTGATCCTACCCGCAAGTGGATCGGGTTTAGTAAAGTGAAAAGAAGACGGGGGCTTTAAATGCATGGATGTAAGTCGTGATTTGGCCGAACCACGTTAAATTTCCGTGCCGTTTTATTTTTCACATTTTTATTTATTCATTTGCATAAGTTTGCATGATTTGGTATTTTCAGCATACTAAATTGCAAATAAATTAATTCCAAAATTTGACAAAACTATTTCCAGATTAAAATAATTATTATTAATTTCAGAATATTAAATACGAAAATTGATTATATATTTGTTCGGTGTTAAAATCTGAAAATTTAACTTATTTAAATTAATTAGTAATATTTGTTTGATATTCTCTATTTTAATCATTACAGATAATCTGAAAGTTGGATTAGAGTGTTTTAAATTAAATATTTTCTGAAATTTTAATTGAACTTGAAAATTTTGTAAAATCTCAATTCACACCCTCTTGGGTATTTTTCTGAGTAACATGTTTAAAACTCAAAATATATTCTAGGGGATAAGTTATTTGGAAAATAAAAACTTGTTTTTGAAAAACAAAAATATGAACACTTGTAGAACAGTAATAAATATTTCTTTTTCGCCAAAAGTCTTGTAAAAAACTGTTCAAACACATATTTTGAGGCGCCCCTCTCATTTGAACGAAAATAGGTTCTCGTTTGAAAAAACATTGTAGGTTCACTCTAACGATATCAAATCTCGTTCGAACGACAAGCCTATCTCATTTGATCAACCTTCCAATGAGAGTGGTTTTGTTCAACATAATTCATCTCGTTAGATGCTCATCAGAAATCCGTTCAAACGAAATTACCATTTCATTCTAATGACTTTGACTTCGTTCGAATGAACTACGGAGTTTGTTCAAACGAGGTCTACATCTCGTTTTAATGGTATTAAAAAAATTGTTATCGAAAATTCTTTTATAAAAAATTCCTCGAGTAAAAAACGGAAATCCCAGAATATATGTTATCGAGTAATCAAAAACCATATGTTTATATACCTCCATAAATTATTCGTGATGATTCAAATGACCTGAATCTCAGATAGAAAGCTCATTCACTAACATATCTCAAATAATCATGGAGGCAAATGCGAATATAGTCATTGATTTGAAACAATGGTTTGTAACGGGATACACCAAAATAGTTAATTAAGAAGAAATTATAAATTCTTACTCTTACAAATCATCCCCTTTGGCTATTCCGGTACAAAACAAAAAAAAACGAAAATCAAATTATAATAAAACCCTGAGACAATGTATCCTAACGTCCTCCCAAACCTAAAAATTGAACAACATTCAAGACTTTGTCTTCATCTGAAAATTTTCATCTTGTGTAGTCCATGAAATCATGATCAATGTGAAAGAGACCTAGACACGTAAAACAAAAGAATACCATGATAGTTTAAAGAAAAAATAAACTCCCCCTCAATTTCTTCTCTCCTTTTTTATTCATAATAAAAAAAGTTAGAAACTAAGCATGAATAATAGAATCATCTGAATCCAATATATATGACATCACAAAGATAATCAATTAAGAACATACGATGAATTATAAAAAGCTTTCAAACAACTTTTTACTGAACATTTTCAAAATTTTCAAGTAAACGTATAAAAATTACATATAGCTACAAAACACATAACACTATGGAATAATACTAAAAAATGTGAATCGTGAAAAAGAATGTAATTGTATGAACATTTTCCATAGGTAATCAACACAGGCTTTCGTAACATAGATGCAAGAAGTCAATAAGATACTTCTAAAGAAAGGGCTACATTTATACCTTGTGTGTAAAAATGTTAAACAAGATAAAATTGACTTGACTTATGCAACATGTTATGAATTTAAATACTTATCAATTCAATAATGCCAAGCTATTTAATTTTTTGCAAGAGAGACTGTTGTGCAAATATATGGATATTCTACTTTATAACACCCTCTAAATATCACAAATATAAGAATTCACTCCTAATTTTTGAAGATATCACAATGCTCATATGTAGCAAAACATCAATGAAAAAATAAATTGGCCTTAGCACTTCTATTTTTGTGTGTCGTTAATCTTTCATAAGTTTTGGCAAATGGTGGATTTTAAGGCAAAGAGAATTTTACTCTTTTGTAGACCCTTTCCATTACTTAATAGATAACAAATTTTCTGAGAAACGAAGTCTAGGCAATGGTTCTTACAAGTACAACTTATCTATATTACATTTGCTATATTATTAAACACTATTCATATGATAATATCGTATTCGACATATTACAAGCAAGTACAATGTTAAAAAAGTTTATACACGTGTGAAATAAAGGTGATAAAGAGTTTAGTATGAAGAAAGTAATCAATGGTGATTAACGAAACGTTATCCACACTTTATTAAGCACACTAAAGAAAAATTCATGTCTCAAAAACACCATGAAAAAGTCACATGAATGGACGGAATGTAAGGTTGGTCCGAATATCTTAAATGCACTTCCATATATGGAGAAAAATGAAAATACAAAAATATGTTTGTCCTTTTCAAAATATTTTCAAACTAATTTTTTTTTTGGAATTTTTCAAACGGTTTCTTAAAAATTGAAAATCTTTTTGGATTTTTAAAAATATATCATAAAGAAAAGTATAAATACATAGAAACACAATCTAGCAATAAGGATAAATGATATGAATACGATAAACACCCTATCCTAGAGCCAAGTCATAACCTTAATCATTAGGCCCAGAGGAGTTCTTTAAAAGAGAAGACATCGTTTGAAAATCCTCAATAAAGTTTTGTGAAGTCTTGACTAAAAACTCTACTTGCTCTCGAAAACTCTAATTATCTATATGCCCATGTGTGTAACCATGTGTACTATCATGTGTGGGAACACATGAGAAAACACGTGCATGACCTCGTATGAGAGAATAACGAGGGACACGCATGTAAGAAACTCTCCCTAGCATAAACTTCCTAAGGTGACCTCTTTTTTTTAATGGGAATAAGCATAAATTGGAATGGTTCTACCTTGATCAAAATGCCTTGAATGCTCTCTCCTTGGAGGGTTTGATCTCCTAGAAGGGTTAGGATGAGGGCTATAATTATTCATCACAAATTTGATAAATGACTAGTGTGCGGTATTAGAAGATACAATAAAAAACATTAACTTCTCAGGTTGAATCATTGATGCCTCACATTCTCTCAAAACTTTCACCTTTTTCTCTAAAGCAAACACATTATGAGATAAAACTTTATTATGCCTTTTCATTTTTTAAATCATTGTGAAAATTTTACGAAAGGCTTGTTCAAGTCAACCTTTTCCCTCACTCAAATTCTCTTCCTCACTCTCACTCTCTCCTAGATGGTTCGACAAAGTGTTGAGGCTATCACATTTAGAAAGATCCTCACCAATGTAGGATGAATTAGAAGTGATAATGTGCGTGGCCATGAACGTAGAGAAATTAGGTTCATTAGTGATTCTTCACTAGAATTCACCGACTCGGCATCATTATCTCCAGGGTGGATTTAGGGGAACTTTGCCTTTACCTTTTCTGTTTAACCTAGTGGAACACTCGTGGGATTCATTACCCTTTCCCTCATAGTCATAACATCTCACTTCCTCTTTATCACAAATGTTCTTGCCCTCATTGACATTTTTATTTTTCTCAAAACTCTTTTCTATGGAAGAAGTTTCTTTGTTAAATTTGAGAGATTTCTTTAAAAAATTTGCAAACATGGCATCACCCTCAAAATCAAACACAGGGTAAAATACATTTTCCTTTTTCCTTTTGGACTAGGCTTTCAAAGTTATACCTATTTCCTTTTTCTTTGTAGTTTTGGGGAACCTATCGATTTTATAAGTTTGAAGGTCTCCTACGACCTCTTCTAACCTAAGTGTATCTAAAATTCCTAAAGAGTTAAGGACCATGACCTTGGGAATAAAGCAGGATGAAAGGGATCACGAAATATTGTTTTAAAGCGCGCTTCAGGAATTTTCTCACCCAAATTAAAACTAAAGTTAATAATATCAGACAACCGTGCTTAAAATTCATCCAATGACTTAGTCTCTAGCATGGTAATGGTCTCAAATTATGGGTTGAGATTTTGTAGATTATAATCTTTCAAAACGTTGGTACCCTCGTGAGTGAGTTGGAAAGTTTCCCACACTCCCTTAGACGTAGTGCACGTCATTATGCAGGGAAACTCATCAGGGTGATGGCTCTATAAATTGAACTTAAACTGTGAATGTTAAAAGTACTTCATTTAAATTTATCATCATCCCAACCAGTTACATGTTTAAGATTTTTACCATTGTCGTTAGTCATAGTGGATGGTATCCACCCTTTTTTACAGACAAGCCATATATGCTCATGAATTGCTTTCAAAGTCAACCCCATTTAAGCTTTCCAATAAGCATAATTAGATCCACAAAAACAGGTAGCCTATTTACGAATTATCCATATAAACAAAAAATTAAAGATTATTTTTTTTAAATTGATATAAAAAAATCCCGTGAAAGGATCACACAATACTTTAGTCCCACCTACTTTGATACTAATTTAAGAAAGCGGGTTCGTATGGATAGTTTGTATATTAAATTACAAACACAGAAGATCCAATTTTAATTCAAAATTAATCTTGATTATATTAAGGTGTGGGTGAAAGATAAAATATAAATTAAATGTTCCAATCAACAAAATCAAACCAAACAAACATAAGGACATTATGAGGAAAAATCTCCTTCAAGCAAAAGCAAGATTTCAGCACTGCTCAAGAATTCGATAGACTCGATGAAATACAGACTAATTAGATCTCCACTAGGTATAACGAATAGATATTCAATTCTTAAATAGATAGGACACAACCCATCACCGTCTAAAGGAAGAAACTTATAAGAGGGAGATTGTACTATGTGCTTATGGACAAGGATGGTTCAAACAAATAAAAAGTTTATTTTTGTATTATTAAAATTTTAATCAAAACTGTCAGTGTAGAAAAATTCACAATCAAGAATCTACGAAAATAATCACAAAAATCAGAAAGTAAATGGAATCACACACACAATAAAGATGTACGTGGTTCGTCAACTTGCCTATGTCCCCGGAGAGCTTACTTGTTCTTATTAAGTGTCTCCCAACGTTTACAATTTTTCATCCCTTTGCCCCAAGTGAGGGAGTTCAATTTGTAGATGTATTTGTTATAAAGTTTGAGTTGTTTAAGGAACTCCACCATCATACATGGATTGGCCATGAGGTTCTTGAATATCTCAATCGAGATTCTTGGCACCTGATTTTAAAATATCTGCGAGTACCCCCTCTAACTAAACTGCCCATGTGAAAATTAAACCATGATTTGGGTCGAACCAAATAACTAAGGTTATCTTGGTCGGCTACTCTCATGGGCTTGTAAAAAGTGGACTCCCATAATTTCCCCTAAAATCTTTGGGCTAATAACTATAGGCCAATATATTTCAATTGGGTCAAAGGTCCAAATCCTTAGACTGTCGTGAGAGTCCGTAATGGTATATTTGTAATAACAAGGCTTGTAACAAGGGTGTGATTGTCTTAAAAAAATCGAAGCGCCAAAATCTTCCTCAGAAGTCAAAACTTATCATGTGAGTGTTCTGGTGATCAATTGTTGCTTACTCAAATATTTGTTCACTGCTTCTGGTCGTTCTTGCACATACTCCGTTCCCAAGATCCCTTTTGCTTCAAAAGCCAAAGTTTCCCTCCTTATGTGCTTTCTTAAAGCTTCGTTAGCGCTTGTAAGTTATACTATATGCCTCTTCTTAGTTATTTTTCCGTGCTTTAGCTAGTTACTATAGTTAAGGTTTCTTCTTGTTCAGTAATGGTGATGTTATATGGTAACGTAGAAGAGTTTAGGCGCAAGTATAACATCCCTAACTGCGTGATTATCGACTGTGCCCCCTTCCTCGTAATGTTTGTATAGTTGATAGGGGCACTGGATTCACTCCCTATTGATAACTCAGGGGGTTTAGCATGTCCCCCAAATGAGTTATTTCTTAGATTTTTTTAGGTTCTTTGCCATCGTTTCTTCTCAGTGTGCCCCTAACGTATAGAAGACAGTAAACGGTATCCATAGGATAAATACTCTTTATGGAACAAAGTTGGGTCTTATTGGGTGATTAAGGGTGAAAAGTAGCTCGTGTCAAACGCCGATCGTTGTTTTTTGTTCACCACCTTTATACAAAAACCTAAACTTATGACTACACTCAAAAAGGGAGTATAGCGGCCAAGTCCGGGTATCAAAAATCCATAGAGACGAGTTGTTATAATTTAATGGATTTAATACTTCTAAAATAAAAGTGTAAATGATAATTGCTAACAAAATAAAATATAAATAAAGGAAAAGATTATACTAGGCGACAGTGTATTTAAACTAAATTAATAAAGAGAATAAAAAATATAGGTTGCATCGGATATCCCTCACCCGAGTTAATTCGTAGATAATGGTTACATGGGTCAACGAGTTATTAAGATTGCATCTCGTTTTGATAGTTAATTAAACTCAGAGTTGTCACACCCCTAAATTACACATTGCTAGTCCCTAGTAATGTGTAACAATTCAAATAATTCCCTATGTAACCCTTTTCTCTTTTACTAACATTTATATACTTCCCCACCCCCTAACTTACACATTGCTAGTCCCTAGTAATGAAATTCAACGTAAGAAGAACTATAAGAACGTCACAAAATAGGAGATATATACAATAGCGATAAAAAAGATAAAATCCACTTTCGCGGGTGAACGATTGCATTTAGCGTATGCAATAAGCCATTAAACACCTAGGTTACCCTAGTGGACGAATGTCATCTCGTAAGGGTTTTTAGGGATGAAACCCACAAACATCATATGTTTTCCTCAAAATATGCCCAATCAACATGCGACAAGCCCAACAATATGAACACGATTTTATACACATTATTAGCACAGTGAATGAGTTCACACAAAAGTCCATATTATTAACATTATAGAATGAACTTCGTTAAATTGAAACCTTAAAAAGTGGGAGGGGACTGAGTACATGCAAAGTGTGATTTGGCAAAAACTTAAATAAACCGGATAAAAATTAAAGCAAGCATATATTCAATCCTCACGGGCATTACACTCAACAAATGAAATCACTTAAAAATGGGAGGTAATATATGAAACATGCAGGCATAAAGAGTAAATGTAAATGGAAACTTGGCCGCACACATGTCACAAATGAAGAACGCTATATAGGAAATAAAAACAGGTAATCTCAATGAAAGATACTACTCATTAAAGGAGGCAAAATGTATTTTCATAAATTATCAAAACTATTTTGACTTTTCAATAAAATTCACCCTAAAGATCCCAAAGGACTTTTATAGGGTTGTAATGTAGGGTAGGCTAGGATACGAAACGAAGGATATGTATGTACAGATTCAAAGTGTTCGAAATGAAAACTTAGAATAATGGGAGGAATGCGAGCAATATTAAAAATTGGAAAATACAATCCATAAAAGGCATTGAATATAACAATGGGGAGAGTAAACAAAGCTTATTGAACACTATACACAACATATACACATTTCTCTTTCTTTTCTTTCTTTTTTCTCATTTTTTCCTCACTGTTTTCTTTTGTTTTCTACTTTTTCTTTACTTTTTCACTACTTTATATTCTTTTCTTTTCACACTCTCATATGCCTATATTGCAATCGCAACACAACATCATTCAATCTTAAGTATCATTCCAAACAAAGGTACAGAAGGTAATATGTATGGCTTATAACTCCAATGTGGAGTTGGTTATGGGATTTTGGGTAATGAAATGAAAGGATAATATTTAGGCTCAAAGGGGTTTACGAGGGTAACATATAAGGTAAGGTCAAGGCTAATATGAGTGATATAACAAAGATTTCCTATGATCATTTCCTAAAGTTTACGCAATTCTCGAGTCAAAACAAACTTTGAAAATCATGCTCAAGTAATGCATTCCAAGTATGAACTCAATTAATGAAACAATAGTGAGATTACCAACGAATTCAACGTTTTCAATGAGGAAAGAAAAGTGTAAACACTCACAAACAACAAAAGGTACAAAGCTTACTCGGTGTATATAAAATGTAATAAAAGATTACTGAGTTATAAAAATCTTAAACCAAATCAATAAAGAAAGAAAAGTGCATGTGCTCATGGGAATAAAGTTTAATTCATGAAGTTATTCATAATATCAATGATTGAGGACTAAAGTCTAATAATTTCTAAATCGAGAACATGCATCATTGAGTTTTCTGTTGGATGAGATAATTATTAAAATTTATCATCGAAAACAAAGGCAAAATGCACAAAAAAGGAGAAAAAGGAAAGAAAATCTTTTTGAAATTTTTAATTTTTTACAAGAAAAGCATGCTTGGAAATAACATGTAATCAAATCAAAGAAACTACCAATCAATGGATAGGATATCCCGCACACCCTAGCTTAAAACCTGACATTGTCCTCAATGTAAATTAAGAACCAAGTTAAAGAGAGGAAAATAGTGATACTACCCACAATGGAGAGATCTCCATGAAAGTACAAGTCCAATGATTATACAAAACATGTTAGTACCAAACATAAAAAAATAGAAATAAAACTTTAACTAATCACACTAGATTAGAAGTAAGAATAAAGAAGAAAAATAAAAATAAAACAAAACTAACAATTTACAACCTACAATTTTAACTTCTAATTAACTATACACTAGAAGTTCAAATTTTTTAGGGTACACCCAAAATATGATTTGGCTTTGAAAGATTCACGAGGGACCCTCCCTTTCATGCATGCCTCCCAGAAAATAGGAATTCCTTTAGAATAAGGGAAGGCATGTGTAAGGCGTAATAAATGAGCCATCCTCAATTAAAATTTTTGGCTAGAGGATGGAGAATTTGGATAAGAAGTGTGACAAATACACTTTGGGACAAGAAATATTGAATCATCTCCCAAAGATTTAGCAAGTGGAATGGGAGGTGGCGCACATGGAGGCAAATATGCCTTCATGGAGAGCAACTTGAGCAAGTACTCCTCGTCAGTAAAAGGGTTAAACCTTTTTAAAGTTAGGCACCGATTCATCGAGTACTTGTGACAGTGTGATAACGAAGAATGAAAAGGTGGAGGAAAGAAATTCAAACTCAAGAGATGATTTATCACCACTCAGAGTTGGAATTTCGAAGGAGATATGATCATTTTCAATGAAACTTTCTTCTTTGGGATCCAAAGTTGAAATCAATTCATTGCAAATGGATACTACATCCAATTCATCCTCACTTTCATTCTCTATTCAACCATGGGCCAAGTCAAGAATGGTTTGTTCCAAAGTAGGAAAAAAATCCTCATTTGGTTCAAAACATTCCTCGACTTCAAAAGTTTCAAAAGAAAAATCGTCGTCAGATTCACATAATAAATCCAATTCATGTTCCCACAAATGATTTTCTTCCCGATAACGGTCTTCATACCTCTCATTCTCGAGCGTGAGAAAATCCTCATCGAAAGTCATAGGTCGGGGTGCAGATTCTTGGAAATGAGAAGTTTGAAAATTATTATCAGAACTATACTCAAACTCATTATTATAAGAATTTTGAAAACTATAGCAATTTGTTTCAAAATTCCTATTATAAGGAATTAGAGGCCCAAAATTGTTATCATCATCCTTAAAATACATGCACTCCAAAGCTTGACTTTTGTAATACTCACCCAAAGTCATTTTCGAATTGTAATTTTTTGGGACTCTAAGTATTGACCAAAAGTCATAAGTTTGCAGGGATTTTAAGAATCATCATAATGATTACCGAAAGGATTGGAATAAGACATGCTTACCCAAAAGATGGCTCGAAATGGCGAAATCCACAAAATGATGTGCGCGTGAAAAATTCAAGCGGTTCTTGGCGCTCAAATGTAGATGTCCTACAAAAATATTAGGCAAAAAATACAAATAGAAAAAAATACTACGAAATACTAAATCAAATAAATTCTAAAATATCAAGTCCCCCGCAACGGCGCCATTTTGATTAAGCAAGTTATCGGGATCAAAACACTAAATCAATTAAGATTCAAAGCAAATCATCCCCGGTAATGGTGCCATTTTGATTAAGGGTGAAAAGTAGCGCGTGTCAAACGACAATCATTATTTTCTATTCACCGCCTTAATACACAAATCTAAACTTATGACTACACTAAAAAAGGGAGTATAGCGGCCAAGTCCGGGTATCGAAAATCCACAGAGACGAGTTATTAGAATTTAATGGATTTAATACTTCTAAAATAAAAGTGTAAAAGATAATTGTTAACAAAATAAAGATAAATAAAGGAAAAGATTATGCTAGGCGACAATGTATTTAAACTAAATTAATAAAGAAAATAAAAACTATAGGTTGCGTCAAATATCCCTCACCCCGATTTAATTAGTATAAAATATTTACATGAATCGACGAGTTATTAAGATTGTGTCTCGTTTCGTTAGTTAATTAAACCCAGAGTTGTCACACCCCTAAATTCGTATAAAATGCTAATATAATTTTAGCGTCAATAAATACCCAAAAAATTATGTACGCAAGGTCCTAAATACGGAGCATACATGATATACCCCGTTAAATCTCCTAGGCGTAATAACTAGGACAACCCACTCAAAATAAATACGTAAAACTCCATCACCAAAGCAAAGCAACAAATCAAACCTTAGATGAGTTCAATCCAACACAGCCTACACTAAATTAGCCGCCAAGAATAATTAAAAGCATTAAATAAATTAAACTAAGGAATTAAGACAACTAATTAAATTAACACTAATTAAATTAACTACACAATTAATCTAGGCAAGAAATAATAAATAAAGCATGGAATAAGTGAACTAAATCTTGAGCACAAAGCAATAAAGAAGATAGAAGATAATGAATAGTGTCCACTTACATTAATGGGTGTCAAACCACCAAGAAAATGGAGGAGAGGGGTGTCTCCACAAATAAACCCCAAAATTATCTCTAACGAAGATCTAAAGAGAGAAAAGGAATTAGAAAATAAGATCCCTACAAATAATAACTAAGTGGTCCTTTTATACTAAGTGGCCAAAAATAAATAAAGAAAAAGAGAAAAGAAAAGAAAAGGGGAGATAAGTCTCCACTTAAAAGAGAAAAAAAAAAGAAAAAAAGAAAAGAAAAGGGGAGTAGCACAAAGAAAGTCGGAAAAAATCAGTGGACCGGTTGATCGGGGAGGAGAGGTCGATCGACCGCGACAGAGGGGGAACACACTATCAAGCTCGTAGGCCAAAAATCCAATCCCGGTCGACTGGTGGCGCTGAACTGGTTCTCCAACTTTCCTTTGCAAGACGACAGCTACTTCCAAAACAAAACAATCCCAAAAATGGGTATGAACCAAGACCATGGCCAACCACTAATGAAGCCAAGAACTTCCATAAGAGACACAAACCGAGATCCAAAAACCATGACCCATATCGAAAATATGCCAACGACGCACTTCCCATGGTAAAACCCAAGCCAAAATCGAGAACCAAAGCTCCATGAAAAAGACCCATTTCCATGCCTAAAAACCTCCATTAATGGCCAAAGAGATGAAACCCAAGCTCCCAAAATTGCCAAAAACACTCATTTGTGTATGTGGTCCAAAGATCGTGCTCCAATTTCGGACCAAAGTCCCGAATTTTGAACGAACCCAAAACCCGGGAAAATCCCGAGCATGGAACCAAAATCGCCATCTTCAAAGTGGGTTTGCTGCAAAAACAAAGAAAAAGGGACATGGAGGGTATTATTAGAATTGTTAATATAATAATAAATAAAGTCTTATATTTCTTTCCCGATTAAAGGTCCGTGTTTCCTTAGTTTGAGCTCCGATTCGAGCGTCGTTTGCAACCACGCGAAGCTTGGACCGAGGGCTACAACTTCTGTGAATACTTTGGGCAAAAATCCCAAAGTGTGAAATTACCAAAATGCCCCTGAATGTGCGAATCACGACGGAACTTTATCGGAATGCGCTCAAACTTAATACTAAGCACCATAACACCTATAAAGCTCAGTAATATCTAAAATAACATATTAGCACATAAAACAGAGATTGTCTGATTAATGAGCATATTTATCGCAATTAGGGTATCCGAGGGGGCTAAAATGCCTAAGTTTAAGGGTATAAATGTGCAAGATTCAATATGAATCACTAAGATATGTTATTGTTATACATTTTCAAAGACCAAAGAGGGCTTGTTGTATCTGGAAACTAAAAAAGCCGAGCGAGTTCTGGTGGTAAATCTTCTGAATTCCCACAAAGACTACTAGGAAATTGGGTTCATTACAAGGAATTGGCAGCACCCTCCATTGTTGGAGGGGGAGAGACCACGTGACCTTCCCATTTTTTAGTATGGAATGTCCGAAATAGGTTGCTTCCTCTTTTTTTTTCTTTCTGCTAACTTATTATGAATTCTTCTCATTCTTGTGGTTGATATTCCTCTTATTTGTTATTATAGCTAGTGCCAAGAACCAAGAGCCTAACATTAGTGAAATTAATACTGAAGAGCTCGTGAAGTCCTAGAGCATATATCAGAGATTGGAAGAAGGTGATCATCCCAAGTCGGTAGCCTTTCTTATAGAATATAAGAACACAGGTACCGACTTCATCGTTCGACCAGTCGACCAGGTCCCAATTTTAAAATCTCTAGAGGTAGGTATTTCTCATATAGTTCTTTTTTAGGATGAAAGTTTTACAGAAGAGGAGGAAGAGAGTGAAGAAGAGGATGAGTATAAGTAAGAGGAGAAGAGGAAATAGAGGAAGAAGAGGAGGAGGAGGAAGAAGAAGAAGAAGAAGAAGAGGCTCATATAGTAAAGAAGATGAGGTTAAGCCTTCCTAATAATAATGACGATCATGCGGTCCTTTCTAATAGGATTCCTGCTTTAAAGGTTTCTGCAAAAGACTCTTTCAAGGGAAGTGGTTATGTCCCATCTGATAAAGGTAGAGAGCAAGAGAAGGAGAGAGAGAGAAGAAGAAGAGAAGAAGAAGAGAGAGATAGAAAGAGAGAGAATATGAAAAGATGAAAGAGAGAGAAGGCTAAGGCTAAGAAAAAGTTATCCTTATAATCTATTAGAGTGCCCACTGTTCCTAATCTTGAGGGGGATAGTGTCGGTGATTCCCCCTTTTTGTCCCCTGATCTCCTAAAGAGACCGGTGCTCGCTGCTGATTGCGATCATTCCTCGAGGGTGGGGTCAGCTCAACTGGCCCTCAAGACTACACAGGGAATGGATCTGGTAAGTCTTTCCTATCTCTTTCTTTTCCTTTACTCTTTCCCATTTCTGTTATGATTCTATGTTATTCTTCTTCTTTTTAGAGATGTTATCTGATTTCACTACCCTTTTAGACAATCAATCTAACAGCTTTAGATGGAAGAAATAGCTGAAGAAAGCCCTGAAGGCCAAGAAGGTGGCCTTTTTCAATGCTCACATGGAGTGGGAGTGTGAGAATAATGAGATGTACAAGGCCTATGATGCTCTAGGGGATACTCAAAAGGTGTTGATTATTGAGAAGTCCAAGCTAGAGGAGGCCAATAAAAATTTGATTGATAACGTTGCCAAATTGGAGGGCTACCTTCCTCAAGCCAAGGATGACAACTACCGTGAAGTTTTTTATAAATATTATGAGAATGTTGAACGCCAAATGGCTTATGATTGTAAGGTCTCATTCGAAAAGGGATAGCACCAGGGTTTAAAGGCTGTTGGGGCTCCTATAGATTCTGATATTATTAGTCTTCACTCTCTGGTCTTGACCCTTATATCGAGGAAGAATAAGGAGAAAAGTGTGGCCAAGCTACCGACGACACTAATATTGTCCATGCTGTAGTTGGCAGGAGCACTCAGGAACATCAGGTGGTTTATAAGGGGAAATTAATAGTTGAAGGAGACCAAGTGAAAGACTAGGGCTGTGTAGACTAGGAGTTTATATTCCCCTTGTACAATTTTAGTCTTTGTTGATCTATACCTTTATTTTGCGAACTTCATTTATTGGCCATTAGCCTTCTTTCATGTTATAGGGTAATGAAATTCTCCCCCTTCCTCATATATTGGTCTATTTTCATTTATGCTAATATACTTGATTCTGGTTTTATGTGTATTATTTATAGTTTGTTGATTTAGATGATCATATTTCTCCCAATTCTCAATTGGGGAGAATTTTTAGACTTGACATCAGCCTACAGGCTCGTAAAGATTTCATGAAAATCTGGAAGTCAGTAAGAGCTATGAACGAATAATACAAAAACTAGACTGAAGTGATTGCAAAATTAAAAGATGATCTACAAGAGATGGAGGAAATAAGGGCCTATGTATAGGAGGAAGTTAATTCATTAAGGGCCCAACTGTTGGAGAGGACTGAGGTTGACCAAGTGGGTGAGGTCCTACAGTCTGAGAATGATGCCGTGAGAAAGTAGGTGGCGAGCTTAAAATATTTTATAGGGGTGCTAAAAGATAATGTCAAGAAGCTGAGATACTTCTTTATGGTAGGAACCAAAGAGGTATGGGGGAAGGTTATAATGTTATTTGGGCAATTTCCCTAGCAAAACATACGGAGGCTGAAAGCATTACTTTTTCTCGAGGATGGTTGAGTGCTCTTAAGGAGGCAAGAACTTCAAAAACATCCAATCTTTGGTACAAGTACTAGATTGAATGTCCTCCCTATACCTATAATCCCTTTTGAATGATGATGAATGAATTCCATCCGATGCTAGTACTCCCCAAATCTTGGATTATGATCTCGATGAAGATGTCGAAGAATTTACTCCAAATCCAGACGATGGTCAGAGTGCAGCTGTAGCAGAATATCTTGCCCCTCTTAGGATTTTACGTATCTCTTTTTGGTCTTGTGATTTTAACCTTATATTCTTAATAAAGAATGCTCTTATCATTTGATCATGTGTCAGCTAAACATATTTTGATTTTATATGCTCTAAGTTACTTAAGACTTTTATTGACCAAAATGATATTGATTGACCAATTGTAGGCTTTAGGTAGGCTCGTAATTAGTTTGAATCATTTTGGGCTTCTGTAACCGACTAAATGATGTTTAAGTGTTGGCATTCCGCATTTGACATGTTTGAACATTCTCCCATTCGAATATGCCTGAGCAGTATCATTCCATTCACCTTACCTTTTAGGTCTTGTCATTACACTTCCTTAGGCCTAAGTGATATAATGGCGAGAATGTTTAAAAGTATAAATTCTTGGATAATGGGTAATCCCCACGAGCATGTACTTGGATAGTGGGTAATCCCCACTTAGTTGTAAAAGAGATACATAAAATTCTTGAGATTGTAATAGAAGTTGGTAATAGCGAGAATTTATACTTGGATACAACCAAACCTAGTGGGGATTACCCACTATAAGGTTTAAAAGTATAAATTCTTGAGATTGGTTCCATTCCATGCTCTTGGTATCTCCCTGCCCTCCAGCATTTCTAGATGCTATGCTCCCTAAAGATCATTTTTGATCACTCTGAATGGTCCTTCCTAGTTTGGTCCCAATTTGCCATCTGATGGTTTTACAGTACTTCCGAGGACTTTTTACAGGACATAGTATCCTATTACAAACTTCCTTGGATTGACCCATTTATTGTATTGCTTGGATAATTGCTGTTAGTAGGACATCAACTTTAAGGTTAGCTCTCGTCGCTCATCTACTTGGTCAAGTTCAGTGCATAAGTCTTCATCATTAAGGTCTTGTTCGACTAGTATGGTTCTCATAGTAGGGAGGCCTAATTCCAAAGGAATGACAACCTTCATGTCTTAAGCGAGGTTATATGGTGTTTCCCCAGTTGGTCTCCTAAGCATTGTGCGGTAGGATTATAAAACACGAGGGAGTTCATCCACCCAAGTTCACTTAGCTTTTTCCAATCATTTTTTCATCCGACCGATCATGGTTTTGTTGAAAGCTTTCACTTGCCCATTACTTTGGGGATACGCCACAGAATTAAAATGGTACTTGATATCGTACTCGTCGTAGAAATCTTAGAAGAAACCACTTTCAAATTATGTATCATTATCGATGATAATGGCTCTTAGTGTCCCAAATCAAGTTATGATATTCTCTATATGCACCTAGTCATATCGGAGTCTCGAACGTTTGCCAATGGTTCTACCTCGACCCATTTAGTGAAGCAGTCAGTGGTGACCAGTATATACTTGTGATTTACAGATGAAGTAGGCAATGGTTCCATGATGTCCAATACCCATTTAATGAGTGTCCATGGACTAGTAAGTGACTTTAGGTTGCTGGAAGGATGGTGAATCATAGGCGAGTGATTTTGCCACTTTTTATATTTATGAACATATGCGACAACATCTCTTTGTAGGTGAGGCCACCAATATCCTTCATTGATTTCTCAAAAGGCTAGTGATCTCCCACTTACGTGATTCCCGTATATGCCTTCATGAAGTTCACTAAGTAATTGCTCGGCATCATGTAGGTAAACGCACTGGAGGTAGGGGCCTGTGAATGACATCTTATAGAGTTTACCCTCAGGGTTAAGGTAGAAACAAGCATCCTTAACTTTGATTTGATGGGTAGACCTCTTGTCGTCAGGCAATACATCGCTCCGTAGATAATTAATGATGGGGTACATCCAACTTAGGGCTTTATCTATGAGGAAGACTTACCCGGTTACGACTGTATAATCAATATTGTGCTGCCTGAGGAACTCAATTTATATTGTCCTTTTGAGGTCAGAGTTAATTGTCGAGCTTAGTTCTACCAAGGCATCAATGTGACTTTTCTATCCTGGCGGGAACTCTTGAATTTCTACCTGCTCAAAGTCCCCCATGAGTCCTCTTACTAGATTGAGGTATGCTTCCATTCGATCGTCTATGTCATTGAATTCTCCACTTACCTGCTTAGACACCAGTTTGGAATCACCGAATACATTGAGGCGTCTTTCCCCCAGTAGTTTGGCCTATCGCAGATTGACAATCAACGCTTCATACTCAGCTTTATTATTGGACGCTTTAAATCTAATCCCAGTTCCTTGCTCGATAATTGTGTTTTTGGGGGTAACGATAACAATACCTACTCCTGCCCCCTTAGAATTTGAGGCTCCATAAACATACAATGTCCAATTTTTAGATGCTGCATCACGTGTGACCAATTACTATTCATTTAGCTGATCTGCTGGTCGATCTCCTTTGAACTCAGCAATAAAATATGATAGGATATGCCCCTTAATTATCATTCTGGGCTGGAAGTGGATGTCTAATCTTCCAAGATCAACCGACCACTTTGAAAGACGCCCAACGAGATTAACTTTTCATAGAATGGCCTTGAGTGGATAAGAGGTTATACCATTATGGAATGGGCTTTGAAGTAATGATTCAACTTCCTTGAAGTGATCACTAGGGCATAAGCGAGATTTTTTCAGAGGCAAGTACCATTGTTTAGCATCTAGTACTGTCTTGTTGGCGTAATAAACTAATTTTTGTTCTCCCACCATTTCACAAACTAAGGCAAAGCTCATATCATGGTCTTTTACTTCAAGGTAAAGGTACACTTCTTCTCCATCATCTGGAATTACCAACAATGGGGTAATACTTTACCTCTTCCAAAGATTGTGACTAGTCTTCATTCCATACTAGGCCCTTTCTTTTCCTTAAGAGATGGAAGAATGGTCGGCAGTGCTCCGAAGACTTGGAGATGAAGAAATTAAGCACAACGAGCATTCTCGTTAAGTTTTGAACTTCTCTCAGCATCTGAGGAGGCTGGACCTTGGTGATAGCATCGATTTGCTCTGGGTTGGCCTCAATTCCCCTTTTACTCACTAGGTAGCCTAAGAATTTTTCTAACTGGACCTCGAATGAACATTTACTTTCATTAAGCTTCATTCAGTACTTCCTCAGGATTTTAAAGGTTGCTACTAGGTCTGAGGGGTGATCGGCCTTATTTTTTCTTTTGATGAGCATGTCGTTGATGTATACTTCCATTGTCTCTCCCATCTATTTACTAAATATCTTGGTTACCAATCTTTGGTAAGTTTCCCCTGTGTTCTTGAGGATGAAAGGCATCACCTTATAGCAGTACAAACCAACTGAGGTTATAAAGGAGGTCTTATCTTGGTCAATCCTGTGTAGGGGAATCTGATGATATCCTGAGTAAGCATCTAGGAAGCTCATCCATTTGTGCATTGTTGTGGCATCGACCAGCTGATGTATCTTCAGGAGAGGGAAATTATCTCTAGGACATGCTCAGTTCAGGTCAGTGAAATCGATGCATACCTTCCAATTTCCATTGATTTTAAGAACCCCCACTGGGTTGGACAACCATACAGGGAACTGAACTTCCCTGATGGATCCTACATCCAGTAGTTTCCCTACCTCTTTCTCTACTTCCTTAGCCTTTTCAAGAGATATTCGGTAAGACTTTTGAGTGATGGGCTTAACAGTAGGATTAACATGTAGGTTGTAGCACGCCAAGCTGGGGCAATCCCAGGCAGCTCATAAAGCTCCCATACAAAAACATCTATGTTACTTTTAAGGAATGTAACCAGTTCCCTTTTCTCATGATCGATAAGAGAAAATCCAACCAAAAACTTCCTTTTTGTCAAGTTTTCATAGGCTACAACTTCTTCTAGGCTTTCACGACCCTATCTACGGGGTGGACTGTGGTCTCTTCCACCCCTGGTCGACCATACCATAGTTGCTATTTGGAGAGAACAAACCTTCTTGGGCTTTCTCCTAGGCATTCTTGGGCTTTTTCTTTTTCTCATTCTTCAGGCGGATGACTGCAATGAAGCATTTTTTAGCTGTAGCCTGGTCATCGCGAATTTTGACCACCCCACAATCAGTCACGCATTTTAACTTTTGATGGTAAGTATAGGGAACGACCTTCTTGGTGTGGAGCCAACCTCTAGCCAAAATATCATGGTATGGGGAGTTGATGTCCATAACAAAGAACTCGATTAACTTTGAGTTGGTCCCTGCCTTGACTGTCAAGGTGATCTTTCCCAATGACATGGTAATCCTTCATACAAAGCCAACCAATGGGACAATGGTGTCTTTTAGGTTGGAGACATTCAATTTTTGCTTATGGAATATGTCCGCATACATCACTTTAGATGAACTACCCTAGTCAACTAGTAGCTTATCGACATCCCAGTTAGCAATCATGAACGTGATTACTAATGCGTCATGATGGGTGGTCCTTACCCCAATTAAGTCCTCTTCGATGAACATAATGTGTTTTGTATAATCAACATCTTCTGGTCACCGACGATTTCCAGCCTGAGTCTTTGCTGGATCGATCTAAAAAGCTTCCATGACGACAATCACCTTCTTGAGTTCCATTCTAATAGCATTGCCCCTAATCTATTTAAGGTATGACACCCCATGAATGACTGCAAACTCGTGTCCTGTATTACCATCGAGGACATTATCTGGCTTTTAGTCGTCGTTGTCTATGACCTTCTTTGTCTTCTCATCAATGCACTCTCTAAGATTCAATTGAACTAGGTCTTCTAGATATGACTTTAGAGATTTGTAATTCTTGGTTCGATGACCATCCTAATCATGGAACGTGCACCTCAGTGCATTGTTCCTCTTGATTGGATCCCCGTCCATCTTCTTAGGCTATTTTATGAAGGTCTCGTCCTTGATCTTACTGAGAATATTGTAGTTAGGTTCCTTAAATTCTGTGTTAATAACCTGGAATACCTTGGAGGGGTCATTCTTACCTCCACCTTTGGAGCCATTCTTGCCCCCATTCTTGCTTCCCTTCTTCTGGGTGTCATTCTTCTATATTCCCTTGTTCACTTTTGCTCTACCATTGTCTCCCCCATTGGAATGGTCCACATCCTCAACCTTGGCATACTTCTCGATATGAGCTGTAAGATCATCAATGCTTATGGCTTATTTCTTGGTGAGACACAGGTGCGACAGTGAGGTGGTCGACAAGTCGATTTTGAAGGATGCTACTAAAACCTGCTCCGAGAAGTCCTCGATCTCATTAAATATTTTTGAGTATCTTTTGGCATAATCTCTGAGGTTCTCCTGAGGATTTTTCTTTATAGTGAGCAGTTCATCCATTCTCTTAGGATGGGAGCTGCTTCTTATAAATCGTGTAATGAAATCCTCTGCCAGTGCTACGAAATTCTTGATCAACCTATAGGAGAGCCTCTCAAACCACTTATATGATACATCGTGTAAGTTGGAAGGGAATGTCTTACATATTAATGCATCATTGTATCTCCATAAGGTCATTGCCTGCCGATATTGCCTGACATGGTCTATAAGATTTGTCTTCCCGTTGTAGACCTTGAAACCTGGGGAAGGCGAATTTTATACCTCACCCTAGGAGGGGAAGTATCTTCCTGAACATAATTGACTTGTGGAATGTTTATGTTGTGGTGAGACATTGTTAGCTTTCTGGTCATGAATGTTTTCCTAAGAATACAAGTTGATTCCCACAGATGGCGCCAATTGGGAGTGCATACAAATTCCCAATAAAGAATCTACGAAAATAATCATAAAAGGTAGAAAGTAAATGGAATCACAGACACAATAACAATGTATATGGTTAGGTAAATTTCTTACCTTTACAGAGAGGTTACTTGTTCTTATTAAGTGTCTCTCAATGATTATAACTTTTCATCCCTTTGCCCCGGGTCAGGGTGTACAATTTATAATTGTATTTATTATGGAGTTTGAGTTGTTTAAGGAACTCCACCATTGTACATGGATTGGACATGAAGTTCTTGAATATCTCAATCGAGATTCTTGGCACCTGATTTAACCATATCCGCGAGTATCCTTCTCTAACTAAAATGTCCGTGTGGAAATTAATCCATGATTTGGGTCGGACCAAATAACTCAAATTATCTTGGTCAGCTACTCTCATGGGCTTGTAAAAAATGGGCTCCCAGAAAAACTTTTAAAAAATTTAAACCCAATAAACTTATGCACCCATTTTAAACCGTTTGTTATGAAAAACTGATTTATCCAATTTTATCTTTTTAACTAAAACATACATCTAGGTGATAAGAAAATTAAATAAATAAACCCAACAAAATATGTTGATGTGCGAGAAAAACCACAAAGCAAAAATCTTAGATAGCCTAGCCAAACAGTTCACATTGATACGATTTGACAAAGCATAAATAGTACGCTTCCTCAATGATTTCTCTCCCTCATAAGTCATGACGTGCTTCTCTCTTCAATCGGACCTCTATAGTGCAACGTAAGAGTCTACCTAGGCAAGTTACCATAATGCACGTGTCCACACATTCCTTGGTATCGATAGATGAGTCTCAACAACTGTCAATTATCTACCGAGTTCACCACATGAAATTTGTTTTCAATCTAAGATGATGAGAAACACATTTTGGTGCCTAAATAAAAAGATCTAAAAGCATAAGGTTGACGAAACTAGATCTTTAAACTCAATATATGAACCGGGCATTTTGAAACTTTGGTAAACCGATAAGAAAATGTTTTTTTCCCAAATTTCTTAAAAAATTGAGTCCAATAAGCCTATAGTAAAAATATGAATTTCGATGGGGCAATAATATTTCAAAAAAAAACTAAGGACATTCTAACGAGATTAGCTTTTAGTTCTAACGACACTCCAGCTCATTCGAACAAATATGCTTTCTCATTTGATCATCCTTCTAACGATCTTCTAATGAGAGTGGCACTGTTAAACATAGAGGTCTCATTGGATATACATTATATGGTTATTCGAATGAGATTCCAAACTTCATTCTAATGGGACCAACTTTGTTCGAACGAAAACTCAATCTAATGAGGTACACATCGTTCTAATGAGATTAAAATAAAGAAGATATTTTCCTTCAAAAAAATATTTTAAAAACAGTTCCAAATGATTTTCTTCTAAAACAAGCACTAATAAAAATATCCAAGGATTATATTCTAAATATATCCATACATGTGACATCCTCGATAAATGTGAAGACACATTTTACACTAAACATGGATCGATGTGTATATAACTTCGAAGGTTGGCCTCAATGTTTTAATCAAACATGTCGTAGGATTACAGGATGAACAATACAAAGCCTAACTTATGACTCGATGTTTTATCCGAAATTATTCCAATTATAAAAAAATTGACCCGATTTGAAATTCATCCTTACAAATCTCACCCGTTTGCTATTTCGAAAAAAAAACAAAATAAAACCCCTGTGGTCCATCAATTCTATAAAAAGACTCAATCCTCAAACCCAAAAGAAAAAAATACAGATGCTCGATAGACATTTATGTTGAGTAGATTTCGTTGCCTGAAAACTTTATCGCATGTTGTAAACCTGAAAACTTAAACACGCCTTCAAATGCAAAGAGAATATAACAAGTATAAATTTGCATAAGAATAAAATTCCAACTATGTGTAAAACAATATCAACCTAGGTAAGATGCCTCCCCCAAAGATAAAAATATCCTCATCATGCAAGGAAAGATACCGTCCCTTCCCCTTTTATTAAGGAATAGACAAAGTAATAAATGCATAAAACTATCTTGCCCTCATAAACCAAATCTCCCCCTAAATATGTAAACATAAGATAACAATTGGAGATAGAAGAAGGAGTAATATCATGTAACGGTATAAAGTGCGATAAACAAAAAACATGGCCACTCAAGTACAAATTATCGAAACTATGATCAAACAATATGAAAATCGATGATAAAAGATACCAATATAAAAAATCAATAATGTACGATATCAATTTTGAAATTCCCAATATGATCTTTCAATGCACACGATGGGAGATATCAATATGATCATATATCATGCCAAATAAAATCTTAAGATAATGCATATGGCAAACATGGACCAAAAACATAGTGTAAATACTCAAAACAAATGATACCAAATATATGCATATGAAAAATATATCAATGAAATACCAACACATATATACTGGTATAAAAAACCACCAAAATGCGACATAAAACACATAAGATTTACACACTATCATAATATCTATGTATCTAAACATGTGGGATGGAATGAATGGGCATGAACTAGATATAAATTAAGACACTCCACCTAATAAAATATCGGGTGATCAGTCTTATATCAAATTAAATAGGAATCTCAAATGGTTTCATTCTCAGCATCAATGTCGAAAACCATTTAATTACTAATAACCTATTAGGCTTGGCGTTAATTTTTAAACTTTATAATTTTTTTAACTTAAAGTACAATTAAAACCATCCACACGGTAAAATAAACAACAACTAAAACGAATAAATAAATAACTGATAACTTCTCGGTAAAACATTTATACAACCAGATCGAATAGGTGTAAAGTAAAATGTTGTAAATAAAAATAAAAGACAACAATTGGGCAACATACCCGAATATAACAACAGTACCTCCTATCTAGATCACAAGGAGAGAACCATCTAAGTAATTTCCTGCCAACATTCATAACTGCGGAAGCGATGTCTGACTCAAAAGAATAGTCTCCAGGCGTCCCTGTGTCCGGACGCCTAAAAAATATACATAGGAGAAGAAAAGGAAAAATATATACGGGTCAGAGCCTAGATTTTGAAAATATTTTAGCAACTGATTAACATATTTTAATATTTAAAATATGGTACTCTCCATATTTAAACAGGTGTCGCACTCACATGAGATACTCCTCACCTCTCATCGCATGTATTTTAAACCGCTAGTTAGCTACCTAGCCTAACTAGCACCTTACAAAACTCCGTAGTCACCATACCCTATCTCGTACCCCGCGTAATATAAAATATTCTAAGCTATTGTCCAAGCTTATAAATTATAATTTCTCACTTCTGATATAACAATTCATTCTAAATAACCTTCACTAGTTATTAACCTATTCACATTTTAGGGTTATTTTTTCGTATGTAATATTCTCTTCTTTATATACGTATCACATATTGTTTACTTCGGATTTTATACTCCCTGATAAACCCGCAATTTACTCACATTTCTTTCCTTGTTTTAATCCATCTCATATATATATACACACACACAATATACTTTACACATCAAGTATATCCATACTTATATACCACACACTATATAAGTACATAAACCATCCCTAATAGCTATAACTCAATGGATGCAATATCTAGAATGCTATCGTTTTACATGGAATTTTTCACACATTCTCCCAATCAGCCAGGTCGGAATCTCATACCGAATCGAAAATCAAACACAAATGTAGGGGAAGCGATCATAGTTCCTCACCTGAAAGTAAGACCGAATAATACCGAAGACGTCTCGCCCAAAATAAAATCACACTATATTCATTCTGTTCCTCAAGACATGGGATTCACCCATATCGCATAACTTCCCATGGTAGCACTAGAGGGGTATGCTTCATATATATATATATATATATATATATATATATATAATAAAGTAGAAAACTTATGTATGTCATAAGATCAAAAGATGATGTCATCTACACAAGTTTTTCCTACACTACCTCTTTTACCCTTAATTCTTTAGTTTCCCCCTCTTTTTATACTTACCAAATTTACACTTCAATTCAAAATTGGGGACAATTTAGTCAAAATGACTTCAATTCACAATGGAAGAGCCTTATCACATGGAAAAAGACACGTGAACCCAATAACCCAACAAACCTAATCAACCCAAACCCTACCCTTCTTCCATTTTCATCTGTATACTCCCCCAAACCATACCCCTCTCATTATCTCCCATTCAATAATCAGCCTCCCCTTCTCTCTACCGCCGTCGTCGCCCCCTCTTCCAATTTGTGCCTCCTCCTCTACGATGTACTCCCTCCTCTCCGTCGCACACCGCCCTTCCCCCACAACAAACCTACACACACTCCCTTCCACTTTGAGCTCTAGGTTATCTCTCCCTAAGGCTGCTGTCTCCTCACCGCCGCCGCCTCTTCCCCGTTTCAATGTATGATTTTTGACCTGTAATTTAAACTTTTTAAAAAAAAACGTTGTATGATTATTTTATAGAACTAATTTCAACTTTTTTTGAAAACGTGGTATGTTTATGTTTTTCGTTTGATATTTAGATGTTTTGTTTATCCAGCTCTGTTTGCATTTTGCTATATTTTCATCTTTGTATAATGTTGTTTACATTTTGCTAAATATCCATCATTGTAGAATGATTTGGTGTTTATTTTACTTTTGTTTTCATTTTGTGCTTATTTTAATTTTGTAGAATGCTTATTAAGAAAATATCCAGCTCTGTTTTATGGTGTTGGCTAAATAAATTATATTTTCATTGTAGTTGTTTGTTTATATGTTATTACAATTTGTAATTTTTCTTTTCACATATAATGCCCTGTTGCAGGTATAAGTGCCATGCTGTGGGCATGTTGAACCAACACATGTTGATCGTATTGAAAAATCCCCTTATGTGGTCAGCTAGGTAATCTTCTTAAATGATGCTTTGGTAATCATGCCATTTTTACTGTGTATGGATGCTAAGTTTCTTATAAAAATTGCCTGCTGCAGTTTAAAATGCGAGAAGCACAGATGTTCATTATTTTATGTCGTATAACAGTCCACGCCAAAATTGCAAAGGAATTTATGGACGAGTATCGGGTGAACTGGTTTGAGGTCACAATTTTTTCTTTCTTACTTTTTCTTTTCTTACTTCTTTTCTCTTCTTGACGATGCAATTGATTTGATATAATGCATAAGCATAGGACTCCAACAGAGAACCTAATTCACTGTGTGTGGGACTATTCCTCTTACCACAAATATAATGCATAAGTTGACAATAATTATGAAAGGTGTGTCTTCCATCTCCCGTCCCAGTTATGAAAGGTTCTCTCGAAAGTGGGGGTCCTGTTTTAAAATGCACACACAACAACAAGGAGATTAGTATTTGGGGTTTGCATATACTAATATTCTTATTTGAGAAATTTCGGGTTTAGGTACACAACTTGGGTGTTATATGTGTTTTTACATTTGGGGTTTGCATATATTGTTTCTCTTCTTGAATTTTTATTTAAGGCTTTTAGGGGTTTTGGATATCCATTATGTGTCTTATTTTGCAGAGTTTGGAGATATTAGGGCCTGAAGTGTTTAAATGAAGTAATAAAATATAGGGTGAGTTTTTGAATTTGGATTATAATTTTATATTGTGGTGTCCGATTTTGGTGATTTTTGTGTTTGACAAAGATTGTTTAGTTCAAATGTTCTCTTCTTTCTAGCTCGCATTCTTTGCTTTTTTGAGTTGAGTAGGCTTTGAGTTTGAAATCAGATCTTTCGGTGAAATCAGGTATGCTATGTTTTGTTTTTAGTATTTATCAACTGATATAGGCTTTCAAATGTGATTATTTGGTATTGAGTTTATAAAATGAATAATTTATTAGTGTACATTTATTCGGGTTTGTCTAACTATTTATTTTGCATCTTAATAGAAATACTACTCTCTTACTTTAATTTTTTAACTTCTCAAAGGTATGTCAATTTATCTTATTTAAAGGAGTGCCATTCACAATGTAAATTTCTTTAAATTTTCTTTTTTACAAAGATTTATGGTTGTCATTTGAAATTGATCTCGATTGGGGGCTTCTAATATTTTAGTGTACAAACTTGGAATTTTCCTTTCCAACCACTTACAATAACATCGCCAATTAATGATGTACTAAATATAATTTTTTTAACATCTTATTTTCATACCCTTATATAATGATGTACTATTAAAAGGGTGAAAATGTCAATTTTATTGATGTGAAAAATAATGTAATGAACAAAGTTAGAACGACTTTCTTTTGTGTGATGAATATATTAGGTTACCAAAAATAATGTATGTCAATCTCTCTTATTTCCAGGAGTGTTATTTATATAGGTTTTTGATACTTTCGTTGGTCTATTTTTTTGGCAGGTCATGAAGCATGCCACATGTGTGTAATGAATACATGAGGTTAGCCAAAAACAAATTAGTACTATATTTTTTTAGTATGTTAAATTCGAAGTTGTGATTCCTTAAAACATCAGTACTCTCTTAATATGTTTGATTACTTTTTGTTGGTTATAATTTTGTTTTATTTGTATTTCAAGGATTACAGCCTCTCCAATTCGTATGAAAAATGGGAATTGCATGTGTGTTAGTGTTTACTGTGTATTTAGGTTGAAAAGCTTCTCATTTTTTTCCAAGTATTTCATTGAGAGGGTTAGGATTTGAAAAATCAATATCTTTTAATTATACATCTTTTTGGTCTTTAATAGTAGCGATAATAATTATGTAGGTATGTTGATTTAAATAGAGCTGCTGCAGTAATGGTATTTGAAATCTGTTTTGATATTCATCTTAAAACTTGCAGAATTTTTTTTTAATATCAAAGTTTGTTTGGAAAGATTGTTCTCTATTATATGGAATCTTAAAATACAAATCATTGTTGATACCAAAGAATAGCCATGCCTAATAAGATTTTATTTCAATTTGGGGTGTATTGAAATCTGTTTGAAGATTGTGGTATTTGAATTTGTGGTATATGAAATAACTCCTTTATTTTGTGGTATTTGAAATCTGTTTGAACCTCAATAGATATTGGTAGGTAAAAAAAGGGGAGCAGAGAATGGTTTTGAATCCGCTATTATGAGGCCTTTTAACTAGATTGGTCCACGAATGGATTTCATACCAGGGATTGATGGTCTCAGTGAGGGTATCCCCGGGGTTTTGGCGTGTTTTAGTAATAATCTACTACGGGGTGATCCCTTCAAGATCATAGACGGTCAGGCAGCTTTGCTGAAATGACATTACAGGTGTATTGCAGATAAGAGATGTTGTTGAATTACTGAAATGATGTTGAAGAAATATTACAAGTGTAGTCTTTTGGACTTAACTTTGTCCGTAGCTAATTTTGTTTGAGATGAGTAGGGTATTGTAGCAGCCCTTGACAAGTTTGGTGTACTTGAGCTCTTAGTGTATGCCAATTCTTAAGTGTTATTGTTGAAGAGAGTTTTTCTTAGGAAGTTTTTACAGAACTCCCTTCTTTTTTGAAGTATCAAATTACATTTGTTTTGATATGAAATTATTTTTTTTATTTAAAGATAAAAGCGTATTGCCATTAGCCATATTACACTGTATATTGTTGCAATTTAATCAGAGTATAATACAATGTTAGTATACTATATGTTAGTACTCTGTATATTGTCAACGATTTACACAACTATTTTTCTATTTGGCTACTAATTTTGGTTATGTGCAATTGATTTGGTACAGGAAATTGTATATGCTACCAGTTCGAGATGTGGCATTTGGCGTTTCATTGTAGATGGTTGACTAAAAAAGAGAATAGCTAAAGAAGGAAAGAAAATAGCAGGTTGTATTCCTTCAGTAATCTCATGTTAGTTGGCAACACGGGAACCTGATATTGGTGGTGTTACTGAATGGCCTACTTTGTAAGACGACGGTCATGTAAGCGATAATTATGGTAGGTTTTCGAGCAGGGCAGAGGTTCCAGTTGCTCCCGTGGTTGGGGTAGTGGTCGTTTCTTCGAAGATGATGATATAGGAGGTGACTTTAGGCAGGGTAGGTGTGGTGGTAGCAGCAGACGTGTTGGGGTAGGTGGTAACGGGGCTCGAGAAGCAGTGGTGACAGTTGCATACCGAATTTATATAGAATGTTATATAAAATGTGAATATTTTATGTTTTAATTTTTAGTATATCTATAATGCACCTATTGTTCTCTTTATATTATTTTAAATGTCTTTGAGATATTAAGACGCCATTCTTATTTAATTATTTATAACAACTTGATGTCATGGAAGTATGGTCCATGTATTGTCAGTTGGTTTCTTTATGCAGCTAAGGTAAAATGGTAAATTGCTTCTAATGTTAAAATGTATATGGGTGATTTAATGTCCTGAACTATATTTACCCATCATACTTTTTTTCTTTATGATTTCCCCTGGGACTTTACATTTGATTGAATGTTCTGTTTTTTCCAATCCATTTTCTGTGCGATTGCTTCTACATTGCCTTGGATAATTTCATGTTCTGAATGTTTTTATTTATTTCTAGTTGAAAAATGTTAATGTTGAAGATTAAATGAGACGATCCATTACCCACATTAGCGATTTTATTTCTACTTAGAGGGTATTTCAATCTGATGACATACTTATTATGACATTCCTATTAGGTTTATATTAGTGGTGGGAGGGAGCCTACCAAATGCAAATTGATGATCATCACTTTGCCATCTGTCAGTGGTGGGAGGGGGCAGGTAATCATCTTTCTTGCCACTTCCCCAACGGTTAGGTTTAGCAGCAGTAGTCTTCCCCGTGGAGGGTGGTTTAGACTCTTAAACCTTTGCACTTATTTTCCTGGTGACGGCGCTGCTGCAACGGTGGTGGTTGGTGCTCCAAGTGCAGCCTCAGAGGGATAAAGTGAATGTGTGTGCGTATGTAAGAAACTTGGTATGTTTGGTACACCTATAACCAAATTTTTATAGTACACGACAATAGAGAAGATGATTTTGTAATTAACTGATCGCTTGGTATCCTCTTATTGTTGCTGTATAGAAGCTAACAGATTGAATGCGTTAGAGAGAGCTACTGCTAAAAACCAATGAAATCCATATTGTCAAGAGGGTAAATTCTTAGAGTGATCTCCATATTTTGAAATAAAATAATGCATAAGCCTTATGACTGAACGAAGTCGACGGTGGAGATTGAATTCAAGCAACCGGCACAATTGAACTCTTCAACCCTCACATCCAAACTTTTAAACCCTCAAATCCAAGCTCATAAAAAATAAGGCATTTTTTCATATACTATTCGACATTTTTGCAAATGTTATTCAACATTTTTGCATGTACTTATCGATGCCCTTTTTTTTAGATTAGACAGAGTTGTACTCTCGGTTTACATAATCAGTGCGCGTTTTTAAAATGAAATGAGGTTGGATAGTATCATGTATTGGAAATATACATGCAATATCGTAATGAAATGACGTTGGATACATTTTATTAATTATTCACATTGTGGCAAAAAAAAATGACTAATGTCTCTGCGTAACCTGTAGATCTTTTATAATATAGTTGATGATTTGTTTGGAATAGTGTTATTGGATTAGTTCCCAAGATGGACAATTAACATTGTTACGAGCTAAATATGACGTATGGTTCAATCAACGACGTATAATTTATTTAAAATAAATAAGATTTTACACAGTATGGTGTTGTGTAGCGTTTTAATTTGGACATGACTTTGTTTGGTTAAAAAAAATGATTTCGTATCATGGGGTGCCATGTTGCGTTTTAATTGGACCCTATACGTTTTTGGTAAAAAAATAAGATTTTGTTTAGTTTAAAAATAAAATTTCATATCGAATCAAATAAAATTTCCAAATTGGTACATTAGATGGAGAACACTGTAGAAACACAATGTACATTTTGTTTAATTTGTGTTATACAATAGTTAATAATTATTACGAGATTTTGATGGATTAAACACGATGAATAGTTATATTAACATATGAAAATTTCCCTTTTTTTACGCTTATGTGTTGTAAATAAACTTTTTGACATGATAGGTTCGTACTACGGTGTATGTAGGTACATAAACATGGTGTATGCATGTATGTAAAATAACTTATAAATTTTTTTAAACTGATAGGTTCGTACAATAGATTACTTCAAAAATTGTTTATCTGATGCCAACAAAATGATGTATAGTTCAATCAAGATTGTACCCTGTCGAAAATGATGTAATTTATGTGATTGTTTTATTAACGCTTTCGATCCCGAGATCAGTCTTAGATTTGGCGAGGGCACTTTTCGTCGCACCAAGGCACGACTTTATGCTTTTCAAAATTATCAGCGTGCCTTCAGGCACGGGCATACCGTAGTGTATATATATATATATATATATATATAGGCATAGGCATAGGCTCAAGTGAGGTCCTTAAATGAGGTTCTTATGTGACGTCCATAATAAGACAAAAGTAAGACCTTTAATAATATTCTATTTTAGACCCCAATATCTTTAGATAACCATTTTGCATTTTTAAGCTGTAAAATTTAGAAATAAAAAACTCACCGAATTCCGACCAACCCCAATTCTGGTACCAGAGCCATAAGACGCTCCTTTTAGACTAAAAGTAAAAAGACTTTAATGCCCTTGAGATTTATCCCTCTCATTTACCAAGATATTTTTGGATCCAACGCAGACTACCAACCTATACCCATAATCGATTTAGACTCAGAAGGTTGTTTAACCACACACATACACGGTTGTTCACACACTGAACACATCCCAGCTAAACACGCAGACAGTAGAAAAGTCACTGCTAGTACTATTAATAGCATAATAGACCAAAATAAGTGTATACTGCTTATATTAAGACAATTAATAAAAGACACTCAAACCTTAGAAACAGAAATAAAAAAATATCTCTAAAAGACTACTAGAAATAGACAACCAAATCCCAATAGACCGTGTACACGTTTTAAAAGAAATAAATATTATGACTAATCATATAGAAGTCCTTAATAAAGACATTTTAGAAATTAAGACTTTAATTAAAAATCAAGATAGTGAGTTAATTAAACTTACTAAAGAACATGCTAAGCTTATTCCTATATTAGATAATTATCTTCCTAATGGAGATAGTTAGATCAGACTGGAACGAGGTATCAAGAGACCTCTCCATTCAGACCTTATCAAAATTTTATCAAAGAACTCTAGAAAAGATAAATGATGATATATTTTATTATAAGATAAATGAAAATGAGATTGCCAACGCGGCTAAAGAAACTAGACTTATATTAAAAAGATTAAATTTAATTTCTACATCCATAGCAGCTACCCAAGACTATAATAGTACCTTTGTTAAAGACTTACATTTAGATTTGAAAGCTAAGACAGAAGGATTAACTACCTTCTACACAGACTTTGTTAAATTCCAACAAAATTTAGCAAATTACCTTAATAGTATAGAAAGCCATAACCTATCCAAAATGGATAGTATTATTAATGAACTTAGATTAGACATGGCCCATGTAGAAGAAAAATATGGAGAAATTATAAACGGAATCAAGGCCGTATATAATGAACCTTCCCAAGCAGAAATAAACTCTTCTTTTATTCCAACTCATTTAGATAAAATTGAGAAAATTGGAGAATCCATAGAAGTTAGAACTACGCAACAATAAGAAAAAGATAATGAAATAAAAGACTATATTACTAATGTTGGTAAAACCATAGTTAATTCTCTAGCTAGACATAGTGAAGAAAATTTTGAGAAGACTAGAAAAGAGAACAAGAATTTTAAAGAAGAAATCCTTAACCAGATAAAAAGACAAAGGGATTATTCAGACTTTTTAAAAAGAATTGAAAAAAAGACTTGAACAAAAACAGGTAACCACCTATAAATTAGAGAATCCCCTCCTATCGAAACTAGAGAACGGAATACCTTAGGTAGACGAGTCATAACTGACAGATTAGATAAGACTAGTAAGATAGTTAGCTCTATCCCAAATATTGGACAGAGTAATCATATGCTTCAAAGACTTAAGGATTCATCCTCCAATGTTAGGACATGGTGGAAAGAAAGAAATTTCACCAATCCCCTTCAATGGAAAGAATTGGGTGAATTTGACTGGAAGATTGTTGAAGATTCCATTCATAATGGAAAACTTCCAGCCGTTAGATACATAGACTTGTTTAAAGAAGGTGTCACTCCTAAGACTCCTAATTATAACATGACCTACCATTGTAGAAATCATGTGTTAGACAAATCATATACTGAGCTTCAAGTATTTGACTCAGAATGACTTAGATCTAGAGGAACTGATAGGAAGTTCCAATTCCTAACCTTTGGACTCTTTCAAGCAAGAATCCAAGGATTACATAAACCTCAAAATAATATTAACATATTATGTTGCTTTGTAGACAAAAGATGTAAAGATTTTGAGAAAAGCCTTATTGGGATAGCCCAATTAGAAATGCCAGACAACATAGGATACTTTAATGTCATTCCGGCAATTACAGTATCTGTAGACATAGCCAAACATTTTAAGTTAATCTTATATGATATTGGCTATGAAGACTATATTATCCCAGACGCTAATATAAATATAGAATTCCAAAGCTATGTGAAGTTCTCCCAATTTCCTTACGAAGGAATGCAGTCAGGAATTCCTAGCGGTAGACTTAATGAAGAAATCTTAGTTAGAACCAATGTGTCAGACTATAATCATACTTACAGTATTAGGAATACTGGACCTATGAGATAAAAATCTAAGACTCTCTGGCAATTGCCATAATTTCAAGAAACTAAGACTATATAAAATAAACCTTTGTTTATTAATCAAGACGACGTCACTGGAAATGTTACCATCCAGTTTGGTCGTCCTAAGATTGTCAATAAGAATATCCAAACTGAAGAAATTAGATTTAGGAATATGGGAGAATCCATAATCAATGATCCTTCAGAAGGAGAATGTAGTAGTAAGACTAGTGCTAGTTTACTAAGACAAGCCCCTGTAATTAGACCTAGAAAATCATTTGAACAAAAAGACTTAGTTAAAGAAAAAGCTAGAATCTAAAACTTTGGACATGAACCCTCACAATTGGATATGAAGACATTTAAAGATAACCTTAAGAAAAGTCATTCTGTTAGGTTTCAAGAAAGAGAAAGATTTAATATGATAGCCCAAGACCGCATATTAAAATAAAAAGAATCTAAGAATACTAAAGAACTTCTTAGAAACTTAAGACTAATAGAAGAAGGAGAATAAAGATTAATGTCAGCTACACAAGTAGAACCTAGCAAACAAGAGATAAGAAGTAGTAGTAGGCTAGAAGATGCTCCTAGACTTTTTAGTAAACCAATAGGAATAAATATTCCTATATACTCAAGCACCGTAGTAAAGACTAAACCCGATTATATAAAAGACTTCCCAACTAGTGACAAGAGTTTCACTCCTTTCAAGACTATGGCAAGCCAAGCCATAAATCTAGTAGGTATATTCCTTAACCTAGACAATATGCAAGATAGGAAGAAGGCCTTAGATGAATGGCGTAATCAGATGAACATGTGTTTTGTATCTAATGAATAATGGGATGCAAGTTCATGTAAGCAGTACGCTGAGCAATCCATTAGAGGTATTGTAAAAGATTACTTAGATAGTTTAAGAAAGGCTACAGACGAAGACTCCTTAGCTAAAGTTGAGAAGATGAAGGAAAACCTAGAAGAAAGATCAATTGAAGAATATATTCAATTGTTCACATCAGAATTCATTGGAGCTGGACATCTAGCTCAAATCAGTGAACAAGACCTAATAAAAACTAAGTTAGCCCTCCTTAGCATTTGCAAATTAGATAAGATAAATGAATATAGCAATAATTATGAGCAGTTATATTACCAAATTAAAGAATTTGGAGAGACCCTAAAAGATGAATACTTTAGGAAAATACCAGCCATAGGACAAATCCTAATTAATGAATATAGGAATTGGCCAGGAGAGCTGGAGTTAAGAATTACTCCCTTGGTGAAAGAATCAATTTCGCCAAAGACTATATCATATCTAAGAGACGTGATATAACCCAAGGAAAGTTGATAGAAGAAACTTTCAAGCAGATCCCTCCAATCAAAGATGAAAGAGACATCACTCCAATCCAATGGGGATGTGGAAATGAGTATAAGAAATTAAAAAAGAAATTACAATGGAAACATAGGAAGTTTAAGACTAAACCTTTAGGATTTCCAAAGAAGTATAAATTTAGACAATGTACTACCTTTAGAGAAAAGGATCCTAAGACTAAGAAGAAAAAGTTTAACCAAAGAAGATACTTTAAGAAAAATATTAGTAAATATAAGAAAGTTCCTAATTATAGAAAGGATAAGACTGCCACCAAAGAATGTTGGACTTGCGACAAAGAAGGACACTTTGCTAAAGACTGCCCTAATAAAAAGAATAAAGAAAGTACTAAGATTATTAATACAATATTAGACTATGTAGATCAAGAAGAACTAGATATCTTATATGCTATAGAAATATCAGACATAGAAGATGATGATAATACTAGTATCTATAGTGTATACACAGACAGTGATTCAGAATAATATAGTGATACTGATGAGTATGAAGACTCTCAGGATACTCTAGACTTATATATGATGCAAACTAATCAAGACGATTTAGATAATGAATATAAATACTTTGAAGAAGCTTGGTATATGTGCATATTAAGCCCATTTTTGAAGAAAAGATGGACAGTTAGTAATCCTGAATTACTAACCTATATACCTAGATGCTACTTTAATGAAAGACATTACTGCACATTTGAAATGAAATGTAGTAAGAAAGACTTTAGATGTGTAGAATGCTTTGAGACTATACAAACAGAATTATTTATGGTTTGTATTATTTGTCAATTACACTACCATGAAGACTGTTGGAGAACTATATTTACAGCAATTTATACTAGCCAATATGACGCTCAAATAGATTTAGATATTAAAACATATTATCAAGACATTGATAGAAATATAGCCAAAAGATTACAAGAAAATGAAGACTTCAAAGGAAAGGGTATTTCCTATGATTTAGGAGAATACCATTCTGATAGTAGTTTAGAAGACCAAATGCCCTTAGACTTTATAGATAAACGTCAGAAAGGAATTTCTATTTTAGAAAAAAATAATTTAGGAATTTCTACTAAACCACGTGCTTGTTTTGTAGAATTATTTGTTCAACATAAAGACTATCCTAAAAGACTTTTAGCTTTTATAGATACTGGGTGCTCTTAGAGTATTTGCAAGGATAATGCCTTCCCTAAAGACTATTTTTTAGAAAGTACTCAAGAAATCTATGTTAAAGTGGCTAATGGAGATCCATTTACCTTATATTTCCAGACTATTCCTATTTATTTTAAATTAGGAAATCAGACCAACAAAATTGTTAGTCATCGGTTTTGGATAATGGATCATCGTCCTAGTTTCATAGGAAACATTATTCTAGGACAAGACTTTATTATTAAATATCATCCTTATACTCAGTATAACAATAAGATATTAATTAGTGATCAAAAGGAATTTAATATTAAAGCCCTTCTAATAGATCATAAGACTACCTTTGACCTTATGCAGGTCAAACCCAATTATAGACCCTTAAAACATCAGAGTTCTTCAGCTGAGCATGGTGGAACTAGACCTACAACCCAACAAGAAGCCTTAGACATTACTAAACCCTTATAAAAAGAGTGTAAGTGTCCAGACCAAAAGTGTTATAAGCAAATAGCGCTTATATAACAAGACATTTTAGATCAAGCCCAGCAGACCTTATTACAGGTTCAAGCTATATCCAAACAGAAGAAAATGGATATATAAGTAGAAAAAGAAAAGATTAGGCAACTAGCAGAGCCTACTTTAGGAGAAAATCCCATCGCTAAGTGGGATAAAGACCAAAGCTATTGTGAAATCATCCCTATTAACCCAGACGCCACTATTAATGGTGGAACCTATAAGAAAGGATATTCACAAGAAGATAGGGAAGAATTTAAGAAAGACATAGATGAAATGCTTAAGTTAGGCATTATTAGAGAAAGTAAGAGTAGATATAATAGCTTAGCCTTCTATGTTCAAAATGAATCTGAACGTAAAAGAGGAAAAATACGCATGGTTATAGATTACAGACAATTAAATAAGAATTGTGAATTTGATTCTTATAAGATACCAGACAAGAATAATTTAATCAATTTGATTGAAGATAGAATTATAAGTTTGATTGCAAATCAAGCTTCTGGCAAATTAAAATGCATCCAGACAGTATTACTTGGATAGCCTTTAGTGTGCCCCAAGGAAAATAAGAATGGCTAGTAATGCCATTTGGTTACTTGAATGCTCCTCAAGTTTTCCAAAGAAGAATGGATAATATATTTAGACCTTATTCAGAATTTTATCTTGTTTACATGGATGATGTTCTTCTAGCTAGTAAGACTGAGATAGAGCATGTAGACCATCGTAAAAAGATTATTTTAGAATTAGACAAACATGCTATTATTATTTCAGAAAGGAAAATGCAATTATTACAGACCGAAATAGACTTTGTGTGAATGCATATTAATAAAGGAAAATTATCCTTGGTAGAACACATAACTAAGAAGATTCTTGAGTTTCCAGACCAATTTAAAGATAGAAAATAATTACAATCATTTCTAGGATTGCTTAATTGTGCTACAGATTTTATTAAAGACCTTGCTTCAAAAAGACAAAGCCGAATAGCCAAATTAAAAGGAACAAACAAAACTAATCCCTTTTATTGGACTAAAGATGATTTTGAAAAGTAATAAGACAAATTAAAGATGCAGTCAACAATATTCCTTTACTTGAACTGCCTAATGCAGAAGATCAGATTATAGTAGAAACAGATGCCTCTGATAAACAATGGGGAGCAGTATACTTTGTCATTGATCATTATAAAAAAAAGAAGAAACTTTGTAGACATAGTTCTGGAACCTTTACAGACCCAGAAACAAGATACACTGCCCATGAAAAAGAAGTTTTGAGCCATAGTAAGGGCAATAGAAAAATATATGTTGTTTCTTAGACCTAAACATTTTACTGTTTATCTTGACTCTTCTTATGCAGTAAAATTTAGATATTTAGACTTGTACAAATCAAGGACTAATAGACTAATTAGATGGCAACAATTGCTTAATGGTTATGACTTCTCTGTTATACATATTAAGGGAAGTAAAAATACCATTCCAGACATTATATCAAGAGAGCCAATGTTTACTAACACTAACATAATTTCATGTTTTATATTGGAAACAGAAGACCTAGAAGACATGAGTTCCTATGGAACAAATAGACTGAACAGGAAAGACGTTGCAGACTATCTTAGACACATAAGACCAAATGCTGGTGCAACGCAAAGACAGGCTCATATTCAAGACTCTCAAGAAAGACCAATCCTAGAGAACTTTGATGATATCTTGGTTCCTCCAGGAAAATCTAGACTACAGATTAGTGCTCAAAATAGACTCATTGGGAAGATGTACTTTCCCCAATAAAGACCCGATCAAAGGTACCTAGACTTGATCAAATTTAGACAAGAATTTTCGAAAGACAAAAATACTCTTATAGATGCCACATGGTGGAATGTAAAGAATAGACTATGGATCGAGTTCAAACAAAATTTGGTAGCTATTGCCAGATTCATGAGAACTCAAAGACTTGTAGTTACCCAGCTCAGTGGTACTGCTGTGACTAGACTTCAAACTCAGACTTATGCTCAGACTCTTGGAGAAACCTCCAAAACTAGACCTACTGATTTCTGTTATCAGAAAAAGACTTTTAAGACTAAGATTGTTATACCATTTGGTCATAATAATCTCCTATTAACAGAAGACTTTAGAAAAGAAACTAATAACATTATTGATTATTTTAACATGTTATTATCAGAAATAAATGGAGATGCCTTAATGATCAAAGGTTTCTTCAAAGACGTTCCATAAATATATCTTTTTGGAAAATCAGAAATGGCACATATAACTCTTGCAGACCACTAGTTCATTGGACTCGTTCAGATAAAGGATATTGAAGACTCTGTTGTTCTTGGAAAAATAGTCCATGAATATGTTAAGAGGATAGAAGACTTTCTTCCTCTATTTGCTAGAATCTAGCAGATTGCTCCAAGTTCCTGTAGAGGAATGAGAGTGGAAGGATTTAGACTTATTAGATTTTCCAACTATATATTCGAAGACGTTGAGATTTTATCCGAAGACGAGACTAAAGATTTAATTATTGATAAGTCCAAGCTCCAGATCACTCACGCCATGGAGACAATTGAAATCATGGAGTTATTAACAGGAGAATACGGGTGGTATACTGCCTACCACAAAGAAGACATGATAATCCAAGCTGATGAGACATTCAACGAAAAGCTCAAGAAAGAATCCAAAGAAATGATAGAGATAGCTTTGTCAGCTAGCCTTAGAACTGTGGGCCTCATTGACGAATTCTTCAATAATGCCCTCCCAGACCAAGATAAGGCTGAAGAAGACACATACACGACAAAGAAGGGCCCCTCAGTGGTGAATGAATTATTAAAGACGGAAGAATCATTTGCCTAGACTTTGCTTTCCATAAAGCAAAAAGACCCCTGCCCAACCTGGGCCACAGACTAATAAAAAGACGAAGACTTTTGCTGATTGATTCCTTTGCATTATCACAAGATGCAGGCTTATGGGCCATTGCCACCAGACAGTCCCATTCAGTCATGGACCTGTCAAAAGAAGACGGATTACTTTATGTAAGAGATAAGGCTATAGACTTTTTTTTTGGGTTTCCTTTAACCGATTAGCTTTTAGCCTCCGGTAGTAGGTCATATGTATGCTCCCTTGTGCTATAAAAGGGACGGTAAGGTTATATTGTGAGACATCAGTTGTAAGAGTGAGAGAGTGATCAGTTGTTAGACTTCTAGAGAGAGTGAATGCTTGCTATAAGTAATATGTATATGAGTGAGTAAACCTCTCATAGTTAGGGGAGAGGGGAGAGTTTTATGTACTTATGCAATGAAATTAAAGTATTTTCTTTTCCAAAAATCTCTTATGCTAAGTTTTTATTATTTTCCAAATTGTCTCCAACTTTCTGTTCATAGAGGACTATTGTGTGGAACCTATGGTGTAGCACACAAGGTATTATACTGGCGAACCTCCGTCAGGTGCCGATTAGACGTGAGCCGTTAGCCAGGTGGGCGTTAGGCGTGAAGGTGTACAGGCAGAAAACGGGTCAACCGCCAAAGTAGTGGATTGAGGTGTGACACATAAAGAGAGAGTTGCAGGAGGCTGAGACCGGAGAAGAATAGTAGCAAGGCTGAAGAGAACAAGGGAGGAAGGTAAAGATATTACAGACCATAAGGAAGGTATAACTCGAACCAAACCCTTAACTATTTTACATATTATTGTTTTAAAAAGAAACTTATATGAGCATAAAAATCACTAAAGACTTTTTAGAATTTGTTAATCAAACAAATTTAGACTTAACTAGATAAATTCAAGACTGGACTCTTACAGACCCTAAAGATAAAGAACTTATAGAATCTGCTTTAATATATGCAGGTGGTACGTTTAAATACATAGACCAGATTATTGGGTGGTTAGGAAGAGAAGTACCTAGAATAGAAATAATTAGAACAGGGATTCGTGATCTCTTTAGACGAAAAATAAGAACTGAAGATTTTGCAGAAGAACTATCTAGACCTAAAAAATACCAGGAATACACTAGGATACTTGAAGATAGTATAGATGTATTAAAATTTATTAGAATAAAAAGATTAGCTGAAATAAAGGCTATTTTAATTAGAGCCGGAGAAATCCGCCCTCTTATTAAAAACGTAGAGACAGTTGCCCCTAGAACATACCGTAGATTTTTGTCATCTTATGGTGATAATAATTTAGACGAATTCATAGACAAAGATATAATTGATATTGTTAATCAAATATATAAAGAAACTAGAGAGATAAACCCAAGATATCGTATAAGGTATTTAAGACTAGAATATTTTTCATTAAAACCTCTTCCAATTTCTAGACTCCCTGGAGAAACAATTTATATAGATAATCCTCGCTATTCCGAACTCCAGTACGATAGTGATGGAAGAAGCTTAAGAAGTAGCAGTAGCCATGAAACTTCTACAATTAGACTTCCAGATTAATTAAGTTTTAAAATAAGCTTAAAAGACTTTAGAAATCATTGGGGTAGAAAATCCTATTCCCTAAAACATTAGAAAAAGACAAAAACATATAAAGACAAAGGTGGTCCCTAGGTAAGTTTTGGACTGTAGCTAGTCCGCATACTTAGTCCGTAAACTAGGTCCGCACTAGATCCACTCTCTCTCTCTCTCTCTCTCTCTATATATATATATATATATATATATATATACATATATATATATATATATATATATATATATATATATATATATATATATATATATATATATATATATATATATATATATATATATATATATATCATCATCATCATCATCATCATCAAATCCGGCTATTGTGCCTATCTCTCCTGGAATTAGCCTATAATCCCGAATATACCAATTTATATTAATTAATAAGTATACACACAAATTATTTTGATTCCATAAGTATTCACTTACTTATGATACAATATTCACATCTCTTATTTCCAAATAGTAGCATATCACGTCTAGTTAGTATTCTTATATCATCCTACTCGCAACTTAGGATTTACTCATACATATTCGGCATATATATATTCTACCCATACATAATCGGCATATATATTCAATAGGCATATATATATGTACAAGCCCGCCGACTAATTCCTCGAATGTTGTTCTTTCCAAACATTCCTAAATTTAAACCCCGGATCTTTCGCACTAACCCGAGGCTTATATAACTCCCATTTACTCTTTTAGAGGTCCTCACACTTTGTTTAAGATCCCCTAATATCTTTATCTCAAAAAGAAATTATTTTCCAGTCCTTTTAGTCAAGGAAAACTTCTCTAGTTTTTTCTATCAAACCCGAATCGATCCGGTTTCCAAGAAAAATGAGTCTATCCGGTCATACACGAACCGATCCGGTCACCTCATTTCGAAACTAGTCCAGTTGGTCCACATTTTTGCTTTCGACAAAATTTATTCTTACACTCATCCAATCCAATATTTAAGGTTTCTAATCTCCCAAACCAACAATGTAAATATCCACACACTTATCTATAACCAACACCACCATTTAATTTCATGGGATTCATCCATTTTCAAGAATTTAAACCTAATTCTTATTTATGCAACCCTTCAATTTTCTCACTAAAAATCACACCCTTAACATGGATCCTAACTCAGGTTTTGTGTAGTATTACTATCACAGCAAAATCATATGAAATCATCTTTCAAAAACCCATTTTTGTGCAAGAATCCCAAACCCTAAATCTAATAGTTTTAATCACCAACTATAATATGAAAAATAGACACACTTAAATCATTAAACCAAGTTAAACACTTGCCTCGATGGATAAATCCGACAAGCTCGTGCCGGAATCCGCCGGAGCTTGGCCTGAGTCTCCTCTTTTTCTCCCTTTTCCTCCTTATTTCTCTTCTTTCTTTTTTCTTCCTTTCTTTTCTCTTTCTCTCTTTTTCTAATGACTTATAAGAGAGAAATAAGGGTTTATCCCTTAATAAATCCAAAATTGAATCCTATACACAAATGTGATTCCCTACTGATCCAAAAATCCCCCGAAACCCAAACACTACCCCGGGTACTCTATTCTGACTATCTCGACCCTTCCGAGACCAACCATGCACTCAAAATTCCCATCCGAGTCACTTAACAAAAATTTACGTCTTAAACCCAACACATCTCCACACATGATTTCCACCCAATATAACATCACCTGCCGCTTTTATTCACCTGTGGCATGTAACAGAATTAGTCCATTTAATTTACTTTAAATTCTCAAATTATTAAATTACACCCACTCATGTAAATTAATTATCCATAAAAGTATGAGGTATTACATTCTCCCCCCCCCCCCCCCCCTACAAGAGAATTTCGTCCTCGAAATTTAGATAAAACCGGTACCAAAGACACGGAACACAACCACAACACCTGCTCTAGTACCCAAAATCAAATAATACAGGCATAAGGGTCACTCAACTATATGCCCGCTAGTAGTAACTAGTTGTTTAAAGTCTTAACCACTATCGTCCCAACTTTACAACAAGCTTCTTTAATTCTCTTCTTACCGATATACTCCATCAGTCATAAGATCTCGCCTCAATAATGGCACAACACACATTGTTCTCTACCAACGACATCCTAAGAAGATGAGCCCATACATCACTGGACCTATCACCTTAATATTATTAGAAGGTTGCACATAACTAAGTGCTAACTTCACGGATCCTTCCCAACAATTTGTGGTTACACCACTTCTAATTGTTAATTATATAAAAAATGACCTTATCTAACCAGGGTGCCCATACACCCTATATCCGTGCTTATCCGCACAATCGTTACCCGGCTCAACTAGCCTTAAATCGTAATATAACTTTCAAATCACAGTTAGAACTACATACTTGTATAATTGATGATGCTGAAAACAACACCACCCTTCAAGGTGTTTGTAAGATCAACTCAGTGTTAACAATGGCAGTATAAAGGTATATAGTAGAAGGGGGTGAGGAGAAGAGGATTCACACTGGAATATAGGTGGTTTAGTCAATCAAGCCTACATCAACTGTGCAAGTGTGTGATTAGTATCACTGTATGAGGGCTCTAATGGCCATAGATACAAACTCTCAAGATTTCTCTCTCTACTGTGTATTTAGACAAAGTTTCAGCTAGGGTTGCTGATTTTGGATCCTTTTCAAGGTAGAGGATGAACTCTATATATAGTGCCTGGGGGGTGTAGTGTACTCCCCAAACATGCAATGAGTATGTGAATGAGGATCGAACCAGTATGAGAATGACACCTGACTGATCTTATGTAGATAATAATGAGCTCAATATTCCGTCACGTGGGGGTAATGATTCGGTTATAACTGATTTGTGTACACGTGTTCCTAGCCCCACATATGCGCAGAAGAGCTCGGCCATCTGTGATTGGTCACAACCTCGGCCTGGAAGAGGACGAGGTGGTGACCTTGGTTCAGTGGGAGAGCCAAAGTATGACATGTTGAGCTATAACATTGGCCTGGGCCGAGGTAGTGGTGGCAAAGCAGCTACGTCGGTCGATACCTAGCTCAGATTGATGCTGATGGAGGGTAACCTCTTTATCTTCAGAGCCTAGGTTATAATCCTTGGAAGACTAGGTGGATAACCTCCCATGGATCATGGATGACCTCACTTGTCGAGGTAGCAGGAACGTCGGCTGGTCCATAGCCTATCTTTCTTGGGACGAGACTTGCTGGTTGATGAGCTAGGACCCCTCCAACCTCGACCATCCTCATGGGCAGAGGTTGATGTCTCTGAGCCAAGGGGGTTTATTCAGGCCATATCAATCTCCCCTAGCCCTTAGTTACCTGTGTGATCAGGTGGCTAAGGGGTATGTTGGTCCGAGGTTGAATTTCTGTAGGTGTTGATACTTTTTTGACAAGTGTTAGTAGCTGAAGTGGTTAGCATGCCTGACAAGGGTAATGATATTGGTTGTCTTTTAGGCTCCCAATGCAATGATGGGCCTTGGGACTCATACATTGAGTGTCGAGGGTTATACCCCCTTTCTTCTCTTTCTTCTTCATTTCTGTATTCCTCGCCTGCAATTTTTTCTTCATCTCTCTCTCTCTAGAAGAACTCCGGTTTGAAGCTCATTGGGTGGTTGCTCCTTGCAATCCCTTCTTTCCTCCTTAACACTTTTATTTAGGTATCTTTTACCATCCCTTCTTCTTCATTTTTGTTGCCTTCTTCTTATTTTTTCATTCTCCAGCGAGCTTAAGCATTTTTCGGTGAACCTATGAGTTTTCTAGTGAACTGTTCATTCATTGTTCTTGCTTAAAAACCCAGTTTTGATCCTTAGTCAAATTACCAACATTGTTTGTTTAGAAGAGTCACAAGTGTAGGGTATGCTTTATATGCTCAAACCCCTTTACCAACTCTTAGAGGAATTCCCCTCTCTTAGGGAGAAGACCTTAGATAAAATTAGACAAATAGAAAGAGCTCAAGAGGAAGCTAGTAGGGCAGAGGCGTTTCCCCTCAGGCCTATTTTTCCAACACCTATGAAGGCCATATACCCTGAACCATCTAAGCTAGTTATCTAAGTAGAGGTTCCAGCTGAACCCTCTCCAATGTCTGAGTCTGAGTTAACCACCTTAGACCCTATGTCTGTGGACTCCTTCTGAGAGGGCATGGACTTCTCAAATCAACAAGATCAGGTCCATGATCAGGTAGAGGTTTCCAGTCGGGCCTCGTCTCATAAAAGTTCAAGCACATCAACCTCTTCCTCAGAGTTAGAAATTATTGGACCAAGTGTGGCTGTTCCACCGATTCCTGAAGCCATTCCTCTATCGACAGTCACAGGGGCTGAGTTCACTCAGAGGTTTCCAGGTGGTGCCCCATCGTCTGCTCTGGCCGACATTGAGCTAGATGATGATGGTGGTGTTGAGAGTGATGTTGACACCTTTGAGCTGGCCGAGATTGAGAGTACAGTCAGTGAGGTCGACCTTCTGGACTTCAGACATCTATATTCCATAAGTCCCTCTATAAAACTCAGGAGACCTCTAAGGGAAGAGAGGGCTTATAACGACCGAGATGGGGAGATCTGCATATATGAGCAGATGTTCAAGTTGGGATTTCGTCTACCCATCCATCCCATCATCAGGGCTATATTGGCCTACATCAACTTAGCTCTTTCTCAGTTGTCACCCAATGCTTGGAGGGTGATAATTGGCGCTATTGTCCTATGGAGGGTTGTCCATCACTCAGACCTTCCTGTCCAAATCATTACAGGATGATATGTCCCTTCATCTGCCAGAAACCATCCGAGCTATTATCATTTCTTAACTCGAAAGTTAAACAAAAAGATTCTTCAGATTACCCAAACCTCAAACCATAACTGGAAGCCACGTTACTTCTTTGCATCAGGGCCATGGGAATTTGGTCCATATGCCCCCTCTTCCTCATTAGAGCCGAGAATACCACTGAGATGGGGAAAGGTTATAATGGTTTCTAGGTCCAAAACTGGGCTAAGTCAAAACAATCTTCAGAAGGTCAAAGACCTTCAGGACCAGGGGGAGCATGGTCGTCTTGTCAAAGTCGAGCACCTGATGACCCCCTATTACCTCTCTGAGACAGGGCCTGGGGGGAGTCCTCTGACAGAGCTTCGTAAGTGTCTTTTTATTACAACAAGTTATACCTATGAATTTATGTATATCTGATTCTCTAACTCAGACCTTTCCATCCTGCAGAGCGCCCAAAAGGAATATCTGACGAGTTGTGGGAGATGGCAGCTCTAAGTCAAACGAAGCTCGTCAAAAAGTCAGGTTTGAATGCTCCTCCTCCCCCTCCTTCTACCTCGAGGGCTGAGGCCACCAAAAAGAGGAAGGTTGCCGACCTTGCCCCTGAAGATCAGAGGCAGAAGAAGAAAGGGGGGGATCTTTCCATCCCTATTTCTTCTAAGGATGCCTTGATTGCTCGTCTTGAGCAATTAAAGATTGGTGATAGTGTCATTGGCCAAAGTATGAAGGCCTTGGATGCTATTGGCGGTGTCATGACCGAGTTTAACAAGCGCTTTTACCGGTCCCTGGATAATCCCCTACTGGTTGAATTATCTCTTCATAGTACTATTCAGGTAAGACCTTTAACTTTTGCTTCTGAATTTGTTCAATTGTAACATCGGCATCGAACCACATCAGATTTTAGACTGACTTCTTTATAAATGTTCTACAGGGTCTCCTCACCATGCATCACTATGTTAACTGGACCTTGGGGAATCTTCCTCTGATTGAGAAGGGCCAAGAGGCCGAGAAGACTTAAGCCACCTTAAACGCCGAAGTGTAGCATCTGAAGGCTTATCTAAAGAAGGCCGAGAACAAGGTGAAAGGACTGCAAAAGGATATGGACAAGAAGAAGGAAGATCATAATACTGCCATGAAGACTCAGGCTGAATCTCTTCAACATAAAGTCGATGTGGCTATTAAGGATGCCTTGGATGATGCCTCCGAGAAGATCTTGGAGGAGTACAAGGTTTCTGACGAGTTTGCCAGCTTCGGCTTTGAATATCTGGAGAGAAGGGTCAAGGCCACTGGTAAATGGGCTGCCATGAAGGAAAAGGAGTCAGGAAGCCTTGCAACCGCTGACTTCATCGACCTCGATTATGCCGACCCCAAGTTTGCTCAGGCCCTACAGGAGGTTGAAGAGGAGGGGATGCTGCACCCACCGAGACTGCCCCTCAAAGAGACACCATGACTGAAGATGTTGGTGCTCAAGATGATGTGGTGGAAGTAGACACCCTCGGCCAAGGAAATGCAGATGTGACCACTAACCCTGAGGCTGTGAACACTTAAATGTTTGTGAAGCTTTAAGCAATCTTTTGTAACTCTTTATTATAACCTCTGATAAACACTGTTACTTTAAGATATCATTTTGTAACTTAATCTGTCAACCTCTGAGGAGGGCTTTTGTTTCTTCTCTTGCTGAATTGTTTATTGGATGATTTTCTTTTCCTTGCAATGTATGTTCAATTCTCAAGTCTCGATACATTGATATCTTTGTTGAGCCAAATGAATGGTTTTTAAGGTCTGAGGTCACCCAAGTATGATGTCTGACCTCAGACCTTGTCACCAAATCATAATGTTATAAGGTCTGAGGTCATCACCTAAGATGTTACCCCCATAAAATTTTCACCAAATTAATGATGTCAATGGTCTGAGGTCATCCAAGTAAGATGTCTGGCCTTAAACCTTATCACCAAATCATGATGTTATAAGGTCTGAGGTCATCACCTAAGATGTTACCCCTATAAAATTTTCACCAAATTAATGATGTTAAGGGTCTGAGGTCATCACCTAAGATGTTATCCCCATAAAAGTTTCACCAAATTAATGATGTTAAGGGTCTGAGGTCATCCAAGTATAATGTCTGACCTCAGACCTTGTCACCAAATCATGATGTTATAAGGTCTGAGGTCATCACCTAAGATGTTACCCTCATAAAATTTTCACTAAATTAATGATGTTAAGGGTCTGAGGTCATCCGAGTATGATGTCTGACCTCAGACCTTATCACCAAATCATGATGTTATAAGGTCTGAGGTCATCACCTAAGATGTTACCCCCATAAAATTTTCACTAAATTAATGGTTAAGGGTCTGATATCATCCAAGTATGATGTCTGACCTCAGACCTTGTCACCAAATCATGACGTTATAAGGTTTGAGGTCATCCAAGTATGATGTCTTACCTCAGACCTTGTCACTAAATCATGATGTTATAAGGTCTGAGGTCATCACCTAAGATTTTACCCCCATAAAATTTTCACCAAATTAATGATTTTGAGGGTCTGAGGTCATGACCTAAGATGTTACCCTCATAAAATTTTCACCAAATTAATGATGTTAAGGGTCTGAGGTCATCCAAGTATGATATCTTACCTCATACCTTATCAACAAATCATGATGTTATAAGGTCTGAGGTCATTACCTAAGATGTTACCCCCATAAAATTTTCCCATTAGAGAACAATGAACCAAGAATTGACATGGAAACTGATCTTCTCATTAATAATCTCTTCCTAAGATGATACGTTTACACACTCTCTTTCAACATCATATGTAATACTTCTTTAGATGATCAGCATTCTAGGGATTGGAAAAAGGTTCCCCTCGAGGTTTTCTAGCTTATAGGTTCCGGGTACAACCTCCTCAATTACTCTATAAGGACCATGCCAATTTGGGTAGAGCTTGTTCTCCTTCTTGTAATGTCTTCTTCAGCACCAGGTCCCCTACAGTTATGGGCCTTGATTTTACCCTTTGATTGTAGAACTTTGTTGTTCTGTGCTGGTAAGCTGCTTGCCTAACTTCTGCGTCTTCCCTTTTCTCTTCAATCATGTCTAGGTCGAGTCTTATTTCCTCTTCATTCTTCTCGAGGTCATAGCTCTGACCCTATGAGTAGGGAGTCCTACCTCTGTGGGTATGACGACCTCTGAGCCATGTGATAACATAAATGGGGCCTCCCCCGTAGGTATCCTAGCCGTCGTTCTATAGGCCCACAGAACAAAATAAACCTCTTCAGTCCATCTTACCTTAGCCTCTTCCAACCTCTTCTTGATCCCGTCGAGGAGTGTTCTGTTGGTGACTTCGGTCTGACCGTTTGCCTGAGGTCGGCCAAGAGAAGAGAAAAATTTCTTTATCCCAACTCTTTCGCAGTATTTTTCTAGGGAAGAATTCTTGAACTGGGTTCCGTTATCCGAAATTAGGGTATTTGGGAGGCCATGTATGCATATGATGTTCTTTCAAATAAATTGGAAGGTCTTCTGCTCTGTAATCGTGATCATCGTCTCTTCCTCTACCCACTTGGAGAAGTAATCGATGCCAACTATAAAAAATCGATAATTATTTGTGGCCTTAGGTAGGGGACTTACTAAGTCAATCCCCCATACTGCGAATGGCCAAGGGGAACTGATAGATGTCATAGGCTGATGAGGTTGATGGGGGATTGTGGAGAATATTTGACATTTGTCGCACCTCTTCACGTAAGCTGCAACATCTTTTGCCAAGGTCGGCCACCAATATCCTTGCATGACCTCTTGGCCAAAGGTCTCCCTCCGATGTGACTGGAGCAAGAACCCTCATGTACCTCCCGTAGGACGTGGGTAACTTCGGTGGGATGAACGGATCTGAGAAGAGGTAATAGGAATCCCTTCCTATACAGGACATCTCCTACTATTGAGAACTTTACAGCTCTGTATCTCAATTTCCTCCTCTCTAACTTTGACTCCGGTAGCACCCCCTCTCTAATGTATCTGATAAGGGGATCCATCCATGAGTCACCTAGGTTCAAATTGAGTCAAGGGTTATTCACATCTTCCTCTCCGATGGTTGCTCTGGGAAAGATCTCAACAGGGACCATCCTTCTCATATCTATCTTCGTTGCCGAAGCTAGCCTCGCTAATGCATCTGCATGATTGTTGTTTTTCCTAGGTATTCTATTCATCTTTACCTCTTCGAAGACTTGCAGGATCGTTCTCACCCTCTTCAGGTATTTGTCCATCCTTTTATCCTTGGCCTCATAAACTCCCAATACTTGATTAACAACCAATCTTGAGTCACTGTGAAGGAGGAGTCATCTTGTACCAATGGCCCTTGACAAGGAGAGGCCTTCTATCATGCCTTATATTCTGATTCGTTATTTGACGCCTTGAAGTTAAACCTTAGGGCATATTCGATGTTAGTACCATCTTGGACTGAGAGTATCAACCCCGCACCGCTCCCACTTTCATAAGAGGACCCGTCAACAAAGAGGTTCCAAATGTCGCTATCTAATGAGATGCCACCTTTTAACATTTTTCCTTGTCTGAAGAGGTACCGATCTTCCTCATTCTCGACCACTTTGTTCCCGGTCCCCTTGGATACAACCTCTTCCGAATCTCGGAAGACGTTCACGTTTGACCCTTCTGCAGCTTCTTGATTATTCTTAACTTTGACCTCTTCCCATGTGAACTCTGCGACAAAGTCTGCAAGCGCCTTCCCTTTGATGGTCGTCCTAGGCTGATAGGTAAGGTCATACTCCCCTAGTTCAATGGCCCACGCCATCAATCTTCCCGACTTCTCAGGTTTGTGGAGGACCTGTCTTAGTGGGGAGTCCGTGAGGCTGACCATAGAATGGGCTTGAAAGTAAGGCTTCATCTTCCTTGAAGCGTGTATCAAGGCGTATACCAATTGTTCCATCCAAGGATAATTTTACTCAGCCCCTTTAAGGGCTTTACTGTTGAAGTATATGGGCCTTTAGATCCCAATGCCTTCCCATACTATGGCTGCACTTATAGCTGATTCAGATACCGCTAGATAAACAAACAACCTCTTTCCCGCTATTGGCCGAGATAAGAGCAAGGGAGACCCAAGGTATGACTTGAGTTGATCAAAAGCCTCGTCACTCTCTTTGTCCCACTCGAAGGACTTTCTAAGCACCTTGAAGAACGGAAGACACTTGTCGGTCACCCTGGAAACAAATCTATTGAGCGCAGCCACTCTTCCAGTGAGCCTCTAAACGTCCTTGATACTCCTAGGTGTCTTCATGTCAAGAAAAGCCTTAATTTTCTCAGGGTTCGCCTCTATTCATCTTTGATTGGCGATGAATCCAAGAAACTTCCCATCTCTTACCTCGAAGACCCACTTTGTCAGGTTGAGTTTCATCCTGTACAGGTCCATGGTATTGAAGGTCTTTTTCAAGTCTGCCACATGAGTGCATGCCTTTAAGCTCTTCGTCAGCATATCGTCTACATACACTTCTATGGTCTTGCCTATTTGGTCTTCGAACATCTTATTCACCAGACGTTGATATGTTGCCCCTACATTTTTCAATCTGAAGGGCATCACCTTGTAGCAATATGTCCCTTTGTCAGTAATGAAGGCTACCTTTTTTGAGTCTTCAGCATCCATGAAGATCTGATTGTAGCCTGAATACGCGTCCATGAAGCTCATGAGCTCATGTCCTGTAGTTGCATCTACTATCTGGTCAATCTGGGGTAGGGGATAACTATTTTTTGGGTAAGACTTGTTCAGGTAAGTAAAATCTACGCACATTATCCACTCTCCATTGGCCTTGGGCACAATGAATGCATTTGATAGCCACTTCGGATATATCACTTCCCTGATGAATTCAGCCTCTTCCAACTTTTGGACCTCTTCTCGGATGACGTCATACTTCTCCCTGGAGTATACTCTTCATCTCTATTTGATTGGTTTAGCATCCTTAGTCACATTCAGCCCGTGGCACATAACTTCAGGGATGATGCATGGCATGTCCGCGTGACTCCATGTGAAGACACTCTGCCTCTTCCTCAGGAAGTCTACCAGCTCTTCCTTGATATATGCCTTTAAGGCTTTGCCGACCTGGACGTTTTTTTTTGCTCATCCTCATTGAGGATGATGGATTCTACCTCTTCCGCGGCCTATCCTCTCTTCAACTTCATTTCATCTCTAGGGTCAAGCGTATCGATATTATAAGTGGTAGTTTCTCTCTTATGAGCCTCTCTCTCTTCATCTGAGTTGAAGTAGCATTCTCGTGCTATGGTTTGGTCACCCTGCACTTCCCCTACCCCATAGGGGGTCGATAATTTTAGCATCTGGTGGACCGCTAATGGCACGGCTTCAAACTCCTTAAGGGCTACTCTTCCTATGATGAGGTTATAAGCCGAGAATATATTTTCATCCATAATAAAAAAATTGATCTTCCGAGTTAACCTCATATGCCACTTATCGCCCATTCGTACATCCATCTCATACATACCGAGCGGATGGGCCTTTTCATCGCTAAACCCCATTAACGGATGATGATAAGGTACCAACCTAGCTCTTCTCAGACCTAGGCTTTTGAAGCAGGGCCAGAACATCACATCTGTTGAACTTCTTTCGTCTATAAGAATTCTTTGCACCTCACATCCATGAAATCTTATCATGATCACCAAAGGGTCATCATGTGGAGCTAGGATTCCTTTAAAGTCGAGTCGGGAGAACCCAACTACGAGAGTGTCCATATCTACCTTCTTTATCTTCTACGTAGTCTCGGAAGACGTCAGGTTTACCACTTCAAGTTTGGCCTCTGCCACATGAGCTTTTTTATCAGCAACCTCAGATCCACCCCCGTAAGTCCTCCGCATATGGTGCTAATTCCAAAGGAGATCATACCAACCCTATTCACCGGGGTGTTGTCGTCTTTTGGTGGGAGGTTCGGATCGTCCTCATCATCATCATCTGTGCTATTATCTCTTCTTTCTGTGGTGTCCTCACGACATTTGTCGTGTCTCTTCTTTTTGGGGTCTTCCCTTCTCCTTTTGGGAGCTTTACCATCAATATATTTCCTCAACTTTCCTGACTTCAACATCTTCTCGATCTCATCCTTCAAGGAGAAGCACTTGTCTGTTATCTGGCCATGGTCTTGGTAGAATTCACACCATAAGTTCTAATTCCTCTTATGTGGAGGAGCCTTCAACTTCTCTGGCCATCTTAGGGATCGGTCATTCTTGATCTCATTGAGGATGTGTTCGCAGCTAATCGTAAGAGGGTTATAACATGCAAACTTATCATCAGCTGACCTCTTCTTTCCATCCTTCTTTCTTTGGAACTTTCCGCTGCCACCGTAGTTCTCATCCTCATACTTGGCGGCCATGGCCTCTTTAGCGTTCATGACCTTCCCAGCAGTTTCCAATAGCTCTGCCATGGACTTTGGAGGGTCTTTCGCAAGTTTCCACAATAACTTTCCCTTCTTAAGACCTCCTATAAGGGTTATCATGGCAATATTCTCTTTGTAGTCTTCAACCTCAAGTTTTTCTTTGTTGAACCTGACAATGTAGTCTCTTAGGCTCTCGTGCTTGCCTTATTTGACGTACAACAGATGGGTGGTATTCTTTTGGGGTCTTACCCCAATTAAGAAATTGCGAATGAACCGTTCAGCCAAGCCCTTAAAGTTCTCAATTGAATTCTTTGGAAGAGAAGTAAACCAAATGTGCATTGTTCCTGTCAAAGTCCCGGAGAAGGAACGACACTTCATCTCATCTGGTATCGAATAGATATCCGCCGTCGACTGATACATCTCAATGTCATGTACAGGGTTGGTGCTACCATCATACTTGGGAGTTACTGTAGGTGGCTTGAACTTAGCTGGTGTAGGGAAGCTTACTATCTTAGCCACGAACGGGGATCCCTCTGAGAAACCTCTTTGCAGTGGATCCTGACTTTTGATGAGGTCTCCTATTTTGTCCTCAAGACGTTGGATGGAGTCATTACATGGTCTTGCAACATCGTCTTGGCTGAGGTTATCCCCTGCCACCTCCAAGGGGTGGACCGAGGGTTCCCCAGCCACGGCACAACGCCTGCTGTTGACCTCTTCTTTGTCTCTTCCTCATCTTGGTTGGGGCCGACGTTGCCTCTCCTCCCTTTGTGAGCCTACTGCACTTATCGACCTTAACAACCTTTGTCTTAGGTCATTTACGGGGCTGAGCCTTTCGAAGGCTGGCCCTCTGCTCAGTCGATCAAAAGTTGATCCTCACTGCTAGGCGTCTCCACCTCTTCTGCCCCCAAAACCTTGGCTTCGTTGGATTCGATGAACTGTATTGTTTGAAACCTCATACGGCTCCCAACAATCTTTCGGTACATCTTTTGCCTCTAGATCATCATACTTATCTTCAAGGTAAGGGTTTCCTTTCCTCCCTAGGCGTAAGCGCCTAGGGTCAGCAACGTCCCTCCTCCGTTGGGGCGTAGGTTGGTCTTTCTGCGGTGCCTGGGGTGGTCCCCTGGCGTCAGGATGAGGCTGAATAACCGTCGGAGTGATCATTTATGGTGAGACTCCAGGTGGCCTCATTATATTTTGGCTGAGCTGTGCAAATTGCTCCTGCATTTCTTGTTGTGTTGCAGCCAAAGACCTCAATGCTGCGGCCACCTCTGCCATTTTGGATTGGGGCGGTGCCTGGCTGGAGCTAGGTCCCCCCGCACCAGGCGACGAAAGAGGTGGCGATAATTCCAGTGCCATGTGTTAAAACAAAAGAGCTGGTGTAATAAATGAGCTTAATACCTTACAGGACCTCTTTCAATGGCGAAATAGCTCCACACAAGTGGGCGAAGCCTGGTTCACCACCAGAGTCTCCGGTGAGGTTAAGCAACGGATAAGGAAGAGATAGCTTCCTGCTTCCCACAAACGGTGCCAAAATGATGATGCTGTAAACAACACCACCCTTCAAGGTATTTTTAAGCTCAACTCAGTGTCAATAATGGCGGTATAAAGGTATATAGTAGAAGGAGGTGAGGAGAAGAGGATTCACACCAGAATATAAGTGGTTCAGCCAATCAGGCCTACGTCCACTGTGCAAGTGTGTGATTAGTATCACTATATGAGGGTTCTAATGGCCATAGATACAAACTCTTAAGATTTCTCTCTCTACTGTGTATTTAGACAAAGTTTAAGCTAGGGTTGCTGATTTCAGATCCTTTTTAAGGTAGAGGATGACCTCTATATATAGTGCCTGGGGGGGTAGTGTACCCCCCAAACATGCAATGAGTATGTGCATGAGGATCGAACCAGTATGAGAATGACACATGGCTGATCTTATGTAGATAATGATGAGCTCAATATTCCCTCACGTGGGGGGAACGATTCAGTTATAACTGATTTGTGTACACGTGTTCCTAGCCCCACATATGCGCAGAAGATCTCGGCCATCTGTGATTGGTCACAACCTCGTCCTGGAAGAGGACGAGGTGGTGACCTTGGTTCAGTGGGAGAGATGAAGTATTACCTGGGTCAACTAGCCTTAAATCGTAATATAACTTTCAAATCACAGTTAGAACTACAAACTTGTATAATGACCAGGGTACCCGACTCATGGACTAATGACCAAACATCTCCCCACTTCTAACGTTGCACTAAGTTTCATGCGTGGGTCGTCTCATAAAGAGAAATCCAAATAAGGAACCCTCCCAATACACTACTACCTAACATTGTCATTCGTCGAAATCCGTTAGGCCCTTAGTCCATAGCATGTACCCCTAAATTTATGTCTCTTGACATAAAGTATACTAATCCTCTCTTATGCTACAAAATACAACACACATAAAGTCTAGATGCACCGGGATCAAATATCTTGAGACAACTTTTCTCTATAAAGTTTCTATAATAATATAATATAAATGCGAGCTCAACTCTCTCGCAGGTGAGACATCGCCAAAACAACACATCCTGCCCTAGAGCAACAACCCCGATAGCCTTGTAGTATCTGCTCACAATCATTCTAACCATCTATATAACCAGTCTACACTCAAGATAATATTATACTCATATAACACATCACTAGAATGAGTCATCTCAATAAATATATATACTACTATAACTACAATCGCTGTACTACAAAAAATATGCGTACACATAATAATAATGTTATCGATATACGAACTAAACTCGTCTCACACGCGAATCTAGCTTTAATCAAATTACCGTGACTCACTAATGTCACATGACGCATATCTCATTCGCCCTGGATGCTCAAATGTTTTCAAGACAACACACACTTGTCCGAACTGAACAAAAAAATATTTTAATCATTGCCCCTACTAGGCACCATGCTTTTATCCCTTTACTCACTTTGGGCAATTCAATGCATGTGGTCCTATTCTCCATATAAGAAATATCTCTTTACATAATCCCGTATTCCTGGACATACTGACCTTATTAGGGTTGTCCTTCTCTCGAACATTGGTATCCTCAACTTTGATGGCTACCCCTATTGTTCCCTTAGCTTTGCTGGCCCTAAGGAATACACTGCTAGCTTCAATAGCCCTAGATGAATCCACCAAAGTTCATTAGACAAATAAATTCCTCTCTTTCACCAATTAGGCCTCTATCCGTTCTTCCTATAATAAGTCCAGAATTTCATTCACATCTCCTCCTGAACATCAGATGAAGGAACTTGCGGTCAAACCGTACCCAAGATCCTTCCATTGGCACAATATTTCACTTTTTAAAATATGGTGGTTGACTCCCCCCCCCCCCCCCCTTATTACTTTTCTCCCACGAGCTAAGAAAATTTTTACCCCAATTTTCATTTCCGGGTATACCACACTATACTACGTACCCAAGCCTCGGGATATCTTACATCCATTAACTAACACACAAAATTGCCGCATTTTCAAAATCTCAACGAATGGTCCTCTTCAACGACCCCTTTGACTTTCCCGCATTCTATCCACGTTGGGCGAGTTTAATTTGGCACCACTAATACTGTGGTGGTACTTAAAAAATGTATACTACACCCTAGCAGTCCTTACGACCCCAAATTCTCGAGCAACAATAGGGTTGACTTCAGCTACTATCATTATCCCCAAAATATTTTACATCTTCAACTGAGCCCTGCCTCCTGATGTCTTCCCAACGACCCTCACTGGTTGTCCTTCATATACATACCTTATAAGAGGAGAACGAAATCTCACCATAGGAATCAATAATACCAAACACATGGCTTTATATCAAATAGAAGGCAACACAGAAAGCGTAGTACGTTCGCACAGATTCCTTAGGACACTAATACCTGATGCTTTGATACCACTTGTGACACCCCACCTAATAAAATACCGGGTGATTAGTCCTATATCAAATTAAACAGGAATCTCTAATGGTTTCATTCTCAGCATGAGTGTCGAAAACCATTTAATTACTAATAACCTATTAGGCCTGGCGTCAATTTTTAAAGTTTCTAATCTTTTTAACTTAAAGCACAATTAAAACCATCCACACGGAAAAATAAACAACAACTGAAATGAATAAATAAATAAATGATAACTTCTCGGTAAAACATTTATACAACCAGATCGAATGGGCATAAAATAAAATTCCATAAATAAAAATAAAGGACAACAATTAGGCAACATACTCAACAGTACCTCCTATCTAGATCACAAGCAGAGAAGTGTCTAAGTAATTTCCAACCAGCATCCACAGCTACGGTAGTGACGTCTGACTTAAAAGAATATCCATTCAGGCGTCCCTGTGTCCGAACACCTAAAAAAAAATACATAGGAGAAGAAAAAGAAAAATAGATACGGGTCAGAGCCCGGGTTTTGAAAATATTTTAAGAAGTGCTTAACATACTTTAATATTTAAAATATGATGCTCTCTATATTTAAACTGGCATAGCACTCACATGAGATACCCCTCACCTCTCATCTAACAGTGCGCACCTATCGCATGTAATTTAAACCCCTAGTTATCTACCTAGCCTAACTAGCAACTCATAAAACTCCTATCTCGTACACCGCATAATATAAAATATTCTAAGCTATCATCCGGGCTTATACATTATAATTTCTCGCTTCTCATATAACCGTTCATTTTAAATAACCTTTACTAGTTATTAACCTATTCACATTTTCGGGTTATTGTCTCGTATATAATATTCTCTTCTTTATATACGTATCACATATTTTTATTCCGGATTTTACACTCTCGGATAAACCTAAAATTTATTCACATTTATTTCCTTATTTTAGTCCATATAAAATATACTATACACATCAAGTCAATCTATACTACATTCTTTATCATTGTCTATGTATATATATATGTTTTGACATCTCATATATATATTGCATCTATTGAGTTATAGCTCTGAAGGATGGTTGATATACTTATATAGTGTTTGATATATAAGTATGGATATACTTGATTGCATCTATTGAGTTATAGCTAATACCGGGTGATCAGTCCTATATCAAATTAAACAGGAATCGCAAATGGTTTCATTCTCAACATCAGTGTCAAAAACCATTTAATTACTAATAACCTATTAGGTCTGGCGTCAATTTTTAAACTTTCTAATCTTTTTAACTTAAAGCACAATTAAAACCATCCACATGGAAAAATAAACAACAACTGAAATGAATAAATAAATAACTGATAACTTCTTGGTAAAACATTTATACAACCAGATCGAATGGACATAAAATAAAATATCATAAATAAAAATAAAAGACAACAATTAGGCAACATACCCAAATATAACAACAGTACCTCCTATCTAAATCACAAGGAGAGAAGTGTATAAGTAATTTCCTACCAACATCCACAGCTACGGCAGCGACGTCTGACTTAAAATAACAGTCATCCAGGCGTCCCTGTGTCCGAGCACCTAAAAAATATACATAGGAGAAGAAAAAGAAAAATAGATACGGGTTAGAGCCCGAGTTTTGAAAATATTTTAGCAAATACTTAACATACTTTAATATTTAAAATATAGTACTCTCCATATTTAAACTGACATCGCACTCACATGAGATACCTCTCACCTCTCATCTAACAGTGTGCACCTATCGTATGTAATTTAAACCCCTAGTTAGCTACCCAGCGTAACTAGCAACTCGTAAAACTCCTATCTCGTACACCGCATAATATAAACTATTCTAAGATATCATCCGGGCTTAGACATTATAATTTCTCGTTTCTCATATAACCATTCATTTTAAATAACCTTCACTAGTTATTAACCTATTCACATTTTTGGGTTATTGTCTCGTATATAATATTGTCTTCTTTATATACGTATCACATATTTTTATTCCGGATTTTACACTCTTGAATAAACCAAAAATTTATTCACATTTCTTTCCTTGTTTTAGTCCATATAAAATATACTATACACATAAAGTGAATCTATACTACATTCTTTATCGTTGTCTATGTATATATATGTTTTGACATCTCATATATATATGTATACACACACATCAAGTATATCCATACTTGTATATCAGACACTATATAAGTATATCAATCATTCCTCAGGGCTATAACTCAATAAATGCAATCAACTATATCCATACTTATATATCAGACACTATATAAGTATATCAACCATTCCTTAGAGCTATAACTCAATAAATGCAATCAACTATATCCATACTTACAGATCAGACACTATATAAGTATATCAACCATCCCTGAGAGCTATAACTCAATAGTTGCAATATATATATAATACACATCAAGTATATCCATACTTATATATCACACACTATATAAGTATATCAATCATCCCTCAGAGCTATAACTCAATAGATGCAATCTTTAGAATGTTATCATCCTCCACGGAATTTCTCACACATTCTCCCAGGCAGTCAGTCGAAATCTCACACCGAACCCTAAATCAAACACAAACGTAGGGGAAGCAATCATAGTTCCTCACCTGAAAGTGAGACCGAATTATACCAAGACGTCTCACGCGGAATAAAATCACATTGTATAATAACTGGACGACTATTACCTAAGTTGTACTCACCCTACTCCTCAATCCATGGGATTAGACCACAACGCACAACTTCCCATGATATCACTAGAGGGGTATGCTTCATATAAATATATCATTCACACACAAATATATTTATAATCACATACAAATATATTTATAATCACATCATATATATATATTGGCGCTATACCCGTATATATTTATCATCAAATTCGGCTATCGTGCCTATCTCTCATAGTATTAACCTATAATCCCGAATATACCAAGTCATATTAATAAATAAGTATACACACAACTTATTTTAATCCCATAAGTATTCACTTACTTATGATACAATTTCCACATGTCCTATTTTCGAATAGTAGCATATCACGTCTAGCTAGCATTATTATATCATCCTGCTCGCACCTTAGAATTTACTCATACATATTTGGCATATATATATTCTACCCATATATAATCGTCATATATATTCAACAAGCATAAATATATGTACAAAGCCACCCAATAATTCCTTGAAGGTCGAACATCCCAAACATTTCTAAATTTAAACCCCGGATTTTTTCCACTAACCCGAGACTTATATAACACCCATTTACTCTTTTAGAGGTCCTCGCACTCTATTTAGGACCCCCTAATATCTTTCTCTCAAAAGGAAATTCCTCTTCAATCCTTTTAGTCTAAGAAAACTTCTCTAGTTATTCTGTCAAAATTGGACCTATCTGGTTTCCAAGAAAGATGAACGGGTCTGGTTATAAACGAACCGATCCAGTCACCTCATTTCCGACCGGTTCGGTCTTTTCAGATTTCTTCTTTCGACGAAATTCATCCAGTCCAAGATTTAAGGTTTCTAATCTCCCAAACCAATAATGTAAATATCTAGAGACTTATCTACAACCAACACCACCATTTAATTTCATGGGAATCATCTATTTTTAAGAATTTAAACCATAATTCTTATTTATTCAACCCTTCCATTTTCTCATTAAAAATCACACCATTAACATGGATCATAACTCAGATTTTGTGTAGGATTATTATCACAACAAAATCATATGAAATCATCTTCTAAAAACCCATTTTTGTGCAAGAATCCCAAACTCAAAATCTTATAGTTTTCATCACCAACTATATTATGAAAAATAAACACACTTGACGTGACTTAATATTTGTCTCAAAAGTGCGTACAATCTAGGCTCAAGGGCAAGCCTGTCGCTCAAGTAATAAACCCGGTAAGTCGGGATCGTATCCACAGGGATCGAGATTGCCAAATAGTAATAAGAAAAATTATTAAATCTTGAAATGATTTCGTAAAAGAAACGAAAAGATGATTAAAAATTGGGAAAATTTCTATTAAAAAATTACTTAAGAAAAACAAACTGAAAAGTGCAAAAGAAATTAGATCTGACAAATGGGAGAAAATAGGGTAGGGTACAATCCCTCAATCCTTAACAAATTACCGTATAAAATACTAGAATTGTAAATTAAAATTATTGACTATATCCGGTCTTTATACATTCTAAGCATTACATATATGAGGGATCTAGCCCGCATCATATGAAATCAAAGATAGATATAAAGCGGTGAATGAATCCAGTCTTTATATATTCTAAGCATTACGTATATGAGGTTCAAGCCCGCACCATACGAAATCAAAGGTAAATATAAAGCGGTGCTTTCACGATTCAATCAATATTTTAATTTAACCTCTATTTTCTACATAAATAATTTGCCTTGGATAGAGTTCATGTACCCCAACCCTTTGGAATTTAGCTACTCATGATTTGGTTCAAGAATAAATTCACACACAAAATTATGGATCTACAAGACATGGGAAATAATTTGCAAATAATAAAACTAGAGAATGGAAAGATATTACTTGAATTCAGCAACAAAAAATGGAATTGGAATCTTCATGAAAACTCTTGAAGGAATAGAAAATTTGCTCTCAAAATCTAACTCTAAAATTTAATCTAGCACTTCTAACCTACTCCTAACCTAGCCTCTCTCTAGCAACTCCCTCTCTCTAGAATTCCACTCCTCCTGAAAATGAGGTAGGGCTTGGTCTTTTATAGCACCAAGTTGCACGAATTTGGCATCAAATTTCGCTTGTGGCACAAGTTTTCCAAGAGTTGCACTGCATTAAATGCATAATTAATTACAGAAATCCGCACATCCAGACTCTTCATTATCGCACCACTTCAAAACATCGTAACTTCTTCACCGTAGCTCGGATTGAGGTGACGTTTTTTCCAGTATTCTTGTAATTTAGAGCTCTTCAACTTTCTAGTTGGCCCCACCTCTGGACTAAGGATGAAAAATTACGAAAATGCCCTTCAACTCTCCATTTCTTGGTTTCTTTCACTGTTTTGAGTTCTCCTTCGCACTAACTTGCGCGAAATACCTGTAAAACACATGAGAAATACACAAAACAAGAAATACTTGCCAAAAAAGGTTAGTAGCATAAATAAGAGACAAATCCAAGCTACTTACACTGCACGGGATCATAAAAATACTAAAATTAAGGGGATAAATGTGAAGAATATGTGCCTAAACATAGACCTGGCAAAATGAGACACGACACGATAACACGACACGAACCGACACGAAGTTATAAGTTAATGGGTTGACCCTTAATGGGTTCGGGTCATATAGGTGCCAACCCGATAAGACACGATAGTTAACGGGTTGGGTTAGGGTTGACTCCATTCACCCGTTAATACCCGATAAAACCCGTTATGAGCCATTAATTTAAGTAAATGAGATATTTTTTTGGAACTTATAGATAATTTATGTAGCATAATGTTAATTTAATCATAATGAATTTTACTAAATAAGAGATTTAGTAATGTCAATGAATTAATGGGTCAATTTGGATTCAAAAATGAGATAATATGTCAACTTGTATACAATTAAAAATAATTCATTATCTTAATGGGTATTAACGAGTGAACACGACACGAAACGATAACATAATGGGTCGGGTTTGGGTATGATTTTTTCACACGATAAAAAGTCACCCGTTTAGACACGAACCCAATAAGATCCGAACACGATAAAAAACGACACGAACACGGCTCGACACGACCCATTGACAGGTCTACCTAAACACACCCCCTAACTTAGAACTTTGTGCGTCCCGAACAATGTAAATAAAATTAGCCAAAATTCTACTCTTGAAAATTCTTTTATTAAAATAAAATTCCACTTTCGTAGGTAAGCGATTGCATTTAGCGTATGCAACAAGCCTTTAAACCCCTAGGTTACCCTAGTAGGACGAGTTTTGTCTCGTGAGGGTTTGCAGTGAATACACCCACAAAATTCTTTATTGACTCAAATAAAGATCAAAATACTTAAAAATTGTACAATTTAAAATTTTCGAAAAATACTCACCATAAATTCATATTCAACTGTCTCAAACTGTAGTGTGTGTGTGCGAAGCCAAAAATTAAACCTCAAATTTCCACCGATTGAGCATTACGTTACTTTCCGAAAATTCGTTTTGATTCAAATTCTTACGGATGCACTCACAAACGAATCACTCGGATTGTGGTTATTTTCTCTCGGTATGCATGATATAAAGAGTAAATATAATGGACACAAATTCATGCATACAAAATTGAAAAGAAGGAAATATATGGTGAAAAGATCTCATCATCGGAGTACAATTATTAGGAAATGGGAACATCACCTTTAATTCACACCATTTAATCTCTCATTTTATCTTTTCATGTCTTAGCTCTCCATGCGGTAATTAATTTCGCCATTCGGACTCAGTTAGGACTTTTCGGGTTAAAAAGTGTTAAGGGTAAAAATGGGAATAAACGGAATGTTCTGAATTGGAAAATGTCCTTATGATGTCCATTTGTGCTTTTTCGGGCATTTGCTCATTTTTCTCTTTCTCTTTTTTTTCTTTTTTTTTCATTTTTTTTCTTGCTATTTTTCTTTTTTGTTGAGCATTTTTATTTTTTTCTTCTTGCCCCTTTTTATTGCACAATTTGGACTTTATTTGATGAATTTTCTCAATTTTCACAATTCCGGGCTATTTGGGTTTTTCGGGTTATCAAACGAAAAGATAAATTTTATTAGGCTCAAATTGGGTTGCAAAAGGATAATTTTGTTTTTCACAACTTTTTATGGCTAATATTTTTGGGTTAAACAAACGAGGGCCTACTTCATTGTCCAAATTGCTAATCACATTACTATTTGCATCTCGAGATTAATTAAGTTTAGAGATATATTTAGCACGAATTTCGAGACAACAATTCACACATTTTCCATAACCGATCAAAATAAAGGATTGAGATCATCAACGACTTATTAAAACGCTGAAAAGAACTTTGAGTTAATCATAAACTCGAATTGATTTAAAAACTCATAAAAAATTGAAAGGCTCGAAATCTCACCGGGTTTTATTAATCTCCACACTTATTCGTAAAGTCGTCAATTTTCTTTCAATTTCCATCTTCGGTCAATTTTGACTTAGTGCAATTGAGATTTAACAATTTGAGACTTTAAATAGAATAAAGGTGACATTTTTGATAAATTTAAATTCCAATTTTTATTTATTTTGAAGAAAAATATTTTTGGTTTTTTTTCTAAATTTTTCAATTTTTTTTTTTCTTTTCAAAACACACTTGGAAAGAACATGTGATCGAATAAATGAATCTAAACAATAAATGGGAAGAATATCCCACACCCCCTAACTTAAATGTTGCATTGTCCTCAATGTGAATCAAGAACACAACATAAAGAGAGGAAAAGAAAGATATTACCCAAATGGAGCGATCCCTGATGAGTGCGAGTCCATTGAATCTACAAAACATGTTAGAACCAAGCATAGCAAAAATAATAACAAAAACTTTAACTAATGACACTACACTATTAAAAACGGAAAGAAAAAGAAAAAGAAAAAAAACTAATTATGTACAACCTACAATTTGAACGGCTAATAAATCATACACTAGAAGTCGAAAAATTTGAGGGTCCACCCAAAATACAATTTGACTTTGAGGGATTAATGGTGTACCCTCATTAGGATGCATGCCTCCCGAAAAGTAAGAATTCCGTTTGAAAAACGGAAGGCATGTGAAAAGTTTAAAAAATGAACCATCACCAATTACAAAATTTAGGGGGATAATGAAGGATTTTGGTGCATAAGAGGATAAGTCCCATTGGGATCCAAGAAATATAGAATCACGTTCCAAATATTTTTCAAGTAGTATGGGGAGAGGGGCACACAAAAAGGAACAATCCATATTAGAAAACAATTTAAGCATAGAGTGCTTGTCCTCATAAACCGGAAAATGATCCTCTTGTTGCGTAGCACGTGTGTTGGTCTCTAAGTCAGACGATATTTGAGTCGTATCTTCAAGTACCTCCGAAGACTCAAATGGTATGGGTGAAGGTTTGGGAAGGAGAAATTCATCAATTCTATTGTCCCACTCGCTTTCGTCCAAATGACAAATTGAGGCCCAGAAAGATTGGACTTCATCAGTAATGCTTGCATCTACCTGTCCAAACTCGCGCTCAAACTCTGCTAGGCTCAACTCCTCTAGCTCTCTCTCTTGCTTGGTGTCCTCAAAATTTTTTCCCTCAAAATTTTCTATTGGATCTGGTGGAGTGACACATCTAAGTGTGTGGCCCGTAAGATGAAGCATCTCAAAATAACATTCCCATACAAGAAGCGGATCAACATCCTTAAGACATTCATCCAATTCTTGTGATGGATTTAATGGTTCGATAATAGTGGGGACACAAGGAGACAAATGATCCTCAACCTCAGTAGATTTTGCAATATTTATAATTGGTTGAGATTCAAAAGAACTTGGATCAATTTCAATGATTTCATTCTCAAAAGTATTAGGTGAAGCGCAAGTCTCGACCTTTTCTAAGTTGTCCAAATAATCATTCAACTCCTTGTAAGTTTCTATAATTTTCGACTCGAGAACAGCACGATCATCAGATTGCTTTTGTAGATCAAGTAAGAGTTCTTCCAAAGTAGGCTTTCTTGGTTCTAGCACCTCGAATTCCTCATTTGGTTGAAAACTTACTTCATCTTCAAAACTATCGAAAAAAAAATCCTCATTGGGTTCAAATAATGCATCTAACTCTTGCTCCCAATAACGATTTTTTTCGCGATATTCCTTTTCAAGTCTTTCTTCTTCAAGCAATTGATTTTGATAAATTTGGAGTTTCTCAGCACTAGGCTTGTATTTAATATAATCATCTTTAGTGATATTGATCCAATGGTCATAAGTCTTGAGTGCCTCCTCGTCCTCATTATTAGCATAACAATTAAAGCCACCAAAAGAATTAAAATAAGACATTTCAAAGTGGGAAATTCAAAAACGTGACACCCATTTTTTTTTTCAATTTTTGTTATATATATATATATATATATATATTTTCGAAATCACTTGTAGATAAAAATAACTTTCTTAAAAATTTAACAATTTCAATCCCCGGCAACGGCGCCAAAAACTTGACGCGACTTAATATTTGTCTCAAAAGTGCGTACAATCTAGGCTCAAGTGCAAGCCTGTCGCTCAAATAATAAACCCGGTAAGTCGGGATCGTATCCACAGGGATTGAGATTGCCAAATAGTAATAAGAAAAATTATTAAATCTTGAAATGATTTCGTAAAAGAAACGAAAAGATGATTAAAAATTGGGAAAATTTCTATTAAAAAATTACTTAAGAAAAACAAACTGAAAAGTGCAAAAGAAATTAGATCTGACAAATGGGAGAAAATAGGGTAGGGTACAATCCCTCAATCCTTAACAAATTACCGTATAAAATACTAGAATTGTAAATTAAAATTATTGACTATATCCGGTCTTTATACATTCTAAGCATTACATATATGAGGGATCTAGCCGCATCATATGAAATCAAAGATAGATATAAAGCGGTGAATGAATCCAGTCTTTATATATTCTAAGCATTACGTATATGAGGTTCAAGCCCGCACCATACGAAATCAAAGGTAAATATAAAGCGGTGCTTTCACGATTCAATCAATATTTTAATTTAACCTCTATTTTCTACATAAATAATTTGCCTTGGATTGAGTTCATGTACCCCAACCCTTGGGAATTTAGCTACTCATGATTTGGTTCAAGAATAAATTCACACACAAAATTATGGATCTACAAGACATGGGAAATAATTTGCAAATAATAAAACTAGAGAATGGAAAGATATTACTTGAATTCAGCAACAAAAAATGGAATTGGAATCTTCATGAAAACTCTTGAAGGAATAGAAAATTTGCTCTCAAAATCTAACTCTAAAATTTAATCTAGCACTTCTAACCTACTCCTAACCTAGCCTCTCTCTAGCAACTCCCTCTCTCTAGAATTCCACTCCTCCTGAAAATGAGGTAGGGCTTGGTCTTTTATAGCACCAAGTTGCACGAATTTGGCATCAAATTTCGCTTGTGGCACAAGTTTTCCAAGAGTTGCACTGCATTAAATGCATAATTAATTACAGAAATCCGCACATCCAGACTCTTCATTATCGCACAACTTCAAAACATCGTAACTTCTTCATCGTAGCTCGGATTGAGGTGACGTTTTTTCCAGTATTCTTGTAATTTAGAGCTCTTCAACTTTCTAGTTGGCCCCACCTCTGGACTAAGGATGAAAAATTACGAAAATGCCCTTCAACTCTCCATTTCTTGGTTTCTTTCACTGTTTTGAGTTCTCCTTCGCACTAACTTGCGCGAAATACCTGTAAAACACATGAGAAATACACAAAACAAGAAATACTTGCCAAAAAAGGTTAGTAGCATAAATAAGAGACAAATCCAAGCTACTTACACTGCACGGGATCATAAAAATACTGAAATTAAGGGGATAAATGTGAAGAATATGTGCCTAAACATAGACCTGGCAAAATGAGACACGACACGATAACACGACACGAACCGACACGAAGTTATAAGTTAATGGGTTGACCCTTAATGGGTTCGGGTCATATAGGTGCCAACCCGATAAGACACGATAGTTAACGGGTTGGGTTAGGGTTGACTCCATTCACCCGTTAATACCCGATAAAACCCGTTATGAGCCATTAATTTAAGTAAATGAGATATTTTTTTGGAACTTATAGATAATTTATGTAGCATAATGTTAATTTAATCATAATGAATTTTACTAAATAAGAGATTTAGTAATGTCAATGAATTAATGGGTCAATTTGGATTCAAAAATGAGATAATATGTCAACTTGTATACAATTAAAAATAATTCATTATCTTAATGGGTATTAACGAGTGAACACGACACGAAACGATAACATAATGGGTCGGGTTTGGGTATGATTTTTTCACACGATAAAAAGTCACCCGTTTAGACACGAACCCAATAAGATCCGAACACGATAAAAAACGACACGAACACGGCTCGACACGACCCATTGACAGGTCTACCTAAACACACCCCCTAACTTAGAACTTTGTGCGTCCCGAACAATGTAAATAAAATTAGCCAAAATTCTACTCTTGAAAATTCTTTTATTAAAATAAAATTCCACTTTCGTAGGTAAGCGATTGCATTTAGCGTATGCAACAAGCCTTTAAACCCCAAGGTTACCCTAGTAGGACGAGTTTTGTCTCGTGAGGGTTTGCAGTGAATACACCCACAAAATTCTTTATTGACTCAAATAAAGATCAAAATACTTAAAAATTGTACAATTTAAAATTTTCGAAAAATACTCACCATAAATTCATATTCAACTGTCTCAAACCGTAGTGTGTGTGTGCGAAGCCAAAAATTAAACCTCAAATTTCCACCGATTGAGCATTACGTTACTTTCCGAAAATTCGTTTTGATTCAAATTCTTACGGATGCACTCACAAACGAATCACTCGGATTGTGGTTATTTTCTCTCGGTATGCATGATATAAAGAGTAAATATAATGGACACAAATTCATGCATACAAAATTGAAAAGAAGGAAATATATGGTGAAAAGATCTCATCATCGGAGTACAATTATTAGGAAATGGGAACATCACCTTTAATTCACACCATTTAATCTCTCATTTTATCTTTTCATGTCTTAGCTCTCCATGCGGTAATTAATTTCGCCATTCGGACTCAGTTAGGACTTTTCGGGTTAAAAAGTGTTAAGGGTAAAAATGGGAATAAACGGAATGTTCGGAATTGGAAAATGTCCTTATGATGTCCATTTGTGCTTTTTCGGGCATTTGCTCATTTTTCTCTTTCTCTTTTTTTTCTTTTTTTTTCATTTTTTTTCTTGCTATTTTTCTTTTTTGTTGAGCATTTTTATTTTTTTCTTCTTGCCCCTTTTTATTGCACAATTTGGACTTTATTTGATGAATTTTCTCAATTTTCACAATTCCGGGCTATTTGGGTTTTTCGGGTTATCAAACGAAAAGATAAATTTTATTAGGCTCAAATTGGGTTGCAAAAGGATAATTTTGTTTTTCACAACTTTTTATGGCTAATATTTTTGGGTTAAACAAACGAGGGCCTACTTCATTGTCCAAATTGCTAATCACATTACTATTTGCATCTCGAGATTAATTAAGTTTAGAGATATATTTAGCACGAATTTCAAGACAACAATTCACACATTTTCCATAACCGATCAAAATAAAGGATTGAGATCATCAACGACTTATTAAAACGCTGAAAAGAACTTTGAGTTAATCATAAACTCGAATTGATTTAAAAACTCATAAAAAATTGAAAGGCTCGAAATCTCACCGGGTTTTATTAATCTCCACACTTATTCGTAAAGTCGTCAATTTTCTTTCAATTTCCATCTTCGGTCAATTTTGACTTAGTGCAATTGAGATTTAACAATTTGAGACTTTAAATAGAATAAAGGTGACATTTTTGATAAATTTAAATTCCAATTTTTATTTATTTTGAAGAAAAATATTTTCGGTTTTTTTTCTAAATTTTTCAATTTTTTTTTTTTTTTTCAAAACACACTTGGAAAGAACATGTGATCGAATCAATGAATCTAAACAATAAATGGGAAGAATATCCCACACCCCCTAACTTAAATGTTGCATTGTCCTCAATGTGAATCAAGAACACAACATAAAGAGAGGAAAAGAAAGATATTACCCAAATGGAGCGATCCCTGATGAGTGCGAGTCCATTGAATCTACAAAACATGTTAGAACCAAGCATAGCAAAAATAATAACAAAAACTTTAACTAATGACACTACACTATTAAAAACGGAAAGAAAAAGAAAAAGAAAAAAAACTAATTATGTACAACCTACAATTTGAACGGCTAATAAATCATACACTAGAAGTCGAAAAATTTGAGGGTCCACCCAAAATACAATTTGACTTTGATGGATTAATGGTGTACCCTCATTAGGATGCATGCCTCCCGAAAAGTAAGAATTCCGTTTGAAAAACGGAAGGCATGTGAAAAGTTTAAAAAATGAACCATCACCAATTACAAAATTTAGGGGGATAATGAAGGATTTTGGTGCATAAGAGGATAAGTCCCATTGGGATCCAAGAAATATAGAATCACGTTCCAAAGATTTTTCAAGTAGTATGGGGAGAGGGGCACACAAAAAGGAACAATCCATATTAGAAAACAATTTAAGCATAGAGTGCTTGTCCTCATAAACCGGAAAATGATCCTCTTGTTGCGTAGCACGTGTGTTGGTCTCTAAGTCAGACGATATTTGAGTCGTATCTTCAAGTACCTCCGAAGACTCAAATGGTATGGGTGAAGGTTTGGGAAGGAGAAATTCATCAATTCTATTGTCCCACTCGCTTTCGTCCAAATGACAAATTGAGGCCCAGAAAGATTGGACTTCATCAGTAATGCTTGCATCTACCTGTCCAAACTCGCGCTCAAACTCTGCTAGGCTCAACTCCTCTAGCTCTCTCTCTTGCTTGGTGTCCTCAAAATTTTTTCCCTCAAAATTTTCTATTGGATCTGGTGGAGTGACACATCTAAGTGTGTGGCCCGTAAGATGAAGCATCTCAAAATAACATTCCCATACAAGAAGCGGATCAACATCCTTAAGACATTCATCCAATTCTTGTGATGGATTTAATGGTTCGATAATAGTGGGGACACAAGGAGACAAATGATCCTCAACCTCAGTAGATTTTGCAATATTTATAATTGGTTGAGATTCAAAAGAACTTGGATCAATTTCAATGATTTCATTCTCAAAAGTATTAGGTGAAGCGCAAGTCTCGACCTTTTCTAAGTTGTCCAAATAATCATTCAACTCCTTGTAAGTTTCTATAATTTTCGACTCGAGAACAGCACGATCATCAGATTGCTTTTGTAGATCAAGTAAGAGTTCTTCCAAAGTAGGCTTTCTTGGTTCTAGCACCTCGAATTCCTCATTTGGTTGAAAACTTACTTCATCTTCAAAACTATCGAAAAAAAAAATCCTCATTGGGTTCAAATAATGCATCTAACTCTTGCTCCCAATAACGATTTTTTTCGCGATATTCCTTTTCAAGTCTTTCTTCTTCAAGCAATTGATTTTGATAAATTTGGAGTTTCTCAGCACTAGGCTTGTATTTAATATAATTATCTTTAGTGATATTGATCCAATGGTCATAAGTCTTGAGTGCCTCCTCGTCCTCATTATTAGCATAACAATTAAAGCCACCAAAAGAATTAAAATAAGACATTTCAAAGTGGGAAATTCAAAAACGTGACACCCATTTTTTTTTTCAATTTTTGTTATATATATATATATATTTTTTTTTTTTCGAAATCACTTGTAGATAAAAATAACTTTCTTAAAAATTTAACAATTTCAATCCCCGGCAACGGCGCCAAAAACTTGACGCGACTTAATATTTGTCTCAAAAGTGCGTACAATCTAGGCTCAAGTGCAAGCCTGTCGCTCAAATAATAAACCCGGTAAGTCGGGATCGTATCCACAGGGATTGAGATTGCCAAATAGTAATAAGAAAAATTATTAAATCTTGAAATGATTTCGTAAAAGAAACGAAAAGATGATTAAAAATTGGGAAAATTTCTATTAAAAAATTACTTAAGAAAAACAAACTGAAAAGTGCAAAAGAAATTAGATCTGACAAATGGGAGAAAATAGGGTAGGGTACAATCCCTCAATCCTTAACAAATTACCGTATAAAATACTAGAATTGTAAATTAAAATTATTGACTATATCCGGTCTTTATACATTCTAAGCATTACATATATGAGGGATCTAGCCGCATCATATGAAATCAAAGATAGATATAAAGCGGTGAATGAATCCAGTCTTTATATATTCTAAGCATTACGTATATGAGGTTCAAGCCCGCACCATACGAAATCAAAGGTAAATATAAAGCGGTGCTTTCACGATTCAATCAATATTTTAATTTAACCTCTATTTTCTACATAAATAATTTGCCTTGGATTGAGTTCATGTACCCCAACCCTTGGGAATTTAGCTACTCATGATTTGGTTCAAGAATAAATTCACACACAAAATTATGGATCTACAAGACATGGGAAATAATTTGCAAATAATAAAACTAGAGAATGGAAAGATATTACTTGAATTCAGCAACAAAAAATGGAATTGGAATCTTCATGAAAACTCTTGAAGGAATAGAAAATTTGCTCTCAAAATCTAACTCTAAAATTTAATCTAGCACTTCTAACCTACTCCTAACCTAGCCTCTCTCTAGCAACTCCCTCTCTCTAGAATTCCACTCCTCCTGAAAATGAGGTAGGGCTTGGTCTTTTATAGCACCAAGTTGCACGAATTTGGCATCAAATTTCGCTTGTGGCACAAGTTTTCCAAGAGTTGCACTGCATTAAATGCATAATTAATTACAGAAATCCGCACATCCAGACTCTTCATTATCGCACAACTTCAAAACATCGTAACTTCTTCACCGTAGCTCAGATTGAGGTGCCGTTTTTTCCAGTATTCTTGTAATTTAGAGCTATTCAACTTTCTAGTTGGCCCCACCTCTGGACTAAGGATGAAAAATTACGAAAATGCCCTTCAACTCTCCATTTCTTGGTTTCTTTCAATGTTTTGAGTTCTCCTTCGCACTAACTTGCGCGAAATACCTGTAAAACACATGAGAAATACACAAAACAAGAAATACTTGCCAAAAAAGGTTAGTAGCATAAATAAGAGACAAATCCAAGCTACTTACACTGCACGGGATCATAAAAATACTGAAATTAAGGGGATAAATGTGAAGAATATGTGCCTAAACAACACTTAAATCACTAAAGCAAGTTAAACACTTGCATGGATGAATAAATCCGACGAGCTCGTGCCGAATCCGCTGGAGCTTGGCCCGAGCCTCCTCCTTTTCTCCTTTTTCTTATTTATTTCTCTTCTTTCTTCTTTCTTTATTTCCTTTCTCTTTCTCTCTTTATCTCGTGGCTTATAAGAGAGAAATGAGGGTTTATCCCTTAATAAACCCAAAATTGAATCGTATACATAAATACGAGTCCCTACTGATCCAAAAAAAAATGAAACCCAAACACTACCCCCGGATACTCTATTTTGAATATCTCGGCCCATCCAAGACCAATCATGCACTCAAAATTCCCATTCGAGTCACGTAACAAAAATTCACGTCTTAAACCCAACACATCTCCACACGTGTTTTCCACCCTAAAATAACATCACCTGTCGCTTTTATTCACCCGCGACATGAAATATAATTAGTCCATCTTATTTACTTTAAATTATCAAATTATTAAATTACACCCACTCATGCAAATTAATTATCCATAAAAGTAGGGGTATTACATAAATGAATTATGACCTAAAAACTCAAATATATTCAATAAGTGCTATTGGACCACAAAACTTTCTCAAACTAAGATTTGACCTTAAGTGACAATATAAAGTCAACTTTATGAACAAACAAGAAGAATGCACACATGCGTAGAATATTGACGATTCTACGAGACAATAGCGACAAGAAAAAATAAACATAACTAGGATTCATTCTGCAAATCCATTATTCTTCAATTATAACCCCCTAAAAACATATGATATATTCTTTTCACTCAATTCTTTCGAAGCTATCTCTTTTGAAAATCAAACAAACTAAACTACGTTAGCCTTGGAAAATTTTCTATTTTTATTTCCTTTAAATATTTTCATTAGGTGCTTACCAAAGGTTTCTTTCCTGCAGAGGAGATTTTCTCTTTTCGTAGCCCTTTTCCATACACCCTCATATATTCAATAAAATCAAACAATATTGTTGGCAACGATTCTCACATGCACAATTTTGCATCGTCACAAAATATATCGATGACAAAATTGATGGGAGAACATCTCACATATCTCAAATATACATGAGAATTTGAAATTTAAAGAGATCGTGCATGTGTGTGCAGAGTCATATACAAAAGAGAATCCATTAAGACAACTAAGTTCGAAACAACTCCACACAAGCATGATTAAAAATAATCTAAGAATTAAAAATTATAATCCTAGTTACATGGATTGCATGAAATGAATTGGATTCAAACACACCAATCACACCAATATGCCACGCAAAATGTTTAAAACTAAAGTGCACAAAGACCAATTTTTTTTTTAGTTTTTCTAAAAATTGTAAAAAAAAAAAGACCGATTCGAACAAACCTAACTCAAAGGACAAAAAAAATCTTTTTGTATCTGTCAATATGACTTAATAAATAAAAAATAAAAATAAAAAAGACTCAAACAAACATACAACTAACAAGAATATATATCATTAAGCACCAACTAGTGTACGTAAACAAGCTAACACAATCATCCTTTATATATAGCATGGGAAATATCATGTCCAAGCAAATCAAAATAAAAAAGTCTTTCATGCAAAGCCTACAAATCGCATCTTTAACCACATAGGTGTAACGTGACCCTTTCGAGTTTTTGTGGCCTTGGTGACTATAGACTTAGAGTTCCTAGACTCATTTCTAAGATCGAAACAAAACCTCCTAAAGTGACCTTTCTTATCACAATGAGTCCAAGTGTAAACACAGTGAGGGGTGTTACCTAAGCTTTAACATTTCTTACATTCGTAGTTGATTCTCTCAAATGCATGGTCTTAGCTTAGGTAGCGGAATCATATTTATCATTGAATATAATTCCACACTTTTCATCTTTGAATCTAATAGTGCCTAATATTTTATCCAACATTTTCGACCTAGACTCCAAATCAAATTTGACACGACATGAATCTCTCATTTTATCTTCAAGCTCAACTATCCTAAACTATATAAGCACTTTCTTCATAACCACCATTATACCACAAAGTCTATCTCTCGCATCCTTAACGTACTCTGGCTTCTATCTAAGCGTCCTCTCACGTGACCTAAGATCCTCGATTAAAATGTAAAAACCTACCTATATTTGATAAATAACCCCAAGGGATAAGGTAATTACCTTATCAACCCTTAAAGCTTTAAAATTACAAAAATAGTCCTAGAAACTTTAAATTTTATTATTTACCATACCCTATCCTTATAACCCAAATATAAACACAAAAATTAATCAAAGTATTTTTATTTTGTATCAATTGCATAGCCTAACCCAATAAGTTTGAAAAATTGCACATTTACCCCTAAACATTAAAAAAAGTACATAATGGTCCTTAAATTCATTTTATATATTACCCAAGGACTCAAATCCAAACAAAAACGATTTGCAATTCATCATGTATTTTTTGGCCAATTGGCTGTCTTGTGAGCAGTTATACCACATAGGATACACATGATACCCGTGTCCTCCCACGTGGTACCTTGATGAAACTTAACCAAACCATGGTAAATTTTCACTTACTTTTCCACCAACCCCTTCCCCTTCACCAGCTGTACAAAACCCCCACTTCACCACTATGAAAACGTACACTACCATAGTGAAAAACACAAAGAAAAATTCTTGTAGTTTGGTATTTCTATGATTTTACGTAGATGTAAGAACAATTTTTCGTACATTGTTCATATCATAGCATTAGGCTAGTTTAGAGTATCTCATTATAAATCATCACACACCGTTAAGACGAATCGAACTCATGTATCTCCATATTTGAAGACTTTTCGACATCCCGAAAGGTAAAAAACAATTTAGAGTTTGAATTAATTCATAGAATTATATTTGGGATGTTTATTTTTTATCAAAAGGACGAACAAGATTTGTTACTTAGAGAAAATATGTTTTTCGAATAACTGTAGGTGGAGTATTGTCAAAATAAGATTTTGACGTTTCTATCATTCAAATGACACTTGATGTCGTTCAAATGACTTAGATATGTCGCTCGAGTGACATGGCCATATCGTTCGAGCGACATGATGATCTCATTCTAATGCATTCGTCGACTCAAGTATGTTATAAAAACCCGTTTCATGGATCAACTTGTTTAAGAGTTTTGCCAGCACGTTTTTGCATATTAAAAGAAAAATTTCTTCAAACTGTTGTGTTCCTAAACACCTTTCTAATTCACAAAAAGAATCCTTGAATATTATTCTTGTGAATTAGTTTATAACCCTACAAATTTTTGTATCTCTTGCATACACCTTGGTGGAGAGGCACTCCATTACTAACTTGTGATACCTGTGGGGATTCACTGCTGAAGAATGAAGGTTGAGGCTAATTCAGAGGACTGTGGCCATGTGACTCTTGTGAGTGTCCTAGTTATTTCTTAAAGATTTTCGAAAAATAACGCATTATGCTTATGGGGGTCAATTAGTCTATAAGTCGACTCTCTTGTAAATTTCTAAGTGAATAAAGGTTTTTCCCTTGGGGGCCTAGGTTATTTGCGTGGTTTGATTTTTTTTGTTTTATCTCATAGTTGCATGCTTAGGATAAAAAAGATAAAATTGGCTTAAAGGTCGCTTTTCATTTTTAAAATTGGTGTTGCAATTTTTATTAAAATCACCACATGTGAGTGTTCTCGTGCTTAGAAGTGGTATCAGAGTAGGTTGCACTAATTTATTGTATTTGATCTTATATACATGTTTTTGGGGTGACTGTGTTTTCATCGCTCCTGTGCTTGTTTTGTTTTCGATGGGTTCTCATAGTTTTGACGATTTAAGTCATTTGAATTTGACGTTTCGAAAAGAATTAAAGTTTTGGGAAAAGAAAATTATCATTTTAAATCCATTGTGGATCTTTGGCGAACTTCTCAAAATCAAATAGATTTTTATAGGGGTAGAGAGTAGCCTAACTTTCTCTCACTATCTTTAAGTTTCGTCATATCTCTCTTTCTCATGGGTTCAAGCTTTCCTCCAAGCATGGACTTGGATCCCAAACCTTTCCAAGATGTGTGTTTTGCAACCCACGTTCAAGATTTACACAAAAAAAAAACCTTCATTCGCTGAAGTTATTAGTAAAAAAAGAACTTATTTCCAATCTCCACAAACCCTTACCTCTTAGCGGCCCCATACAAATGTGGAGATACATTATGTGTTCATCTTATTGAAGATGTTTATCAGGAAGTTATAAAGGGCTGCAACTCATCTAGTCTCATTGGTAGAATAGTTTTTCGCAAAGGTGATAAACCATGGAAGCTAGAAGATTTAAAAGTCCATCTAACTAGTTTTTGGCAGATTCAAAATGATTGGATTCTCATGTATATTTGTAAGGGTTATTATAATCTTTATTTTTTTTCCCCATAGAAATGAAGAAGGTTTGGTCTTTTCGTAGTTATAATCTATCTACGGGTATTTTCAAACTTTTTGAATGGACTCTTGATTTCCATCCGGAGAAACACGTTCTTTCTACTGCAACAAGTTGGATCAGGTTCATGAAATTGTCCCAAGAATATTGGGATCCAAGGCTCCTCCTGCAAATCGCAAGGGGTACTGGAATCCCACTACGAATTGACAAAGCAACTCTTGAACATTCTTATGGTTCTTATGCTCAGGTCTTAGTAGAAGTTGATATGAATAATAAACCTCTTGAAAAACTCCTTGTTGAAAGAGATTAAGGCAGTTTTTTCCTATCTTTGATGTTTGAGTCTCTCCCCAGTTTTTGTGACTTTTGTAGGACGGTTGGCCACACTGTATTGAGTGTAGGAACATCCAAAAAATTATGTTTAAAACTTATGCTGTCCCAGTAAATTAAAAAAAACTGCTGCAAAAAATTTACATCCTATTGCTATTCCAAAATCCGGGAAAATTCAAAATTATGATGGTCTGGATAATGCCCAAGAGGAGATAACATCTGCTGGTACAGTTGCTTTGACTCCTTGCACAATAGCAGTATCAACTGTTAATAAACAGATGCCTCCAAATCGTTCAAAATTTTTGGCAAAAAATGGCATTCAACTAGGTGATGGAAAAGTTGTTCAGTCCAAAGCGGCGGCCGGAGTTTCAAAAATTCAAAATGAGAATTAGATAATCCTAGATATTCAGGAATTGTATACTGATATTTATTCTCCAAAAGAAAAAAGTGATTTCAATCAGTTGTTGACTTCTAAAACTATACATAATGATTTGGAGAAAATCCCAAAAAATATAGAAGGGAATAACTCAATCTCGAAAGATTTAAATGTGCATAATTTTTTATCAACAATTAAGGAAAATAAAAATAAAAAGGTTGGAATTGTTTGTGTTGTGGACCCGACCCACGTGGAAGCAACTATCTTTAATTTGTCTGCTCAAAGTTGGTGGCAAGAACTGCTCCAGTTTTTAATAATACTTCTACTCAAGCTCATTCCATGGGTCTTGAGAATACCATCGTGGGCACTATTGTTGTTGCACCTTTTGGTCAACAACCAACTGAGGAAATGGAAACACCTTTTTATTTACCCCACGCTTCTACTCGTGCTCGAGAGGGATCTAAGGTTATTAAATTTAAATGCGGGGATAAGAACAAACATTTGCAGTAGTGGAAGGATAATTCTGATGATGATTTTTCCTCGTATGGATCAGGGTGTGAGGGCTCGGATAAAGGGGAGAATCTTGAGGACACAAAAACTCTTATTCCAAGTGACCTCACTTTGATGAAGTCGATTGGAGTTCAGGTACATGACAGTCGGGGTCTCGATCTTTTTGTTGAAATTCCAAAGAATTTTAATTCGAACAGTAAAATGGGGGATCTTCACTATCCCTCTCTCAAACTTCGACAGTGAACGCTTTACATAGATTCAATTGTTTAAGTCGTGATGATATGAGTGTGATAAAAAAAATCTTGCACACAAAGGACAAAAAAGCTATGCTAATTTTCGCTCGTGATCATGCTCGAGGTTGATAGTTTGTTCTTATCTCTGATTTCATTTTCTTATGCTTTCTAGGTTTTTCATATGTTGTGTATGCCTCTGATGAAGGGCTCTTCTTCATCCCTATCTTAGTAAAGTTTACTCTTCGTTGAAAAAAAAAGATTTTTATCGTGAGAAATTTGTTGCTTTGGACCATGACTTTGTTACTTTAAAATTTTTCACAAAGGAGAGTGATGATAGAGTCCTATTTTTAGAAAAAGAATTGGAGGACTTTAAAAGGTCTAGGGTTTGTGGTTGTTCCAAATAGGATAAAAATATCTTAATTGATGATTTTAAGGCTTGTGAGAAAACTCTTAGGGAAAAGTTTTCTTTTATTGAGGGTGAGCGTGATAACCTTTTACGAATTGTTGAAAATTTGAAAAAGGTGTCCCTAAAATTGGAAGAGTTTAATTCTTTGCTTGAGTAAAAAATTTTAAGAATGAAAATTAATTTAAAAGACTCAAGTAGTGATGGTTCTTGCACCCCTATTTTTAATACTTACGTTGATAATGGCAAGACGGTAGTTTCTTTTAGAGGGTCAATCAAATCCAAGGACGTTAGAAAAAGGTCAACTCGTAGGCAACATTCCTCCCATTTAGACATGTTCATATTGTGGTAGGAAAGCTCACCTCAGGCGTTTTAATTTTGATCTTGGAAGAGCTCCTAAGAAGTTGAAGTCTAGTGTCCCGTTGGTTCTCGAAACCCCTATTTTTCGTTTCACATATATTTGGGTTAGGAAATCACTTTTAGAGGCGCTAGATGGTAATGTAGTTGATTCTCACATGCTTGAACATGATTCTTCTCTTGTCATATCATATTAATGATTGCTTGCATGGTTTATTTTGTCATAGAATAGTTATGCTTCATGATATATTTTTGTCACTGTTATGACATGTTTACTTTATGTATTATTTTTTTATTTTTTTGAGTCATATTTGAAAAATACAAAAAGATTTTTGATTTTTTATATTTTTTGAAAAATACAAAAAGATTTAGTTTTTTGAAAAATCCAAAAAAAAATTCGATTCTTTGTGTATTTTAGTTTTACACATTTGGTGTGGCATATTGGTGTGTTTGAATACAATTCACTACGCAATTTTCATGTGGCTAGGATCTTTGGTTTTGAATTTAGATAATTGAGTTGATCTTTTAAGAAAAACGAGTGTTTATGATGGCTAATAAGCATTGCAAATAGTTATTTATGACGCTTTAAAAATTTGTACCAAGCGTTGTAAAAACGAGTGTCATAAAAAGTTTTTAAAAAAGCGATGTAAAATAAACAACTATTTAGAACGTCTTTGTTGTAGCCGATGTAAAATTATCGACTTTTATACCTTAAAAGAATTGTAAAAGTTTAGTTGTTAGGATGTATTTTTTGTAATCGATGTAAACGTTTCTTATTTTGTAACACACACACACACACCTCCTAATATATCGCTTACAGATCACAATAAAAACTCTAGCTATATATTTATTTGTGTTTGTATTCTCTATCTTGGTGTTATTTTGTCCATTTTGTGTGTTTGGAGTGATATAGGCACGAATAATTTATTGTAGATAATGATTACATGAGTATTTATATATTAATTTTCTAATATCACACCCATTGTTATCGTATTTGGAGTATTATAATAAATTTATTTTCTACACTTGTCGTGTGCATTGCACGGGTTATCGTTAGTATAATAAAATTCAATGTGAGACATAATCAACATTTGTATATATCTCACCATTACCTTTCAATAATGTTATTGACTCTTTATGTTCTCGAATGAATTGCATACACCACCACTGTTTTTCTTCTCTCCCTATTATGGAAGTTTTATTTTAAAAACCATGTCAGTGGAGTAATCCTTAAATTATAATATATATATATATATAGAGAGAGAGAGAGAGAGGCTCACCTACATCATGCCCTATACATCACACCTAATTCTATGCCCTAGAAAATATTTTTTTCAAATTTTATATTTTTTCCTTGAAACTAACCTTCCAATAAACACAAATGAAAAAAATTAGGTCAAAATACATTTTGTAGCTATTTTTAAAAAAATCCACAAAAAACTGCTGGCGCAGACCCTTATAAATAAGGTATTTTTAGCAGTTTTTTGTGAATTTTTTAAAAATAGTTACAAAATATTTTTTTTGATGAAACTTCATAGATATGATCTCCGTGGTGAGAAGATCATCTCCAATTTTTTTCATCGAAAAATTCAATAAAAAAACCCGTTGAGATGAGGTGATATGTAAAAAAATGCTATAAATATACATTTTCAACCATTGAAATATTGGGTCAGTGTCAGCCGCTTTATTGATAGAATTTTTTTTATGAAATTTCATGGATATGATCTTCTCACTATCGAGATCATATTCATGAAGTTTCATAAAAAAATTCAATCAAAAAGTAGGTGAGATGATCGCTAACATTTCGACGGTGGAAAATGCATATTTATACCATTTTTTTACATATCACTTCATCTCAACAGTTTTTTTATTGAAGTTTTTTATGGAAAAAATTGGAGATATCTTTCCACCATGGAGATCATATCCATAAAGTTTCATCAAAAAATTTATTTTTTTACTATTTTAAAAAAATGGTATATACCGGACTCTACACTATAAGGAGTCCTTACAGAAGAGGGTCTCTCTCTCTCTCTCTCTCTCTCTCTCTATATATATATATATATATATATATATATATATATATATACACACACACATACATACACATACATTTAATTAACAATCATTTTACGTCAACAACAAGAGTTACAAACTCTCCAGTCAAAGCAACAAATGAATAAAGTCCATCCCTAACAATATTCAACTCATCTGGAACAGGAACCAGAAGAATGACATGTTGGAAATTAATGTTAAGTGACGAAATTAATTATTTAATTTCAATTGTATTAAATTCCGAATTTCCCATTTATGTGGTTTTAATAAATGTCAGATAATTAATTAGGAATGTGATAAATAAAGATATTAAAAAATTTGGGTAAACCTTATCCGTTAGTCACATGATGGTTAGTGGCATTAGTGGGAGACTTGAAAGAGTCCCACCTTGACTAGGATTCCGGCCCTCTTCCCCTTATAAATAGAGACCTCTACACCATCTAGAGCCATCTCATAACACACTATTTCTGAGGTGGGAGAGAAACTCCGAGATTCCATTAGAGTGCATTTTTTCCAAGAAGGCAGATCGATAGAGCAATTAATCAAGATTGATCTTTGAACAAGGTATGTCTTATTTTCTATCTTTTAGACGTATTTTGTGAAAACATGAAGATCTAAGATCCTTTTATTAAGAACAATTGTATGTTAAACTTTAATCATATTAATGTGTTCATGATTAATATTAGGGTGTTCTTAAGAATCATTTTATATGTGGTATCAGAGCTAAAATTTAAGATCTCATGATTTTCCTTATTGATGTTCGTCTTTAATGATATATGTGCCTGAGACTTTCTGCGACATTTTATTTATGTCATTAAATTGTTTTTGTGCCCGAGACCTTCTGCGACGTCTTCTTTCTGTCATTAAATCTGCTCTTAAAGTGTGTCTGAGATTTTATGTGACGTTTTTCTTCTGTCGCCAATACTCACTGGTGAGAATGAAAGGTCAAAACTTGCTCGGAATTTTACGAAACTGACGTGGTCGACTGGAAACGTCAAAATAAACAAAACCCATTGTAAACAATGGGCACCACCTTACTTTTGCGTTTTGACGTCGTTAAGGCCCTCAAAACCCCGTTTTTGCTATTTTAGGAAATAATCTCGGGGCTTATAACTCTTTACAGAAAATTGATATTAACGTTCCGCAAAAAGTTTTGATTTTCTGGCATGTTTTACTTCAATTCCATGGTGAAAACTCATTTTTGCCATTTTTGGCAAAATTCATGTATTACGTGTTTTTATACCTGGGCAATTATGTTTTTGAGGCATTCGAGCTACTATTGGTATCTTTGTGATTACTGATAGATTACATATTATAGTTAATATTAATGCATGATTAACTATATTTAAGTTGAGACATGTACATAATTATTCATTTGAGTTAAGTCAAAGGCCAAACACAGGCTGAGACTGCATGTACGAATAATATACTTACATTCATTAAAGACTTATTCTAATGTTAGTTATAAAATTGGATTGAGGCGCAACACATGCTAATATCTGAATTGAACAACATTAGAACCAGTTTTGTAAAAACAGAATAGTTGACATTAATTCCATTAATCATGGTATTAATTGAATTAGGCAACAAACACAGATGCCAAAATTATGGGACCATGATAAATGAATTATAGGGTAATATATCTTTACAATCTGAATATTATGTGATGATTAACACAGATTCCGTGATATTCGGAATGTAGATGAAATATACCAAAATTTTAGTCAAGAATTCAATATTCGACCCTTGCAATTTTTGTTTTGTGTGAAAATTTAAGTTTTCCCATATTTCATGTATGTTTTATCTAGAACTGTGATAAAACCTTGCTCTAATGATCCTTTTTAGTTGAATATTCGTGCGAAACACATGCCAACATATTTCATATGGTCGGATATTAGACTTGTGTTATTGTTAATATTCATATTTTGATGAATCTCGTGCCAAACACAGGCCAATGATTCATATTGTTGAATATTATGATATTCATATTTTAATGAGTCTCGTGCCAAACACAGGCCAACGATTCATGTGGTTGAAAATCAGAATTATTGTTTATTTTAAGGCTAGTACTCCCATTAAGTTGAATTAAATGCCAAACACAGGCTACAATTCATATGTGCGGATACTAGATTTATTCGTTGCATGCATGCATATTTGAATGCATGACTTGCAAATTTTGAGACTCATAAGTAGGTATTCATTCAGTTTAATCAAATGCCAAATACAGGCTAAGATTACATGTGAAGATACTATACTTGTAGTCATTTCAGATTATCCTAATGTTTGTTATAAGGTTAAATTGAAGCGCAACACATGCTGAAATTTGAATCAAATAAACATTGGAATTTTTGTAAATATTAAATAATTGGCATTAATGTTAAAAAGCCATATTTACATATGTCACTAGTATGATAATTGTGATTATAACCATATTGTGCATTAGTATGACCATGAATGATTTGGGTCAATATTTCTGATTTGTTACTCATACATAAGTGATGAAGCGAAAGTAAATGATTTATGTCTTCCATTTACTATTATTTGTGTAATATCTCATGTAAACTCTTTGTCTATTTGATTTTCACATTATGTCTAATTTTTCGTGAATTTCAAATTAAGGAATAGACAATAATATAATTATTCATGTATTACGGGTATTTTGCACATGTATGCGTATCTCTTATATTTATATAATATATGGTTTGGTGTTCGTTAAAGTGCTCCATTCCAGAAGATATAAATATTGGACTAATGCATTAATATCATGCATATTTTGGTTGCCTACGGGTCCATGTATGATATTGAATGCTAGGATGATGATACTTTATGATGTTGCATACATATTATTGTTTATTCATTTATTGTGATTACAATAATTGAACAAAATGTTAGTGGTGATATATATTGGGAAGGTAATAATGGTCGTCAAAAACAGATGCCATAATTTCTGTCACTGTCATATCACCAATTAAGTTTATGAAAACCATAAACATGAATAATTTAGCTTATTGATCATGCGATATTTAATGAAAATAAGTGAAAAATTTATTGACTTGTGTATGTAAGTCTTTACGTAATGTAATATTCATATTATGAAATGTTTGGTAGTCACTACAGTGACCCAACTAGAATGGCAATGAATATTAAATGTAAAGATGATAGTAGTAGTAACTCATGATGCTTATAATTGTAAAGATATTAATGGGGTATATTGAGTTTATTTCTTCAAGCAAGGTTATTCCTTACAAGGAATCAATTTTGAGTGATTGAATGAACATCATAGATCACATACGTTATTATAGTATGTGAAAATAAGTTGTGCACAAATGTCGTGTACAATATAATGAAATAACATTATACCCAATAAAGTAATCTACAAGCATCATATAATCGATATTTCACGGTTACTACTGACAAAAACTCATGGTTATGCACTCAATTTATCATTTAATCGATGTGTGTGTTGTTAAATCAAAGCATTAATGAAGTGATCAATTTATCTCATTATCTTATCACATATTATTGTATCACATTTTATTTCTCTAAAATTTCATATTTAATTTGGTTAAACAAATTAAGTTTGTTTACATATTGCACACTCGGACTAATAATGATAAAGATAATATGTATCTTTTATGATTTGAAATGAGTTTTTCATCTCAGTAGAGTTTTCAAGTTATACTTACTATGTTATAGAAAGTATTTACTTTTGATGCAAGGATTTCTTACAAAACAAACTAGAAATGCTAATAAGATTCTTTTCTTTTGTTCTTGGGGAATCAAATCGCCATTTGTTTTCATAAACCCTCAATTTCTTTTGGAAAATGTTTGTCTAAACTTGATCGTGAGGGATATGTTCTAAAGAATCTTTTGATGTATATTTTTTCAAGGGTTATGATTTTAGTTTTGATGTTTTGTACAAAATAAAGTTTGGACATAGTTCTTTAAAGATTTGTTTGATCCTGCATCATAATCGTAGCGTTTTTTTTTTATGAAACTCTTTAAATCTTGTACCAAATTAAATCTAGACTCTTTTTCATAATTTTCGTGGACAAGATTTTTGTAATGTCTCTTACAAATTTTGATAGTCGAGTTGTGCTCTTAAGGTATTATGATGTCTAATATAAGGATGACCTATGTGGCCCAAGTGGGAAATTATGAGAAACTTCCCTTAAAGTAGACCTACATAGATCATATAATTGTCATTGACACGTATTTATTCCATTAAAGTCAAATTCATTATGAAAGGTGAAATTAGTGGTAGTAGAAAATCATGAAATATGGTTATAAAGGAAGGTAGGGTACTTATCCCATTATCGATAACCTTCTTGAGGTTATAAAGGAAGGTTGGGTACTTATCTCATTAACGATAACCTTATTGAATCCTTGTTCTTTTAATTGTTAGATTGTCTAAACAACAAAGAACAAATAAATGGTCAACCACTAAATGATAGTATTATCACCGTGAGAGAAATGTAGATATAATCATAAGGAATAGTATTAAGAAGATCTTAAAAGGTCTACTATCCTCGATGATTATGTGGTGTATCTGCATGAACATGAATTTGACGTAGGAATAAATAATGACATGGTTTTATTTTCAAAAGTCATAAGAAGTGAAACTAATGGACTACAACTAAGGTTGAAATCTCGTTGAATTACATAATTGATGCACTAAAGTCGGGTATAAGGGGGTCATCAAGACCAAACACGACACTAACGGTAGTTAAACGAGATAAAGCTAAATTGTAGTAAAATATTTCACTATTAATGAAGAAAAGGTTATAAATGAACCTTCTCAATTATATGTAAGGACATGGAATTCCTATGACATTAGTAGCTCATTATGATTGAGAGTTACATGAAGTGGATGTGAAAATTACTTTTTGAATTCTAATAAACCATGCGTATATGTTTAGGAGATCATTTTAAGTATCATTATTATTTTTTTAATCGTTGTATATTTGTATACACCTTAAGATCAGTGGGAGTAAGTTTATATATTTTCTCTATATACAAGCACGGATTTAGAAAGTAGAGAATCAAAATAATTTTACGGGTTTAAAAGTTGTGTATGAAGTAATGAGATACTTAAAGGACTATATGCTCACATTTATGATGTATGTGTTCATTTAAATATGAACAATTATTGTGACTCAGATTTACTTTTTGTACGGATGGTACGAAGTTCACTCTTGCTTAAGTATGTTTGTTTTGGTTTATCAACCAATATAATGAAGGAGTGCAACACAAACCATCCATTAAGTATTGTGAAAGCTGAGTTTGTAGTATGCTTGATGCTACAACTTATGTATTTTGGCAGCGTGACTTCATTTCGGGACTTGGAGTTGTCGACACTATTATCAAGTCGCTGAAATATTATGATAATGTCGCTGCAATCTTCTTTATGAAGAAATGTTAGGTATTCCTAAAGTAACTAAGCACGTTGAATGAAATACCTATCAGTTAAAGAAGAAATTTAGAAACAAAGAGTGTCAATTGATCACATCAGTACGCGTGATAACATAGCAGATCCTCTTACGAAAGGACCATCTCCGAAGACCTTTATGGAACATGTCAAAGAGATGGGTCTCGATTAGTTAGACTATGATTGCTATTTTGGCTTAGTTATTTGACACCATTACTTGAATTCATTAAAAGTGTTTCCGATTTCAATTATTTCTGTCTTTTGAGAAAGCATGCATAAAATTATGAATTATTGTTGACAGAAATAGTCCTTATTGAAAAGGACATTATGAGGCCATTATGATACCCAATATTAAAGGCTTAGTTGAATGAAACATTGGTGTTGTGGTACATGGAAGGAACCATGCTCTTGAATAGTATGGAACCGCCATGACTCGCATCCGTGAATCATTTGATTCAGCAAAATAAATTTATCAATGATTGTGCACCTTATGATACCTAATCTAATTATGCGAATTATTAAGACCAAGTGGGAGACTGTTGGAAATTAATGTTAAGTGACGAAATTAATTATTTCATTTCAATTGTATTAAATTCCGAATTTCCCATTTATGTGGTTTTAATAAATGTCAGATAATTAATTAGGAATGTGATAAATAAAGATATTAAAAGATTTGGGTAAACCTTATCCGTTAGTCACATGATGGTTAGTGGCATTAGTGGGAGACTTGAAAGAGTCCCACCTTGACTAGGATTCCGGCCCTCTTCCCCTTATAAATAGAGACCTCTACACCATCTAGAGTCATCTCATAACACACTATTTCTGAGGTGGGAGAGAAACTCCGAGATTCCATTAGAGTGCATTTTTTCCAAGGAGGCAGATCGATGGAGCAATTAATCAAGATTGATCTTTGATCAAGGTATGTCTTATTTTCTATCTTTTAGACGTATTTTGTGAAAACATGAAGATTTAAGATCCTTTTATTAAGAACAATTATATGTTAAACTTTAATCATATTAATGTGTTCATGATTAATATTAGGGTGTTCTTAAGAATCATTTTATATGTTCAACCACATATTTTGTTCAAAGAGAATGTGTTTGTGACCGACAAACGAACGTTGTGTTCTCCCAAAGAGATATTATGAATTTTAGCATTTGGTCCATTCCTCTCTCCAACAATGTTTTCATTCGTGTCAATTGCTAGCCTATATTTTTTGCCCTTCAAAAAAAAAAAGTTACAATTATTTTTTACTGGCGACGGTTGGACATTTGATGGGACAAAAGTAGATAACACATGGTACAAACAAACAGAAAGGATGATTGTACCTTTGTGTCAGGACACAGCCAAGAGAAATGCATAACTATTGTATAAAATCTGCTCATGCCTTAATTTTGGGAGTCGAAAATATAAAGCCACGTGAAGTAGTAAGAAGAATAACTAATAAATAAATTAAAGTGAACAAATTTGAGAAGTGAGTGATACCTTTTCGGCATTTGATGGCTGTGGTGACACTACATATTTGAAACTTTGGTTTGGAATCACCTTTGAACTACTTTGGTTTGTAATCACCTTTGAACTACATGGAATCTCCTTGACAGTTGCGTCTTGGGATCATGAATTGTAGGAATTAAACGTACGGATGATAATTCGTGTGCGTCGTGTCGTGTTCGGGTCGTGTCATGTCGGGTTCATGTTAAGTATTAGTCAATCCTAACCCGACTCATTTAACTAATCGTGTCATATGAGCAAACACTAACCCGACCTATTTATTATCGTGTCGTGTTCGGGTTGACCAATTTTTCTTCTCTCTTAAGTAAAATATAAAATATAAAATAATTTTTTTCTTCTCTCTTAACCAATTATACCACTCATAGGCCTACAATAACTTAAATTTAATTACTTTCAACTTCTTGCAACACATAAGTAATTTATCATCCAATTTTTCATGAATTTTATTGAATGTCTATCAAGATATATAAATCATCTAATATAATCTCCATAAAATATGAGTTAAACGGGTCTATTCGTGTCATTTTCGAGTTAAACGTGTTTGACACTAACCCAACCCGTTTATTATTCGTGTTGGCGGGTCGTGTCATATTCGGATTCGTGTCAAGAAATCGTCAACCCTAACCCGCTAACTTCGTGTCGAGTTCGTGTCGGGTTATCGTGTCGTGTCAAAAATTGCCACCCCTAATATGTTATTACAAGTCTTGTTCGGGGACAAAGAGATTAATCTCTAAGTGCGCACAAACTGGCCCAGAGAACACCCTTTGCCCCCCCAAAAAAAAAACTAGGTAGAAGATAGAAAGCCATTAATAAAATTATTCTTCATAATAGCATTGCTATTGGGTAGAAAATACTAACCACATCATAATGAAGTTTACAAGTTTGAGTTATCGTTGATACCTTTTCGGCATTAAATGGGGTTTTAACACAACTATTTGAGCCTTTGGTTCCTCATCATTTCTACTGATACTTGAGTCAATATTCTCCAATGATGGATTTGTAACTTGTCATTTCTTGTACTCCTGCAACATTTACTCTAGTTACTTTCTTTTTCTACATTCATCTTTGTATTTGGACCCCAGTTCTTCATTGTATCATTTTGATCCACACCTCAGGAGTTTAAAATATATTATCGGGGTGGCCCCAAAACCTGTTGCCCTAGCATGCCCACAATGCTCGGGCTTTCCGAATAAAATAGTAAGGATGTCAGAACTTGCTCCAACCATTATATTCCCATCACTCACTTTCCTTTCAATTGAATCCTGTGAGAAATAATATATTATGATTACAGTTAATTAACAATACAAAACATAAAAATACGTTTGAAGTCATCTAATACTATAAACATGAAAGTACAAAAAATAAGAAACAAAAACAAGAACAAGAAAATCTAAGAGAGGGAAGAGTAAACACGGAGAGGAATGCACCAACTGTGATAAAGAACCACATCTCTCTCTCTCTCTCTCTCTCTCTCTTCATAAACCGAACAACACAAAAGAAGTAGATAAATGCTATGGTACCAACAAACCTTACAACTAATGCCCAACAGATAAACACATCAATAAATCTACCTTGGAAATTAATAATCAGCACACAAAAAATACCAGACATTGTTAAAAAGCAAAACTCTAAATATTACACTTTTCTACCGCACTAACTTTATAATTATAGAGGGGTGCCAAAACATGATAAGTTAGAAGCATGAACAACTCGATCAGATAATAATACACACCATCACATGTAACGTAACTACACCATTTAACATAACAAATAACGACATATCTAACAGATTATATATAGGACCCAAAAAAATAAAATTCTAATATAGGATACATGTATATATACAAAAAAAACATATGTCCTAATCGAATTTCGTCAAGGGGAAATGTAAATAAAAGAAAAAATATTGGTGACACAGTAATAGGGTCATTCTCTGCATGCAGTAAAATGGAGGTGCCTTTCTCTATATATACTTTGAGCAAACAATGCAAAAAAAAAAAAAACTTTTACATACATGACACCAAACTTGAAGATATTTAACATCGAATTCTAAATTACCTTAAACTACTCGTATAGAGGTTGAAGACTTCTATAAAGCTAAATCTTATAAGGTGGAGTTTCAATATTGCACAGGGGTTAATACACAGGTAGAGTATGGAGAGAGTTTGGTACAATTACTTCATGCAAGGTTATGCGTGAACCTAGTGAAATCAGCTGAGGTTCTGGATTAATTGCATTCTCAACTACTGATGAAGCTTCTCGAGCTCTTGTTGAGATGAATGGGCTGACATTATCGGACATTGAACTGCATAACATCGAAGAGGAAAAACAGACTGAATTAACCAAAATTCAAAGCTAATTCTTAATATTTATTGAAACAAGAGAAGATTGCATTTTCATCAATAATTCATCTATGTATGCCTTAATCCACATAAGGTTATTTGTACAAAGGAAAATTAATTGCAACTTGAGGAAGTTGTAAATTTGTTTTATAAAATTATTCTTAAGAACACCCTAATATTAATCACGAACACATTAATATGATTAAATTTTAGCATACAATTGTTCTTAATAAAAGGATTTTGAATCTTCATGTTTTCACAAAATAAGTCTAAAAGATAGAAAATAAGACTTACCTTGATCAAAGATCAATCTTGATTAATTGCTCCATCAATCTACCTTCTTGAAAAAAATACACTCTAATGGAATCTCATAGTTTCTCTCCCACCTCAAAAATAGTGTGTTATGAGATAACACCAGATGGTGCAGGGCTCCTCTATTTATAAGGGGAAGAGGGCCGGAATCCTAGTCAAGGTGTGACTCTTTTTCAAGTCTCCTACTAATGCCACTAACCATCATGTGACTAACGGATAAGATTGACCCAATCTTCTAATATTCGTATTTATCACGTTCCTAATTAATTATCTGATATTTATCAAGACCACATAATTGAGAAATTCATAAATTCAAAATTTAATATAATTAAAATTAAATAATTAATTTCGACACTGAATATTAATTTCTAACAGTCTCCCACTTGGTCTTAATAATCCTCATAATTAAATTAGATACCATAAGGTACACAATAGCTGATAAATATAGTTTGCTTAAATCAAACAATTTACGGATGCGAGTCATGGCGGTTCCATGCTATTCAACAACATGGTTCCTTCCATGTACCACAATCCCAATGTTTCATTCAACTAAGCCTTTAATATTGAGTATCATTATGGCCTCATAATGTCCTTTTGAATAAGGACTATTTCTATCAACAATAATTCATAATCATATGCATACATTCACAAAAGACAGAAATAATTGAAATCAGAAACACTTTTATTGAATTCAAGTAATAGTGTCAAACAACTAAGCCAAATAGCAATTATAATTTTATTAATCGAGATCCATCTCTTTGACACGTTCCATAAGGTCTTTTGGAGATAGTCCTTTCGTAATAGGATCTGATATGTTATCACTCGTACTAATGTGATCAATTGACACTCTTTGTTTATAATTTTTTCTTTAACTGATAGGTATTTCATTCAACGTGCTTAGTTACTTTAGGAATACCTAACATTTCTTCATAAAGAAGATTGCAGCGACATTATCATAATATTTCAGTGACTTGATAATAGTGTCGACAACTCCAAGTCCCGAAATGAAGTCACGCTGGCAAAATACATAAGTTGTAGCATCAAGCATGCTACAAACTCAACTTTCACAATAGTTAATGGATGGATTATGTTGCACTGCTTCATTATATTAGTTGATAAACCAAAATAAATATTCTTAAGCAAGAATGAACTTCATACCATCCGTACAAATAGTAAATCTGAGTCACAATAATTATTCATATTTAAATGAACACATACATCATAAATGTGAGCATATAGTCCTTTAAGTATCTCATTACTTCATACACAACTTTTAAACCCATAAGATTATTTTGATTCTCTACTTTCTAAATATGTGCTTGAATATAGAGAAAATATATAAACTTACTCCCACTTATCTTAAGGTGTATACAAATATACAACGATTAAAAAAAATAATGATATTATTTCTTAAAATACGTCACGTGGGAAACTTATGTTTATAAAATGATCTCCTAAACATATACGCATGGTTTATAAGACTTCAAAAAGTAATTTTCACATCCACTTCATGTAACTCTCAATCATAATGAGCTACTAATGTCATAGGAATTCCATGTCCTTACATGTAATTGAGAAGGTTCATTTATAACCCTTTCTTCATTAATAGTGAAATATTTTACTACAATTTAGCTTTATCTCGTTTAACTACCGTTAGTGTCGCGTTTGGTCTTGATGACCCCCTTATACCCGACTTTAGTGCATCAATTATGTAATTCAACGAGATTTCAACCTTAGTTGTAGTCCATTAGTTTCACTTGTTATGAATTTTGAAAATAAAACCATGTCATTATTTATCCCTACGCCAAATTCATGTTCATGCAGATACACCACATAATCATCGAGGATAGTAGACCTTTTAGGATCTTCTTAATACTATTCCTTATGATTTTATCTACATTTCTCTCATGGTGACAATACTATCATTTAGTGGTTGATCATTTATTTGTTCTTTGTTGTTTAGACAATCTAACAACTAAAAGAACAAGGATTCAAGAAGGTTATCGGTAATGGGATAAGTACCCTACCTTTCTTTATAACCATATTTCATGATTTTATACTACCACTAATTTCACCTTTCATAATGAATTTGACTTTAATGCAATAAATACGTGTCAATGACAATTATATGATATATGTAGGTCCACTTTAAGGGAAGTTTCTCATAATCTCCCACTTGGGCCACATAGGTCATCCTTATATTAGACATCGTAATACCTTAAGAGCACAACTCGACTATCAAAATTTGTAAGAGACATTACAAAAATCTTGTCCACGAAAATTATGAAAAAAAGTCTAGATTTAATTTGGCATAAGATTTAAAGAGTTTCATCCATAACGCTACGATAATGATGCAGGATCAAATAAATATTTGAAGAACTATGTCCAAACTTTATTTTGTACAAAACATCAAAAGTAATATCATAACCCTTGAAAAAAATATACATCAAAAGATTCTTTAGAACATATCCCTCACGATCAAGTCTAGACAAACATTTTCCCCCCCCCAAAAAAATTTGAGGGTTTATGAAAACAAATGGCGATTTGATTCCCCAAGAACAAAAGAAATGAATCTTATTAGCATTTCTAGTTTTTTTTTTGGTAAGAAATCCTTGCATCAAAAGTAAATACTTTCTATAACACAGTAAGTATAACTTTCAAACTCTAGTGAGATGAAAAACTTGTTTTAAATCATAAAAGATACATATTATCTTTATCATTATTAGTCCGAGTGTGCAATGTGTAAACAAACTTAATTTGTTTAACCAAATTAAATATGAAATTTTTAGAGAAACAAAATGGGATACAATAATATGTGATAAGATAATGAGATAAGTTGTTCACTTCATTAATGATTTGATTTAACAACACACACATCGATTACATGATAATAAATTGAGTGCATAACCGTGAGTTTTCTTCAATAGTAACCGTGAAATATCGATTAAATGATTCTTGTAGATTACTTTATTGGGTATAACGTTATTTCATTATATTGCACACGATATTCGTGCACAACTTATTTTCACATACTATAATAATGTATGTTATCGATAATGTTCATTCAGTCACTCAAAATTGATTCCCTGTAAGGAATAACCTTGCTTGAAGAAATAAACTCAATATACCCCATTAATATCTTAACAATTATAAGCATCATGAGTTACTACTACCATCATCTTTACATTTAATATTCATTGTCATTATAGTTCGGTCACTGTAGTGACTACCAAACATTTTATAATATGAATATTACATTACGTAAAGACTTACATACACAACTCAATAAATTTTTCACTTATTTTCATTAAATATCGCATGATCAATAAACTTAATTATTCATGTTTATGGTTTTCATAAACTTAATGGGTGATATGATAGTCAAAGAAGTTGTGGCATCTGCGTTTGGCGACCATTATTAACTTCCCAAAATATATATCACCACTAACATTTTGTTCAATTATTGTAATTACAATAAATGAACAAACAATAATATGTTTGCAACATCATAAAGTATCATCATCCTAACATTCAATATCATACATGGACCCGTAGGCAACCAAAATATGCATGATATTAATGCATTAGTCCAATATTTATATCTTATAGAATGGAGCACTTTAATGAACACCAAACCTTATATTATATAAATATTAGAGATACGCATACATGTTCAAAATACCCGTAATACATGAATAATTATATTATTGTCTATTCCCTAACTTGAAATTCACAAAAAATTAGACATAATGTGAAAATCAAATAGACAAAGAGTTTACATGAGATATTACACAAATAATAGTAAATGGAAGACATAAATCATTTACTTTCGCTTCATCACTTATGAATGAGTAACAAATCAGAAATATTGACCAAAATCATTCATGGTCATACTAATGCACAATATGGTTATAATAACAATTATCATACTAGTGGCATATGTAAATATGACTTTTTAACATTGATGCCAATTATTTAACATTTACAAAAATTTCAATGTTTATTTGATTCAAATATCAGCATGTGTTGCGCTTCAATTTAACCTTATAACAAACATTAGGATAATCTGAAATGACTACAAGTATAGTATCTTCATATGTAATCTTAGCCTGTATTTGGCATTTGATTAAACTGAATGAATACCTACTTATGAGTCTCAAAATTTGCAAGTCATACATTCAAATATGCATGTATGCAACGAATAAATCTAGTATCCGCACATATGAATTGTAGTCTGTGTTTGGCATTTAATTCAACTTAATGGGAGTACTAGCCTTAGAATAAACAATAATTCTGATTTTCAACTACATGAGTCGTTGGCCTGTGTTTGGCATGAGACTCATTAAAACACGAACATCATAATATTCAACAATATGAATAATTGGCTTGTGTTTGGCACGAGACTCATCAAAATATGAATATTAACAATAACGCAAGTCTAATATCCTACCATATGAAATATGTTGGCCTGTGTTTCGCACGAATATTCAACTAAAAAGGGATCACTAGAGAAAGGTTTTATCACAGTTCTAGATAAAACATACATGAAATATGGAAAAACTAAAAATTTTCCAAAAAAAATGAGTTAGCATCATGGAACTGTAGGAAATTACTCCAGAATCTCAAATATTCGACGGAATTCAAAAATAATTTTTCTGGAAGTCAGAAACATTATTTATGCAAAATCAATCCCCCAAAAATATTATACTCAAAACTTAATGTATAATTAATGGTCCAAATATAGATGCATACATAATAATCAAATATTTATAATTATAGATTAAGACACTTTCATGTCTTTCCCATCCAACACCATATAAATATTATTGTCTAAACATCAATTCATAATAAATTAGGACCTTTGGACTACCAAATATAGATTATGCACAATAACCTAATATATCGAAATGTTATTGTCAAATACATAATCATACATCTAATATTCAAAATTTTATATTGAACTCTTTCATCAATACCAAATACTACATAACATGAATATTAGAACAACCATGAACATAAAAAAACAACGTGGTGAAAAAAAAATACATAATATTCGAAAAAAATCGTAATTTTTGCCAAAAATAGAAAATTTGCATTAGCACCACAGGGATGTAGATAATTACTCCACGATCTCAAAACAATTTTGCGGAATTCAAAAATCAATTTTCTGGAGTGAGATATTGACGTCAACATTATTACCAAAAACGGCAAAAACGCAATTTTAAGGGTCAAACGCGAAAGTAAGGTGGTGCCCATTATTTATAATGGGTTATGTTTATTTCAATGTTTCCAGTCGACCATGTCAGTTTCGTAAAATTCCCAGCAAGTTTTGACTTTTCATTCTCACCGGTGAGTATTGGCGACAGAAGAAAAACATCACAGAAAATCTCAGACACATTTTAAGAGAAGATTTAATGATAGAAATAAGACGTCGCAGAAGGTCTCAGGCACAAAAATAATTTAATGACATAAATAAAAATGTCGTAGAAAGTCTCAGGCACATATTTCATTATAGACGAACATCAATAAGGAAAATCATGAGATCTTAAACCTTAGCTCTCATACCACATATAAAATTATTCTTAAGAACACCCTAATATTAATCACGAACACATTAATATGATTAAATTTTAGCATACAATTGTTCTTAATAAAAGGATCATGGATCTTCATGTTTTCACAAAATACGTCTAAAAGATATAAAATAAGACTTACCTTGATCAAGGATCAATCTTGATTAATTTCTCCATCAATCTACCTTCTTGGAAAAAATACACTCTAATGGAATCTCGGAGTTTCTCTCCCACCTCAAAAATAGTGTGTTATGAGATAACACCAGATGGTGTAGGGCTCCTCTATTTATAAGGGGAAGATGGCAGGAATCCTAGTCAAGGTGGGACTCTTTTTCAAGTCTCTCACTAATGCCACTAACCATCATGTGACTAACGAATAAGATTGACCCAATCTTCTAATATTTGTATTTATCACGTTTCTAATTAATTATCTGATATTTATCAATACCACATAATTGGAAAATTCATAAATTTGAAATTTAATATAATTGAAATTAAATAATTAATTTTGACAGTGAATATTAATTTCCAACATGATTTTCATATTTATATTTGTCATGATAACTTTACTAGTAATGTTCGGAATAGTAATGATAATAACATGATAATTTGGCAACTCTTTCATTGAACAGAGATATCCAAATATAATCAAGACTTTATCTGAAACCAACTTCAAAATTGCAACACAAGCAAAAGAAAAACTCACTGCTAGGACAACAAGCTCCTTCCTTTCCATCAATGCTTGATCACTTGTAACTTTTTCAACCTCTAAGCTCAGCATGGCATTTTCTCTTACCAGTGAATCCAGTTAGGATGAGACAACAGTTCTCCAAGAATCTAGGTCAGTGATATCTATCTCCAGAGCTTCTTCCATTCCAAAAGATACCTGATCTCCTTTCGACTTTTCTCCAAAAGCATTGAATATCTCGATAGCTCTTTATCAAGCTCAGGAAAAATATCGCCTTGCCTTTTACTCAGTTCTCCGACGTATTTCACTAACACAGATAAACTCAGCTCAAGCGACTCACACTTGGCATCAATATCTTTATAACAACATCGCCATGTACTCTCCCATTTGGCTTTTTCTTACTTTCACTACAGGGTCAGGGATACTACTCCTTCTCTCCCTTTACTAGAAACCTCAACATCTCCGAACTTACCATCCATTTTTCGATCACTAAGACCCGTATATGGTACAAAACATGGCATCACAGTTAAATTAGGTTTTGGAGATGCAATGGTAGCAGATTCACTAGAAGCCACTATCAGATCTATAAGCATCCGTTCATCGCATCATCACCGTAAACCTCAATAACACTCAGTGTGCAGTAAAATTCTGACCCGTAGTGACTAAGTAAATTGAACTTTAAGTATTGAACCCATTTAGGCTGGGGCAGCTTAAAACATTGAGCATGATTGACATTTGCCGCAATAAAATTCCCCAATGAGAACTAAGTATCTTTTGGATAAATTAAACTCCCCGACAATTCAAACTGCTAAAAATTAGAAGAATAATGTTCAAAATTTGCAATTTTTACTTCTTCAACTAGGGTTTTCCCTGCAAGCTTGATGATAACAAACTTTTCCCCAACTGTAAAAGGGTTTATAAGATAATTGTCATAATCCTTTCCCAATATGTTGCTTGCTCCCTTTGCTTCCTTATTGTGGGCAACCACCTTTGCACCCTTAGCCACTGAGGCGTAGTTGTACTCTGTCCCACAAGGATCCAGTCTGTGGGTAATATTAACGAGCTGGATTGGTGTAGTCTAGCTTTTTTCTTGCCTAGTAATGTTTCTAAACTCATCCAATTGAGATAAGCAAGATTAATTCTCCCATTGTGTATTTGCTCTGGTGTTTCTTTCCTATATCCTTCTTAAGGTTGTACTTCACATACTGATGATGCAGTGTAACCTAAAACACTCCAAACTAGTTCTTCCAAGTTCCAATGAATATGTTTGTTTCAGGGAGTAATTTTGAATGTCCTTCCGATGATCATCGGTGATGGAATCAATACGAATCAAAGATGTTTTGAACTCTGAAAGCACTGTTGTGCGGAAGCGTGTCAACAAATGATATTGATTGTAATCCCAAATAATAATATGACACACTCACAATAAAAGTATAATAAGTAGAAAGACACACACAGAGAGGGGAAGACAAAATATTTAAGTGGTTCACCAATTCGGCTACGTCCACTGACACTCGGATCAATTCACTATTGCAAATAAGTTACAAAAGAGACTCTCACAAATACACTCTCAATGAAAAATACAATGTGTATTTTTCTACACAAATGTGTATACTCAAAACTCCAAATGAACTATTTCTCACTCTCTCACTCTTCTTTGTTTTTATGTTTTGATGTGTTTTACATTAGCAGAATTGCCTCCCTTTTATAGGGTCTTGAAGGAGACAAAGTTCCTTAACTTAAGGAGTAACTTGTAGATAAAATAAACCCACTAGCCAAAAGAAAACAAAATCCACTTGCCAAAAGCCAAAACCTACTTGCCAAAATCCACCGAAAGTAGATTTTGGTCTGCTTTTTCAACAATCTCCACCTTGGAAAAATTTTACAAGTCACCCTGTCAAACTTTTGCCAATCAAACAATTCCACCTTAGAAAGCTCCACCCAAACACGTAACCACACATTATCCAAAATGATCCAAGTAGCCTCCAAATGCGCTCGTAAGCACCATATACCCAAAGGTGTTCAAATACGAAGCATATTGATCAAGCTTAAACAGTGTTCAAACTTGATCTTAGTAACAATCTTCGTCAGCATATCCGCGGGATTATCCGCGGTTCCAATCTTCTTGAGGAGAATAGTACCCTCACTTGATCTTAGTAACAATCTTCGTCAGCATATCCGCGGGATTATCCGCGGTTCCAATCTTCTTGAGGAGAATAGTACCCTCATCCAAAATTTCTCGAACAAAGTGGAAACGAACGTCAATGTGCTTTGTCCGTGAATGATGAACCTGGTTCTTGGCTAAGTGGATGTCACTCTAACTATCACAGAAGACATCCACGTGATCCTGAACAATTCTCAAGTCTGAAATCAAACCATGAAGCCAAATGGCCTCCTTAATGGCCTCTGTCGATGCCATATACTCCGCCTCTATAGTTGACAAAGCCACCATAGACTGTAGCGTAGATCTCCAACAAACTGGTCCTCTAGCTAGTGTAAACATATAACCAGTAGTGGACCGTCGTTTATCCAAATCACCGGCGTAATCCGAATCCACATATCCAAACACATGCTAACGAGCACGTGAATCCTTCTCAAATTTCAAACCAAAATCTACATTACCATGGATGTACCGTAAGATCCATTTCATAGCCTGCCAATGCATTTTTCCTGGATCATGCATGTATCTGCTCACCATACTAACAACTTGTGAAATATCGGGCCTCGTACATACCATTGCATACATCAAACTTCCCACTGCATTAGCATAGGGAACATGAGCCATTTCTAAACGTTCCTCATCTATTTGTGGGGATTCCATGGAACTTAGCTTGAAGTGTGGGGCCAACGGAGTACTTACAGGTTTATTTTTAGAATCTATACCAAAATGCTGTAATACCTTTTTCAAATACTGTTTTTGTGACAAATAAACAATGCCCCTGGAATAATTTTTGCTAATCTCCATGCCAAGTATTTTCTTCGCCTCGCTTAGATCCTTCATCTCAAATTCATGACTTAACTGAATTTTTTAGTTTTTCATTCTCCACCTTGCTCTTAGAAGCAATCAACATATCATCAATATATAAGAGCAAATAAATAAAGGATCCATCACGAAGTTTACGAAAATACACACAATGATCATAGTGGCTCCTTGTGTACTGTTGCCCAAACATAAACCGATCAAATCGCTTATACCACTGCCTTGGACTTTGCTTTAACCCATATAACGACTTTCTTAGTTTGCATGCCCAATTTTCATTACTAGCAACCTTGTACCCTTCGGGCTGGGTCAAACAAATTTCCTCCTCCAAATCTCCATGTAAGAATGCAGTTTTCACGTCAAGTTGTGCCAACTCGAGATCAAACTGCGCAACCAATGCTAGCAAAATACGAATGGAAGAATGCTTCACAACTCAGGAAAATACCTCGTTATAATCGATCCCTTCCTTCTGCGCGTAGCCTTTCGCCACCAACCTAGCCTTGAATCTTACATTGACTTTATCCAAGGAGCCTTCCTTCTTAGCATATATCCACTTGCACCCAATGGCCTTCTTCTCTTTTGGAAGTTGGACTAACTCCCAAGTCTGGTTCGTATGAAGAGACTGTATCTCCTCGTCCATCGCCTTCTTTCAATCTACACTTTCTGAGCTTCTTTACGCTTCTTTGTAAGTAGATGGAATGTCATCTTCAACCATGGATAGTGCATATGCCACCATATTAGTAATAAGCCATCCAGGTTTCCTTTTTTTTTTTTTTTTATCTTTCTAGTCTATTAGCTACAACAGAATATGGTTGCTGAGGAGACTCATGGGCAGGATCCTCCACCTCATCTGTACTCGTCTTATCAATTTCTGAATTTGTGACAAGCCTAGCTGGAACAATTGGAGTCTCAAGCTCTACATGCTGTGGAATTTTTTTAGTTTTGCTCTCACTAGGAGACCTCTTCAACATTGAAGATTCATCGAATGTAACATCCGTGCTATTTATGATATTTTTCGTCTCGGGGCACCAAAGTCTATATCCCTTCACTCCATCACTAAAGCCCAAGAATATGGCTTTCTTAGCTCTAGGATCCAACTTTCTTTCCCTAACATCGAAATAAGCATGGGAGCCAAAAATACGTAAAGAATCATAATTTGTAGCAGGTTTTCCCGACCATACCTCCATGGGTGGTTTGCCCTCATTTACAGCTGCAGGTTACCTATTAATGAGGTGACATGAATATGTAACAGGTTCAGCCCAAAATGCCTTACCCAAACTAGTATTGGACAACATGCATCGCATCTTCTCCATTAAAGTGCGATTTATATGTTCAGCCACCCCATTTTGTTGTGACCTGCCTCTTACTATGAAGTGTAAAATGATCCCGTCTTCCTAGAATACTTGCAAAAATGGGTCTGACTTATATTCACCGCCATTGTTTGACCTGAGTCTTCTAATTTTTCTGCCAGTTTGGGTCTCTATCATCTTTTTCCACTTTAAGAAAATCTTCAAGACTTCATCCTTATGTCGCATAGTGTACACCCAAACTCGTCTGGAGAAGTCATCCACAAAAAATACAAAATAATGCTTACCTCCCAAAGATGAAACTTTGGTAGGTCCCCAAACATCTGTGTGAATATAATCAAAAGTCCCCTTTATACGATGTACAACTGTGCCAAACTTTACTTTTGTCTGCTTGTCCAGAATACAATGTTCACAAAATGCAAGCTTACATGTCTTGGGACCTTTCAATAGACCTTGCTTCACTAATCCTTGCAAAGCCTTCTCTCCTGCATGTCCCAAGATTACATGCCATAATCTCGTAGCATCAGATTCAACCTCTTCTGAACTTTCTGAGACTGCCACTGCATTTGTAACTCTATTTTCAAGTAGAAAATACAAGTTACTATTTTTTGTTCCCTTCATCACAACCATGGCTCCATGTGACACCTTCAAACCATCGCCTTTCAGTGTGATATCATAACCTTTAGCTGCAAAAGCGTCAAGTGAGATAAGATTTTTATTCAGGTCCGGTACATACCGAACGTCTTCCAGCACTCTCACTATTCCACTATGCAACTTCAATCAGATTTTTCCTATCCCTTTTGTTTGACAAACATGATCATCGCCCATCAAAACAACTCCACCATATAGCTCCTTAAAGCTAGAAAACCACTCCCTATTGGGACACATGTGATAAGAATAACATGAATCCAAAATCCATTCCTGGGAACTTAATCCAAATGGTGAAATAGACGAAGAAAATTCAGAATCTTCATCATCACTCGCTGCAATGTTTGCAGTGGGGTTCTTCGTGTCCTTATTTAACTTAGGACAATCTTTCTTCCAATGCCCTTTTTAGTGACAAAAGGAGCGTTCATCTTTTACAGGAATTCTCCTACCCGAAATTGATGCTCCACCTCTCGATTTAGATCGAGATCTTCCATGGATGCCATTCTTCCTTTCATTTATCCTGCCACGAACCGTCAACGCTTCAGATGTTGAGTCTCTATATACCTCCTTATCCTTCTTACGAACCTCATTACTCATTAAGGTATTGGAGACCTCAACATATTTTATTTCCTCCTTTCCGTACAATAGCGTTGTAATGAGATGTTCATACGAGTCAGGTAGAGAATTTAGCACTAACAGTGCTTTATCCTCATCATCAATTTCAACATCCAAAATTTTCAAATCAGCAATAATTTTGTTAAAATTGTCCAAATGCTCAAACATAGAAATACCTTCTGTGTATTGTAACCGAAAGAGTTTTTTTCAAATAGAGACAACTTTCAATGCTTTTCGTCATGTACTTGTCCTCCAGTTGCTTCCATAATTTGTGCCGAGGTCTCGCGCATATAAGGATATTTTTTATCCTCGCCAAGATAAAGATGAATATGACCATAAGCTTTGCGGTTGATTTTCTTCTAATCATCTTCCTTCATGTCTATTGACATATCTCCAAGAACAATTTACAACTCTTGTTGGACTAAGACATCTATAACTTCACATTGCCATATGCTGAAATTTCTTTGCCCATCAAATTTCTACGTCAAATTTTGCGGTTGCCATTTTTCAAACGATCATAATCACAAAATGCAAACGAAAAAATTCCAAGTTTAGAATTTTTTTTCGATTGTGAATAGTAATTGTATGAATAGTATCGTATGAATAGTACTATACATATGATTATTTCTCCACAAAAAAAATATCCAAAATGCCTAGATCGGAGGACCTTGGCTCTGATACCAATTTGTTGTGCAGAAGCGTGTCAACAAATGATATTGACTGTAACCCCAAATAATAATATGACACACTCACAATAAAAGTATAATGAGTAGAAAGACACACACAAAAGGGAAGACAAAATATTTAAGTGGTTCACCAATTCGGTTACGTCCATTGACACTCATATCAATTAACTATTGCAAATGAGTTACAAAAGAAAATCTCAGAAATACACTCTCAATAAAAAATACAATGTGTATTTTTCTACACAAATGCGTATACTCAAAACTCCAAATGAACTCTTTCTCACTCTCTCACTCTTCTTTGTTTCTATGTTTTGGTGTGTTTTACATTGGCAGAATTGCCTCCCTTTTATAGGGTCTTGAAGGAGACAAAGCTCCTTAACTTGAGGAGGAACTTGTAGATAAAATAAACCCATAGACAAAAGAAAACAAACCCCACTTGCCAAAAGCCAAAACCTACTTGCCAAAATCCACCGAAAGTAGATTTTGGTCTACTTTTTCAACAAGCACCTCATCTTTATAATTGTTTTTGTTTCCATGTTTAATATGTGAACATGCACTGTCGCAAAACTTGTCATCACACACACTACAATTGGCCATGCTACTATTACGGGCATGTAAATTCCCGTGGTTAAAGGAAAATGTAGAATAGAGTAAGGAAAAGAGAAACCAAAGTTGTTTACCAAAGTTGTAAATTCCTGATAACTCGAACAAGTTGTTTCTGTTGTTTGTAGTGACAATCATTTTCTTCATCTCTCTTCTCACTACCCAATCGGGGTTAAAATTTTTTCCATGGAGTAGGCATTACTCTGCTCTGACACAGCAAAAAGTGAAATGTTGTGAAAGAGGAAGACTACATAGGTTCAAAAACTTAACTGCATTAGAAGAACCCCTAAATAACAATTATACTGGAGGAACTCAACTAACTATGAAAGTTATTTAAAATAATAAAATAGAATTCAAAGACTAATCAATATATACTTTACAAATTCATTTAAGTTATATATGATTCAAATTTCATATTTAACATCAAATAAAATAAGTAAAACTCAATATGGATGTGTAAACATGATAGAACAAGATAAATGGGAGAAACCACTAGGTTCCCATTTTGATATCCTACTATTCTTCGTACATGTATATTTCAAAGACCTACATTGGCTCTGAAACGCAATTACTAGTTTGGTAATCAGTAGTCTAAACAGAGCAATGGTTTAGAAAAATAGGAACATATGAAAGCATAAGTGGTCGTGTATGGTACGAAGATCACTTACCCAATATATTCTTCCATTATCCTATAACTAATTAGGAATACGATTTTATTGATGTCATGAATTAACTACACATTGAAATATTCAATGACCCAAATCTCATATGAGTTAAATATAAATTCTTTATGCTTTCCTCTCTCGCATAATATCCCATCCCTCATCTCTATCACACACATAATCATCTAAGGGATATGATATTAGATTTTAGTGACATAAAAATATTATTTCAGCAAAGACTTAAAAACATTGCAACTCTTTATAAAGGATGGGAATACAAGACGATAATCGGTGTAATAAGAGTTTCTATTTAATAATGCTTACAATTTTTTTTGTACAAATCATTAAGAAAGGAGAAATACCACAAAGTAATAAATCTACAACATGATAAAATTATATGATAAGGATGAAAATACATAAAAAAAAATTACCTGAAATACAACATGGCCTTAAAAAATGTAAACCAGTTACTACTCTTTATTTTTGCTTATTCTCACCTAATTTAGTCAACTAAAAATTAAATAACAACAACGCATACTCAAGAATCTCTCCCTTCTTATAATACATGTTCGATCTCTAGACTTTATAGGTTTGTATTAGTCATGACATTATATGCATAAAACCTTCTTTTGTTACCAGATATGTCATAAGAAAAGAACTCTACACGGATAATAGAGGTTAGGTAACATGTGACAAGTGTTATTAACAAATTTTAAAGGTAATTTTAACATGGAATTATACTCGGCCAAGTCTCAAGAAATTATTTTTTACATTTCATTGTGTAACGTTTAAAAAAAATTTATGCATATTATTCATTGTCTAATAATATACAAATTCTCTATCCAAAAATAAAATAAAATATTGAAATCAACCAAGCACAATAAGTCCACCAAATTATATACAGAAGACGTAAAACAAAATAAAATAATTCTTCAAACCCCCGCCTTACCATCTACTAGGGGAGCAAGTGATCATTGAATGCTTAGAAAATATTAAGATAATAAAGACTTTCTCATTAAAGCACAACACAAGTATTGGTTGGGCTATTCACGAGACACCAACCAAGAAAGATTTTTCACTTTTGCTGGAGATAGTTTTCCAAATCATCTTCTAAAGCTAAAAGAATATATTCGAGGGAAAATTAACCAATTAGGAGAGAGATCGTTTCACAAGAAGAAAAAAATCCCCAATCACAAGGAGTTCCTTATATCATTGGCGCCAGCGAGTAAAAGCCACATATCATTTTAAAGACAAAAGAATTCCGAGTGGGGTGGGCCGGATAACTTTTTACCATTTGGGGCCAATTTACCACCTCCCCCAATGGCTTATTGGGTTAATGGGATGTAACTTAGTGTGTTAATTGAGATAAATTTGATTTACCCATTGTTCATAGATCAATACTACACTATGAATCGTACATGTGAAATATGAGAAACGTGAGGAGGATTCATGATAAAAAAATTGTTAAAACTGACACGAACTCATATGGAGTCTCTCCATTAAGGGTTAAATTTGTTCATAAAAAAAATGAAAAAAATTATAATCTTAGAGATTTTATAATCCCTCAAAATTAATTTAAAAACACACACAAAAAGATCAATGGAAAAATGATAAAGAATAAATAATAACACAAGAAAGTAGAATAAAAAACACCTAAATAAATCTATAAGAAGGCATATTGAACTGAAAATGTAGTTTGCCTTCTAAGCTATAGAAACCCAAATTATTTGCAACTGTAAAAAAGCAAAGCATCAAAAGAACAAACTTTCTTATCTAAATGTACATAGAGATGAGTAGATCAAAGTAACTCCTAAGTGTAAGAAGTTGTATTTCATATCATAATCACACTATTATTATTACCCTAACCGAAACCTATCTCAAAACATGAGTGAGGGAATCATATGTATGTGTGGTTACTATTGCATCGTGCCACTTTGATGACTCTTTATAATATAGATATGGTGAGTCTTTTATTTTATTGCTTATTCTTTTGGAGTTGAAGAGTAGTGAGTAGGGGTGCACATGGTTCAGTTCGGTTCGATTCCACTACGGAACCAGAACTGGAACCGAAATTGATGGTTCTGCAGTTTTGGAACCAGAGCCAGAACCAGAAGCGAAATTGGTCGGTTCGATTCGAAATTGAACCATCGGTTCTCGCTTTGGTTCGGGTCGGTTCATGGTTCTGGTTCGCGGTTTGGGTCGTGGTTTTGGTTTACGATTCTGGTTCGTGGTTCTGGTTTATGGTTTTCATTAATGGTTCTGGTTCTCGGGTTGGTTAATGGTTCTGGTTAATTGTTCTGGTTAATGGTTATGGTTAATGGTTCAGGTTCACGGGTCGATTCTCGGGTTGGTTCTTGGAGTCGGTTCTTTGGTTCGGTTCTTCGGTTCAGTTTTTCAGTTTGGTTCCATGGGTTCGATTCTCGGTTTGGTTCAGGTATAAAATCGAGAACCGAACCGAATAATTTGATTCTCAATTTTTTGGAACCAGAACCAACCCATGGAGAAAAAAAACCGAACCAACCCAAACCACGAAGGTCGGTTTGGTTCGATTCTTCGGGTTGTCGATTTTTTTTCACACCCCTATTAGTGAGTCACCATTGAACTAGGTAGAAAAACTTAATCAATCCTAGCACATTAGCCCATGTTATGCATTATTAACATGTTAGTATATAGTTTTACATCCCAGGAATAATTTGATAATCAACATGATCTCAAATGGCTTTGTACAAGTAACAAGGATAGAGGTGAGATGGATAATCTAACTATTTTATAAGAGTTTCTTTATTTTTGTCCCTTCTTAATATATTAACTCCCCAAAAGAATTAAAAATAATACAAAAAAATAATTACCATAATTATTTTACACACTAAAACAGACTTAGGTGGTGTTTATTTTAACCTCTTTAAGTCTGAATCTGAACCATTCAGACTTAAGAGGTACCAAAAAGTATTTGTTTTTTAACTGATTAAGAGGTTAACAACTATATTTGGCTCTTAATGATTAAGAGGTAGAGTTACATCTGAAGTTTGAATTCGAAGTTTGAATTATTTTAGATACTTTCATTTAGAGGTACATTCAAACATAAAAATAAACATATTTTATAGAATACATTCATTTAGAGGTACATTCATACATAAAAACATACATATTTTTCACTCAGATTTTGAACTTCAAATTCTGTCTTCAGATTTCAGATTTAGACATCAGATTCAAATGAAAAAATAAATGCAACCTTAATCCTCTCTTCAACATGTAAGACTAACTCGAACCAGTAAAATAACTGTTTGAGGATCAAAACATGTTAATCTTACCTAAAAATATAATTTAAAACAAATTATCTTTCTTTTTCACTTTTAAGATATGTGTTGAGAAACCTTAAAATCAAAAACAAGGGAAAATTAAGAGTGAAGATTAATAAATAAATATAGTGAGGAGAAGAGCAAGGGTATGTAACCATTATCTTTTAATCACATGAATCATAACAAAGATTAAAATGTATGGATTGTGACGGTAAAAAAAAAAGTTCAAGGAAACCCTAAATTAAAAATCCCATCTCCATCGATGAAAACTTTGATTATGTTTAGTTTACCAATTATATTTATCAAACCAAAAATTGAACCCAGCAAGTTGAATCGATGATTTGTAAAAAAGAAATGGAAATGGAACCCGCATATGGACATACCTGATGCAGTCTTCCCAAAGGTTTGTAGTAAATTGAGGCGAAGAGGAGGCAACTTACGACAGCGAGACCAGGATTTTCAGTGACTTGCGGTGGAGAACTTTGAGCCGCAGATCAAGTCCCTTATTCTCTTATCTTTAAAGGTCCGCGCTGGCGGCATGGTCAAGTCTTTTTGGCATGGTGAAGGACTTTTTGGTGCAAAATAAAAAGTCTTGGACTAAACGTGTATTAAAAAAGTTAGAGGGACTATTTGGTATATGCTTCTTTGTTTTATAGTGTAATATTATTTATGGAGTTTTTTCGAACTTGACTTACTTTATGGATTTCACTTTGTATATGCCTATACACATACATGCACGAGCTTATTGAATGTTGACTTCATGATGTGCATTTGAGCTTGGTGAGATGTTCTCTTATCAATCTTGTCATCAACATGTTTAGTTCACTATGGAGGATTTGTGCATATAAGAACCTTTTCTTATGAGGATTTTATTTAGTATTGAAAAATGGTGAGTGCACGCGAAAGAGCTACAAGTGAATAATAATCATGTCGTGATGACCGTTTGAAAAGAGCCCGAAAAAATTTAAGGCAACAAAAATAATAATATGTCAAAACTTGGTCAATTTGTTTAGTTTGATATAATCATTCAAAAGAAAAGAAAATAATTATTTTGAGGGAGTTTGGATGGATTTATAAACGAGTATGCACAATGACAATGTATCCTAGTTAAGCTTATTTTGTCATGGCGCTATTAATTTGTAGAATCATTAAAATTCTAGGCTTATATGCATTGTGTTTATTTTGTTCATTAAGTTCAACTTTATTTGTCACTTAAGGCTAAAACTTAGTTTGATAAATTTTAGCAGTCAATTAGAACTTCTTGGAAATATTTAAGTGTTTGGGATATAATTCTTTTGTTTCTAATTCACACTCATTCATTCCATTCCACACATTTGGACAAATTTATACTATGCTAGTGTGTATGACTTATGTGTTTTGTGTCGTTCTTTGTAGTTGCTTATACCTATATATGTGTGCCGTATTGTCTTTGATATATTTTTCATATGTTATATATGGTATGTTTGTTGTATTTGGGAAATTTGATTTTTTTTGGAAAAAATTGAAAATTTTCAAAAATAGTTAGTTGTGTTTGGCTTTGTGATGATCATTACAAATGCTTGATTTACATATTTTATGATGATATCTTTTCTTCGACGTGATGCTATGTATTTCATGTTTATTGTTTCTACTTCTTTGTATATTTGTCTATTTCGATAAAAATAAAGGGGCTGAGCAAATTAAAATGACGTTTTTGATAACTTTGAAGTATGGAAGAGTATTTATTTATGATTTTCTTTGTTTCAAACTCGATGCGTCACGAAGGTATGTTTGTTGTCTCATGTGTGTAGGTAGCAATTTATGGAATTCAAGACACACGGATGAAGATTTTTAGTTTTTTAAAAGGGAAGAAGTCGAAGTATGAAGATAAAGAGACTTATGCCATTTTGTTCTAGGGTTAGGAAAGATGTTAAGATTTTCGTCATATGTAATAGGAGATTCTAATTTTAATTTGGTGTTCGGTTTATTTGTTTGTTTTGTACTGGAATATCAAAAGGGGGAGATTTGTTAAAATAATTACTCTAACATTTTTCATAGCACGACGTTAGGCTAGTTTGGCATATCCCGTTACAAATTGTCACGCACCGTCAAGACGAACCGAAATCAAGCATTTAAAGTTTGAAGACTTCCTGGCATCCCGAAAAGTATAAAACGATTTAGAGTTTGAATTAATTCATAGAATTATATTTGTAATGTTTATTTTTTTATCAAAAATACCAATAATATTTTTTACTTATGTTTTTGGAAGAACTGCAGGCGGAGTATTATCAAAATAAGATTTTGACGTTTCAGTCATTCAAACGACATTTGATGTCGTTCAAACGGCTTAGACATGTTATTTGAGCGACATGGCGTTCGAACGATGTCGCCGACTCAAGTTTGTTATAAATACATGTTTCGTGGATCAATTTGTTTAAAAAAAATTCCAACACATTTCTGCATATCAGAAGCAAAATTTCTTCAAATTTTTGTGTTCCTAAACAATGTTTTAATTCATAGAAAGCATCCTTGAATATTATTCTTATGAATTAGTTTATAACTCTAGAAATTTTTGTATGTCTTATATACACCTTGGAGGAGAGGCACTCCATTGCTGACTTGTGAAACCCGTGGGGATTCACTGCTGAAGAATAAAGGATGGGGCTAATTCGGAGGACTGCGGTCATGTGACTCTTGCGAGCATCATTGTTATTCCTTAGATATTTTCGAAGAATAGTGCGTTATGCTTGTGGGGGATCAAGTAGTTGTAAGTCGACTCTCTTGTAAATTTCTAATTGAATAAAGGTTTATCCCTTTGTTTTTTTTCTAAATCTTATCCTGAGTTATTTGCATAGCTGGATTTATCGGTTTTATCTTAAGATAAACAAGATAAATTCGGTTTAAAAGTCACTTTTGCATATTTAAAATTGGTGTTGCAATTATTGTTGAAATCACCCATTGCGAGTGTTCTCGTGCTTACACTAGCATTTCTATTTTTTTTCACTGGTTTAAGTTCTTGGGCATTCATAGGTTATAAATATGAGTTTACATATAAGTTCCAATGTGGGAAATGTAATGAAAAATCTTGAATATCATGAATCTCCATTAAATCTTGAGATTTAATGGCAAAATCTGTACTCTTGACTTTGAACCAATTTCAACATTCGAGTACTCAAGCCTTTGGTCTAAGAAACCTAGGTGCAAAGCTTAATTCAACTCAAAAATGAGTTTTGATACCCTAAATTAAAGTTCAAAATTTTTTGTCATGGAGATTTCAAGAACAAAATTTAGGAGCAATGATAAACCAAAATATTTGAAACCAAACCATTTCGACTACATTTGGATCATAAAGCATTAATATCATCATTCAGATGCTTGAATCATAACCTAAAACCATTAATATTAAAGTGCAACTTACGACGTTTTTACAAAAAAAAAAAATAGCTCGAACTAGTTAACATCAATGCTTGAAACCAATATGGTTGGATTCCTAAAAAAACTTAATAATTTTCATTCAAGAATCAACCTAAATGGTATTCCAGAATTGTTCGAATTTAAGGTCGAAGATTTCAAACCCTAAAGTCAACAAAACGAAGGTTGGAGATGAAGTGTAGGGTACGTGCTAGAGTGAAGTCAATTTCAAATGCGTCTGGGATTTGACCCAACGCATGAGGGCGCATTCCCAATTAGAAAGTTATGAGATTTTACCAAAAAAAATATTTTATTTTTCTGGTCAAATTCTTCTATTACATCACCCTGTTCGGTTTCCCATAATGCAGTTTCTCGAGAAAATAATTTTAGGATTTTTTAAAAGAAACTTTAAATTTTCACATTAACCTCTAGATTTTTTAATTATTTCAAAATAACCGCAAACATTAACTTTAAATCCGTTTTCATAAAAATACAAAAACGTATCTTATCACCAACTCCAATAATGAATGGAAATAAGTAAATTAAAAAAAAAATCTGAACTTTTAATTGATGATGCTGGAATTAGCACCACCAGATAAGGTGTTTTCAAGCCCAATCTAAGAACAACAATGGCAGCATATTTATGTAAAAGGTAAGAGAATGAGATGAGGAGAAGAGGAGAGAGCACCAGGATATAAGTGGTTCAGCCTAAATTGGCCTACGTCCACTGTGTGTGTGTGAATAACCTCACTGTAACAAGGCACTAACGACCAAGGATACAATCTCTCAAGCTTTCTCTCTCTACTATGTATCTAGTTAGAGTTTCAGCTAGGGTTGAATATCTGGATCCCTTTGCAAGGTAGAGGATGACCTCTATATATAGTACCTAGGTGGTGTAATGTACCCCCTATGCATGCAATGAGCATGTGTGTGGTTACCTCACAAGTGTGGGAGTGCCATCTATCACTGTCACATGTAAGGAATGACGATGAAATATTCTCCCCACGTGTGGAGAATAATCTTATTACAACTGGTTTGTGCCCATGTGTCCTTATCCAAATGTCAACAGATGCTCGGCCGCCATATTAGTGCATTTCCTCGGCCTGGTAGAGGCCGAGCTGTAAAGGCTTAATATTCGTTCAATCCGAGATGTGCCATAGGGAGTCTCGGCCTGATCTCAGTCGAGACATTATGCTGGGGTCGGCTGGGGCCGAGGTTGGACTGATTCCATGTTGAAGATTACCAAGGCTTCTTCTCACCTCGGCCTACACTCGGCCGAGGTTGCCATACCCAGGTATATGAGAATGCTGTTGATGCCTGTGATGCGCGTAGTGTCCATTGGAAATGTAGGTGATAGTGTCAGCCTGGGCCGACCTTACCAAGGCCGAGGGCTGATATCGTGGGCCCATGGCTTATCCAGGGTCGGTCAATATCTCGGCCATCACCTCGGCCGAGGTTGGTGTTTCTAGGCCGAGGTCACACTTGGGGCATATCAATCACCCCCCAGCCCCTAGTCATATATGAGGGAAGGTGACTAGGGGATTAGTACGCATCCGAGGCCTGTCTTCTTACGAACCAGTACTTTCTTGACACTTGTCCAATGTTGGAGCATGCTCACTTGGTAGGCGTGTGCTGTCAGCCGCCCTTTGGGGCTCCCAAGGCAATGATGGGCCTTGGGAAATGCGCCCATGTATTTAAGGGTTTCAAAACCTTTTTTCCCTCCTTCTTCTTCATTTCTTCTCTCCTGTGCACGATTTATTCCTGCAATTTCTCTCTCTAAAGAACTTCTAATCAAGGCTCTACTGTAGAGGCATTTGTTGGTTTTTTGCTAGTTTTCTTCATTTGCCCTCATCGTTTCATTTTCAGGTATTTTCTCCCTTCCATTTCCTTTATTTTTCTCTTTCGGTTTGCATTTTTCGGCGAATTTCTAAGTTTTTCGGCGAGCACCATTATTTCAGGCAAATTGTGTTTGCTTTGAATTTCTTGGTTTGATCTTTAGACTCCTTTACTTTACAAGTCAATCCTGTTTGTAGTTTTAGGAGTTATTCCCAAGTTTAGGGTCGTCCTCTGATGCTCAGACCTTTATACCATCTTCTTGAGGATTTTCCCTCTCTTAGAGAGAAGACCCTAGAAAAGATTAGGCAAATAGAAAGGGCCCAAGAGGAGGCTCGTAGGTTACAAGAATTTCCTATTAGACCTATCTTTCCCCCACCTCTCAAGGTGGTATATCCTGATCCCCCTGAGTTCTTCTATCAGACAGAAGTCCCTGCCGACCCCACACCGATGTATGAGTCTGAGTCTTCCACCTCAGACCCTATGTCTGTGGACTCATTTCAGGAAGCCATGGATTTCACACCTCGGCCTGGTTAGGCCCCTGATCAGGCCGAGGTCTCCAGCTGAGCCTCATCCCATAATGGCTCAAGCACCTCAACCTCTTCTTCAGAGGTTGAAATTGTTGAGCCGAGTGTGGCTGTGCCACCCATTCTTGATGCCATCCCCCTGTCAGCCGTCACAGGGGCAGAGTTTGCTCAGAGATTCGCTAGTAACCCATCTACATCTGCTCCGACCAACGTTGAGCTTGATGATGATGAAGATGCTAAAAGCGATGTCGACGTCTCTGAGGCGGCCGAGATCGAGAGAACGGTAACTGAGGTGGATCTTCTGTGCTTCAGATATTTATACTCCATTAGTCCCTCCATAAAATTAAGGAGACCTCTGAGGGAAAATAGGGCCTATCACGGCCGAGATGGAGAAATCTGCCTATACGAGCAGATGTTTAAGTTAGGGTTTCGCCTACCCATTCATCCCATCATCAAATCCATTCTCTCTTATATCAACTTAGCCCCCTCACAACTATCCCCCAACGCCTGGAAAGTCATCATAGGGGCCATTATCTTATGGAGGGCAGTCCACCAATCTGACCTCCCAGTTCAGGTCTTCGTTGGTTGTTATGTCCTAACCTCGGCCAAAAACCATCCGAGCTACTGTCATTTTGTGGCTCGGAGGCATGAGAAGAAAATGCTCCAGGTGACTCAGACCTCAAACCATAATTGGAAGCCCCGCTATTTTTTCGCCTCTGGACCATGGGAATTTGGCCCATGCGTTCCCTCTTCCACACTTGAGCCGAGGATACCCCTCAAATGGGGTAAGGTCATCATATCTGCCAGGGTCGACCCTGGTCTAAGTCTTCAGAATATCCAGAAGGTGAAAGCCCTGCAAGACCAAAGGGCACATGGTCTTTTTGTTAAGTTCGAACATTTGCTGACCCCCCATTATCTCTCGAGGACGGGCCTAGGTGGAAGTCCCCTTGTTGACTTTGGTAAGGATTTTACTTTTAAGTTTAACCTCTGAACTCATTCATATCTGATCTCTAACCCATATCTTTTAACTTTTGCAGAGCGACCACAAGGCATTTCAGACGAACTGTGGGAGATGGCTGCACCGAGCTTAGCGAGACTTGCTAAAAAATCCAGTCTGAACGCTCCTCCCCCAGCTCCCTCTACATCCAAGTCTCAGGCCTTAAAGAAGAGGGCCTCAGAAGCCCATGCCTCTGAGGATCAGAGGCCAACCTTAAGATAGAATAAGGCCTCTGATGCTGCAATTCCAATCTCCTCAGCCGACGCCCTGTCGGCCCGCTTGGAGCAGCTGAAGTTATCTGACAGCATTGTCGGCCATAGTCTGCAGGCCCTTGATGCCATCGGCTCTTCAATGACCGAGGCTGACAAGCGCTTTTTCAGGTCTCTGGATACACAATTACTGGTTGAGTTCGGCCTTCGCAGAGCCATTCAGGTACGTCTTGATCTCTTCGTCAAAATTTTATAAGTGCAACATCTGAATTTTCTCCAGCTTAACCTCTTCCTTAAATGTGCAGGGAGTGGCTGCTATGTACCACTTATCGAACTGGACTCTGAGGAAATTGCCCCTCATACAGAAGGGGCAAGAGGCCGAGAAGGTTCAGAGCACCCTAAATGCTGAGGCCGATCGTCTGAAATCAGAGCTGCAGAACTCTGAAAGTAAGGTTAAGGGGTTGGAGAAAGACATTTCTCCGCTCGTCAAAGATCATGCCAAAGCCCTGAAGGCCAAAGATGACGTTCTGCAGCAGAAGGTTAGCTCGGCTATCAAGGATGCCCTCGAAGATGCCTCGGACAAAATAATTTCTGACTACAAAGCCTCGGACGAATTCATGGGTTTTGGCTTTGAATATCTTGAAAGAGGTATCAAGGCCACTACTAAATGGGCTGAAGTCAGAGAGAGGGAGATCGGTACTCTCAAGGCCTCTGACTTTGTGGGTCTCAGCTTTGCTGACCCTCAGTTTGCTCAGGCGCTTCAAGAGGTGGAGGATGAGGCTGCTTCTCCTGCTGAGACTGCAACTCTGGGAGGGACCGAGGTCGGAGGGGCAGACCATACTGATGACGTGGCCGAGGTGACTAATGCTGTCAAGCCAATCAGGCCGAGGCTGTTAATGTTCCCCCCCCCCCCCAAACCTTTAGGATTTATAACTTGTAACTTGTAACTCGTAACTTGTAATACCATGGTACTTTGTATTCAAGGAATATTTGTTACTTCTTTGTATTTCAACCCCTGAATGCTATATGATCTCTTCCCTTTATTGAATGCCATGTGATCTCTTCTATTATTTTGTTGTAGTGATGTCTTGTTTATATTCAGTCAATAATTCTGACCTCAGACCTCTTCACCACTAAATTGTTATTAGGCTCTGTGGTCATCTACTAAGGTGTCTGACTTCAGACCTCGTCACCACCGAGTGATGTTATGAAGGTTTGAGGTCGTCACTTAAGACGTTATCCTCATAATTAATTTCACCAAATTAATGATGTTAAGGGTCTGAGGTCATCTACTAAGGTGTTTGAGCTCAGACCTCTTCACCACCGAGTGATGTTATGGAGGTCTGAGGTCGTCACATAAGACGTTAGCCTCATAATTAATTTCACCAAATTAATGATGTTAAGGGTCTGAGGTCATCTACTAAGGTGTTTGAGCTCAGACCTCTTCACCACCGAGTGATGTTATGAAGGTCTGAGGTCGTCACCTAAGACGTTATCCTCATAATTAATTTCACCAAATTAATGATGTTAAGGGTCTGAGGTCATCTACTAAGGTGTCTGATCTCAGACCTCTTCACCACCGAGTGATGTTATGAAGGTCGGAGGTCGTCACCTAAGACGTTATCCTCATAATTAATTTCACCAAATTAATGATGTTAAGGGTCTGAGGTCATCTACTAAGGTGTTTGAGATCAGACCTCTTCACCACCGAGTGATGTTATGGAGGTCTGAGGTCGTCACCTAAGACGTTATCCTCATAATTAATTTCACCAAATTAATGATGTTAAGGGTCTGAGGTCATCTACTAAGGTGTCTGAGCTCAGACCCCTTCACCACCGAGTGATGTTATGAAGGTCTGAGGTCGTCACCTAAGACGTTATCCTCATAATTAATTTCACCAAATTAATGATGTTAAGGGTCTGAGGTCATCTACTAAGGTGTTTGAGATCAGACCTCTTCACCACCGAGTGATGTTATGGAGGTCTGAGGTCGTCACCTAAGATTTATCCTCATAATTAATTTCACCAAATTAATGATGTTAAGGGTCTGAGGTCATCTACTAAGGTGTCTGAGCTCAGACCTCTTCACCACCGAGTGATGTTATGAAGGTCTGAGTTCATCACCTAAGACGTTATCCTCATAATTAATTTCACCAAATTAATGATGTTAAGGGTCTGAGGTCATCTACTAAGGTGTATGAGCTCAGACCTCGTCACCATCGAGTGATGTTATGAAGGTCTGAGGTCGTCACCTAAGACGTTATCCTCATAATATATCTTTGGTCTAAGAATGAAGCAAGTACTATCATGGAAACTGATCTTTATTAATAACCTCTTCTCAATAAGATGGTACATTTACATAAAATTCTACGCAACATCATATGTAATATCTCTTTAGGTGATCAACATTCCATGGGTTAATGAAATGTTCTCCTTCTAGGTTTTCTAGCCTGTAAGTTCCAGGCACAACCTCTTCTGTTACTTTGTAGGGGCCATGCCAGTTTGGGTGTAGCTTATTTTGCTTTTGTAGGGTCTTCTTTAGCACTAGGTCTCCCACTGCAATGGGTCTTGACTTCACCCTTTGGTTGTAGAATTTCGCTGCCCGTTGCTAGTAGGCTGCTTTTCTGACCTCTGTGTCTTCTCTTCTTTCTTCAATAAGATCCAGGTCTAGCCTCCTCTCTTCCCCATTGCTGTCTGGGTCATAGGTCTAAATCCGATGAGTTGGTAGTCCTACTTCTGTTGTTATGACGGTCTCTGAGCCATGTGCCAGCATGAATGGGGTTTCTCCTGTTGGTGTTCTTGCCATGGTTCTATAAGCCCATAACATAGCGTAGACCTCTTCTGTCCATCTCCCCTTCGCATCTTCTATCCTCTTCTTCATTCCGTCGAAGATGGTTCTATTTGTGACCTCGGTCTGGGCATTTGACTGAGGTCGACCAGGAGATGAGAAGAACTGTTTAATCCCCACTCTTAGGAAATAGTTTTCTAAGGAGGAGTTTTTGAACTAGGTCCCATTATCCGAGATGAGAGTGTTTGGGAGGCCATATCTGCATATGATGTTCCTCCAAATGAATTGGAAGGTCTTCTGCTCTGTAATTGTTATCATCGGTTCTGCCTCCACCCAATTTGAAAAGTAGTCAATAGAAACTATCAAGAATCTATAGTTGTTGACAGCTCTTGGCAAAGGTCCTACCAAGTCAATTCCCCATACCGCAAATGACCATGGAGAAGAGATTGGCGTCATAGGCTGATGGGGTTGATGAGGGATAGTGGCGAACCTTTGACATTTTTTGCACCTCTTCACATAGTCTGCAGCGTCCTTAGACAAGGTAGGCTACCAGTATCCCTGAGTGATGATCCTCTTGGCTAAGGGCCTTCCCCCTATGTGGCTAGAGAAATAACCCTCATGAACCTCTTGTAAGACCCGAGGTACTTCCATGGGATGCACACATCTGAGGAGAGGCAATAGAAACCCCTTTTTTTACAAGACGTCTCCTATTATTGAGAACTTGGCAGCCCTGTATCTCAACTTTCTCCTTTCTAGCCTGGACTCAGGCAGCTTTCCCTCTCTTAGGTATTTGACGAGCGGGTCGATCCATGAGTCTCTTAGGTTCACATTGTGACAAGGGCTACATACCTCGTCCTCCTCGATGGTTGCCTTTCCTAAGACCTCGATTGGAATGGTCCTTCCCATATCTGTCTTCACTGCTGAGGCCAGCCTTGCCAATGCATCAGCGTAATTATTGCTCAGTCGGGGCACTCTCTTCAGTTTTTCTTCTTCAAAATATTCTAACAACCTTCTTACCTTCTTTAAGTACTTGGCCATCCTTTCGTCTTTGGCCTCGTATATCCCCAATACTTGATTGACTACCAACCTTGAGTCGCTATGGAGTAGGAGTCGCTTTACTCGAAGAGTTGTTGCCAATAAGAGACCTGCTATCATGGCCTCATACTCGGACTCGTTGTTTGAGGCCTGGAAGTTGAATCTCAAGGCGTATTCAATGTTGGAGCCATCTGGAGCCGAGAGTATTAGTCCCGCCCCACTTCCACTGTCACAGGAAGAGCCATCAACGAAGAGGCTCTAGACGTCTGTATCTGATGAGAAGATCCCTTCTCTCATAACCCCCTTCTTGAAGAGGTATCGATCCTCTTCGTTCTCTTCTATTTCTCTCTGAGTTTTGCCTGAGATGACCTCTTCTCGATCTCGGAAGACGTTCGGTGCCGTCTCTTCCGAATCTCGGAAGACACTACGGTTCGTCTCTTCGACGTCAACTAAGCCTTTCTCTGTCTCGGCCTCTTCCAAACTTCTACCGGCCTCTTCCCATGTGAATTCTGCGATAAAGTCTGCGAGGGCCTGCCCCTTGATGGCTGTCCTAGGCTGGTAGGTAAGATCATATTCTCCTAGTTCGATGGCCCAGGTCATCAATCTTCCGGACTTCTCAGGTTTGTGCAGAACCTGCCTTAGTGGGGAGTCAGTGAGGACTACCATAGAGTGAGCTTGGAAGTAAGGCTTCATTTTCCTTGAGGCATGTATTAGGGCATAAGCCAACTTATCCATTCGGGGATAATTTTGTTCAGACCCCTGAAGGGCCTTACTGTTGAAGTATACAGGCCTCTGGACCCCATCCTCTTCCCGTATGATGGATGCGCTGATGGCTAATTCAGAGACTGCCAGATACACAAACAACCTTTCCCCCGTGATGGGCCGAGACAGCAACAATGGAGACCCTAAGTAGGATTTGAGTTGGTTGAAGGATTTTTCACACTCTTTGTCCCATTGGAAGGCCTTTCTTAGAACTTTAAAGAATGGAAGACACTTGTCCGTTGCCCTAGAAATAAACTTGTTAAGGGAAGCCACTCTTCCCGTGAGTCTCTGGACATCCTTGATACTCCTAGGAGTCTTCATGTCGAGTAATGCCTTAATTTTCTCAGGGTTCGCTTCAATCCCCCTCTAATTAACGATGAATCACAGGAACTTCCCAGCTCCTACTCCGAAGACACACTTTGCTGGGTTGAGTTTCATTCTGTACGAGTCTATGACATTGAAGGTCTTCTCAAGGTCTGCTATGTGAGTACATGCTTTCAGGGTCTTCGTTAGCATATCTTCTACATATACCTCCATGGTCTTACCTATTTTCTCTTCGAACATCTTATTGACAAGACGTTGATACGTTGCCCCCGCATTTTTTAGACCGAAGGGCATCACCTTGTAGCAGTACGTCCCTTTGTCAGTAATGAAGGCTGTCTTCTCAGAGTCTTCAGCATCCATGAAGATTTAGTTATAGCCAGAATAAGCGTCCATGAAGCTCATGAGCTCGTGCCCTGCCGTTGCGTCCACCATCTGGTCTATCCTAGGTAAGGGATAGCTATCTTTCGAGCAAGACCTGTTCAGTTCAATAAAATCTACACACATTCGCTAATTCCCATTGGCCTTAGGCATGATGACTGCATTTGAGAGCCACTCCGGATAGGTAACCTCTCTTATGAACTCGGCCTCTTCCAACTTTTTTTCCTCTTCCCGGATGACGTCGTACTTCTCCCTGGAGTAGACTCTTCGTCTCTGCTTGATTGGCATGGCATCTTGGTCCACGTTGAGCTTGTGGATCATGACCTCAGGGGCGATGCCCAGCATGTCTACGTGACTCCATGTGAAGACACTCTGTCTCCTCCTGATGAAGTTTATCAGCTCTTCCTTAATTCCTGGCTCTAGGGCCTTACCGACCTGGACGGTTTTTTCCGGCTCGTCATCATTGAGGACGATGGATTCTACCTCTTCCGCGGCCTCACCCTTCTTCAATTTTGTTTCGTCTCTTGGGTCAAGAGTGTCAATGCTGTAAGTGGTGGTTGCTCTCTTATGGGCTTCTCTCTCTTCGGCCGAGTTGAAGTAACACTCTCGCGCCGTGGTCTGGTCCCCTTTCACTTCCCCTACTCCATAAGGAGTCGGGAATTTTAGCATCTGATGGACCGTTGACGGCATAACTTCAAACTCTTTAAGGGCCATCCTTCCTATGATGAGGTTATAGGTTGAGAATACGTTTTCGTCGATAACAAAAAAGTTTATCTTCTTGGTCAGCCTCCTAGGCCACTCATCCCCCATCCGTACATCCATCTCATACATGCCCAATGGGTGGACCTTTTCGCCACTGAAGCCTATCAATGGGTGATGATAGGGCACCAGCCTTGCCCTGCTAAGACCCAGGCTCTTGAATCAAGGCCAGAACATCACGTCTGCTGAGCTTCCCCCGTCTATGAGGATCCCCCGTACCTCGCACCCATGCACCCTTGTTGTTAAGACCAAAGGGTCATCATGGGGGGACTAAGATACCCTTGAAGTCGAGTCTGGAGAACCCTACTACGAGGGTGTCCATGTCTACCTTCTTCCTCTTCTGCACTGCATCAGAAGACGTTAGATTCACAACTTCGAGCTTGGCCAATGACCCGGCCTCTGCTACATGAGCCTTCCTGTCGGCTACCTCAGAGCCACCTCCTGCAAATCCCCCACATATGGTGCTAACACCAAAGGATATCATACCGACCCTCTTCACCGGGGTGTTGTCATCCTTTGGCGGAAGATCCGGGTCGTCTTCATCATCTCCTTCTGAATCATCGTCCCTTCTGGCCGGGATATTGCCACGACATCTGTCATCTCTTCTTTTCTTAGGGTCATCTCTTCTACACTTTGGATCCTTACCATCCACATACTTCCTCAGCTTTCCATATTTCAGCATCTTCTCAATCTCATCCTTTAAAGCGAAGCATCTATCTGTGACATGGACATGATCCTGATGGAACTCGTACCATAGGTTTTTGTTCCTCTTATGTGGCAGGGCCTTTAGTTTCTCTGGCCACCTCAAAGTCCGGTCAGTCTTAATATCATTGAGGATGTGCTCACAACTCACAGTTAGAGGAGTGTAATGAGCGAACTTGTCATCTCCTGACCTCTTCTTACCCTCTTTCTTACCTTGGGACTTTCCCGTTCCACCGCGGTTCTCCTCCTCACACTTGGCGGCCATTGCCTCTTCTGCATTCATCACTTTCCCTGCGGTTGCCAGCAGCTCCGCCATAGACCTAGGGGGTCTTCCGCTAGTTTCCACAATAGCTTCCCCTTCTGGAGGCCTCCTATAAGGGCGGTCATGGCTATCCTCTCTTCATAATCTTCCACCTCCAATTTATCTTTGTTGAATCTTGCTATGTAGTCTCTTAGGCTCTCATCTTTGGCTGGTTTGACATACAACAGGTGGGTAGTCTTCTTTTGAGGTCTTACCCCAAAGCAGAAGTTGTGGATGAAATGCTCAGCCAAGCCTTTGAAGTTCATAATTGAGTTCTTCAGAAGGGAGGTGAACCAACTGTGCGCTGCCCCTGTCAAGGTCTCTGAGAAGGCCCTACACTTCATCTCATCGGGTATCGAGTAAATGTCTACTGCCGACTGGTACATCTCGATATGGTGTACAGGGTTAGTGTTGCCATCATACTTGGGAGTCACTGTAGGAGGCTTAAACTTGGCTAGGGTTGGGAACCCCACTATCCTAGCCACAAATGGGGAGCCCTCTGAGTAAAACCTTTGTAATTGGTCTCTGCTTTTAATGAGATCTCCTATAGTCTCCTCAAGTCGTTGGATAGAATCATTCCAAGGTCTTCTGTTATCAACTTGGCTGAGGTTATCCCCTGCCACCTCCCTGCGATGGACAGAGGGTTCCCCAGCCGCGACACGTTGGCTGTTGACCTCTTCATATTCCCTACCTCTTCTTTCACAGAGTCGGCCTTGGTTTGGCCGACCATGCCTATTCCCTCTCTGAGAGCCTGCTGCGCTCCTAAACCTCGACAACCTCTGTTATAGGTCATTCACCGGGCCCAGTCTCTCGAAGGCCGACCCTCTGCTCAACCTATCAAAGGCCGACCCTCTTTGTTGGGCCTCTTCGGCCGACACATCCTTGACTCTGCCTAAGAGGTCGTATAGTGTTATTTGACACCTCATACGGCTCCCAGCAGTCTTCTGGGGCTTCTTCAGCCTCTAGGTCATCATACCTGTCCTCTGGGAAAGGGTTTCCCTGCCTCCCCAGGCGCAAGCACCTAGGGTCAGCAACGTCCCTTCTCCGATGGGGTGCAGGCTGATCCTTCATTGGCGCCTGGGGTGGTCCCCTGGCGTCAGGATGAGGCTGAACTGCCGCCGGAGTGATCATGTCCGGTGAGACTCCAGGTGGCCTCATCATAGTTTGACTGAGCTGAGCAAATTGCTCCTTCATGGCTTGTTGTGTTGCAGCTAAAGATTTCAAGGCCGATGCTACCTCCGCCATTTCGGACTGGGGGGCGCCTGACTGGAGCTAGGCCCCCCACCCCTGGGCGGCGGAAGAGGCGGTGGTAAGTCTGGTGTCATATGTTAACACTATAGAGCTTGAGTAGAAAATGAGCTTAGCACCTCACATGACCTCTTTCAATGGTGAAACAGCTCCACTCTAGGGGGAGGCCTGGTTCACCACCAGAGTCTCCGGTGAGGTTAAGCAGAAAAAGAGGAAGAGATAGTTTCTCGTTCCCACAGACGGCGCCAAATGATTATGCTGGAATTAGCACCACCAGATAAGGTGTTTTCAAGCCCAATCTAAGAACAACAATGGCAGCATAGTTATGTAAAAGGTAAGAGAATGAGATGAGGAGAAGAGGAGAGAGCACCAGGATATAAGTGGTTCAGCCTAAATTGGCCTACGTCCACTGTGTGTGTGTGAATAACCTCACTGTAACAAGGCACTAACGGCCATGGATACAATCTCTCAAGCTTTCTCTATCTACTGTGTAGCTAGTTAGAGTTTCAGCTAGGGTTGAATATCTGGATCCCTTTGCAAGGTAGAGGATCACCTCTATATATAGTACCTAGGGGGTGTAATGTACCCCCTATGCATGCAATGAGCATGTGTATGGTTACCTCACCAGTGTGGGAGTGCCATCTGTCACTGTCACATGTAAGGAATGACGATGAAATATTCTCCCCACATGTGGAGAATAATCTTGTTACAACTGGTTTGTGCCCATGTGTCCTTATCCAAATGTCAACAGATGCTCGACCGCCATATTAGTGCATGTCCTCGGCCTGGTAGAGGCCGAGCTGTAAAGGCTTGATATTCATTCAATCCGAGATGTGCCATAGGGAGTCTCGGCCTGATCTCAGCCGAGACATTATGCTGGGGTCGGCTGGGGCCGAGGTTGGACTGATTCCATGTTGAAGATTACCAAGGCTTCTTGTCACCTCGGCCTACACTCGGTCGAGGTTGCCATACCCAGGTATATGAGAATGTTGTTGATGCCTGTGATGCGCGTAGTGTCCATTGGAAATGTAGGTGATAGTGTCGGCATGGGCCGACCTTACTAAGGCCGAGGGCTGATATCGTGGGCCCATGGCTTATCCAGGGTCGGTCAATATCTCGGCCATCACCTCGGCCGAGGTTGGTGTCTCTAGGCCGAGGTCACACTTCGGGCATATCATTAATAATGATATATTTAACCCGAACACTAGTTTTTACAATGTAAATAAATTGTATTTTAACCCAAATTTTATTTACAAATTTATTTCTTCTTTATAATCTAAATATTTATGCTACACGTGATTTTAGAATACCCAATTGACCCCCATGAAAAGGAGGATCAATTACAAATGACCCAAAATTAAAAATGTGGTAATTCTATTTCAATATTATTTTCGAGCTTACACCTTTTAATTACTGTATTTGTTTATATCACTATGTGATAGCCCCCAAGATTTTCTTCTCATTTACGAACTCTTTTGTGTAGTTTACAAATGTTGTGAATATTGATTCAATGATTATCTTATTAAACCCTAATATCATGCAACCTATGATTTCATTTAAACCAAGTAGCATATATTGTAATTCATGAAATATACTTTCAGTAGACCCATGGAAGAGCTATTTGATTTGTAGGACTCAGATGCTTGAGTGACTTATTTTATTGATACATACATATGAGTGCTAGTCCAGTTAATGTGCCTAGATGGTTACTTCCCCAAAGGTTTTGGCATGACGTTTTCCAAAGATTTTGGATGTTATTATAAGAGTATTTGTACATAGTTGAAGCTTTTATAACCGATAATTATGGGGTATCCTGTTACAGTTTGAACCTTATCCTTATGACTCGTGAAATCTCTTATCCAGTTACAATAATCATATCATTCTTACTAATATCAACAAAACTCCATATACCATGTTTCGTTAGTGTTTATATCTCTATTTGTTTTCATTTATAAAAATAATGAAATATTCCAGTTATACTTGATATCTGACAAACTCAAAGATATTAGACTCGTTATAGAATTAAAATTATCTAGTTGGCAAAGTTTTTCTTATTTGTTTCCTTTCCAGTTGAAAAATGAACTCGAATAAGGAGAAATACCCCCCGCCCCACTGGATTTTTATTTAGTCTTATCAAGGAAAACGTTTTTGATACGTATGTGTGGGAGGTGACTAGCAATGATGGTAAAACTCACTGGAACACTTTCACTATAACTTACTAGCTTATGTGACCATTTGTCCCCCCCCCCCCCCTTTTTTGTTATGATGACCTCCAGAAGCCCCTTAATTTCAGTTTTATGGATAATCCTAGCTATGTAATAAGATGTTATACATCCACATAAATAAAATTATGTTTTACTTCTGCTTAAGTTATTATTGTTACTTTAGTATTACTAGATATAGAACTCCTAGTGTGACAATATGGTATCAAAGCGAGCATAATTTTTTATGCCTATACGGAATTTAGGATATTTTATGCCTATTAAAAAATTATGATAAAATATTAGTTATTAAAACCTTCCTCGTTACATTTAGTCATTAATTCTATCTTGCAGTCATGAACATATGGGACGAAATTCACCTAGACGTACACGATGTGATTCATGAAAAGTTTGAGCCAATAATTAGAGATGGGGGATATGACAAGCTATGTCAAACTATTCGAAGTATCGATCGAGATTGGGAAATCGCTACTCCGATATTAAACATTGTCTGCTAATTGGAAGCCTAATGGGAGATGCACAAGCCGCACGATAAGAGAAGAGATTTTTTGAAGATCTCGACCTGCTGCAATGAGCCATCAATCTTGCTTGGGACACGGCTCCACCCGAAGAACTTATCATTAGTTCCCCCAGATTGCTTAATCAATTACGTCCCTATTTCATCCAAAACCATCTATTTTACTGAAATTGTCTCTGGCACTACCTCTACCGAATTCGATCCTTCTGACCCAGGGCCCAAACTTGACAGCGTCATACCTCAGCTTGCTTAAAGTAAAATAAGAAAGGGAATATGGATGTAAATAAATAAACATACGATGGATCCAGTATATTTATTAATATTATGTGTGTGTGTGAAGGAGTGATCACCATATTCCTAACTAAGCGCAGTAGGCCTAACCAACCATTTGTACTGATAGGACTTGTAAAATAGTAACTTATAAGTGTGTATTTTTCTTACTACAAGTTTTGACTATATTATATACCAATGTAACATAGTTATGATATCAATATAACAAGTTTGTTTGGTTACTTTCACTGTAATTATATTTTTATATGTTGTTTTATATAGGATGATTAGTACATGAGAATCTGACAGTTGATCACAAGGATAATAACAAAATGTTACATGCATACCAAATCCAACTACGACTAATGATGGAATAGTAACTTGCTTATAATAACTAATGACTTTGACCATAATGTAAGAAACTATACCACCACGAAACTAGATTAATAATGAGATTTTGAATTAGAGCGAAAAATGAATGCACTTAAGGAATTTCTCCGATAAAGACCACCATTATTCCAAGAAAAGCCCGGTACAAAAAAAGTAAAAAAATGGATACGTCAGACACTTAAAGTTCTAAATGGAGTAGGTATAACCCCTGAACTTAGGGTGAAATTGGAAACATATTTGTTTAAAGGAGTAGCATATTTTTGGTGGCAGTCTATTCTTTAATCCCAAGATATTGAAAATTTAACTTGGATTCAATTCGAGGAGATTTTCTTTAAAAAGTATTTTTCTGAACCAGTGTGAGATCAAATGATGGTAAAATTCCTAATTTTGCAACATCAACAACTGACGGTAGCACAATATGAGGTCAAGTTTACAAAACTATCTTGGTATGCCCATGAATATGTGGATATTGAAGCCAAATGTGCAAACACTTTGAACCTGGATTTCAAACTAGCATTAATGCTTCCATCATCCCATTGCAACATCGTGACATTACCCAAATAAGTGAGGTAACATCCCTTACTAAAAGAAATTCGACATTTAGAGGAATTAATCGAATCACAACTGCACCCCTAGAAGTTCTTATGTTATTAGAAACTAATCCAATCAATGAGACCATCCTTAAGCCAAACTAAAGGAAGGTTGAGTTTTGAGCCAAATAAATCATAGTAATAGTTGATCTATAATGTGATGTCACGAGTACAACCAAGTAGGGCACATAAGACATCAATGCCCAAATCTGCAATAATTATGCCCCTAAAATTTAACTTCCTCCACAATAACAAAACCTACCAATTTTTTAAAACACATTATATATTGACTCAGTTGAGTCTGCATATATAGGAGTTACAACTAGTTTAGATATATAGACACAATAGGTTAGTATAATTTGAGAACTCCATCTCCTCAAAGGTACGAGAAGAAATTCAGTCCAAGAGAACCTTCAAAGGGAAGTAAATTCTAACCCTAAAACCACAAATAGGACACTTGCAGTGCATCCTACATTTTACTTATGTGCTTTAACGATTTATCAACACTTGATTTCATTTTAAAATAAATTTAATTCCAAACAAATCAATCTATATAATTTGAAACAATTTTTAAATGATTTTTCAATTAATTGAAAATTTGTTTTAAAAGTGTTGTGGGTATAAATGGAATTTCAGAAACTTATTTTATACACTGGTTGTTTGCTTGGATAGAATCCGAAAGTGCTAGAGACTTTGAGGTATGCTTTGTAATTATTTTCATATGCGAGTCTCAACCTTCATCCTGTGCGCACACGTGTTGGTTTCATAACGGATGGATTTGTGTTTTCTTCTACTCACATAAGGAGTTTTCAATCTCAGCCCTTAAATCATTTTAATCAACGTACTGCATGTAATATTTTTCATTCCTTTTGATCCCAGGCTCACCAAATCAGTGACCTTATATCCCACGACCTGTATTAAACCGTTGGATCTAAGTCAATCCATTTAGACTTAATCTCAGCCATAAGATTGATGCTAATGTTCTTGATCCTTCTACGCCAAGTATAAAAAGGGATATATTCTTAGCATTTTGGAAATTTTGTCACTTCGTTATTTTTGAGAGAAAAGAGAGAGTAGAGAGAAGAGAGAGAGAAGAGAGATAAGGGGGAAGAGAGGGAAAGGAAAGAGAGAGAGAAAGATTAGCAGAAGAAAACCCTAAGTTCTCTTCGTGGTGAAAACCCTCCTCCCAAAATCAAAACACCAAACCTAAACAATTTCAAACACTAGAAAATCCAACTTGTGAGAGTTAGATTCTCCTAGGGTTTTTGTGTTGTTAGTTGTGTATTTTTCATTTTGAAGACATCTTCAAAAAACATTGATTCTCTCAAAACTCATCTCTAAGAAAAATTTAAGTTTCATTGTTGAAACTCTGTCTTTATAAAAGAGAACATCTCACGTATATTTTCTGTTTCTCTTTTTAGATATGATTTTTTAGATCGAATCTATTTCAACTAGTTTTTGAAATAAAAACTTTTAGTTTCAAAAATAATTTTCAGATCTAGTGAGTTGTGTTTTCCAATTTTGTATTTCATACTTTATGAAATACTGGTGTACAAAAATAACAGGAACACAAACGAACTCGTGCTAAAGTTTTAAAGCGTTCAGATCTGAAAAATAAGTTTAAGATCAAAACATGTTGAACCAGTCCTTACATGTTAAGTCTGAATATGATTTGTTAAGGTAGACTTCTAGTCTAGTTTGGTTTGAAATTGGAGGTTTACAATTTCAAAAATATTTTCAAAAAATCAGAAATTGTATAAGACCTTGTACCGTCTTCCGAACGAGGTATCCTTGAGATCCTTGGTTATATAAAAGATCAAGAAGTCTTTGCTTGAGAAATAAAGATTCATAAATAACTTTCATATTAGAACTATTGTAATTTGTTAGGAAAGTTTGTATAAATTTTAAGAGGGTGAGTTGCATGTTTGCGTGTAGTAACACATCACAAACACTATCTCACACAAACACTTAGACACTGTGGTTTTGTTTGAGAATCTTGTACTTGAAAGAGTTGCTGAACTTAATTCAAATAGAAAGAGATCAAGGAAAAGACAAAGAAGCAGCAAGAAAAGATCAAGTTCCAAGTCAAAATACCTTTGGAGTGGAGAATCTCATGTAGGTGCATTCTGAACTTAGGATAGGATATTTGTGGTTTGTTTAAGTGTTGTAAATTGATTTCTATTCCAGTGGATTTTTATTTTGTGCCATAGAGGGCACCGTGGATGTTTCCATTGTTTAAGGGTTTTACCACATTAAAAACTCCTATGTCTATTTCTGTGAATTTTCCTAAGTGTTATTGTGATTGGGGTTGCATGGTAATGATAGTATATGTTTATTAAAAATTAAAGTGAAGGTAATCAACTATAAATTTAATCCATACATTAAGAAAAAGATTTTACAACACATCTTGTGTTTTTCGAAAAGAGTTTTCCCAAAAAGTTTGTTCGGAGTTTACTCAACTTATAACTATTTGTTATTAATCTAGTAAGCAAAAAGCTTTTAGTATTAAGGCTATTTTCAACTGGTATCGGAGTAGGAATACCTTTTGTGATCCTGAAACTTAAGAAATTATTTTCGAAACTTCTTTTTGAAAAATTTCTGAATATGGAAGAAAAATCTTAGAACTTGGGTAACCTATCCCGACCACCACTCTTTGATGGAAACAATTTTTTGTACTAGAAAGTGCAATGACTGCTTTCATTCAAGGAACCCTGGGTGATGAAGTCTGGGAAATGATTGAAACTGGATATGAACATCCTACTAAACCTACTTCTGAAACCAATCTAACAAGGATTAAGAAACTTCTCAGTGAATTTACCAAGGAAGAGAAAAAACTGTCTCTTGATAATAACAAAGGAAAGATTGTCATATTTATGTCAATTAATGAACACAAATTTAAAAGAATATCCATATGTTTTACTTATAAAGAGGCATGGGACACTTTGGTCATTGCTCATGAGGGTGATGAACGTGTCAAAGATGGAAAAATCCAAATGCTTATTTAGCAATATAATACCTTGATTATGAATGATAATGAAGCCTTTGACTATTTCTACATAAGTTTAATTGATATTTTTACAAAACTTCATGCAAATATTATAACCTAAAGTAGAAAGAAAATTGTTTCAAAGATTCTTAGGTCATTGCCATCTAAATTTGACAACAAGAGATATGTTATTGAGGAAATGAATGATACTCATATGACTCCTGAATTACTTAGAAGTAAACTGAGGACTGTAGAATTGGAACTGGACTTTAAAAAACAATTGATTAGACAGACTAGTAGAGCCTCTAGTTCTAATGTTATGGTTTCATCTAAACTACCAGTGCCTAAATTGAACTCTATTGACTTTGGCACTGACGATCTCAAAAATAGTGATTTAAAAAACCTTGATAATGAAATAGCTCTTATGAGTAAGCATTTCAAAAAGATTTTGAAATTCAGAAATGTTGTAGCCTCTAAATGAGGCAAATCAAATTATCAAGGTAATCAATCTCACAGACCTCATGACAGAGACAATACCAAACACACTTCTGACAATAGGAGAAACTATAACCCCAACAGACCTAAACCTGATATAAAAAATGTTAAATGTCATCGCTGTGGTAAACTTGATCATTATGCTAGTGAGTGTCCATCTAGTTTTAACAACAACAATAAGGCCAATATGTGTAAAACATGGGACGACTCTTGTCATTCTGAAGGGATGAAACTGAGTCAACCCAAGTCAATGAGTACTGCATGTCTTTCTTTGCTAAGATAATATATAATGATGACACATGGTTGCCAGTTCATGAACCTACTATGCCTGTTGATGTTGTTAATGATAGTAATGATAATTCTGTTCCTATTATTGCTGAAAGATTATGTGTGAGTGAAAGTGACAATGTTGATGATGAATTGAATGTGTACGTGAGTAAAGAACCTAACCAAATCAAAGGGAACAATTCACATGATGCACATAGTGAGTCTGATAATGACCTGCCTGATTTACATGAATTGTACACTAAAACAATTAAGAAGAGTGCTCGCCTAGAAAATATGATAAAAACATTAAGTGAGCGTATCGATTTGCTTAACCAAACTATTAGGAAGAACACTAAAGATTATACTGCCCAATGTATTGCTCATGAGACTGAGATTGAGAAATACAACTTGAGGATAAATTCTTTGATTAAAAAAAACCATGAATTTGAACAGAAATATAAGGCAACCCTTATTGAACTAGAAGAGTCAAAGCAAAAAGTTTCAAATATTTTTAAAAAATGGCAACATTTTGAAACACAAACCAAGACTTATGAAAAAATTATTACTGGAAGTAAGTTTGACTCTAAACATAAGTCTGGCCTAGGTTTTGGAGAAATAGTGCATACAAGTAAGACCAAAGTTTCTCCTGAAATGTTGCTTTTGTAAAATAAGGCCAAACTTCTCTGAATATTCAAAAAGGTGAACATAAGATCAATGTCTCTCAAACAACACTTAATCAGTACAATCAACAGTTAAAATCAAACTGTCAAACCAAACATGTTTGTCCTTCTGCTAGAGGCCAAAGATAGAAACCTAAACCTAGTAATGACGGGACTACTGTACCCAATAGATCTAAGCTAATTTTTAAATACTTTAATCAGAGAGTCAAGTCCTATACCCATAAGTATTTTTCCTAATGCGATATTTTTGGACATACTCTGGATGAATGTTTCCAGAAAAGGATGTACACTCTTACCTACCAGAACTTTAACTATTCTAGGAAATCCAGAGATACTTATATACTTCCTAGATAGGCCACAAATAAATCTAACTCTAAAAAGAAAAAGGGAAGGTCCAAGACTAAGAAGAAATCATTTAGAAAGGCCCCTCAAATCTTTTTAAAGTCAAAAGGCCACAAAATTTTTAAAACAAACCCTATTTGGATTGGAAAAGATTATTTACTACCCCAACTCAAGTGCAACATTGTCATTTATGCTTTTAAAGGAATAAAGCACTTCAACTGGATGGTATTTAGACTCCGGATATTCTAAACATATGATCGGGGATGAAACAAAATTGAAAAACAAGATAGACTTCCTTGGAGGTAGTGTTATGTTTGGAGGTGGTGTTTCATCTAAGATCATAGGTAAGGGAACATTGAGTGAGGACGGGCTGCCTGAACTAAATGATGTTTTATTAGTTAAAGGCCTTAAAGCCAATCTCTTAAGTATATCATAATTTTGTGACTCCAATCACTCAGTTAACTTTTCGAAAAATAATTGCAAAATTATAGGTGAAAAGGGCAAATGTATTTTGACAAGAAACAGATTCCTGAAAAACTGTTACACAGTAATTCCTAATTTCGAATCTTGCAATATTTCTAGATTAGGGGATTCTCATATTTGGCACAATAGATTGGGACAGACAAATTATGATAACCTTAAAAGATTGAGTTCCCAAGAGATAGTTAGAGGCATACCAAAAATTAAAAATTCTTTTAATCCAGTATGTTGACCTTGTCAAGAAGGAAGAATAAGTAAATCCCCACACAAGAAGGTTAAAGATATTCCTTACCACTAAGCCCCTAGAACTTATCCACATTGACCTCATGGGTCTCTTTACAACTGTTAGTTTCTGTGAAAACTCTTACATCCTAGTTATAGTGGATGACTATACGAGATATACATGGGTAGATTTTATGAAGCATAAATCATAAACCTTCAATGAATTCTTAAGAATCCTCTTGAAAATTTAGAATGAGAAGGATACTCAAGTATGTCGAATTAGGAGTGATAGAGATGGAGAGTTTAAGGACTCTGGAAATTCTGAGTACTGTGTAGCTAATGGTTATAAAAATGAGTTTAACGCTCCCAAAACCCCGTAATAAAATGGTATAGCTGAACGAAAGAATAGGACTTTATAAGAAATGGATAGGGTTATGTTACATGCTAAGAATCTCCCTAGATACTTTTGGGTAGAAGGTGTCCAAACCCCATGTCACATTATTAATCGTATCTACCTCAGAAAAAATTTCAAAGGAATATCTTATGAGTTATGGTTCCACAAAAATCCTAATCTAAAATATTTTAAAACCTTCGGTAGTATCTGCTATATCTGCTAAGACGGAGAGCATCTTTCAAAATTTGATACCCGAGGAGAAAAGAGAATTTTTCTTGGCTATTCCCAAAATAGTAGGGCTTTGCGTGTTTTTAACTATAGAACCAAAACTATAATGGAATCAATTAATGTAATTGTAGATGACACAAGTGTTAGGAGTAGTGACAGTCAACTAGTAACATTTAAGGAGGACGAACCTATTTTATCCCCCGATCCTCAAGATGATACTGATGTGACACCCCGACTAATTAAATACCGGGAAACTACTCCTTTATTAAATTAATACAAAATTCCAAGTTGGTTCAGTTCATAGCATCACTGTCGAAAACATTTTAATATTTACTAGCCACCTAGTATTTAATAAGTGAGTTGTTCATTTTAAATTAAATCCGATTAACATGCAATAAATGAATTATGAAAAGTTAACATAACCAACACAATATAGTCACAATAGAATAACCAACCAATAATAATGAGTCAGTAGGAAAACTCCTCACAATAAACTGAATTCCGAAATAAATAAATACAAAGTCTGCATCACTAAAATTAATTACAACCCAAAGTCTGAAATAACTGAATAAGTAAAATGTCTCTAAAAGGAATGGGTGACATGCCCAACAAATGATAAAAACTGATAATGGAGTCAAGACCAGAAATGGAGGCGTCTATTGTCAAGGTCCTATAACTTCCACAGCAGCTACAACATGTCACCTGAATAGAACTCTTATGCATGGTGTCCTTGTGGCTGGGCACCTAAAAAGGTTTTTACAAAAATTGATTTGAAAGTAAACGGGTCAGAGCCCGAATGTGAAAATAATTTTAAAAATATGCAAGTGTTTAATATCATTAAACAGTGAATATAAAGTACATGATAGTGTGTGCACTCACATGAGTTCCTCACCTCTCAACTAATTGTGCACTCCTATCGTACCCGTACCCATTCTAGTTGCTCCCATGTCTATCTAGTCCAATGCTAAATCTAACATTTCTATAGGATATCCAATTCAAATCCCAACATATCCTATTTAATAGAGTATTGTACCTTATTACACAGTTTCCCCACTTTAGCACTACAATATATTAGAAATCTTACATTTTCACTTTATAAACCGTTGTTATTATTTATACTCACAATTATTCACGACAATTCATTTCAATCAACAGTATATTATTCTCACCAAAAATATACAATACTAGCACCCCGAGACTAAGCTGCGGGGCACACATACTCTGCTATCAAATCCCGGTACATCACGTACATGAGGACCACGTATTCCGAATCTCTCAGGAAACGTTTCATTAACAACAATCACAAACAATGGAGGCGAACATAGTTCACATCACATGGGTTACGCACAAACCTATGCTCCCATGATCAGCAGACTTATTAACTTCTCAATAAGCCCTTCTCTGACCTATTTTATCGAGGTACCAATCTAAATCCCCCCCCGTAAGCACAGAAAGATTAGATGGACCTAAACGAACGCCAACCTCTAATGATAGCAAGTACGGTAGGTATGTCATACACAGATAACTACATATACTAAGCATTCTCACACCTTAGATATTACAATATTTTATTAGTGGTATTATTCTTGTTCTTATACCAACACTTAGTGTTATACAAATCACAAGTCCTCGGTTTATATGTATTTACGTTATCAATTTTCCTCACTTCGTGATTAGTTACTCGCTTCCCAATCCACAAATGTCATCCGGTTCAAGACACTATTCTAAGTTTTACTCCTCGATGTACCCAATCTCCTAACTATACCCACTAGTTAATAAGGAAAGGTTATCACACCATTTAAATAAGTCTACGGGATATTAGAAATCAATTCAGGCCAAAAAGGCCATTCTGTCAACTCGTTAGAAGTCTCGTTCGAACGAGTTTGTTCGAACGAAGGGCTTCGAACGAGTTCGTTCGAACGAAGGGATTTGAACAAAATACCAACTCGTTAGAAGTCATACTGTCATCTCGTTAGAAGTTCGTTCGAACGAGGTCGTTCGAACGACCTGGGCAGAACTTCTAACGAGATGTCAGTTTCAGCCCAGAAATTCCCAAATCCGTTTTTCTCAATTCTTCTCTCCTCTAAATCCACCATAAGACCATCCAAATTATGTTTTAACATATATAAACCATTTCTCATCACCCTAGATCATTCCTTATCATATTTAAGGGGTCAAATCTTACAAATTATCATGGAATTAACATGAATCTTCAAATATTTCCCCAAACCCTATGAACATGAACTCCAAATTTTCTTATGCATAATTACTCATCATAAATCCTTTTTTAAATCATCATATATAACTATTCAAGTATTAAATTAGTCCATTATCATACTACATGCAAATCCAAACCCAAATTCAAAGTTTCTCTAACAAATTTCATGGGTTTTCTTCCAAAAAGTTCAATATAAGATAATTCCTACACTAAGCATGGAAGACATATTCAATGCATTAAAAATATTCAATCACTTGCCTTAGATTGTTCTTCGGAATTTGATGTTGGTGAATGAAGGTTGATTCTCTCCTTTCTCCACATATTTTCTCCCAAGGTTGAAGATGGTGGTTGGAGGTTTCTTTTGGAACTTCTTCAAACTCTCCTATAACTCCCGTAGCCCTCTTACTCAACTAATGTAGATAATGGGCTTACTGGGTTCCTAAATAATATATAATTAACTCCTAAAATTCGTAGGTTTTAATCCCCAAAATTTCAAAATTACCAAATTACCAAAATACCCTTTTAAGTTGCCGGTATGGCCCAAAAATTCCCGGGGACCCAAACTAAACTTCCGGCTAGTTTTTTCTGACTATTTCGACCCTTTCGGACACGTTGGTGCACTCAAAATGAGCATTCAGTTGATAAAAATAAAATTCACTTTTTAATTCAAATAATTACATTCCTGACGCGACTGACACGCGCGTCCCAACTAAATTTCCCAAATTGTCGTATTTCAGTCTCGCGACAATTTTAATATTTTCAATATTCATATATTGCCATATATACACATCATAATCAAATACCAACTCACATCTTGTTAGTATTTATATCCGGATTAATTCTCAATTAATTCATATTTAATTTAATTACTCCTTTAAATAAATATCAATAAAATTAAATATCAATAAAATTACGGGGTATTACATACTTCCCCCCTAATAACAGAATTTCATCCTGAGATTCGAAACTACAAAGTACCTGGTAAAAAAAACTCTGGATAATGTTCACGCATCTCATCCTCGCGCTCCCCTGTGGACTCCTCGGCATTATGATGCTGCCACTGAACACGTACCAACAGTACTATCTTTCATCGCAGTTTCCGCTCGCTTTTGTCCAAAATAGCAATCGGCCCCTCCTCGTACGAACTATCGGGATGGAGATCGATGTCTTCCAAAGAAATGTGAGTATGGGCCAAATCATCCCTAAGATATTTCCTTAGCGAGGAAATATCGAACACATCATGAATCCTATGCAAGTGCTCCGGTAACCCAAGTCTATACGCAATTGGCCCAATCCTCTTGATGATAGGAAATGGCCCCACATACCTCGGTTCCAGTTTCCCCTTCTTCCCATAACGCATAATCCCCTTCATAGGAGATACTCTGAGTAAAACCTGGTCCCCCACTTTGAATTCTCTGAAGAACCTCTTGGAATCAGCATAGCTCTTATGTCGGTCCTGGGCTACCCGAATGCAACTCCGTATCAATTCTATCCTTGCCGAAGTGTCCTGAATCACTTCCGGGCCAAGGAGTTTGTTACCCCCCACCTCTAACCAACATGCTGGGGAACGACAAGGTCTACTGTACAACGCCTCAAATGGAGCCATGCCAATGGTGAACTGGTAGGAGTTATTATAAGAAAACTCCACCAGTGGAAGGTACTGCTCCCATCCACCCCCAAAGTCTATGATGCACATATGCAACATGTCCTCCAACATCTGATTTGTACGCTCGGTCTGCCCATTGGTCTGCGGATGATAAGCCGTACTCAACCGCAATTCAGTGCCCATGGCCTCCTGGAAACTCTCCCAAAACCGTGAAACAAATATCTTGTCTCGGTCAGACACGATATTTAGAGTCACACCGTGAAGTCTCACTATTTCTGCAATAAAAATCTAGGCATATTGTCTCGTAGTGTAGTCTGTCCTTACGGGTAGAAAATGAGCAACTTTGGTCAAACGGTCCACAATTACCCAAATGGAGTCGTGACTCCTCTGTGATGTAGGTAACCCCATGATAAAGTCAATGGATATGCTCTCCCATATCCACGTCGGAACCTCTAATGGCTGTAGAAGTCCTGCTGGTCTCTGATGATCCACTTTTACCAACTGACAAGTGGCGCATTTAGAAACAAACACGGAAATATCTCTCTTTATCCCGCTCCACCAATACTGACGTCTCATGTCTTGGTACACTTTGTCCCCACCAGGGCGTACTACGAACCGTGCGACTTTGCCATAACCTCGTGTCGCAAGTCTTCCCCTTCGAAATGAACAGTCTCCCATTAAAGTGTAATCCCCCATCTGAGCTAACAGTATAGGACTCGGCTCCCTTTGTTCGTAATCGAACTATCTGCTCTTGACAGAACTAGTCATTTGCATGGGCCTTTACCACTGTCGTAACAATCTGCGGTGTAATAGTCATCACATACATGAACGATCGGGCCACTGCATCCTGGTGTCCCAACTCCTTCCACTTTGCTTTCCACACCTCGGCCACCTCATTTACTAGCCTATGGCTCAACCCGTCTGCTACCACGTTAGCCTTCCCCGGGTGATATTGGATTTCAAACTGATAATCCTTCACAAACTCAAGACACCCTCTTTGACGCATATTCAACTCCTTCTGCGTGAAGAGGTACTGTAGAGACTTGTGGTCCTTGAACAACCGAAACTTATCCCCTAGGAGGTAATGTCTCCAAATCCTAAGGGCAAATACAACTGCTGCTAACTCCAAGTCATGGGTGGGGTAATTCTTCTCGTGAGGCTTAAGCTTACGGAAAGCATAAGCTATGGCCTGACTCTCCTGCTGCAGCACACCTCCGAGCCCTTGTAAGGACGCATCGGTGTAAACTAAATACTCAACTCCCGGTCTAGGCAACGTTAACACAGGTGCTGAGGTCAACTTGTCCTTCAACTCATCGAATGCCAACTGACACGCATCGCTCCGGATGAATGGCACACCCTTGCGAGTCAGATGTGTCAAAGGACCCTCTATCTTTGAGAAACCATGAATAAACATCCTGTAGTATCCTGCTAGGCCCAAGAAACTACGGATCTCAGTCGGTGTCGTGGGTTGTCCCCACTCCCTCACCACAGATACCTTCCCCGAATCTACCGATATCCCCTCGTCTGAAATGATATGCCCCAAAAACTGAACCTCCTTCAGCCAAAACCCACACTTCTCATACTTTGCATACAACTCGTTCTGATGTAGCGTCTGCAAAACTTGCCTCAAATTCTCGACGTGCTCCTCTTCTGTCTGGGAGTAAACCAGAATGTCATCAATGAAGATAATGAAGAAATGGTCTAGGAACTCTCTGAACACCCTATTCATCAAGTCCATAAACACGGATGGAGCGTTGGTCAAGCCAAAAGGCATAACCCGAAACTCGTAGGAACCATATCTCGTTAAGAAAGCAGTCTTCGAGACGTCTTGTTCCCTGATACGCAACTGATGGTATCCTGATCGTAAATCAATCTTTGAGAAGAAATAATCTCCTCTCAGCTGGTCCAATAAGTCGTTGATTCGGGGCAACGGATACTTATTCCGTATCGTGACCTTATTCAACTCTCGGTAATCTACACACAACCTCAACTATCCATCCCTCTTCTTTAAGAACAACACAGGGGCACCCCACGGTGAATTACTCCTCCGGATAAACTCCTGACCGAACAACTGCTCAATTTGATCTCGTAGCTCTCTCATCTCTGCTGGAGCCATACGGTAAGGTGCGTAGGCAATAGGCCGAGTGCCCGGCGTCAAATCGATCACAAAATCTATCTCTCTACTCGGAGGTAATCCAGGTATATCCTAAAATACATCAGTGAACTCACTAACAACGGGTATCGAATCGAGTGGTATCGCCACTTCCTTAGAGGTCTCCTCCTCTTTATAATACAAATGAGTGGACGATCCTCCCTCAGGGCGAGGCATCGCCACTAAAAACATCTCCTGCCCGGGAATGGCAAAGATAATACTCCTACTAAAACAGTCAATCATGGCTCGGTACGCGACTAGCCAATCCATACCAACAATGGCATCATACTCAGTCGTCTCTAATACTAACATATCCGCAGGTAAAGTAAACCTTCCGATCTCTATACCCGCACCTCTACAAATAAGCGAAATCACGGAACCTCTACTCAACAGTGAATCTACACAAGTAATCGTGCTCTCGACGGTGTCTAACAACCCAATAGTTAATGAAAATCTCATGGCAATGAAACAATGTATGGCCCCCGTATCAAATAAAATACGCCCCATAGTCCCCTAAAAAGAGAACATACCCTCAATGGTCAGTGGATCCTGTGGGGATGTGGCATGCTGGAGCTGATACACTCTCCCATACTGAAGATATCCCTGCTGGACTGGGACCACTGGAATGTGTGGTAATGCTGCCATCTGTGGTGGTGCTAGGAGGGCGACGGGAAATATAGGCCTCCGTGGCTCGTGTCGGGCACCCTGCTGCTGCTGCTGTGGGGCCCTGCCCCTGTCAGGACAATCCTGGCGTTTGTGGCCAGTCTTGCCAAAAACAAAACACTTCCCCGAGAAGTTTCCCCCTCGCTGTCCCTACTATCCTCGGCCCTGGTGGACGTTACCATTCCTCCCCTGGCCATGCTGGCCCTGCTGAAACTGCTGATGCTGACCATTCTGACCCTGCTGGCCCTGATGGCCATTCTGACCCTGATGGCTTTTTCTGAAACCTCCTTGTCCACTTCTGAAACCCCCATATCTGAATCTCTTATGATCCCCCTGTTAGGAACCCTGGTCACCCTGCATGTGCTGTCCCTGAGAAGATTGTGCCCCGCTGGCACCATTTCCCCCGGTCCTGCCCTATTAGCTGGACTCCCATGATCTCTTGATCTCAGACATATGAAAGCGATGATTCTGGCAGTGAAGTAATGCAGCATTAACCACATCAGAAAAATGGCCAACGAGAGATTCCCCAACAAGTGTTGACAGATTCTCCAAGTCAATCCATACGTGAACTTCTGAATCTTCTTCTCCTCATTCTGTATCTCATCGGGAACAATGTTCAAGAGATTAGTGAATTCGGCCTCATACTTGGCCACAGTCTTTCCCTCCTGCTTGAGGTTCATCAATTTCCTCCTCATCTCCGTGTGAACAGCTGATGGAAAATATTTGCGGTCGAACCGCACCCAGAACTCCTGTATGGTGAGGGTGTCCCTTTCCTCTGCGGTGGTAATGTACTCCCACCACTGCAATGCAAATCCTACTAGCTTGAAAGAAGCCAGTATCTTCTTCTGAACATCTGTGCACTCGTACATCCTTAAGTGCCTCTAAATATCCTTCCTCCACTGACTGGATACCACAACATCGGAGCTACTTGCAAACTTCGGAGGGTGTGCTTTTTGAAAAGCATCACGGACGCGTTCCCAAGCAGACGAGAATGCATGATCCTGAACTGGCGTAACTACCGGTGCCTGGGGTGGTGCCTACTGTACAACGGCTAGGGCGGCATTTACCGCTTGGGCTACAATAGCTGCAACCTCTGCGGCATTCAGAGTGCCCTGAACTGGTGCAAGCTGTGGCTCTGGCTGTGCATCCCGAGGAACTCGCTGCGCACGTCGTGGAGGCATCTGAAATGAGAATAAAGTCTTATAAGTTCGCAGTTATTATCTCAAAATAGCTGAAGAGAGATACAAACAAAAAAGAATACAACAGTCCTAAAATATAGGGCTCTATATCAAAGAAAGCTCAGCGGAAATATAACAAGCCGTACAGATCCTAAGTACACTAGAACCTGATGCTCTGAAACCGCCTGTGACACCACGACTAATTAAATACCGGGTAGCTACTCCTTTATTAAATTAATACAAAATGCCAAGTTGGTTCAGTTTATAGCATCACTGTCGAAAACATTTTAATATTTACTAACCACCTAGTATTTAATAAGTGAGTTGTCCATTTTAAATTAAATCCGATTAACATGCAATAAATGAATTATGAAAAGTTAACATAACCAACACAATATAGTCACAATAGAATAACCAACCAATAATAATGAGTCTGGAGGAAAAAATCCTCACAGCAAACCCGAATTTCGACATAAATAAATACAAAGTCTGCACCACTAAAATTAATTACAACCCAAAGTCTGAAATAACTGAATAAGTAAAATGTCTCTAAAAGGAATGGGCGACATGCACAACAAATGATAAAAACTGATAATGGAGTCAAGACCAGAAATGGAGGCGTCTACTGTCAAGGTCTTGTAACTTCGACAGCAGCTACAACACGTCAACTGAATAGAACTCTTATGCATGGTGTCCTTGTGGCTGGGCACCTAAAAAGGTTTTTAAGAAAATAGATTTGAAAGTAAACGGGTCAGAGCCCGAATGTGAAAATAATTTTAAAAATATGCAAGTGCTTAATATCATTAAACAGTGAATATAAAGTACATGATAGTGTGTGCACTCACTTGAGTCCCTCACCTCTCAACTAACTGTGCACTCCTATCGTACCCGTACCCATTCTAGTTGCTCCCATATCTATCTAGTCCAATGCTAAATATAACATTTCTATATGATATCCAATTCAAATCCCAACATATCCTATTTAATAGAGTATTGTACCTTATTACACAGTTTCCCCACTTTAGCACTACAATATATTAGAAATCTTACATTTTCACTTTATAAACCGTTGTTATTATTTATACTCACAATTATTCACGACAATTCATTTCAATCAACAGTATATTATTCTCACCAAAAATATACAATACTAGCACCCCGAGACTAAGCTGCGGGGCACACATACTCTGCTATCAAATCCCGGTACATCACATACATGAGGACCACGTATTCCGAATCTCTCAGGAAACGTTTCATTAACAACAATCACAAACATTGGAGGCGAACATAGTTCACATCACATGGGTCACGTACATACCTACGCTCCCATGATCAGCAGACTTATTAACTTCTCAATAAGCCCTTCTTTGACCTATGTCCTCGAGGTACCAATTTAAATCCCCCCCGTAGGCACACAAAGATTAGATGGCCCTAAACGAACGCCAACCTCCAATGATAACAAGTACGGTAGGTATGTCATACACAGATAACTACATATACTAAGCATTCTCACCTCTTAGATATTATAATATTTTATTAGTGGTATACTTCTCGTTCTTATACCAACACTTAGTGTTATACAAATCACAAGTCCTCGATTTATATGTATTTACGTTATCAATTTTCCTCACTTCGTGATTAGTTACTCGCTTCCCAATCCACAAATGTCATCCAGTTCAAGACAATATTCTAAGTTTTACTCCTCGATGTACCCAATATCCCAACTATACCCACTAGTTAATAAGGAATGGTTATCTCACCATTTAAATAAGTCTACGGGATACTAGAATTCAATTCAGGCCAAAAATGCCATTCTGTCAACTCGTTCGAAGTCTTGTTCGAACGACGTCGTTTGAACGAGTTCATTCGAATGAAGGGCTTCGAATGAAATACCGACTCATTAAAAGTCATACTGTCATCTCGTTAGAAGTTCGTTCGAACGAGGTCGTTCGAACGACCTGGGCAGAACTTCTAACGAGATGACAATTTCAGCCCAAAAATTCCCAAATCCATTTTTCTCAATTCTTCTCTCCTCTAAATCACCCTAAGGCCGTCCAAATTATGTTTTAACGTATATACACCATTTCTAATCACCCTAGATCATTCCTTATCATACTTAAGGGGTCAAATCTTACAAATTATCATGGAATTAACATGAATCTTCAAATATTTCCCCAAACCCTATGAACATGAACTCCAAATTTTCTTATGCCTAATTACTCATCATAAATCCATTTTTAAATCATCATATATAACTATTCAAGTATTAAATCAGTCCAGTATCATACTACATGCAAATCCTAACCCAAATTCAAAGTTTCTCCAACAAATTTCATGGGTTTTCTTCCAAAAAGTTCAATATAAGATAATTCCTACACTAAGCATGGAAGACATATTCAATGCATTAAAAATATTAAATCACTTGCCTTAGATTATTCTTCGAAATTTGATGTTGGTGAATGAAGGTTGATTCTCTCCTTTCTCCACATATTTTCTCCCGAGGTTGAAGTTGGTGGTTGGAGGTTTCTTTTGTAACTTCTTCAAACTCTCCTATAACTCCCGTAGCCCTCTTACTCAACTAATGTAGATAATGGGCTTAGTGGGTTACTAAATAATATATAATTAACTCCTAAAATTCGTAGGTTTTAATCCCCAAAATTTCAAAATTACCAAAATACCCTTTTAAGTTGCCGGTATGGCCCAAAAATGCCCCGGGACCCAAACTAAACCCCCGGCTAGTGTTTTTTGATTATTTTGACCCTTTCAGACACGTTGGCGCACCCAAAATGAGCATTCAGTTGATAAAAATAAAATTTACTTTTTAGTTCAAATAATTACATTCCTGACGCGACTGACACGCGCATCCCAACTAAATTTCCCAAATTGTCGTATTTCAGTCTCGCGACAATTTTAATATTTTCAATATTAATATATTGCCATATATACACATCATAATCAAATACCAACTCAGATCTCATTAGTATTTATATCCGGATTAATTCTCAATTAATTCACATTTAATTTAATTAATCCCTTAAATAAATATCATAAAATTACGGGGTATTACAACTGATTCACTACCACCTGAGAATCCTCCTGTACCAACCTGAGTTTCTAAAGATCATCCCATTGAAACCATTGTTAGTAATCCTTTTGAACTAGTTCGAAGTAGATCCCAACTTCGTCATGTGGCACAATATTCTTATTTTGTTTATCTTGAGGAACCTAAAAATGTTAATGATGCCCTTAATGACTCATTTTGGATAAATTCTATGCAAGAAGAGCTAATCCAACTTATGAGTCACGATGTTTGGAATTTGGTTCTAAGACCTAAAGATTCGAAAGTTATTAGCACAAGATGGATTTAAAAAAAAAAACTGATGAAAATGGGGAGGTCATTAGAATTAAAGCTAGGTTGGTTGCCCAAGGTTACTCTCAGATTGAGGGAATTGCTTTTGACGAAACCTTTGCACCCATTACTCATCTAGAATTAGTTTGTCTCCTTCTTGAAATCTCGTGTCATATGCAGTTCAAATTATTCCAAATGGATGTTAAATCCGCTTTTTTAAACGGAATTTTATTTGAAGAAGTTTACGTATAACAACCCAAAGGATTTGTTGATCCTATACACCCTAACCACGTCTTTAATCTTAAGAAAGCTTTATCTCAAAAAATTTGGCTTAGAAAATGCTAAACCTTCTAGAACCCCCATGAGTACTTAAACTAAATTATCTAAGGATGATAATGGGAAAATTCTAGATCCCACTCTTTATAGAAGTATGATAGGGAGTTTGTTGTATCTTACGGCATATCGACCTGATATATCCTTTGCCGTGTGTATCTGTGCTAGATATCAAAGTAACCCTAAAGAGTCTCACCTATTAAGTGTAAAAAGGATTATTAAATATATTAAGGGTACTCTAAAATTTCGTATTTGGCACACAAGTGATACGACTAGTTCTATTGTTGGATACACCGCTGCCGATTGGGCTGGTTGTACTTATGATAGTAAGAGCACTTCTGGTGTTTATTACTACTTAGGCAATAATCTTGTAGGTTAGTCGTGTAAGAAACATATTTGTATTTCATTATCTAGTGCTGAATCTGAATATATAAAAGCTGGTAGCTATTGTGCTCAATTACTATGGATTAGACAAATGCTCAGGGATTATGGCCTCACAGAAAAATAATTAACCATGTTTTGTGATAATGAAAGTGCTATTAACATTTCCAATAATTCTGTTTTGCATCCACGAATTAAGCGTATTAAGATTATATATCATTTTATCCGTGACTTGTCGAATCCAAAGACCTCATTATTGAATATCTGAACACTAAAAAATAGCTCACAGATCACTTTACAAAACCATTAGATAACATTCATTTTGAGTATTTGCGTACATCTATTGGCATGATAACTCTCAATTAATCTCTATATTTTTGTGATTTATACCCCTTGTATATTTGAGAAAAATTGGGGGAGAAGATCTTGAGTATTGCTTAGCATTTTTACCATACAAGCTCTATAGACCCGTTGTACATCTTGTTTATACCTCGTAGGGTATTGGTTTGTATGTAGTTGAGTAATGTATCTTTTTCTATATTTTTGGTTCTAGGATGGGAAAAGGGTAGTTAGAATTTTTGTATAGGACACATAGAATTTCTTTTTATTTTTGACCCAAGAGTACAGAATACTCAAGGGAATTTCATCTCTAATACCCAAAGGGGAAGATTGAGAACACACTATATATTGACTCACTTGAGTTTGCATATATCTGAGTTCCAACTAGTTTGGATATATTGACAAAATAGGTTAGTATAGTTTGAGAACCCAATCTCCTCAAAGGTACAAGAAGAAATTCAGTCCAAGAGAACTTTCAAAGGGAAGTAAATTCTAACCCTAAAACCACAAATAGGACACTTGCATTGCATCCTACATTTTACCTATGTGCTTTAACAACTTATCAAAACTTGAATTCATTTTAAAATCAATTTAATTCCAAACAAATCATTCTATATAATTTTAAACAATTTTTAAATGATTTTTAAATTAATTAAAAATTGGTTTTAAAAGTGTTGTTGTTATAAATGGAATTTCAGAAACTTATTTTATACACTAGTTGTTTGCTTGGGTAGAATTCGAAAGCGCTAGAAACTTTGAGGTATGCTTTGTAATTATTTTCATACGCACGTCTCAGACTTCATCCTATGCGTACACGTGTTGGTTTCATAATGGTTGGATTTGTGTTTTCTGCTACTCACATAAGGGGTTTTCAATCTCAGCCCTTGGATCGTTTTAATCAATGTATTGCATGTAATCTTTTTCAATCCTTGTGCTCCCAGGCTTACCCAATCAGTGACCTTATATCCCACCGCCTGTGTAAAACTGTTGGATCTAAGTCAATCCTTTTAGACTTAATCTCAGCCGTAGGATTAATGCTGATGTTCTCGATCCTTCTACACCTAGTATAAAAAGGGATCCTTTCTCAGTGTTTCGGAATTTTTGTCACTTCGTTATTTCTGAGAGAAAAGAGAGAGTAGAGAGAAGAGAGAGAAAAGAGAGAAGATGGAGAAGAGAGGGAAAGGAAAGGGAGAGATTAGCAGAAGAACCCTAAGTTCTCTTCGTGGTGCAAACCCCCCTCCCAAAATCAAAACACCAAACCAAAATAGTTTCAAACACTAGAAAACCCAACTTGTGAGAGTTAAATCCTCCTAGGGTTTCTGTATTGTTAGTTGTGTCTTTTTCTTTTTGAAGACCTCTTAAAAAAAGTTGATTCTTTCAGAACTCATCTCTAAGGAAGATTTAAGTTTCATTGTTGAAATCGAGTCTTTCTAAAAGAGAACATCTCACCTATATTTTATGTTTCTCTTTTTAGATATGATTTTTTAGATCTAATCTGTTTCAACTAGTTTTTAAAATAAAAAATTTTAGTTTCAAAAATAATTTTCAGATCTAGTGAGTCGTGTTGTTTCAATTTTTTATTTCCTACTTTATGAAATACTGGTGTACAAAAATAATAGGAACACAAACGAACTCGTGCTACAGTTTTAAAGCGTTTAAATCTAATAAATAAGTTTAAGATCAAAACTTGTTGAACCAATCATTACATGTTAAGTCTGAATTTGATTTGTTAAAGTAGACTTCTAGTCTAGTTTGGATATGAAATTGGAGGTTTATAATTTCAAAAATATTTTCAAAGACCCTGAAATTGTATAAGACCTTTCACCGTCTTACGAGCATGGTATCCTTGAGATTTGTGGTTATATAAAAGATCAAGACGTCTTTGCTTGAGAAATCAAGATTCAGAAATAACTTTCATATTAGAACTGTTGTAGTTTTTAAGGAAAGTTTGTATAAATCTTGAGAGGGTAAGTTTCCTGTTTGCATGTAGTAACACATCACAAACACTATCTGACACAAACACTTAGACATTGTGGTTCTGTTTGAGAATCTTGTATTTGAAAGAGTTGCTGGAATCTTAATTCAAAGAGAAGGAGATCAAGGAAAAGATAAAGAAGCAACAAGAAAGGATCAAGTTCCAAGTCAGAATACTTTTCAAGTGGAGAATCTTATGTAGGTACGCTCTGAACTTAGGATACGATCTTTGTCATTTGCTTAAGTGTTGTAACTTGATTTTTATTTTAGTGAATTTTTGTTTTGTGCCGTAGAGGGCATCGTAGATGTTTCCCTTGTTTAAGGGTTTTACCATATTAAAAATTCATCTGTCTATTTCTGTGAATGTTCTTTATTGTTATTGTGATTGCGACTACATGGTAACGATAGTAGATTTTTATTAAAAATTAAACCGAAGGTAATCAACTCTCGAATTTAATCCATACATTCAGAAAAAGATTTTACAACACATCTTGTGTTTTTCGAAAAGAGTTTTGCCCAAAAAGTTTGTTCGGAGTTTACTCAACATTTGTTATTAATATAGTAAACAAAATTTTTTTAGTATTAAGGTTGTTTTTCAATTTTATCAAACCCCGTTCTTGATACAAACCACAAACTCTGACGATCACCCACCTCATCAAAGGTTTCGCAGAAAGATGTAAGATCCACTAACTAGAACTCAAGGCCAAAAATTTTCCATTTATCCAATCAAAAATCCAAACTATCACGACGTGGTAGAAGTAAAATATCTTTTCATAACATCTCAGCACACATATATTATTTGACTTTAGCTCAACACATTCTTTCATTAGTTATGCCTTCATGACTCGATTGCAATTATTTGATAATCCCTTTGCATATCTGTTATCCATAGGAATGATGACTAGGGAAGTCATTTTCATTAATAGAGATTGAAAACAAGACAATTTATAGCTGGGAATAGGAATTTTGAAAGTAGATTTAATGGTCTTAGACTGAAAGGAATTGAGTTGATCATAAGGATGGACATTTTATCACCCAACGTTTCTCAAATTAACTACCACAAAAAGATTGTAACATTCAAAAGACCTCATCGTACCCTATTTCACTTCCATGGGAATAGTCACTTCAAACCAATATTTTCTCAACTTCATGAAAAACGATCTATATTTCATCGTACTATCTTAGATAGGTATGATGTTCAATCTATGGAAGAATTGCCTAAACTACCCCCACAATGACAACTTGAATTTGTTAACAAATTGTTACCTGACACCTTCCCCTTTTTGACACCTCCTTATCGTATGGCCCTGTTAGAATTACGGGAACTTAGAAACCAACATGATGATTATCAAAAAGAGTTTTATACGGCTTACTACATCTCCTTCGGGAGCATCAGTTTTTTTTTGTGTAAAAGAAGTATGGATCATTTAGATTATGCATCAACTATCATAACTAAATCAAGTGACCAATTAAGAATAAATATCCTTTTCCTAGGATAGGAGACTCGTTTGATCAATTGCAAGGGTAAAAAATATTTTAAAAATTAACTTACGATTGAAATATCACCAACTTCGCATGAAAGAATAACATATACCTAAAATTTCCTTTCAAAATTGATATGTCCATTTTGAATTCATGGTTATATCATTTTGATTAACCAATGCCCCTAAAAGTTTGATGTACCTAATGCATAGTATTTCAACCTTTCTTGGATCAATTCATATTCATCTTCATAGAAGATATCTTAATATACTCTGAAACTATAAAGGACCACAAAGAGCATTTGCATGTAATACTAGAAACCTTATGACAACACCAACTTAATGAGAAGAAAAACAAATGTGATTTTATTATAAAAGAGGTGAAGTTTCTCGTGCATATGATCAACTAAACAGGGATACAATTAGACTAAAAAAACCACGATAGTACTCAAATGGAAGCAACCTATGAACGTTACGAAAATATGAAACTTTTTATGACACATAGGTTACTATCGATTCTTCGTGGAAGTATTTTTGAAACTTTTCATAACTTTGATAAAGCTAGATTAAAAAGATGTTCAATTTGTGTGGACACTTGAATGTGAACAAGCCTTCCTTATGATAAAGGAAAATTTAACCGCTACCCCAGTCCTCACTATTCCATCTAGTAATGTTATTTATGACAGATATACGAATGCCTAGTTACAAGGATTAGGATGTGTGTTAATGCAACAAGGAAGGATGATCGAGTATGGATCATGACAATTAAAGATTCATGAACGTAATTACCCAGTACATGATTTAGAGTTGGCAACTATTGTCTTCGCTCTAAATATTTGGAGATGTTATTTGTATGGAGAATAATTTTAGGTATTCTCTTACCACAAATTTTTCAAATATAGTTTTACTGAAAAATATATAAATCTTTGAAAAAGAAGATGTATTGAATTTCATAGAATTACATATTCAACTTATTATACATCCCCGAGAAAGGTAACTTAGTTGTCAATGCTTTAAGTCAAAAATCAAAAGGAAAGCTTAGTACTATGCTTTTGTTTTTAACTACTATTGGAGAATACAACTTATAGAGAGAATCTTCAGAAAAACAAATCATACTGAGAAATATCATTACTCACCTAACCTTCTGCAAAATAATTTTTAAACATCAAGAAGGGGATGAATTTTTGAAAGCCAAAAGTAAAAATTAGAAGATAAAAAAGCAAAGGGAGATTGGTCATACAGCCCCGAGAGAGGGTTAAGATTTAAGATTGCGTGTTCCCTTAGATCCTTCCTCAGGAAAAAAATCTTAGAGGAAGACCATCTTTCTATATTTATGATTCATCCAGGGTGCATCAAAATGTATCAAAATCTCAAGCAACAATATTAGTGGTAAGGTATGCAAAAGTATATCACCAATTTTGTGGCAAAATTCTTAACTTGTTGGTAAAATTAAACACTCCTATCCTGAAGGACTATTACAACCATTCACTATTCCATAATGAAAATGGGATCACATTACAATTGATTTTATCAATGAATTACCCCGAACATCTCAAGGTTATAATATCTTTTAATTTTCTACCAACAAGAGCTATCGATTCTTTTAAAAAACTCAGTGAGCTTTACATCTGAAAAATTATTAGACTTCATAGAATGCCCTTACCTATTGTATCTAATATAGAACCCCAATTCATAGGAAGGTGTTTACAAGAATTACAAAAATCCTTGGGAACTAAGGTTTATCTAAGAACTTCCTCCCATCCCTAAATTGATGTAACACCCTGTAAATTCAAGGACCTTTAATTAAATAAAAAAAAATTGGAGAAAAATAATTTATTTTATTTAGAGAATTAAATTCATGATTTGAGAAATTTCAAAATTTAGAAATCTATTAATTTGGAGAATTGAGGACTATTTATTTTGGATTATTTTATGTCGTATTTTGAGGTCTTAAATTTGAAAGATGTTATATATTAATTCAGATGTCGATTTGGAGTGCACGGTTGAATCTGGACGGGTCAAAATAGGTGGAAATGAGTGTCCATATGTATATATTGGGTATCAGGACTTAATTAGACATAATTGAGCTCCAAATAAAGAGTATGGGGCCTTTTTAGGAGGCCCATAGACCCAAAAACGGGAATTGAGTTTTTAACCCTAGGTGTGGAAAGTTGAGACAACTTAAAGTCATTTTAGAAGACTAAGATTAGGATGAGAATAAGAGGAGAGCTAATAGAAGACAAGTTGGGGATTTTGGGAGATAGCTTCAAGAACAAGAGGAGATCCTTGCATTCAATCCAACATTCTCGTCCAAAGGTTTTGATCTACAAATTCGGCCATGTGGTTTAATTTGCAATTGTTAATTTTCATTTACCTATTAATATTAAAGTAGGTGAAATCAATTAATATGTTAGGGTTTATATTTCATTAGAAATTGGGGATTTTCATTATTGGGAGTAATAAATCTATAAGAGATGACAAGATTTGGTTGATTTGATGCTCTAATTGATGTAATTGTTAGGGTTAGATTGAATATGATAAAATATTGTATTGATGATGAATCTTGGAAAGTTTTGATGAAGAAATTTGTACAGAATTGAGGTATTTCATGTTCTATTTGTGGTTCTATCCTCGTTTCCCTATAGAAAATCGCATTTTCTAACGTTTATTCTCTTAATACGTTTTCTCCAAAAACGGCTCCAAAATGTCCCAAAATGACCTTTTAAAAATTTGGTCAGATTCATGGGGCAAATTTTAAGAAATATTATTTATTTTTTATTCTGTTGGAGATAGCCTAGATTGATAGGTGTGACTAATTACCCTTGAATTTATTAGAGGATTAATTAAATTGGAGAGATTAAGGTTTATGATTGAGCGATTGAAACAATGTTAATTAAGTGGGGGAAACTTAATTGGATGAAATTGAACATTGAATTGGGAATATTAAAAAGGATTATGATTGAGTGATTGAAACATTTGGAATTAAGTGAGGGAAACTTAATTGTATGAAATTGAACATTGAATTGAGAATATTGAATTTCGGGTCGATAGAGAGATTCCGGGCATAATTAGTAGGGTGGCACAAAAATATTGATAACTTAATGAGTGTATAATTAATTGGAATAAAGTCGGACTATAGACTTATATGTTTTAGGCTTGTCTATGGGCATAGTACACCTGTAGCTTAGATTTATATATATATACGGTGATGTGTATAATATATATGATTTATAAATATTTGTGTGAGTAATATTTATAGTAAAGCATACCCATTCTAGTGCTATCAAGGGAGGATTCGCGATGTGGGTGAATCCCCTGGCTAGAGAATGCAGAGTGAGTATATTTCCTAGGTCATAGTGTTCGGGTTTAGGAATGAGACGCTTTGGGTATGATTCGTTCTCATTACTGTGGGAAACTATGACCGCCTCCACAACGTTTGTTTATTTCCTCAAACGGGGAGCTAACCGTATTAGGGTTTCGGGTGGATGAGAATACCCGTTTATGATAGCATCTAGAGACCACCCGATGAGTGCCTACTCAGGGGATAATATATATCTACTACATGTATATGTGAATGTTGTAGGATTTGTTCATATATAAGGTATAATTATGTACGGGATAATACAGGATGAGAATTGTATAATTTGTATAACTTGTGAAACTATTATATAGTATTGAATGTGAATTGATTTAATAAATTGGTGTGAATAATAACTTTTAACTCATATATGTAATGTGAATCGTATAAGTGGTATAACTCATGAGAATGTTATATGTCATTAAGTGCGAAATGACTTAAATAAGTTAACGAGACTAATAACATATAAAGAATACTACACCGATTAGGGTTAGATTAGAGGGAAATCGTGGAATTTATGTGACAAGACTAGTTAAGGGGTGGTTAGCTAGGTGGGTCACGTATAGAACGTCAGGCGTACACATCAGTGGAGGGGTGAGGTGTCCTCAAGAGAATGTACGGTACTAACTTAAATATGGAGAGCATACCTACATTTTAATTTACTGCATTTAAATTCACTTGCTAAATATTTTCAAAATATTTTGGGTTCTAACCCTAGCTATAAAATATTTTCAAAATCTTTTAGGTGTCCATCCATAGGGACGCCATAATTGTTTTATTTTAGATTTATGTAGTTCCGACACATGTGGATGTTGCAGGACATTGACTTAGCCGCTTCAGCTGTTTCATTTCTAAAGTAGGATGCAGTTAGTGTTCCATTTGGGTATGTCGCCCTAGTTGCTCCACTTTATTTCAGTTAAATGATGTATTCAGTTATTACTCTTGTGATTCATTTTGTTATTTGATTTTTAGCCGATGGTTGTCTCGACAAGGATTATATTTATTCATGTCTAGTATTATTCGATTCAGTGATTGTATGATGGTTTATTATATATTCTTTTGCATGTTATTATTAGGATGTTAAATAAAAGATAAAATTTGGCACCATGTCTTTTATATACTAGGTGGCTAGTAAGTTCTAAAAAAATTTTGACTGCTAAGAATGAACCAGATGAGATTCCTGTTTAATTTGGTTTAGGACTGATCACCCGGTATTTTATTAGGTCGGGTGTCACAACCGAGGGACAATTATAAAGCACAATTCAAACCCTCGAGGATATGTTACGATCTTGCATTTTGGAATTTTTTGGTACATGGTAGGATCGTCTTGCCTTGATCGAATTCTCTTATAATAATAGCTATCAAACCAACATTAAAGAAAATCCTTATAAAGCCTTATACGGTAGGCCCTATCATTCACCGTTATGTAGAATGAATTCGAAAATAAGAATATCTTTGGACCTAAAATTATAGTTGAAACCACATAAAAGATAGGAATAATTCGAGAAAGATTACATTTAGCCCAAAGTCAACAAAAGATTATACAAATAATGAAAAGGAAACCTTTGGAATTTCAGATAGACAATCAGGTATTCTTTAAAGCTTCCCCACAAAAGGTATTATTCAATTAGGTAGAAAACGAAAGTTAGCACCTAGTTATATTGGAGATTTTCAAATCATTGAACGTATATGACTAGTAGCATGTCAATTAGAACTACCTCCAAATTATTCAATATATATGACGCTTTCCATGTTTCTCAATAATAGAAATACATACCCGATATCAATGACTCTATTACCTGGGAAACTATATCAGTGAAACTCAATCATGTAACAATTATAATGATTTTTAGTGTGAGGTCAAATGGTACTCATAAAAGACCAGGCTTGGCAGGACCTCAGAGAGATTTCATGCTCTATCTAACGACCTCGCCGTGGGAACTTTAAAAGGACATGGTTTGGATGATTGAGAAGTGAGGTACCATTGGGGCTTGTCCTGATGAACTTAGATACACCTAGAAAAACACAAAAAAATCTGATCGTGGAACCTCGGGTGGAGCAGCCTTGAGTTCCATCGGGCGTTGGGTTGAAAACCAAACAACCCTCTACTTAACATCACACCTACTTTATGTGATGTCACTAACAAGCTAGGCAATGTCAAATCTTCACTTGAATAAACCACTCTGGTATTTGGGGCTGTCAAATGGTTGGTGAGCCACCTCTATGATGACAGCCCCCTGACACACAACGGTTAGGCAAAAGGCATGTCTTGGCATATAATGTTTTTGATGTGGAGCTAACTAGTGCATCATGCATTTAATGTTTCTAACATAAAGTATGAGGGATTTATTTTCACAGTTATTAATGACTGAGTTATCTTGGGAGTGGTGTGGGGGCTATTTAAGGGCCCCAACCACCTATGGGGAAAGGAGGTTCTTCTTTAGAGTTCAGAAGTTATTGCTGGAAAGAAAAATATACATTAAAAAGAGAGATTTATTCACACTAGAGTTCACTTACCCACCATTGCCATTTATTAAGAAGCTTTTAATACTTGACAGAGATCTTTGAGGGTGGTTGGGGTGGTTGTCTATCTACCAAGGTGTATCTAGGATGCTTACTTCTCTCTCCCTCTAAGTGAGTCACTTCTGAGTCCGTTATTATCTTTTGAGTTGTACACGAGCAATTTGTGAATTCAAACTGAGTTTATCTTCACTAAGTTATGATTGTGTGTCTTGTAGTTAATCAATAGTGCTGATTAGTTAACTTAACATTACTGTACTCAAAAGGGGTTACGCCTCCATCTAATCTAAACTACCCTCTTACATAATTTAAATAAATTACAACACACGTGTAGTTTAAAAATACCCTAATTAATTAAATTATAATTACTTAGAAATAAGGTGTGTTACAGGTTTCTCCTAGGGTACGTCTTGTGGTATACTTCCATTAGTGGTTGACTATAGTAATCACTTTCTGAACATGTGATTTTAAGTTAAAACATGGTTTTAAAATCCAAGGCGATATTCTCTTTTATTTGGGGGTGGGAAATATATCGAAAGTGTACCTATTTTGAAAATTTTGTGAGAAACATGTCATTTTAATCTTTTTAATAAATTCTTATCTCATTTTTTACGTAATTTGTCTATCATCCATTTTTGAGAGCTTAAGAATTCTCTTATTAGAACTTGGAGTCATAATTTAATCTTATAAGCTTAAGTAATACCTCCTAAAGCATTTTGCACAATCAATTCCTAGACTCAACAGTTTTTGTGCAATTATCACATCATGATAATAAAAAGTTAAAGCATTTAAAAAAATTCTCAAGAAAATCTTAAAGATCACTAGTGGAGACTTAAACCCATGAGTTTTTGAGTTTTTAATCTTTTTAAGGGTTTTATATAATATCCGAGTCACAAGGTGACTCAAATTTCTTGGGTACTACACTAAATTCGCTTAAGAGTCTGATTAATCTTCATTTTTGGCATAACCATGAAGAATTGTATAACTTTGGAGCTACAAATAACTCGTGCCTTTTAATTTATCATGAGCACCAAACTTTTTCACATATATCTTTCCATTTTACATAGTAAATCATCATTCACTTTCTTATATCTAGAAATTGCCCCCACACCATCAATATATAATTTTGCCACTATCACCTTTGGTTTTGAGAAAAATGTTGGTTGAAATTATAAATGTAAAAATATCTTCACTAGGAAAAATGCATCGCAAGAAAAAGGAAAAATATATACAAAAATAATATACACACACACACACACACACACACACACAACACACACACACACACACATAAAAGAAAAAAAATGCGATCAAAATTTTGTGACATGAAGACACAAACTATTTAAGTTGTTCACTCTTGTCAAAACTCCCAAAACATTGTATCATTTATCTTACCCATATCAATTCCCCTCATCATATACATAAACCCCATTGTTTCCATTCGTGAGATATTCGGGCAAGTGAAAAGTTAAAGTGGTGAATAACTCGACATTCTTAATATAGGGGTTTTGATTCTTTCATGGGACTAGTTTTCTTTCATGTATCCATTCTTTCTTATATGTGTGAGACGTTTGACGTGGTTTTACATTTACTCATCTCCTAAAAAATAAGAGATATAAACTTAACCCAATCTTGATGAGTTCATTTAAGAAAGATATATCCGTGAGATTTGAGTTGAAGCATCAATTTTACAAGGCAATCTTAGAATTATTATTATGATACTTGAAATTATTTTGTGTGATTCACATCACAAACGTTGAGTTCTAGGAAGGATTTTTCTTATGTATTAAGTAAGTTTAACATTTTATATATTTCATAGTTCTATGCTTGTATTTTTCGTATCATGTATGATAGATCGTGTGATTTTTCTATTTGTAAATAAAATATGAACCGCCCCATTTAATAAATAATTTTTTAATGAATCTTTTAAATTTTGGGTTATATTTACTGTAAACACTCATGAGACAACACTCGTGCTGTAGGAAAACCTATAGGGTTAACGGTTTGTTACACATGCTTAGTGCAATCGCATGCAAAAGTGGAACAGTTTTGGTTACTTACTTTCTTTTTTCTCTATTTTTGCTCGAGGACTATCACTATTCTATTTGGAGGTGGTGTGATATGCATCCAAACGTGATATTTTAATCTCCCAAATAGACACATTTTAATTTTTTTGTTCGTGTTAATATTGTCCCTTTGTTTGTTCTTGTTTATCTTGTAGGTCAATATCCAGTTATGGTTTCAAAATACGTAATTCATGGAAATTGCGACAAAAAAAACAGTCAAAGGTACTTAAGTCAGATTTTATGTGACTCGAGTCAACTAAATACAAGTTAAATTTCATTTCAAACCATGTCCCTAACCTCACGTGTGTGTATGTGCGTGTATATATATATATATATATATATACACACACACACACACACACAGACACATGCGTGTGTGTGTTTATATGTGTAGTATTTTTAATACGTGTTAAATTTCGTGTTACTTCTATATTTGTTTTGTCATTTTATTATTATTTTTAGTATATGTGTTTTGTAATTTTATTCGTGTTTAGAATATAATATATAAGTACGTGTATGTCATTTTATATATAGTTGTACATATGTGTCTATGTTTGTTATTATTATAGGTGTGTGTCATTTTGGTATGCTGGTTTGTATATTACTATATTTTTTTTGCTATACTTTTGTGAGTGGAATAGTGATTTGAATGATTAAAAAATATCCCAAATCATCACCAAAATAAGTTGAGATGACATCAAAATGTTGTACTTTTTACTATAACAATGACATAGTGCATAACTTTAAGGTTATGCCGACTCATTTGATGGTTGACTTGGGGGTTGTAGTTGGAACTTGTAACAATAATCTTATGTGTATTATTTTGTGCGTATCCAGTTATGATTTCTGTATAATATCATATTTATTTATGTATATATTTTTGTATTTATACTTACATATGAGTACACACACATAAATATGATATTACACATTTTTGTATATGTGTGTGTGTGTATGTGTGCACGCGCGCACACACTTGAGTGGAGTGATCAAGAAGCCCCATATTTTTTTGGGTTGTCCAAGACACACAATGTACACATATGTATATATAAAGATGAAGAAAATAAAGGAGAGTCTTGGACAATCTAGTGTTGATTGTAGTTTGGTAGTGTCATTTTAGGAGTAGTGTAGTGTTAATATTTTAAGTTAGTTGTTTTATATTTTTGTAGTGAGTTGAGTGAGGAAAAGTATTCTGTGAGAGATAAATTATGATTTTAGTGATTAAATTTTAGAATATTATTAGTGTAACTCATATTTGCGAGGTGTATTTTTATGACGATTTGAAAGTATATGCACAGAGACTTGGTGTATTTTATTTACTTTTAAATCTATAGAAGACTTTATATGAAATTATTTTCACACTTTTTGCATGATTTTACCCATATAGAAGGCTAATGTACCATTTAATGGGAGAGACAGAACCCCTCGAGTGGTGGTACTTCCAATTCAAATGGCCACAGACGTTCCAAGGGTGGCCCAAGCTTCGACGAGCGCCGGGTTGGGACCAACTCAAGTGGCACTCCTTATGAATAAATTTTATGAGTTTTTACAAACTCCTATAGCTACAACGGTGTTGGGAGGATTCAAGGACAACTCCTTCGTGACACCGGGGGATGCCCCAACGGCCTCACCAAGCATAATTTTGATAGGAACGACCTTAGGAAGTATACTCCCTATTGTGAATCCAACTGTGGAAACTCCGGGAGTACCATACGTTCCAACTTTGATGATTGCTCCAGGTGAAATGCGCGCCCCGCCTATAGTCTCTACTGTAGTTCCTTCCATGGTATCATCTATAGAAGAGATGAGAAAAGTGTTGCAAAAGGAGAAACTGAAGTTCATGAAAGCTTCCTCGCAATCTGCTGGCAAGGTAGCTTCGTTTTATGACGACTTTCAGATGCCTTACCCCCAGGAGTATAATGATGAGCCTTACTCAAAGGATTATATTCCCACTGTCTTTGAAAAGTACACAAGAAAGGGTGGGAACCCGAAGGATCATATTAAACGCTTCGTTGAACATTTGGGGGCGCACTGTAACAATAAAAAACTCAGGTTAAGGGAGTTTTCCAAATCCTTAACCGATAAAGAGTATACCTGGTATTCTCACCTAGATCCTAAGAGTGGTTCCACGTGGGAGGAGATGCACGTTTTGTTCGTCGATAAGTTCTTTCTGGTAGAAGATGAGTTCACCTTGACCCAACTGGGGAGAGAGAAGCAACGACCAGGGGAAGATGTGGTGGCATACATCCGAAGGTTCACTGAAAGGTCCCTCGATGTAAGAGATGAAGCCAAAGAGTTTAAACTACTGTAAATCTGTGTGGAAGGACTCCTTCCCAAGTACATCTGCCATCTTATTAACGAGACGCGCGAGGGGACTTTTGCGGCATTTTAAAAAGCAACAAGAAATATCTCTTGGTGGTACAACCAAACCCAATGGTGGTTCTCATGATGTTTAGGTAGCCGATACAACCTGTGGGAGGGAGGTCTCAGTCCCCACGGGCGGGATATACCGAAGGGGCAGATGGGGGCAAACTAATGAATAGGGACAACAAGAGAAAGTTTTGGAGAGATAGGGAAGATCCACCACCGATGGCTTGTACAGTAGAGGAGGCTGTCAGCTGTTGAAATGCCATGGTTCAAGGAGGAATGGTGTATGAACCAAAGGGTATCCCGACCGTGGAACCAGAAGCAACAACTAGAGCGGATCCCAAATATTGCCAGATCCATCATCCAACGAAAAAATATTTCACGCTAAGAAGAATCATCGATAAACATGTAAAGGTAGGAATATTAAAAATCCCATCATAAAATGTTAACAAAAACCCACTCCTAGAACATGGGGCCAATCTGGTGGTGGCCTACGATGATGAGGCAAAAAAAGAGAAGAAAGGGAGCTAACAATGGTGCAGGAGGAGTTTGAAGAGTCTTTTAAAGATTGCACTAGGGGAATGGCTAACGTAGTGTTAGCTTATGATGAACCAAGTGCTAAAAATGTGGAGGACATATACAACATTGAAGGTGAGGAAGTAGACCAAACTATGGAATATTGTGCAGTTTGGAAGTCTCCAAAGTTGGCTTGGTTCTTTGACGAGGTGGGGGTGGCAAAGGAAAGTAGTTTGGAAATAACTCATGCAATCCTTGATATTGTGAGGAATAATGCAGTCCCTTCGTAGAGATGGAAGTCACCCATTGTCAGGTTAGTGAAGAAGTTTCTGTCAGAACTAACTTTCAATAATGCAGATAGGGCCGGGAGATTCCCTCATAATATGCCATTATATGTGATTGCCAGCATCAACAGAGTTAGCTTTACAAGGGCTCTTATGGATGGGGGAGCCTCCATCAACATCATGCCAATAAATTCTTTCCACACAGCTAATATTCTAGGGGAAAGGTTAGTCTCCATGCCTTTGGTGATCTCAGGTTATGACAACTAGTCTTCCAACTCCATTAGTTATGTGAATGTACGTTGGGATTATGATAGGAAATTTGAGTTCCTACATCAAATTCCATGTGATAGAGAGTGAAACTTCCTACCATCTGTTGATAGGAAGAGTTTAAATGCACAACCAAGGGCTAGTTCCTTCGACGTATCACTAATGCACCAAGGTGAATATCAAAGGGATGGAGATCACCATTAGAGCTACGAAGAGGCCCTTAGCTGTGAAAGAAGCTCACCTAATAGATGCATCATTCTACACGGAATTAGAACAAGACATCAGAGTTATAACAAGAAAAATGGAGGGAGAATGAGTGTCCTCAACCAGAGAAAGGATGGGTCCTGTGAATGGGTATAATAACGAAATTTCAAGCAACAAATGAGTGAAAAAGCCCACCAGGTGGTCCCTCATCCCCAAAACATCTCGAAGTAGCTCATAGACAGGATGAGGCCCATAATGGATCCAATGGAGCATGAGGTCCAAAGACAAAGTGTCCTAAGTCAATATTCATGGGAAAGAGTGGTTGGGGCTTCTAGAGAGAAGAAGAGGAAAGCAGTTTCCACTGCCAGCAGACAGTGCAAGAAGGTTGTTACCAAAGAAGTGAAGGTGGTATATCGGTTATAATGGTGTGAGTGGGCGACCGAAGAAGATATGGTAGAAACTAATGAGGAGGCTGACTCAATATATGAGTGTTTTCTGGTGGATCATCGGGGGAAATGCAGGGTGATAGATAACTCCAACATACAGTAGTTTGTGGAGGATATCATCGAAGAACCAGACTACATGGCAGATCGACTGAAGCCACAGATAATAGAGTTGGAGCAGTTGAACCTGGCGAAAGAAGAGGATGATCCAAGGCCTATTTTCATTGCGAAGGATCTTCGTAAGGAGAAATGAGAGGCCTTAGTTAAGTTGATTTGGGAGTTTATGGACATTTCTATGTGGAAGTACACGAAAATAGAAGGGATGGATGAGGAAGTGAGCTGCCATAAGTTAAATGTGATGCCTTCGGCCATTTTGATAAAGCAAGCAATGAGAACTTACAAGCCTGAACTGGATTTGAGGATCAAGGAAGAGGTCCAATGCCTGTTGGCAGCAGGGTTCATCAAACCAATACAGCACCCACTCTGGCTATCTAGTATTGTCCTAGTGGGAAAGAAAGACAAAAAACAAATAAGGATATGTGTGGATTTCAGAGACTTGAATAGGGCTTTCCCCAAGGATGAGTTCCCTTTACCCTCTATCGATAGCTTGATAGATGCAAGGGCTAGTCATGAGATGTATAACTTCATGGATGGGTATAAAGGGTACAACCAGATCAAGATGGACCCCACAAACGTAGAAAAGACGACGTTTAGAACCCCGTTGGGCAACTTCATATAAAAAGTGATGCCGTTTGGACTCAAGAGCGCTGGGGCTACTTATCAAAGAACATTAATGGACATTTTCCATGACTTCTTTCACAAATTTATGGAATTTTATGTGGATGATTTGGTCATCAAATCGAGGAAGGAGGAGTCCCGTCTAATCAATTTAAGAAAGGTGTTTACCCGATGCAGGAAGTATAAGATGAAGATGAATCCACTGAAATGCGTTTTAAGGATAGCTAGTGGAAAGTGTCTAGGTTTCGTGGTTGATCGATAATGGGTGAAGATGGACCAGGACAAATAATGAGCGATCTTGGAGATGCCAAGAATAGCGAAGAAGATAAGGAGTTTCCTCGTCAAAGTTTCCTACTTGAGGAGATTTGTGCATGTATTGGCCAAAATAACGCACCCGTTAATGCAACTTTTACGAAAGAACACAAAATTCAAGTGGAAGGAGGTTCACCAGGAGTCTCTTACTGGGCTGAAGAAGCTGCTCATTGCACCATAAAATATGGTTCCCCCAAGGACAGGAATACTGTTATAGCTATACCTCACATCCACCATGAGGTCCGTTGGTGCTCTGTTAGCAGAGTAGATTAACGGGTAGCAATGCCCAGTCTACTACCTCAATAGAATCATACATGGGCCATTAGTCAAGTATAGTATCTTGGAAAGGCATTATTTAGCCTTGGTCTTTGTAGCACAAAAACTTAGACATTATATGCTGTCATTTACAATTTATATTTTAATAAGATGTGATCCAATTAAGTTTTTACTGGCAAAAACTATACTCATTGGTAGGGCAGTTAGGTGGTTCCTCGTCCTCTCGGAATATGACTTGAAGTACGTGGTCCCTCGCGCGATCAAGAGCAAGGCATACGTAGATCTCTTGGAAATCTTCCATTCGCATACGTTTGAGCCACCTAGAGAAAGCATTCTAGGAGATCATTTGCAGGCCAATCACTTAGATGTAAGTGACGAGGAATGGATGATACAGTTCGATGGATCTTCAGCAGAAAAGAAAGGAGGAGTAAGGGTTATTTTTTCAAGAGAAATGGAGGAGATTTGTCTTTCCTACAAGTCAGATTTCCCTTGTTCCAATAATAAAGCAGAGTATGAAGCATTGGTACTGGGGTTACTAAAGGCCCTTCGAAGGGGAATTCATTCAGTTTGCATTAAGGGTGACTCGAACTTAGTGATTCAATAAGTGAATGGAGAATATGCGTTGAAACAACTTAGTCTGGCACCTTACAGAACAATCATTCAGAGGCTTCTTAACCAGTTCCATCAGACCAAGATCAAGAGACATACTCGAATGATGAACCGCCATCCAGACGCCCATGCCACCATCACTTAGAAGATGATCATGAGGGATGATACAACTACAGTTATGATTCAATGAAGAACAGGTTCCTCGGTGGTACAGTCAACTCTGCCGATAGAAGAGAACTTTGATTAAAGGGGAGAGATTAGAAAAAAATTGGAGTCCAAGAAAGGAGCAATGGAACTGAGAGAGTTAGACCAATACTTTACAAATTAGGGAAACCTTTACTTCATAAATACAAGAGGATGGCTGTCAAGATGCACTGGCCCAGAAGAAACAGAGCGTAAATTAAAGAAAACACATGAAGAGATTGCAAAACAACTGAGATACCTCTTTATAGAAAAATTTAAAGAGAGGGATACTTCTGGCCTAGAATGAAGCAGGATGCAGCGGAGCTATAACGAAAGTGCAATAAGTGCCAATTATTCTTCATGCAGTTGAATGACATTTTGTTAAAGCTCAATCAGACTAGAGGCAGCCCTATATTGACTTCATTAAATATGGGATTATCCCAATAGAGAAAATTAATGTGATGGGACTCAAGCGAAGGACCCCGAGGTTCTACGTTCAAGAGGGGCAGCTTTATCGAAGGGCTACTTCAATAGTCCATTGCGTTGCATCATAAAGGAAGAAGAAACCAAAGTCCTTTAACAAGCTCATGATCCAGCTCACATAGGAGGGGCCAAGTTGTATGACTAGCTGATAGCATTGGGTTATTATTGGCCAATGATGGAGAACGACTCCGCTAAGTTTGTGCAAAAATATGAGGTTTTCTAACTACATGGAAATATGAACCATGCCCCATCGGTGGATATACACTCCCTAGCAACGCCTTATCATTTTCACACCTGGGCATTTAACCTGGTGGGGGTAATACATCCTTCTTCGAGGGGGAAGATCTGTATACTAATGGCAACAAAGTGCCTTATAAAATGGGCTGAAGCGATACCACTAAGAAGGGCAACAACATGGGTGGTGAGTAACTTTATCAATAAATACATCATTTTCCATTTTGGGATTTCAAAGGTTATTCTCTCCGGTAACGGAACCCCCTTTGTCAATTTAGAGGTAATAATGCTCACAGACAAGTACTCCATTGTTCATCATACTTCAACGGTGGCATACCCAAAGGGAAACGATCAAGCTAAAGCAACTAACAAAACATTGGTTAACATTTTGGCCAAGACGATGGAGGATTTATGTTTACTATGTTCTCACTTTTATTAGGTTTACCTAAATGCAAAACGAAATGTCAAACAGGACCCGAGCCCAAAAAAATTGGGTTTGAAAGATATGTAAAAATATGGTTGGATTTATTACCAGGCTCATTGGCAGGGTCCCTTTTGAAATCACACAAAAATTTGTACAGCATGCCAACTCGTCATTTTGGCAGAGTTTTTGGTAGAAATCGGCAAACTAAATATGAGTGTCCTAGGTTTGACACCTATATGAGGGTATTAAATTGTTGAATTACTTGGAAGGGTTCCCCCCTTTGGCATGACTTCCACGATATACGTCTTGATTTTAAGGGAAATCTGTACGTGTGGAAAATCCATTTGATATACCTGAGTGTACGTAAATTGCCTCACTATATACCTTGTAGGGACAATACGTGTGAGAGAAAATTCGATATACTCAGCGTACGTGAACGAGTTCCCTGCAATATACCTCCCGTCGTGACTTTGGTCAAGCTGTACGATGTTGGTGGAACCATTCGATATACGTCGAAGGTACTTGGCCAATGAAGGTTAGAGTCACCAGCTCCCATCACGAAGTGACCCCCTATTACGGGACAATATTTGGTCAATATGATCTTTGATGATGTAGTGTGAAAAAATGCATGATTCTTGATTAGTATATTATAAAGAGAGTATCTTTATTTGGCATTATGCTAATCAGGGGCTAATGTACAAGTATAAAGAGTAAATCTAACATGTAGCACGAAGATTATACTAAGCATGGATATATGAGAACGAGTGATGTGTAACTATCTACAAGTGAGTGTGTGGTAGTGAACCTAAGCATGGATCGACTATGAGTGGTGCGTGAAAAGTGTGAGTGAGCATGGATATATACAAGTGTGATAAGTGGAGGTGTGTGTAAGTGACACCTAACCAAGGATATTCTAAGTGGTGTGTGCAACACGTGAATGTAAATGATCATAGGTTCACGTAGTTTGAACTGTACATAGAGAGTACCTATAAGTTTGTGAGTGAGTTAGGCTAGTAAACAGATCGGATTCGGACAGGATCAGAAAAATTCGACTCCATATCCGTTTATATTAAACGAATTCGGATCCGATCTGATTATCCATCAAATTATCAGTTAGGGTTCCAAATCCATATCTATTTATGTTAAACGGATTCGGATCCGATAAGATTATCCGATAAATTAATTTTATTATAATTTTCATTAAAAAAAATAATGATAAGTCAAAACATATACTTTTTACCACTTAATTTGCAACATTATAATTTTCAACTCTTAGGATCCCCGTGTGTGTGTCTTTTTTATTTTATATGAGGGAGATTTTTTATATAATATTATAACTATTATAATATATAGTTAAAATATTATTAAATACAATATATATTAATTACAAAAATATTATATATATATATATATATATATATATATATATATATATATATATATATATATATTAAAAATATTAATCGGATCGGAGTATATGACTCCAAATTCGCTCCATTAAATAAACGGGTAATTGAATTATAGGCGTGATTTACACCCGATAGCGATGGACGTCCCCTTTCCTCTCTTCTTATTCTTCTTAAAGGGGGGGGGGGAGAAAGGGGGATGAAAGGTCTCGTTTCCTTTATGATTTAGCAATGCTTCGATCATCGTCGGTGTGGGGTGAATGTAAAGAGATGGAGTCGTCAGCCTATTTTGCACAAAACAGGAAAAAGAAAATGTCGATGCCTCGAGAGAGCGACATCAAAGACAAATTGATGCCTAGGAAACCAATTGTTCGAAGGTTTCGTGGGCTGAGTTACGGAATGGGAACGTGTTAGACACCCATCCATCCCTTTTGATCTCTCATGGGCTTGTGTTATTATTTATCTTTGTTTCTCCGTGAAGTGTGTGTGCGTGTATATATAATGGAGATCGAAGTTGCCCAACTCATACCATGGAAGAGATAGAGTGAGGACATCCATAGGGATGTTCCCAAAATATTATATAAAACAGGGTGTATACGTTTATCATGATATTGATCGTTATAATGAAACGATAATATGTGTTGGATAAAACGCTACTAAGGATCACAAATATAATATGCATTATAATGAATGAATATGTTAAATGCAAAAATGGGAGATTTGGGAAAATTAGAAAATTAAAAAATTGGACTCGAGTCTTGGGTTTTAATTCGAAAATCCTACGTAGCTTATAAATGCATCAAAGTCCACGTAATTCTCATGTGTCATAGGGGTGGGGTTTATCCCATAGATTCGAACGAGATTTTATGTGCATGTGTAGAAAATGTGTTTTTTAGTTTTGAAATAATGTAATGGATGATCCCGTTTGGAATTTATGTGCGTAACCCTCTTTTTACTTGTTTTGGGTTTGTTATAAAAAGTAAACTCTGTGGAATATAACTACTACAAAATGTGAGAGTTGAATGTGTATGAACTAAAGCAAAACTATATTATGAATCGAATGTATTTAATGCATAAATAAGAAATTTAAATAGATAGGGAAGCATTTTGACCTTATTTAAAGCTTGATCTTGATCTTGGATAATCTCCCTTGAATTTGAGATGCATGTTGGATGAGAGATAATGAGATTTTTCCAAATTGGGTATGAAATGGACGGGGAAGTAAGATTGAATGGAATTTCACATCAAGAAACTTCGCTAATTGCGAGCGAATGTTGTTGAGATCACTGATGCTGATGAATCTAAGGTGTGCTTTGGGAGTAAGGTCATGCCTTTTATTTATAGGTCCAGGTGTGGTATTGATCGGCATAATACCAAACATGTCAATCTATAGGTAACCCTAAACACAATGCTGATAGGCAGGGAAATGGACCTGCCAATTGGCATTCTCGTGTAGATTTTTTTGAATAAATATTTATAGAACGCAATCCATTGATCCAAATCGTGCATGGTTTATACAGTTGGAAATATCATTCAGATACCTTTAAGATTCCTTCGAACTTCTCCCGGGTCCGGGAGATGACTTTGAGTCAAACGTCGCTAGGAAGCGCTCATCGATCCTTTGGGTGGGAGATCATCGGACGGGAATGGATCATTCATCCAAACGGTAGGTTAGAATCACTCACGAGGTAGATGTTTGAAAGGTTAGATGATATAATTCAACATTACAAAGAACTTCACCCGATTTGGAAAGTTGACCTAGGTCAATCGGGGCCGGTAAGCACTCGGTGACCTCTCGGAGTAAAATCTACCTGTTATCCGTACCATAAGTAAAAATCGCGCATGGGAGGCACCGTTGGAAAATTTATTCAGTTCACTTTGAATATTCATTTATTCTCATTCAAGTTAAAGATTTTACATTGGTCAAACGGAACCCGGGAGCACCCGGTGGCCTCCAGATCAGTTTTCGAGGAAGAACGGATCGTTCGTCCGAACGGTTATGACTTTTCCCACACGAGGTGGATCATTGGAAATGAATTTTAGTTCCCTTCGAATATTCAAATAGATTTCGCTCTGATAATGAAGTCTATTGGGGTCAAATCGGGGCCTGGGAGCGCCTGGTGGCCTTTAGATTGATTTTTCATAGTAAAATGGTCCGCTCGTTCAAACCGTTATGTCGATTCTGACATGGGGTGTACCTTTGGAAAGGGAATTCAGATCCATTTGAAGATTCATTAAGTTTTCTCTCTGACGATAGCATTGACCATAGTCAAATGGGGGGCCTGGGAGCTAGTGACCTAAGAAGAGACTTAGGGGGTCCTAGAATGTGGTGTCTATAATTAGGCATCACATTTGTGTTGTAAGTCTACTATCATGTACTTTATAATTCTATATATAATAAATTTTCATGGCTAGGTCGTCCGAGGTTTTTCCCGTTAACGATTTTCCTCGTACATCGGGCGTCGTGGTGGATTTACTTATTTTATCCTCCACTCACCTAGTTGCATTTTTAGGTTAAGATAAAAGTGGTTAATCTATTTACTCACAACTTACTTAAGATTGGTGCAATATTTTACTTTGGGTTAATCTTCTTCAGTCTAATATTTAATTTGAAAAAGAATTAACTTGTGTTTAGACCACTCCTTATACACCAACACTTTCAAATTGGTATCAAATCTAGAACACTAAGTTAATGTGTTAGATTTCTCTTTAGACATGAACTTTAGCTATTCTTATACCTTTGTTTGATTAGTCTAACCTTGTCTACTGAAAAGCGTATATAAAATTAGTACTTAAGTCGTTAGATGAGCAGGTATGTCAAGAGGTAGTTAAGGGTTAGTTCCCACCCACATCCTTAGTTGGTGATTATAGGAATACTGAATCTGTAATAACCTAGGGTGAGGATGATTTTAAACTTTCCAACTATAATTTTTGTGGCCTGAATTCTTTGATTTTTGCGGTCACACTAAAGGAATTTTGTCGTATTACGACATGTAAAAAGTCTAAAGAGGCTTGGGACATACTCCAACTCACTCATGGGGTACTACTGTTGTTAAGGATTCCAAACATCAAAACCACGCCACTAAGTTTGAAACCATTAGGATGGAGTATAGTGAATCATTTGATGGGTTCTATGCTATATTGTATGATATTATGAACCCATCATTTAACTTGGGAGAAATAATATCCAGAACCCCTATAGTCAAGAAAATCTTAAGGTACTTTCCCCAAATATTTAATTTAAAAATGCAGTAATGAATTCCTTAGGTATTTTGAACTCTACAAAACTTGAAGATCTTGTAGGTGATCTTTAGACTTATAAGGTTGACATGTTTTCCTCAAAAAAGATGAAAAAAGTTGAGGACATTAGTTTGAAAGCCCATAATAAGGAAACACGTGTTTTGGGTGATGAGTTTGACATCGATTATGACGATATCTTAATTTTGCGAAAACATTTATGAAATTTCTCAAGTTTTAAAAATAATTGAAAGGTGAAAAGAAGTTTGAGAAAATCAACTTTAACAAAGCTATAAAATTCTCTAAATATTTAATGATAATTTTATAAGGGGTGGTCGAATGGATGCTTTGGGTATAAAGGTCAAGGCCAGAGGATAGTTGCGTGTCCCACTAAACTAAGGAAGGAGGTCAAGAAATCGAAGGTGTACAATGCCACCCTTAGTGATAGTGATCCGTAAGAGGAACCCAATTCCCCCATTGAGTGAAACTACACGACGTTCAAAACTATTGATGAAATTATTGAGGAAAAATCTTTCAATGAAGGTAATTCAGAGTATGAAAATTATGGGGCCATTGCTTGTGATTTCCATGTGAGTGATGATGAATAGAGTGGAGAATAAATAAAATATAGAGAAGAGGAGGATGAAAGTGAACGTCGAGTTTCCTTCGGTGACTTTTATGTGGAAACGTTGAAATTGAAAAAAGCTAACTTGATGTTGGAAGCTAGTTTGAAAGAACATGTCATTGGTAATGTTGAGAGTATTTTGATTGAGGATATTAGGGCACATGAGAAAACCCTTAGGAGAAAGATCATGTTTATATAGGGTAGTGAGATCACCTTCGGGGATTAATGGAGATTTAAAGAAGGATTCCCTTATTTTTTATGAGTCACATCATTTTCTCAAGTCTAGGATTGTGTCTACACGTGCACACATTGCGGTAGAAAAGATCACCTTAACTACGAGAAAAAGGATCTTTCCCGACACTTATTTCTCGACATTATTTATAAATGCCGAGAAGAGAACTTTTACCGGAATTTATTTATAAGTGCTAAAAATTTACGACATTTTTATTTGAGTGTACAAAATTTCCGATAATTTAAAAGTAATGCAGAAAAGGTGCCATAAATTTACGACATATTAGAATTTTTTGGGGATAATTATAAAATTTTAATGAATGTGTATGTAAATTGTCGGGTCTTTATTTCATGGGCTCTTATTATTTTTGATGGTTTAGTGGGCAACACGTTAGAAAACTATCTCCATCTTCCCCCAGCTCCATCTCCATCTCCATCTCCGTCCCTCCTAAATTCCCTAAGGCTCTTTTCTCTCTCTTTTCGGAAGAGGCTATTCACTCCTACCACTTTTCTACCAAAATTGATGTAATCACTCATGCCCTTCTTAGTGTTACTAATTTCCTCTTCTCTCTGCTGTAATTGATGGATTATAGAAATCTAAATACAAGAAAAAGGGTTCACTCACGCCCTTCCGGATAGATGCTACTGCAATTTCCAACGTTGTGGCTATAATTTCTCTTCTCTATGGTTTTTTCTTCTACAACGTAAAACTTGGCGACTGAATCGGGTGAACCTTTCTTCTTAAATATTTAGATTTCCCTTGGCACAATTTTTTTATGTTGTAAATCAAATTATGTTTTTTGATAACTTCTGTCCACAGTCTTATTAATGTTGATTATTGAGACATTTAACGTAGGCCATTTATGTAACAATTCATTGTTTAATGTATCTATCGGTGTGCATTTTGCAATAAAAAAACACTAGTCTTTATATGGTTTGAAGTTGAAGTGATACTTTCTTGATAAATCACACACACACACACACACACACACACACACACACACACATATATATATATATATATATATATATATATATATATATATATATATATATATTCGCCTAAAGGTGTGGGACAACAGTATACATGATGAGTGTAAAGAAGGAAAGAAAGTGCAAACAAAAGATAAACAATCTAAAAGCATAGTTATTTAAGGCATGATTAATGAAAGATGGTAGAAGATCCGCAAGCATGATTGATGAAGATTTCACGCTAATGATTATGTTGTTTTTTTAAGGCCATTACCCTAGAAACACAACAAGATTAGCCGAGGCAGCTCAAAAGGTTGAAGGTTGGTAAAGATTGCTTTGGTCTCTACATTTTTTGTCAAACTTATGATGATGGTTCAGTTGGTAGGTTGGTGAAGTTAAATCAAGGTTATTGTGATATTACGACAACACTATAAGAAAAAGAGTTATTTACAAAGTTTTATAACTTCATTTACATCAGTTAAAAGTGGACCGTTGTAAACGCCCTTTTCAATTAATTTCCCGTTACTTTGATTAAAAAAAGGACCTTAGTTAATATTTAATATCGAAAAACTCGCGTGATATTCTACTTTAGAGTCCCGCTCAAAACCCACATCTCCATTCCAAAAATCGTAACCCTTTCATCAAGATTTTTTTACCCACTCCTCCATATACGAATTTTCCCTCGATCGTTTGTCTTTCTTTGTTGGCGATTTCCCTCTCTCTTACATGATTGCAACTTGATAAGGCCTCATTGCTTCTAGCTATCCTACTAACTCCTTTCCATAATGTTTTCAGGTAATTTTAAAATCAACCGATTGAAAAGAATGGTATGATAGTTGACTGTAGTGAAAGTCGGGTTTTGAGATTTTAATTAATACACCAAAACATGAGAATTTTATGCAATATGAGTACTATTAATGTCGTGTTTTGGTGTACTTAAATTTATATTTACTTTTATACATCCTTAAGATAGATATAAACTATTATATTTATAATAGAATACTGAATTGAATTTGTGGTGTGAAAGTTTATAGGTTAGATGTTTGATAAAATACCCAAATGGGGCATTTTTCCATGAATTTTCTTTGTCTTAAAGAACAATAAACTTTTAACTTTTTATTTTGTATTATTAGTAAATTATATATCAATTTCAATAATGTTAATAGTTTTTTCTTATTTTATCCAATTATCTAGGGATGAAGGCTTATGAAAAAGTTGGAGCAAAGATAAACTATATTACTTATGAATTCCACCTTAGGTAAGCTCATCATTATACGTGTTTCCTAAGAGAGTCATTTGTTTAAACTATTTGTGGTTGAAGATGCAGTTAGTTAGCTCTGTAGACGTGGATCTTGAAAGTTCACATGACACTACAATCATTATTCCTTTGTTTAATTATGTGTAGGCGAGTTTCGTTCATTTGTTTCTTGACATAGCCTTAAATTGTCATGTGTTTAGTGAATAAGAGTTTTATAGAAAATTAAAGATATAGGAAATGTTGTTTTTTAACTACAAACTATGTTTGATGTTTTAGTGTGCATCGATAAAATTTAATAGAAAAGCAATTACAAAAACCTAGGAATGAACAAAATTATTCACTAGCATGCATCGCATGTTCATCATGGGGATTTAACTATTACCATATGTATTGTTGGACTTTTGAATACATGATTATTAGATCTATTGATCGTGTTAATTGAACCGTTTTTTAGTAAAGCCATTACATCTCTATATTTGGCGAATTGAATTATATATTTTTGTGTCACTATATTTGGATAATTGTTAGGATTATATACAAGCCTGTTTTTAGCTTTGTTGGACTTGGAGTTGTTTTACTCATAAAATACTCTCATTAATGGGAGTTTTTGTGCATCACCTTTTGGATTCTATCGAGGTTATGTTGTGTGCTCATTCTAATAATTAGTTTTTTAAGAAATCCATCACAACTCTATATTTATCTAATTGAATTCTTTATTTTCTTGTCACTAGATTAGGCTAATTGAATTCTGTATTTTGGCTAATTGAATTCTGTGTTTTCATAAAATATTTACCAAACATGTGTTTATGAAGAAGTTCAATTAATACCAAAGAAATAGGGTAAAATTCAAAGTCTCAATGGATACACTATTGTGATGTGTATATGTGTGTTTGTGTGCGCAAAGAAGAGAGAGAGAGGCCATTGATTTTGTTGGAGGCGAGTGTAGAGGTTGAAGAGTGAAGAGCCTAAGAGGAGTGTAGAGTTAATTAGAAGTTACCTTATTAATTGACCATAATAAGTAAATATTAAATTATGTATAAGTGCCCAAATTAAAAATGGGGAGTGCCCTTATGAGCACCCTTTTTTAATGGGGTATTTAAGAAGTATTTTGCTTCATTCCTTGCACTAGTTTGGATTCAACTTTGGTTTCAACCTAGAGACATTGCAAAGTGGGTCGCTCCATTGTCGAATATTGGATTGTTTCGCTTTTCTGTATATATTTATCCAAATGAAGTCTTTGCAATGCTTTAGAAGGCAGCAACAACAAAGTACAACTGATCCTCTATATATCACAGACATGGATTTTTATCTTTTATTAGATTACACTATTATAATGCATCTTTACAGCTCATATGTTTATTGAGTCTACTAAGTTTAAGGGTGGTCATGCACTAAACGTATGGTGTTGTCTTGTGTGCAGGGCCCCACCTTTGCTGACATCAGAGGTAACAAAACCTGCACATGTTTTTGCAATATGCACATGAGTTGCATTAATTCAGAGGTGTCCAGGCCTCTGGCGACTTCAAAAGGTAATAAAGATTTTGGTGTAGTTTTTTATTTGAATCCTTTAATAAAATTCAGTAACTACATGCTTATTGTTTGATTCGTAACACTATACTCCATCCTAATGTTACCCTATACTATCTCCCCCCCCCCCCCCCCAAGTACCACCTTTCAGATCTTGCTCACCCTTTTAGTGTATTGTAGCGTCCCAGATCTCCCAACTTCACGTCTTGAAGAAAAGAAAATAACAGAGAAAAATTAGAAAAAAAGTAATGTTACAAAGTTCTCTTCAAATTTATCCCGGGCATATGTAGTCCAATAATAAGTGTAATATAAAAAAACTGATATTAATAGAATCATGAGAACCACGAACCAAATTAGCATTACAACCAAGTCTAACCGTAATTTACCATATACCAATCACGATAACATATTGCATACCATGAACCAAAATATTCAGGTAGCATTGCTCCATCCTTTTTTGTGCATTTTTCCTTTCTTTGTCTCCTTGAAGGAAAAAAATGTCTAAGATTGAAGATGAGCTTAGTAGTTTTAATTTTATTTTTTTGTTGGAAGTTTAGAGTCATAAAGTTTTGACTGCACGTTATTTCTATTAGTGTCTTTAATGGACAATATCAAAGTTTATAACTCTATTGTTTTTCTTAGAAGTTTATATTGTTCATTTTTGTGAATGCACATTTTAATTTGCTTGTTATATAAATATAGTGCTAATAGAAATGAAATCATTATTTTAACAAGAGATTGTTGCTCCCTTGTATGGCATTAAAGGAATTTATTTCTATTTTGTTCAAATTTATTAAAATTTTAATTATAAGATATGTCCGGGTTTATTTATAAAGATATTTTATGAGGTAAGAAGAGAAATTTTTCATAAAATGACTTGATCATTAAACACATCATATTAGTAGTAACTATTCAGAAGTTCTGAGTAATATGAATAAAGATTTAATATTGTCGAAGTCTTGAAATTGGGGTCTTGTTGGAACAACCTATTGAATGTACCCATTCACATTGTAAATTTAGGAGGTAGATTTTGCAGTAGTGGGGTATTTATTTTGGCTTGTTGAATTAAAGAAGAAGTAGATTAGTATGAGTTGGATTTGGTACTTATATGGGAGTTTAGTTTTTTTTGGTGGAAGTGTGATGATTTGGAATTCTTAATTAAGGTTTCTGGGGTGTATTCATATATTGTTGCTAAGGCAATAGTTTGATGATATAACAGTTAAATGATTGTTTTAGTACACAATATAAACATAACACTGACATAATATGCCTAAGTTATGGAATCTGGTGAACTCGAGGAAGTTTTTTCATTAAAGATTGTGTTATGCTTTTGATTCTAACTACATAAAGATAACATCATAACAAGATCTCTAATCAATTTAGTTGGTAAGAATTATCTTATTGGATATCTTATCTTGTCTATATTCAGTAATTTGACGTTTGTGGTTTCATCTTTTCAGGGAATGTTCCCATTATTTATGAGGGTTTCAACGGTAGAGAGAATTGTATCCTTGAATATAATCATTCCAGCCTTGAATATAACTATCTCAAGCTTCAGTGATAGTGATATTAGGGGAAGATTATGATCTTAAGTGATTTAAGGACTCTCCAATGGTCTAATTGTCCAACCAATCTAGGTAAGTAAACCACTGAATATTGCCTTTTTTTTTTTGCAAAGTAACCTCCTTTAATATTTTTTGTGCAAAAAAATCACTTAAACTATGCATTTTGTTCCTTACTAGACTTTTAGAGATAAAGACTTTTTCTAGTGAGATTACAGTGTCTCCGGTTCTCCAATAGTGAAATTCTAGTGTTGTCATATATTTTGATAATGGGATCTCCAATGCCCCTCACCATTATTCAATTGTTTGGGATTTTCAAAAATGATATCAAACAGTCGATTTTTTCGACAGTGAAATTCTCGTGTCAATTTCTCAAGAGTGAATCTTGTAAGTTATTTTGTTAGTGAGATTCAAATGTCGAGTTTTTTGAAATTGAGATTTGAATGCCAGGTTTTCAAAACTGAAATACTTACACCGGTTAGCTGACTGTGAAATGATCACCGATTTTTTGAAAGAAAATAATACTGATTTTTTGACAGATTCTAGTACCGATTTTTTGATATTTTGAAATAAAAAATGAAAATGGTGATGGTTGATACCTACATTATGGGAACTTTCTTTGCCTCCCTATTGGATTTCATAATTGTTGTATTTGGACTAATGTGCCTTTTAATTTAAGTTATTTTAGAGTTTGTGTTGTTGAACGTTATGTTACCTTTAGCAGTGAACCATTAACCATTTAGAAAAAGTAATAAAGTAAAAAGTGAATGACGCCTTAATCTAACTTTTCCAATTTTTGAGGTTCCTAACTAGGGGTGACAATTTCAGAAATGACACTGAAACACAAACACAACACACATCAACGCAGAATAAGCATTCAAGTCGTGTTCATTTCATGTCTTTTTCACATTAAGTCGAGTCATGTATGTGTCAAAGTTATGAGTTGTGTTATTGTGTATTGTCATGATAATCGTGTTTTTATTTAAATTGAGTGTCAAGTTTAAATAATCATGTTAGCCCTATCGTGTTATGTTCTATATGGTCCGTATCGTGTTAAAAACACAAAGTCGAGTTGTGTCGTATTCGTGTCTAAAAAAATTCTTGACATGCTGCCCCAAAAAACAGTCTAAAAACATAAATTATGGTCAATATTCATAACTAAAAAAAACCCGAACTGATTCTGTTAGTGAAAACCCTACTCGTCTTGGGAACATGGCCTACTATTTTAACTCTCCTAGAAATACGCGATCGTCTTCCTAACAACACTTACCTCGATTACACCATCACAAACCTCTTGGCTGCTGTCATTATTTCCATCATGTTTGGTGAAATCGGCAAAACCACACAGCAATAGCCAAATTTCCTAATTCAACTTTCTCAAGTAAGTTTTCTTCATCCACTAGAGAGTATTAAATAAAAAAATTATAACAACCCGAAATAGTTAGTTTAGATGAAACACACAACACTATTATAAGTTATACTACAGTAATATAATGTTATTACTGTTATATAACATACGCACTGTCCCTTTATTGAATCGTCTTAATTAAATATGAAAAAAATCGAAATGTGGGCCAATAAAAAAATGTCTGTAAAAAGTTTTTGAAAACATTTCTAGGAAGGCTCAGGCTAGACAAGATTTGATGGAGAGCATATGCTCATATATGATGCCTGTCATGATTAATCTTAGGATAAAAAAATTCATTTTTTCCTAATATTTTATAGTTGGAGGTGATAAATGCAGGATAATTGGCCAAGTGTTTTGTTTTCAATGGCTGGGAGGATTATCCACAGTCTCGAAAACCTCACAACGCATTATGCGTAGGCCTTTGTTGGTTTATCAATGACTGATGTGATTACTTCAGGCATAACTTTTGTTATAGGTATCATTCTCTCTATATAAACAATAACCTATATGTGGCAAGATGACTTTGTGAATGTCACATGAAATGATAGTATAATATATAACATATAGTTTGTCTTGATTGTAACAAGCACAACCATGAACTACTTCTTGGATGACAAAATAAATAAAGCTGAGATTTTTTTCCCTAGTGTTGGATGCTTCTTGGTTGATGTATGTCTTTCCTCTGTTGTTCATGCGTCTAATGCAGCAGATAATAAAGCAAAGATTCTAAGTGTCCAAATTTTAATGAAGATAAAAGCGGGTATGTTCCTTTATTATATGTTTATACTCTTATAACAACAATTTGCTTAAAATAACGGAATTGGTATTATATCCATGTTGATTGAAACTTTACAATTTTTTATTCCAGTTCCTTAATTTTGTCTTCAAAATAACTCATTCCGTCTTAAATTATTAGTCCATGTTTTTAAAATCAAACCCTTTAACAAATATACCATGCCCAAATTTATTCTCATGAGATGGGAACATTCCCTGTTACTGTAACTTAATCATCGCATGCTCGTAGCTCTCTTTGCAGTCAACTGTGACCAACCTTCGTCATTGCATACATTAAAATTTTAAAAGAATAAAAAATTTCCACTAGAATATAAACTAGACTAACTTAAGATCGAGACGAGTTGAAAATCATTAACATCCTTCTTATTTAATTCTCCTCCCCTTAATTCTCACCATCATCCCGTAATTTAACACTCAATGTTGACCGCATCGAATCCAATAATCTAGAATCCTCCCTGCCACATGGTCTCCCATCTAAACCACCATTCATCTTATGTTCCAATACTATTTTGAACCTTTTGGTTCCCCTTATTATGCAAAGACAACAAACTCGAACCAAAAGTAACTCTGATGAAGAAGGATCGTACAATATATAAAATTTCGTTTCGCTTCATGTTTCCTCGCTTTTTCTTATTGGTCACGTGATATATTTTATTTTGTGTATGGATAATTGTTCCGAAAACAATTATGTTTATTTACGATGAATGATATTGGTTTTAATTTAATGACGCTTTAATTTTATTAATGCCCTCTTAATTAATGTTATGGTAATGTATTTGCACATAAATACAATACTTCTTATAATTTTTTTTTAACACTTGGTCTCAATTATATATTGCAAAATAATATCAACATTTTGTTAATGCCACTATTATCATTCTCGGCATTTTTTAGTGCCACCAAAAGTGTATTTCAAAAGGCTATTATCAACATTTTTTTAATGCCACTAAAAGGTTATTACCAGCATTAATATAAATGCCCCCAAGAGTTTTTTTGCAACAATGTTAGTAATGCTTTTAAGAATGCCTCTAACTTTTTGCGACATTTTTAAAAATGCCGTTGTTCTTTTACCACATTGGTTACCACACTTATTAAAATGCTGCTAAAAGTTCCACTAACTTTTTGTGGTATTTTTTAAACTGACGTTGTTCTTTTACCACATTGGCTATTATCGTACTTGTGGAAATGCCGCCAAAAGTGCTGTAAAAAATGTTACCAGCTTTTTTTGTGCTTTTCTCGTCATTTAATTTATGCCGGGAAAAATCAATATTGCTGTAGTGTATGGATTTTTACTTTGATATTATAAATGGTCCTAGGCAATCTAAGTCTATAGTCACCGAGGTTCCCCAAACCCAATAGCATCATGTCACACCTACGTGGGTTAGGAAATCATATTTGGAGGATTGATATATTATACTCATTGATTCGTAAATGCTTGCACATGATACTTCTCATGTTGTATCTAATGGTTGAATGTGTTTCGATGTTTACATACAACTTCATGTTATATGTGTTTCTTAGGTTTATGTTGTTTGAGTCTTTTCTATTTTAATTTTTCATTTATTAGGTCTTAATGAAAAATATTAAAAGATTTCGTTTGTCTTTTGTGTTCATTTTTTTCTATGTCATAAAATGTTTAAAAAACTCAATAATAATTTTTTATTTATGTACACTTTAGTTTTACACATTTTGTATGAAATATTGGTGTGTTTGGAATCCATTTCATTCCATGTTTATATGTGGCTAGTACATTTGATTATGATTTTCAATGGTTATATTGTTCTTTATCATGGTTGCGTACAATATTTTGAAAATGACTTGCTTAATGGATTGACTTTGCATACGCCTCCTCATAAGCATCTAAGAAATATTTTGGATTTTAACTTCATATGTTAGATGAGATAAGTAAGATGTTATCCTAACAATCTTTTCATACACATATATAATTGATTGAGGGATTTGTGTTTGTAAAGACCATTGCTCGAGATTTTTTATTTTATTTAAAATATGAGTGTGCATGGGAAAGGGATACGAAGTGATAAATCTTCCATGTGTAAAACGATACCGCTGGCTAGAGCCTAAAAAATTAAGAGGAAAAAGAAAATAAAATATTTCAAAGGCCAAATTTGTTTCAATGATTCTTTAATTAAATTATTATCTTCAAAATGAGAGTAAAAAACTATTATATCCATAATTTTAAGGCTGGTATAAGTTCAAGAACAATGAATTTGCACAATGAGTCCTAGTTATTTCATATTTGATGCTACTTATTTAAGATTCATTAACATTTTCTAGACTAGTGTGTATTATTCTTATTTGTATGTTATTAGTTCATTTTATTTAAATCTTTGTTTGATAAAGTTAATGCAGTAAAATAGAACTCCTTGGATATTTTTTAGTGTTTGGGTCATAATTCTTTTGTTTCTAGTTCATGCCCCTTCACTCCATCCTACATGTTTAGATGCATCGATACTATGTTAGTGTGTAAGTCTTATTGTGTTTTGTGTCGTGTTAGTGTTGTTTATACCTATAGATATATGCTGATATGTCATTGGTATATGTTTCATATTTATATGCATGGTGTCGTTTATTTTGAGTCCTTGCATTTGCATTTAATCAATGTTTTCCATGTACTTTATCTTTGAATCAATTGGCATGCTATATGATCATATCGACACCTTCGTTGCTTGTTAATATTGGTATTTCATGATTCATTTTGTATTCAAGTCGATATCATTTTTGCATCAAAATTGGTGTTTATTGATAATTGGTTGGATTATTTGTGCTTATGTTGCCATATTATTCTTTACACCATTGCATGATTTTAGTCTTTATACCTAATTGATATAAAATGTTGTTAAATTTTGGGTAAAAATATTTTACGGAGGAGAAATGGTTTATTATTCAGTCTCTCCTTTCCTATTCTTGAACACAAAAGGGGAGAAATGGTAGATTTTACTTTAATTTTAGGAGGAGATCTTTACTTACGAGGAGACGTCATACCTAGATGGGGATCCTTTGACATAGGGGGAGTTCATTCTTATGATTTATCTATATATTGTTATATTTTCTTTGCATTTGAAGGCATGCAAATTTGCATCATGCAACAATGTTATAAGCATACAAAGCTACTTAAGTTTATGTGTCGATCAAATTCTACTTTTTCTCTTTTTGGGGTTGAGTAAGGAGTATTAGATGAACTTAATTAACAGTAGGTCTTCTTATTTTTGGCTTTATCCTGTAACATCCAAAAGGAGAGATTTGTGAGGAAAAAATTCCGAATATATTCAATTTGTATGCTTTATCTTATTCATTATTTGGAAACAATTGTTTGAGTCATAGGTTAGTGCTTGGTTGTGTTAACCTTTCAAGCATATGACGTGGTATCTTAAAAACGTAGAATCCAAGTTTGAAGATCTACATCATCGTATTATGTTTCATGCTCATTTTCGCCTTCAAGTTCTAAGGATATCTCATGTATGAATGCATAAATATTTTGATCAGTGGAGATTTTATTTTTGGGTGTTAGGTTTTTATAAAAAAAAAATAAATTCTTTAAAATGATTTTATCTTCTTTTAATATTTTTAGAAGAAAAATATTTTCCTCACGACTTCGTTAGAATAAGACATGGTATGCTATTCCAAACCTCATTAGAACAAGTTCTAACAAACTTCAAACGAACTTACTTTGGCCTTCATTGAAATCTTGTTTGATAGCTCGTTGGATATATCTTCGAATGAGATCCTATACTTCGTTCCAACGAGGTACAAAGCTATTCGAATGATCCTGCTAATATTTGATAAATTCGACAGTTTTGAATTTCTTTTCATCCTTACCTCGATTTTTAAAAAATAATTATAATAAGGATTGCAAGGCACCTATTTTATTAGAGACAAAAACTTATATTTTGAGATCCCAAACTCTATAAAAAGGATTTCCAAAATCCTTGTTTTCATCCAAGTTGTTTAGGATGTAAGTGTTCATCTTAATATGCTTTGAAGATCCTATTTTAGGCACCAAAGGTTTTATTCTCTTCATATTTTTGAGAATGTTTTCTTATAGTAGACTCTGTAGTTGATATTTACATACGGTGGACTACATGGTGTAGTGTTGAGATGAAGAAGCGATGGGTTCCATGTTCAAGATCCGTATATTGTTGTTGATCTTGTTTGGTTGGTATAGAGGCATGTGTAGATTCACACATTATGGAAATGCGCAAGTAGAATCTTATGTGACACTAGGCAAAGGTTAATGAATGAATAACACCAAGGCTTGTGAGGGTGTAGAGTCTATATTGTAAGTCTTATATCGTCACTTTTTAATTCCATACTTTATGGATTCTGCGTGGCTGGATCGTCGAGTTTTTTTCCATTTGGATTGTCTTCATACGTATTGTGGTTCTTTTACTTATTTTATGATGCACTCACCATCGGTATGTTTATGTCAAGATAATATTAATTAATCTATTTAATCACTTGTTTAAAATTTATCATATGTTTATGTTGGGTTAATTCTATTTAAGTTTAATATTTAAATTATAAAAATTAAAAATTAACTTTTGTTTAGACCATTCCATATATTAGCACTTTCAAATTGGTATTAGAGCTATAACACTAATTTAATGTGTTTGATTCATGTTTAGGCATGAATTATATAGGTTCTTATATATAGGGTCAATCATTTTCTAGACATGTCTGTTTAATTGGTCTAACTATGTGTATTGAAAAGCGCATATAAAATCAACACTTAAATCGATAGATGAGTGGGTATGGTAACTGATAGTTAAGGGTTGGTAACCACCCACATCCTTTGTAGGAGATTATAGAATTTCCAAACTCATTGAAACTTAGTTTGAGGATGAGCATAAACTGTCCAATTATATTTCACATAGCCCAAATGCTTTGTTTTGTGTGGTTACACCAGATGAGTTTATCCATATTACGACATCTGAAACATCTAAAGATGTTTGGACACACTTCAACTCACTCAATAAGTTACTAGTGTTGTTAAATCTTCCAAAATCTCACCACTTAGTTTGAAACCATTAAGATGGGGGAAAATGAATCCTTAGATCACTTATAGTCCATAGTGTTTGATATTGTGAACTCATCGTTTAACTTAGGAAAAATATTACTCGAAATCTGTGTAGTTAAGAAAAGTTTAAGGTCCTTACTTGAAAGATTTAATTCAAAAGTTATTGTTTTAAATTCCTTGGGTATTTTGGACTCAATGAAATTCTAAGAGCTTGTAGGTGATCTTCAAGCTTATGAGATCGACATATTTTCCTCAAAAAAGATTAAGAAAGCTAAGGGCATTACTTTGAAAGCCCAGAAGGAGTAAAAACGTGTTTACAATGATTACTCTAACATCGATTATGATGATATGGCCATGTTTGCAAAAGTTTATTAGAAATATCTCAAGTTAAAAATTATTCGAAAGATGAAAAGAAGTTTGACAATTTTGAGGTCATTGTGTAACTCTCCTCTTCCTCTTCTTCATTTTCTTATTATTTTTTACTCTCTCCACCATCACTCACTTGGGATTAAAAAATAATGGCCTCGGAATTGTCTAACTTCTTTTCATCTTTCGATTATTTTTCAATCATGTAGAATTTATTAAACTTTTTCACAAACATTACTATATCATCATAATTGATGTCTGAATAATGATCCAAAATATATGTTTCCTTCTTTGGAGATTTTAAAGCAATGTCCTTATCCTTCTTCATTGTTTTTTAGGAAAATAAGTCGAGATAATAAGATTGAAGATCACCTATAAGCACTTCGAGTTTCGTAGAGTCCAAAGTGTCCAAAGAATTTAAAACAGTCAATTCTGAATTAAATTTTTTAGGTAGGGATCGTAAGATTTTCTTAACTACATGCGTTTTGGTATTTTCTCTCCCAAGTTAAATGACGAGTTCACAATATCAAACAATCTATTGTAGAACTCATCAAAGGATTCACTTTCCTCCATCTGAACGGTTTCAAATTGAGTGGTGAGATTTTAGGGTTTGGAAGCCTTAACAATACTAGTAACCTGATGAGTGATTTGTAGTGTTTCCCCATCCTCCTTAGAAGTTTGAAAAGTCATAATATGGTGGAACTCTTCCTTTGTGATGCATAAAATAAAGCATTCAACCCACTTGAATTATAGTAGGAAAGTTTATGCCCATCCTCAGTCCAGGATTCAATGGATTTGGGAATTCTATAATCACTTACTAAGGATGTGGGTGAGGACCAACCCTTAACTACTGCTTGCCATAGCCACTCATCTATCGATTTAAGTGTTGATTTCATATGTGCTTTCCAGTACGCGTAGTTAGACACTTGAAACAAATGTGGTCTAGAAAATGATTGACAGTGCATATAAGAACCAATAGAATTCATTCCTAAACATGGATCTAACACAATAACTTCGTGTTCTAGATTGAATACCAATTTGAAAGTACTAATTTATGATATGGTCTAACCAAAAGCCAAATTTTATTTTTATCCAACTTAAATATTAAATTTAATATAATTAACCCGAAGTAAACTTATCTCCAATTTTAAACAAGTTTTTATTAAATAGATGAACTAATATTATCTTAACCTAAAACATACATCTAGGTGAGTGTAGGATAAAATAAGCAAGTCAACCATCACATTTGATGTACGAAGAAAACCCGAATGGAAAAAACCTCGGACGGCTCAACCATGAAAAATCCACTAAGTATATAATTACAAAAGAGACGACAGAATGCTTACAATAGACACTTGACGCCTTCGCAAGCCTTGAATCTCTTCATTCCTTACCCTTCGCTTAGTGTCACGCAAGAGTCCACTTGTGCACTGCCACAATGTGTGAGCCATACACGCCTCGATATTCACCGAACAAGCTCATGAATCATCTACAGATCTTGAACATGGAATCCATCGCCTCTTCATCATAACATCAAACCATGGAGTCCACCATTTGTAAACAAAAAATACAAAGTACATTGTAAGAAATGATTATTAATAAGATGAAGAGAATAAAACTTTGGTTCCCAAAACAAGATCTTCAAAGCATATTAAGATGAAAACCTAGATCCCAAATAACTTGGGTGAAATTTAAGAATTTGAAGAGATTTTTAATAGATTTTGGGAACTCAAAATATACGTTTTTATCTCTAATAAAAATGCTTCCTTGCACTCCTATTTATAGGTGGTTTGCCAAAATCGAGATAAGGATGAAATTTTTTGAAGAAAATCTCAAAATTATTAAAAACAAAAAGTGCATACTCATTTGAATGAAGTACATCTCGTTCAAACCAAGCACCTTATATCATTCGAATTGTATTCTAATGAAACATCCAATGTGATTCCAACAAAGACTAAAATTCTCAATTGATTCACTTATTGGAATCCTGTTCTAATGAGATAGTGTATCTTGTTCGAATGACATTCCAAGTCTTTCCAACAACCTCGCGAAAAAAAATATGTTTCTTTAAAAAATTATTACAAGGGATAAAATAATTTTAAAATCAAATTTTATAAAATCCTAACGCCCAAATATAAAGTTTCAAGGGTAAAATATACACGCATTCATACCTGAGAGATCTTTAGACCATGAAGATGGAAATGAGCACGAACATAACACGGTGATGTAGATCTTCTAACTTGGCTATTATATGTTCAATCAAAAAAGTCATAGGCGTTAAAGGTCGACATAATTAAGTCCAAGTTGTAGAACACTGCAAGTACCTATCAGGAAGTAGATACCTTCTTAAGGAGATGATATACAAGTTAATTACTCAAATAAAATAAAAGTCATATTTCAAAAAAGACTATACAAGATGGTCAGGTGTACCAACCACTAAGACCGTGGGGGTATCACATAGAACTACAAGATGTTCAAACGATACCTTGAGGATCTTATACAAGTCGGTCAGCTCAAGGAATATGTTGATACATAAAAGAGGAAATTATCAACTTAGGTAAATTTAGCACAAATAGTAGGCGGAGATGATAATCTCCCACCTACAGGGATGGCCGTTGAAATTCATGGCTACACCGATCATGCATAATGCACTAAAAATAAACTCATAGAAAAAGTGAATATTGGAGACGACATACAAGAGCATTTCCAGGTGGAATTATATAAGCTCGTACTGGGTGAGCGGAGGCATAAGATTACTGGCTTTGAGCTGGAAATAATGTTCACCAACGATAATCGAGTCAGCTTTAATCTTCTTTATGGAGATGCTCTCATCCTTTATTTATGAGTGGCGTACATATAAGTAAGGAGAATATCAAACTTCCTATCAAAATTGGCCATGTCAATTGAGAAATAAAATTTCACAGCATCTAGTTAGAGTCATCTTACGATGCCATCTTAGGCAGGGGTTGGCTCTACACTGTTAGGGTTATCTGATATTTCCTTCATGAAAAGTTCAAGATGCTAAGCCATTAGGTGGTTATCGATATTAGGGTAGATCAGTTGACATCTCATAGTTATTTCGTTGCAGACACTAAAATAAGTAAAGTCAGTCCAAGAAGATTCTAACACAATTAATTGAAAAGATAACCAACCCAATTAACAACCAAAGGGAATTTGAATAGGGGTTGAAGAGACCGGGTTATCCCCCATCGAGAAAGTAATAAAGGAACTCATAACCATTTAGAAAAAAAATATAACTCACGTTTTCATAACAAATGCATACGTGTTCGAATGGAAGCCTTATGGACTTCTAGGAATTGATCTAGATATTGTTTATCATCGGTTGCATGTGGATCCAACTTGTCAGCCAAACAAACATAAGTAGCTTGAATTAGTGACAGAGAAAGTGAGTGTTATAGAACATGAAGTCGAGAATTTGATCCATGTTATCTCTATCAAAGACGCCCAAATCCTATATTGGATTTTCAATACCATTTTGGCTAGAAATATAATAATGAAATGTAGAGTTTACGTCGATTTAAATGATCTCAACAAGCAATGTCTAGAAGATAATTTCCCTTTATCTCAGATTGATTACCCCGTGGACTTAACAGTTGGACATTAGCCTAGGAGTTTCATGGAAGCCTACTCCAAATACCATAAAATACCGTTGTTCATCTATTATTAAGAGAAGACTTCATTCATCATGACATTGGGACTTTACTATTACAAAATAATATCATTCAATCTGAAGAACACTAAAGGAACATAGCAATGCCTCATCACCAAGATGTTCAAGAAAGACATTACGGTAACTATGGAGGTTACATAGACGATATATTTGTTAAAATCAAACAAGTATCCGACCACATCAAGGACCTAATATAGACCTTCAAGTTCCTTAAACAATATAAAATTAAGATGAACACTTCCAAGTGTGCCTTTGAAATTAGCTCCCGTAACTTCCTAAGTTACTTGGTGACGTAAAGGGGGATAAAAGAAAATGCATACGAGATAAAGGCCTTATAGGATATCAAAAGCCAATAACCATCAAAGATGTTCAGGTCCTCATCGAGATATTATCCAACCTTAGTCATTTTATATCCCAATCGTTGAATAAGTGTCGACCCTTCTTGCAATCTCTGAAGTAGTTGAACATAATAGTTTAGACGAAGGAATGTGGTCAAGAACTGAAATGATTTTAATGTTACTTGGGATCTCATCCCTTGAAATAAACGCCTTCTAATGGGGAAGATATTTTCTTATGCTTCGTTATTTTGTATCATGATGCGAATGAAGAACTTATCGGATTAGAACACAAATGTCAATTATCGATATATTATGTCAGTCATACTCACCTTGAGGCAGAAAAAATATATATGTTTATTAAGAAAATGGTCATGTCACTAGTAACATCCACAAGAAAGCTGTGACACTACTTCGATACTTACATCGTAGTAGTACCAATAACTTACAGACTCAAGTAAGTTTTTAAGAAGGTAGATCTTCCCTACAGAATGATAAAGTGGTCTTTCGAACTGGCATAGTTTGACATAAAATATGAGCCATGAACAACCATCAAGGGGAAAGTCCTGTATAGTTTTATCATCGAATTCTATATATCATTTCTAGATTGATAGGAGGTACAACTGAGTCCGATTTTAAAAATTTTAGCTGACCTTGAGGATAATTGATGGATGTATATTATTCATGGATGGGGAATCAAATGAGCATCAAACCATCATTGGAATCATCTTTGTCACCTCATAGATGGCTTATTGAACATTCAGTTCATATTAGATTTAAAGGATCCAATAATGAGGCTGAATATGAGGCCATGATTGATGGCCTTCCGCGAGAGATCAGTATGGGAAAAAGGTATGTGGAAATGTATTATGATTCTCATCTAATTATGGATTACCTCAGTGGGGAATACAAATCGAGTGATCCGAGAATGCTTGCTTACTGCGATAAGGCAAGAGGGTAATTGAAGTTTCTTACGTCGTAATCTTTAGAAAAGTTTATATGATACAAAAATAGTCGTATTGACACATTGGCCACTTTGTCATCCGACATTGACACTGATTTAAAGAGGAATATCGATGTTGAATATGTTTATTGACTGAGAATCAATGAACTAGTAACACTTTTAGATGTTATGTAGACTCAGTCGCCTACACCATAAATGGATCTAATAATGGCGTACTTAAACAACGCTGATCCAACATAAGACGATAAAAAACTCCACAAATTAAAGATCAAGTTAGTAAGGTTTTTCCATAATTCTGAGGCAAAGATTTATCTATGATCGTTCATAGGTTCCCTCCTCAAATTTTCCCACGTATACCAAGTATAAGGGAACCGTATCAAGATTCAAGAAAGAGGTTATGGTACTCACTTTGATGGAAGATAACGCACCTATATAATGATCTCTCAAAGGAACTGGTGGCCTTCCATACAAAGATATACCCTTCAGTTCGCTTACAAGTGTGCAAAGTACTAGTAGTTATCTCCGATCATCATGGAGCCGACCGGTGATATGAACCCCCTCATGAGTCCTTGGCCTTTTTCTCAATGGGGCATGAACACCATGGGACCTTTACCTCTAAAGTAAAAAAATAAAAAATACTTAATAACTGAAACAGATTATTTCACTACATGGGTGGGGGATGATCCAGTTATGTACATCGGGGAAGTAAATATGAGGCGATTTGTTTCGCCAAGCATTTCTACGAGGTTCAGAATCTCTAAAGTTGTGGTGACCAACAATCTGAGTCAATTTTATAATGACACCTTCGAAGACTTTTATGAAGAATATGGGATTAGTATTTGATATTCTTGGATCGTCTTTCCACAATTCAATAACCAAGGCTAAATTAAAAATAAGACTTTTATCTCTGACATCAAGAGCTGAATGGAAAATGCTTCCATCCATCTTCTAGGCCTATAGAATGACACCTAGGAGATCGATAGGAGAAACCCCATAACCCTTAACATACGTCATGAAATCAGTTTGTCGTTCGAGATTAGTCTTCTGATGTTGAAAATGGAGATTTTTGAAGATTGAAAAAATGATGAGAAAATATCTCATGAGTTGGATCTAACAGAAGGAGGAAGACACCATACCCTCATAAATTTTACATCATACTAATAAGAGTTGTCTAGAAAACACGACAGTAAATTCATGTTTAAGGAATTTTAGGTCGGAGACCTCGTTCTCAGAAAGATTTTGTCGATGATGAGGAAGCCCTCAGATGGAAGGTTAGTACCAAACTGACAAGTCCCATATAGAGTGACATTAAAGGGAGGAGGCAGATCCTACTACCTGGAAAAGTTAGATGACATGGTAGTACCAAGGTTATGGAATGACATGAAGATTAGGAAATTTTATCATTATTTAGGTTTATCTTTTTGTATATGTTTTAGTATTGAGATTCATGTTAATTGATGATGATGAAAATGGCACCACCAGGTCGAAGTGATAAAGAGATCAAACAGGTATAGCAATGGCAAAAAAGAACAAGCAATATAACAGTAAGATAATGAGATGAGGCAAAGAGAAGATGAGGTAATAATTTAAGTGGTTCAGCCAATCAGACCTACGTCCACTATGAGTGTTTGTGTGATCCACTAGATAAGGTCATTAATGTCCATGAATACAATTGCTCAAGTTTTCTCTCTCTTATCTAGATGATTGGACAAAGTTATGTTAGGGTTATCAAATTTAGATCCCTTCTCATGGAGAAGATGAAGTGTATATATGACTTGGGTGGTGTAATGTACCCCCCAAGCATGTAATCAGCAAGTGCATGAGGAAACTCCCAATAAGATGTAGACACTTATCTTTGGCACATGGGCAGAATAAAGATGTAATATTCACTTAAGTGAAAGAATGATCTTGTTATAATAGAATTGTCTACGTGAGTATAGCTCTTCTATACTTTCATATGCTCGTACTGTTTGGCATTGTCCGTTACAACATCTTCCTGATAGGGTACGAGGTTGTAAATTCCTATAGGATGGTCCCATGTTGTCATATGTATGACCTCGGCTAAATAGATATGGCTGAGGTCCAATTAACTAGTCAGTCCTATAATTGGTTGAGATAGAGTACAAAGATGGTTCTTATCTAAATAGGGGATGCTCTTTCTCTCTTAGTTTTCCATATGGCCGAGGCTAGTTGAGGCAAGGACGAACCTTATCAGGATGACCCCGCCAATGACATGTGGGGTTGTAATGACAAGTTGGCCATGAGATGTGATGCCACTCATCCTAAGAGATGAGGGTAGACTTTGGCCAAATCAATCACCCCTAACCCTTAGCCTTCTATGTGAATAAGAGGCTGACGGGTATGAGTTTTTGAGGGCATACGAGGTGTCTCTTACGTGTTGGCTGAATAAGGCTTTCTACATGAGTGGGTGACACATGTCACAGTTCTGATTGAGCGGTGTTTGCCCCATGTAAGGTTTGGTGGATGCGCGCTTGGGGTCTTGTGCCCTCCCTGATGACATAATTGGGGAGTGTGCATAATCATTATGGGGGTTTAAAAACCCCCAAAACTACTTCATTTCTATTTCTTCCCCCAAAAATGCCCTTTGTTCTTCTTCGTCTATAGAAAGTAGGAAACCTCCATAGCTCCCTAATTGTGCCAAGATTGAGAGCCCTTACATTCCAGGTCCCTTCTTCCCATTTCCTTTGTTTTCAGAGTTTGAGTTTACTCAGGTAACCCTCTTCATCTCAACTTCTTCATTTATAGCAGCTCCGATCATTGCATTAATTTTTCCATTCTCATTTTTGTTTTTTGATGGCTGTTCTGCCACTGTTGGGGGATCTTTTAGGCTTCAAATAGGGTTTTGTTGGTGGTTTGGTGTGTGTTTAAGGGACTGTGAGGAGTTTTTTTAGGGTGAGGTTGGTAGTTTTTAGGTTTCAGGTGTCCTCGAGTCACCATCTCCGGTGGCCAATGTTAGGCTTGTTCTTAGTGTTCTTGGGGAAAACCTTTTGAATTCCTCAGGTTTGATCCTTAAGTCAAATTGTAGTCAAGCTTTTAAGTTGTTTTCCCTTTCCTATTTCACCCAAGTGTAGCCTCGTCCTTCAGATGCTACGACCCCTGTATAAATTAGCAGAGGACTTCCCTAATCTGAGAAAGATTTGCTTTGATAAAATTAGGTAGATAGAGGAAGCTCAAGCCGAGAGTCGAAAGGTTGAGGCTTTTCCACTCCGCCCTATATGTCCCCAACCCTTGGCTATATTTTACCCCAAAGTCACTGAGACTTGTGAACCAATGTCTGAGTCTTCCATGACCGACTCCATGTCTACCTCTCAACAATTCAACAGTGTGGATTCATATAAGGAGGGTATGGATTGCATCCCTACACAAAGTGCAGGGTCTGACATTGAAGAGATTTCTTATCACAACTCATCTTCCAAAGGAGTCGAGTCCTCACATGACCCTAAATCTCTAGAACTAGTAGAACCCAACATCACATTCCCCCTCCAATAAGTGCCATTCCACCATCAGTCACTACTAGGGCCGAGTTTGATGAGAGGTTCCCTAGTGGCGACCCAAGCAATCCCCAGGTCGAGTTCTCGGTTGGTAGTGATGAGGAGAGTGAAGTTGATACCTCCATCGCTGCTGAATATGAGATTACTGTCTCTAAGGCTGACCTTTGGTCTTCAGAAAACCTCTAAAGATTAGATCTCGTTATTTCTATGAGGGTACCTCTTTAGAATGAGATATCCTTCGATGGCCACGATGGTGAGATCTGCGTCTATGAGCCGATATTCAAGTTTGTTTTCGTCTGCCCATTCATCCCATACTCAGAGCCATCCTTGCCCATATAGACCTTGCCCCTTATCAATTGTCTTCGAATGTGTGGATAGTGATGATTTGGTCCATTCTCCTTTGGAAGGCTATACATTAAACCGACCTTTCAGTTCACATATTTCTTAGTTGCTACACGCCATCGTCTTACAAGACTCGTCCAGGCTACTACCATTTTGTAGCTATAAAGTCTGAGAAGAAAATCCTACTGGTAACTCAGACCTCCAACCATAACTGGAAACCCTAATATTTCTTTGTTTTGGGAGCTTGGGAGTTCGGCCCTAACCAAGCCTGCGGGACGTCTACACTCAGGACTCCACTGAGGTGGGCCAAGGTTCCCGTATTGACCAAAAGTAACTCGGGCTTAGGCCCTGAGGACTACGAGAAGATAAAAAATCTCCGTAGCCAAGTTGACTAAGGCCGTCTTATGACATTTGATCATCTTATGACCCCTCATTACCTTGCTCAAACAGGTCTGGGGGTGGTCCCCTGACTGAACATAGTAAGTTATTTTTCTATTATTGCATTTTTTTATTATTATTAAGTGATGCCTCGTACTTTTGTATAGCCGATACACTAACTCTAGGACTTTTCTTTTGTAGAGCATCCAAACGGAATTTTGGACAAGCTTTAGAAGATATAACCCCCCAGCCTGAGCAAGCTCATTGACAGACATGGTAACAAAGCCACTCCTCCAACTTCCCAACCTAAGAAGAACGTCGACTCTAGTAGGATCGATGGTACTGAAAAGAAGAGAAAGCTTCTCCTGATTGACCTAACTTCCACTCAGCGTTCCAAAACACCGTGTTCCAATTATTTCATCCCCATTTTGAAAAATGATGCTCTTGGTGGTTGTCTGTCGCAGTTAAAAATAAGTGACGATAGTGTCATAGGCAATAGTCTAAAGGCTATCAAAGCTCTCAGCTCCATGATCTCAGAGGATGATAAACATTTCCTCCAGTCTATGGACATCCCTTTGCTGATCGAATTTTCCCTCCACCGAAATGTTTAGGTAACTTCAAGAAGTTTTACAAGTGTTGTCTCTTCATTTGATATGACTCATTCTTAAGTTTCTACTTCTTATGTTGCAGGGTGCGGTCGCTCTTCACTGCTTGGCTAATTAGACCTCGAAGAGGCTTCCCTTGATCTAAAAGGGCCAAGATGCTAAGAAATCAAAGAAAGCCTGGAAGGCTAATCTTGAGAAGGTTAAGGGTGACATGAAGAAGGAAAAGGACCTAGTCATCAATCTGATGGCCGACTATGAGAAGGATCTCAAGGCTAAAGACGAGAGTGTAAAGGCCAACATTGATGCTGCTATTAAAGCCGCCCTGGATGAGGCTGAAGACAAAATCGTTGGCGACTACAAAGTGTCCGATGAATTTATGGACTTCAACTTTGATTATCTAGAGAGGGGCATTAGGGTTACTGGACGATGGGTAATCTTAAACATGTTGAGATCAGAAGCCTATCTCTTGATGACCTCATCAGCCTTGGTTTTACTGACTCTCGTCTCGGTGCTGCCTTAGTCGAGTTTGAAAATAATGATGCTACCCCTGCCGAGACAATCCCTCTGGAGGTGATAGAAAATAATGAGGAGGTAGATGACCATGACGATGGTGCTGAGGTCACCAACGCCAGGGTTAACGAGACTGCTCATGCCGGTGATGGGTAAGCCCCGATTGAGTGAGAGGTTCAGCTCTGAAGGCTCCTAGATTACTTCTCTTGCTAAGGCAGTTAGCCTTTTGTATTTGTATTTTTAAATTTCTTAAATTTTATTATCTATAACCTCGATATAATCAATGGATGACTGTTTGTTCTGTATATGCTTCCCATTATTTTTCTATATTGTGCTCGCTATCTTTTGAAGTACGATACCACCAACTATTGATGTTTGGGATCACATTAAAATCACACATATAACCACATGTTTAAGGTTTAAGATCACCAAACTATTGATGTTTCATCTTATCCTCACCAAGTTAATGATGTTTATGTAAAGAACCACACCCAAGTGATTTTTAATTCAGACTCACCAAAATATTAATGTTTAAGGTCTGAGATCACCAAACTAATGATGTTTCATCTCATACTCACCAAGTTAATGATGTTTAAGTAAACAACCATAACTAAGTGATTTTCAATTCGGACACACCAAATTATAGTGTTATGACATATCCCCTCTCGTCATTTTGAGAGTGCATGGTTGAGCATCGTCTCATCCATGCACCGTCGTCTCGATCGAGATAGGTTTTTTAAGTATTCACCAAATTAATGATTTTTAAGGTCTGACATCCCAAAACTAATGATGTTTAAGGTCTGAGATCACAAAACTAATGATGTTTCATCTCGTGCTCACCAAGTTAATGATGTTTAAGTAAAGAACCACACCAAAGTGGATTTTAATTTGGACTCACCAAATTATGGTGTCATGTCATACCCCCTCTCGTCGTTTTGAGAGTGCATGGTTGAGCATCGTCTCATCCATGCACTGTCATCTCGGTCGAGGGAGTTTTTTTAAGTATTCACCAAATTAATGATGTTTAAGGTCTGAGATCACCAAACTAATAATGTTTAATCTCATACTCACTAAGTTAATGATTTTTAAGTTGACCCTTCTTGGTGTTATTGAAAGTCCATGGATGGGGTCGGCCCCCTTTCCAGGTTATCCTTTCACCAAGATTGGGTTGTTTCTATCCCACCACGAATGACGTTTCATAGCTTTTAAGGGTACTTGAAACAAATCATTCAAAACAAAGTATATAAGATATGAGATAACAAACCATTTTCACTTTTCTCAATCATAATAAGCCTTTTTTACAATGATTCATAATGCAAAGCTCCTATACAATCATATATTAGTAGTACCTTTTTAGGTAGTCGGCATTCTAAGGGTTGGAGAATTGTTCCCCCTCTAGGTTCTCCAACCGATAGGTTACTGGTACTACCTTATAAATAACCTTGTAAGAACCATGCCAGTTGGCATGAAGCTTGTTCAGTTTCTGGCAAGTCTTCTTCAAAATAAGGTCTCCCACTTCTATCGGCCTTGGTTTTATCCTCTTATTATAAAACTTGTTCGTTCTCTGCTGATAGGCTACCACTCTAACCTCGGCATCCCCTTTTCTTTCTTCAATCACATCTAGGTCAAATTTTCTCTCTGCCATATTTCTCTCAGGGTCATACGTGTGAACTCTGTGGATGGGGAGACCAATCTCTGTTGGCAACACCGCTTATGATCCATAGGCCAACATTAAGGGTGTTTCCCCTGTCGATGTTTTCACCGTTGTTCGGTAAGCCCATAGTACAACATGTACATCTTCCAAACTTTTCTTGATTCCATCAAGAATATTTCTATTAGTAACCTCAGTCTGACCATTGGTCTGGGGTAGGCCAGGCGATGAGAAGAACAATTTTATGCCGACCCTTTTACAATACTTTTCTAGGGAAATGTTTTTCAACTGGGTACCATTGTCTGAGATGAGTGTATTAGGCAAGACATATCTGCAAAATGATGTTCTTCCACATGAACTGAAAGGTCTTACATTTCATGATCTTGATCATAGCCTTGGCCTCCACCCACTTTAAAAAATAGTATATTGGCACAATCAAATATCTGTAGTTGCCCATGGCCCTTGGCAGAGGTCCAACCAAATTAATCCCCCATACTGTAAATGTCCATGGTGAGGTGATAGACATCATAGGCTGATGGGGCTGGTGAGGTATGGTGGCAAACCGCTATCATTTTTTGCACTTCTTTACTAGTCAAGTCCTTGGCTAGGGTCAGCCACTAATATCCTTGAGTGACAGTTCTTTTTGCCAATGACCTATCCCCAATATGGCTTGAGAAAGATCCTTCATGAACATCCTTTAAAATAGAATCCACCTCGGTCGGGTGGACACATCTGAGCAGAGGTAAAAGAAAACCCTTCTTGTATAACACGTCCCCTAGGATAGAGAACTTTGCGGCCTTATATCTCAATTTCCTTCTTTCGGCCTTAGACTCTGGAAAGATAACCTCTTTCATATACTGGACAAGGGGGACCATCTTATTGAAGAAATTTTTTTGCTTCGCGTCATCCTCATCTATTATCACCCGAGAATTGATTCTATTAGCACTATTCTCTTAGTCTCTATTCGTGTTGCTTAGGCTTACCTTGCCAGAGCTATGAATCAGTTATTATTCATCCGAGGAACCCTTTTGACTTTGACCTCAAAAAAGTCCTTCATCATCTTCCTCACTTTTTCTAGGTATCTGGTCATTCTGTCATCTTTGGCTTCATAAATCCACAGGACCTGATGAACCACGAGCTGAGAGTCACCATGGACTAAGAGTTGGTTGATGTTGAGATCTCTAGCGAGGGAGATTCTAGCTATGAGGGCCTCATAATCTGACTCATTGTTGGAAGCCTTAAAATTTAACCTCAACGCATACTTTATATATGTTCCATTCGGGGCCGACACAATCAAACCGACTCCACTCCCATTTTCACAGGATGAACCATTAACGAACAAGATTTATATTGCCTCTTTTAAAAATGGCCCCTCTTTAATAACTCTATTTCTAAGCAAAAACTTGTCAGTCTCGACCATTGGATGTCCATCTACGCTTGTCTCGAACTCTTCTAGTTCGGTATGGATTTTAGCCGACCTTTTAAGGTTGTCTGCTTTTTCACTATTGGCCTCGACCGAGGTGAACTCTTCCACAAAGTTTGCTAGAGATTGCCCCTTGATTGCCACCCTCGACTGATAGACTATGTCATATTCTCCCAGCTCAATGGACCAGGTCATCAATCTACCTAATTTCTTAGGTTTATGGATGAATAAAGATGTCAATATGCCAGAATTTTTTATGTAACTTTAAACGTATACCATTTCAATTATGCTTAGAATTATAGTGAGAGAGATACATTCCTGGAAATCTCTATGTCTTATCTTTATAATGAGCTTTGAATCAGGTCAATTGGATTTCTGTAGAGGGAGAAATCGATGTTTTATCATAGGGTCTTTAATCTCCCATCATAGTAATCTCTTAAAATTTTTTACATAACTTTAAACGTATGCCATTTCAATTATCCTTAGAATAAAGTGAGATATGTATATTCCTAGAAATATCTATGTCTTAGCTTTCTAATGATATTTGAATCAAGCCAATCAGAGTTCTTTAGAGGGAGTAATCGATATTTAACCATAGGGTGTTTAATCTGCCAGAAAATTTATGACTCGATATGGTTTACCAAATTTTGACAATTTCCTCCGTTTAAGCCCAAAACATGGGGATAACTACTGGTGGGATTTTTGGGACATCTTTAGAATATAATGAGGGATATATTGTATGACAGTAGGCCTTGATAGTTTTGAGACTTAGTCATGTATGCTACAGTTAACGCTAAGGCTAGTTGTTCTTAATTGTTAATGTAATAATTCGAGAGAATGAGAATGGATCATGGAGAGGATAAGGGAATTTATGAGGTAGACCAGTAAGAAAATTGTTGATTAACTACTGAATTAACTTAGGGAGTAACAATAGGCCCTTCGGGTAGAGAATAATACTCGAGAATATACGATAGAGAGTATATATCAAATAAAATTATACAGTGATCACTCGAGAGATAAATACTACGTACGATGATAATCATAGGTTGATTGCATACCTATATGGATCGATTTTTATAGGTTGAGTGTATACCACAACGATTTTATTATTATAGTTAATATGTATACCTATATCGAATATACATATGGATAGGTTCTATGTATGCCTAGTATAAATTATTGTGTGTATCACATAGCTACGTTGCTTGCTATTGGGGGGAGGTTCCACATCGTGGATGGTCTTATCCTGATGAGCCCATTGGGAGGATTTTAGATTTGTACCCATAAAATAGGACCTTGGATTCGTACTATCTGAGAGTATGATAGTTTCAACGATTGAATGGGAGTGTAGGTATGTGCTTGATCCATTTTTCTAGGGACTATATTCACCTCCAATCTATGAGATTGTATTTTGGGTTCAAGGAGGCATTCCGAACCATATGTTCTTGATATTGTACGAGAGGTACTTGGACTAATAGCAGAGTACGCGAATGTGCATTATGGTGTCCAGACCAGTGGATGCTATATATATATATATATATATATGATTGGATGTTTTCTCCTACTTATGTGTGACAATAGTGGGGCTAGATACTGTGTATCTAAACAAAGATTTATCTATTTATGTGGTATAATAGTTAGACGATATAGTATGTATCAAAAGAACAATTAATCTACTAAAGAGTAAATAGTAGGGATATTAGATAGTGTAAATCTAATTCATGATGAATCTACTAAGGCATAAATAATAGGAAGATGGATGGTGAATATTTATAATAAAGTTTAAGTATAGAAACTTAAATGGTAAGGCTTGAACCATAAAATATGTGAAATGTTAACATGGGTTTAATAATAATAGAGCAGAAATGTTCGTTGTTAAGGGTATTAGGTAGCTTCTTGTATGGGGGGTATAAGTAAGTTAAGGAGAATATTAACTATGATTAATTGGTAGTTCAGGGTATTCGGTAACGTACTATATCGGTGGCACGGGTGTGCTAGAATGATTTGAGGCCTATTAGATACTTGATACCTAGTTATATTGGGTATCTTGACTAGGTGGGATGTTAGGTGGGCACTATAGATGAGAGGCGAAGAAACTCAAGGGAGTTTCCGTAGCCTAGCTCGTGTATATAATAAATGTTAATTTAAATTGATAATTAAATGCTTGCTAAATATTTTCAAATGATTTTTACTTGGGTTTTGATCCGTAATTGAAAAAACTTTTTCCAAAACCTATTAGGTAACCATCCACAGGGTTGCTAAGAAGGATAATGTGTTCTAAGGATGTGTAGTTGCATCACTTGTGGATGCTTGCAGGATATGGAATTAGACGCTTCAGTTACTTCATTCCTAGTGTACGGTTCAGTTTAGTATTTCGTTCGGGCGTGTTGGCCCTCGATTATTTCTTTATGACAGTTAGACCATGTATTTGAATTTTATTTATATTGAACTTTTATTTGGATCTGGGAACCGATGGTTTATTCAGGTTTATTTTTTATCTATTGTTTATCAGATAATTGTTGATCTTATTCATTTATTATGTGGATGGTTAGTTATTGTATTTGTTTCGCGTATTGTTTTGTTTGATAAAAACATAAAATTTGGCATGACATGATTTTTTACATTTCAGCATAGTGTTCATTGATATATATTGTATTTTTTACATTTCAGCATAGTTATTGTATTGTTTTGTTTGATAAAAACATAAAATGTCCTTAGGATCTGTACGCCTTTTTTACATTTCAGCATAGTGTTCATTGATATATATCCTTATGACATGATTGTTGAATTCCGCTAGATATGAGACTTACGTTCCACTGCTATTAAGTATAGTTGATGAGATTCTTGTGCGAGCTCGTTTAAGTTTCGAACACCGAACATTATAAGATGGCCAGTGAGGGTCGTTAGAACGACTATAGCAGGAGAGACTTAGTATTAGTAAAGAGTATTCTGGAAGTGGTCATCGCGATAGAAGTCACCATAAATATTGTTCAGGAAGGTAACGATAGGATAATCACAGGGACAGTAGTTTCGCCAAGCACTGTTATAGATTACGGTGGTGCAATCTTACACTCACCCAGCATATTTGGAAATGGGTTGGGAAAGTCAGAAGTACTCTTATGAGGAGCCAACTATAAGGATTCGGGAAAAAGGGGAAGCGTGGTAAGCCAATGGAAGGAAGTAATCCAGCGATAACTGGGTAGGATGGAGTGCAACAATACCTATGATTAAAAATTTCGATCAAAATTTTAACCTCATAGGAGAAGAATACCATAACAAGAGTCAGTCACCCCATATAAGAAGTATATGGGATAGAACGAGGAATTTTAGTACAATTCGATCGTAATATCTTCCTTATTATGTTTGAACAGAGATGCGAATGGAGTTTTAGAACATATTATAAGTGAGAGAGATAAAGACCGAGCGTAAGGGAGAAGTTGACTTGTTTAATGAACTTCATACTCGACGAATGCGACACAGAGAATAAAGGGGTACGTAAGTTAATAAGGGACTCATGAGTAGAATACAAAAGTGTGAGTGTAAAATTAGGATAGGATGACTAGTGTTGATGTCATCAAGGTCGTACGTTTATAAGTTTATATCAAAGCTTCCATGAGAAAGGAGCCTAGGGGTTAAAAAATTGAGCCGGAGAGCAAGACTGGATTTGACGGTGTTAGAGAAGAACTGTGGGAAGGTATACCTAGTAGGGAACCATTTAAATGATTCAAATCGAGTGCATTTCTACCAAGTGGTGGTGGACTCATTCAGGACAATCGAGTCCAGTAACGAGTTCCAAAGTTCCAGCGGAGCAAAAGGGATAAAGGGCGTGCAATCGGGGACAAGAATACCATGTTTGAGAGAAGGACACCCTAACATGGGTAATAATATAGGACCATAGACAAATGAGTTCTCCAGAAGTATCTCAATTGTAGAGAGACGGGCCACAGGAAGAAGTGTTATCGAAGTGAGGCATGGGACAACTAGAGGATAAAATCCTGGATGTAGAACCATTACAACAGATCATGGGTCAGTCTCGACACTAGATTTAAGTTCGGAGACCCAATGATCGGGAGAAATAGATGAAGTAGGGAGGTGTCATATGCGTAAAGACTAGGAACATGTGTATATCTTATTTACAATGAATTGGGGGTCAGTAGCGGGATGCACAATAGGGGCAACAATCATAAGAAGTCTTAGTTCGGTTGGGATGAGGATGTTATGTCCAGGAAACATTTGAACCGCCTATACTAATGACAATTGAAAGTATGAGCTTTATCTCAGGGTGATAGGAGTCTGTTTTGTGGCACGAGCGAGCCACAAAAAATTGTTAATACTAGATTCACTTATAAAATGGAATTAGTAAAGGTTTCATTAATTTTAATATGGCATGTATATGTATACCGTTAAGTAGTCGTTCTCTCTTCGGTTCCATCTGCAGGGGGTATGTGTGGACACTAAGAGGATGCTTTACATTCTGTGGTAATTTTTTTCTCCTTATGAGGGTTATAAGAAGAGAACATATTATTATCTTGCGAAGTGACTGGATGCCGAGGGTTGGAGCAGTAGTAGACTTTAGGGTAAGACTCTCCCTATTCCAGGAAAATATATTTAGTTTCTTGAGACATCACCTGAAATAGGGTCAAGCTTGAATATATAGTTTATTGTATCATAAACTTCGGTGAGTATAGTTGTCTCGTTATGTTTTATCAGAGTAAGTGGGGACTTTCAATGATGTGATTTAAGGTATATCGGGTATACCGTTGATCGGAAAGATTTAACTCATTATCGCTTACGTGCTAGAACTCAGTGATTACTATAACACCGTATTATGTGATGCCTTGGGTGACATAGGCATAGACGATTTGATTTATGTGTCGAGAGAAGGGATTCGTGATATCTTAGTTATGTGCTTTGGACCTACGAATTTAGTTGATAATTCTAGGAAATAGTGCATTGAGAAAGTTCTTTGAACTTAGTTATGGGATGTTACACAATGGAACCTTAATTAACGTCCGGAGTGATGAGAAGTAGTGGGATGCTAATGCATCGATTTTAAATTTTAATTATTAAACGTACAGAGTAAACATTTTAAGTTGAGAGGTATTAATAATAGATGGTCAGTGGATGAGTATATATGTTATAGTGTATATATATACAAGTATATATATGATACTGTGTTGCATAATAGACACACATGAAGATATTTGGATTGTTATGTGTAATCCCAGTGAGTCTGAATAGTTACTCACGTGATTCAAGGTTGACTAACTTATTACAGAGTTGAGAGATATAGATGATCATTTATTCGCGCTATGATTCTAGTGATAGTAGGAGCGCTATATTATATATTGTCTTTTGCAACATGGGAGTGGACGAATATACTTTTATATCAAGAGATGGGAATTTTGGGGGTACATACTATGGACTAAGGGCCTAACGAATCTCAACGACTGACAATGTTAGGTAGTAGTGTATTGGGGGGGGGGGGGGGGGTGGTTTCCTTATTTGGATTTTTCTTTTCGAGGCATACCACTCATGAAACTTAGCGCAATATTGAAAGTGGCTAGATGTTTGCTCTTTAGGACATGGGTTTAGTACCATGGGTATTGTTTATTTTTACAGTTATATATAGGGGATAATAACTATGTGATATTTTACGCTAGTGGAGCCACGAATCGTGTGTGTAGTTATGCAAGAGTATAGGTGGTAGGAGCTTTTTGGGTAGTTAAATTATGTTAATATTATCCTCGATTGAGGGATAGAAAAGGTGTGTAGTGGTCCTAAATGGATAATTTAAGTAGCATAAAAACTTTGGACTACTAGCTTTACCCAAATTTCAAGGATGAAATTCTTTTGCAAGGGAAGAAGTATGTAACACACCGTATTTTGGAGAATATGGAAATTAATTATATTGGTGATTTAGGAATTTATTTAATTTGGAGAAAATATTTAATTCGAATGATTTAAATTTAATTAATTCAGTTTAAGTTAATTTCACACGTGTCGTAATTTGAGGTGAAAATAAGATGATTATAAAAGTAACTTAAATGGTGCTTTTGAGGTCACGGTTGATTCCGAAAGGGTCGAAATAGTCAAACAAGTGTACCCGTGAGGATAGTTTGGGTCCTGGGATGATTTTAGGCCAACCCGACACTCTTTAAGGGATTTTCGATCATTCGGGAGTTTGTGGTTCACAGAACTTCGTAAATTCTAGGTCTTATATCTGATATTTGTGAAAGGAACTATGATTAGCACAATCATAATATAAGAGAGGCAAGAGGAGAAGAAATCCAAAGGTTCCTATATTAAGCATGTTGTAATACCCATATAGGTTTGATTTCATGCTTTTGGAGGTTTTATATAAATTTGGGAGCATAAACTAAAATAGGAATGTATGTAGAGATGTTACTTAATGATGATAATATGAACTCATTGGGTTTGGGTTGATTAATAAGAGAGAAATCTGAGTTCTTGATTAATAAAGATGATGAACATTAGAGAACTAGGGTTTTATGTTTATTAAAGGAGAATTTGATTCTTGGATTGAATCTTTGAAGTTATTTGTGTAGACTTTTCATCGAAAATTATCCCGATGTGAAGATAAAATGATATTTGAATATATTCGATGATTAAGATTGAATCTTGATGGGGTCTTAGCCGAAGAAGATGAATCTTGAATGACTTAGGGTTTAATTGATGAACACAAGATGTCAATTAGCCAAATTTGTTTATGTAACTTTAAACGTATTCCATTTCAATTGTGCTTAGATTTAGAGTGAGAACCATACTGTAGTGGAAATCTCTATGTATTAGCTTTCGAATGACGTTTGAATTCGGCCAATCGGAGTTCTGTAGAGGGAGTAATCGATGTTTTATTATAGGGTGTTTGATCTTCCAGCATAGTAATGTGCCAGAATTTTCTAGTAAATTTAAACGTATGACAGTTCAATTGTCCTTATAATTAGAGTGACATCCATACATTCCTGGAAATCACTATGTCTTAGCTTTCTAATGAGATTTGAATCAGGACAATTGGAGTTTTGTAGAGGGATTAAACGTTATTTTACCACAAGGTGTTTAATGAGCCAGAAAATTTACGACTCGAATTTGGTTTACCATATTTTGACAATTTCCCCATTTTTAGCCCAGAACTTACAGATAACTATCGAGGGAATTTTTGGGACATCTTTAGAATATAATGAGGGATATATTTTATGACAGTAGGCCTTGATTGGTTTGATACTTAGTCATGTATGCGAGGGATAAGGCTAACGCAAGTTGGGCTTTATTGTTATTGTAATAATTCGAGAGAATGAGAATGGATTGTGCAGAGGATAAGGGAAATTATGAGGTATACCATTAGGACAATTGTTGATTAACTACTGAATTAACTTAGGGAGTAACAATAGGCCCTTCAGGTAGATAATAAAACTCGAGAATATACGATAGAGAATATATATATCAAATAAAATTGTAGAGTGAGCATTCGAGAGAAAAATACTACGTATGATGATAATCATAGGTTGAGTGTATACCTATATGGATCGATTTTTATTGGTTGAGTGTATACCTATACAATTTTATTATTATAGGTCGTGTGTATACCTATATTGAATATACATATGGATAGGTTTTGTGTATGCCTAGTATGTATTATTATGTGTATGACATACCTACGCTGCTTTCTATTGGGGGGAGTTCCGCATCGTTGACGGTCTTATCCTGATGAGCACCTTGGGGGGATTTTAGATTTGTACCCAAATAATAGGACCTTGGATTCGTACTATCTGATAGTATGATAGTTTCGAAGGTTGAATGGGAGTGTAGGTATGTGCGTGATCCATTTGGCTAGGGACTATATTCGCCTCCAATATATGATATTGTATTTTGGGTTCAAGGAGACATGCGGAACCATTTGTCCTTGATATTGTATGAGAGGTAATTTGACTGATACCAGAGTACGCGAATGTGCATCACGGTGTCCAGACCGGTGGATGCTATAATATATATATATATATATATATATATATATATATATATATATATATATATATATATATATATATATATATATATATATATTTGGATGTTTTCTCCTACTTATGTGTGACAATAGTGAGACTAAATAGTGTGTATCTAAACAAAGATTTATCTACTTATGTGGAATAATAGTGAGACGATATAGTATGTATCTAAAGAATGGTTCATCTACTAAAGAGTAAATAGTAGGGAGATTAGATAGTGTAAATCTAATAATGATGAATCTACTAAGGCATAAATAGTAGGAAGATGGATGGTGAATATTTATAATAAAGTTTAAGCATAGAAACTTAAATGGTAAGGCTTGAACCATAAAATATGTGAAATGGTAACGTGGGTTTAATAATAACAGAAGAGAGATCTTCGTTGTTATAGCTATTAGGTAGCTTCTTGTATGGGCGGTATAAGTAAGTTAAGGAGAATATTAACTATGATTAATTGGTAGTTCAGGGTATTCGGTAATGTACTATATGGGCGGTACGGGTGTTCTAGACTGATTTGAGGCTTATTAGATAATTGAGACCTAGTTAGATTGGGTAGCTTGACTAGGTAGGATGTTAGGTGTTCACTATAGATGAGAGGTGAGGAAACTCAAGTGAGTGTCCACAGCCTAACACATGTATATAATAACTGTTCATTTAAATTGATATTTAAATTCTCGCTAAATATTTTCAAATGATTTTTAGGTGGGCTTTGATCCGTAATTGAAAAAAACTTTTTTCAAAACCTTTTAGGTGTCCAGCCACAGGGATGCCAAGAAGGATAATGTGTTCTAGGGATGAATAGCTGCATCACTTGTGGATGCTTGCAGGATTTGGAATAAGACTCTTCAGTTACTTCATTCCTATTATCGGGTTCAGTTTAGTATTTCATTCGGGCTTGTTGGACCTCAGTTATTTCTTTATGACAGTCCGACTATGTATTTGAATTTTATTTATATTGGACTTTTATTTAGATATGGGAACTGATGGTTTATTCGGTTATTATTTTTTATCTGCTACTTATCAAATAATTGTTCATCTTATTCATTATTATGTGGATGGTTAGTTATTGTATTTGTTTCGTGTACTATTTTGTTTGACAAAAAGATAAAATATATCATCGACTTTTTGAATACTAGGTGGTTAGTAAATGTTTAAAAAAAATTTCGACAGTGATGCTAAGAATGAATCAAATAGTAATCCTGGTATAATTTAATGAAGGCCTGATCACCCAGTATTTAATTAAGCGAGGTGTCACAGATGGTATCAGAGCATTAGGTTCTAATGTCCTTAGGATCTGTACGCATTTTTTACATTTCAGCATAGTGTTCCTTGATATAGATCCTTATGATATGATTGTTGAATTCCGCTACATATGAGACTTACGTTCAGCTGCTATTAAGTATAGTTGATGAGATTCTTGTGCGAGCTCGTTTCGAACACCGAACATTATAGGATGACCAGTGAGGGCCGTTAGAACGACTATAGCAGGAAAGACTTAGTATTAGTAAAGAGTATTCTGGAAGTGGTGATCGCGATAGAAGTCGCCATAAATATTGTTCAGAAAGGTAATGATAGGATAATCATAGGGATAGTAGTTTCCCCAAGCACTGTTATAGATTACGGTGGTGCAATCTTACACTCACCCAACATATTTGGAAATGGGTTGGGAAAGTCAAAAGTACTCTTATGAGGAACCAACTATAAGGATTCGGGAAAAAGGGGAAGCATGATAAGCCAATGGAAGGAAGTAATCCAACGATAACTGGGTAGGATGGAGTGCAACGATACCTATGATTAAAAATTTTGAGCAAAATTTTAACCTCATAGGAGAAGAATACCATAACAAGAGTCAGTCACCCCATATAAGAAGTATATGGGATAGAACGAGGAATTTGAGTACAATTCGATCGTAATATATTCCTTCTTCTGTTCGAACAGAGATGCGAATGGAGATTCAGAACATATTATAAGTGAGAGAGATAAGGACCGAACGTAAGGGAGAAGTTGACTTGTTTAATGAACTTCATACTCGACGAATGCGACACGGAGAATAAAAGGGTACGTAAGTTAATAAGGGACTCATGAGTAGAATACAAAAGTGTGAGTGTAAAATTTGGATAGGATGACTAGTGTTGATGTCGTCAAGGTCATACGTTTATAAGTTTATATCAAAGCTTCCATGAGAAAGGATCCTAGGGGTTAAAAAATCGAGCCGGAGAGGAAGAATGGATTTGACGGTGTTAGAGAAGAACTATGGGAAGGTATACCTAATAGGGACACATTTAAATGATTCAAATTGAGTGCATTTCTACCAAGTGGTGGTGGATTCATTCAGGACAATCGAGTCCAGTAACGAGTTCCAAAGTTCCAGCGGAGAAAAAGGGACAAAGGGCGTGCAATCGGGGACAAGAATACCATGTTTGAGAGAAGGACACCCTAACATGGATAATAATCCAGGACCATAGACAAATGAGTTCTCGGGAAGTATCTCAATTGTAGAGAGACGGGCCACATGAAGAAGTATTATCGAAGTGAGGCAGGGGACAACTACAGGATAAAATCATGGATGTAGAACCATTGCAACAGATCATGGGTCAGTCTCGACACTAGAGTTAAGTTTAGAGACCCAATGATCGGGAGAAATAGATGACGTATGGGGGTATCTTATGCGTAAATATTAGGAACATGTGTTGATCTTGTTTACAATGAATTGGGGGTTAAGAACGGGATGCCCAATAGGGGTAACAGTCATAAGAAGTCTTGGCTCAGTTGGGATGGGGATGTTATGTCCAGGAACCATTTAAACCGCCGATACTAGTGACAATTGAAAGTATGAGTTTTATCTCGAGGTGATAGAAGTCTGTTTTGTGACACGAGCGAGTCACAAAAAATTGTTAATACTAGATTCATCTGTGAAACGGAATTAGTAAAGGTTTCATTAATTTTAATATGGCATGTATATGTATAGCGTTAAGTAGTGGTTCTCTGTTTGGTTCCATCTGTAGGGAGGGGCAGGTGTGGACACTAAGAGGATGATTTACGTTATGTGGTAGTTTCTGCTCCTTATGAGGGTGATGAGATTATAAAATATTATTATCTTGTGAAGTGATTGGATGCCGAGGGTTGGAGCAGTAGTAGACTGTAGGGTAAGACTCTCCCTATGCCAGGATAAGATATTTAGTTTCACGAGACATCACCTGAAAGAGGGTCAAGCTTGCATATATAGTGTATTATATCGTAAACTTCGGTGAGTATAGTTGTCTAATTACATTTTATCTCAGTAAGTGGGGACTTTCACTGATGTGATTTAAGGTATATCGGGTATACCGTTGATCAGAAAGATTTAACTCATTATCGCTTACGCGCTAGAACTCAGTGATTACTATAACACCGTATTGTGTGACGCCTTGGGAGACATAGGCATAGACGATTTGATTTATGTGTCGAGAGAAGGGATTCGTGATATCTTAGTTATGTGCTTTGGACCTACGGATTTTGTTGATAATTCTAGGAAATAGTGCGTTGAGAAAGTTCTTTGAACTTTGTTATGGGATGTTACACGTAGGAACCTTAATTAACGTCCGGAGTGATGATAGGTAGTGGGATGCTAATGCATCAATTTTAAATTTTAATTATTAAACGTGTAGAGTAAACATTTTAAACTGAGAGGTATTAATAATAGAGGGTTAGTGGATGAGTATATATATATATATATATATATATATATATATATATATATATACCTGTATATATATGATAGTGTGTTGCATAATAGACACACATGAATATATTTGTATTGTTATTTATAATTTGTAATACCCCGTATTTTTGTGCATTTAATATTTAATTAATTCGGGAAATTTTGAATTACTTATGTGTCATAATTTAATTGAATTAATTATGATAGTATTTATTGAAATATTAATCGAAGAGTAAATGGTTAATATTTAGGGAGATTAAATTTACTAAGTGAATAGTAATAATTCATTTACGTCATTTCGGGTATTAGTGACGAGGTATGTACTTATCTCAGCCGGGAGTCGGTATAGACTAATTTAGGTGTGAGATAAGGATTTTTATAAATTATTTCAGATCCCAATTTTGAGTGTACGGTTGAGTCCGGATGAGCTGAGATAGTCGGGAAAGTGTACCCGGGGGTAGTAAACGGGTCACGGGACGTTTTTAGACATATCCGAGCCCACATGGGGGCATTTGGGTCACTTGGGCTTGGCCCATTAGGAAAAAAACGGGATTAAGCCTAATTACTTAATTATAAGGAAAAGGGCAACGACTGATTAAGGTTTGGAAAACACTTAGTGGGAGAGGAAACCCTAAGAGGCAGTTAAAAGCAATTTGGGGGACAAAGGAAAGATCCAAAAGAGGGAATTTCATCTTCAACCTTGGAATTCACAACTTCAAATCGGACCCTACGAAATCATAAGGCAAGTGGTTAACTTTCTGTAGCAATTAATTCGCATTATGATTCATATTTATGTGATGTGAGAAATCAAAATTCGTTTTGGGAATTAGGGGGTACAAAAATGGGGTTTTTGTAAATCAGTCTCCTGATTTCGAATTTGTGTAGAAATTTATGTATAATTTGAGATTTGTATATATCTAGTAAGATGTGTAGACCCAGACAAGTTAGAAATAAATTTGAGATAAGAAATATTATGTTGAGATGGATTAACAAATATTTCGGGGTTTTTCCCAATTTAGATAAACAGTAGATAACGCAAATTAAACTGTGTTTGGGGACTTTATGGGGGCTCCTTAGGAAGTTCTTGATGTATTTTATTGATGAGAAGACTTGGGTTAGACTGTAGAAGAAGTTGGAGATTGGATTTTTTCGTCCATGGCTGAAATAGAGACCTGGGGAAGACGAAGACATAATTAAATACGGATCGAGTGAGAGAGTCCGGTTATAATGGTTGAGCGATACCAAGGCATTGAAATAATTTAGAGTGAAAGCTAAATAATTTGGAGTCGGGGATTTAGACTGGGGTATAGTTTTATTTCGGGCCACGAGAGCGAGTCCGAATATATATTTGTTGGGGCGACACCATAATTAATTTAATTAATTAATGTGCAAATTAATTAATAATCAGAGTGGGCCATAAACCCATGATAAATTTTAGGGGCTTGTGTTACGGACTTATTACATGGTATAGTCGGGGAATTTTTATTTATATATATGTACGGTATGCGATAGTAGATATATGGTGTGTACATTAATATCATTGGCTAGATATTAGTATTGTATATACTCTAGTGCTATAGGGGGAGATTGCGCATAGTGGATTGATCCTCTAGTTTGACGAGTAGGGTGAGTATATTCCTAGGTCATAGCGTCCATTATATGGGTGAGGGGCATCTCACTTTTAGGGAAGGAATATGACCGCCTCCAATATTTATCTATTAACCAAGTTAGTGAGCGATTCTGACTTGGGGTAACTAGGTTATGTGAATATACCTAGTGGGATAGAACTTTAAAGGATATACATCCGGTGAGTTGTTACTCGGGAGGATGTTCATTATTAATTATTATTTCAGCATATTTGTGCATGTTGTAATATGACTATACGTTTATAATTAGGTAAATAATTATATACGGGTTAATTGATACAGACTGTGAATGGTATTATATGTATAATGGGTGTGAAAGTTATATGAATTTAAAAAGGGGAATGATTAATTAAGTTAGTGTTAGTAATAATCATAATTATGGCATACTCGGTTAGAGTAGGGTGGTTGCAAGGGGCTATATTAGTTATCTAGTCATGGGATAAATAACTATGTAAATTAATTAAGGCCTTATTAGTGCACATTAGAGGAGGGGTGAGAATGTCCTCAAGGGAATGCGACACTAACTAAAATATGAAGAGCATGCATACATATTTATTACTGCAAGTTAATCATTTTCTAAATATTTTCCAAATCTTTTGGGTACTAATGCTTGCTATAAAAACTTTTAAAAATGTTTTAGGTGTCCATCCATGAAGAGTGCGTAACAGTGTGATAATTGATTCAAATTCGCAACTATTAATTTGGAACACTTAATTAATTAGTGTCTATTTTGAAATCAAAATAAATTAGCCCCAATTCATTCAACTGCGTGTGTCAAACCATAAAATAAATAAAGCATGCGACACAAGCTTAAGGAAAAATCCCCGCAGGGCAAAACCTTTTATTTCTAGAACTTTGAAAAGTTTACAAGACCATTGACTTACATACCAACTTGCATCGCCCACAAGAGTAACGCACAGTGTCTTCGTCAAACCTTCAAAGCAACGGCTAGAAATCTGCAGTGGTTCACACGCAGCTATACCACAAGGACCGCAATCCTAGACACGCAGTCTGAAATCTTCACAAGGACTCCATCCACAATAGCATGCAGCTGTCGGTTGTAGAGCTCTCCCCACAAAGAATAACCAAGGGCAAAAGTTTTGTTCTTGAACACCAAAACAATTCACTAAAGCATATGGGAGTTCTGTGAATTGAAAAAAAAAGGGATTAAAACCCTAAAGGAAGAAGCCAAAAAGGATTCTTCTTTTGAAGTTTTTTGTTCGTCAAAACGCTGTGACTTCTTGATGAAAACAAAACCAAATAATGAGATTTTATAGAAAATTGTGTCGCCTCGAAAACAGATCTCGTTCGAACGAGATCAGCAAGTCGCTCGAACGAAGGACAAAAGTCGCTCGAACGTGATCTAACGACATGCTATGTCGTTCGAATGACAATTACAGGTCATTTGAACGACGTATCAAGAGAGATTCCACATGAGCCTGTAGAAAATTTCGATACGAACACGTGGCCGCCAGTTTCGTATCATTCTGAGTTTTTATGAATTAGTTATGATTTTTCTACAGAAAGGTGTCCGAAAATAAAATCTTTAGAAAAATATTTTGTAAAAAATATCCCAACACTTTAAGTGAAATGCTAAGGAATTAAAACTCAACCTTACCAAAGTAAACTTCGCGGAGTCTTGAATGATAAAGAACTTGAGTAATTTGGATCCGTCTTTGATGTAGATGTCTCTTGAATGCTCTTCGACAGTGTAGCGGTATATGACGTAATAAATTGATAACGGACCTATGAAAATATGTCCTTACAAAACTCCCCCTATGTCTATGCCGGTACATGCATAAAAAATCTGAATTATCAAAAACCAAAATGCCTATACAAATCTACCCTCCCATGAATAAATTTGCAAGACCTCAAAACTGTTCTTTAATTATCTTCGTCAAATCTCAAAGCTTTTCTCATCAGGGTGTGTAACATTGTGATCTTCAATCTTTGTACCTACACACATGAGATAAAGAAAAAACCTTCGTGACGCATCGAGTTTGAAATGATATAAGAATAAATCATTAATAATCAAATCTCCCCCATAACATGATAATTCTTTCTCCCCCTTTTTATGATGTCCCCAAATAATTCTTTAGTGAATTGTTTTGGTGTTCAAGAACACAACTTTTGCCCTTGTTTATTCTTTGTGGGGAGAGCTCTACAACCGACAGTTGCGTGCTATTGTGGAGGGAGTCCTTGTGAAGATTTCAGACTGCGTGTCTAGGATTGTGGTCCTTGTGGTATAGCTGCGTGTGAACCACTGCAGATTTCTAGCCGCTGCTTTGAAGGTTTGACGAAGACACCGTGCGTTACTCCTGTGGGCGATGCAAGTTGGTATGTAAGTCAATGGTCTTGTAAACTTTTCAAAGATCTAGAAATAAAAGGTTTTGCACTGCGGGGATTTTTCCTTAAGCTTGTGTCGCATGCTTTATTTATTTTATGGTTTGACACACGCAGTTGAATGACTTGGGGCTGATTTATTTTGATTTAAAAATAGACACTAATTAAATAAGTGTGCCAAATTAAATAGTTGCGAATTTGAATCAATTATCACACTGTCACACACTCTTCAAATTGGTATCAGAGCAGGTTATGCTAATTTATCGTGTGATCCTGATTTTTCAAGGATTTATTTTTTTTATACAATTTGACTACTCACGTTCGCAAATTGGTATCAGAGCAGGTTGCGCTAATTTTTTACATATTCCTATTTTTCGCAAAAATTGTGTGATATTGATTTTTTTTTTAAATCAAGTTTGTGAAAAATCACAATTTTTTCAATGGAACACCCGTTTAATGAGGAACCTATTTTTGAAAAAGTTCACGACCTTGTTGAAAATTTAAAAAGTTCAAATTTGAAACTTTGCAAAAGAATTAAAGTTTTGGTAAAAGAAAATTCTTGTTTTAAATCCGCGATGGGTCTTTTGCAAACGATTCAAAATCAAAGAGATTTTTATCATGAAGAACTTGTTTCCTTGGACCATGACTTTGTTTCTTTAAAATTTTCCAAGAATGAGTGTGATGATAGGGTCCAAGTTTTAGAAACGAATTAGAGGACCTTAAAAATTCGATGGTTTGTGTTTGTGCCAAAGATGATAAAAATATTTTAGTCAATGAGTTTGTGGCACATGAAGAGATTCTTAGGAAAATTTTTGCTTTAATTGAGGGGGAATGAGATAACCTTCTAGGTTTGATTGATAATTTGAAGAAGGCGTCCCTTAGATTGGAAGAGTCTAATTCTTTGCTTGAGTAAAAAATTTTGAAATTAAAAAATGATTTGACAGACTCAAGTAGGTTTGATAGTGATGGTAATGGCTCATCTTGTTCTCATGCTTCTAATGCTAAAGCCATAACCATTATTTGTTTTAGAGGGTCAACCAATTTTCAGGATGTTAGAAAAGGTCAACCCATAGGTGCCGTTCCACCCGTTTACACATGTTCATATTGTGGTCGGAAAGGTCACCTTAGGCGTTTTTATTTGATCTTGGAAAATGTCCTAGGAAGTTTATGTCTAGTGTTCCCGTAGTTCCCGAAGCCCCCACACGACGTTTCACACCTATTTGGGTTAGGAAATCACTTTTAGAGGCACTAGATTTTAGACAAGTTGATTCCCGTTTGCTTGCACATGATTCTTCTCTTGCCATATCATATAGATGATTGTGTTTGCATGTTTGTCATACACTAGTTGAGGTTTCTTGTTACATATTTGCTAGTGTGCTGACATGTACTTTTTGTATGTTTTATTTTTTTGGAAAAATTGTGAAAAATACAAAAAGATTTTATTTTTGATAAAATTTTAGAAAAATTCAAAAAGATTTTTGTATTTTGTTTGCACTATTTATGGATGGAGACTTAGGATGACCGAGTCACAACATCATTCCATTATTTTCCTGTGACTATTTGATAGTGTTTTGAGACAATAGGTCAATTCATCCTTGTGTTTTATAATGTTTGGATTCATTAAGATGTAATTAAGTGTTACTTCCTACATGTTTGACTCATGTTTCCTTTATTGCACACATGCACGAATTTGTTTGATTATTTTTCTTGTCTTATCACATGTTGGTTGGGTGTTTTCACTTCAATCCTGTCCTTAAAACGAACCAAGCGCGATAATTTTTTATAAGGAAAGTGTGCATATAAGAACCGTTTTGTGAATTTGTGTACTTTGTTTGAAAAACGGGGAAGGGCTGTGAAAGGTTCATTTTGCCTTTGCGAATACTAAGCCACCGTTAAATTGGACCTAAAATGGAAGAATTTTATTATCTGGGGTCGAAAGAGGTTTAAAAGAGCCCGAAAAAATTTAAAGGCAATAAAAAGAAATTCATGCCAATTATGGGCCATTTAGGTTTTTGCACCAATTCTCCAAAGTTTGAGAATTTAGTTTATTCACCTCTAAAAAAAATATATGTGAGGGTGTTTGGTTGGAGATTTTAAACGGGTTTGAACGTCCTTGAAAATCTTAAAAAAGCGTTAAATAATTTTGGACGTTATTGGCGTGGAAATTATTTGACTTTGATTTGTTGATTTGTATAAGACGATGTCATTTAAATTCAATAAATTTTTTCACCTAAGGATACTTTTGATGTTCATTCGTTAGGAGTACACATAAGCATCATGCACATATGATTGATTGAGTTGATTTACCTATCGAATGTGTTTACACCCATTCATTTCGTTTCCATGACTTGGTTGTTTTAGTTTAAATCCATGGTGTGATTTTTTGTATCATATTTTTCAAAGTTGTATCTTATTTTTGTATGAAAAATTCAAAAATAGTTTGTGAGATTTTTTTGAGATACTCCTTTGCATGCGCGTAGCTTGATTCTTGTTTGCTATGCATTTTATCGTGACACTCCATGTTTTGATTGTTTCTTCTTATCTGTCTATTTGGGGACATCATAAAAAGGGGGAGAAGAATTATGGGGGAGAATTGTTTTAGTGTTTGGTTGATTTAAGAATGATTTTCTTAAGCTTAATTGATAATGAATTTTTGCATATCATTATATTTCAAACTGTTGCTTGTCACGGGTATTTGATTTATCTCATGTGTGTAGGTACACCATTGTTCATTTTTGGGTTGCACACCCTGATGAGAAAAGCTTTGATAGTTTCTGAAGAGCTGAAGATTTGGGAGACATGTCATTTAGTATTCTCAGTTTGTGGGTTTAATGGGGATATTATCTTATATGTCATTTGATTGCATAATTCGAATTTTTTATGTATGTACCGGCATAGACATAGGGGGATATTTATAAGGACATAATTCTATAAATGTCCGGGGTAGAATCTAGAAATTTTCTATTTTCTCCTAGATCACAGTTCATATGTCTGATACCGCTACATTCGGCACGCCAACATGATTATCCTCGACGGCCTGTATCTGAATTCAATGCAACCACTTTCTTCACGTGCATCATGCTACATGCAACGTGCTGCTCAGCTCATTCCCACTACTCCACTATGCCTTATCAGTAAAATGTTTTATTGGAACTTTAAATATTTGCATAAATATTTGGGAATTGTTTTTGAAAATTATTTTTGAATTCTGGATTAATTTTTTATCAAAAGCAGAATCTTTCTAAGTGTAGAAGCGAATGGCCTCGGTCGACGAGATCACTCGAGCGACTTTGCAAGTCGTTCGCGCAAGATAGACATGTCGCGCGATATCGTTCGAGCAGCATGCTATCTGGTTCGAGCGACATGCTATCTCATTCGAACGAGCCACCACCTCGATTTTTGTATAAATATCTGATCTCCTTCTACACATTTTTTCAAGCCTTTCTGCAATCACGAAAATCTGCGAAAACATCCCAGAATAAGACTTCACCTTTTAAGGTTTTCTAAACCTTTTTTATTCAAAAAATCATTCTCATATATGTGTGTGAATCTTTAAACCTTCAAGAAAATCGTTTACTCATATGGAGTACTTTGTAAGGAAGTCGTTCTCTTCGTCACTGCTGCCCTACTGGAAAGGGATTGTTCCAGCCACCGACAACAGAAACGACACCCGAGGGTATTTCTGTGTCACTTTTTATGATATTTTTATATTTTCAAAAGATTTTACACATAGTATACAACAAAGAATCACACCATGATGGATAAAAATAATGAGATTTTATAGAAAATCGCGCCGCCTCGAAAACAGAGCTCGTTCGAATGAGATCAGCAAGTCGCTCGAACGAAGTTTTCATTAGAGATCTACAAAAATTAAAACAAAAAAAATCACTTTCTATATAGATTGATCATGCAACTAACTGCACCTAATAATATCAAATTGGAGTTCAAAATTGGACGAAAAAAGAACTGTAAAACCAATAACCGAGATATTAGACAATATCAAATAGCGGGAGCAGTAGGAGCAACTTCTCTTATTCACCATCTTCTATTTAGTTGCTAAAAATTATTAGGCAATATTCGATAACAGGAGCAGCGATAACAACAACGTCTCACCAGTTTACCTAGTAGTGGAAGCAAAGCCAATGTAGCAAACAGTGAACGATTACAGCAGCAAGATCACTTGGTCATCAATCAATTTTGGCGTAGTTGGGGTGAAGAATGCCAGACTCGAGATGAACTCCACCAAGTGTAGCAACTTTAGTTGATAACTCCAAAACCTCTTCAACACCGTTGACGGGCTGCAATCTAGTATGTGCAGCATCACTTCAAACAATTTGTGTATAACAGAGCATTATAAAATTTCTACTGACAAAAACATTATTTATCAACATGACATATTTATAAAAAACAAATATGAACAAAAATGCACAAAAAAATAGCATAGACAAAGATGCACAATTAAAGAGACCATAACTAAATTATAAACACAAATGCACTCAATGTCTAAATATATTGTATACACTAATTACACATAACAAAGATTTATAACCATAAAATAGTAGCAGATCTCATATACTTCTAACTTACTTACCAATGGAAACAATTCCCCTGCATTGCACCTAGGAAACATCAAAGACAAATGATATACATATAGAATGATGGCAGGAGGAATACTTAGATGCAAAAATGAAGGTAACCATACCAAATCAACTACTTGGTCCACTGTAGTAATTAATTACTGGTTGATTGGAATATAAATAAAGAATGGAACAACCATTTACTGTATTGCTGCAATCACGAACAATTGAAAAGAAAAAACCATGCCTTATACCGTTACTCGTAGATCACACAAAATACTTTATATAAACTCTACATTCCCATGCCATCAGCACATCAGCAATAAGACATTACAGCAGCAAGCGATTTCCAAACGTACGTGACATCACTAACACACGTGACATCACTAACACTCCTCCTACCCTCCATGTGCCTAAAAGGATTCAACAAAATACAAACTCAGATAAAATATCCGCTATGAAACGAACGGTCTCTAATTCTGATTAAAAATACGCTTGGAAATGAAAATAATGGGATTTCATAATCTAACTGTGAACATAATACGCACACTACTATGTATGGGTCCAAAATCGAGCTCATTACGATCAGTTTATTATTCTAACAGAAAATTCAACACAAAAACCTGAGTCTGATGGGGGGTATAAACTGCAAAATAAACTCAAACAGTTAATAAAGGTACTATGCAAGGACAACCAACCTAACACTTGAAGACCATTCTCTTCCCTTCTTCGCCCTCCTATTCAACCTCTTCTTCTACCGTGAATACAATTGGTAATTAGGTTTCCTCTTGCACTTGAGCCGACACTATATGTCTTTAATACTCATGCTTTGTGAATTTGATCAAGGTAAATACATCCTCAAAGGCGGGAGGATCAGGAGCACAAATCCTTTTTACCAAGTTCCTGAAAAGCAGGGGACAGTTTGGGAGAAACTTTCTCTACAAATGGTCAAACATAAGTTACAAAGAAAGTTAACAAAAGAAGACAAAACAAAAAGAGTATAGGTTTATACCAAATCTATTTATCCCACACCATTCGCGAGGAACACGGACATCCCAATCTCTTTCGTTAGGGCCAAACTCCCCATTCCCCTTCAAGAACACAAATTTTTGTTTCCAGTTATGATTTCTCAGCATCTCAATTATATACATAAAATATTAGATAGTATGGCATTTCATAAATGTAATATAATATATTCAAAAGATGTGTTGTGGAAGTTTTTTGTATGATAGGAATAGGTCAATTTAATAGATCTAAAAGTGTCACTAAGGAGTGTAAATGTATACTTTTCAATAAGAATGACATGAACTTTTCTTCTTAAAACTAAACATGTCTACTCATGCCATCAAATCCAAAATGTAAACATCACCACATATTCGCATCACAACATATCCACGTCACCACATATCAATTCAATTTCATCCAAGGGTAGATTGGCAAATTTTACAAACAAACAAAAAAATCATGAAAACTATTTGTAAAAAATGAAATTCAATACAGAGAGGGATAAGTATTTTCGCATACCATTAAGGTTCTTACACTTTCACATGGTTTTCGATGATCCACACAGTGTAGCGGGATATTAGCCATCATCAAAACTCACTGAAGTCACCATTATAACATTTTTCAATTACAAACATGTTAAAATACAACATTTAAAGCCCCAAAACTAAAACAATTATTGAAATCACATATAAAAAGATACAATACCTGCTTACAAAAGATGCCCAGATCTTAAATAGATTTAAAATTTGCCTACAGAGTATCCCTGAATAATCAAACATTTTGCAGCTACAACTTGCTCTCATCTGAGGAATATTCAATGAGAAAATATATGTCTTTTGTTCATCCTCGAATTTCACAACCCCGTATATGATTATATCCCCATTGCCATCAATCCTGTTTTCTTCTTCAACCTTGTATGTATAGAGGATAGATGTTGTACCACCATAGAAATCATTCAACCATACATAATCTTTAGAATTGCTTCTTTAACTAGTCTCTTTGATTCATTATCAAGTTCACTGATTGACTCATCTATGAACAACATTTGAACACTGTTACAAACTTTTATCAAGTTGGTGATTGTGAAAAGTTGAACACTCACAAATAAGAGAATATACATTTCACTAATTGTATAATGATATGGACATATACCTATATAGTCAAAAGATAATATTACTGCCTAATACAAATGGAATAATATCAAAGTGAACTAACTAATTGAAGGCGTTATCGAAATACCTAAGATCTTCAAAACAAATAAGGTAATTGGCTAACAAATACAGGGCATACAAAGTTTGTATGATAGCAGTCATTACAACATGTAAGTGATATATTGAACATACTTTATTTTCAACCCAAAAAAAATGGTTAGAAACTTATATACTTACCCATGCCTATGACGCTACCAAATATATAAAAAATAGTGTGTAAGGCAACCACTGACACCACCTACCTCAATGCATTATTAGAATCCCAGTGTATAGTAATGCAGTGCAATGTCCTAACATAGTTCGCAATGTGTGAACATAAGGACGTACTTAATATTTTAAATTACTTGTACACACAAAAAGGTACCTAGTGAAAAGCAAAATTTGATAACCGTACATAGTGAATAAAATAATGGGATTTAGAGGAGCATCATCTATGCACATTTTAAAAATAAAATTATCACATGAAACACTTTCAATGAAATAAAAATTAATGTACTAATAATGATATAAATAGTAATCAAAATAGTTATTTAATGCTATAGATAGATAGATATATAGATAGATTGATTGATATAGATATCCCACGTATTTATAATGTTCTTACACAAAACACAGTAATTGGTTTTAATGAATAGGTGAACTGTTACAATGTGAGTTTGTTAGTAAATAATGAAAAAGATGGTGTTAAAACCTATTTGGATAGGGTCAAGAGTCACTGTGGAATAGTCTTATTTGCCAATAAATCTCACTGTTTGGTAGAATAGCCTTATTTCAGTAAACAGACCAACAAAATGTCACTGTTTGCGAATAAATCTTTCTTTGAACGCTACGTATGTCATTGGAACATATAATTATTATACTTGAAGATGGGATGAAATAAATATTAATTTCTCATATTATATAAATGTTCTACAATCTACCGTGTTGAAAGACAACATAAAGTACATGACAACTTCTTACCAAGATCGCAGCTATGCAAGCGTCAACACCAACTTTTTTTTCGCTAAACACTTGACCCTGAATTATTGGTTATGTTAGTATTAATTAAAGGCACAATCAATAATTGTTGAATGTATACCTAAATTGTAGTTACATAAAGTTATTTTGAAAAAGACAAACACACAAATTAAAAATAAACATACCTAAGAAAATAAGCTTTGTCAAAATAATAGTACAACTACAATTTAATCAATCAAATTCAAGAAATTTTCATTGTCTTCCATTTCAAATGCATACATTTGGCTTCATTTGATAGATGCACATGTGGCTTATTTTACTGGAATCCTAACACACTTTCTTTTAATGTTATACATATACATGCTTTTGCATTTAATGAATCAAATTCATGTGGAAAGATTAGACCGTTCTTTATGAAATTCAATATCATAAACTCAACTATAATAACCAAGACTAGAAATTCGAAACCAAAATTAACTCTCTAAACAAAATGTATAATATAATTAAAAAATTGATGCATAGATAAATAATTTATACAAATGTATCAAACCAAGGAAAAGACGGAGAAGGGCAATATTGATTTTCATATGGTGATAGGGAGGATGGGATTTAGGATTCAAGATTAATGAATAAGTTGTGGATAAGCATAATAAAGAATTAAAACGTAAAACATTCTTTTGCAAATGGTATTAATTTCACCTTCTCCAATAGTAGTAAATATACATTAAACAGAACATAATCTTCTAAAGACAGATTCACTGTAAAAAGACAATTGAAAATAGGGACCAAAACCCCCCAAACCATATTTTTTAAGCTTAGGATTTAAAATCCCTAAAATCATAATATAAATCCTAAAATCGCCCATTATGAAATTAACCTACCAAATAATTACCATACTTTCATTCTAATTGAATAAAAATACAGAGAGAAACAAAATCATACCTAACTAACCACATATGATAATAGTAACCATTAGGCAAACCTCGTGTACTAAGCTGAAAACCCAAAGCCCTAAAAAGAGAGAAACGAAACCATACCTGAAGAATGTGCCAAAATATTGCTAGATCCGTAAAATGTAAAGTCATATTAGTTGCTAGATCTACAAAAATAATTCTCAATAATTAATATGAAAACCCTAAAAACTCGTAAATTTTCCCAATATAAATTCAAAATATTTAAAACTATGACATAACAAAATGAGATGCAAAAAAGTACAAAGAAAATATAGGGAGAGAACAAATAGTATACCTGAAATCGTGGATTGATCTGGAAATATATGTACAGACCTAGATCTGTAAAAAATTTTAGAAACAAAGAGTAAGAGTTGGGTTAGTTCTGCAAGACACAAAACGAAAATAGACCTGAAAGAAATACCATACCCCAAAAACGTACCGCTTGAGTGAGAGCGTGAGAATTAGGCATTTGAAACCTACATCATACCAGAAGCGTTTCTGAAACTAGATTTGTCTCTGGTGGAGGAGTGGGGTTGGTGGATTTGGAACTGGTGGATGAGAGTTTTTTCCATTGATGCATTTGTGACTGAAAAAGATATGGGGAATGAGGTAACCAAGGTAAGGCAGAAATAAAGTAGGAGGCGTGTGTTTGGGGAGAGATCGCAGAGTGAGGTCATATGAGGATTTGTGGTTGTGGTGAGAGTGTATTGTAGGTGTCTTTACAAAGATACCCCTTAATTTGAATTTGGAAGAAAATGGGGAAATAAATTAGAGTGTGTCAAAAGAGGGGGAATCCAAAATTTTCAAGGGTAAAAGGGGAGGTACAAAAAAAATCATATGGATGACATCATCAATGAAGCTTATGACATACATAAGTTTCTTACTTTATTATATATATATATATATATATATATATATATACATATATATATATATATGCTTGTGTACAATTTTTCTGATTATATTTTAAAATGTAGGACTAAAAGCTTGATTTTTAAGTACAAAAAAACCATAAAAAATGCAAATCATTTTCAAAAAATTTAGTCACAATTTTTTTTCATTTGCCTTCAAAAGATGAAGGTATGTTTTTGTAAGTACATTTAATAAATTATGTTGTAGAAATTAACTATACAATTATTTGTATATACGTAGCTAAGAAAATAAAAAGAAACCTATGAAAGTAGATAGGTCCATAAAAAATAAAAGTTAAAAGTGAGCTTTTTAAACCTTTGCACTTACCTTAAACCATAAACAAGTTGTCCTCTTTGGGATTAACAATTACTGGCTAAAGCATTGGAAGTGTTCGGTTTTCACGAGAAAAAGCATAAAGCATAGGGACATTGAGATTCTCAACTACACACCGAGCCATGGCATAGCCTTTAGCATTACATGTGTCCCATGTTCTTTTTATCATAGAAAATAATCTTGGGACCGATCTACATATTATATGTTATACTCAAGCCCAAGATTTTACTATCTACATATTCTTTGTTATATTCACAGCCCAAAATTATAGACTATCACGTCAGGATTAGGCCAACAGGTTATTGCTTAAAGGCAGAGTCCTTAATATAATTTGCAAGTGATTGGGAAAAATGAGTTTGCTAAATTAAATCCAGCCTACCTGTTAAATTTAGTGAAGCCCATTATTAAATATAAATTAGGAGACATATATGTATCTCTATACAACTATAAAATGCAATACAATCAGTTATGAATCCTCAACAAAGAGGCTATCCACGTGGTCTCCACGTATATAAGGCATAACCCGGAATGAGAAGAGATCCCATTCGTTATCAACATCCATGTCAGTTCAGAGTAACAAAAAATGAGGAGAGATCCCATTCGTTATCCAAGTCAGATCCAAGGGCTTGAAATTCGATATGAAAAACCGAAATCAGGAGTCCAACTAATCGTATACATATTGGGAAAAACTGAAATCAGGAGTCCAACCAATCGTATCCATATGCGAGCAAGAGGATTGGCATTTTCTTCATTTATATTCCCTTTAGAGGAAAGATATTGAAAATTAATTGTGCACATGCTGATTCCTCAATGTTAGTGAGGCGTGTTCCTTCATTTCAGTGAAATTTGGGTTTTCTGAACAACCTTCTTTTAACTTAAGAGGCAATTATTTTGAAAGTCTTTTTTTAAAGAAAGACATTACATTTAATGTAAATAAACGGTATACTGGTTTTTAAAATGCGATTCTTAATTTGATATTCGCGTATGAAATGAGGTTATCTACTATTGGTCATAACTCAAATTGATACAAAATTATCGGTTTGGCCGACCCTTATTGGGTTTCAAGTCATGACGGGTATGCCCATTAGACATTGTCACACAAATGGGTGACACAGAGCCGACCGTACATGACGCGAAGCCAACCATATATAGAAAATACACAATTGTAAACACGGCATGTACTTACTATGACACAACACGAACTATACACGACTCTTAACAAATCGGATGTGGTTGGTCAACTTTTTACGTTAGCGAATTCAATATGACATAACCCAAAAACAACACGACCCGTTGACAAGTCTAGCTGATTGGTCATTTTCTCCATTTATAATTCGTAAACAAGAAAGTTTTAGAGTAAAGATTGTGCAAATGCTAATCTGTATGAAAAATCTTTATGAGGTTGAGTTCATATTTTGCAGGAGACTTCATCTGCTCAGTACATACTATAGTTATACAGTGTATCTTCTGGAGTATAAATACTTTATAACTCAATCCACATCATTTTCACGTGAGTCTCTATCTCGGCGTTGTGAAAGCAAGGGCAGGGGGGGTGTACGATCTTATTTACGGAATTTGTTTTATTTTTGTTTTATATAATAATGGTGAGGATTTATGTAAAAAGAAGAAAAGTTTTGGATATTGTGAAGATTGGAGCGGGAGGGTGGGTATTTCAGCTGCTAGTTTAGGCAGAAATACTGATTGCAACTGAAGAAGGGTAATCTCAAGGGTACGGTGATTACATTTCTTGTGCCAATGAGTGAAGTAGGTGGGAGATATTTGCAGGGGTTGAACCACACACGCGTGAGAGGAAACCTTGGGAAAAGGTGCATTCTCATGCACATGTGTATTAATAGAGAACAATGCCTCTCACATTTAAACGAGAAGAAGAAGAACTTGAAGAGGAAGAAGAGATGCCTGACGAATAAGTCGAAGAGGAATCTGAGGAAGAATCTGAAAAGAAGAAAGGTACTTGGGGTGTTATCCAGATTGAGAATCCTAATTTGGTTAAGCTAAAAAACATGAAAGCTAGATATGTTAATCTTGAGAAAACTACTGAACTGTCAAGATGCGAAAGAGAGGAGATAGAGAAGAAAGAATCTCACAAATGGTATATGAGGTTAGAAGAATAGGGGAAAACAGAGCAATGAAAGATTTGGAGCCTTTATCCCTTATACCTCAACAAAGGTTAGAAACGGCTAAAAAGCCGGATGAAGAAAAGGCTGCCAAAGAAATGAAGAAGGTTAAAGCTCAAAAATTAGTATTTCTGGCGGAATGAGATAGACACGTGACACAATTACCACCAAGGTATAAGAAACATATGTTAATGGTTCATAATTGAAGATTATGCAATTGTGGTGATCTGCCATGCTATTTTGTTTTTTAAAGAGAGAATTTGAGTACTTTCACCACTTACAACCTTGTTATTTTGTAAACAATATGTTATACATCATATCCATAGGTTGAACCGTAAATGCTCCTTACTTTTATATTTTGTTTCATTACATTTGATGGGATATAATATTTTATCACTCACTTTCCATTGGTTGAACCATAAATACTTTTTAATATCAATTTTAGTCATTTATGTTATCTATTTCCCGAAATGTTTTTAATTTCGATCTTGGTTGTAATACCGTTCTACAATTACGATTTAACAGTGTGTTATCTGGTGTAACCTTTATTTGTGCTTCAAACTGCCATCATTGATTAAAATAATAATATACAACATAGATTCGACACTCTACACAAGAAGCATTGGTGATGAAAAAAATGTAACAACCCGTCCTTTTGGGGATAATTAAATTCCATAATTGGGTGTAAATTGGAATTTTGAGAAATTTCTCGGCATAGTAATTTTTGGAATTTTCAAGGATAAGATGATTTCCCATGGGTGTTATATTTACTTTGGGATTAAGTAAATTTGTCGAAGTATTTTAATTATATGTCACAGTTGAGTAAAGCGACAAAAGGTAAGATTTTAATTGGAAAACCCGCAGTGAGATGCAATGGGTTAAACTAGTGGGTTGCGGTCAAGTGCCTCGGATGGAAATTTCGACTGGGGGGTGAGTCTTAGAATGGCCCAGATAGTCAGAAAAGAGTGTCCGATGGTCAAAATTGAGTTTCATGAATTTTTAGAGTTAAAAGGAACTCTTAATGGAGTAAACGAGTCATATTTGGGGTTTAAGGGGTATAATCCCTTTTTTCTCCATATATAAGGAGGGAAAGGGGGAGAAAAGAGAAATAAAAGTGAGAAGAGAGAGAGGAAGGAAGAAAAAGGAGGAAAAGGGAGACTCCGACCAAACTCCGCGGGATTCGGCTCGAGGTCATCGTCGAATTTTATCCACGAGGCAAGTGTTTACTTGCTTTATTTACTTTTGAGCATAAATCTCATATCGTAGTTTGGTAATAAGAAACCCTAAAGATTTTGGGTTGGGTTTTCGTGGATAAAACGGGTTTTTGGGAGTTAAAACGAATAAACCCCAATAAGTTTCCAATTCAAAAAACTTATGATTTAATCGAAATTAGTTGTTGGTTTCGGGTTCTAGGATGTTTAGAACCCATTTTATATGTGTATATATTGTTGGTAGAGGTTGGGGGACGATAGAGACGGAGATAAAAGATTGGGAGAAGCTTTAATGGCCGAAACAGCTTCTCGGAGAAGAAGCTCTCCGGCGTGATCGATTGATCGAGGGTAGAGGATTGATCGATCGAACTATCGATCGATCAACGACCAGGGGTCGATCGATCGACCCTTCAGGAATTTTGGCAAATTTTTGCCTAGAGTTATTTGCATGGGATAAATTCCCAAATTAAGGGTTCCTATTTATTTAATTGAGGAAATACATGGACTTAGCAAAGGGAGATATATTCACTAAATTGAGGATGTTTATGGGGATTACGAGAGTGTCTTAAGTGTGCGACACTAGAAATAATATTTTCGAGGAAAATAAATTAATTTGAGGAATTAGAATGTTGGGGTTCCTAAGATAGGGTGGGGACCTCTAATTGATTAGGTGGATAAGATGTAGTTCTTGGGTTCGGGGAAAAAGAATCCACAACCTATTTAATTTAAGGGTGTTCGGGGACGAACATCAATTAGGATAGTTTTTGTGGCAATTTGGGACAATAAAATTATGTGAAATACCCCGTATTTTTGTGATATTTATTTATGGGATTAATTGAATTAAATGTGTACTAATTGGGAATTAATCCGGATAAAATACTAATGAGATGTGAGTTGGTATTTGATTATAATGTGTACATACAACGATATATGAATATTGAAATTATTAAATTTGTCGTGAGATTTATATACGGAAATTTGGGAAATTTTGTTGAGACGCGTGTGACAGTCGCGTCAGGAAAGTAATTATTTAATTAAAAAGTGAATTTTATTTTCATCAACCGTATGGTCATTTTGAGTCCGTCAACGAGTTCGGAAGGGTCGAAATAGTCAGAAAACACTAGCCGGGGGTTAAGTTTGGGTCCCGGGGCATTATTGGGCCATACCGGTAACTCAAAAGGGTAGTTTGGTAATTTCGGAATTTTGGGAATAAAAACCCACGAAAATTAGAAGTAAAATATGACTTATTCTTTATCCACTAAACCCACTAACAACACTAAATGACTTAATGGGCTACGGTAGAAGTTAAGAAACTATTTCTAACTTGCCAAAAACCAACCCCCACCTCCATTGTCATCTTGTGAAGAAGAGCTTGGAGAGAGAAAGAGAGAGAGGAGAATTCTGCAAAGAGAGAGAGGAGAATTCTGCAGAGAGAGAGAGAGGAATTCAACCATCTTCAACCAACAACAAATCTTGAACATAAGGCAAGTGATTTAGTTACAATTAATTCCATGAATGTGTTCTTCCATGTTTAGGAAATTATCAAATTTTGTTTTGGAAGATTGACATAGACCCATGAATTTGAGGATTAAAACTATGAAATATGTTGGGAATTGCATGTAGACATATTCTGGACAAATTATGAATTCAAGATATAACCCTTGATGATCTAAAAACGGATTTAAGAAGAGATTTATTAATGTTCTTGAAAGAAATATAAAACTAGAGTTCTTGATGAAGTTTTGATCCAAATAAAGCCCTTGGTTGATGAATTATTGGTTTTAGAACGTTAACAATGTTGTAGGATGGTTGTATGATGATATTATAACGTTAAATTAAAGTTTCATGCATTATAATGGAGTTTTGGGACGAGTTGAGGACTGGAAAATGAAGCAGTCCGTAGCCTACCTGGTGCGATCGATCGATCGACATTCCTCAGTCGATCGATCGACCACCATCGATCGATCGAGGTTCAAGGTCGATCGATCGACCTTCCCAGAATGAGTAAAATTTCCCCTAGTTAAATTTTAATGATGTTAACCCTTGGAAAATATTATTGGAGACTTTATGAATATCCTTAGACTTAAGGAAGACCAGTAGGTATGGTTATAAAGTTTGGACCTTAATTAGAATTCAATTTGAGTAATTATTCTAAAAGCTAATGAAACTCGATGAGTGAGCTAATATTAGGGTTAAAAGAGTAAATTTGAATAAATTGATGAAATGAGGTTTGGGGCAGAAGTAAGGACCTTAAGGATAATGATGTTTTATGTGGGAAAAATAGGAAACTTAATAATCCCTTTGAGATAGGTTTTAAGTACAAGAAACTATGACGTGAGATGTGTCAACAGTCTAGATTTTATATTATCGGAAGACTTAAAATGTATAAAATTGGAATAATGGTATAAGGATGTAGAATGTACCTTTATTAACATTGAGATATCTAAGATGTGTGAATTCTTAGTATATGATTTTTGTGTATGACATACCTACCATACTTGCTATCACAGGAGGTTTACGTTCACTTACGGCCATCTAATCCTTGTGTGCCCGGATTTAGTTTGGTACCTAGAGGACATAGTTCAAGGGAATGACTTAATTGTGAGTTATTAAGTCCGCTGACTATGGAGCGTAGGTATGTACGTGACCCATGGATATGTTGAATTATGTTCGCCTCCATTTTTATGTGTTGGCCTTATTCTAACAATTCCTGAGAGATTCAGAATTTGTAATCCTTATGTACATGATGTACCGGGATGGATAGCAGAGTATGTGTGCATCGCATCTTAGCCTCGGGGTACTTATATTGTATATTTATGATGTGAAAAATATACGGTTAAATGAAAAGGAATTGTTATGTCTAATTATGTGAATAAATTATAGTAACTCCTTGAGCAGATAAATAAAGGGATAACCTCCAGTATACGGTAATGCTAATAATTGAGAATCCGAGTTCAAGTAGAGCTATATATTTAAGTTATAACATCGGGAATTCATTTTGTGAATCGAGTAGTTGGGTTAGAACTTACGACGGTCTAGTTAATGATAAATAACACATGAATGGGAACAGGAACATTAGGAGTGCACAGTTAGACGAGAGGTGAGTATTTCATGTGAGAGCACGTCCTAACGTGTATTTTGCATTCATTGTTTTAAATGTTATTAAAGCACTTGCTGCTTTTAAAACACTCTCCACATTCGGGCTCTGACCTGTTTGCTTTCAAATCTATCTTTTTGTAAAAACCATTTTAGGTGCCCAGCCACAAGGACACCATGCATAGGAATTATATACAGGTGACGAGCTGTAGCTGTTGTGGAAGTTACAGGGCCTTGACAGTAGACGCCTCCTTTTCTTGTCTTGACTCCATATTTCGTTTCATCATTTTAGGGCATGTCACCCATTTCTTTAGAGACATTTTATATTTCAGTTATTCAGACTTTGGTTTGTAATTTAATTCAGGATGCATACTTGTTTTATTTATTTCCTTATTAGGATTGTTGTGAGGAGTATTTCCTCTAGACTCTTTATTACTTGTTGATTACACTATTGGGACTTTATTGTGAATGGTTATGTTATTCTTTCATAATTCATTTATTGCATGTTAATCAGATTTAATTTAAAATTTGACATCTTACTTTTAAATACTAGGTGGTTAGTAATCATTAAAATGTTTTCGACAGTGATGCTATTAACTGAACCAACTTGGCATTTTGTATTGATTTAATAAAGGAGTAGCTACCCGGTATTTAATTAGTCGGGGTGTCACAGGTGGTATCAGAGCATCAGGTTCTAGTGTCCTTTAGGATCTGTACGGCTTATTATGTTTCCGCTGAGCTTTCTTTGATGTAGAGCCCTATATTTTAGGACTATTGTATTCCTTTATGTATGCTTCGCTCTTCAGCTATTTTAAGTTTATAACTGCGAACTTATAAACTTTACTCTTATTTCAGATGCCTCCACGACATGCGCAGCGAGTTCCTAGGGATGCACAGCCCGAGCCACAGCTAGCTCCAGTAAAGGGCACTATGAATGCCGCCGAGGTTGCAGGCATTGTAGGGCAAGCGATAAATGCCGCTCTTGCCGTTGTACAGCAGGCACCATCCCAGGCGCCTGTAGCCGCACCAGTTCAGGCACATGCATTCCCGTCTTCTTGGGAACGTGTTCGAGATGCTTTTCAGAAAGCACACCCTCCGGTGTTCGCAGGTAGCTCCGATGTTGTGGTATCTAGTCAGTGGAGGAAGGATATTCAGAGGCACCTGAGGATGGATGAGTGCACCGATGTTCAGAAGTAGATACCAGCTACTTTCAAGCTAGTGGGATCTTCATTACAGTGGTGGGAGTCTATTACCACCGTAGAGGAGAGAGATACACTCTCTATACAGGAGTTCTGGGTGCGATTCGACCGCAAATATTTTTCGTCAGCTGTTCACACGGAAATGAAGAGGAAGTTGATGAGCCTTAGACAGGAGGGTAAGACTGTGGCCGAGTATGAGGCCGAATTCACAAATTTTCTGAACATTGTACCGGATGAGATACCGACGGAAGAGAAGAAGATTCAGAAATTCACAGATGGATTGACTTGGAGGATCCGTCAGCACTTGTTGGGGAATCTATCATTGGCCACTTATTCTGATGTGGTTAACGCTGCACTGCTCCATTGCCAGGACCACCGCTCTCACTTTACAGAGGGGAAGCGATCAGGAGAGTCCAGCCATCAGGGCAGGACAGGGGGAAATGGTGCCAGCGGGGCACAATCAGCTTAGGGTCAGTATAGGTAGGGTGATCAGGGTTCCCAGCAGGGGGATCATAAGAGATTCCGATCAGGGGGTTTCAGGCACGGACAGGGAGGTTTTAGGCAGGGCCATCAGGGTTCGAATGGCCATCAGGGCCAGTAGGGTCAAAATGGTCAACAACAGCAGTTTCACCAGGGCCAACAAGTCCAGGGAAGAAATGGTAATGGTCACTAGGGTCGTGGTTAGCAGGGACAGTGAGGGGGAAACTTCCAGGGGAAGTGTTTCATTTGTGGTAAGATTGGCCACAAACGTCAAGATTGTCCTGATAAGAGCAGGGCTCCACAGCAGTAGTAGCAGGGTGCTCGACACGAGCCACAGAGGCCTATGTTTCCCGCCGCCCTCCCAGCACCACAGATGGCAGCATTACCGCCCATTCCAGCAGTCCCAGTTTAGCAGGGGCAGCTTCAGTATGGGAGAGTGTATCAGCTCCAGCAGGTCGCAGCCCCACAGGATCCACCAGCCATTGAGGGTATGTTCTCTATTAAGGGGACTATAGGGTGCATTTTATTTGACACGGGGGTACACACTATTTTATTGCTATGAGATTTGCATGCACCATTGGGTATTAGACACCACAGAGAGCACCGCTACTTGTGTAGACTCACCGTTGAGTAGGGGTTCCATGATTTCGCTTATGTGTAGAGGTGTGGGTATAGAAATCGGGAGGTTTACTTTACCCGCTGATATGTTAGTGTTATAGATGACCGAGAATGATGCCATTATTGGTATGGATTGGCTAGTTGCGTACTGAGCCATGATTGACTATTTTAGTAGGAGTATTACCTTTGCCATTCCCAGGCAGGAGATGTTTTTAGTGGCGATGCCTCGCCCTGAGGGAGGATCGTCCACTCATTTGTACTACATAGAGGAGGATACCTCTAAGGAAGTGGTGATACCACTTAATTCGATACCCGTTGTTAGTGAGTTCGCCGATGTATTTCAGGATATACCTGGACTACCTCCGAGTAGGGAGATAGATTTTGTGATTGATTTGACGCCGGGCACTCGGCCTATTACCCGCACACCTTACCGTATGGCTCCAGTTGAGATGAGAGAGTTACGAGATCAGATTGAGCAGTTATTGGGTCAGGGGTTTATTCGGAGGAGTACTTCGCCCCTGGGGTGCCCCTGTGTTATTCGTAAAGAAGAGGGATGGATCGTTGAGGTTGTGTCTGAATTACCGGGAGTTGAATAAGGTCACGATACGGAATAAGTATCCGTTGCCCCGAATCGATGACTTATTCGACCAGTTGAGAGGAGCTTCTTTCTTCTCAAAGATTGATTTACAATCGGGATACCATCAGTTGCGTATCAGGGAAGAGGACGTCTCGAAGACTGCTTTCTTAACGAGATATGGTTCCTACGAGTTTCGAGTTATGTCTTTTGGATTGACCAACACTCCAGCCGTGTTTATGGACTTGATGAATAGGGTGTTCAAAGAGTTCCTGGACCAGTTTGTCATTATCTTCATTGATGATATTCTGGTTTACTCCCAGACAGAGGAGGAGCACGCCGAGCATTTGAGGCCGGTTTTGCAGACGCTGCGTCAGAACGAGCTGTATGCAAAGTACGAGAAGTTTGGGTTTTGGCTGAAGGAGGTTTAGTTTTTGGGGAATATTATTTTCAACCGAGGGATATCTGTTGATCCGGGAAAGGTATCCGCGGTGAGGGAGTGGGGACAACCCACGACACCGACTGAGATCCGTAGTTTCTTGGGCTTAGCAGGATACTACAGGAGGTTTATTCGGGGTTTCTCCAAGATAGCGGGTCCCATGACACATCTGACTCGTAAAGGTGTGCCGTTCATTTGGAGTGATGCCTGTCAGTAGGCATTCAATGAGTTGAAGGACAAGTTAACCTCAGCACCTGTGTTAGCATTGCCGAGACCGGGAGTTGAGTATCTTGTTTGCACCGATGCGTCCTTACAAGGACTTGGAGGTGTACTACAGCAGGAGAGTCAGGCCATAGCTTATGCTTCCATGTAAGCTTAAGCCTCATGAGAATAATTACCCTACTCATGATTTGGAGTTAGCGGCAGTTGTATTTGCCCTTCGGATTTGGAGACATTAACTTTTGGGGGAGAAGTTTCGATTGTTCACAGACCACAAGTCCCTACAGTACCTATTCACGTAGAAGGAGTTGAATATGCGGCAACGGAGGTGGCTTGAGTTTGTGAAGGATTATCAGTTCGATATCCAATATCACTCGGGGAAGGCTAATGTGGTAGTAGATGCGTTGAGCCGTAGGCCAGTGGATGAGGTGGCAGGGGTGTGGAAGGCAAAGTGGAAGGAGTTGGGACACCAGGATGCAGTGGCCCGATCATTCATATCGGTGATGACTGTTACACCGCAGATTTTCACGAGAGTGGTAAAGGCACAAGAAGATGACTCGTTCTGTCAGGAGCAGATAGTTCGATTATTAACAGAGGGAGCCGAGTCCTATACTGTTAGCTCAGACGAGGGATTACGCTTTAATAGGAGACTGGTAGTTCCAGAAGGGGAGGAATTGCGACACGAGGTGATGGCAGAGTCGCACGGCTCACGATTCGCGGTACATCCCGGTGGGGACAAAATGTACCAGGAGATGAGATGTCAGTATTGGTGGAGCGGGATGAAGAGAGATATTGCCGTGTTTGTTTCTAAATGAGCCACTTGTCAGCTGGTAAAAGTGGACCATCAGACCCCAGCAGGACTTCTACAGCCATTAGAGGTCCCGATGTGGATGTGGGAGAGCATCTCCATGGACTTTATCACGGGGTTGCCTACGTCACAGAGAGGTCACGACTCCATTTGGGTAATTGTGGACAAGTTGACCGAAGTCGCTCATTTTCTACCCGTAAGGACCGACTACACTACGGGACAGTATGCCCAGCTCTTTATTGTAGAAATAGTGAGACTTCACGGTGTGCCCCTAAATATCGTGTCCGACAGAGACAAGATATTTGTTTCACGGTTTTGGGAGAGTTTTCAGGAGGCCATGGGCACGGAATTGTGGTTGAGTACGGCTTATCATCCGCAGACCGATGGGCAAACCGAGCGTACAAATCAGATGTTAGAGGACATGTTGCGGATGTGCATCATTGACTTCGAGGGTGGATGGGAGCAGTATTTTCCACTGGTGGAGTTTGCTTACAACAACTCCTACCAGTTCACCATTGGTATGGCTCCATTTGAGGCGTTGTACGATAGACCTTGTCGTTCCCCAGCATGTTGATTGGAGGTGGGGGACAACAAACTACTTGGGCCGGAAGTAATTCAGGATACTTCGGCGAGGATAGAATTCATACGGAGTCGCATTCGGGTAGCTCAAGACCGACAAAAGAGTTACGCTGATGCGAAGAGGTTCTTTAGGGATTTCCAAGTGGGGGACCAGGTTTTATTCAGAGTATCTCCTATGAAGGGGATTATGCGATTTGGGAAGAAGGGGAAGTTGGCACCGAGATACGTGGGACCATTTCCTATCATCGAGCGGATTGGGTCTATTGCGTATAGACTTGGATTACCGGAGCATCTACATAGGATTCATGATGTGTTTCATATTTCCTCACTAAGGAAATATCTTAGAGATGATTTGGCTCATTCTCACATTGCTTTGGAGGACATTGATCTCCATCCTGATAGCGCCTATGAGGAGGGGCCGATTGCTATTTTGGACCGGAGTGAGCGGAAACTGCGGTCAAAGATAGTTCCGTTAGTACGTGTTCAGTGGCGGCATCATAATGTCGAGGAGTCCACATGGGAGCGCGAGGATGAGATGCGCGAACGTTACCCTGAGTTATTTTTACCAGGTACTTTCTACTTCCAAATTTTGGGACGAAATTCTGTTATTAGGGGGAAGTATGTAATACCCTGTATTTTTATGATATTTATTTATGGGATTAATTGAATTAAATGTGTACTAATTGGGAATTAATCCGGATAAATTACTAACGAGATGTGAGTTGGTATTTGATTATAATGTGTACATACGACGATATATGAATATTGAAATTATTAAATTTGTCGTGAGATTTATATACGGCAATTTGGGAAATTTTGTTGAGACGCGTGTGACAGTCGCGTCAGGAAAGTAGTTATTTAATTAAAAAGTGAATTTTATTTTAATCAACCGTATGGTCATTTTGAGTGCGCCAACGAGTCCGGAAGGGTCGAAATAGTCAGATACACTAATCGGGGGTTAAGTTTGGGTCCCGGGGCATTATTGGGCCATACCGGTAACTCAAAAGGGTAGTTTGGTAATTTCGGAATTTTGGGAATTAAAACCCACGAAAATTAGAAGTAAAATCTGACTTATTCTTTATCCACTAAACCCACTAACAACTCTAAATGACTTAATGGGCTACGGGAGAAGTTAAGAAACTATTTCTAACTTGCCAAAAACCAACCCCCACCTCCATTGTCATCTTGTGAGGAAGAGCTTGGAGAGAGAGAGAGAGAGAGAGAGGAGAATTCTGCAAAGAGAGAGAGGAGAATTCTGCACAGAGAGAGAGTAATTCAACCATCTTCAACCAACAACAAATCTGGAACATAAGGCAAGTGATTTAGTTACAATTAATTCCAATTAATTCCGTGAATGTGTTCTTCCAGGTTTAGGAAATTATCAAATTTTGTTTTGGAAGATCGATATAGACCCATGAATTTTAGGATTAAAACTATGAAATATGTTAGTAATTGCATGTATACATATTCTGGACGAATTATGAATTCAAGATATAACCCTTGATGATCTAAAACAGGATTTAAGAAGAGATTTATTATTGTTCTTGAAAGAAATAGAAAACTAGAGTTCTTGATGAAGTTTTGATCCAAATAAAGCCCTTGGTTGATGAATAACAATGTTGTAGGATGGTTGTATGATGATATTATAACGTTAAATTAAAGTTTTATGCATTATAATGGAGTTTTGGGACGAGTTGAGGACTACAAAACGAAGCAGTCCGTAGCCTACCTGGTGCGATCGATCGATCGACATTCATCAGTCGATCGAGGTTCAAGGTTGATCGATCGACCTTCCCAGAATGAGTAAAATTTCCCCTAGTTAAATTATAATGATGTTAACCCTTGGAAAATATTATTGGAGACTTTATGAATATCCTTAGACTTAAGGAAGACCAGTAGGTATGGTTATAAAGTTTGGACCTTAATTAGAATTCAATTTGAGGAACTATTCTAAAAGCTAATGAAACTCGATGAGTGAGATAATATTAGGGTTAAAAGAGTAAATTTGAATAAATTGATGAAATGAGGTTTGGGGAAAAAGCAAGGACCTTAAGGATAATGATGTTATATATGGGAAAAATAGGAAACTTAATAATCCCTTTGAGATAGGTTTTAAGTACAAGAAACTATGACGTGAGATGTGTCGACAGTCTACATTTTATATTATCGGAAGACTTAAAATGTATAAAATTGGAATAATGGTATAAGGATGTAGAATGTACCTTTATTAACATTGAGATATCTAAGATATGTGATTGCTTAGTATATTATTTTTGTATATGACATACCTACCATACTTGCTATCACGGGAGGTTTACGTTCGCTTAGGGCCATCTAATCCTTGTGTGCCCGGATTTAGTTTGGTACCTAGAGGACATAGTTCAAGGGAATGACTTAATTGTGAGTTATTAAGTCAGCTGACTATGGAGCATAGGTATGTACGTGACCCATGGATATGTTGAATTATGTTCGCCTCCATTTTTTCTGTGTTGGGCTTATTCTAACAATTCCTGAGAGATTCGAAATTTGTAATCCTTATGTACGTGATGTACCAGGATGGATAGCAGAGTATGTGTGCACCGCAGCTTAGCCTCGGGGTGCTTATATTGTATATTTATGATGTGAATAATATATGGTTAAATGAAAAGGAATTGTTATGTCTAATTATGAGAATAAATTATAGTAACTCCTTGAGAAGATAAATAAAGGGATAACCTCCAGTATACGGTAATGCTAATAATTGAGAATCCGAGTTCAAGTAAAGCTATCTATTAAATTATAACATCGGGAATTCATTTTGTGAATCGAGTAGTTGGGTTAGAACTTATGACGGTCTAGTTAGAGATAAATAACACATGAATGGGAACAGGAACGTTAGGAGTGCACAGTTAGACGAGAGGTCAGTATTTCATGTGAGAGCACGTCCTAACGTGTATTTTTCATTCATTATTTTAAATGTTATTAAAGCACTTGCTGTTTTTAAAAAACTCTCCACATTCGGGCTCTGACCCGTTTGCTTTCAAATCTATCTTTTTGTAAAAACCATTTTAGGTGCCCAGCCACAAGGACACCATGCATAGGAATTATATACAGGTGACGAGCTGTAGCTATTGTGGAAGTTACAGGGCCTTGACAGTAGACGCCTCCTTTTCTTGTCTTGACTCCATATTTCGTTTCATCATTTTAGGGCATGTCACCCATTTCTTTAGAGACATTTTATATTTCAGTTATTCAGACTTTGGTTTGTAATTTAATTCAGGATGCATACTTGTTTTATTTATTTCCTTATTAGGATTGTTGTGAGGAGTATTTCCTCTAGACTCTTTATTACTTGTTGATTACACTATTGGGACTTTATTGTGAATGGTTGTGTTATTCTTTCATAATTCATTTATTGCATGTTAATCAGATTTAATTTAAAATTTGACATCTTACTTTTAAATACTAGGTGGTTAGTAATCATTAAAATGTTTTCGACAGTGATGCTATTAACTGAACCAACTTGGCATTTTGTATTAATTTAATAAAGGAGTAGCTACCCGGTATTTAATTAGTCGGGGTGTCACATTATGCATGTGGGAAACCATAATTATATATCAATTATGAATGAGAAAATCCTATGAGGCCAATGGGATCGTTGAGGTGGCTTGAGTTTGTGAAGGATTATCAGTTCGATATCCAATATCACTCGGGGAAGGCTAATGTGGTAGTAGATGCGTTGAGCCGTAGGCCAGTGGATGAGGTGGCAGGGGTGTGGAAGGCAAAGTGGAAGGAGTTGGGACACCAGGATGCAGTGGCCCGATCATTCATGTCGGTGATGACTGTTACACCGCAGATTTTCACGAGAGTGGTAAAGGCACAAGAAGATGACTCATTCTGTCAGGAGCAGATAGTTCGATTATTAACAGAGGGAGCCGAGTCCTATACCGTTAGCTCAGACGGGGGATTACGTTTCAATGGGAGACTGGTAGTTCCAGAAGGGAAGGAATTGCGACACGAGGTGATGGCAGAGTCGCACGGCTCACGGTTCGTGGTACATCTCGGTGGGGACAAAATGTACCAGGATATGAGATGTCAGTATTGGTGGAGCGGGATGAAGAGAGATATTGCCGTGTTTGTTTCTAAATGAGCCACTTGTCAGCTGGTAAAAGTGGACCATCAGACCCCTGCAGGACTTCTACAGCCATTAGAGGTGCCGATGTGGATGTGGTAGAGCATCTCCATGGACCTTATCACGGGGTTTCCTACGTCACAGAGAGGTCACGACTCCATTTGGGTAATTGTGGATAAGTTGACCAAAGTCGCTCATTTTCTACCTGTAAGGACCGACTACACTATGGGACAGTATGCCCAGCTCTTTATTGCAGAAATAGTGAGACTTCACGGTGTGCCCCTAAATATCGTGTCCGACAAAGACAAGATATTTGTTTCACGGTTTTGGGAGAGTTTTCAGGAGGCCATGGGCACGGAATTGCGGTTGAGTACGGCTTATCATCCGCAGACCGATGGGCAAACCGAGCGTCAATTTGGGAAATTTTGTTGAGACGCGTGTGATAGTCGCGTCAGGAAAGTAATTATTTAATTAAAAAGTGAATTTTATTTTCATCAATCTTATGGTCATTTTGAGTACGCCAACGAGTTCGGAAGGGTCGAAATAGTCAAAAAACACTAGCCGGGGGTTAAGTTTGGGTCCCGGGGCATTATTGGGCCATACCGGTAACTCAAAAGGGTAGTTTGGTAATTTCGGAATTTTGGGAATTAAAACCCACGAAAATTAGAAATAAAATCTGACTTATTCTTTATCCACTAAACCCACTAACAACACTAAATGACTTAATGGGCTACGGGAGAAGTTAAGAAACTATTTCTAACTTGCCAAAAACCAACCCCCACCTCCATTGTCATCTTGTGAAGAAGAGCTTGGAGAGAGAGAGAGAGGAATTCAACCATCTTCAACCAACAACAAATCTGGAACATAAGGCAAGTGATTTAGTTACAATTAATTCCATAAATGTGTTCTTCCATGTTTAGGAAATTATCAAATTTTGTTTTCGAAGATTGATATAGACCCATGAATTTGAGGATTAAAACTATGAAATATGTTAGGAATTGCATGTAGACATATTCTGGACGAATTATGAATTCAAGATATAACCCTTGATGATCTAAAAAAGGATTTAAGAAGAGATTTATTAATGTTCTTGAAAGAAATAGAAAACTAGAGTTCTTGATGAAGTTTTTATCCAAATAAAGCCCTTGGTTGATGAATTATTGGTTTTAGAAAGTTAACAATGTTGTAGGATGGTTGTATGATGATATTATAACGTTAAATTAAAGTTTCATGCATTATAATGGAGTTTTGGGACGAGTTGAGGACTGCAAAACGAAGCAGTCCGTAGCCTACCTGGTGCGATCGATCGATCGTCATTCATCAGTCGATCGATCGACTACCATCGATCGATCGAGGTTCAAGGTTGATCGATCGACCTTCCCAGAATGAGTAAAATTTCCCCTAGTTAAATTTTAATGATGTTAACCCTTGGAAAATATTATTGGAGACTTTATGAATATCCTTAGACTTAAGGAAGACCAGTAGGTATTGGTTATAAAGTTTGGACCTTAATTAGAATTCAATTTGAGGAATTATTCTAAAAGCTAATGAAAATCGATGAGTGAGATAATATTAGGGTTAAAAGAGTAAATTTGAATAAATTGATGAAATGAGGTTTGGGGCAGAAGTAAGGACCTTAAGGATAATGATGTTATATGTGGGAAAAATAGGAAACTTAATAATCCCTTTGAGATAGGTTTTAAGTACAAGAAACTATGACGTGAGATGTGTCAACAGTCTACATTTTATATTATCGGAAGACTTAAAATGTATAAAATTGGAATAATGGTATAAGGATGTAGAATGTACCTTTATTAACATTGAGATATCTAAGATGTGTGATTGCTTAGTATATGATTTTTTTGTATGACATACCTACCATACTTGCTATCACGGTAGGTTTACGTTCGCTTAGGGCCATCTAATCCTTGTGTGCCCGGATTTAGTTTGGTACCTAGAGGACATAGTTCAAGGGAATGACTTAATTGTGAGTTATTAAGTCAGCTGACTATAGAGCATAGGTATGTACGTGACCCATGGATATGTTGAATTATGTTCGCCTCCATTTTTGTGTGTTGGGCTTATTCTAACAATTCCTAAGAGATTCGTAATTTGTAATCCTTATGTACGTGATGTACCGGGATGGATAGCAGAGTATGTGTGCACCGCAGCTTAGCCTCGGGATGCTTATATTGTATATTTATGATGTGAATAATATACGGTTAAATGAAAAGGAATTGCTATGTCTAATTATGAGAATAAAATACATTAACTCCTTGAGAAGATAAATAAAGGGATAACCTCCAGTATACGGTAATGCTAATAATTGAGAATCCGAGTTCAAGTAAAGCTATCTATTTAAGTTATAACATCGGGAATTCATTTTGTGAATCGAGTAGTTGGGTTAGAACTTACGACGGTCTAGTTAGAGATAAATAACACATGAATGGGAACAGGAACGTTAGGAGTGCACAGTTAGACGAGAGGTGAGTATTTCATGTGAAAGCACGTCCTAACGTGTATTTTGCATTCATTGTTTTAAATGTTATTAAAGCACTTGCTGTTTTTAAAAAACTCTCCAGATTCGGGCTCTGACCCGTTTGCTTTCAAATCTATCTTTTCGTAAAAACCATTTTAGGTGCCCAGCCACAAGGACACCATGCATAGGAATTCTATACATGTGACGAGCTGTAGCTGTTTTGGAAGTTACAGGGCCTTGACAGTAGACGCCTCCTTTTCTTGTCTTGACTCCATATTCAGTTTCATCATTTTAGGGCATGTCGCCCATTTCTTTAGAGACATTTTATATTTCAGTTATTCAGACTTTGGTTTGTAATTTAATTCAGGATGCATACTTGTTTTATTTATTTCCTTATTGGGATTGTTGTCAGGAGTATTTCCTCTAGACTCTTTATTACTTGTTGATTACACTATTGGGACTTTATTGTGAATGGTTATGTTATTCTTTCATAATTCATTTATTGCATGTTAATCAGATTTAATTTAAAATTTGACATCTTACTTTTAAATACTAGGTGGTTAGTAATCATTAAAATATTTTCGACAGTGATGCTATTAACTGAACCAACTTGGCATTTTGTATTAATTTAATAAAGGAGTAGCTACCCGGTATTTAATTAGTCGGGGTGTCACATTATGCATGTGGGAAACCATAATTATATATCAATTATGAATGAGAAAATCCTATGAGGCGAATGGGATGGAATTTGGCTTATAAGTAAAGATAAGTTAAGGGTATACTTATCATACGATTATGAATCTGGTATTTGGAGAGTATCTAAATCCCAAATAGTGATTAAGGTGTGAAGAATATTTAAGAGAGAGAATACTTAAATATTATTACGTGATTGACAATTATGGCTATATATATATATATATATATATATATATATATATATATATATACTATGTGATTAAAGTATATATATATTATGATACGAATACATATGTATCTATAGGTGATGGTATATGTGTGTTTAGAGGCTGGTTTCCACGGGCTTCCCCTTTAAGTATAGGGTTGGAACAACCAGATTATATATATGCTCTAGTGTGATCCAGGGCGGTTGATTCCACTTGCAGGGGGAACATGAACGCCTCCACCGTTGTGTATATGTTTACCATGACCATTTAGAGAGTCTGGCTTGGTACCGTGGTATAGTGAGTAAACCCATATTTTGGATCGGCACTATGAGACCACATCCTCGAGTTATAGCTCGTTGGGATGGTTATTATGCTTGTGTATATAGTATATTACTTGTGCATGAGAACGAGGTAATATATATCTATATGAGAGTAAAGAGATTCTCAGTCCGGGAGATAGATCCGGATGTGTATTATTAAAAATGAAAAAGATAAATCCTCAGTCCGAGAGGTAGATCCGGATGTGCATTATAAAAATGAATATAAAGTAAACCTCAGTCCGGGAGATAGATCCGGATGTGTATTATAAAGATGATTATAAAGTAAACCTTAGTCCAGGAGATAGATCCGGATGTGTAGTGTAAGATGTATATAACTATATAGTAGGTATATACGTTGTGTACTAAGGGTCTAATGGATCTCGACGATCGACCTTGGTGCGTAGTAGTGTATAGGGGGTTACTTGTTTGGATTTTGCTATGCGAGACACCCAACGCACGAACATGTCATAGTGTTGAGACTAGGGAGAAGTTTAGCCCTTAGTACTTGGAATAACTAGGGTTGTTAGAAGATGGGTGACGGATTAGTTAGGCAGCGTAGCTTGACTAGGATGTTTATAGGGATGCGCTAGGTGTGCACTATTAGAAGAGAGGTTATGGGTATCTCATGGGAGTGAGATACCAAATTTAAATATGAGATAGAACCTATTTTTAAAATAAAGCATTTATGCACTTGCAAAATATTTTCACAACTCGGGCTCTGACCCGTTTATATATTTTCCTCTCTTTATTTATTTTTATATATATATATATATATATATATATATTATATAGGTGTCCAGACACAGGGACGCCTGGATGACACTTCCTTCGAGTTAGACGTTTACAGCAGCAGCTGTGGATGCATGCAGGTTCTCGACAGACGCTTCTATCCTTATACTCTAGATAGGAGGTATTGTATAAACAATTGGGCTAATAACATAATTGCATTTAGTTATTCCTTTAACACCTTTTAGTTCGGCATTCGATATGGTTGTATGATGTTTAAACCGAGTGTTCGGTTATTTTTTATTTCATTTCAGTATCATTGATATAAACTGTGTGGATGTTTTAAGTGGGTAGTTGTTTAAAAAGAGTAGTTAAGTAAAATTTTGACACCAGCCTAACAAGTTATTAGTAATAAAAATTGAATTTTCGACAATGATGCTAAGAATGATCCATATGCGACTCCTCTTTTAATTTGATATAGGAGTGATCGCCTGGTATTTTATTAGGCGGGTTGTCACACAAAACTTCAAATCATAAAGTGTGGTAACACCATTTGTTTCCTTCTGTTTTTAGTGTTAAAATATCATGCAGGTGGTTCTCTTGATCCTGACGCATTAGTTTTATTTTATTCGGATAGGGGGTGTAGCTATATACATTCGAGAAGTTTTTTAGTTCATCATACATTCAGACACATTAAGAAACATGTTGTTATGGATCTATCATACTTTATTTCTACCAATACCTGTTGGTGTGACAAGGAAACCAAATATGACCTGTGCTGACCTCTTCAGCATCAACGCCATCATAGTGAAGAACTTAAGGGCTATTGCTGATAACTGTTCAGTATTAAACAAAGGTTGAGGCGAACAAAGGTTGATATGAAATATAACGCACCAATGTAATTGATTCTAACTCATATACGTAATGACAATATTCGCTCTACTATGAGATGAACGTCGTATATATTGAGATGAATTTATAATTAATAAAATTTGGGCCATTATTTTTTATTGGGCGCATTGTATGGATATGTGTTAGAGTTTTTGCGGACTATATGTATTGTTATACTATTTTATATTTGTTAAACATGTAGTGGATAGTCCTATAAACAAAAGAAATAATCCTAAATTTTCTAAAATGTTCACAAGTTGATGTTGCAAAAAATAATGCCCGACTTAAAAGTATTTCATGGGATATGATGATATTTGTGACATCTGTGATACTATTAGTATTATTATTGTTGTTGTCGATTATTTTTTATTTCTTAAACATAATGGATCGTCCTATTAACAAATTATACTCTATTCAATTTTTTTAATTTGTTTACAAGTGTTTGGGGGGGAGTTAGAAATATGATTTAGACAACTTAACTCTTTTTAGATTTGCCTATATGAGAAATACACAATGTTTTGGGGAACTTCCCTAATGGCTCAAAATCATCTCAGTGGCCCTAGAAGATCTGGTTTTACTTCTTTTCCAATTTCAGATTGCACATGGAGAATATCCTCAGTCTCCGAATGCACATTGGGTTTCATATGCAATTGATACATTACTTTTTGGGTATTCGTGGTAACCTTGATTTTGTGGCACTTTTACTAAAATATTATGTGTTCCACATTATATCCAATATTCAATGTCCTAAATGATAATGTAAATAAGTTTGGATGTTTCTGTGGCGGTTGTAGACATTTTAATAATTTTATATTAATTAGATTGTAGAATTTTTTATAATTTTTTTAAAGCTCATAGTTACCTTTTTTATAACAGTTATTTGGTATCTTTGTTCTATCTATCCAAACACAGTGTGTTGGGTTTAGTCATTTATCAAATGAAGAATAAATTTAAGATATGTTATATGTTTTCTTAATTATTTTTTCTTCTTAAAATGGTGTATAAGTTGCATAATTAATACTTTATTTAAGTTTTGTATTTGTCGATGTTGATTCACAAGAGTGTAGTCTTAAGATTTGAATCAAATTATCAGTTTCACTTATTGCATTAGATTAGATTTATTAATGCGAATAGCTATAAACCTTTTTTTTTTGTTTCCGTTAATGTCATCAAGTCCTAAATCACAATGGGACGCTTTGTATTTACGTGATGTCAGGAATGATTCATGGGCATGCCATAGGCATAATATATAACTTAAGTATGATAAATGGTCGTGTCATGTACATGTTTCACGAGATGATATGCACAAAACTACAGTCGTCCCGATGGAACGAGCATGTGATAGGAAGTGGCAAATTACGAGGATGAAACTAATGATGAAGTAGTGTAAGTATTATAAAAAAAAATCCATTAATTAAATGTAGTTAATATCAGTTTTAGAGAGGTGTATATTGATTATCCATGTATAAATTTTACATCCAGGAAAGATTTTGTTGATTATGCAGAGTTTTGCTTTAAGACATTTGAAGACCATGTGAATAATGGGATGCCTATTAACGAACCTAGAGTGCTAGCTGTTCTTGGATATAACAGTGGTTTCTTTGCCCTTGGGACTAATAAATAAGTTTTGATTCAAAATAATTTATTTTTCATATTGTTTCTATTATTCACAACCTTACTAATGGTGATCGTTCATTCATTTATGTCAAGATTTAATCATAACTAATCATTAGTTAAGTTTTTGTTAATTTTTTGGGTTGTGGTTTGTGGATCATTATTGGAAAGATAATGTTTTTTCCTCATCTGTTTTATTTCATAATGGCATGTCTCATACACTAAAGTTTATATAGTTTATATATATATATATATATATATTGAATAGAGTTGAGCTTTCCATTTTCACACATAAAATAATTAAGAAATTTATGGGATAGTAGCTCCCTATATGTTATATATATTGTTCGACAGCCGTTTTTGCAATTTCTCACTGTATATCCTACTTTACCCACACATCGCACGGGTTTTCAACTAGTTACTCAATAAATTGGGTTTGGCCAGCTGATCCTAAGTCGCAGTCCTTACTTTGAGTAGCGTCTCGATATTTTCCTCATTTTATTTTCTTTTATTTTTTTATGGACGACACACTTATTTCCAGCCGAGAAGAACTATAATACGAAGGGGTTTGCCCTGTGTAAAAGAGGCATATACCAAATAGTTAATTGAACATTTTTTTAAACACGTTTAGTCCAAGCGTTTTTATTTTGCTCCAAAATGTCTTTCACCATGCCGCTAGCGCGGACCTTTAAAAACAAGAGAATATTACTTAAATGGGAGTTTCAAGGACTTTTTGGTACAAAATAAAAGGCTTGGACTAAATGTGTATTAAAAAATATTTGAGGGACTTTTTGGTATTTTATCCTTTGTAAAATGAGTTTGTCCCATTTTAACCAAGTATTAACCCTTGGAGACTGTCAATACTAGACACAATCACCATAATAAGCATAGTAAAATCATTTTAAGTTGTTAATTAATTGGTTATGTTGAAATATTGAATGAGCATCATTGATTATAGAAAATGATACATTTCTAGTTAATAAAAGTTAAAAAAAAATATGTCAGTGTGTGTGTAGGGGGGGGGGTCCTCTAAACGACCATAGGTCGAGGGATCAATTATCACCTCGCTCGATCGCTACTACCTTACATAGTTCACAACATGTGGGGTCGGACTTCGTGAATAATTAGTTTAATAATGGGGAAGAGGGACACACTAGATACAGCTCCTGGGAAGTTCCCATGTATACTCCCAAAAAGTAAGAAAAAAATGGAAAGACCCTCATTTTCTTCTATGATTTTTCAATTTTTTATGGGTGGGGGTGGGTGGTCAGAAAATAAATGATGAGAAAAAAGTTGGAGCATGTCTCACATTATTTTTTTTTGAATAATATGCATACCCAAGGTTTTGATATCTCTAGATCTCTTTTTTATTTTAGCTTATCTACATGTAGTAGAGTTGTATTATAAGTCAGGGCTTCCTTAAAACTCGATTGATTATAACATTTATCAGTTAGGAGCCACGTGTCGACCCATGTGGAACAATCAGCCACATATCCCTTCAATTTCCAACAAGGCTGAGGTGATCGGTCTTATTGATAAAGTCAGCCCGATTATTCCATTATTTGGACACGTGTCGTCATTGGTTTTCTTAATCATAATTCCTTAACCCCACACATGCCGACAACACTCCGTGATTTTTTTGCCATAAAAATCATTGTTAAATTAAAGATTTATAAAAAAATAATTTTTTAAATCTATTTAATTTTGGTTTGTAAAAAGGTTGACATTTATATATAAAAATAAGGTTTTAAGGGGAAATTAAATTGGGATTAAAATTTGGAAATTATAACTTTTTGTATAAAAATCGGGGGAGGATCCGGCCTAAGAAAAAATATTCGACCGTCCGATCAAGCTGAAATTCTATGTGTAGCTTCGTCTCTCCTTCAGCTACTACACCTCTAAATTTCAGCCAATTACAACAGTCTGATCGTCCGTAATAAATAGTTTAGTGTTTGTGTTTGAGTAGGACTCAAATTCTTTTTGGTATATAAACATAAAGTGACGAGTTTAGAGGCTATAATACACATTTTAGCCTTCCCAAAAAGTAGTAGCCTCCTCTATTTTAATGTTCTTCCATCTACAAAACCCTAGCCCCAATTTTATGCAAGATTCAACCCATGATTTAAAGGTTAATTTGGTGTTTTCTCGACTCTGGGCTATAAAGAGTTTTTATTGTTTTCGCGCAAGGAACGTAGTGGTATGATCAGAATTTTGAGGAAGAGTCATATGAGTTTCTTGTGATGATTTTAAGGTACGAGGTTTACGAAATATTCTCCTTAGATTTCTTGAGAGTAGTCGTTTGTTCCTCATTTATGAGTACCCATATTGTTCATATCATGACGTTTATTGGGATATAAATAATTGATTCAATTGAGATATCGTATTTATTGATGGACATGGTGTCATGAAATTTTCATATGGCACGAAGAATGGTCACCCGCCAACAGTCGAAAAGTCCAATAGCCGGGATGAGGCTTTACGAAACTTAGGTGAGGTGAGGTGAGGCCTGGTGACCTACTGATTTGTTATTGAAATATAAATTGGTATATTGCTCGAGTGTCGCATTGAACTGGAATTCCGATTCGTATTGTTGTATTTTATTCACTGTTATTATTTTGAGCATCTATTCTTGTCATATTGTGTACTTCCCCATATTTTTCTTTTTAGTGACAGGTTAGCATGGATTTGAATGCTATAAATTTTTAAAGGATATTAAGCGCACAACATTTTGAGAATTTTATTTTTGTATAAATTGGCAGTGTAAATATTTGGTATCTTAGCATCATTTTCAGTGGAATAAAAATTGTAATTATTTGGAGGTGTATTTTACCTAGCCTTGTTGTTAAGAGACATTTTAGATTGGCGTGTAAATTTTAGATTGGACTTTACGTATATTGATGACCTGTCATGTTAATTTTTGTACAATACAAATTCTCTATACGTATTGTTGAGGATTTAGTTTAGTTTTAATCGTAGTAGAGCCTCAATGTCCTCAGGGTGTTATAATGCTCACTTTCGGAAGAAGGCAAGTATCACTAACTGTTTGATGTGTGTGATTCCCGTGCTTAGGATTTTGTAAACTATCTGCAGGATACTTAGGTCATCATTAAGCGTGAGCACGTGGATTTTTCATTCATTAGGTAAGGATCCATGCCGAATACCAAAATTTCACTCTATTTGATTTTGGCAATAGAATATGTATGATATTGACTCACTCAATTCACTGAGCATTTGTGCAGATCATGCAAAAATCTAGAGAACCTTCTACAAGTTTCAATCGTCAGCAAAGTCTTGGGGGATTTTATAATACCATAAATATGAAACACCTTGTGTAATAATCAGATGATAACACATGGACCCACTCTCTATAACAGAATAGGTCAGCTCAGTTATGAAGCTGGCCAGCCCCCGGTTATGAGGTCAGCAGACAGATCCAATAGTGCACATGAAACCGTTAGTTCACATATGACTAACATTATTAATTGACTCCATTAAAGAGAACATATATTGTTTGCTTAGAATGATGTCAGCAAGACTTACAATATGTGCCCACGTGGTGATATGCAAATATCTTCCCCATATGTGCGTAACAAACTCATGATAACCCGCTCATCTTTATGTAAATTATGTACCTGCCTAGCTTAGAAAGGCATGACACATGTTCTTCTCTAATTTATCTCCTCTAGAAGAGTATAAATATAACACCATAACCTCTTAGGTGGGAATTAGAGATATATTTTCTTACTATTATGCTGCCAAATTCAAGAGAGAACTTGATAGCTTCTATGAGTTCATAAACGAGGATTGCCCAGTATTCCAAGCTCAACTACACTTCATAATGGACATAGGTTATTTCTGGCTGAACCACTTATATCCCGAGGTCTTTATCTTTCTCTCCTCTTTTACTATACTTTTTAAAGATTAGCATCTTAATTGTTATTATCTCTTATTGGTTAGCTTTTTATAACTACTGCAATTAAGATAAGATAAAACATCTACTAGTTTTAAACAATAATAGATTGGCGTCATCTATGGAGAATAGCTGACTATCTCTCATTTTCTACCATCATTATTTGCTAAACTCCAAGATACCCCACTTTTGTGAACTCGTGGATTGCAATCCAATTCTTTTGAGTTTTGTATGGTTAACATTCTTTGATTAGAAATTTCTACTTTATTCTCTCAAATTCCTTGAATTTCATTTGCTATTTGCATTTCTCTCTTTTATTCACATTTTCCTGCAAATTTCTTGTCATTCTATCACTATTATTGTCATCTAATAAAATGGAAGTGAAATTTCAACCCCAGACATCGATCAGCAAGGGAGATCTATAAAGGATCATGCAATGTCTAACTGGAAGCCAATAGACTATGTAAAAAAATATGAGGCAGTTGGTGTAGAATATTCTGGGAGAACAAAGGATGTAAGTAAAGCCAATCACCCCCGTTGTTAGGGGACATGTCGGTAGGAGATAAGAGATGCCTTACCCAACTTAATATAGAGATGTGAGGTTGTTTCTCCATGATCAAGCTATGTAAAGTCCCACGAGGTTGGATTTAGGCTCCTAAAGCGAAGGGAGAAGATCTAGATTCACTATTGAATGGTCTAGATACAGGTTTAAAGATGAAAGGAGTATGTCCTGGTATACAAGGTCTAGGGAAGAGGACATATTTACATGTTTAAATCGACGTCCACTATTTAGATCAATAGAGTATAAGGATGATAAAAAATTCAACATGACATACTAGTGACATGACAGGTGTCAAGATCTAATTGGATGCTTCACCCAAGATATGCTTCTTACAAGGTTGGAGGTATAATGCACACTCCAAGAAGTATATACTTGTCACCTCCTTCCTTGGAAAGGATATGAAAAATAAAAACCCAAGCCAAACTCTATAAAACCTTCTATAGAGAAAGTGCTTGAATTATAAGCAGATCTATTAGAGCTCATTTGGTTTAATAGAAAACACTCATCACATGCACAATGGGGTAGATCAATAGCCAATCCATTTACATATTAGTGTTCATCCTCTTTTCAGCACCTCCTTCTATATCATTTCTACTGATCATCGTCTCCATTTATTTAGATTTACTAGTTTGAGCTCATAAGTTTAAGTGTTGGTATCTTTTGGGTATCATCATACAACTAAGTGCGTGTTCGGCGTCGAAGGAAAAAAGTTCCTCTTCTTTATAGTCAATCAGAGGGGGTTGACGCGAAACCTCGAGAAAACCAAGAAATTGATAGAAATGAAGACACCGAAGACTATAAAAGACGTGAAAATGTTGAGAGGAATCTCTAAACCACTTCGTCTCAAGGGCCATAGATAAGTGTTTGCCTTTCATTACAATTTTCAGAAAATCATTTTCCTAGGATGAAGAATGTGAAAAATATTTTTAAATGTTAAGGATTATTTCGAATCCCCAATGCTCCTATCTCTGCCCATCTAGGGGGAGGTTGTTCCTATACCTAGTAGTGTCAGAATCATCCATAAGTGCAGATCTTGTCCAAGATGATGAAGGAGTTCAAAAGCTTGTGCCCTTCAACAGCAAGACTCTTCAAAGGGACGAGATGAAATATCAAAGGATGGAGAAATTGGCATATCATTTGATCCATGTCTGCAAAAACAAGAAGCCCAATTTTCAAGCTCATTCTAAGTTGGTACTCACTAACACTCCCTTGAGACAAGTTATCCATAACCCTAAGAAATCGAGTAGGTTGATGGCTTAGTCAATTGAGTTAGGAGAGTTTGACATCGTGTATCATACAAGGAATACAATCAAAGGGTAGGCATTAGCTAATTTTATAGCAAAGTTCCCCATGGGTTGAGGCTGATGTTAAAAAAATGAGATTACAGTATTGCCTGAGAAAACAACCTTGGGTCTGACCACGGACGATGGTGCGAGAGCTGACCCTACTGAAAAAGATGTTTTATTTAGAAATGAGACAGTAAATAAAGGTCCTTTCTCATATTACAACCCAATTTTTATTTTAATTGTGGATGGCTCCTCTTATGAAAGTGGTAGTGGAACGGGGCTTACACCGTCGGCTCTAAACGGGACCGATATTAAATATGCATTGAGATCAAATATCAAAGCCTCAAATAATGAATCCGAGTATAAAGCTTTGTTGGCAGTCTTGTCCTTGGTCAAAGTGTTGAACATCTTCCATATGATAGTGCACAATAACTCTCAACTAGTAGTGAACAGAATCCCGGGGATTAATGTAGCCAAGAATGACTATAATGGCCCAGTATTTATTAATTTTAAAGAAACTCATGACCAAGTTCAAAGAAGTGAATGTCAAGATAATCCATCAGTTTGATAATAGCCAAGTCATCGCATTATCAAGGTTAACCTCTACTACTAGAACAAAGATTAGGAGAACCATCCCAGTTGAGATCCTATACAATCCCAAGTATTGATGAGGATGACAGTAGGGTTGAATTTTTCCTGAACTTGAACCTAAAAAATTCATGGATGGATCTTCTCGTCAGATATATTAGGGATAGGGAGATCCCAAAAATAAAGGATTGGAGAAAAATGTTATGATACAAAGCGAAGAAGTTCACCATTATAGGGGTGTCATATACAAATAGGTCTTTCAACTCCCTTTACTCCGATCTGTTCACCCCACTGAAGTAAAACACATTTTATGAGATGTGAGTGAGGCTTCATGCTCAAGTCACATTGGGGGACGATATCTGGCAAAGAGGAGTATAACGCAAGGCTACTAGTGGTCGACCTTAACCAAGGATGCGACCGACCCTGAAAAGAAATATGACAAGTTCCTGAGATATGCTTGTATCCCCTAGAAACCTTATCAACCTTTATCATCCATCATAGTGCCAAGATTGTTCGTAGTGTGGGGAATCGATATCTTATTGTGGCAATCGACTACATTTTAAAGTGGATGAAGACTGATTCCATGATTTCCATAACTAAGATAAAGACCTTCAAGTTCATTTGGAGAAAAATCTTCTAGAGATATGGTCTACCCAACACCTTGATTTTTGATAATGGAAAGCGGTTCAAAATTAATTCCTTAGAGGCCTATTGTGAAAGGGTCAACATCAAGCAATTTCATTCAGCACCGTGTTGACCCTAAGGCAATGGATAGACCGAGGTCACCAATAGGATAATATTAGATGAAATCAAGAAAAAGTTGGAAGATGCCGAGGTTCTTTAGACATACGAGTTTCATAGAGTCCTATGCAGTTTTAGGAAGGACACCAATAGGAGACAGAACCTTTATGCTGACCTATGGGTTAGAGGTTGTAATCCTATTGAACTCGAACTACTCAGTCACATAGTATAAAATTACAACCCTGAGACCAAAAATGAAGAAAGAATACTGGACTTGGAGTTGATAGGGGAAATGATAGAGGATAACAAGGTCAAACAAGTGGCATATCACCAAAGATCAAGACCAATTGCTATGGGAATTTTGGTACAAAAAAAGGTTTGGCAGAATCCAAACAATGAAGATCCAAACTAGCATGGCATATATAAAGTCACTGAAGAGGTCATACCTGGAACGTACAGGTTAGAGAACCTAGAGGGAGAGCCCTTCCCCAATCTATAGAACATAGATCAGTTAAAGAAGTATTATGAATGGGCTTATAAATCAGTTATATATCATCCTCTCTATATTTGGAATATATCAAAGTAATGAATGAGATTCAATGTGTTCCCTGATATCTTTATGTTCAATTGTCTAAAATGAATTATTTTGAATTTTTTAAAGCTAAATAACATCATTTTAATGGTGAATCTGTCTTGAATCACTCTCAGTGATATGAGAAATTATGGGAGACTTGTCTAATCCACGAGCTCTCACTAACACCGAGAGGGGGAAATGGTGTTACAACATCTATAAGGTGGTGAATAACACAAATATTATATTAAAATCAATTTGATTATGGTTGTTTCAAACATAATTCATTTGGTGGCCTTAAATTTAGTCTTTCTCTCAACTAAGACGAGAGTGTATGAAGAGGCTAAACGCGTATATACACTTGTAAAATGTCTAGAGGGGACTTGTGATTAACTTAATTAATTTGGTGGTCTCAAATTATAAATAATTTTATTATGGTTGTTCCAAACATCATTGACTTGGTGGCCTTAAATTTAGTCTCTCCCTCAATGAAGACGAGAATGTACAAAAAGATGAAAGTCGTCGCTACACTTCCAAAAATGATAAGAGGGTACATGTTATTAACATCATTAACTTGGTGGTCTCAAATTAAAAATCATTTGATTATGGTTGTTCCAAAAATCATTGACTTGGTGGCCTTAAATTTAGTCCTTTCCTAGGTGAGAGTATGCCATCAAACAAGGAACAAACTTGTTTATTTAAATTCCAAATTTATTCTAAAAAATCCTAACACTTGTTATTAGATGTGATTGACTAATTAAATAAAAGCAAACATGCACACAATCACAAATATGAGGAAAATTCCCTCAAAGGGGAAAAGCCTTTTTATTTCACTATATCTTGTAACAACTTACAAATATAGGAAATATAGCTTGACACACGAATACCCTTGGGCATTAGTTCATTCTCGTAGGCAAGAGATCCCTCAAAAGCTCCAATCTTCAAAAATGGCGAATCAACCTTCTTCTCCACAAGTGTGCTCCAGATGAGTAGAATAAGTAATCTAGGGTTTAAATGATTCACATATGAATTTGGGACGATTTAGTGCATCAAAAGAGGTTTAAAACTCTTAAAAATGAAGTCTTAAATTTCTGTTGTTTCTATTGAAAATGAAGTTATGAAGACTTGGACAACGTGACTGCAGAACACAAGTATTTATAAAAAAAATTGAGGCGGTACGCTCGCTCGAACGTTATTGGGACGTCGCTCGAATGACTTATGATTTCATTTGAACGACTTTGCTTGACATGCGTTTATCTCTTGAATGATAGTATCATGTCATTCAAACAACGTGAACATAAAAAACCATTCATCTCAACACTTAGAAAAAAATTCTTGTCGCGTAGGAAAACATTTCAGGTACTGAAAAACAATTTATAAAAAATTCCCAAATAAATATGTAAACATTAATAATTCCAAATTAAATAGTTTGCCATAAATGCGAATGGAGAAGTGGGAATGCTAAAGATGCACGTTGCACATTGCTTGGTGAGGTTTCACTACGTACATATGATAATGATGGGTGCGTGAAGCTTCGAATTCGGATCAAGGTCATCATGGATGATCATATTGGCGTGCCGAATGTAGCGGGATAAGACATACATGTGTGACACCCCGCATAATAAAATACCGGGTGATCAATCCTATACCAAATTAAAATAGGAGTCTGATATGGTTCATTCTCAGCATCACTGTGGAAAACCAACTTAATTACTAATCACCAATTACACTGGCGTCAATTTTTTTTAACTAATCTTCTTAACCAAACCATTGAAATAAATAAAACACAACAGTTTATATGCAACAACTGAAATGAAATAAAATAACCGAAGACTCGGTAGAATTTAATACAACCAAATCGAATGTCGCACTAAAAGGCGGTAAAAATAAATGAATACAATTGGGCTATCTGACCGAATGTTACTACAATGCTTCCTATATAGATCACAAGAATAGAAGCGTCTAAAATGAACCTGTATGCATCCACAACTTCTGCAGCGAACGTCTAACTCGAAAGAATCATCATCCAGGTGTCCCTATGTCTGGACACCTAATATATATAGAATATAGAAAGAGAGGAAAATAGAGAAACGGGTCAGAGCCCGAGTTTGAAAATATTTTAGTAAGTGCATAAATGCCATATTTTAAAATATGAAAATCTCTCATATTTAAACTGGTGTCGCACTCACATGAGATAGCCTTCACCTCTCATTTATAGTGCACGGCTAACGCTCTATAATTAGTCTATTATAACTACAACTACCCAAGCGATTTAGACTATAGTACTTGTCTGAACTTATCTAGTCGTCTAAGTTCCCGTACCACCCATACAGTACTAAGTTTCATTGACACCTCTCATAGTGTTAATAAATTTCCAAGTAACCTTTCACATAAGTTAGTTTCTGATTTGAAAGTAAAGTGTGGCCACTTAATCTTATCCATTAGATTCTCACTATCTAATATTATGTTTTGCCCATTAAGCTTTCTCCACTTAAGTTAATAGTTAGATGTATTCACGCCATCTAATTATCTACTACTTCGTCCTAGTAGATTATTCATATAGTATATATTTCACACACAATATAGACTATAAGGAGAATTGGCCCGGTCTAATCGTCGACTCCAATTATCCAAAATCATTTGCCTTTTTTATGCATGAACATCAAATAATCACCTACCATTCTACCCAAGTAGATTATTTATATATTATGTATTTCACACACAATAATTATCGACTACTTCATCTTAATAGATTATTCACATAGTATACATTTCACACTCAATATAGACTACAAGGATAATTGGCCCGATCTAATCATCGACTACAATTATTCCAATTTATTTATCTTTTATATGTATGAACATCTTATAATCATTTACCATTCTACCCAAGTAGATTATTTATACAGTATATATTTCACACACAATATATACTATAAGGATTATTGGCTCCGTCTAATCATCGACTCAAATTCTCCAACCATTTACATTGGCCCGGTCTAATCCTCGACTTAAAATGTAAATGAAAAAAATAGAATATTGGCTCGGTCTAATCCTCGACTCCAATATCATATCGGCACTGGAGGTATTCACCCAAACTAAGTACAAAATTTATAGGTATTCACACAACCAAACTATTCATACTTGTACGTAATATATTTCTCTCTAATATTCATTGTACTTGTTTGCTTTACGAATTTATTTCACTTTCGTATTGATTCGAGTATAATCATCTACCATTCTACCCAAGTAGAGGATTTATATAGTATATATTTCACACACAATATATATACTATAAGGAGTATTGGCCCGGTCTAATCATCGACTCCAATTCTCCTATAATTTATATTGGCCCGCTCTAATCCCCGACTCCAAATGTAAATGGAAAAAATAGAATATTGGATCGGTCTAATCCTCAACTCTAATATCATATAAGCACTTTAGGTATTAAACCAACCTAAGTAAAAATTTTATTGGTATTAACATAACCAAATTATTTATACTTGTACGTAATATATTTCTCTCTAATATTAATCGTACTTGTTTGCTTTACGAATTTATTTCACTTTCATATTTATTCGAGTATAATGATCTGCCATTCTACCCAAGTAGATTATTTATATAGTATATATTTCACACACAATATATATTCTATAAGGAGTATTGTCCCGGTCTAAGCATCGTCTCTAATTATCCTATCATTTACATTGGCTTGGTCTAATCCTCGACTCTAAATGTAAATGAAACAATAGAATATTGGCTCAGACTCATACTTCGATCACCAATGTTTTTTATTTAGTATACTATAGGTATTCACAGAACCTATATATTACTATGCATTAATATGTGTTCACTCAACCCGATAATACGCATTAGTACGAAGTATATGTCTCTCACATATTTGTCGTACTGTTTGTCTTACGATTTATCTCACTATCTTATATATAGGAGTATTCGCACAACTCTAAGGGTCCTAGTTACCCCTTGTTATATCAACTCAGTAGTTACCCTTTTTAACCTACTCACCCAATAAATTTAAGCTCGCTCACGCTTTTTCCGTAATTATATTCTTATCATCTTGAATTAGATTATGTGACAATCAAGCCAATGAATTTCAACTATAATTTGCTCACAAAATTAAAGTCCAACACTCAATTATAGACCTACTGCCATCCCTATTCGAGCAATATATTTAATCAAGGTCCCAAACACTTCCCCGATAAAATTTTTAGCCATTTGAGGATTAAAAAGAAAAATCTCACATTTTCTGGCAGCCGAAACGAATCATAAATTTTCTGGCAGATTAAACACTCTCTAGTAAAATATAGATTTCTCCCTCTATATAACTCCGATTAACCTGATCCAAATCTCATTATAAAGATAACTTCAATACCTTTCTTTTCATCCATAAATGATCATCTAATTCAAATCATATAGAAAATGGCATGCATTTAAATTCTCTCAAAAATATTCGTAACCCAGCAGTTCCGGCAGCTTAAACACCTTGCACTGAAACAACTACAATTCAAGATACTTTTGTCCAATTCACCTCATTCAAAGCTCATTATAAAGATAACTTCCATAACTTTATTTTCATCCATAAATGAGCATTTAATTAAAATCATATAAAATATGGCATGCATTTGAATTGTCTATAAAATTTTTGACTTGATTCCTGAGCTAACGATTTAAATCTTGGAACTGGTTCCTTAGAAACATCATTATAAATCCAAAATAAATCGAAAAAATATGTTGTCGGCTCCCACGTGACCGTATAAAAAATATATACAACTTTCATATTTTGGTCAAGATTGGAATCGATCCTCTTCCTAGCCGAATCGATTCGGAAAGGACGGAGTTACTATTCACATTCTTCTCCAAAAATCCCAAACCTCCATTAATACACCTCCAATGTTTTCATCTTCTCTCCCATCATCATCCAACCTCAAACAACCATAAATACACACATAAAAAATATTCTAATCATCCTTGAACCCAGATCAATAATTAATTGACACAACCCTCACTTTTGAGATCCTATTTTATAATTATTTACCATGTGTAGTAATTATATAAAATGATGGAATGTGGAGTAAATGTTAATTTAATGTGGAAAAGGTTAATATTTACTAAAATGTTGTATAGTTACCTAGTGAGTAGGTAAAAATATCCATGTTGTGATTTATTGTGTCATAAGGTTTAAAATGACATTTTGGTTTAATATGAAACCGGAAGTTAAAATGATTTATAAAAATTCCAAATGATAATTTGGAGGGTGTAGTTAGTCTCGGTAGGTGCGAGACAGTCAAAATAAGTGCTATATTGCATTTTGGTATTTCGGGCACTTTTGACTGGTTATAGCTTAAATGTGTAGTTGCGAGCAATTATATCGCATATTGACCATTTAAGTTGGGCATTTTAGACTATTGCCCCGATATAGTCTTGCTAGCCTTATTGTTTTCCTCATTTTCTCTTAAGACAAATTGAGCCCTAGAGAGAGTAGAGAGAGGAAGAGAACTTTGGGAGAAAAAGAGATATTTGGAGATTGGAGCTTGGATTGTTGTCTACACCAAATCAAATATGAATTTGCAAGATCAAGGCAAGTTATCTACTTGCTACTATGTGATTTAAGGAGAATAATTAGTATTGATAGTTATGAATTGTTATGAATTGTCATTTTAGGGTTTGCTAGATTTATGGTTATTATAACTCTTAGAAGATGATTTGGATGATAAATGTTGTTGATGGTGGTAGATAGATATATTGTGATGTATGGGTTGGAATTTATGATCTCGATTTAGTTGGTTTTGGGTTTGAGGAAAAATTTGGAGTTCAAGATTCCATAGCCAAACTTGGATTTTTCGCAGGGGTGAATCGATTCGGCCCCATAGGCGAATCGATTCGCATAGATGCAGCTTTCCAGGTCTATGGACCCAAATCGATTCGGGTTATGGCCGAATCGATTCGGCATTTGCATAATGTTTGGTTTGTTCTCCCAACCGATTCTCTTTCATAGGGAATCGATTCGTCAGGGCGAATCGATTCGGGTCCTGCAGTTTTGAGTTATTCTTTTTGTTTAAAATTTTACCTTTTTCTTTTGACTTAGGACCTAGGAACCTTCTTGAATGAAGTAAACTTAGAGTCCTCAAGTATTAATTGAGTTTGGTCGCCACCCTAGATTAGAATTGGGTCATCTAGGGTTTATTCCAGGGAGGTTTAAAGTAATGTTAAGGCATTACTTCTTTTATTGAATTTTTAAAAGTTAGGAAGTTAAACACCCATGCTTGGAGACTTTAGGGACTTATCGAAGTTATATGAATATTGGGAATTGTAGAATCATGATGATTATGTTGGAGACTGAATCGGGACTTGCAAATTTGAGGAATATCAATGATTATCTTCGATGGGAATAGGTTCGAATAAAATGAACCCAATTGTTTAATGATGATAGGTTCGAATGAAATGAACCAAACTATTTAATAATGATAGGTTCGAATAAAAAGAACCAAATACATGGATAATGGAAATGAAATTGGGAAGTGAATATTGAAAATGAAAATGAGATTTAAATAGTAAATGTTAATTGGCTTGAACACACCTCTCTAAATACTATCATAAGGGAAGTCCGCGCGCGAGGTGATGACCCCTGACAAATTAACGCAGGGTGGATATAGTCCTAGGCCATATGTGCGCTGGTTTATATATATGCATTTTTGTACGATGGATAGGAGATTCCGGGTGTGGTCTTGACTATCTCGCGGGCATATAGTTGCTACCCGATGTTGCGTAATGAGCCCAGGTTGTCTTATATGTGATAGGCCCTGGAAGATGATAGATATTTAGGGGCACGCCCAGTGCGGAAACTCAGAGGGGCGATCTTAGAATCGTTATATGTATGAGAATATAACTTTTCTGTATCAAGTGGGACTTGATGGATATTAATGCCATAAAGAGCATGTATACGTGCCACAAAGAGCATGTGAATGAGATATGTGCCATAAAGAGCACTTAATAGAAATGGTATTCCTATTAAGGAATGGAAAGACAAAATGGAAATGATGAGTAATGATGGAAGTTAATTAACGAAGTGAAATTATATGTGACACCCCGCCTAATTAAATACCGGGCGATCACTCCTTTATTAAATTAAAATCAAGGTGAACAGTTGGTTCATTCTTAGCATCACTGTCGTAAAATAAACTTTCCCAAGTTAACACCCTAATTAATTAAGCTAAGTGTCAAAACCATTTTTAACCTTTCTAACCAAATTGTATTTTTAAAGAAAAACTTATTTATTTAATTATTAACCACATTTTCAATAAGTAAGAATCATACAACAATTATCCTGGAACATAATCCAATTACTTTAAACATTCAACATCCAAAATCCCAACATTTAAAACTAAATGTAAAACATACATGCTGAATAAATCCCAAAGTAACAGTACTAGAAATAACTGAAATACAAATGTCCCAACAGAACAGATAAATAGTGGAAAGGGCGACACATGACCGAATAACTGAGAATCATAGGAGTGGAATCAAGTAAATGAAATCGTCTAAGCAAGTGGCCTGCAACTCCCACCTAAGCTGCAACTAATTTCTTCCAAGGGATCCTAAGCAAGACGCCCCTGTGGCTAAGCACCTGTAGTACATACATATATATACAAGAGAGAGAGAGGGAGAAAAATGGGTCAGAGCCCGTTAGTGTATATGATTTAAAAATTGTTTAGCAAGTATTTAAATTGATACAGGCCAATGAAACAACATATTAGTGCGACACTCTCTTGAGAAATTCTCACCTCTCTTCTAATGTGCACACCTATCGCACTAACCTTCCTAGTGGTCCAACTCATCATATATCACGCTATACTTTCCCAATGGTTTAACTTATCTTAGGTTATTCGCAGGATTCAAAATTTAACGATTCAATTGTTTGAAAAGAATATTTCAATTAGTAACCAAAGTTCTCATTTTAACTTTATTAATCAATAAAGTTTTCCAGTGTCATATTATACTTTCTCAAAACAAGTATTTACAATTTGAGTCATCAACCATATCCTACATATCAAATCACAGTAGGCAGTTCCAGATTTTAGAATTTCATATATATATTAACTACTCGTAAAATATATATATATATCATAACAGCACCCCAAATAAAAACTATGGTGCGGGCATACTCTACTATCCAATCCCCATATCACTCGTACTATGGAATACAAATTCGAAATCACTCTCGAACTGTTTTAACACATACTCAAACAATATTATGGCGAATCATAGATTCCAAGTCTCTAAGAGGATAGCATATGTCTGCGTCCCTTAGGACCGTATGAACTATCACTGCGATAGCCTGTACCAAGGATATCTATACACAAACAATATCAGGCGAAGCATAGATTCCAAGTCTCTAAGAGGAAAGCACATACCCGCGTCTCTTAGGACCGTCCGAACTATCATTTCGATAGCCTGTACCAAGGATATCTATCTTCTAGGGTACAAGTCAATATTCCCAATAAAGGTCCCATCGAGATAAAACTGTCCCAACGCGGAAACCTCAGGGATAGCAAGTAGCGTGGGCATGTTTTTCACACATAGATAGTATATGCATACACAATCATATAACTATACTAATATTACCATATCAATGATGGGTATATTCTCAAATCCCATAGTTACGACTTTTATTTATCATTATTTAGTTATCACGTACAACCGTTCACATCTTACTATAATTTGAGGAACCTTTCCACTTACTACATAACGCTCATGGATTCTATCCTCCCAAGTATAATTTTCAGTAGGTATACACCTTTGTCCCAAAGTAACTCTCTTACATGTCTCTCTCTTTAAATAATAAATTCACCGACCCTTATGTAATTATCCCAAAATACAATCTTTGCCCGACATCAAGGGTCCCAAAATCTATTCACATGTCCTACTGGTCTTCCCTATCCCCCAAAACATTTTATTAAGGATGCCCAAGAATTATCTCATAATAAATTTAATTAACTCATTTAAAAAGGAAATAGAAGTCTGCCAGGAGGGGTCGATCGATCGAGGTCTAGGGCTCGATCGATCGAACCTTCGATCGATCGAAGCTCTGGGCTCGATCGATCGATCAAGTAGGTATTGCCATTTCTGCAGAATTGCAGTTACGGGTTCTAACACATTTCTTCATCCAAATCCATATTTTTCAATCCCAAACATCTCAAAAATTGCACTACCAACATTATATCATCCTACTAGGTATTTCCAACGTGAAGCATGAGGAATTCTATCATTATACATGGATTAACCAACCAAAATTTTTATAATTATCAAGAACCCTAGAATTCTCTTAAACATGGTTCTAACAAGTATTTCCAGAAATTTTCTTCTTGTAAACATCATAATTTCGTGGGTAATTCCTCTACATGGCAAGGGTTTCCAGAATTATCAATTTATTCATCACTACATGTAATTTCCTAACTCATATCTTAGGTTTCTTCCATAAAAACTCATTCTAATTACTCCTACACTAATATGAAAGATGCACCAACGAAATAAGCAAGATAAACACTTGCCTGGGATTTTTTTGGTGTTCTAATTTGCAGATGATTTTGGTGTGGTTGCGTAGCCCGTTGCGCGATCTACGCGTTGGTGGTGGTGGCGGAGCAAACGGATGGATTTTGGGCCTTGAATTTGCCTTGAGAGCTCTCTCCTTCCTCTCCTATGGCCATTCTTGTGTTTGTGATTTCTAACCCTAGCTAACTAACCTAAATGCCTGATATAGATTACTGATTTTCGTGGGTTTAATTACCCATAATTGCGAAATGTCCAAAACGCCCTCCCGGGGTACTAATTAGGCCTAAAAATGCCCTGAGACCCAAACTAAACCCCCGAGTACACTTTTCTGACTATCTCGACCCTTCCGGATGCGTTGGCGCACTCAAAATGACCATACGAATGACTTATAAAATATTCACTTTTATTTATCAAAGTTGAGTCCCGACGCGACACGGGCGCGTCCCGACTCAAATTTCCAAAATTATCATTTTATTCACTCGTGACATTCAATATAACCAATCTTACATATTACTTTGCTCATTAGTAATATTCAACAAATTTCCCATAATTACTAACTCTCGTCACATTAATAATTATAACATAATTAATTTCCAGATTTTTATTAAATAATTAACTCACATTAAATTTAACAAATCCCCAAATTAATATAGCATAAAAATACGGGGATTACATTATATCCTCTTGATTAAACCGAATGAATGGTTTTATTCCTAATAAGGAATGTAAGAAGGAAATGGTAATTGGATTAATGAGAGGAGGTTTTAAATTAAAGATGTTTACTTTTACTTCTCTTTTGTAATTGAGTTACATTTCATAATTAGTTAAAATATCTAAATTTGTAATTGTAATTTAACATGCTAGATAACATGCTAGATTCTTATCCTTATCATTCATACATAACTGTTCATTCCTATCATGCTTGCTATTCTTCTGGTGATCATATAAAACCGGGCCCTGCCCGTTCGTTTTTTATGTTGTGTATTTTATTGTATCCGCTTAGGTGTTCTGCCGTAAGGGCGTCTGTTGTGATCATTCCCCAATTCCTTTGCTTTCAACGGGCTGTAAGATTTTGCGAATTATTACAGGACATTGAATTAAACGCGTTCATCTTTGTATTCTAGTTATGTTCGGGTCTTAACTCGAGCCTGTGGCCCAAACTTTTGTATTTGATTAATGAATGTATTAGGTAAGATATTAAACTGTTGTACTGTGTTGTATGTAGCTGTGGACCAACAGCCTATTCGATCCTTTTTTATACATTCGTTTTAGTTGTATTATATATATACTCTTTTGGAATTCCACTTACTTATAAGATTGGGTTGTTTAATTTAATTTTCTTAACTGGTTTTTAAAACTCAACTAAATTCTAAATTTTTGGCAACCTGTTTTCTGATTTATTGGTAGGTTTTCCCGGATACTCAGTTTATTGTTGTGATGCATTGAATGATATCCATCCATGATTCCTGTTACATTTGAGTATCGGGCTGGCCACCCCATATCTCGGATCACGGGTTGTCACAGATGGTATTAGAGCATCAGGTTCTAGAGTACTAGGATCTATGCGGACTCGTCACGTTCTACCATAGCGTTCATTGATATAGAGCCTTATGTTAGGACTTCTTTGTTGATTATGTTTGCGATCTTATGCAAAATAGATTGTTTTGAATAGTATTCTGACTCTATTGCTTCATCATCTCAGATGCCGGCCAAGAGGGGTCGCCCAGCGAGACGTAATAGGGTTGTGGAAGAGGAGGTAGGTCCTCCACCGCCGCCACAAGGGACCATTAACGCTGCGGATGTAGAAAATATAGTGGATCAAGCGATTAATGCCGCCATGACCACAGTGGTCCAATAATTTCCACAGGCTCAACAACGGGCTTACGATGTTCAAGCTCCTACGGGACCTTCCTTATGGGAAAGGGTTAGAGAGTTCTTTCTAAAGGGCAATACCCCGAAATTTGAGGGAGGTGTTGATGTTATTAGAGCCAATCAATGGAAAAAATACATGCAATGCCGCATTCGAATGATAGAATGTAGCAAGGAGAAGAAACAAGTCCTTGCCACTTTTAAGCTTGTCGGATTTGCGTTACACTGGTGGGAGACGACGACCACACCAGAGCAGAGAGACACAATGATGATCACTGAGTTCTGGGCTTTGTTCGATCGTAAGTATTTTCCTCTCGCAATTCAAAAGGAGATGAGAAAGAAGCTCCAACACGTTGTGCAAGGAGAGAGATCTGTGGCGGAGTATGAAGAAGAGTTCACCCGATTAGCGAGTTTTGTACTGGATGAGGTAACTGCGGAAGATAGGAAGATCTCGAAGTTCATGGGAGGTCTAAACTGGAGAATACGGAAACACTTGTTGGGTAACCCATCTTTACAAACTTTTGGTGAGATTATGAATGCAGCATTGCTCCATTGCCAGGAGCATCAGTTATATATGCAGGTAGCAAGAAAGCTACTGTTGTGGGGCAAGCAGGAAAGCCTGGAGGGCATGATATTGGAGGAGGAGCATTTCCCTCATCCTAATCTTCGGGTAGTAAGCAGAAAGAGAGGGACCCTCAGTATGGGGATTCACCTAAGAGGCAACGTTTTGGAGGGTTTATTGTGAGTGGCAATAACAATAACAGGCACAGTCAGGGTGCTGAACAATAAGAAGGTCAGGGTGGTCAGGGAGGTAAAGGTTATCCGGGCCAAGGCATTACCCAGTTTAGACATGACAAGGTTCGAGGTCAGGAGGATATGAAGGGACGGTGCTTCCAATGTGGGGAGGCGGGTCATTACAAGATGAAGTGCCCTCAGTTGATTGGGGGTAAGTTTCCTAGGGCTCCTCAGCAGCCATGTGTTTAGTTTCCACCCCGGGTACCTAATTTGGTTGTTCCTCCGCAGCAGGTATAGGTACAGTATGGGTGAATTTATCAAATTCAGGAGGCTACACTTCCTGCAGCTCCGCCGGCACTGCCCACTATTGAGAGTGAGTTTTAATTTTGAGGGTATTTGAGTTGTGTGTTATTTGATATGGGTACTACACACTCATTCATTTCTAGGAGCCTTTCTCGGATTACAGATTTAATAAGATCTGCTGAGAGTACTTTTATTAAGCTTTGAGTTCTTATCGGTGATGGTTCGCTTATTTTCCTTATTTTTAAACATATAGGGATTTCTTTTGGTAATTTGTGCTTTGAGGCCGATTTACTCTTCCTTGACATGGTCGAGTATGATGTGATATTGGGTATGGATTGGTTAGTAAAGTATCATGTTATTATTAATTGCTATGGTAAAAGCATAGTGTTTGCCGCTTTGAGGCAAGAGATGTTGCTAGTGGTTATGCCTCGCTTAAAAAGGGGGTATGACACATACTTATATTGTATTGCGGAGAAGTTTTCTCAAGATGTAAATGTTCCCTTAGATATTATTCCGGTTACTATAGATTTTGATGATGTATTTCAAGTAATACCGGATTATGCCTCGATAAGGAGGCTATTTAAAAAAGATGTAAATATGTTGTGGGGTAAATAATTGTAAGACTGTACGGAAAGTGAATGTTTGATTTTTTGAAATCTTCAATAATATAAGTGGTAAGATATAGAAGTAGAATCTTATTAGCAGGGTTAAGAGTTAGAATCTTTTCAGTCCCGAACATGTGTATTAGACCTTTATATCTTGATGATCGATAACACGAGGTAGTAGTGTAACAGGAGGGTTCCTTGTTTGGATTTTGCTTCGGCGAGACGTCCCAAGCATGAAACAGAGAAAATTTCGGAAGTTGATAAAGGTCATGGGAACTAGGGATATACTTAGTATTAGGTGTATACGACTTAAATAGGATATATGTAATTAGACCTTAGGATTTGTTGGTCATCAGGGCTTTAGGGCATGTGACGTTCGTTTAGGAAGGCTGTTGGGAGTTGACAACCAATATATTGTGTGTTAACCCTATGAGGGATGTGTTCCCTAGTAAATAGAAGTGGGAGATTTTGAGAGGTTTGGTAGGTTAGGCCGACGGAGATGAGGCCTCTCGTAGTTAGTGTGTTACATAGGTAGCGTAGCTTTCGGGGGGCTAAAAAAGTGAATTGACTCGCACTCCTGAGCCCATGTTGCTAAGCTCGAGGGTGGATTCAATTTACAAGTCTTTACCCGGATGGGGAGTACTAATACTAGAGCATATACCTATTGTTTATGCACCTCATAAGCTCAGACTTGTGGGAAGTATTATCCCATGTTTGAATTAAAATTCATGGTGGGAGTGATCGTCGTATGGAGAAAGGAGGTACTACTTCCTGGGAAGAAATTTAGCCTTTCATGCGAGCAATAATTCGTTGCAAGATGTTGTAGGAGGGACAAGGATTGTTAACACCACATACACAAGCTGCTGACCGAGGGAACATAATCCTACTCTATTGGTTCTGAGGGTGGGGTGCGTTTCCACGGGAGACTAATCATCCAGGATGAAAAGGACTTATGAAGGGTAGTAATGGAGGAATCTCATGGTTCTAAGTTTGCGGTGCATCCGGGTAACGACAAAATGTGTCAAGATGTGCGCCGCCAATATTGGTGGCCGGGCATGAAGAGGTTATTGGACTGTATGGGGTGCCCTTGATTATAGTTTTCGATTGAGTTAAGATTTTTGTTTCCCACTTTTGGCAAAGTTTCCAAGAAGCCATGGGAACCAAATTGAAGTTTATCACTTCTTATCATCCTCAAACAGACGGCCAGACCAAAAAGGGTAAACCATATGTTGGAGGATATGCTCCTTATGTGCGTTCTTGACTTCAAGAGTAGTTGGGAACAGTGTCTCCCATTAGTTGAATTTGCTTATATTGATTCATATCAATTCACTATTAGGATGGCGCTTTATAAAGCCTTGTATGGTAAGCCTCGTGGATCTCCCGCTTGTTGGTTAGAGGTGGGAAGTAATAAGTTCCTCGGACCTGAAATGATCCGGGATGCTTTTTCAAAAAAATCGAGCTTATTCGGAATCGCATACGGAAAACCCAAGATCGATAGAAGAGCTATGTCGATGTGGGTAGAAGGCATGTAGAGATTGAGGCTAGGGACCGAGTGTTGGTGCGAGTGTCGCCTATGTAGGACATTAAGCATTTTGAGTAGAAAGGGGAAAACTTGCACCGCGTTATGTGGATCTTTTTCCTATCAGTGTTAAGGTGGTTCCGGTAAACTATTAACTTGCTTTACTGAAATATTTGCAGCAACTTCATAACTTGATCCATATCTCCCATGTAAAGTAGTACAAGAGATGTGATGGTGCCTTTAGGCAAACTTCTTTCGAAGATATTGAGTTGCAACTTGACGTTTCTTATTAGGAGTAGTCGGTTGCTATTTTAGAGCGTGGAGAGTGGCGATTGAGATCACGGGTAGTACCTTTGGTTAGAGTGCAATGGAGTCATCATAACGTCGAGGAATCGACATGAGATCGCGAGGATGACATGCGGGAAAAGTATCCGCATCTCTTCTTGCAAGGTACGTCTGAATTTTAGGGACAAAATTTCCTCATAAGGGGGGGATTATGTAACAACCCTCAATTTTGAGAGCCTATTTTATTATTATTTACTATGTGTAGTAATTATATAAAATGATGGAATGTGGAGTAAATGTTGATTAAATGTGTAAAAGGTTAATATTTACTAAAATGTTGTATAGTTACGTAGTGAGTAGGTAAAAATATCCATGTTGTGATTTATTGTGTCATAAGGCTTAAAATGACATTTTGATTAAATATGAAACCGAAAGTTAAAATGAGTTATAAAATTTCCAAACGATAATTTGCAGGGTGTAGTTAGTCTCGGTAGGTGCGAGACAGACAAAATAAGTGCTATATTGCATTTTGGTATTTCGGGAACTTTTGGCTGGTTATAGCTTGAATGTGTAGTTGCGAGTAATTATATCATGTATTGACCATTTAAGTTCGGCATTTTAGACTAATGCCCCGATTTAGTCTTGCTAACCTTATTATTTTCCTCATTTTTCTCTTAAGACAAATTGAGCCCTAGAGAGAGTAGAGAGAGGAAGAGAACTTTGGGAGAAAAAGAGAGATTTGGAGACTGGAGCTTGGATTGTTGTGTACACAAAATCAAATCTGAATTTGCAAGATCAAGGCAAGCTATCTACTTGCTACTATGTTATTTAAGGAGAATAATTAGTATTGATAGTTATGAATTGTTATGAATTGTCATTTTAGGGTTTGGTAGATTTATGCGTATTATAACTCTTAGAAGTTGATTTGGATGATAAATGTTGTTAATGGTGGTAGATAGATATATTGTGATGTATGGGTTGGAATTTATGATCTCGGTTTAGTTGGTTTTGGGTTTGAGGAAAAATTTGGAGTTCAAGATTCCGTAGCCAAACTTGGATTTTTCGCAGGGGTGAATCGATTTGGCCCCATAGGCGAATCGATTCGCATAGATGCAACTTTCCAGGTCTATGGACCCAAATCGATTCGGGTTATGGCCGAATCGATTAGGCATTTTAATAATGTTTGGTTTGTTCTCCCAACCGATTCTCTTTCAGAGCGAATCAATTCGTCAGGGCGAATCGACTCGGCCCCTAGGGCGAATCGATTCGGGTCCTGCAGTTTTGAGTTATTCTTTTTGTTTAAAATTTTACCTTTTTCTTTTGACTTAGGACTTAGGAACCTTCTTGAATGAAGTGAACTTAGATTCCTAGAGTAGTAATTGAGTTTGGTCGCCACCATAGATTAGAATTGGGTCATCTGGGGTTTATTACTGGGAGGTTTGAAGTAATGTTAAGGCATTACTTCTTTTATTGAATTTTTAGAAGTCAGGAAGTTAAACACCCATGCTTGGAGACTTTAGGGACTTATCGAAGTTATTTGAATTTTGGGAATTGTATAATCATGATGATTATGTTAGAGACTGAATCGGGACTTGCAAATTTGAGGAATATCAATGATGATCTTCAATGGGAATAGGTTCGAATAAAATGAACACAATTGTTTAATGATGATAGGTTTGAATGAAATGAACCAAACTATTTAATAATGATAGGTTCGAATAAAAAGAACCAAATACATGGATAATGGAAATGAAATTGGGAAGTGAATATTGAAAATGAAAATGAGCATTAAATAGTAAATGTTAATTGGCATGAACACACCTCTCTAAATACTATCATAAGGGAAGTCCGCGCGCGAGGTGATGCCCCCTGACAAATTAACGCACGGTGGATATAGTCCTAGTCCATATGAGCGCTGGTTTATATATATGTATTTTTCTACAATGGATAGGAGATTCCGGGTGTGGTCTTGACTATCCCACAGGCATATGGCCGCTTCCCGACGTTGCATTATGAGGCCAGGTTGTCTTATATGTGATAGGCCCTGGAAGATGATAGTTATTTAGGGGCACGCCTAGTGGGGAAACTCGGAGGCGCGGTCTTAGAATCGTTATATGTATGAGAATATAACTTTTCTTGCATCAAGTGGGACTTGATGGATATTAATGCCATAAAGAACATGGATACGTGCCACAAAGAGCATGTGAATGAGATATGTTCCATAAAGAGCACTTAATAGAAATGGTATTCCTATTAAGGAATGGAAAGACAAAATGGAAATGATGAGTAATGATGGAAGTTAATTAACGAAGTGAAATTATATACTCTTGATTAAACCGAATGAATGGTTTTATTCCTAATAAGGAATGTAAGAAGGAAATGGTAATTGGATTAATGAGAAGTTGTTTTAAATTAAAGATGTTTACTTTTAATTCTCTTTTCTAAATGAGTTACATTTCATAATTAGTTAAAATATCTAAATTTGTAATTGTAATTTAACATGCTAGATAACATGCTAGATTCTTATCCTTATCATTCATGCATAACTGTTCATTCCTATCATGCTTGCTATCCTTCTGGTGATCATATAAAATCGGGCCCTGACCCGTTCATTTTCTATGTTGTGTATTTTATCGTATCCGCTCAGGTGTTCTGCCGTAAGGGCGCCTGTTGTGATCATTCCCCAATTCCTTTGCTTTCAACGGGCTGTAAGATTTTGTGGATTATTACAGGACATTGAATTAGACGCTTTCATCTTTGTATTCTAGTTATGTTCGGGTCTTAACTCGGTCGTATGGCCCAAACTTTTGTATTTGATTAATGAATGTATTAGCTAAGATATTAAACTGTTGTACTGTGTTGTATGTAGCTGTGGACCAACAACGTATTCGGTCCTTTTATGTTCATTCGTTTTAGTTGTATTATATATATACTCTTTTGGAATTCCACTTGCTTATCAGATTGGGTTGTTTAATTTAATTTTCTTAATTGGTTTTAAAACTCAACTAAATTCTAAATTTTTGGCAACCCGTTTTCTGATTTATTGGGTGGTTTTCCCGTATACTCAGTTTATTATTGTGATGCTGAGAATGATATCCATCCATGATTCCTGTTACATTTGAGTATCGGGCTGGCCACCCCTTATCTCGGATCACAGGTTGTCGCAGATGGTACCAGAGCATCAGGTTCTAGAGTACTAGGATCTATGCGAACTCGTCACGTTCTACCATAGCGTTCTTTGATATAGAGCCTTATGTTAGGACTTCTTTGTTGATTATGTTTGCGATCTTCTGCAAAATACATTGTTTTGAAAAGTATTCTGACTCTATTGCTTCTTCATCTCAGATGCCGGCCAAGAGGGGTCGCCCAGCGAGCCGTAATAGGGTTGTGGAAGAGGAGGTAGGTCCTCCACCGTGCCACAAGGGACCATTAACGCTGCGGATGTAGCAAATATAGTGGCTCAAGCTATTAACGCCGCCATGACCACAGTGGTCCAATAATTTCCACGGGCTCAACAACGGGCTTACGATGTTCAAGCTCCTACGGGACCTTCTCCGTGGGAAAGGATTAGAGATTCCTTTCTAATGGGCAATCCCCCGGAATTTGAGGGAGGTGTTCATGTTATTAGAGCCAATCAATGGAAAAAAGACATGCAACGCCGCCTTAGAATGATAGAATGTAGCGAGGAGAAGAAACAAGTCCTTGCCACTTTTAAGCTTGTTGGATCTTTGTTACACTGGTGGGAGACGACGACCACACCAGAGCAGAGAGAGACAATGACGATCACTGAGTTCTGGGCTTTGTTCAATCGTAAGTATTTTCCTCTCGCAATTCAAAGGGAGATGAGAAAGAAGCTCCAGCACGTTGTGCAAGGAGAGAGATCTGTGGCGGAGTATGAAGAAGAGTTCACCCGGTTGGCGAGTTTTGTACCAGATGAGGTAACTGCGAAAGATAGGAAGATCTCGAAGTTCATGGGAGGTCTAAACTGGAGAATCCGGCAACACTTGCTGGGTAACCCAGCTTTACAAACTTTTGGTGAGATTATGAATGCAACATTGCTCCATTGCCAGGAGCATCAGTTATATACGCAGGGTAGCAAAAAAGCTACTGTTGTGGGGCAAGCAGGAAAGCCTGGAGGGTATGATATTGGAGGAGGAGAATTTCCCTCATCCCAATCTTCTGGTAGTGAGAAGAAAGAGAGGGACCCTCAGTAAGGGGATTCACCTAAGAGGCAACGTTTTGGAGGGTTTATTGTGAGTGGCAATAACAATAACAGGCACAGTCAGGGTGCTGAACAACAAGAAGGTCAGGGTGGTCAGGGAGGTAAAGGCCATCCGGGCCAAGGCATTACCCACTTTAGAAATAAGAAGGTTTGAGTTCAGGAGGATATGAAGGGGCAGTGCTTCCAATGTGGGGAGGCGGGTCATTACAAGATGAAGTGTCCTCGATTGATTGGGGGTCAGCAGCCATATGTTTAGTTTCCACCCCAGGTACCTAATTCGGTTGTTCCTCCGCAGTAAGGACAGCTACAGTATGGGTGAATTTATCAAATTCATGAGGCTACGCTTCCTCCAGCTCCGCCGGCACTGCCCACTATTGAGGGTAAGTTTTAATTTCGAGGGTATTTGAGTTGTGTGTTATTTGATATGGGTACTACACACTCATTCATTTCTAGGAGCCTTTCTCAGATTACAGATTTAATAAGATCTGCTGAGAGTACTTTTATTAAGCGTTGAGTTCTTATCGGTGATGTTTCGCTTATTTTCCTTATTTGTAAACATATAGGGATTTCTTTTGGTAATTTGTGTTTTGAGGCCGATTTACTCTTCCTTGACATGGTCGAGTATGATGTGATATTGGGTATGGATTGGTTAGTAAAGTATCATGTTATTATTAATTGCTATGTTAAAAGCATAGTGTTTGCCGCTTTGGGGCAAGAGATGTTGCTAGTGGTTATGCCTCGCTTAAAAAGGGGGTACTGACACATACATATATTGTATTGCGGAGAAGTTTTCTCGGGATATAGATGTTCCCTTAGATATTATTCCGGTTACTAGAGATTTTGTTGATGTATTTCGAGAAATACCGGATTATGCCTTGATAAGGAGGCTATTTAAAAAAGATATAAATATGGTGTGGGGTAAATAATTGTAAGACTGTACGGAAAGTGAATGTTTGATTTGTTGAAATCTTCAATTATTTAAGTGGTAAGATATAAAAGTAGAATCTTATTAGTAGGGTTAAGAGTTAGAATCTTTTCGGTCCCGAACATGTGTCTTAGACCTTTATATCTTGATGACCGATAACACGAGGTAGTAATGTAACAGGAGGGTTCCTTATTTGGATTTCGCTTCGGCGAGACGTCCCATGCATGAAACCAAGCAAATGTCGGAAGTTGATTAAGGTCATGGGCACTAGGGATATACTTAGTATTAGGTGTATACGACTTAAATAGGATATATGTAATTAGACCTTAGGATTTGTTGGTCATCAGGCCTTTAGGGCATGTGACGTTCGTTTAGGAAGGCTGTTGGGTGTTGACCATGAATAGATTGTGTGTTAACCCAATGAGGGATGTACTCCCTAGTAAAGAGAAGTGGTAGATTTTGAGAGGTTTGGTAGGTTAGACCGAAGGAGATGAGGCCTCTCGTAGTTAGAGTGTTACATAGGTAACGTAGCTTTCAGGGAGCTAAAAAGGTTAATTGACTCGCACTCCTGAGCCCATGTTGCTAAGCTCGAGGGTGGATTCAATTGACAAGTCTTTGCCAGGATGGGGAGTAATAATACAGGAGCATAGACCTATTGTTTATGCGCCTCATAAGCTAAGACTTGTGGAAAGTATTATCCCATATTTGAATTAAAATTCATCGTGGGGTTGATCGCCATATGGAGAAAGGAGGTACAACTTCCTGGGAAGAAATTTAGCCTTCCATGCGAGCAAAAATTCGTTGCAAGATGTTGTAGGAGGGACAAGGATTGTTAACACAACATACACAAGTTGCTGAACGAGCAAAAATTCGTTGCAAGATGTTGTAGGAGGGACAAGGATTGTTAACACAACATACACAAGCTGCTGACCGAGGGAACATAATCCTACTCTATTGGTTCTGAGGGTGGGGTGCGTTTCCACGGGAGACTAATTATCCCGGATGAAAATGACTTATGAAGGGTAATAATGGCGGAATCTCATGGTTCTAAGTTTGCGGTGCATCCGGGTAACGACAAAATGTGTCAAGATGTGCGCCGCCAGTATTGGTGGCCGGGCATGAAGAGGTTATTGGACTGCACAGGGTGCCCTTGATTATAGTTTCCGACCGAGATAAGATTTTCGTTTCCCACTTTTGGCAAAGTTTCCAAGAAGCCATGGAAACCGAATTGAAGTTTATCACTTCTTATCATCCTCAAACAGATGGCTAGACCAAAAAGGGTAAACCATATGTTGGAGGATATGCTCCTTATGTGCGTGGCTGACTTGAAGAGTAGTTGGGAACAGTGTCTCCCATTAGTTGAATTTTCTTATAATGATTCATATCAATTCACTATTGGGATGGCGCTTTATAAAGCCTTGTATAGTAGGCCTCGTGGATTTCCCGCTTATTGGTCAGAGGTGGGAAGTAATAAGTTCCTTGGACCTGAAATGATCCGGGATGCTTTTTCAAAAAAATCGAGCTCATTCGGAATCGCATCCGGATAACCCAAGATCGACAGAAGAGCTATGTCGATGTGGGGAGAACGCGTGTGGATATTGAGGCTAGGGACCGAGTGTTGGTGCGAGTGTCGCCTATGTAGGACAATAAGCATTTTGAGTAGAAAGGGGCAAACTTGCACCGCGTTATGTGGATCTTTTTCCTATCAGTCTTAAGGTGGGTCCGATAACCTATTAAATTGATTTACTGAAATATTTGCAGCAAGTTCATAACTTGATCCATATCTCCCACGTAAAGTAGTACAAGAGATGTGATGGTGCCTTTAGGCAAATTTCTTTCGAAGTTATTGAGTTGCGACTTTACGTTTCTTATGAGGAGTAGTCAGTTGCTATTTTAGAGCGTGGAGAGTGGCGATTGAGATCGCGGGTAGTACCTTTGGTTAGAGTGCAATGGAGTCATCATAACGTCGAGGAATCGACATGAGATCGCGAGGATGACATGCGGGAAAAGTATCCGCATCTTTTCTTGCAAGGTACGTCTGAATTTTAGGGACAAAATTCCTTTATAAAGGGGGGAGTATGTAACAACCCTCAATTTTAAGAGGCTATTTTATAATTATTTACTATGTGTAGTAATTATATAAAATGATGGAATGTGGAGTAAATGTTGATTAAATGTGGAAAAGGTTAATAGTTACTAAAATGTTGTATAGTTACCTAGTGAGTAGGTAAAAATATCCATGTTGTGATTTATTGTGTCATAAGGCTTAAAATGACATTTTGGTTTAATATGAAACCGAAAGGTAAAATGAGTTATAAAATTTCCAAACGATAATTTGGAGGGTGTAGTTAGTCTCGGTAGGTACGAGACAGTCAAAATAAGTGCTATATTGCATTTTGGTATTTCGGGAACTTTTGACTGGTTATAGCGTGAATGTGTAGTTGCGAGTAATTATATCGCGTATTGACCATTTAAGTTGGGCATTTTAGACGAATGCCCCGATTTAGTCTTTCTAAACTTATTGTTTTCCTCATTTTTCTCTTAAGACAAATTGAGCCATAGAGAGAGTAGAGAGAGGAAGAGAACTTTGGGAGAAAAAGAGAAATTTGGAGATTGGAGCTTGGATTATTGTCTACACCAAATCAAATCTGAATTTTCAAGATCAAGGTAAGTTATCTACTTGCTACTATGTGATTTAAGGAGAATAATTAGTATTGATAGTTATGAATTTGTTATGAATTGTCATTTTAGGGTTTTGGTAGATTTATGGGTATTATAACTCTTAGAAGTTGATTTGGATGATAAATGTTGTTAATGGTGGTAGATAGATATATTGTGATGTATGGGTTGGAATTTATGATCTCGGTTTAGTTGGTTTTGGGTTTTAGGAAAAATTTGGAGTTCAAGACTCCATAACCAAACTTGGCTTTTTTCGCAGGGGCGAATCGATTCGGCCCCTTAGGCGAATCGATTCGCATAGATGCAGCTTTCCAGGTCTGTGTACCCGAATCGATTCGGTTTAAGGCCGAATCGATTCGGCATTTGAAGAATGTTTGGTTTCTTCTCCCAACCGATTTGCTTTCAGTGCGAATCGATTCGTCAGGGCGAATCAATTCGGCCCCTAGGGCGAATCGATTCGGGTCCTGCGGTTTTGAGTTATTCTTTTTGTTTAAAATTTTACCTTTTTCTTTTGACTTAGGACCTAGGAACCTTCTTGAATGAAGTAAACTTTGAGTCCTAGAGTAGTAACTGAGTTTGGTCGCCAGCCTAGATTAAAATTGGGTCATCTGGGGTTTATTCCTGGGAGGTTTGAAGTAATGTTAAGGCATTACTTATTTATTGAACTTTTAGAAGTTAGGAAGTTAAACACCCATGCTTGGAGACTTTAGGGACTTATTGAAGTCATATGAATTTTGGGAATTGTAGAATCATGATGATTATGTTGGAGACTGAATCGGGACTTGCAAATTTGAGGAATATCAATTATGATCTTCGATGGGAATAGGTTCGAATAAAATGAACACAATTGTTTAATGATGATAGGTTTGAATGAAATGAACCAAACTATTTAATAATGATAGGTTCGAATAAAAAGAACCAAATACATGGATAATGGAAATGAAATTGGGAAGTGAATATTCAAAATGAAAATGAGATTTAAATAGTCAATGTTAATTGGCATGAACGCACCTCTCTAAATACTATCATAAGGGAAGTCCGCGCGCGAGGTGATGCCCCTTGACAAATTAACGCAGGGTGGATATATTCCTAGGCCATTTGATCACTGGTTTATATATATGTATTTTTCTAGTGGTCTTGACAATCCCACAGGCATATGGCCGCTTCCCGACGTTGCATTATGAGCCCAGGTTGTCTTATATGTGATAGGCCCTGGAAGATGATATTTATTTAGGGGCACGCCCAGTGGGGAAACTCGGAGGGGCAGTCTTAGAATCGTTATATGTATGAGAATATAACTTTTCTTGCATCAAGTGGGACTTGATGGATATTAATGCCATAAAGAGCATGGATACGTGCCACAAAGAGCATGTGAATGAGATATGTTCCATAAAGAGCACTTAGTAGAAATGGTATTCCTATTAAGGAATGGAAAGACAAAATGGAAATGATGAGTAATGATGGAAGTTAATTAACGAAGTGAAATTATATCCTCTTGATTAAACCGAATGAATGGTTTTATTCCTAATAAGGAATGTAAGAAGGAAATGGTAATTGGATTAAGGAGAAGAGGTTTTAAATTAAAGATGTTTACTTTTAATTCTCTTTTGTAATTGAGTTACATTTCATAATTAGTTAAAATATCTAAATTTGTAATTGTAATTTAACATGCTAGATAACATGCTAGATTCTTATCCTTATCATTCATTCATAACTGTTCATTCCTATCATGCTTGCTATTCTTCTGGTGACCATATAAAACCGGGCCCTGACCCGTTCATTTTCTATGTTGTGTATTTTATTGTATTCGCTTAGGTGTTTTGCCGCCAGGGAGCCTGTTGTGATCATTCCCCAATTCCTTTGCTTTCAACAACCTGTAAGATTTTGAGGATTATTACAGGACATTGAATTAGACGCTTTCATCTTTGTATTCTAGTTATGTTCGGGTCTTAACTCGGCGTGTGGCCCAAACTTTTGTATTTGATTAATGAATGTATTAGGTAAGATATTAAATTGCTGTACTGTGTTGTATGTAGCTGTGGACCAACAGCCTATTTGTGTGACACCCCGACTAATTAAATACCGGGTAGCTACTCCTTTATTAAACTAATTCAAAATGCCAAGTTGGTCCAGTTAATAGCATCACTGTCGAAAACATTTTAATGATTACTAACCACCTAGTATTTAAAAAAGTAAGTGCCAAATTTTAATTAAAGTCTGATTAACATGCAACAAGTGTAATGAAGAAATAAATAACACCATTCACCATACTGAAGTAAAAAGAATGAACATCACATAACGTAAATAAAGTCTGGAGGAAAACTCCTCACAACAATCCCACAACTGAAATAGGTAAATCGAATACTGAAACAATACATGCTAAAGTATGAAAACTGAACTGTAAAAGATGTCTCTAATGTAAATGGGAAACATGCCCTACAACTGATAGATAATAAATCTGGAATCCAAGTGATAGAAGCGTCTACAACCAAATCCCTATAGCTCCCACAAACAGCTACAGCTCATCATCAGAATGAGAATCCTATGCTTGGTGTCCTTGTGGCTGGGCACCTAAAATGGTTTTACAAAGAAAAAGATTTGAAAAGCAAACGGGTCAGAGCCCGAATGTGGAGTTATATTTAAAAACCTGCAAGTGCTTTAAAAACATTTAAAACATTAAATGTAAAGTACATGTTAGGACGTGCACTCACATGAAATTCTCACCTCTCGTTTAACTGTGCACTCCTAACGCAAGTACCCATATAAATACATTAATACCTAGCTAAGTAACATACTATCTAGCTAGACCGTTGTAGATTCTACCCTTTCTTTACTCGGTTCCCATTAACGGTATAACGTTAACAATTAAATAGGGGCTTAACATAAATTCAGGTTCTCATATAAAAGTATTACAACTTGTTATAGAATAACCCTGTTTATTTTATTCCATAGTTTTACACATAATACCATATGCAAATTCCCATTTTACTAAGTGTATATCAATCACGTCATAATATATAATACAAGCACCCCGAGCCTAAGCTGTGGTACACACATACTCTGCTATCCATCCCGGTACATCACGTACATAAAGGATTACAAATTCCGAATCTCTCAGGAATTATAAAATTTTACACCACACACAAAAATGGAGGCGAACATAATTCAACATATCCATGGTCACGCACATACCTACGCTCCATAGTCAGCTGACTCAATAACTCACAATCAAGTCATTCTCTTGAATTATGTCCTCTAGGTACCAATCTAAATCCGGGCACACAAGGATTAGAAGGTCCTAAGCGAACGTAAACCTCCCGTGATAGCAAGTATGGTAGGCATGTCATACACACAAGTCATATATCAATATTAAGCAAACACACATCCTAGTAATCACCGTAGTTAAATTGCAATACTTTTCTTAGTCTAGTACCAATATATAATATATACAACTTATACGATTCCGATTTATAATCATACGCGCCATAATTTATTCTCACGTCGTAGTAGACACTCACGTCTCAACCCAAACGGTTCATTGAATTAAATCTCTCGTATATAAATTTACTCCTCGTAATAACCCAAAAGTCCCAAATCTATCCTTACATCATCAAAGGAAGGTTATCTATATCCTCGAACAAGTTTACGGGACTCCAAAAATCGAAACAGTCCAAAAAGGACCAAACTGTCAACTCGTTAGAAGTCTCGTTCGAACGAGACTGTTCGAACGAGATCCCTCTGTCAACTCGTTAGAAGTCTCGTTCGAACGAGGCTGTTCGAACGAGATCCAGTTCGTTCGAACGAACTGTCCCTTCTAACGAGATCTCGTTCGAACGAAGTTATCGAACGAGACTCCCTTTCGTTAGAACGACTGGTCATTTCGTTAGAAGCTCGTTCGAACGAGTTCGTTCGAACGACCTGGGTAGGTGCTTCTAACGACCTGCCAGTTTCGTCCCAGATTTTCTTAGTTACGTTTCTCACCATTTTTAACCCCTCAAGTCTTCTCCAAAGTTCGTTCTAACAATGTTTTAAGTCCTCTAATCATACTCAAACATGCTTAGGTCATAAACTAACATCTTTTAAGGCATTAATGCATCCTAAACATCATCAAATCACAAGATTTTATACTTTTCCCCAATTTTATCAAGAACATGAACCCTAGATTTATATCATCATCAAATCCCAGAATTTAATCCGTTTTAATTCCTTCTAATCACCATTATCATGAGGATAATCGTCTACCTATCATTCTACATGCAATTCTCTTCAAAATATTCAAGTTCTAAATTCCAAACTACATGGGTTTTCATATTTCACCAAGAACAAACACATAATTTGAAATTTTCTAACATGGAAAGAACATTCTCTGAAATTAAATGGAATAAAGTCACTTGCCTTGGTTGTCTCTGAGTTTTGTGTAGGTTTGATGAAGTTTTTCTGCAGAATTCCCTCTCTCCACGCTTCTCCTCCAATGGTGGCTTAAGGTGGCTAGGGTTTTCTTTGGGAGAGTTTGTAAACCTAATGATAGCCTCCGTAGCTTAATGGGTTAATATGGGTTGGTTAGTGGGTTTAGTGGGTTAAATCCACATCAGATTAAAACTCCCAATTTTCGTCACTTTTAATTCCTCAAAATGTAAAATTACCAAAATACCTTTTAAGTTGCCGGTATGGCCTAAAAATACCCCGGGACCCAAACTACACCCCCGGCTAGTGTTTTCTGACTATCTCGACCCTTCCGGACGCGTTGGCGCACTCAAAATGACCATACGGATAATAGAAATAAAAATCACTTTTTATAATTAAAATAATATACCATGACGCGGCGGTCACACGGGTCTCAACAAAATTTCTAAAATGTCGTATATCAATCTCACGACAAATTTTATAATACCAAATACATATATCAAAACATGTATGCACATAATCAAATACCAACTCGCATCTCGTTAGTATTTATAACCCGGATTAATTTCCAATTAATACGCATTTAATTAATTAATCCCCAAAAATAAATATAGCCAAAAGTACGGGGTATTACATACTTCCCCCCTAATAACTGAATTTCGTCCCAAAATTCGAAACTAGAAAGTACCTGCTAAAAATAACTTTGGATAACGTTCGTGCATCTCATCCTCGCGCTCCCATGTGGACTCCTCGACATTGTGATGTCGCCACTGAACACGCACTAACGGAACTATCTTTGACCGCAGTTTCCTCTCGCTTCGGTCCAAAATAGCAATCGGCCCCTCCTCGTAGGAGCTATCCGGCTGGAGATCGATGTCCTCCACAGCAAATTGAGAATGAGCTAAATCATCTCTGAGATATTTCCTTAGCGAGAAAATATGAAATACATCGTGAATCCGATGTAAATGCTCCGGTAACCCAAGTCTATACGCAATCGGTCCGATCCGCTCAATAATAGGAAACGGCCCCACATACCTTGGTGCCAACTTCCCCTTCTTCCCGAAATGCATAATCCCCTTCATAGGAGATACTCTGAGCAAAACCTGGTCCCCTACTTGGAACTCCCTGAAGAATCTCTTCGCATCAGCATAACTCTTCTGCCTGTCTTGAGCTACCCGAATGCGACTCCGAATCAACTCAATCCTTGCCGAAGTATCCTGAATCACTTCCGGTCCAAGCAGTTTGTTGTCCTCCACCTCCAACCATCATGCTGGGGAACGACAAGGCCTACTGTACAATGCCTCAAACGGAGCCATGCCAATAGTGAAATGATAGGAGTTGTTGTAGGCAAACTCCACCAGTGGAAGGTACTGCTCCCATCCACCCCCAAAGTCAATAATGCACATGCGTAGCATGTCCTCCAACATCTGGTTTGTGCGTTCAGTCTGCCCATCAGTCTGCGGATGATAAGCCGTACTCAACCACAATTCCGTGCCCATGGCCTCCTGAAAACTCTCCCAAAACCTCGAAACAAATATCTTGTCTCTGTCAGACACGATATTTAGGGGCACACCATGAAGTCTCACAATCTCTGAAATGAAGAGCTGGGCATACTGTCCCATAGTGTAGTCAGTCCTTACGGGTAAAAAGTGAACGACTTTGGACAATCTGTCCACAATTACTCAAACGGAGTCGTGACCCCTCTGCGACGTAGGCAATCCCGTGATAAAGTCCATGGATATGCTCTCCCACATCCACACCGGAACCTCCAACGGCTGTAGAAGTCCTGCCGGTCTCTGATGATCCACTTTTACAAGATGACAAGTGGCGCATTTCGAAACAAACTCAGTGATATCTCTCTTCATACCGCTCCACCACTACTGCCTTCTCATGTCTTAGTACATTTTATCCCCTCCGGGATGTACCGCGAACCGTGAGCCATGCGACTCTGCCATCACATCGTGTCGCAATTCCTCCCCTTCCGGAACTACCAATCTCCCATTGAAGCGCAATCCCCCGTCTGAGCTAACGATATAGGACTCGGCTCCCTCTGCCAGTAACCGAACTATCTGCTCCTGACAGAACGAGTCATTGGCCTGTGCCCGTACTACCTTCGTGACAATCTGCGGTGTAACGGTCATCACAGACATGAAAGATCGGGCCACTGCATCCTGGTGTCCCAATTCCTTCCACTTAGCCTTCCACACCTCTGCCACCTCATCTGCTGGCCTACGGCTCAACGCGTCTTCTACCACGTTAGCCTTTCCCGGGTGGTACTGGATGTCGAACTGTTAGTCCTTCACAAACTCAAGCCACCTACGCTACTGCATATTCAATTCCTTCTGTGTAAACAGGTACTGTAGGGACTTGTGGTCCCTGAACAGTTGGAACTTCTCCCCCAAAAGATAGTGTCTCCAAATCCGTAGAGCAAATACCACTGCCGCCAACTCCAAATCATGTGTGGGGTAATTCTTGTCATGAGGCTTAAGCTTACGGGAAGCATAAGCTATGGCCTGTCTCTCCTGCTACAGTACACCTCCAAGTCTTTGCAAAGACGCGTCGGTGTACACCAAATACTCAACTCCCGATCTCGGCAATGCTAACACAGGTGCTGAGGTTAACTTATCATTCAATTCGTCAAATGCCAACTGACAGGCATCACTCCAAATGAACGGAACACCTTTACGAGTAAGATGTGTCAAAGTACCTGCTATCTTCAAAAATTCCTGAATGAATCTCCTATAGTATCCTGCCAGGCCCAAGAAACTACGAATCTCAGTCAGTGTCGTGGGCTGTCCCCACTCCCTCACCGCGGATACTTTCCCCGGATCAACAGATATCCCTCGATCGGAAATAATGTGACCCAAGAACTGAACCTCCTTCAGCCAAAACTCGCCCTTCTCATATTTTGCATACAACTCGTTCTGACGAAGTGTCTGCAAAACCTGCCTCAAATGCTCGGCGTGCTCCTCCTCTGTCTGGGAGTAAACCAGAATATCATCAATGAAGACAATGACAAACTGGTCTAGGAAATCCCTGAACACTCTATTCATCAAGTCCGTAAACACTGCTGGAGCGTTGGTCAAACCGAAAGGCATAACCTGAAACTCGTAAGAACCATATCTCGACAAGAACGCAGTCTTCGAGACATCCTCCTCCCTGATACGCAACTGATGGTATCCCGATCTCAAATCAATCTTTGAGAAGAAAGAAGCTCCCCTCAACTGGTCAAATAGGTCATCGATTCGAGGCAACGGATACTTATTCCGTATCGTGACCTTATTCAACTCTCGGTAGTCCACACACAATCTTAGTGAACCGTCCCTCTTCTTCAGAAATAAAACCGGAGCGCCCCAAGGTGAGGTACTCCTGCGAATAAAGTCCTGGCCTAACAGCTGCTCTATCTGATCCTGTAACTCCCTCATCTCAGCTGGAGCCATATGGTACGGCGCGTGTGCTATAGGTCTCTTACCCGGTAGCAAATCTATAACAAAGTCTATCTCTCGACTGGGTGGTAAGCCTGGTATCTCCTGAAACACATCCGAATACTCCCTGACAACCGAAATAGAATCTAAAGGAATCACAACCTCCTTAGAGGTATCCTCCTCTATGTAATACAGATGAGAGGTCGATCCTCCCTCTGGGCGAGGCATCGCCACTACGAACATCTCTTGCCCCGGAATGGCAAAAACAATGCTTCCGCTGAAGCAATCAATCTGGCCCTATATGCAACGAGCCAATCCATACCGATGATCACATCGTGAACATGCATATCTAATACCAACATATCTGCAGGTAATACCAGACTACCAATACCTACTCCCACTCCCCGGCATATAAAGAAGATAAGTGACCCACTCCCCAATGGTGAGTCGACACACGTCACTGTGCTCTCTGCCGTAGCTAATAATCCTAAAGTTTTCGCGAAGGGTGTAGCTATAAAACAATGCGTAGCACCCGTATCAAATAATACCCGACCCAAAGTGCCATGGATAGGAAACGTACCCTCAGTCGCGGGCGGTGCCTGTGGAACTGCTACCTGGTGGACGTTATAGACACATCCATACTATAATTGTCCCTGTTGCCCAGGAACTGCTGGAATAGCTGGTGATACTGGCACCTGGGCTGGAGCTGGAAGAGCAGGTGGGAAAAGCGGCCTTTGTGGTTCATGTAGGGCACCCTGCTGCTGCTGCGGTGGTACTCCGCTCTTATCAGGACAATCCTGACGTTTGTGGCCAATCTTATCACATTTGAAACACTTCCCTAGGAAGTTTCCTCCTCGCTGTCCATGCTGACCACGGCCCCGGTGAGCGTTATCATTTCTGCCTTGGCATTGCTGGCCCTGTTGAAACTGTTGTTGACCATTCTGCCCCTGCTGCACTGGAGCTACTGGAAAGGTTGGTAGGGCTAGTACCTGAGCTGGTGCTGGGAGAGCGATTGTAAACAGTGGCCCCGGTGGATCATTACGGGCACCCCGTTGCTGGGGGGCCCTAACATCCTCTGGGCAATCCCGGCGTTTATGGCCATGCGTGCCACACACAAAACATCGGCCTTTGAAGTCACTTCCCCTCTGACACTGCTGCTGACGGTGTCGTCCTTGAAGACTGGGAACTTTATTCCTCATTCGAAAATGCTTCATTTTTCCACGTTGTTGATTAGAATCGACTCGGTCTTGGGTAGTTGGTTGTAGAATTTTCGGGGTCTTCGCGCCTTTGTCAGCGTTATTTACATGCACTTGGCTAACCTCTGTAGGTCTTTTGTCTCCTTTAAGTTGTATGCTGTGTTCTTGGTATTGTAAAACTGCAGTGGTAACTGCTTGTGCCACGATACCCGCTAACTCGGGGGTCGATATTCTTTCCGGGGATACCCGAGGTGTGAGTCGATTTTGCCCGTTGATTCCCTTAACCGTTTTAGCTAGTCCTTCTTGCCAGTCCATCTGAAAATTTAAGTAAATTTGGATGAGTTCATCATTCAAATAAACAAATCGCGGAAGTACGAATCCCCAAAGTATAGAGATGAACACAACATTCCTAATATTTAGGGCTATACATCAAAGAAAGCTCAGCGGAAACATAATAAGCCGTACAGATCCTAAAGGACACTAGAACCTGATGCTCTGATACCACCTGTGACACCCCGACTATTTAAATACCGGGTAGCTACTCCTTTATTAAACTAATCAAAAATGCCAAGTTGGTCCAGTTAATAGCATCACTGTCGAAAACATTTTAATGATTACTAACCACCTAGTATTTAAAAAAGTAAGTGCCAAATTTTAATTAAAGTCTGATTAACATGCAACAAGTGTAATGAAGAAATAAATAACACCATTCACCATACTGAAGTAAAAAGAATGAACATCACATAACGTAAATAAAGTCCGGAGGAAAACTCCTCACAACAATCCCACAACTGAAATAGGTAAACCGAATACTGAAACAATACATGCTAATGTATGAAAACTGAACTGTAAAAGATGTCTCTAATGGAATGGGCAACATTCCCTACAACTGATAGATAATAAATCTGGAATCCAAGTGATAGAAGCGTCTACAAGCAAATCCCTGTAGCTCCCACAAACAGCTACAGCTCATCATCAGAATGAGAATCCTATGCTTGGTGTCCTTGTGGCTGGGCACCTAAAATGGTTTTACAAAGAAAAAGATTTGAAAAGCAAACGGGTCAGAGCCCGAATGTGGAGTTATATTTAAAAACCTGCAAGTGCTTTAAAAACATTTAAAACATTAAATGTAAAGTACATGTTAGGACGTGCACTCACATGAAATTCTCACCTCTCGTCTAACTGTGCACTCCTAACGCAAGTACCCATCTAAATACATTAATACCTAGCTAAGTAACATACTATCTAGCTAGACCGTTGTAGATTCTACCCTTTCTTCACTCGGTTCCCATTAACAGTATAACGTTAACAATTAAATAGGGGCTTAACGTAAATTCAGGTTCTCATATAAAAGTATTACAACTTGTTATAGAATAACCCTGTTTATTTTATTCCATAGTTTTACACACAATACCATATGCAAATTCCCATTTTACTAAGTGTATATCAATCACGTCATAATATATAATACAAGCACCCCGAGCCTAAGCTGTGGTACACACATACTCTGCTATCCATCCCGGTTTATCACGTACATAAAGGATTACAAATTTCGAATCTCTCAGGAATTATAAAATTTTACACCACACACAAAAATGGAGGCGAACATAATTCAACATATCCATGGTCACGCACATACCTACGCTCCATAGTCAGCTGACTCAATAACTCACAATCAAGTCATTCTCTTGAATTATGTCCTCTAGGTACCAATCTAAATCCGGGCACACACGGATTATAAGGTCCTAAGCGAACGTAAACCTCCCGTGATAGCAAGTATGGTAGGCATGTCATACACACAAGTCATATATCAATATTAAGCAAACACACATCCTAGTAATCACCGTAGTTAAATTGCAGTACTTTTCTCAGTCTAGTACCAATATAAAATATATACAATTTATACGATTCCGATTTATAATCATACGCGCCATAATTTATTCTCACGTCGTAGTAGACACTCACGTCTCAACCCAAACGGTTCATTGAATTAAATCTTTCGTATATAAATTTACTCCTCGTAATAACCCAAAAGTCCCAAATCTATCCTTACATCATCAAATGAAGGTTATCTATATCCTCGAACAAGTTTACGGGACTCTAAAAATTGAAACAGTCCAAAAAGGACCAAACTGTCAACTCGTTAGAAGTCTCGTTCGAACGAGACTGTTCGAACGAGATCCCTCTGTCAACTCGTTAGAAGTCTCGTTCAAACGAGGCTGTTCGAACGAGATCCAGTTCGTTCGAACGAACTGTCCCTTCTAACGAGATCTCGTTCGAACGAAGTTATCGAACGAGACTCCCTTTCGTTAGAACGACTGGTCATTTCGTTAGAAGCTCGTTCGAACGACCTAGGTAGGGGCTTCTAACGACCTGCCAGTTTCGTTCCAGATTTTCTTAGTTACGTTTCTCACCATTTTTAACCCCTCACGTCTTCTCCAAAGTTCGTTCTAACAATGTGTTAAGTCCTCTAATCATACTAAAACATGCTTAGGTCATAAACTAACATCTTTTAAGGCATTAATGCATCCTAAACATCATCAAATCACAAGATTTTATACTTTTCCCCAATTTTATCAAGAACATGAACCCTAGATTTTTATCATCATCAAATCCCAGAATTTAATCCGTTTTAATTCCTTCTAATCACCATTATCATGAGGATAATCGTCTACCTATCATTCTACATGCAATTCTCTTCAAAATATTCAAGTTCTAAATTCCAAACTACATGGGTTTTCATATTTCACCAAGAACAAACACAAAATTTGAATTTTTCTAACATGGAAAGAACATTCTCTGAAATTAAATGGAATAAAGTCACTTGCCTTGGTTGTCTCTGAGTTTGGTGTAGGTTTGATGAAGCTTTTCTGCAGAATTCCCTCTCTCCAAGCTTCTCCTCCAATGGTGGCTTAAGGTGGCTAGGGTTTTCTTTGGGAGAGTTTGTAAACCTAATGATAGCCTCCGTAGCTTAATGGGTTAATATGGGTTGGTTAGTGGGTTTAGTGGGTTAAATCCACATCAGATTAAAACTCCTAATTTTCGTCACTTTTAATTCCTCAAAATGTAAAATTACCAAAATACCCTTTAAGTTGCCGGTATGGCCTAAAAATACCCCGGGACCCAAACTACATCCCCGGCTAGTGTTCTCTGACTATCTCGACCCTTCCGGACGCGTTGGCGCACTCAAAACGACCATACGGATAATAGAAATAAAAATCACTTTTTATAATTAAAATAATATACCATGACGCGACGGTCACACGCGTCTCAACAAAATTTCTAAAATGTCGTATATCAATCTCACGACAAATTTTATAATACCAAATATATATATCAAAACATGTATGCACATAATCAAATACCAACTCGCATCTCGTTAGTATTTATAACCCGGATTAATTTCCAATTAATACGCATTTAATTAATTAATCCCCAAAAATAAATATAGCCAAAAGTACGGGGTATTACAATTTGGTCTTTTTGTGTACATTCGTTTTAGTTCTATTATATATATACTCTTTTGGAATTCCACTTGCTTATCAGATTGGGTTGTTTAATTTAATTTTCTTAACTGGTTTTTAAAACTCAACTAAATTCTAAATTTTTGGCAACCCGTTTTCTGATTTATTGGGTGGTTTTCCCGTATACTCAGTTTATTGTTGTGATGCTGAGAATGATATCCATCCATGATTCCTGTTACATTTGAGCAGTAGGATGGCCACCCATTATCTCGGATCACGGGTTGTCACATTAATTTCAATTAATTTCTAAGTTTCCCAAATTTGATATTATCCGAGGTTTATTCGTTAATCTTCCAAAAAAACCCGTTTTGATTCACGAAAACTCATCCCAAAAATCTTTACAGTTTTACACTCCAACTATAATATGAAAAATGAACACACTAAAATAATAAAGAAAGTAAACAACTTCCTGGTTGGATAAATTCGATGATCTCATGCCGGAAATCGCCGGAGCTTGGCCAGAACCTCCTCTTCTTCTCTCCTTTCTTCCTTCTTTCTCTTCTTTCTTCCTTCTTTCTCTTTTTTTCTTCTTCTTTATTTCTCTTTTATCTCTTTTCTTTGTCTCTCCCATGCCCTTATAAGAGAGAAATAAGGGGTATCCCTTATTAAACCCAAAATTGACTTATATACAACATCGTGAGTCCATACTAATCCAAAAAGTCCTCGGAACCCAAACATTACCCACGGGTACTTCATTTTGACTAATTCAGCCCATTCGGGATCAACAGTGAACTCAAAATTATCTTTCGAGTCACTTAAAATATACTTCTCATTTCTCATCTCAAAATGGTCTACACGCGACTTCCAGTGAAATCAAATAAAATACACACATATCACTCGCTATGCCGTATATCAAAATCCACCATTATTTACGATTCACGCTCATAGTAAATCTCGTAACATAATATTAATCAGTCTCTATCTCTCGATTAATATTTAATAATCACTTTTTATTATTTAATCACAATAAATTACGTCACACATGTAATTTAACAAGAACATATTTATCCAATTAATTTTTTGAATTAATTAAATCATAAATACGCAGAAATATAGGATATTACATACTCCCCCCACCCCTTACAAAGGAATGTCATCCCCAAAATTAGGACACTGTCGGTACTAAAACTTTGGATTTTTTTTAAAATCACAATGTAGAAAGTTCCCCAAGTATGCTCATATATATATAGTCTCTTCATCCCTATATATTTACAATAATCCTGCAAACTTATGTTAAGGCCACTTGGCACAAAACATTTATAATTAACACCATATCTATTAGTCTCACACAGTAGAAATATTCTGAAATCCATATATATATATATATATATACTAGCGGAATACCCGTGCCTGAAGGCACGGCAAAAATTTTCAAAGTACATAATTGCAAAACGAAAAAAAATTCATTCCTTAAATTATTGAATCATGCATAATTTGAGTCAATTTTTTTACCACACAAATGAGTAAACAATTTAGAAAATTTGGGAGAAGTTTGATTTTTTTATACGACTCCACCCTGTTTAAAAAATAAAAAAAATACTCCAATAAAAATAATACTAATAGCAGATTGTCATGCTCCAACAGTAGGCACCATCCAAAAGTGATTTTTCCCAATGTATTTAGTCGATGATAATTTAAGTGAAAAAGTTTTTTTAAACACAACTAAGTGTAAATAATTTAGATAATTTGGACGGGGCTTCCTTTGTTTGTACAGTTGTTCACCTTTTTAAGAAATAAAATTACTACAATAATACTTCATTAAACCATTGCAAAACCTCAAAAGCCAAAATTTAATAGCTATAATTGCACATCAAAAGTTCAAAACAATCATATGGTTCCATTTACTTTGTATACATGCGTTAGGAAAACACGTCATACTACCAATGGATCTCCTCTAATTTTATTCTTGGTACACCATCTTTTATTCTTGATACACCATCTTATATAATAGAACTGAAAGATAGAACTGTCCGAATGGATCTCCTCTAATGCTTCGACCCGAAGTGATAGCTTCTAGCTAGTTCAGTGGATAAGATAGTTGCGCTATAGCTCACTCAAGAATGGGATGGGAGTGGTCCGTCGATAATACCTTGGAATCTTGAAGTTCCACCACGAACGCTACCGCACGTCCGCCTGCAGTGCGGTATGGCCCCACCCTGTTGTGCCAGCAGCCAACTCCGGCATCTGATAGCACTGTCATTGTAGCACTGCCAACTATTAATAAAATATACTATATGATGTATCAAAATGTATCTTACCATGTTTCTCAATAATTTCAACAGTTATTGTAGCATTTTAATGATAAGCTTGTTTCTCAATAAGTTCAGCACTGTCAACTGTCAATCATCAACCGTCATTGTAGCATTATAATGATAAGCATGTTTCTCAATAAGTTCAGCAGTTATAATCCATCACTCCAAAGAACAAAGTGTATTTTACCTTTTATTTGAATGGTAACATGCTCCCCAGGCCTCACTATCTATGCTTCCTCGAGCGAAGTTCAACTTCAACCATCAAAACAGGTTGCATCACAATCAAAGAGAGACCATTATAAAAAATTTCTTCTCTAAAAGAAAGAAAAAGCGAGATGACAAATATACAAATTGAAAATATTTAAAAAAAGTCCTTATATCTAACGTAACTACAAAAGTACAACTCACTTGCTATTTATATGAATAAAAAGTGAAAAACATAGAGTAAACATTCCCAACACTATAATTCTAATCAGTCTTTTTTGAAAAATAATACTGAGGTGGAAATATGGCCATATAGTTGGATCTATGCCCAAGCCAGTAAAGAGTTTCGATCTCGCTGCAGAGTTCCAGGCGTATAATGAAAGTAAATCAGGAACTGAACTGGACGAATTTCATAAACTAACTTCGGATTTCAAGGCAGGTTTACAAACGAACTTCAGATTTCTTAAACAAAAGGGATTTTAGAAACTGAACTGGATAGATTGGATTTCAGGAACAAAACTGGACAGATTGGATTTCAGGAACTGAACTGGACGGATTATAGCGAGCTTGGTGCAAAACGTGTAAAAAAAATAAAGAGAATCTATAACCTTTAAAGTTTGAAGTCTCACCAAAGAAAAAAAAATTCCAACTTCTAATTATAAAAAAAACACAGCAAGGGAGTGATATCCTTGTTTCTAATGAGAAATTTATTGAAAATGATGATAATTTGAAAGGCACGTCTATCTGGCAGCCATAATAGTACCAGCAGAAATGACATTACCAAGGGTGCAAGTGCGATCATGGAAGATAAAAAACATAGAGACAATTAGAGTTTGACAGTTAAGAGAGATCATACCTGTAATGCTTCTCAAATCAATGGCTGAGTGCAATTTTCTCTCCTTTGCTGGTGCACATGGGTGATGTGAGGAGAAGATTCGCCAAATCATTCCTCACAGCAACAACTCGAGCACCTATTGAAATATACCCTATGTTTAACATAAAGACCTCTCCCTTAGAAAGCTTTGATGCCTTTCCCTGCCTCTCTGTGCCCTTGGCCCTCACACCCAAACGACTTCGTAGCAAAAAGAAGTTCACATCTAGTTCAACATAAAATTCAGGAAGTGACCCAACCTCCCTAAGAACCTGCCCCACCAGATGATCAACATGTGTCAAAGTCGGGGCCATTGTTGTGCCAACTCCAGTGAGGCCTCCAGTCATAGAAAATTATAATTTATTTTAATCTGCATATAACGAAACTATTTTAGATTATATCGATGTGCATTTGATGTTGCCTCTTTCCTCTTTATCAACAATCCCTAGACGGACTTCAACGAATTTATTTACCTTCAAAACACCCTTGAGGATACTTCCACCAGCAACACCACAACTAATTGTATCAACTTCAAACCCAGGCTCTTATTTACATCAAAAGACCGGATGACAATCATATTTGTTAGTGAAATGAAGTTCCTCTCCAGAATGGGGATCATTTTCCAAATATATTCACATACAACGTCAATATTATACTTCAGCTGGGTAAAAAAGTGTTATCACTGGTGCACCATCAGCAATGATTCCCTGAATAAATTTTTGAATAAATTTGTGATTATATGCAATACAAAAATAGAATATACAAACATAATGCAAAAACATACCTAACAAAACAGATCATGTCATTGAAATGATAATGCCTAGGACACCATCACAAATTCGAGTAATCTCTCAAACAGAGCTCTAATTGCACTATCAACCAATTGCTCTATCTAACCAATAGTGAGTAGCTACCAGGTCTAACACATACCTTTAACAGATCTCTACTGATTGATTTGGTTTAGCAATGTTATATCTAATCTCTCGAGAAGTAATACTCTTAGAAACTTGGAGTTTTTCATATGGCGCCACAACATTTTTCGTAGACGTTTGCTATATTTTACGGCATCATCAGATTCACTTTTAGATTTATGTCTCAACTAACGCCTTTGTTTAGATTTACTGTACCTGCTATAAGAAAAGACCAACAACTTTGTACCTCATAATCCATTATATATAAATGAAAGTAAATACGACTTTTAAAAGTGAATCCTTATTAAATGATCAAAACTATTAAAATTGGTTATATAATTTTTTTATCCAGAAAGACTAAAAAATTGTTTATACAGACAATTTTGTCCCCCCTCACTATGACCATAATAATGGTTGACATACTTGTTACACAAAACTAAGTTGCCCGAAATCTTTGGATCACACATCATGCTAACAGAGAATGAAAATATTAAGAAGATTTATACCATTTCTTGCTAGTTCAACACACGTCACATGAAGACTCAGCGAGATAAACAGATGAGAAACTCACCATTCCTTGATAGCATTTTTGTAGAAATTGACAAAGCGATAACCATGCTTAGTTTGTTGCTTTGTGGAGATTGAGAAATTATCCACAGTAAATGACCGCTACTTTGTGGAGATTGAGAATGTATCCACAATAAGTACCCCCTGCAATGTATATTTCATTTTAAATAACTATCTAGGCATCCACCAAGAAGATACATTCTAAAAAGCGTTCAACTAAACAAACTTCAATCAGTAACATATTTAGATATAAAGAAATACTAATAATGCAGTAAGATATAAAATGTGTAAGGTCAAACACATTCAAATATCAAAGCATGTGGGAATGAATTATGAAATGAAGAAATGCAAATTGAGTTCTATTGCGTTATCAAAAGTCATATGTTGAAGTGTACCATTTTGGATATTCCAACTTCGATTTAGGAACCATTTGGCTACTTGGAGGTACAACAAATGATACACACATTTAACACTTTATTATTGCACCATTTTGTATAGGTTAAAATATTACCACCTATTTGGGCGATAATTCTGTCAAAAATTATCGAGCATATGGGTAATTATAAGGACACAAATTTCCAATTAAGTCCATATATTGTTTTGTCTCAATTCCGGACAAAAACATTTATTCATAGGATCGTATTTAATTGTAATATTATCAAGCCTATTAAGAGTTTGTTGAAAACGTAGCGACAAAGAGTTTAAAGCTTCATGAATATGCTGGTTTGTGTGCCTCATTTCTACGTCATCAACTATGGTTCCATGCTCCCAAGGTATGAATGCAATATTATATATATAAGAGCTTGGAACAAGTTTAATTGGGTGTTAGGTTTAATTAAAACTATGTTTTATTTTCAGAAAGAATTAATTAAAACTTTAAAATAAGTTTATAAAGTTTTCTGGGCTAAAATCGAATATTCTAAACTTTCTGGAAGTTCGTTCGATATGTCATTCGAACCAGATGTCATTCGAATGAGAGTGCTAACGACTTCCCATTGGCATACTGGAACTTCATTTGAAATGTCGTTCGAACAAGATTGTCGTTCTAACGAGATTTCCAACGAGTTTCTAATGAGGTCATACTGGAACTTCGTTAGAAGACTCGTTCGAACGAGATGTCAGGCGGTTACAATTTTTAAGCAGTTTTTCTCCCACTTCCCCACTTGTTTCTTAACCAACTTTTCTCAGACTTTATTATATGCGGGAATAACATTTTCCAACTTAACTTTTCCATTCTATTCGATCTTTTAGAGAGAGTTTGAGAGCTAAATTGATTAAGGAAAATGTTCTTGTTTTGAGTGACATTCTTTAGAGAAAAATATACACCACTTTTGTTTACACCCAATTGTTTGTTTATCCAAGTTTCAATATATATACATCTTGCTTGGAGTTTTGGCACCGGGTTCATCTCTTCCGTTCAAAGAGGAGTTTGGTTTTCTTCTACATCCCTTAAAGAAGAAGATTTCATTTTGCTGCTGCATTCTCATGTGGTAGAAGACACCACATGTGGTTGACGGTGTACCTGTTATCCGATCGGTGAGTCCAAGATCACGGTGGAGCTCCGTGGTTATCCGCCAGGAAGAGGTTATTACAAGAAGACGCGTCTAGGCTAGAGAGGGTTTGAGTTGAGGAAGTAAGTCATCTATCTTGTAAATGTAATTCCGTAGTTAGTGGATTTGAGGCTAGGGCCGTCCGAGGTTGTTTCCCGTTGTGGTTTTTTCCTCGTACATCGCGGCGTAATGTGATTGATTTACTTTTATCTTGCATAATAACTTAGAACGCATGTTTAGGACAATTCAAGATAAAAATGGTTGTAATTGTCACACTTAATTTAATTTTGGTGCGTAATTAAATTTGGGTAATTGTTTAGATAATTCAAGTCTATTGTGAAAACTTGTTTGACCTAATTTGGAAATATTAATAAATATGACTAAGGCAAATTCTAGGACTTGAAAGACTTAATTGTGTTTAAGTGAAATCAATATTGTGTGTGTATTAATCATATTTTCACTTGGTTTAATTTTAATTTTTGTAGAAATTAAAATTTGGTAATTAGTTTTATTGAACCATCACCTTTACGCTTCCGCATATCTATTTCATGTAAAAGAAATATTACTATTTTAAAAAGGAGTTTAAAATCGGGGGGTTGCGTAGCTTTTTTCAGTAATCATTATGTTATAGAAAAAAAATTCTAAAAACATGGCATAAGCATGCATAGTTATTATATGAAGAGTTGTGATCCGAGCGGAATGTAAATACAATATATGTGCATCAATATGCTGTTGGATCTAAGCATAAGGTACATCAGTCAAGCCACTTGGACAATAATGATCCTTCATCCCTTTAGCAACTTACAACAACCTTTTTCCACCCTTTTTCATATGATAACCATGTGTGCAAGCGGGGGGAAAATTTTCAATGGGTCAAAGGGATTACCAGTGTTCTGTAACCTAAATCGCAACCCGAATGACATGCATGTACTTGTGTTCTATAACCTAAATCTCAACCCAAATGACAAAGTTTCGAAATTCTCTTATATATAGTTTCTGCTACGTGCTTTTGGGGATATCATGAGACTTCTCTATAAGCACCTCAATATACTTTACAGATTTATTAACTTCATCTAGTTTATGTAGTAACAAATCCGTAGATACTACACCTTTGTTCTATTCTCCACTAAAGGAAAACGTGGGGACCCAATCCCCTTCTAACTTTTGGATAGTGATATCAATATAGTTGGACCCTCAGTTAAAGATTCCATGTGACGCCTACTTTCCCCTTCAGTACTATGAATGGTAAGTCTCCAACTTATACCAACATCTTATATTTGCTTTGACGCTTCGAATACAATGACCTTCCTAATAATCCCATGGTTATAAACACCTTGAACCCGCAGTTCATCTACAGGTGTAGTTTTTTCCTTCTGGTATACTTTCAACTCAAAAGGTATGAATTCCATACATCAATTGCAAGTAGCCTTGATCAATGATAATAGTGATGATGAGAGACAAAGGTACATGCTTTACAATGTTTGTAACTCCCCAAAAGGTATAAATGATGGTCTTGACACCTCATAAGCTATTTCATTTTGAGTGACATAGAGTTTGCGTAATGAAATATCATTTTGAAGCACGTATCTTTTTAGGGGAAAATACAGAAACATGATAATTTCGATCACCCAAGCTAAAACCAATAACACATATCTTTTTATGAAGAACATTTCCATGTCTTGCAAGTGTCAAAACACATCAAAACATTGAGGCAAAAAATGCATATGACTCACATCATACTGGTCAATCGCATAGTGCATATGACCCTCGAATTCCTTCAGCTGACCCACAGCGTACTCGTCAATTGCAACAACCATAAAAACCACCTCATAGAACTTCTTCTTTAGATTCTCGAGGAATAGGGAGGTCTCAACAGCCTTCGGCTTCATGGCACCTTCTTTTCAACAACATTGTCTTTACAACAGCACCTTCTTCTAATTTTTTTGTGCATCCATATTAACATACTACACACACCGGTGCACGGGTAATTTAGAAATCCCAATATACACCAGCACGAAACAATAAGTAGAATCAGAACCCAAAATGAGACGTTAAAAATAACATTAAAAAAGAGTACCCTGTTGTTCATATTTGACTACCAAGTATTGTCCATTTTTATTGAGGAGATAATAAAACTTACAAATTTCAACTGTAATTCAAATACCAAGATAAATAAGAGAGAGTACTTTACCTAAAATATAAAAACTATGGAGAATAAAAAATAAGAGCAGAAACAGTCTGCAGCTACAAAACATAAGCATGTACGGGTTGAACTCAATTGCTGACTAAAGGAGACCAATATTGTTCACCTCGTAGAGGGTCCCTATAACCTACTTATGCTTCTCGAGCTCAGCCACCAGTTTTTTTCCCGATAAATAATGGACATGGATAAAATGGATCAGAAAGCATTTAATTTTATTACTCATAAAAAAAATTGCAAAGCTAGAGTGGACTAGTCCCACGAAGCTACAAAATCAAAACAAAAAATAAATTTTACTAAAATTAAAATACAAACAGAACACCATTGATCGAAGAATCATTTACTGAATGATAGGGGACATAAATGCCTCACCAATTCTAAAGTAGATCAGGCCATGGAGAAATCCAACAAAATGGATGAATCCTGCAAAAAAATGACAATGAAAACTAACTTGTTAGGATCAAAATAAAAAAAATAAAAAAAATTGTACAACAAAACTACTGATTACCTTCCTCCAAACCAATCTCCAACAGGCAAATGTTGATTGTGGTAGAAAGAAACCAAACACAATTGTCAGTAGGACCTTTTAACTTTTGAATCCATTCTAAAAAAATCCTGACTACCAACAATATTGAGGATATTAATAAAGGAATTAATTCCTTTGAAACACATCTAAGATACTAAACTACCAATAATAATAAAATCAGGATTGAAACCAGAACACCTGAAGCAAAACAAACTAAAAAAAGTAAATAAATATAAGTATAAATGTAGGCGGAAATAAACAAATAAAAGAAGAAAAACAAAAAACACGAATGTTGAGGGGGAACTACTCAGTTCTTTGTAACAATAATAAGAGAGACCCATGCTTTTATTATTATTATTAAATTTACAAAATCTAGGCAGAAGTTTATACCTTCGTTTTCTATCCAATCATGCATATCAATTGTAGCGTACTACTGAATATCGCACCTGCCAAATAAAGGGAAAAATAATGATAGTGATAATATAAACCCAAAATTAAAACATAGAAAGATAATGAAATGCGAAAAATAATGGAGAAAAAAAACATTCAAGATATAAAAGTTGTCTTGAACCATAATCTCACCTCGTGATTCAGTTGTTATTCACTATCAGTTATATTAGATTACTAATATCCTAAAACAAACATTCACTATAGACAATCGCAAGTAAACAGATAAAAACTTAAACCAAATATATAATATATATGATCAAATACACAATTCACCCAAAATGACATTATGTCTTTTCAATGACATTGAATTTCGTATCTCCCAAAGCACATTATAAAGGATGTTTATTTTCCATGTCAAAATTATAAAACTTATTATGTTAATTAAGAAAGAATAACTTATAAGGTTACATATCCTTTTCATTTTAAGGAGAGTTCAGTCCAAACACGTGAATGTTCACATTCACTAATTAAAGTTGAATAACAAACTTCTATGTAGTTTCATATGACAAAAAAAAACAAAAAGGTTTGGAAGAGTATTTTCTATGTCAAATAAACACAAAAAATACTATCCAACACGGAAAAAAAGCACTTTTGTTATCTATTAAAAAACAAAGGTGTATATGTTAAACAACAAAGATAGATATGTTGAAGATATTAATGTCACCCCCGCAAATAGAAGAAACCCCAACCATTTTATAAAAAAACGAACATTGAATGGGTTTTAAAACACCCCATTTTGAAAGTCCAATTAAGTACAAATTAGTTAGGAAATATCTACAAATAAATGATGCAAAACACTTGATCAAATAAAAGAAAATGAACTTGAAACTAACTTTCCATTGTCGCTTCCTCTGTTATGTTATTGACAATACAGTATACCTCTATAAAAAAACAAAAATCCCTAATCAATTCATGAAGTTGAGTAGCAGAAACTCCAATATACCGTAATAATGCAAAAAACCCTAATATCATATATTCATCAAAGAAACAGATTTTGAACCATTTGTGCTTTAAAATATGAAATGGAAACCTCTATAAACCCTAATATCATACATTTTCTCTTCTTTGACCTCCCTACCTTTCAAATCCTACGCATAATCAAATAATAAGATGCAAATTTCGTTAGTTTTCAACATAAAGTTTAATCAAAAGATTTATAGATCTATAACCTTAAAAAACACTGGAATCTTAAACATTTACCAAGTCTTGCCCTAAGCCCTAAACATTTGTGTATCAAAAAACTCAAAAACAAAATAAAAAGGAACTCCATTGGTAAACTTATGTTAAACACAAAACCAAAAACATTAACTTACCAATTTCTACACCAATAATTCTTACCAAAAGGGAGATTGAAAAAAAACACCAAAAAGGGATTAAAGTCTTCAGATCTTTGTGTGTGTAAGGATTTGTGGTGATTGTTCAATCTAGTGTTCTGTATAGATCTACAAAAAAAATATGGTGCGTATAAAAGTGTAGCATATCATAGAACGTATTAAAGCTTTGGATGTAGAAGAGAACTCTAAATGAAAAAACTTAGGGCTAAAACGATTAAGATGTAGGTATAAAACGATTGAGATGTAGGGATAAACTATTAAATCAATATCCTATGATTGAAATATTCAAAAATGAAAAGTTTACCTGATGATGGAGATGGACAACTGGGAACCAAATATGAGCCGAGAAAAAGAGGGAGAGAAAAACGGGGGTCGAAAGAGAGGGAACCAAAGATAAGATGAAATTTGTTGGTACACTTCCTAATTTAGCCCTTAGTTTGAATTAAAGTAAGAGATTGAAATTAATTAGTACTGAATCAAAAGAGGGGGAAACCCAAAATTAAAGGGGCAAAAGAGTAAATGGGAATAAATCAATCTCAACCCTTAATTTCTTGCATTGGTGGCTTCATCACAACCCTTACTTAGCTTATCAGGTTATGGAATAGTGTAACTATTCTACTCATTATATATATATATATATATATATATATATATATATATATATATATATATATATATATATATATATATATATATATATATATACTAGCGGAATGCATGTGCCTGAAGGCACAGTGAAAATTTCCAAACTACATAATTGTAAAACGGCAAAAATTTCTTCTCGCAAAAAAATAGAGTGTAATTTTTTTTAATGGTTATAATATCTTTTGTTTATAAGACTATTCACCATGCTTAACAAATAAAAAATTGCCCAGCAACATTCAAAAAGTCTAAATTAGTCAAACAAATTCACATATAACATGAATTATAAAATATTCTTCAACCGAATCCACATTGTGCCTCAAATAAAAAAAAGTGTCAATTTAAAAAAATGGACACAATCTTCTTTGTTTATTGGACTAAACACCTTTCTTAAGGGATAATAACCAATACAACCATATTCAAAGAGCCAAAATTCATCTAACGAATACTTTTTACGAAACAAATTTCCTAATAAAATCATATATATATATCAAATTTGAAAATACAATCATTTTCACGTGGAAAAAGGTTGAGCTAAACTAGTAATCTACAAACTACAGTACCCCTATTTGAAAAACCCAGCAGTAGATATCAATAAAAAAAATTCCTTGCAAGGGCAATTGCATCAAAGTCATGTCAATTTTACATTTGGAACCTGCAACAAAAATATTAAAAACTATTAGTTTCATCCTGCGACAGCGGTATAAACTTTTGACAAGTGATGGTGTTGATAGACATAATTTAAAATACTTCTACTACTAGCGGAAGAATGTAAACACATTGAAAAAACAAAGTAAATACATGTATTAAGTAGCAAGATGGTAATTAAATAAATGCATCTTCAGTTTTGTTATTTCTTACTTTTTCTATTCATACATAATTGTAAACAATAAAGAATAAAAAAAATAACTTAGGTTTATTATAATACTCATACTAATAAAAAAAAAAATATAAAATAGGGCCTATGGAGTGACTCTATCTAACTTCCAAACACTAAATCGAGTAACTGAATAAATAATCACCAAAAAAGAGTAATTAAATAAATAAATCTATAAACTTGAAGAAAACCAATCTAAAATGAACCCATAGCATTTCAACTGGATATAGAGTTGAGGTGTAAAAAATAGACAATGAATAAGTCAAAATGAATGCCCAACCATAAACATGTTAGATGAAATATTCAGCCCAAGAATTACACAACCAAGTTATAATCGAGTAAATCAACGTAATAAATATGAAAGCCCAATATTGAAAAATAGATGGGGCATTTAACATAGAAGACATAAATGCGGATATAAAATAAAAATAAAAAGATAGACAAAAAAACACCCAGATTCTTAGATTTGGTAATTACTCTTAGACACCTAGGAGGTAACCTAAGTGTCTTACCAAATAAAAATTTCCACCGGCAAACAAATCAAAACCCAATTCCACAATGCTCAAACACAACCTAAGTGTGTTTCTTGATAAAATTTGCAAGAGATTGGCAACAACAAAATTACTTTGTGTAATAAAACGACAAATTATATAGAGCTCACTAAGATATTCTTAATACACAATCTAAATCCATTTACACACAGAATTACGTGCGCTGAATACAAAACAAAATGAAATTTTTGCCACCTATAATGACCATAAATAAATATAAAATAAAAATGTGGAATTTGAATTAATTCCTTTTAATTCCCTATAGGTTGCCATCTCTCTTTTAAATCTGCGAAAGAGAGAGAATGCTACTCAAATCGGTGAGAGAGAGAAAAAGAAATCTGCATAATAAAAAATAATGCCCCCACTCGTAACCTTGGATCTTGACATGCTATGCAGGGGAATTAAATTGTTGCAAGGGGCAGCTACGGGAGAGGTTTGAGTTTCTGGCTAGTGTTTTGACCTCAACTTATAGCCAGAAGTTCATTCGTGAATGGATTCGTCCCCTGTGACTGCTCCCTCCCTTGACACTGCTCTTCATCACCATCTGATTTCACCTCAAAAAATTCATCATTATCATCATCACCACCAGCTCCATCGTCATCACCCTTGTATAAAACTTATGCCGAAATCTTAATAAACTCTCTGAGTATCCTTACTTTAAGATGTACAATATTCCAGTGAGTTGATCTATTATTTCTTATCTGGAATTTGAAGATGATGTGATCATTTTTTGCTCTGGTATGGTGAACTCTTTAAAGAGAGTTAAATCGGTGATAAATAATTATGTCAGTTTCTCGTCAGGTGTTAAATGCTAAAAAATTCCATGTAATTCTCTATACTTCCAAGAAACTAAAGTTACGAAATTATCTATCATGCTCAACATTCTCATCTTATATATCTGGGATGTTCAATTTCCACATGTAGGAAGAAAAGTGCTATGTTTGAGAAGCTTATTTTGAAGATTAAAAGTCAATTAGTAGTATGGAAAGCCAAATTTCTATCCTTGAGGGCCAAGCTCCTTCTAATTAGGCTTGTGTTCTACTCTATGCATTTATATACTATGAGATAATAAATATCATTGAAAACGTATTTACTGATTGTTTTGGGGTTCTAATGAAAGGCGGCCTTAGCAGCATTGGGTGAAATTGAGAGATTTGTGTTGTCCATTAGAGAGGAGGGGGGGGGGGGTGAATAGTAGTTATATGGAAGATATGTTTGCAAATTTTAGTTTTAGAGATAAAAGTTATCTTTAGGAAGATATTTGTATTCATGAAGTATTAGTCGCACTAATCAAAACTTAATTTTACATCCCAAACACACAATCCTAAATCTATAACACCTATTGATCATCGGAATATAAATTCCCTTTCAACGCAAAATTAAAATCAAAATCGAAATATAATCCAAATTCAAAACTAAAATTTATGAAACTACAAAAGTATATTAAGAAATGAACTCTTACCAATGGAGTAATAGCGTGGGCATCTTTTTCTCTTGCTTGAGCAATTTCATCTTTTTCCCTGATCTTGATCAAACTTTTCTTATAATTGATCATGAATCTATCAAGTTTTCGGCATTAACACTATCAATATCCACTTCTATCGCAACGTCATATTGTTTCGGCATTCAAACCCATCGCTTTAAACTTCAATAGAAAGTTACACCAAAACCAGTGAAGCATGTACACTTTGGCAGTAACAAATTAGAGTCAACCTTGTGTTCATCTACACCATCCAAATAAGAAAATAATAAAAAATCCATTCACTCTGAGATTATCGGTTTCTTTATCTCAAAGAAACATTTAGTTATTAACATCAAATCCACGACATATGAACACAATAGGTGTAAAAATACTCTGTTAACATCAATACGACATGAAATCCTTAAAAATACACATAAAATTTAACTGATATGTACCTGCACTAACAAATCAGTGATGTGTAGTGTGAGTTTCATGCTAACATGAACTCCACGACCACGATATTGTTCCACCCCTTGGTTGTATCTCAACAAAGCATACTAAAATTCATGTTTTGTTTCATCCACACATTAAAGACATTTTTTTTGTAAATTCTAGTAATAATAACAGGACAAACTCCTAAAAATAAAATAATTACGGGTGGCAATCTCCTACAGGACACGACATGACCCAACATAAAATTAAGATGGTGTGTCGTATTCACGTTCGGGTAAGGATGTTTTAAAATGTAATTTCCCAAAAATGGATCGTTTTGTTCCAATTACAACGCGATTAAGTTGCCCAAATACGGATAGAATCCCACCACTTTATAAAAAATAAGTGTGTGATCGTGTTGGGTTATTAAACAATGGCATTACAACATGGAATTAAAAAATGGCATTTATTTGCATTCTATTACCAATGAAATTAAAATTAGTTGACAATTCTAATACTTATCTTGCTACATAGAAGAAAAAAATAAAATATAATATAAATCCACACTGAGAAGATCAGAAGCACACTCTTATTAGATTTCAATCAAATAAGATATATATGATCCTATATACAATCTATACATAAAGGAAGCCCTATAAACTGAATGTGTATAACCATATAGGAAGCCCTATAAAATCTGTATAACACGTCATAAATCTGTACAGTTCGATACAATAATTATGAACTGGATAAAGTTCCAAGTAAGCCCACATGTCATAAATAAATGCTCTATTATTTATTCCGTTAACACATCTTCATAGATGAACTTGCATTCCAAAGTCATCCACATGATATCAAAGAGTTTACTGTGACAACCCGCCTACTAAAATAATAGGTGGCCAGCCCAATACTCCAATAATTACAGGAATAATAGATGGTCCATTCTTAGCATCACTGTCGATTAAAATAATAGTATGAGATAACCACCAATCATTTTAGAAAAACGGATTTGTCATATACAAAAATTTTAAAAGTAAAAGAGAAACACTTTGACAATCCCATTTGTAAAAACGGTGGGTATCAAAAATCGATGAATAAAGTATGACAATACAATAAATAATCAAGAAATAAGCTGTCGGTGCACAGACCAATACAAATAATACATTAAGTATTACAATCCAATATATATAATATAATAATTGAGTGCAATACCTTGGGCAAACACGCCCGAATAAAAGTACTAATCATAACTAGAGTACAATAGGGGGAAGCGTCTACAACAAGTATCCTACAACATCCGCAATATGCCGTAGCTCCATGACAACTGTAATGGAATATGTAAATACGGGTGTCCATGCGGAAGAGCACCTGTAACGACAAAGAATATGCAAAAACAAGGAAATATAGAAACCGGTCAGGGCCGGGTTTGATATGATTACCATGTGACTAAAATGCATGGCAGGTAAGTGCGTAAATCTCTCGCAGATAACAATAATATTCCTCACCTCTCAATCTAGCAGCAACCTAACGCAATATCGTGAGATGTTCTACTTAACCCTAAGTACTAAGGGCTAACTTTTCCCCATTCTCAACACTATGCCCTATTCGTGCGTGGGGTGTCTCGCAAAGCGAAATCCAAACAAGGAACCCCCCCGATACACTACTACTTAGGCAAGGTTGATCGTCGAGATGCATTAGACCCTAAGCACGAAAATAAGCAATAAATAAATGTGTGTGCATAAGTGTGGGAGGTCACAACTACAGCTACTCAAGAAAAGTAAACATAAACCCAATCCAGAATCTAACGGCACAATTCCTAATTCTTTCATTAAGAATATATATATATATATATGGCAAATTCATTTTATCAAATGTTTACCAATAAATCTCATTTCAAAACTTTCTTTACCTAAAGTTTATTTCCTTTCTTCTATCCAGGAAATATACATAATTTAAACCAAGTTTTATTATCATAAAAATGCTTTAGTTTCATATCATATCATCCATTTTCCTTCTTCCATCCGGAAAATGTATTTAACATCCCATCTCCCTTCTTATATCCGGGAAATGTAAATTAAAGCCATTTTATTATCATAAAATGCTTTAATAACCAATAATGTCCCACATTATTGAATCATAGTTATATATCATATAATATAACGAAATCTAAGACCGCCCGTCTGGGTTTACCCACTGTGCGCGCCCCTAAATGGCTATCATCTTCCAGGGCCTCCAAGACAACCTGGGATCCTATTAAAACGTCGGGAAGCGACCATGTGCCTGCGGGATAGTCAAGACCACACCCGGAATCTCCTTACCAGCGCAGAAAAATATAAAAAAGCTCTCACATGGCCTAGGGACTATATCCACCCTGCATCATTAGCCAGGGGGCTTCACCACAACGCGCGCGACTTCCCTTATGATAGCGATTTAGAGAGGTGTGTATCCATAAATTAACATTTATGAAAAACATTACTTTTTCCATTTTTGAAAACTCATATTTTACATTTCCAAAAATCATTCACTTAGCCATTAAGCACCAAGTTTTAGAAGGCGCATTATATTCTTATTAAGTCATATTTTATTAATGACCTAAGACCCCAAAGTGCCACTAACCTCAAATAGCCTCAAATAGTTTATATAATTCATAATCCCTCAAAGTGAGTCTCCATAATGGAGTGTCTCTCAAAAGCTCAACATTTATATATATTAACTTCAAATATATCTTTAGGTTAACCTCCTATATCCGTTGGACATTAACCTAATCCAAACTAGTCCTCGGGTAAACCTAAATCTCCATTCTTAGCCTAGGACATTAGTCTACCCAATACAACCCTCTAGGACTCCCCATTACTTCCCAAAGGAAGGTTCCTAAGCCTCGAACCTAAAAGAAAAGGGCTAAAACAAAAATAGAAAAACCTCACCTTTTCAGACGAGGTCGATCGATCGACCTCTGGCCGTCAATCGATCGAAAGCTTCGATCGATCGATCCTCCAGGTTCGATCGATCGATCCTGGCGGACAACTTCTTCTCCGAGAAGCTGTTTCGGCCATTGACGAGCCAACCAAGCTTCTACCCGCTATTTCACCCAACCACAACAACAAATAATGATACCCAATCACTTCTAAACATCCTACAATCAATTATACATCCTCAAATCAAATTAAAATACAAGATTAATGGATTAAACACCAAAATCTACAAAAACCCATTTATGGTTTAAACCTCCCAAAACTTAACTACACATGCAATTTATCACACTAAATCAATATCTAGCAAGTAAGAAACTTGCCTCGAGGTTCGTAGTCTCGGAACACCTCCGGTAGCGACGGATTCCGGCCAAAAACCTCCATCTCTCTCTTTCTCTCAACTCTCTCTTCTCTCTCTCTCTCTCCTTTGGCTTCTCCCACCAAAATGAAGAAAAGAAAAATGGGTGGGGGATTTATAAGGGTCTCAAAATTATAAACCCCCACTCTTAAAATGCTAATACACCTCTAAAATGACTCATAACCACTTAATTGAGTCATAACCCCTTAAAATTGCCCGAATCCCAAAAATTACAACTGAGCACTTATTTTGACTATCTCGACTATTCTAAAAACAACTGCACCCTCTATTTTGGCATTCGGAAAAGTGTGAACTATTTTTACGTCTCAAATTCCATTTTTAATTCATTAATTATACCCAAATTTAAATATAGGTCATAACCGTCGTTTTACATATAACGACCCAAAATACACAATATAGCACTATTTACCTTCTCATAACGGTAAATAGACAAAGCATAGTAAATATTATCCCTAAGTCTCATGAGAAATAATATTTACTCCAACATTCCTATTTTATAAAATTAGCGCGTCAGGCAAAAGTAGTATAAAATAGTCGCTCAAATCTTTGGGTTGATACATACTCCCCCCCTTAAAGGGGAATTTTTCCCTCAAAATTCAGGCGTAACCCATAACCATATAAAGGGTATACTATAATAAAAATCGTGCTATCATACTAGCAAAACCTCGAATAGAAATGTCCCCATAGGACTCAGACTAAGGTCATCGCTATAGATCTCAGAAACTATCGATCTTACCCTTCTACTACGGGAGGAGATACCCACACAAGCTCGGCACTAACTGCCTTACCTTCCGAAACACGTTATACCTCTACTCGGGAATAACTACACTAACTTACAATCGCTAACCCCAACACTACTAACTTCTATTCGCGTTGGCGTAACCCTCAAAAGTCTACTTGCTCAGTGAGCCCAATCTAAAGGAAGGTTCCCGGACCACTCCCAATCCTAGGAATATACTATTCGCGGTTTCCATTCCAACGAGTAGACAAGGCATATTGCCATCTATACTAGGCTATGCACGGCCTCACGTTTATCGAAAATGATCCGAACTATTGTACTGAAATTCGATCCATAAAAACTACTACTACGATCCCTCCTTTAAATCAAATCCACCCTTCCACTTACGGGTGGTAGGATATACCCCATATCCCAATGGTTCCCATTCTTCCTGGAGACTTTACTTGTACCTTGACACGAATGTCTCGTCTCGGTTCACTACCATTTGATAGGAACCGCATACCGATCTAAAACTCCTACTAAGAAGAGTTGGGCGTACACCTCCCGCTTAGTCCGCCCATTTCCATCGAGCAAGCAGCGATTGATCAAATGATCTACAGTTTCCTCAACTAGAATCATGACCGTTACATTATCGGCAATTCGATAAAAATGTCCACGGATACACCCATCCTCGTTCCACACTACTCTCTACATACCAGTAGGTGAAAGGGTCAATCACGGACATACATGCTCTTATAATAGCGTCCCCTCGGTGAAGCTCACTCCACTTGGCATTCCATGCCACAAATAAACTCTAAGACGGTATCTACTCGGCGCCTTTTCTTCTCCCGCTCGCATTGCCTTAGCGAAAGGGAATATCCTATCGATAGTCCTTTACGGTCACAAACTTGTTATTCGTGAAAAGACTCCAAATTCCTGCCCAGGAGAAATGCCTCTAAGTCTTTAAGGCAAAGACTACCGCCATGAACTTAAAATCAAGCGTGGGATGACACGTAGTAAAAATGTGAGACACACGAACAATAGGTCCATGCTCCCATATTAGCACCTCCCGTTCCTGGCAAAGACTCGTTCGTTAAATCCACTCTCGATCATAACAACACGAGTGCAGGAGAAAAGTCAGCTCATACTTCAACTCCTCCAAAGGTAGGTTACCCATGTAACCCTCTATCTACGAGAGGCCTCACCACTGATGGCCTAACATTCTAACGAGCTCGAAATCCCATACTTCTCGTCTAGGGACCAAATCCTACAAAGAGTTAACCCACAAACCTATTGTGGTCAACTCCCTACCACCTTCCTAAACTTAACGTCACATGCCCTAAGGGCCCAGCGTCCTAAGAATCCTAAGGTCAATCTATCTATCCTAACCTAGTCATATAAGTATAATACTAAATATCCCTAGTGTCCAAGACCTTTCCCGACTTCCGACATTAGCTCGGTTTCATGCGTGGGACGTCTCGCCGAAGCGAAATCGAAACAAAGAACCCTCCCGTTACACTACTACCTCGCATTGTCGATCGTTGAGAAGTAACGGTCGAAGACACATGATCGGGATCGACGGGAATCCTAACTCGAAACTCTACTAATACATATACTTCTACGTCCTACCATAACAACCGACCGAGGCATTTACTTTCAGTAAGATGCCACCAATATTCTACCCCAAGAGACACATATATCTCTAAACAAAGGGCCTTCTCATTAAGGCACAACCATAAGTCCCTATCGGACTTTCATCATCATAGTCTTCCCTGCATCGATTAAGAGGAAAACTATCATAGTGCTCATATATCGCACATCAACTTAGCCCTCAATCACTCATATACGTGATCCTTGGCTAAACCTTCCAACCCAACACTCAACCAACAGAAAAGAAAAGAAAAAAAAGAAAAGAACAGAAAAGAAAATGCACATCTCTCCACTCTCAACGTCGTTAAGGTTCATGCGTGGAGCGTCTCGCCGAAGCGAAATCCAAACAAGGAACCCCTCCACGCAGTCACCTTAACTAGCCGGTCATGGAGATAAGGCAATAGCATACACAAGCAAGGCAAACAAAGAAAGCAAACAGAATAAAAACAAAAATAAAGGAAACTATCTACATACCGTAAACCACCTCTATAAGGTCTCAACCCGTATCCAGGAGAGATATTATAGGCCCACTAGTCCTCCTCCTAGAACTAGAACTAGGATAGACTCGCAATTTATTCGCTTGCTATCACCCCAACCAATCTAAGAATATCTCTACTCGTATAATATATAATAAAAGTAGCACGTACCACACATATCACCACTCGCCCCATAACGAGTGTGAAGGAAAAAAAAATACAAAACTCCCCTATCATGGAAGTCACATAGATATACTTATTATATATAAAAATATGTACCGATACCATCACAAGCTCGACATACGCACCCGAATCTAGGGCTAACACCGTACTACTGCCATCTTACCTAAGGAATGCACTACTCGCACCCTAGTTAGAAAGTCCCACCAACATACTAGCCAACCTCCTTGGCCACTACCGATAGTTCTAAGACACGACATTCTAGTCTTACCCGAACCAAACTACTTCCATCAATGACTCAACTAGGAGTCCTATTCTTGCCGGTTGTCTTCAATTGACAAGATCAGAACACATAGTTCCCTTGACTTCTTCAGTAAAGAGAACATTCTTCCAGCCTCCCCGACCTTAGATCCACGAGCCTTCCCCGGGTGGATGTCCACCAATAGGGTCTCATGAACACTACTTCTCCAAAAAGTGTTTCCAACACTTACTTACGAGCCGAGCATTTCCGCTGAAAGGCTCTCTCTATGGGCAAAACATTCTGCCCCACCATAACGAGGCGACTATCATAACTTCCACTTCAACCTTACTCCTAAGGGTGAAAGGTTTTCCTCAAATCCTCACACCTGAGCACTCCTATACCCAACTCTAGGCCAAAACTCTCGGTCCTTACGTTCTCACCGAACGAGGTTACACTTCCTCGATCCAACCAAACTTCAACATGTGGTCCTAATAAAGAACCTCTCAACTCCAAATTGACATTGCTCGGAGTCCCAAGCATAGTACCACTCTCTACCGACAACGGTACTTGGGAAAACTATTTTCACTGTACTTAGTAGTCACGACGGCAATATAAAATAATGTTGCAAAGGGAGAGACCTCCAAAGCGGTCCCTATTCCCGACCACAGCCTACAACTTATAGAAATCCCACCCTATGACGCCTTCACAATGGCCTTCCTCAACGCTCTTCATCTAATGACTTACAAGCCTCACACGATCGCGCAGAAGATCTTCGGGGTTCTCATACCATAGAAGGAGAACGAAATCTCACAAGAGAATTCAACGACCTTATTCCTAAGGCTCTACATCAAATAGAGAGAAACGCAGAAGACGTAAAACATCCGCACAGATTCCTAAGGACTCTAGAACCTAATGCTCTGATACCATCTGTGACAACCCGCCTACTAAAATAATAGGTGGCCAGTCCAATACTCCAATAATTACAGGAATCATAGATGGTCCATTCTTAGCATCAATGTCGATTAAAATAATAGTATGAGATAACCACCAATCATTTTAGAAAAACGGATTTGTCATATACAAAAATTTTAAAAGTAAAAGAGAAACACTTTGACAATCCCATTTGTAAAAACAGTGGGTATCAAAAATCGATGAATAAAGTATGACAATACAATAAATAATCACCGAATAAGCTGTCGGTGCACAGACCAATACAAATAATACATTAAGTATTACAATCCAATATATACAATATAATAAATGAGTGCAATAACTTGGGCAAACACGCCCGAATAAAAGTACTAATCATAACTAGAGTACAATAGGGGGAAGCGTCTACAACAAGTATCATACAACATCCGCAATATGCCGTAGCTCCATGACAACTGGAATGGAATATGTAAATACGGGTGTCCATGTGGAAGAGCACCTGTAACGACAAAGAATATGCAAAAACAAGGAAATATAGAAACCGGTCAGGGCCGGGTTTGATATGATTACCATGTGACTAAAATGCATGGCAGGTAAGTGCGTAAATCTCTCGCAGATAACAATAATATTCCTCACCTCTCAATCTAGCAGCAACCTAACGCAATATCGTGAGATGTTCTACTTAACCCTAAGTATTAAGGGCTAACTTTTCCCCATTCTCAACACTATGCCCTATTCGTGCGTGGGGTGTCTCGCAAAGCGAAATACAAACAAGGAACCCCCCCGATACACTACTACTTAGGCAAGGTTGATCGTCGAGATCCATTAGACCCTAAGCACGAAAATAAGAAATAAATAAATGTGTGTGCATAAGTGTGGGAGGTCACAACTACAGCTACTCAAGAAAAGTAAACATAAACCCAATCCAAAATCTAACGGCACAATTCCTAATTCTTTCTTTAGGAATATATATATATATATATATATATATATATATGGTAAATTCATTTTATCAAATGTTTACCAATAAATCTCATTTCAAAACTTTCTTTACCTAAAGTTTATTTCCTTTCTTCTATCCAGGAAAAATACATAATTTAAAGCAAGTTTTATTATCATAAAAATGCTTTACTTTCATATCATATCATCCATTTTCCTTCTTCCATCCGGAAAATGTATTTAACGTCCCATTTCCCTTATTATATCCAGGAAATGTAAATTAAAGCCATTTTATTATCATAAAATACTTTAATAACCAATAATGTCCTACATTATTGAATCATAGTTATATATCATATAATATAACGAAATCTAAGACCGCCCGTCCGGGTTTCCCCCTTGTGCGCGCCCCTAAATGGGTATCATCTTCCAAGGTCTCCAAGAAAACCTGGGATCCTATTGAAACGTCGGGAAGCGACCATGTGCCTGCGGGATAGTCAAGACCACACCCGGAATCTCCTTACCAGCGCAGAAAAATATAAACAAACTCTCACATGGACTAGGGACTATATCCACCCTGCATCATTAGCCAGGGGGCTTCACCACAACGCGCGCGACTTCTCTTATGATAGCGATTTAGAGAGGTGTGTATCCATAAATTAACATTTATGAAAAACATTACTTTTTCCATTTTTGAAAACTCAAATTTTACATTTCCAAAAATCATTCACTTAGCCATTAAGCACCAAGTTTTAGAAGGCGCATTATATTCTTATTAAGTCATATTTTATTAATGACCTAAGACCCCAAAGTGCCACTAACCTCAAAATAGCCTCAAATAGTTTATATAATTCATTATCCCTCAAAATGAGTCTCCATAATGGAGTGTCTCTCAAAAGCTCAACATTTATATATATTAACTTCAAATATATCTTTAGGTTAACCTCCTATATCCGTTGGACATTAACCTAATCCAAACAAGTCCTCGGGTAAACCTAAATCTCCATTCTTAGCCTAGGACATTAGTCTACCCAATACAACCCTCTAGGACTCCCCATTACTTCCCAAAGGAAGGTTCCTAAGCCTCGAACCTAAAAGAAAAGGGCTAAAACAAAAATAGAAAAACCTCACCTTTTCAAACGAGGTCGATCGATCGACCTCTGGCCGTCGATCGATCGAAAGCTTCCATCGATCGATCCTCCAGGTTCGATCGATCGATCCTGGCGGACAGCTTCTTCTCCGAGAAGCTATTTCGGCCATTGACGAGCCAACCAAGCTTCTACCCGCTATTTCACCCAACCACAACAACAAATAATGATACCCAATCACTTCTAAACATCCTACAATCAATTATACTTCCTCAAATCAAATTAAAACACAAGATTAATGGATAAAACACCAAAATCTGCAAAAACCCATTTATGGTTTAAACCTCCCAAAACTTAACTACACATGCAATTTATCACACTAAATCAATATCTAGCAAGTAAGAAACTTGCCTCGAGGTTCGTAGTCTCGGAACACCTCCGGTAGCGACAGATTCCGGCCAAAAACCTCCATCTCTCTCTTTCTCTCAACTCTCTCTTCTCTCTCTCTCTCTCCTTTGGCTTCTCCCACCAAAATGAAGAAAAGAAAAAGGGGTGGGGGATTTATAAGGGTCTCAAAATTATAAACCCCCACTCTTAAAATGCTAATACACCTCTAAAATGACTCGTAACCACTTAATTGAGTCATAACCCCTTAAAATTGCCCGAATCCCAAAAATTACAACTGGGCACTTATTTTGACTATCTCGACTATTCTAAAAACAACCGCACCCCCTATTTTGGCATTCGAAAAAGTGTGAACTATTTTTACGTTTCAAATTCCATTTTTAATTCATTAATTATACCCAAATTTAAATATAGGTCATAACCTTCGTTTTACATATAACGACGCAAAATACACAATATAGCACTATTTACCTTCTCATAACGGTAAATAGACAAAGCATAGTAAATATTATCCCTAAATCTCACGAGAAATAATATTTACTCCAACATTCCTATTTTATAAAATTAGCCCGTCAGGCAAAAGTAGTATAAAATAGTCGCTCAAATCTCTGGGTTGTTACATTTACCACAATACTTTTAGAAATCAACTGGTATCTATAAATTTATACATTCTCAAATGAACCGTGTCTCAAAATTTGGTTAGATATTGACTTTACACTGAACATACGTTAATTCCAAATATGACATAACTAAATTAATTTAACCAACACACATGCAAAAATTGGAGGAAATTTTGTTATAATAGAACAATACAAAGTTAAAAATACAGAGAATATAACTGTAATAATGATAAACCATGTAAATCATAACAACATATTGATATGTAAAACTACATAGTGACTAAGAAAACATCCACAATTCAACCTCTTTTAGTTCCAGTCATAGCAGCAACATGCCTAATTAAGAATAAAGAAACAAAACATTTTTAATGACAAATTTGAGATAAACATAGCAGCATATGGGAGGCAGGGGCATATGAAGTAAATTGAGTGTTTAGGAACATAAACGGTGTTTAGGGACTTGTTTTATAGATTGAATATAGATTAATCGAGTATAGGAACTGAATTTATAAAAGAGGACATTTTCAATCCATAAATCAATTCCTAAACTCAATCAATCTATATTCAATCTGTAAAATCAGTCCGTAAACATCGTTGGAGTTCCTAAACAATCAATCAATATACATTCAATCTATATTTAATGTAATGAAGATGTGGCTATGATAGAAAATAAAAGACGTGATTATGGGATACTTACCTCAAATGTGAACTCTGGTCCATGACATTCACATCATCCCTTAAATCAAGCAGTTTGCATTTCATCCAAATATAATAACATGTTAATGAAAAATGCATCTGTAATATGTTTATGTTAATAATGAACAAAAAAGAAATCTTTTTGTGAGAAATCTAAGATACATATACACGAAATCTGTTTATGAGAAATCTGAGATACACATTCATGAAATCTGTTTATGAGAAATCTGAGATACACATTCATGAAATTTGAGATACCCAAACACAAAAATACAAAACAAAAAAAATAAGTAATGGGGAGAATTTTAGTGAGAGTTGAATCCACAATTACCTTAATGAAGCACAATAGCATAGCACTGAGGAGATAATGACAGCACAGTAGCACGTACCTGAATGAATCATTGAGTGAATGAAAGTGAAATACAATTAAGTCCATTTTATAAAGAAGTGATCAAAAAAAAAAAAGTGAAGCTAATTAAATTTCATAAAGACACTAAGAACCCATTTGTACATGAACATAACTAAATCCAAATATGGAGCACAAACAGATTGATGAAATGAAAAATAAAAGTAATATACAGTACTTATATTAAAGCCTACCAAACATTAATGAATTAAAGAAACATTAATGAACTAAATAGGAGCTAAATGAATTTGAACAATGGATCTCATAAGACTTGTACTTTAAAACAAAAAAAAAAAGCCCCAAAAAGAGTGGTCAACTATGTAAAAAATAACTAATATGTCTTTAGTATCCTGATTACTATAATATATCAAGAGATACAAACCGAATTATAGTAAGGACTTGGACATTAAACACAATTTTGAATATGAAATATGAAATATATGCCTAATTATAATGGGATCATATGTATCCATTATCCTACTTAAAGCAGGAATAATAGTCTAAGAATGACTTCTATTACAAAAAATAATCGTTGATGTTTATGAACTAACTATTTGAACTAACATCGATAGACTGTTTGAACCTACTGCTTGAACTAACATATAAGAATAACTGTTTATGAACCAACTTTTTGAATAATAGTCTATGAAATATAATGAAAATAACCGTTGATGTTCAGTAACATCAATAGACTGTTGAACTAACTACTTTTTGCAATGCATACTTGATTAGAGTTTTCTTTTCCTGCCCCCTTCCTTTCATAAATAAAACATTTGAACATACATAAAACTGCGTTGTGGGATAAAACTAATAATATTTTTCATTTCAATGTATTTAAAATCATTCAACTTGATTCTTAAATAAATGTCTTGCTAAGTAACAATATTTTTACAATATAGGTGAAGTCTGGACATGAAAAAGATGCTATAACACTTTATGAAAACGTGTTATATAGGTGAAGTTTAGGAAGGAAAAAGATGCTACAACACTCTATCCCCACCAGTTTTATGGCTTCATAAAAAACACTTTATCAAACCTGTTAAACAAAAAAAAATTAAAGTCATGTTATATCTAATATGAATTTTACGTCTAATGTTTTCATAATGTCTAATATGAATCTTGTTATATCTATCCACAAATGCTTTATAGAAGTAATAAATTAGATGGAAACCAAGGGATCCAACGTTAAATTAGATGAAAACCAAGTTATAATATCAATCAATATCAATGAAATCACTCGAAAAAAATATAGTGGTAGTTTCTTAATATGGATTTATAAGTAGAAAAAATGAACATCTAGAACTTCAAAGAACATATAGATACATTTACACAGAATGGTTTATTTTTTTATATGCAAACGATAATAATTATGCCTTAAAACACTACAAGAAATAATTAACAAAGATATGAAGAATACCAGTTGCTCACCGTTTACTATTTCACCAATCATACTAGCTGCCAGCTTAGAACAGAGACCATGAAGGAGATTTTCATCAAGATAAGCTTTTCTAATGAAACATTTCATACACATGTGTTTAAGGAGATCAGAGTCGATGGACCAGAGTTAGGCCTGAGGTACTGAGATTGATAGGCCTATTTTCTTATTCTTATTTTGGACCACAGTTAACAAAAGAAATTCGGGTTGCTTTCGCTTCTTGAATCTAAGAATTCTAGCCCCTGCTATATCAAAATGAATTTCCCTTATTATATACACCTTAAGCTTGTTGGGAGTAGCTAAATGGAAAATCAAAACATCTCATTCAAACAATTTGTGTCCCACAATGAATTTTTTTTGCCCTTCACTGAGCCCTATCTTCTCTGCAATGTATTTGAGTTCGAACGGCTCTCTGTTTTCATCTTCCAGTGTAACAGTAGTGTCGTTCATTGGTAGGTGTGACTTACATAATGGAACTGGAAGGCTCATCCAGAAACCAGTACTAACATGTGATCTAATCAACAACTTTAAAAGATAGGGGATTTAGATCCTAGGCTCAATCAAACCTCCTCTACTCAAACCATAACAGGTGACTTGGCTTGATTAGGACTATCTAATACAATTAAAAAAGACTAATTGATCACAAAATATTAAAGTGTAAGAATGAATAAACTGTATAAGAAAAAAAAGTATACACTCAAAAGGATAGAAGTTTTGTTCAAATCAACAAGAAGTAATAATTCCAAGAAAGATCATCATGTGCCATTTTATATCAAAATCGATGTTCAAATATACCCCATTAATTAAAAATTCATACTACCAAAGTGAAGTAATCGTAAACTGTTATGGAAATCAACATGAGCACCTGATAAATTTGGGTGATGTCATGAAGTTTATGTGATAGTCTTACACTTCTTTCACCTGAGCAGAGCACAAATATAAGCATAGTTAAACACACATGACAAATTTTATACCCCAAATCAAAAGAAATTCAAAATGTAAGCTATTAAAAAAAATTTGTATAACAATCTAAATACTCATGTACCACAACAAACACCAAATCAATCAACAAATATAATTGTACAAAAAATAATTTATAACACCACAACCTTAGATGAGCTTCCTCAAATCCCTTTCATGTCTCTAGATTTCTCATTTATGAAGCAGGTTCTGTAAGTGTTTACATATAAAATCAATGTTTATATCACGTGTCAGACATCATAATCAAATGCAAGCATGACGACTTAAAAAAAGAAAAAGAAGAAAACCCGAGCCTTCTTCATACCCCATTCACAGTTCAAAGAAGCACCTCATAGAAAATCCCAACTAGCAAATCAACTCGCAAATCAACTGCACAAATATAAAACCAAAATAAAATTAAAACAAAACCCAAATTGGAAGTTAGAGGTTTTCTAAACCCTAGAGAAAGAGAGTACCTTCGGGTAGCCAGATGCAACAACATGATCCACTTACCCCATGCTGATGGGTTATCAAACGCATAGATATGGTGAAAAAAATCAATAAAATCGCTTAAAGTATCCACAAATTCATGAAACCTAAATGCAAACACAAATAAGCAAATATTCACATCATAAAAAAAAGTCATTGCGAAGAATATTTAATGGAAGAAGGAAAAATGAGACCTAGAGAGAGAGACCGATAGAGGGAGATGGGGTTGCATCTATGTTTGTGAAAGAAGAGAGAGTGTGTACTAATTGGCTAAAGTAGGTGGAAGGGATAGTCTTACGAAAATACCCATCTTTTGAATTAAAGTGAAAATTTGATGCGGATAAAAAGAGGGGGAAACTAAATATAGAGGGATAGATTTGTAAAAAAAATGAGGGTAGCATGATTGAGGCAGTGTAAGAGGAAAAGAGACGTGGCAAAATCTCATGCCCTTAGATTATTTAAATCTTAGCCTCTAATTGTGTATCTTTTTATGAAATAGTAACCAAAATTCTACTCCTTATTATATCTATATAATAAAGTAGAAAACTTATGTATGTCATAAGATCAAAAGATGATGTCATCTATATATTTTTATCATGTACTCCCTATTTTCCCCTTGCAATTTTGAGATTCCCTCTCTTTTGACACACTCTAATTTATTTGCCCCCTTTGTTCAAAATTTAAAGGCATGGGTAAGAAAGTAAATTGCACCCTCCAAAACTTCTCCTCATATCTCTACCGCACACGCAAACAAACCCGTTCTCCGTCAGCTCACAACACAAACCCTATTTTCTCCCTCTCCCTCTCCCTCACGCATCCTCTCAGCCTCACCCTTCCGTCTCCTCACGCTCATATGCCTCTCTCTCACTCCCACACACACCCCCCTTACGTAGATCTGTTGGTATGGATTTGGGGATGCGATCTGAAAATTATATGGTTCGATTTTGAAGTTTCCTTATGTAGATTTGTTTTTAGGTTTTTTTGTATACTCGACTCACGTTTAATGTTGAATGTTAACACCTTTATTGTTTATTTTGTAGTAATAGGCCGATAATTGACACTTGAGATCTAAAAATATATGGTTTGATTTTGAGTTTTTTTTGGGCTTTCTAACAACCCGAACCTATTCCTCTCATTCTCTCTGCTACTCCTTTTCATATTCCAGGTGTGTGAATATTAATGGCTCTTTTGTTAGGGTTTTCTTAAATTCGGGGGTTATGATCTTAGGGTTTTATGTTTATATCTATTATATTTGGGGATCTAATTGTTTTTTGTGTTTGTTGTTTATTTTTTCTTTTTCAGATCAAGACCTGATTATCTAGGCACTTATATGAGGTATACACTTTCTCCTCGCTTCTAGATTTATATTTTGAGTTTTTTGTTTTGAAATTTTTTATTTTTTGTTGTTATCCATTTTGTATGTGACTGAAACCTCATCACCAACTACGGTACATCAAATGCCGACACACAACTTAGATGCAAGTGTAAGTGGAGCTAATACATTTGTGGGTTGGTGATGTTATATTTTTGTTTTGATTATAAGGGACTTTTTGCATTCTTTTAAAGTCAGGGATTTTATACGCAAAAGTTTTTGATTACTTAATAAATGTTTGTTATTGATTTAAAAAATGTTTTAATGTACAGGTTGTAATACATTGGTGGTCCTAAACTCTTGACACTGCTATTGCATCATGAGTCGAGGTTCTATAAATGATAGCAGATGTAGTTTGTTTCTCATCAACATTTCTGTCTGTTTGGTATTTTAGGATTTATTATATACACTTTGTCATGTTCTCTTTAAGTATATTGTGAACCCATGTGTTTCGGTTATAGTTAGTGACTACGTTGAATTGCATTTTGAAGACATAGGCTACATAAAAAGTGCAGTTTTTGTGGATTCAAACTCAGCTGCAATTCTTACTGGCTGAATTTCTTATTTATCACTCAGGGATTCAGATGGAAGTAATGAAATGGTTTATTTAGTTTAGGGGTGTTCGTTGTCTTGTCTTAGGTGGTGTTTATACACGAATCTACAAATTATGAATTCATCAGGAGTGCACTTGGTGCTTTGTTTTGCGAACTTTGAGCTGGAATGTTTCCCAGGTTGGAATTATTATTTTGGTAATAATAAACAATGTTCAAAATCGGGTATGAACATTATTTGAATCACTCATCTATTAATGTATTTTGGCCCCCATTCTCTCTTTGTTCTGTTTCAAACACTAATAGTACTAATATTTTGCGCATTCGATTTTTCATTACATTAGTAAGTGATATAATAGTTTATTTAGTTCATCTTCCCAGGTGATCCCATATTAATGTTAGACAATCTCAATTTTTTTAATGCAGAGTATAACCATTCGGTGTTTTAGACAAATGAAGTGAAATAGTTAAGATATTCATTATTTTGGCCAACACTTTTATTTGTTTTATTGCAGTTTGGCTACCCCTGAATAAAATATTATGTTTATTTAATTAAATTAAATGATGATATTCCTTTTGCTTTATTTCAATGTTTCTCCCAAATTCATGTTATTTCATTTCAGCCATCTACTTGATGCAACTATTCGAAGTACTCCTTGGGCTTTTAAGATCATTGGAAATAATTATGATTTTTTGTTTTATCTTATTTTTAATTTTATTTGATATAATTATATTTTTCTTGAAACATTATACAACATTAAAAAAGATGTTCTCTTCTTTCATTGTAGTGAACTTTGGTTTCAATGTTGTTCATTGATCGAAATATGTCCCATGTTATATTCATCTTACCCCATATACAATATTAAAAATTATTTCCTTATTCCAGTTCATCTTACCCCATATGTAGTAATAGATGTGATAAATTGTGCTTGAGTGTACTTTATACAGCAATCTCGGTCTTTTGCATTTTATTTTGTTTTTCCATTATCAAATGTAGTAATAGATGTTATTTTATTTGTTATTCTGTTATTCCAATATAAAATGTGCTTGAGTCTGCTTTATATGGTAAGAATTGGTCATATTTTATTCTTTTATTCTGTTATTAAATGTGCTTGAGTGTGCTTTATACAGACAATTTGAGACTTATAAGCACCTGAAATTCCTCAAAACCTTCAAATATTATGGCTATTTGGACCACCATCCTGGTTTATATAATGGGAATTCAGCAGTTTGTGATAGTGGCAGTAGTGGTGAAAGTGTGAAGAAGAAAAAATTATCAGCTCAGAGTATGGGTGCTAGGCAAAGGAGAAGGAACATAAGTGGCATGACTAAAACACTTGGGAAATTATTCCTCGTACTCACAAATTGAATACTGGTGATATGTTTCAAGAAACTTCTATGTATATAAAGTATTTACAGGTCCAAATTGGAATTTTTTAACTTATGGGCTCAATTAAGGTAACTCAAACTCTCTCTCTTGCCTCCTATTTTTATGGGTGATATAGGCCTCACAACCTGCCATGTAAGGTCAACTCTAGGTCTCACACAATCTATCATATTGTGTATTGATGCAGCAGTACTGAGTTGTGTCTTGATTCAATAACAATAACCCTCTTGATTCAGCTCTAAACATCACAAACCATTGGCCATGATACGCTTTTCTACTTGGTCACCCATTATATTGATGATTTAACATGATTATTCATAATGGCCTCTAATTGATTGATGGTAAGAAGCTACTGAACATGTACAAAAAGTTTCAAGCATGAAAATGCATTAACTTCAGGGACAAATATGACATGGCTCCAGGGAGGTAAGATTACTTAAAACTCAGAAATGATTCAATTTTTTAGGAATTCGGGGCTTTAATTTCTTAGGAGGAACTCATTTTTGCATGACTTATTTTGGTTCAACATTCTGATCTTTGAAAACGTTATTTTCTATTTTTTGAACAGAAAATGTGCTCGAGTGTTATTCCAATATCAAATGTGTTTGAGTGTGCTTTATATGGTAAGAGTTGGTCATCTTTTATTCTTTTATTATGTTATTAAATGTGCTTGAGTGTGCTTTATACAAACCACTTTAACTCTCCCTACAACAGGAATTTGAGACTTATAAGACCCAAAATGCCTCAAAACCTTTAAATATTATGGCTATTTGGACCACCATCCTGATTTATATAATTAGAATCCAGCATTTTGTGATAGTGGCAGTAGTGGTGAAAGTGTGAAGAAGAAAAAATTATCGGCTCAGAGTATGGGTGCTAGGCAAAAGAGAAGTAACATAAGTGGCATGACTCAAAAACTTGGGAAACTTATTCCGGGTGCTCACAAATTGAATACTGCTGATATGTTTCAAGCAACTTCCATGTATATTAAGTATTTACAGGTCCAAATTAGAATTTTTTAACTTATGGGCTCAATTCAGCTAACTCAAACTCTCTCTCTTGCCTCCTATTTTTATGGGTTATATAGGCCTCACAACCTGTCATATAAGGTCAACTCTAGGTCTCACACAATCTGTTATGTTGTGTCTTGATGCAGCAGTACTGAGTTATGTCTTGATTCAACAGCAGTAACCCTCTTAATTCAGCTCCAAACATCACAAACCATTGGCCATGATACGTTTTTCTACTTGGTCACCCATTATATTCATGATATAACATGAATATTCACAATAACCTCTAATTGATTGATGGTAAGAAGCTACTGAACATGTACAAAAAGTTGCAAGCGTGAAAATTCATTAACTTCAGGGACAAATGTGACATGGCTGCAGGGAGGTAAGATTACTTGAAACTCAGAAATGGTTCAATTTTTTAGGCCTTCGGGGCTTTAATTTCTTAGGAGGAACTCATTTTTTCTTGACTTATTTTGGTTCAACATTTTGCTCTTAGAAAACATTATTTTCTATTTTTTTAAACAGTTAAAATATGTTTATTTAAGATGTGTTTTTTGTTTCAGATCGATGCTTAGATATGGGTTAGTCACTTTTTCACACCTGCTGGCATGCAACATAACAAATCGCTTTTTCAGATTGATGCTTAGATATGGGTCAGATCGATGCTTAGAGGGGTAAACAAATTGGCTTGCCAACAATATAAATACATAAATATGGGTTAGTCACTTTTTCACATTTTTTTTTCTCTTTTTCAGTTGTGATTATTGAATTGATTCTTTTTCTTAGTATGTATATAGTGGTTGGGTTAGTTTCACATTCTTTTTTCTCTTTTTCAGTTGTGATTATTGAATTGATTCTTTTTCTAAGTATGTATATAGTGGTTGGGTTAGTTTCACATTCTTTTTTCTCTTTTTCAGTTGTGATTATTAAATTGATTCTTTTTCTAAGTATGTATATAGTGGTTGGGTTAGTTTACGTGTGTGTGGTTGAATAATTTGTACTAAGTTTAAGACCCATTTCTATGTATTTATATTATTGGCAAAACTTGAAGAAAAAATACATTTGCAATTAGTCTTGGAATATTGATTTAATTTGTGTTTTCTTTACGTATTCAGGATTTTAATTTCAATGATGGCACGCTTCAATCCACCATTCCTATGGCGCTGAAGTTTAACTGTATATTTTTACTCTTTTTTTTAACTATAGATCTCTACGTATTAATATTTCTTGCAGATTTAATGTTTTTTTCTAGACTATAGATCTACACTATGTAGTTTGCAGTTTCCATCCCTCATTAAATCCAACATTTGATCTCTTTAAATATCTGACTTTTGTGTGTTTCTCTTGAATAATATATTAGGTTCTCTTTATATATCCCTCATTGAATCCAACGTTTTTTGTGTGTCGGCAACTTGGCTTTTTTGCTCTGCAATCCCAACTCTTCTGTCAGGAGATAACTCAAGGTGTTAAAAGCTCAACTCGAGCCGTCCGCTTGGCAGAGGAAAGATTGCGTCGTGTGACAAATATGTCCCCATCAGCATCTCTTCAGGAGTTGGCCCCAATAGGAACCAAGACTGAAGGACCGATGTTAGCTAAAACTGCAAGGGGAGTAAGGGATGGAATTGTGAAGGGACGTTCAATCCTACAAATTTTTTGCACCTTCATAAAATTTTCCTGGATGGCCTTCTACTACCTTAGATCTTAAACTAAGTCGGAGATTCAAAAGTGCAAGCTACCTTGTGAGAGTGAATTTTTGATGAAAGTGCACCTTCACAAAATCCATCCATCGTACTACCTGGTGCAAGCTACCTGGTGAGAGTGCACCTTCACAAAATCTAAGTTGTGATAAAAAAATAGTGCAGCAATGTGTGTGCATTCTTTGTGTCAAGCACATTATATTTGGACTTTTCACAGTCCATGTAGTACGTTGGATGGACTTTTCGCCTGAAATGATATCTTTATATTTTAGTTTTTTATATGTGTGGTCAAGTTATTTTTCCTTTTGTTTTAAGACATGATTTTCTATGAAGAAATAGAAAAAAGCCCCTGTCCACGTGGATAACTGTTTTGGTGGATTCTTTGGACACTTTAGGTGGATTACTATTTAACTCTCTACTTCTCTCGGGAGGTGTTATATATTCTCATATATATACATCAACAGTATTTTGTGTGTCGTATATATGATTTACTCTGTACTGGATCTGCTTATTTTATAATCTTTAACTATTTTGTAACCTCTATGATTAATATTTTAGCAGCAGTATGTAGTGTGTCGTATATATGTGCTCATTTCTCTGCCTTGAATTGTCCACAATGATTTCGAGATTGATATTATTATACCGTGATGAGCTCGAGACACTAATGGCCTCAGATTCTACTTCTGATTGGGTTACAATTTCTGAAATCTTACTTGAGTAGAAAGTGGCTGATTTTAAGCACCATCGATGTCGTCACGTGTATATCATTGATTCCCTCATATGTCCTAAGTATTATAAATACTATTACATGGGTGCTAATGGAGGGACTGCATTATCGCAACTGCACAATGTCAAAGAAACTATTACATGGGTTCGACCTACAATGATGCTCCAAGGTTGTGTAATTCAACTGTAAAAAGTGATGGCCCAACATCTAAAATGGAGGGATGGATATAATTACCTTCATTTTGTCAACTGGTGGAAATTAAAAATAATGCGCTATCTCATTTTTTCATCCTTCAGTTATTTTGCATCTACATTTTTACATTTGTTCTTCTACAGGAAGAAATTAGGCAGGGCCTCATGAGGTCAGTCAACTGATAAAATGTTTCTCTAACAGTTATAAGTTGGGTTTGAAATGGGGTTTGAACTAATGCGCTATCTCATTTTTTTTTCGGAACAACCTTAAATGTTGCATTCCTTTTTATTGTCACTTAAATGTTGCATTACTTTTTATTGAAATTAAACAACTCCTTTATATTTAGCCATATGAAGACTTATAGAGTGTTATAGGAAGACTGGTGAGTTTACTTCAGTAAACTGGTAAATTTTGATTAACAGTAAGTTTTCAGTTTTTGCAGTTTAACATGAATTTTTTCCCTGTTTCTAAACCTTTGATTTATACGTAGCAGACCCAAGCCTAAGATATTTGCGTGCATAGTTGGACGAGAGTCGAGCAAGGCAAAGTATTACCTTGATGATACATCATATGTGAGATTGCTTCGAGACCTTGCTGCTTCTTAAAATCTAAAGCCTACACATACAGTTCATTTCCAGGTTTCTTTTGACTGCGTTTTTTGACATCATCAGTGACGTATTGGTTGGTGTGGGAAACGTCTTTGGAGAACACTTTTATTGAGTACATATTTGCGGAAGTTCAAAATGGATGAAAGGTGAGGAACAAACAATTTTTTTCGACAATAAATCTGGATGGTGACCACAAGTTGTTCTTCCATGTCGTCAGTGATAGCTAACTTCCGCATGAGCCCCACATAGTTGAAATATGCAATTTTTAATGTAAGAATGAATTTGTATTGAAGATTATTCACTTCGTAGTTCATGTGATGAATTGTTCCGATTCTTTTGCAAATTTACAAAGTAATTGATTTGGCAATTGATTGTTCATCCTTAAATGCATATATGTAATCTATTTTGGTTTCTAATTTCATTCACAAAAACATTTGACCACACGTGTAACTGGTTATGATGCTTATACGAGGATCATGACGGATTATTAGTATTGTTGACGAGTTTGTTGTATTTTTTAAACAGGGTGGATAGTCCTATAAACGAATGAAACTTTGTCTATTTTTTTAATTGTTTACACTTATTTGTGTTGAAATAAAATATTTATTATTCATATTATTTATGATTTTATCCTTTTCCAAATTATAAGCGTGCTTTCAGGCACGGGCATACCCTTGTATATATATATATATACATATATATATATATAGAGAGAGAGAGACACACACACACACACACTATAGAGGAATGACCATGACTGAAGGCACGGAGAAAATTTTCAAAGTACATAGTTGCAAAACGAAAAAAATTTCATTCCCTAAATTATTGAATCATGCATAATTTGAGCCAATTTTTTTACCACACAAATGTGTAAACAATTTAGAAAATTTGGGAGAAGTTTGATTTGTTTATACGACTCCACCCTATTTTAAAAAAAATACTCCAACAAAAATAATACTAATAGTAGATTGTCATGCTCCTATAGTAGGCACCATCCAAAAGTGAATTTTCCCAAAGTATTTAGTCGATGATAATTTTAGTGAAAATGTTTTTTTAAACACCACTAAGTGTAAATAATTTAGATAATTTGGACGGGGCTTCCTTTGTTTGTACAGTTGTTCACCTTTTTAAGAAATAAAAATACTACAATAATACTTCATTAAACCATTGCGAAACCTCAAAAGCCAAAATTTAATAGCTATAATTGCACATCAAAAGTTCAAAACAATCATATGGTTCAATTTACGTGGTATACATGCGTTAGGAAGACACGTCTTACTACCAATGGATTTCCTTTAATTTTATTCTTGGTACACCATCTTTTATTCTTGGTACACCATCTTATATAATAGAACTGAAAAATAGAAGTGTCCGAATGGATCTCCTATAATGCTTCGACCCGAAGCGATAGCTTCTAGCTAGTTAAGTGGAAAAGATAGCTGCGCTCTAGATCACTCAAGAATGGGACGACAGTGGTCCGTCAATAATACCTTGGAATCCTGAAGTTCCACCACGAACGCTACCGCACGTCCGCCTGCAGTGCGGTAAGGCCCCACCCTGTTGTGCCAACAGCCAACTCCGGCGTCTGATAGCAATGTCATTGTAGCACTGTCAACTGTTAAGAAAATATACTGTATGATGTATCAAAATGTATCTTACCATGTTTCTCAATAAGTTCAGCAGTTATTGAAGCATTTTAATGATAATCTTATTTCTCAATAAGTTCAGCACTGTCAACCGTCACTGTAGCATTATAATGATAAGCATGTTTCTCAATAAGTTCAGCAGGTATAATCCATCACTCCAAAGAACAAAGTGTATCTTACCTTTTATTTGAATGGTAACATGCTCCCCAGGCCTCACTAACTATGCTTCCTCGAGCGAAGTCCAACTACAGCCATCAAAACAGGTTGCATCACAATCAAGGAGATACCATTATAAGAAATTTCTTCTCTAGAAGAAAGAAAAAGCGAGATGACAAATATACAAATTGAAAATATTTAAAAAAAGTCCTTATATCTAACATAACTACAAAAGTACAACTCACTTACTATTTATATGAATAAAAAGTGAAAAACATTGAGTAAACATTCCCAAAACTATAATTCTAATCATTCTTTTTTGAAAAATTATACTGAGGTGGAGATATGGCCATCTAGTTGGATATATGCCCATGCCAGTTAAGATTTTCGATCTCGTTGCAGAGTTCAAGGCATATAATGAAAGTAAATCAGGAACTGAACTGGACAAATTTCATAAACTAACTTCAGATTTCAAGGAAGGTTTATAAGCTAACTTCAGATTTCATAAACTAAATGGATTTTAGAAACTGAACTGGATAGATTGGATTTTAGGAACAAAACTGGACAGATTGGATTTCAGGAACTGAACTTGATGGATTATAGGGAGCTTGGTGCAAAACTTGTAAAAAAAAATAAAGAAAATCTATAACCTTTAAAGTTTGAAGTCTCACCAAAGAAAAAGATTTTCCACGTACTAATTATAAAAAAATAGAGCAAGAGAGTGATATGCTTACTTCTAATGAGAAATATATTGAAACTGATGATAATTTGAAAGGCAGCCTAGTTGGCAGCCATAATAGTACTAGCAAAAACGACATTACCAAAGGTGCAAGTGTGATCATGGAAGATAAAAATACATAGAGACAATTAGAGTTTGACAGTTAAGTGAGATCATACATGCAATGCTTCTCAAATCGATGGCTGAGTGCAATTTTCTCTCCTTTGCTGGTGCACATGGGTGATGTGAGCAGCAGATTTGCCAAATCATTCCTCACAGCAACAACTCGAGCGCCTGTTGAAATAGACCCTATTTTTAACATAAAGACCTCTCCCTTAGCAAGCTTTCATACCTTTCCCTGCCTCTATGTGCCCTTGGTCCTCACACCCAAACGGCTTCGCAGCGAAAAGAAGTTCACATCTAGTTTAACATAAAATTCAGGATGTGACCTAACCTCCCCAAGAACCTGCCCCACCAGATGATCAGCACGTGTCAAAGTCCGGGCCATTGTTATGCCAACTCCAGTGAGGCCTCCATGCACAGAAAATTGTAATTTATTTTCATCTGCATATAACGAAACTATTATAGAGTATGTCGGTGTGCATTTGATGTTGCCACTTTCATCTTTATCAAAAATCCCTAGACGGACTTCAATGAATTTATTTACCTTCAAAACACCCTTGAGGATACTTCCACCAGCAACACCACACCTAATTTTATCAACTTCAAACCCAGGCTCTTGTTTACATCAAAAGACCGGATGATAATCATATTTGTTAGTGAATTGAAGTTCCTCCCCAGAATAGGGATTATTTTCACAATATATTCCCATACAACGTCAATATTATACTTCAGCTGGGCCAAAAATTATTATCACTGGTGCGCCATCAACAATGATTCCCTGAATAAATTTCTGAATAAATTTGTGCTTATATGCAATACAAAAATAGAATATACAAACTTAATTCAAAAACATACCTAACAAAATAGATCATGTCATTGAAATGATAATGCCTAGAACACCATCACAAATTCGAGTAATCTCTCAAACAGAGCTCTAATTGCACTATCAAGCAATTGCTCTGTATAACCAATAGTAAGCAGCTACTGGGTCTAAATCATACCTTTAACAGATCTCTTCTGATTGATTTGGTTTAGCAATGTTATATCTAATCTCTCGATAAATAATACTCTTAGCAACTTGGAGTTTTTCATATGGCGCCACAACATTTTTCGTTGACGTTTGCTATATTTTGCTACATCATCAGATTCACTTTTAGATTTCTGTCTCAACTAACGCCTTTGTTTAGATTTAATGTAACTGCCATAAGAAAAGACCAACAACTTTGGACCTCATAATCCATTATATATAAACGGAAGTAAATACAACTTTTAAAAGTGAATCCTTATTAATTGATCAAAACTATTAAAATTTGTTATATAATTTTTTTTATCCAGAACGACTAAAAAATTGTTTATACAAACAATTTTGTCCCCCCTCACTATGACCATAATAATGGTTGACATACTTGTTTAACAAAACTAAGTTGCCCGAAATCTTTGGATCAATCATCATGCTAACAAAGAATGAAAATATTAAGAAGATTTATACCATTTCTTGCTAGTTCAACACACGTCACATGAAGACTCAGCGAGATAAACATATGAGAAAAACACGATTCCTTGATAGCATTTCTATAGAAATTCACAGAGCGATCACCATGCTTAGTTTGTTGCTTTGTGGGTATTGAGAAATTATCCACAGTAAATCACTGCTACTTTGTGGAGATTGAGAATGTATCCACAATAAGTGCCCCCTTGCAATGTATATTTCATTTTAAATAACAATCTAGGCATCCACCAAGAAGATACATTATAAAAAGTGTTCAACTAAACAAACTTCAATCAGTAACACATTTAGATATAAAGAGATACTAATAATGCTGTAAGATGTATAATGTGCAGGTCAAACATATTAAGATATAAAGGAATGTGGGAATGAATTATGAAACAAAGAAATGCAAATTGAGTTTTACTGCGTGACCAACAGTTGTATGTTGAAGTGTACCATTTTGGATATTCCAACTTCGATTTAGGAACCTTTTGTCTACTTGGAGGTACAACAAATGATACACACATTTAACGCTTTATTATTGCACCATTTTGTATAGGGTAAAATATTACCACCTATTTTGGCGATAATTCTGTCAAAAATTATCGAGCATATGGGTAATCATTATGTTATACAAAAAAAATTCTAAAAATATGGCATAAGCATGCATAGTTATTATATCAAGAGTTGGGATCCGATCGGAATGTAAATACAATATATGTGCTTCAATGTGTTGTTGGATCCAAGCATAAGGTACATCAGCCAAGCCACTCGGACAATAATGATCCTTCATCCCTTTAGCAACTTACAACATCCTTTTACCTCCTTTTTTCATATGATAACCATGTGTGCGAGCGGGGGGGGAGAAATTTCAATGGGTCAAAGGGATTACCAGTGTTCTTTAACCTAAATCGCAACCCGAATGAAATACATGTACTTGTGTTCTGTAACCTAAATCTCATCCGAAATGACGAAGTTTCGAAATTCTCTTATATATAGTTTCTGCTAGTTACTTTTGGGGATAACATGAGACTTCTCTATAAGCACCTCAATATACTTTATTGTTTTTTTACCTTATTCCCGTTTATGTAGTAACAAATCCGCAAATACTACACCTCTGTTATATTCTCCACTGAAGCATGACGTGGGGACCCAATCCCCTTCTAAATTTTGGATGGTGATATCAATATAGCTGGACTCTCAGTTAAAGATTCCATGTGATGCATACTTGCCCTTTCAATACTATGAACAGTAGGTCTCCAACTTATACCAACATCTTGTATTAGCTTTGACGCTTCGGATATAATGACCTTTCTAATAATCCCATGGTTATAAGCACCTTGAACGGACAGTTTATCTACAGGTGTAGTTTTTCCTTGGGGTATACTTTTAACTCAAAAGGTACGAATTCCATACACAGACTGTAAGCTTCCTTGATCAATGATAATATCGATGATGAGAGACAAAGGTACATGCTTTACAATATTTGTAACTCCCCAAAAAGGTATAAATGACGGTCTTGACACTTCGTAAACTATTTCATTTGGAGTGACATAGAGTTTGCGTAATGAAATATCATTTTGAAGCACATATCTTTTTATGGGAAATACAGAAACATGATAATTCTGATCACGCAAGCTAAAACCAATAACATATATCTGTTTATGAAGAACATTGCCATGTCTTACTAGTGTCAAAATACATCAAAACATTGAGGCAAAAAATGCATATGACTCACAGCATACTCGTCAATCTCACAGTGCATATGACCCTCGAATTCCTTCAGTTGATCCACAGCGTACTCGTCAATCACAACAACCTTGAAAAGCACCTCATAGAACTTCTTCTTTAGCTTCTCGAGGAATAGGGAGGTCTTAACAGCCTTCGGCTTCATGACACCTTATTTACAATAACTTTGTCTTTACAACAACACCTTCTTCTAATTTTTTTGTGCATCCATATTAACATACTACACACACCGGTGAACGGGTAATTTAGAAATCCCAATATACACCAGCACGAAACTATAAGTAGAATCAGAACCAAAAATGAGATTTTAAAACTAACATTAAGAAAGGGTACCCTGTTGTTCATATCTGACTACCAAGTATTGTCCATTTTTATTGAGGAGATAATAAAACTTACAAATTTCAAATGTAATTCAAATACCAAGATAAATAAGAGAGGGTACTTTACCTAAAATATAAAAACTACGGAGAATAAAAAATAAGAGCATAAACAGTCTGCAGCTATAAAACATAAGCATGTACGGGTTGAACTCAATTGCTGACTAAAGGAGACCAATATTGTTCACCTCGTAGAGGATCCTGATAACCTACTTATACTTCTCAAGCTCATCCACTAGCTTTTTCCCTAAAAATAATGGACAAGGATAAAATGGATCAGAAAGCATTTAATTTTATTACTCATAAAGAAAAAAAATGCAAAGCTAGAGTGGACTGGTCCCACGAACATACAAAATCAAAACAAAAAATAAATTTTACTAAAATTTAAAGACAAACAGAACACCATTGATCGAAGAATCATTTATTTAAAGATGGGGGTCATAAATGCCTCACCAATTCTAAATTAGATCAGGCCATGGAGAAATCCGACAAAATGGATGAATCCGGCAAATAAATGACAATGAAAACTAACTTGTTAGGATCAAAATAAAAAAATAAAAAAAATTGTAAAACAAAAACTATTGATTACCTTCCTCCAAATCAATCTCCAATAGACAAATGTTGAATGTGGTTGGAAGAAACCAAACACAATTGTCGGTAGGACCTTTTAACTGGTGAATCCATTCCAACAAAGCCTGACTACCAACAATATTGAGGATATTAATAAAGGAATTAATTCCTTTGAAACACATCTAAGATACTAAACTACCAATAATAATAAAATTAGGATTGAAACAATTATAATATAATTACAAAATCGGCACACCTGAAGCAAAACAAACTAAAAGAAGTAAATAAATATAAGTATAAATGTAGGCGGAAGTAAACAAATAAAAAAAGAAAAACAAAAAACACGAATGTTGAGGGGGAACTACTCAGTTCTTTGTAACAATAATAAGAGAGACCCATGCTTTTATTATTATTATTAAATTTACAAAATCTAGGCAGAAGTTTATACCTTCATTTTCTATCCAATCATGCATATCAATTGTAGCGTACTACTGAATATCGCACCTGCCAAATAAAGGGAAAAATAATGTTAGTGATAATATAAACCCAAAATTAAAACATAGAAAGATAATGAAATGCAAAAAAGAATGGTGAAAAAAAAATTCAAGATATAAAAGTTGTCTTGAACCATAATCACACCTCGTGATTCAGTTGTTATTCACTATCAGTTATATTAGATTACTAATATCCTAAAACAAACATTCACTACAGACAATCGCAAGTAAACAGATAAAAACTTAAACCAAATATATAATATATATGATCAAATACACAATTCACCCAAAATGACATTATGTCTTTTCAATGACATTGAATTTCGTATCTCCCAAAGCACATTATAAAGGATGTTTATTTTCCATGTCAAAATTATAAAACTTATTATGTTAATTAAGAAAGAATAACTTATAAGGTTACATATCCTTTTCATTTTAAGGAGAGTTCAGTCCAAACACGTGTATGTTCATATTCACTAATTAAAGTTGAACAACAAACTTGTATGTAGTTTCATATGAAAAACATAACAAAAAGGTTTGGAAGAGGATTTTCTATGTCAAATAAACGCAAAAAATATTATCCAACATGGAAAAAAGTACTTTTGTTATCTATTAAAAAACAAAGATATATATGTTAAACAACAAAGATAGATATGTCGAAGATATTAATGTCACCCCCGCAAATAGAAAAAACCCCAACCTTTTTATAAAAAAACGAACATTGAATGGATTTTAACACACCCCATTTTGAAAGCCCAATTAAGTACCAATTAGTTAGGAAATATCTATAAATAAATGATGCAAAACACCTAATCAAATAAAAGAAAATGATCTTGAAACTTAGTTTCCATTATCGCTTCCTCTGTTATGTTATTGACAATACAGTACACCTCTATAAAAAAACAAAAATCCATAATCAATTAATGAAGTTGAGTAGCAGAAACTCCAACATACCGTAATAATGTAAAAGGCCCTAATATCATATATTCATCAAAGAAACAGATTTTGAACCATTTGTGTGCTTTAAAATATGAAATGGAAACCTCTATAAACCCTAATATCATACATTTTCTCTTCTTTGACCTCCCTACCTATCAAATCCTATGCATAATCAAATAATAAGATGCAAATTTCGTTAGTTTTCAACATAAAGTTTAATCAAAAGATTTATACATCTATCACCTTAAAAAACATTGGGATCTAAAACATTTACCAAGTTCTGCCCTAAGCCCTAAACATTTGTGTATCAAAAAACTCAAAACTAAAATAAAAAGGAACTCCATTGATAAACTTATGTTAAAAACAAAACCAAAAACATTAACTTACCAATTTCTCCCCCAATAATTCTTACCAAAAGGGAGATTGAAAAAAAACATCAAAAAGGGATTAAAGTCTTCAGATCTTTGTGTGTGTACGGATTTGTGGTGATTGTTCAATCTAGTGTGCTGTATAGATCTACAAAAAAATAATGTGGTGCGTATCAAAGTGTAGCATAGCATAGAACGTATTGAAGCTTTTGATGTAGAAAAGAACTCTAACTGAAAAAACTTGGGGCTAAAACGATTAAGATATAGGTATAACACGATTGAGATGTAGGGATAAACTATTAAATCAACATCCTATGATTCAAATATTCAAAAATGAAAAGTTTACCAGATGATGGAGATGGAGAACTGGGAACCAAATATGAGCCGAGAGAAAGAGGGAGAGAAAAACGGGGGTCGAAAGAGGGGGAACCAAAGATGAGATGAAATCTGTTGGTACACTACCTAATTTGTCCCTTAGTTTAAATTAAAGTAAGAGGGAGAAATTTACTAGTGGTGAAGCAAAAGAGGGGGAAAACCAAAATTAAAGGGGCAAAAGAGTAAATGGGAATAAATCAATCTCAACCCCTACTTAGCTTATCAAGTTATGGAATAGTGTAACTATTCTACTCCTTATTATATATATATATATATATATATATATATATATATATATATATATAGAGAGAGAGAGAGAGAGAGAGAGAGAGAGAAAGAGAGAGGCAGGCTCCTGTGCACACTAAGTTTGCACACTAAGTTTGCACATTACCTTTTATATATAGTTAAAAAAATATTTTTGAGTTGATTTTTTTTGTGTGATATTTAAACATCTCAAGGAACCCATATAAAAAAATCAGCTCAAAAAAACTTTTTTTGCTATTTTTAAAAAATCGGTCAAACTTTCGCAGTTTTTAAGCCCTTTAAAAACTGCGAAAGTTTGACCGATTTTTTAAAAATAGCAAAAAAAGTTTTTTTGAGCTAATTTTTTTTATGTGAGTCCGTTGAAATGTTAAAATATCACATCAAAAAATTGGTGTGCGCCAGCACTAAGTTTGGACACTTTTAAAAGGTAATGTGCAAACTTAGTGTGCAAACTTAGTGTGCACAGGAGCCTGCCTCTCTCTCTCTCTCTCTCTCTCTCTCTCTCTCTCTCTCTATATATATATATATATATATATATATATATATATATATATATATATACTAGAGGAATGCCCGTGTCTGAAGGCACGGCGAAAATTTTCAAAGTACATAATTGCAAAACGAAAAAAATTTCATTCCCTAAATTATTGAATCATGCATAATTTGAGTCAATTTTTTTCCACACAAATGTGTAAACAATTTAGAAAATTTGGGAGAAGTTTGATTTGTTTATATGACTCCACCCTATTTAAAAAATAAAAAAAAATACTCCAACAAAAATAATACTAATAGCAGATTGTCATGTTCCTACAATAGGCACCATCCAAAAGTGAATTTTCCCAAAGTATTTAGTCGATGATAATTTTAGTGAAAAAGTTTTTTAAACACAACTAAGTGTAAATAATTTAGATAATTTGGATGGGGCTTCCTTTGTTTGTACTGTTGTTCACCTTTTTAAGAAATAAAAATACTACAATAATACTTCATTAAACCATTGCAAAACCTCAAAAGCCAAAATTTAATAGCTATAATTGCACATCAAAAGTTTAAAACAATCACATGGTTCCATTTACTTGGTATACATGCGTTAGGAAGACACGTCTTACTACCAATGGATCTCCTCTAATTTTATTCTTGACACATCATCTTTTATTCTTCATACACCATCTTATATAATAGAACTGAAAAATAGAAGTGTCCGAATGGATCTCCTATAATGCTTCGACCCGAAGCGATAGCTTCTAGCTAGTTCAGTGGATAAGATAGCTGCTCTCTAGCTCACTCAAGAATAGGACGACAGTGGACCATCAATAATACCTTGGAATCCTGAAGTGCCACCACGAACGCTACCGCACGTCCGCCTGTAGTGCGGTAAGGCCCCACCCTCTTGTGCCAACAGCCAACTCCGGCGTCTGATAGAACTGTCATTGTAGCACTGTCAACTATTAAGAAAATATACTGTATGATGTATCAAAATGTATCTTACCATGTTTCTCAATAAGTTTAGTAGTTATTGAAGCATTTTAATGATAATCTTGTTTCTCAATAAGTTCAGCACTGTCAACTGTCAACCGTCATTGTAGCGTTATAAAGATAAGCATGTTTCTCAATAAGTTCAGCAGGTATAATCCATCACTCCAAAGAACAAAGTGTATCTTACCTTTTATTTGAATGGTAACATGTTCCCCAGGCCTCACTAACTATGCTTCCTCGAGCGAAGTCCAACTACAACCATCAAAAATGGTTACATCACAATCAAAGAGAGACCATTATAAGAAATTTCTTCTCTAGAAGAAAGAAAAAGCGAGATGACAAATATACAAATTGAAAATATTTAAAAAAAAGTCCTTATATCTAACATAACTACAAAAGTAAAACTCACTTACTATTTATATGAATAAAAAGTGAAAAACATAGAGTAAACATTCCCAAAACTATAATTCTAATCAGTATTTTTTGAAAAATAATACTGAGGTGGAAATATGGCCATCTAGTTGGATCTATGCCCAAACCAGTTAAGAGTTTTGATCTCGCCGCAGAGTTCCAGGCATATAATGAAAGTAAATCAGGAACTGAACTGGACGAATTTCATAAACTTACTTCGGATTTCAAGGCAAGTTTACAAACGAACTTCATATTTCATAAACTAAATGGATTTTAGAAACTGAACTGGATAGATTGGATTTCAGGAACAAAACTGGACAGATTGGATTTCATGAACTGAACTGGACGGATTATAGGGAGCTTGGTGCAAAACTTGTAAAAAAAAATAAAGAAAATCTATAACCTTTAAAGTTTCAAGTCTCACCAAAGAAAAATATTTTCCACGTACTAATTATAAAAAAAAACCAGCAAGGGAGTGATATCCTTGCTTCTAATGAGAAATATATTGAAACTGATTATAATTTGAAAGGCAGGCCTGTTTGGCAGCCATAATAGTACCAGCAGAAACGACATTACCAAGGGTGCAAGTACGATCATGGAAGATAAAAAAACATAGAGACAATTAGAGTTTGACAGTTAAGTGAGATCATACCTGCAATGCTTCTCAAATCAATGGCTGAGTTCAATTTTCTCTCCTTTGCTGGTGCACATGGGTGATGTGAGCAGCAGATTCGCCAAATCATTCCTCACAGCAGCAACTCGAGCGCCTGTTGAAATAGACCCTATGTTTAACATAAAGACCTCTCCCTTAGCAAGCTTTGATACCTTTCCATGCCTCTCTGTGCCCTTGGTCCTCACACCCAAACGGCTTCGCAGCGAAAAGAAGTTCACATCTTGTTCAACATAAAATTCAGGAAGTGACCTAACCTCCCCAAGAACCTGCCCCACCAAATGATCAGCACGTGTCAAAGTCGGGGCCATTGTTGTGCCAACTCCAGTGAGGCCTCCAGGCACAGAAAATTATAATCTATTTTAATCTGCATATAACGAAACTATTATAGAGTATATCGGTGTTCATTTGATGTTGCCACTTTCATCTTTATCAATAATCCCTAGACGGACTTCAATGAATTTACTTACCTTCAAAACACCCTTGAGGATACTTCCACTAGAAACACCACACCTAATTTTATCAACTCCAAACCCAGGCTCTTGTTTACATCAAAAGACCGAATGACAATCATATTTGCTAGTGAAATGAAGTTCCTCTCCAGAATGGCGATTATTTTCACAATATATTCACATACAACGTCAATATTATACTTCAGCAGGGCAAAAAATTAATATCACTGGTGCGCCATCAACAATGATTCCCTGAATAAATTTCTGAATAAATTTGTGACTATATGCAATACAGAAATAGAATATACAAACTTAATAAAAAAACATACCTAACAAAACAGATCATGTCATTTAAATGATAATGCCTAGAACACCATCACAAATTCGAGTAATCTCTCAAACAGGGCTCTAATTGCACTATCAACCAATTGCTCTGTCTAACTAATAGTAAGCAACTACCGGGTCTAAATTATACCTTTAACAGATCTATATTGATTGATTTGGTTTAGCAATGTTATATCAAATCTCTCGAGAAATAATACTCTTAGCAACTAGGAGTTTTTCATAAGGCGCCACAACATATTTCGTAGACGTTTCCTATATTTTGCTGCATCATTAGATTCACTTTTAGATTTCTGTCTCAACTAACGCCTTTCTTTAGATTTACTGTACCTGCCATAAGAAAAGACCAACAACTTTGTACCTCATAATCCATTATATATAAACGGAAGTAAATACGACTTTTAAAAGTGAATCCTTATTAAATGATCAAAACTATTAAAATTGGTTATAAATTTTTTTTATCGAGAACGACTAAAAAATTGTTTATACAGACAATTTTGTCCCCCCTCACTATAACCATAATAATGGTTGACATACTTGTTTAAAAAAACTAAGTTTCCCAAAATCTTTGGATCAATCATCATGCTAACAAAGAATGAAACTCTTACAAAGATTTATACCATTTCTTGCTAGTTGAACACACGTCACATGAAGACTCAGGGAGATAAACAGATGAGAAACTCACCATTCCTTGATAGAATTTTTATAGAAATTGACAGAGCGATAACCATTCTTAGTTTGTTGCTTTGTGGAGATTGAGAAATTATCCACAGTAAATGACCGCTACTTTGTGGAGATTGAGAATGTATCCATAATAAGTGCCCCCTGCAATGTATATTTCATTTTAAATAACTATCTAGGCATCCACCAAGAAGATACATTCTAAAAAGTGTTCAACTAAAAAAACTTCAATCAGTAACACATTTAGATATAAAGAGATACTAATAATGCAGTAAGCTGTAAAATGTGGAAGGTCAAACACATTCAGATATAAGGGCATGTGGGAATGAATTATGAAACGAAGAAATGCAAATTCAGTTCTACTGCATGACCAAAAGTCGTATGTTGAAGTGTACCATTTTGGATATTCTAACTTCGATTTTGGAAACTTTTGGCTACTTGGAGGTAAAACAAATGATACACACATTTAATGCGTTATTATTGCACTATTTTGTAAAGGGTAAAATATTACCACCTATTTTGGCGATAATTCTGTAAAAAAATTATCGAGCATATGGGTAATCATTATGTTATACAAAAAAAATTCTAAAAACATAGCATAAGCATGCATAGTTATTATATCAAGAGTTCGGATCCGATCGGAATGTAAATACAATATATGTACATCAGTATGTTGTTGGATCCAAGCAAAAGGTACATCAGTCAAGCCACTCGGACAATAATGATCCTTCATCCCTTTAGCAACTTACAACAGCCTTTTACATCCTTTTTTTATATGATAACCATGTTTCTGAGCCGGGGGGGGGGGGGGGGGGAATTTTCAATGGGTCAAAGGGATTACCAGTGTTCTTTAACCTAAATCGCAACCCGAATGACATGCATGTACTTGTGTTCTGTAACCTAAATCTCATCCCAAATGACGAAGTTTCGAAATTCTCTTGTATATAGTTTCTGCTAGCTACTTTTGGTGATAACATGAGACTTCTCTATAACCACCTCAATATACTTTACTGATTTTTTAACTTCATCCAGTTTATGTAGTAACAAATCCGCAGATACTACACCTCTCTTCTATTCTCCACTGAAGCATGACGTGGGGACCCAATCCCCTTCTTACTTTTGGATGGTGATATCAATATAGATGGAATCTAAGTTAAATATTCCATGTGATGCATACTTTCCCCTTCAATACTATGAACAATAGGTCTCCAACTTATACCAACATCTTGAATTAGCTTTGACGCTTCGGATACAATGACCTTCCTAATAATCCCATGGTTATAAACACCTTGAACCTGCAGTTCATCTACAGGTGTAGCTTTTCCTTGTGGTATACTTTCAACTCAAAATGTATGAATTCCATACACCGACTGCAAGCAGCCTTGATCAATGATAATAGCGATGATGAGAGACAAAGGTACATGCTTTTCAATACTTGTAACTCCCCAAAAAGGTATAAATGACGGTCTTGATACCTCGTAAACTATTTCATTTGGAGTGACATAGAGTTTGCGTAATGAAATATCATTTTGAAGCACGTATCTTTTTATGGGAAATACAAAAACATGATAATTCCAATCACGCAAGCTAAAACCAATAACTTGTATCTGTTTGTGAAGAACATTGTCATGTCTTCCAAGTGTCAAAACACATCAAAACATTGAGGCAAAAAATGCATATGACTCACAGCATACTCGTCAATCTCACAGTGCATATGACCCTCGAATTCCTTCAGTTGACCCACAGCGTACTCGTCAATCACAACAACCTTGAAAAGCACCTCATAGAACTTCTTCTTTAGCTTCTCGAGGAATAGGGAGGTCTCAACAGCCTTCGTCTTCATGGCACGATCTTTACAACAACATTGTCTTTACAACAGCACCTTGTTCTAATTTTTTTGTGCATCCATATTAACATGCTATACACACCGATGAATGGGTAATTTGGAAATCCCAATATACACCTGCACGAAACTGTAAGTAGAATCAGAACCCAAAGTGAGATTTTAAAAATAACATTAAGAAAGGGTACCCTCTTGTTCATATTTGACTACTAAGTATTGTCCATTTTTATTCAGGGGATAACAAAACTTACAAATTTAAAATGTAATTCAAATACCAAGATAAATAAGAGAGAGTACTTTACCTAAAATATAAAAACTAAGGAGAATTAAAATAAGAGCAGAAATAGTCTTCATCTACAAAACATAAGCACGTATGGGTTGAACTCAATTCCTGACTAAAGGAGACCAATATTGCTCACTTCGTAGAGGGTCCTGATAACCTACTTATGCTTCTCAATCTCAGCCACCAGTTTTTTTCCCTAAAAATAATGGACATGGATAAAATGGATCAGAAAGCATTTAATTTTATTACTCATAGAGAAAAAATGCAAAGCTAGAGTGGACTTGTCCCACAAACCTACAAAATCAAAACAAAAAATAAATTTTACTATAATTAAAAGACAAACAGAACACCATTGATCGAAGAATCATTTATTTAAAGATGGGGGCCATAATTGCCTCGCCAATTCTAAATTAGATCAGGCCATGGAGAAATCCAACAAAATGGATGAATCCTGCAAAAAATGACAATGAAAACTAACTTGTTAGGATCAAAATAAAAAAATAAAAAAAAAATTAAAACAAAAACTATTGATTACCTTCCTCCAAACCAATCTCCAATAGCCAAATGTTGATTGTGGTTGGAAGAAACCAAACACAATTGTCAGTAGGACCTTTTAACTTGTGAATCCATTCTAACAAAGCCTGACTACCAACAATATTGAGGATATTAATAAAGGAAGTAATTCCTTTAAAACACATCTAAGATACTAAACTACCAATAATAATAAAATTAGGATTGAAACCATTATAATATAATTATAAAACATGCACACCTGAAGCAAAACAAACTAAAAGAAGTAAATAAATATAAGTATAAATGTAGGCGAAAGTAAACAAATAAAAGAAGAAAAACAAAAAAACACGAATGTTGAGGGGGAACTATTCAGTTCTTTGTAACAATAATAAGAGAGACCCATGCTTTTATTACTATTAAATTTACAAAATGTAGGCAGAAGTTTATACCTTCATTTTCTATCCAATCATGCATATCAATTGTAGTGTACTACTGAATATCGCACCTGGCAAATAAAGGGAAAAATAACGTTAGTGATAATATAAACCCAAAATTAAAACATAGAAAGATAATGAAACGCGAAAAAGAATGGTGAAAAAAAACATTCAAGATATAAAAGGTGTCTTGAACCATAATCTCATCTCGTGATTCAGTTGTTAGGAAATATCTACAAATAAATGATGCAAAACACCTGATCAAATAAAAGAAAGTGACCTTGAAATTTACTTTCCATTGTCGCTTCCTCTGTTATGTTATTGACAATACAATATACCTCTATAATAAAACAAAAATCACTAATCCATTCATGAAGTTGAGTAGCAGAAACTCCAACATACCGTAATAATGCAAAAGGCCCTAATATCATATATTCATCAAAGAAACAGATTTTGAACCATTTATGCGCTTTAAAATATGAAATGGAAACCTCTATAAACCATAATATCATACATTTTCTCTTCTTTGACCTCCCTACCTATCAAATACTATGCATAATCAAATAATAAGATGCAAATTTCGTTTGTTTTCAACATAAAGTTTAATCAAAAGATTTATAGATCTATCACCTTAAAAAACATTGGGATGTAAAACATTTACCAGGTTCTGCCCTAAGCCCTAAACATTTGTGTATCAAAAATCTTAAAACCAAAATAAAAAGGAACTCCATTGATAAACTTATGTTAAACACAAAACCAAAAATATTAACTTACCAATTTCTTCCCCAATAATTCTTACCAAAAGGGAGATTGAAAAAAAACACCAAAAAGGGATTAAAGTCTTCAGATCTTTGTGTGTGTAAGGATTTGTGGTGATTGTTCAATATAGTGTGCTGTATAGATCTACAAAAATAAATATGGTGCGTATCAAAGTGTAGCATAGCATAGAATGTATTAAAGCTTTTGATGTAGAAGAGAACTCTAACTGAAAAAACTTGGGGCTAAAATGATTAAGATGTAGGTCTAACACGATTGAGATGTAGGGATAAACTATTAAATCAACATCCTATGATTCAAATATTCAAAAATGAAAAGTTTACCTGATGATGGAGATGGAGAAATAGGAACCAAATATGAGCTGAGAGAAAGAGGGAGAGAAAAACGGGGGTTGAAAGAGGGGGAACTAAAGATGAGATGAAATCAGTTGGTACACTTCCTAATTTATCCCTTAGTTTGAATTAAAGTAAGAGAGAGAAATTAATTAGTAGTGAAGCAAAAGAGGGGGGAACCCAAAATTAAAGGGGCAAAAGAGTAAATGGGAATAAATCAATCTCAACCCTTAATTTCTTGCATTGGTGGCTTCATCACAACCCCTACCTAGCTTATCAAGTTATGGAATAGTGTAACTATTCTACTCCTTATTATTATTATTATTATTATTATTATTATTATATATATATATATATATATATATATATATAGTCACATAATCCCTATACATATATTTATTCATCCGACACCCCCGGGTTAACACCCATCAGCGCACTTAATCAATAATGTTCTTGCATCCCCGGGTTATCACCCATTTGTGCTCTTAATAATAATATCACTTAATAGGCATACACACATCCTCTAAAGATTCATAGGCATATTCCCAACCAAATCATACACTTCTTATACGTATTTTATTCTAATCACTAAGTATAGTATAAAAATTCAGATTAATATCACTCTCGTAATCTCTAAGGTACATTCCCTATACAGAATAATTAAAGTATTAATTCTCATATACCTTTCCGAAACATGGCACTAGATACACCCCTTCTTTCCTTGGAGTATGCTAACAATACAGTCATGCGCAAGCCACTCGTCAACACTCGTTTGAGTGAGACTCCGCTCCACTTTCCCATAATAATTTGGTATCCTTTTTATCAAGAGGTACCTTTTAGATGGATTTCCACATCCTTTCAACCCATCTTGAGTGTACTAGCTCTCGTCGCACATATATGCTTGAATTATCGTCATTCTCACACGACATTCAATCCGTCATACCATTTTAACCTTGTTTATAGATGCCCCTTAGGCATATATTCTACACATTTATTTTCACGTCCTTTTCTCTCTAACATCTTTGGACTAACTAACTAGGGTGCCCATACACCCTATCATTCGTGCATATCTGCACAACCATAATATAATCCGCGCATATCATCCGTGCCCATAAAAACATGGGTATTCTCAATCACCCCACTAATCATAATAAAATTTTCCTCAACATCGTCTCACCCTTCAACGTGAGTTGTTTTTTTTAAAGGCACTATAGGCTTCACATGACTTATTTGGATAATATCTCTTAGTTCGACGTGTTCTTTCCACACGTAAAATGAGTAACTACTACAGTGTCAGCCCTTACCCTAGAATCCAACACAACACTCAACTCCCGCGTCTCTAAAGGAGTGATATAACAATGAACTCTTTCTATCATTAAGTACTGAGCGCTAAATAAAATAATGAGCTCAATCTCTCTACTCGACTGTAACCCATCATAACTTGACTCATAACAATATAGTACCTACACACCGGGATGAACTGTAACGAGACCTCTATGCTCTCCAAAGTCCCCAACAAAATGTATCATATGTACGAGCTCAACCCTCTTTCCTACGGATGAGTTCAATGATAACACCGCTACACAATGGTATAATAAGTTCACATAATAATGTATCGATATATCCACTAAACTCGTCTCACGTGTGAATTTTACATTAATCAAAATATCATGACTCGCTTGGTCACACAAAATATACCTCATTCGCTCGAGGATGCAACGCATATTTCTACCTTGCCAATCTCCGTGGCTACTCGAACAGTTCTCGGACATAACACGCTTGTATGAACTGAACCCTAAAACTATTTTAATCATTTCCCTGCTAGGCACCATACTCATGTCCCTTTACTCGCTTTGGGCAAAATCAATACGTGTGGTCTCAGTCTCCACGTAAAAATATCTCTCGAGAAAATCCCCTATATTTGTGGCCATATTGGACCCCATTGTTCCTTTAGCTCTGCTGGCCCCAGGGAACACACTATTGGCCTTACCATCCCTGACTGAATTCGCCGTCACTCGGTTAGAATTCAATTATATGTATCATTTAAATGGGTCCCCCACATGGGTCTCTCCCTGTGGTGTTTCACTAGCACCTTTACTTTTAGTCTTACACCCTGACTAGTTTCTCAAGTTCTTTTATCTCCCTTCATGGAGAAGCATCAACTTCTCATACACAATAGAGGTGACCTCGACTATGTTCATCGTCCGCAAAATATATTTTACAATAACAACTGAGCCCCACCTCCTGCTGTTCTCCCAACGGCCCTCCCTGGTCGTCCTTCGTTGTTCAGCATGTGAATCACACACGAACGTGTATAAAATTTACTAAAATTATACATAATAGTAGGAGGATGAAATCTCATAATAGGAATCAATAGTCCTTAGCATAGGGCTCTATATCAATCGAATGGTACGCTTTAAATGCAGTAAGTCGTACAAATCCAATGGATACTAGAACCTGATGCTCTGATACCACCCGTGGCATAGCACCTAATAAAATACCGGGTGATTAATCCTATAGAAAATTAAAACATGAGTCTCATATGGATCATTCTCAGCATCACAGTAAAAAACCAACTTAATTACTAATAACCTATTAGGCTAGCGTCAATTTTTTTTAACTAATATTTTTAACCAAACAATTCAAATAAATAAATCACAACAATTTATATGCAACGACTGAAATGAAATAAAATAACCGAACACTCGGTACAATTTAATACAACCAAATCGAATGCCATACTAAAAGGTGGTAAAAATAAATGAATACAATTGGGATATCGACCCGAATGGTATTACAATTTTCCCTATATAGATCACAATAATATAAGCATCTAAAATGAACCTTCATGCATCCACAGCTACTCCAGCGAACGTCTGACGCGAAAGAATCATCATACATGCGTCCCTGTGTCTGGGCACCTAATATATATATAAAGAGGGGGAAATAGAGAAACGGGTCAGAGCCCAAGTTTGAAAATATTTTAGAAAGTGCATAATTACCATATTTTAAAATCTGAAAATATCTCATATTTAAACTGGTGTCGCTCTCACATGAGATACGCTTCACCTCTCATTTATAGTGCACGCCTAATGTTATATAATTAGTCTATAGCTACAACTACCCAAGCTATTTAGACTATAGTACTTTTCTGAACTTATCTCCACGTCTAAGTTCCCGTACCGCCCATACAGTAGTAAGTTTCATTAACACCTCTCATAGTGTTAATAAATTTCCAAGTAACCTTTCACATATGTTAGTTTCTGATTTGAATGTTAAGTCTGACCACTTAATCTTATCCATTAGATTCTCACTATCAAATATCATGTTTTTACCATTAAGCTTTCTCCGCTTAAGTTAATAGTTAGATGTCTTCACGTCATCTAATTATCTACAACTTCGTCCTAGTAGATTATTCATATAGTATATATTTCACACACAATATAGACTATAAGGACAATTCGCCCGGTCTAATCGTCGACTCTAATTATCCCAAATCATTTGCCTTTTTTATGTATGAACATCATATATTTATCTACCATTCTACCCAAGAGATTATTTATATAGAATGTATTTCACACACAATAATTATCTACTACTTCATCTTAGTAGATTATTCATATAGTATATATTTCACACACAATACAGACTATAAGGATAATTGGCTCGGTCTAATCATCGACTCTAATTATCCTAATTTATTTATCTTTTAGATGTATGAACAACTTATAATCACTTACCATTCTACTCAAGTAGATTATTTATATAGTATATATTTCACACACAATATATACTATGAGGAGTATTGGCCCTGTCTAATCATCGACTCCATTTCTCCTATTATTTACATTGCCCGGTCTAATCCTCGACTCCAAATGTAAATGAAAAAAAATAGAATATTGGCTTGGTCTAATCCTCGACTCCAATATCTTATAGGAACTGTAGGTATTCACCCAACCTAAGTACAAAATTTATAGGTATTCACACAACCAAATTATTCATACTTGTACGTCATATATTTATCTCAAATATTCACCGTACTTGTTTGCTTTACGAATTTATTTCACTTTCGTATTTATTCGAGTATAATCATCAACCATTCTACCCAAGTAGATTATTTATTTAGTATATATTTAACACACAATATATATACTATAAGGAGTATTGGCCAGGTCTAATCATCAACTCAAATTCTCCTATCTTTTACAATGGCCCAGTCTAATCCTCAACTCCAAATGTAAATGAACAAAATAGAATATTGGCACGATCTAATCCTCGACTCCAATATCATATAGTCACTGTAGGTATTCAACCAACCTAAGTACAAAATTTATAGGTATTCACACAACAAAATTTTTCATACTTGTACGTAATATATTTCTCTCAAATATTCATCGTACTTGTTTGATTTACGAATTAATTTCACTTTCGTATTTATTCAAATATAATCATCAAACATTCTACCCAAGTAGATTATTTGTATAGTATATATTTCACACACAATATATATACTATAAAGAGTATTGTCCCGGTCTAATCATCAACTCCAATTCTCCTATCATTTACATTGGCCCGGTCTAATCCTCGACTCCAAATGTAAATGAACAAAATAAAATATAAGCTCGGTCTAATCCTCGACTCCAATATCATATAGGAATTGTAGGTATTCAACCAACCTAAGTACAAAATTTATTGGTGTTCACACAACCAAATTATTCATACTTGTATATGATATATTTCTCTCTAATACTCACCGTACTTGTTTGCTTTACGAATTTACTTCACTTTCGTATTTATTCGAGTATAATCATCTACTATTCTACTGTTCTAATCATCGACACCAATTATCCTATCATTTACATTGTCCCAGTCTAATCCTCATCTCCAAATGTAAATGAAATAATAGAACATTGGTTCGGACTCATACTTCGACCACCATTTATTTAGTATACTATAGGTATTCACAGAACCAATATATTACTATGCATCAATATGTGTTCAGTCAACCCGATAATACGCATTAGTATGTAGTATTTGTCTCTCACATATTTGTCGTACTATTTGTCTTACGATTTATCTCACTATCGTATAGATAGGAGAGTTCACATAACTCTAAGGGTCCTAGTTACCCTTTATTATATCAACTCAGTAGTTACCCTTATTAACCTACTAACCCAATAAATTTAAGCTCGCTCACGCCTTTTTCGTAATTATATTCTTATCATCTTGAATTAGATTACATCACAATCAAGCCTATGAATTTCCACTTTAATGTAATACCCCGTATTTTCGTGATATTTATTTTTGGGGATTAATTAAATTATATGTGTATTAATTGAAAATTAATCCGGATAAAATATTAACGAGATGTGAGTTAGTATTTGATTATAAAGTGTATATATGGCAATATATGAATATTGGAAATATTGAAATTTTCGCAAGATTGAAATACGGCAATTTGGGAAATTTTGTTGGGCGCGCGTGACAGTCGCGTCAGGAATATAATTATTTGAATTAAAAAGGGAATATTATTTTTATCACCCGTATGGTCATTTTGAGTGCGCCAACGAGTCCGGAAGAGTCGAAATAGTCAGAAAACACTAGCCGGGGGTTAAGTTTAGGTCCCGGGGCATTATTGGGCCATACCGGTAACTTATAAGGGCATTTTGGTAATTTCGAAAATTGGGTAATTAAAACCCACGAAAATTAGAGTTAAAAATCTGACTTAGTCTTAACCCACTAAGCCATCTTCAACCCCAATTTAGGAAGTGGGCTACAGGAGAAGTTAGAAACTTTAAAACTTGGCAAACCAACCCAACCTCCATTATCACCTTGAGAAGAACTTGTAGAGAGAGAGAGAAATAGGAGAATTCTGCAGAGAGAGAGAGAGAGAGGACAAATTCAACCTTCAAGATTCAACCTCAAATTCAGAGAAAGATTAAGGCAAGTGGTTTAATTCCAATTAATTGCAGAGAATGCTTCTTCCATGCGTAGGAATTTCTTATAATTGTATTTGTTTGGGAGATGAATGAAAACCCATTAAACTTGGAATTTGAATCTTGCATATTGATGAGGAATTTCATGTATAATTGTATGTAGGTGATTATTCTTATGATAATAATATCTTGGATGAAACAAAAATGGATTTAATTAGACCCATGGATGATTTATAAGTTTTAGGATTCATGTTCATGTGATTTGGGAAAAATGGTGGAGATTTGATAATTTGATGTAGTTTAGGGTGATTTGAACCCATATAAATATTGATATTCAGTTGAAACATGTTTAGGGATGATTAGTAGCTTTAAAAAATCGTTAGATTAATGTTTAGATGAAGTTAGAGGTGAAGAGAAGTTGGAAAAACGAGATTTGGAAAATCTGGGCACGAAACTGGCCACTCGTTAGAAGACCTGCCCAGGTCGTTCGAACGAGCTCATTCGAACGAGCTTCTAATGAGTTGGCAGTTTGGTTTCTAATGAGAGGGATGTTCGTTCGAAGACTTTCATTCGAACGAGATCTCGTTATAAGGTCGAGTTCGTTCGAACGAGACTTCTAACGAGCTGACAGTTTAGGCTTTTTAGCCTGTTTTAATCCCAAGAGACCCGTAACCTTGGTTATATGTAGCGATAACACTTACTTGATTAATTGATTGATATAGTAGGGACATTTGAGGTATAATGAGGAGTAAAACCTAGAAGTGTAGTTTGAACCTAAGGGGAATTATAGAGTAGGACGTGAGTGCCTATTACGATGCGAGAACTATTGACGACCTAATTTATTATATTAACCTGGAACATATAAATTGTGTAGTATTATATGTCGGTACGAGATTGAGAAGTGTACCACCAATATATTATGGTGATTACTAAGATGTGTGCATACTTAGTATATGTATTGCTTTTATGTGTATGACATACCTACCATACTTGCTATCACGGGAGGTTTTCGTTCGCTTAGGGCCCTCTAATCCTTGTGTTGCTCGGATTTAGACTGGTACCTTGATGAACATAGGTCAGAGAAGGACTTATTGGGATATTAATAAGTCTGTTGATCGTGGGAGCGCAGGTATGTGCGTGGCCCATGTGATGTGACTGTGTTCGCTTCCATTATTTGTGATGTTGTTATCTGAGAACGATTCCTGAGAGATTCAGAATGCGTGATATTTATGTACGTGACGTACCGGGATAGATAGCAGAGTATGTGAGCACCGCAGCTAGTCTCGGGGTGCTTGTATTGTATATTTATGACGTGAATAATATACACTTAATTAATGGGAACTTTCACGTTAATATTGTGAATATAATAATAGTAATGTTTTTAGAAAACATAACGGGTTAATTGATAGTGAATTATATTACTAATTGAGAATCCGAGTGTATGTAAAGCCTCTATTTAATTGATAACGTTAGAATGTAAAATGAGAATAGAGTAGTAAAGGGGTAGAACTTATTACTGTTTGGTTAGATATGTATGTTATTGAGATGGGTACGGTACGTTAGGAGTGCAGATATAGTCGAGAGGTGAGAAGTTCATGTTAGTGCACGTCCTAACATGTATTTTGCATTTAATGTTTTAATGTTATTAAAACACTTGCTATTTTTAAAATGATTTCCACTTTCGGGCTCTGACCCATTTTCTTTCAAATCTATTTTTGTAAAAATCATTTTAGGTGCCCAGCCACAAGGACACCAAGCTTAGGATCCTCATTCAGGTGACGAGCTGTAGCTGTTTGTGGAAATTACAGGACTTTGCTTATAGACGCTTCTTCTATATTGACTCTCTATTCAACATTTATCACTTGTAGGGCATGTCGCCCATTTCTTTAGAGACTTTTCATTTATTTCAGTTATTCAGACTCCGGGCATATAATTAATTCAGGATTCTGACTTGTCTTATTATTTTCAGTTGTTGGATTGTTGTGAGGAGTTTTCCTCTGGACTCTTATATTTATTTGTTGGGTATTTCATTACTTCGTTATGGTGAATGGATTATGTTGTTATTCCATTATTCTTTTATTGCATGTTAATCAGACTTAACTTAAAATTTGGCAACTTACTTTTTAAATACTAGGTGGTTAGTAATTATAAAAAATGTTTTCGACAGTGATGCTATTAACTGAAACAACTTGGCATTTTGTATTGATTTAATAAAGGAGTAGCTACCCGGTATTTAATTAGTCGGGGTGTCACAGGTGGTATCTAAGCATCAGGTTCTAGTGTCCATTAGGATCTGTACGGCTTATTATGTTTTCGCTGAGCTTTCTTTGATGTAGAGCCCTATATTTTAGGACTGTTGTATTCTTTTGTATATGCTACGTTCTTCAGCTATTTTACGTTTATAACTGCGAACTTATAAACTTCATTCTTATTTCAGATGCCTCCACGACGTGCACAACGGGTTCCCAGGGATGCAACGCCAGAACCACAGCCCGCACCAATTTAGGGCACGATGAATGCCGCCGAGGTTGCAGCCATTGTGGCCCAGGCGGTAAATGCCGCACTTGCCGTAGTTCAGCAGGCACTGCCTCAGGCGCCTATAGCCGTGCCAGTTCAGGCACATGCATTCCCGTCTGCTTGGGAATGTGTACGAGATGCTTTTCAGAAAGCACACCCTCCGGAGTTCGCAGGTAGCTCCGATGTGGTAGTTTCGAGTCAGTGGAGGAAGGATATTCAGTGGCACTTGAGGATGTACGAGTGCACTGAGGTTCAGAAGCAGATACTAGCTACCTTTAAGCTAGTGGGGTCTGCACTGCAGTGGTGGGAGTCTATTACCACCGCGGAGGAGAGAGATACTCTCACTATCCAGGAGTTTTGGGTGCGGTTCGACCGCAAGTACTTTTCGTCAGCTGTTCACACGGAGATGAGGAGGAAGTTGATGAGCCTCAAGCAGGAGGGTAGGACTGTGGCCGAGTATGAGGCCGAATTCACTGATCTTCTGAACATTGTTCCGGATGAGATACCGACAGAGGAGAAGAAGATACATAAATTTATGGACGTGTTGACATGGAGGATTCGTCAGCACTTGTTAGGGAACCTCTCGTTAGCCACTTATTCTAATGTGGTTAACGCTGCACTGTTACACTTCCAGGACCATCGCTTTCACATGACTGAAGGCAAGAGGTCAGGAGAGTCCAGCCATCAGGGAAGGACTGGGGGAAATGGTGCCAGTGGGGCACATTCTGTTCAGGGGCATAGGCAGGGTGATCTGGGATCTCAGTAGGGGGGTCATAAGAGGTTCAGATCGGGGAACTTTAGGCACGGACAGGGAGGTTTCCGGCAAGGCCATCAGGGTCCGAACGACCATCAGAACCAATAGGGTCAGAATGGTCAACAGCAGTTTCAGCTGGGCCAGCAGGGCCAGTGGAGGAACGGTAACGGCCACCAGGGCAGGGGCAGCAAGGGCAGAGAGGGGGGAACTTCCCAGGGAAGTGCTTCGTTTGTGGCAAGACTGGCCATAAACGCCAGGACTGTCCTGATAGGGGTAGGGCCCCGCAGCAGCAGCAGGGTGCTCGACATGAGCCACAGAGGCCACTTTTCCACCTGCTCTTCCAGCTCCAGTCCAGGTGCCAGCTCTTCCAGCCATTCCAGCAGTTCCTATGCAGCAGGGGCAATTACAGTATGGACGTGTCTATAACGTCAACCAGGTAGCAACTCCACAGGCACCACCCGCGATTGAGGGTATGTTTCCTATCCATGGTACTATGGGTCGGGTTTTGTTTGATACGGGGGCAACGCATTGTTTTATAGCTACACATTTTGCGAAAGCCTTAGGGTTGTTAGTTACAGCAGAGAGCACAGTGACGTGTGTAGACTCACCATTGGGGAGTGCGTCACTTATTTTCTTTATATGCCGGGTAGTGGGGGTAGAGATTGGTTGTCTGGTATTACCTGCAGACATGTTGGTATTAGATGTGCATGTGCACGATGTGAATATCAGTATGGATTGGCTCGCTGATTATAGAGCCATGATTGATTGCTTCGGTGGGAGCATTGTTTTTGTCATTCCGGGGCAAGAGATGTTTGTAGTGGCGATGCCTCGCCCAGAGGGAGGTTCGATCGCTCATTTGTACTACTTAGAGGAGGATACCTCTAAGGAGGTTGTGATTCCTTTAGATTCGATCCCAGTTGTCAGGGAGTATTCAGATGTGTTTTAGAAAATACAAGCCTACCTCCCAGTCGAGAGATAGACTTTGTCATAGACTTATTACCAGATACGAGACCTATAGCACGCGCACCATAACGTATGGATCCGACAGAGATGCGAGAGCTACGAGATCAGATTGAGCAGTTGTTGGGTCAGGGGTTTATACGGAGGAGTACTTCTCCATGGGGTGCCCCTGTGTTGTTCGTGAAAAAGAGATATGGTTCACTAAGATTGTGTGTGGACTACCGGGAGTTGAAAAAGGTCACGATACGGAATAAATATCCGTTGCCTCGAATCAATGACCTATTCGACCAGTTGAGAGGAGATTCTTGCTTCTCAAAGATTGATTTGCGATCTGGATACCATCAGTTGCATATCAGGGAGGAGGACATCTCGAAGACTGCGTTCTTATCGAGATATGGTTCTTACGAGTTTCGGGTTATGCCATTTGGTTGGACCAACGCTCCAGCAGCGTTTATGGACTTGATGAATAGGGTGTTCAGGGATTTCCTAGATCAGTTTGTCATTGTCTTCATCGATGATATTCTGGTTTACTCCCAGACAGAGGAGGAGCACGCCGAGCATTTGAGGCAGGTTTTGCAGACGCTACATCAGAATGAGCTGTATACAAAATATGAGAAGTGCGAGTTTTGGCTGAAGGAGGTCCAGTTTTTGGGACACATTATTTCCGACCGGGGCATATCTGTTGATCCGGGGAAGGTATCCGCAGTGAGGGAGTGGGGACAGCCCACGACACCGATAGAGATCCGTAGTTTCTTGGGATTAGCAGGATACTACAGGAGGTTCATTCGGGGATTTTCGAAGATAGCAGGTCCTTTGACACATCTGACTCGTAAGGGTGTGCCATTCATCTGGAGTGATGCCTGTCAGTTGGCATTCGATGAGTTGAAGGATAAGTTGATCTCAGCACCTGTGTTAGCCTTGCCGAGAACGGGAGTTGAGTATCTAGTCTACACCGATGCATCCTTACAAGGACTTGGAGGTGTATTACAGCAGGATAGTCAGGCCATAGCTTATTCTTCCCATATCTTAAGCCTCACGAGAAGAATTACCCCACTCATGACTTGGAGTTGGCGGATGTTGTATTTTCCCTTCGTATTTGGAGACATTACCTTTTGGGGGAAAAGTTTCGATTGTTCACGGATCACAAGTCCCTATAGTACCTATTCACGCAAAAGGAGTTAAATATGCGGCAACGGAGGTGGCTTGAATTCGTGAAAGATTATCAGTTTGATATCCAGTATCACCCGGGGAAGGCTAACGTGGTAGCAGACGCGTTGAGCCGCAGACCTGTTGATGAGGTGGCAGGGGTGTGGAAGGCCAAATGGAAGGAGTTGGAACACCAGGATGCAGTGGCCCAATCGTTCATGTCTGTGATGACCTTTACACTGTAGATTGTCACGAAGGTAGTAAGGGCACAGGCAAATGACTCGTTATGTCAGGAGCAGATAGTTCGATTACTAGCAGAGGGAGCTGAGTCCTATACCGTTAGCTCAGACGGGGGATTGCGCTTCAATGGGAGATTAGTAGTTCCGAAAGGGGATGAATTGCGGCACGATGTGATGGCATAGTCGCACGACTCACGGTTCGCGGTACATCCCGGTGGGGACAAAATGTACCAAGACATGAGGCGACAGTATTGGCGGAGCGGGATGAAGAGAGATATTGTCGCGTTTGTTTCAAAATGCGCCACTTGTTAGCTAGTAAAAGTGGATCATCAGAGACCGGCAAGACTTCTACTGCCATTGGAGGTCCCGATGTGGATGTGGGAGAGCATCTCCATGGACTTTATCACGGGATTGCCTACGTCACAGAGAGGTCACGACTCCATTTGGGTATTTGTGGACAGATTTACCAAAGTCGCTCATTTTCTACCCGTAAGGACAGACTACACTGCAGGACAGTATGCCCAGCTCTTTAATGCAGAGATAGTGAGACTTCACGGTGTTCCCCTAAATATCGTGTCTGATCGAGACAAGATATTTGTTTCACGGTTTTGGGAAAGTTTTCAGGAGGCCATGGGCACGGAGTTGCGGTTGAGTACGGCGTATCACCCGCAGACCGATGTGCAAACCGAGCGTACGAACCAGATGTTGGAGGACATGCTACGTGTGAATATCATTGACTTTAGGGGTGGATGGGAGCAGTATCTTCCACTGGTGGAGTTTGCTTACAACAACTCCTACCAGTTCACCATTGTCATGGCTCCATTTGAGGCGTTGTACGGTAGACCTTGTCGTTCCCCAGCATGTTGGTTGGAGGTGGGGGACAACAAACTACTCGGGCCGGAAGTTATTTGGGATACTTCGACGAGGATAGAATTGATTCGGAGTCGCATTCGGGTAGCTCAGGATCGGCAGAAGAGTTATGCTGATGCGAAGAGGTTCTTCTGAGAGTTCCAAATAGGGGACTAAGTTTTGCTCAGAGTATCTCCTATGAAGGGGATTATGCGTTTCGGGAAGAAAGGGAAGTTCGCACCGAGATATGTGGGACCATTTCCTATTATTGAGCGGATTGGACCGGTTGCGTATAAGCTTGGGTTACTGGAGCATTTGCATCGGATTCACGATGTATTTCATATTTCCTTGCTTCGCTCATTTTCATACTGCTTTGGAGGACATCGATCTCCAGCCTGATAGCTCCTACGAGGAAGGGCCGATTGCTATTTTGGACCGAAGTGAGAGGAAACTACGGTCAAAGATAGTCCCGTTAGTGCGTGTTCAGTGGAGACATCATAAAGTCGAGGAGTCCACATGGGAGCGCGAGGATGAGATGCGCGAACGTTATCCAGAGTTGTTCTTACCAGGTACTTTCTAGTTCCGAATTTTGGGACGAAATTCAGTTATTAGGGGGGAAGTATGTAATACCCCGTATTTTCGTGATATTTATTTTTGGGGATTAATTAAATTATATATGTATTAATTGAAAATTAATCTGGATAAAATATTAACGAGATGTGAGTTAGTATTTGATTATAAAGTGTATATATGGCAATATATGAATATTGGAAATATTAAAATTGTCGCGAGATTGAAATACGGCAATTTGGGAAATTTTGTTGGGACGCGCGTGACAGTCGCATCAGGAATATAATTATATGAATTAAAAAGGGAATATTATTTTTATCACTCGTATGGTCATTTTGAGTGCGCCAACGAGTCCGTAAGGGCCGAAATAGTCAGAAAACACTAGTCGGGGGTTAAGTTTAGGTCCCGGGGCATTATTGGGCCATACCGGTAACTTATAAGGGCATTTTGGTAATTTCGGAAATTGGGTAATTAAAACCCACAAAAATTAGAGTTAAAAATATGACTTAGTCTTAACCCACTAAGCCATCTTCAACCCCAATTTAGGAAGTGGGCTACGGGAGAAGTTAGAAACTTTAAAACTTGGCAAACCAACCCAACCTCCATTATCACCTTGAGAAGAACTTGTAGAGAGAGAGAGAGAAAGAGGAGAATTCTGCAGAGAGAGAGAGAGAGGACAGATTCAACCTTCAAGATTCAACCTCAAATTCAGAGAAAGATTAAGGCAAGTGGTTTAATTCCAATTAATTGCATAGAATGCTTCTTCCATGCATAGGAATTTCTTATAATTGTATTTGTTTGGGAGATGAATGAAAACCCATTAAACTTGGAATTTGAATCTTGCATATTGATGAGGAATTGCATGTAGAATTGTATGTAGGTGATTATTCATATGATAATAATATCTTGGATGAAACAAAAACGGATTTAATTAGACCCATGGATGATTTATAAGTTTTAGGATTCATGTTCATGTGATTTGGGAAAAATGGTGGAGATTTGATAATTTGATGTAGTTTAGGGTGATTTGAACCCATATAAATATTGATATTCGGTTGAAACATGTTTAGGGATGATTAGTAGCTTTGAACAATCGTTAGATTAATGTTTAGATGAAGTTAGAGGTGAAGAGAAGTTGGGAAAACGAGATTTGGAAAATTTGGGCACGAAACTGGCCACTCGTTAGAAGACCTGCCCAGGTCATTCGAACGATCTCGTTCGAACGAGCTTCTAACGAGTTGACTGTTTGGTTTCTAACGAGAGGGATGTTCGTTCGAAGACTTTCATTCGAACGAGATCTCGTTAGAAGGTCGAGTTCGTTCGAACGAACTCTCGTTCGAACAGCCTCGTTCGAACGAGACTTCTAACGAGCTGGCAGTTTAGGGTTTTTAGCCTGTTTTAATCCCGAGTGTCCCGTAACCTTGGTTATATGTAAAGATAACACTTACTTGATTAATTGATTGATATAGTAGGGACATTTGAGGTATAATGAGGAGTAAAACCTAGAAGTGTAGTTTGAACCTAAGGGGAATTATAGAGTAGGACGTGAGTGCCTATTACGATGCGAGAACTATTGACGACCTAATTTAATATATTAACCTAGAACATATAAATTGTGTAGTATTATATGTCGGTACGAGATTGAGAAGTGTACCACCAATATATTACGGTGATTACTAAGATGTGTGCATACTTAGTATATGTATTGCTTTTATGTGTATGACATACCTACCATACTTGCTATCACGGGAGGTTTGCGTTCGCTTAGGGCCCTCTAATCCTTGTGTTGCCCGAATTTAGACTGGTACCTTGATGAACATAGGCCAGAGAAGGACTTATTGGGATATTAATAAGTCTGCTGATCGTGGGAGCGCAGGTATGTGCGTGGCCCATGTGATGTGACTGTGTTCGCCTCCATTATTTGTGATGTTGTTATCTGAGAATGATTCCTGATACATCCAGAATGCGTGATCCTTATGTACATGACGTACCAGGATAGATAGCAGAGTATGTGAGCACCGCAGCTAGTCTCGGGCTGCTTGTATTGTATATTTTTTATGTGAATAATATACACTTAATTAATGGGAAGTTTCATGTTAATATTGTGAATATAATAATGGTAATGTTTTAAGAAAACATAACAGGTTAATTGATAGTGAATTATATTACTAATTGAGAATCCGAGTGTATGTAAAGCCTCTATTTAATTGATAACGTTAGAATGTAATATGGGAATTGAGTAGTAAAGGGGTAGAACTTATTACGGTTTGGTTAGATATGTATGTTATTGAGATGGGTACGGTACGTTAGGAGTGCACATATAGTCGAGAGGTGAGAAGTTCATGTGAGTGCACGCCCTAACATGTATTTTGCATTTAATGTTTTAATGTTATTAAAACACTTGCTGTTTTTAAAATGATTTCCACTTTCGGGCTCTGACCCATTTGCTTTCAAATCTATTTTTGTAAAAACCATTTTAGGTGCCCAGCCACAAGGACACCATGCTTAGGATCCTCATTCAGGTTATGAGCTGTAGCTGTTTGTGGATGTTACGGGACTTTGCTTATAGACGCTTCTTCTATATTGACTCTCTATTCAACATTTATCGGTTGTAGGGCATGTCGCCCATTTCTTTAGAGACTTTTCATTTATTTCAGTTATTCAGACTCCGGGCATGTAATTAATTCAGGATTCAGACTTGTCTTATTATTTTCAGTTGTTGGATTGTTGTGAGGAGTTTTTCTCCGAACTCTTATATTTATTTGTTGTGTATTTCATTACTTCGTTATGGTGAATGGATTATGTTGTTATTCCATTATTATTTTATTGCATGTTAATCAGACTTAACTTAAAATTTGGCAACTTACTTTTTAAATACTAGGTGGTTAGTAATTATAAAAAATGTTTTCGATAGTGATGCTATTAACTGAACCAACTTGGCATTTTGTATTGATTTAATAAAGAGTAGATACCCGGTATTTAATTAGTCGGGGTGTCACATTTAATTCTCTCACAAAATTAAAGTCCAACACTCAATCATAGAACTACTGCCATTATTATTCCAGAAATATATTTCATCATGGTCCTAAACACTTCACTGATAAAATTGTTAGCCATTTGAGGCTGAAAAAGAAAAATCTCACATTTTCTGGCAGCCAAAACGAATCATAAATTTTTTTGGCAGATTAAACACCCTCTAGTAAAATATAGATTTCTTGCTCTATGTAACTTCGGTTGACCTGATTCAAAGATCATTAGAAATATTATTCAATACCTTTATTTTCATCCATAAATGATCATCTAATCCAAATAATACAAAAAATGGAATGCATTTGAATTCTTTAAAAAATATTCGTAACTCAACTGTTGTGGCAGCTTAAACACCTTGCACTAAAATAGCTATAATTCACTCCACATAAGTCCAATTTACCTCATTCAAAGCTCATTAGAAATATAACTCTCATACCTTTCTTTCCATCCATAAATTAGCATCTACTTCAAATCATACAGAAAATGGCATGCATTTTAATTGTCTATAAATTTCTGATTTGATTCCCGAGCTAACGATTTAAATCTCGGATCTGCTTCCTTAGAAACACCATTATATATCCAAAATAAATCGGAAAAATACGCGGTTGGATCCCACGCGACCATATCGAAAAGATATCCAACTTTAATCTTTTGACCAAGAGTTGAATCGATCCTCTTCCTAGCCGAATCGATTAGGAAAGGACAGGGTTACTATTCACCTTCTTCTCCAAAAATCCCAAACCTCCATTAATACACCTCCAGATTTTCATCTTCTCTCCCATCATCATCCAATCTCAAACAGCCATAAATACACACATAAAAATGGTTCTAATCATCCTAGAACCCAAATCCAACAATTAATTTCAATTAATTTCTAAGTTTCCCAAATTTGATATTATCCCGGGTTTATTCATTAATCTTCCGTAAAAACTCGATTTGATTCATGAAAACTCATCCCAAAAATCTCTATAGTTTTACACACCAACTATAATATGAAAAATGAACACACTAAATTAATAAAGAAAGTAAACACTTGCCTGGTTGGATTAATCTGATGATCTCATGCCAAAATTCGTCGGAGCTTGGCCAAAACCTCCTCTTCTTCTCCCATTTCTTCCTTCTTTCTTCTTTATTTCTCTTTTCTTCTTCTTCTTTTTGTTCTCTTTTATCTCTTTTTGAAAGAAGAGTGCACTTGCGTTCAAATAAGGAAGTTATTTAATTAAACACACTTTTTACCACTCAAGTCCTAAACATGCATCTATATGTGATTAAATACGATGATGAAACATGCAAGAACACATATATGAGGAAAAATCCCCCAAAGGGTCAAAACCTTTTATTTTGATAATAATTTTGTAAGAGTACGACTTACACAGATTACAATGAAAATATATGACACGAAAATACCCTCGGGTGTCAGTTTTGTTGTCGACGGCTGGAACAATCCCTTTCCAGTAGGGCAACAGTGAAGAAGAGAGCGGCTTCCTCACAAGTTACTCCAGATGAGTAAATGATCTTCTTGAAGGTTTAAAGATTCACACACATATATGGGAATGGTTTTGTGAATCAAAAAGGTTTAGAAAACCTTAAAAAGTGGAGTCTTATTCTGGGTTGTTTTCGCAGAATTTTGAGATTGCAGAAAGACTTGAAAAATGTGTAGAAGGAGATCAGATATTTATACAAAAATCGAGCGGTGGCTCGTTTGAACGAGATATCCATGTCACTCAAACGAAGGACAGATGTCGTTAGAACGATATCGCGCGACATGTCTATCTCGCGCGAACGACTTCCAAAGTCGTTTGAGCGATCTCGTCGATCGAGGTAATTCGCTTCTACACTTAGAAAAATTCTGCTTTTGATAAAAAAAATAAAACCAGACTTCAAAAATAATTTTCAAAAACATTTCCCAAATATTTATGCAAATATTTAAAGCTCCAATAAAACATATTACTCATAGAGCATAGTGGAGAAGTGGGAATGAGCTGAGAAGCACTTTGAATGTAGCATGATGCACGTGATGATAGTGGATGCATTGAATTCAGATAAAGGCCGTCGAGGATGATCGTGTTGACGTGCCGAATGTAGCGGTATCAGACATATGAACTGTGATCTAGGAGAAAACAGAAATTTCCTAGAATCTACCCCGGACATTTATAAAATTATGTCCTTACACTTTTCTTTCTCTCTCCCGTGCCCTTATAAGAGATAAATAAGGGGTATCCCTTATTAAACCCAAAATTGACTCATATACAACAACGTGAGTCCATACTAATCCAAAAAGTCCCCGTAACCCAAACATTACCCACGGGTACTTCATTTTGACTAATTCAGCCCATTCGGGATCAACAGTGAACTCAAAATTATCTTTCGAGTCACTTAAAATATACTTCTCATTTCTCATCTCAAAATGGTCTACACGCGACTTCTAGTGAAATAAAATAAAATACACACATATCACTCGCTATGCCGTATATCAAAATCCACCATTATTTACTATTCACACACATTGTAAATCTCGTAACATAATATTAATCAGTCTCTATCTCTCGATTAATATTTAATAATCACTTTTTATTATTTAATCACAATAAATTACGTCACACATGTAATTTAACTAGAACATATTTATCCAAATAATTTTTCGAATTAATTAAATCCTAAATACGTAGAAATACAGGGTATTACATACTCCCCCCATCCCTTACAAAGGAATGTCATCCCCGAAATTAGGACAATGTCGGTACTAAAACTTTGGATTTTTTTTCAAATCACAATGTAGAAAGTTCCCCAAGTATGCTCATATATATATAGTCTCATCATCCCTATATATTTACAATAATCCTGCACCCTTATGTTAAGACCACTTGGCAGAAAGCATTTATTATTAACACCATATCTATTAGTCTCACACAGTAGATATATATATACATATACATATAGTCACATCATCCCTATACATATATTTATTCATCTTGCACCCCAGGGTTAATGCCCAATAGCGTACTTAATCAATAATGTTCTTGCATCCCCGGGTTATCACCCATTTGTGCTCTTAATAATAATATCACATAATAGGCATACACACATCCCATTAAGATTCATAGCCATATTCCCAACCTAATCATACACTTCTTATATGTATTTTATTCTCATCGCTACGTATAGTATAAATATTCAGATTAATATCTCTCTCGTAATCTCCAAGGTACATTCCCTATGCCGAATAATTAAAGAAATAATTCTCGTATACCCTTCCAAAATTTGGTACTACATACACCCCATCTTTCCTTGGATTATGCTAACAATACATTCATGCGCAAGCCACTCGTCAACACTCGTTTGAGTGAGACTCTGCTCTACTTTCTCTCAATAATTTGGTATCCTTTTTATAAAGAGGTACCTTTTAAATGGATTTCCACATCCTTTCAACCCATCTCGAGTGTGCTAGCTCTCGTTGCACATATATGCTTGAATTATCGTCATTCTCACACGACATTCAATCCGTCATACCATTTTAACCTTGTTTATAGATGCCCCTTAGGCATATATTCAACACATTCATTTTCACATCCTTCTATCTCGGACATCTTTAGAATAACTAACCACGGTGCCCATACACCCTATCTTTCGTGCATATCTCCATAACCATAATATAATCCGTGCATATCATCTGTGCCAATAAAAACATGGGTATTCTCAATCACCCCACTAATCATAATATAATTTTCCTCGACATCGTCTCACCCTTCAACGGGAGTGATTTTTTTTCAAGGCACTACAAGCTTCACATGCCTAATTTGCATAATATCTGTTAGTTTGATGTGTTCTTTCCACACGTAAAACGAGTAACTACTACATTGTTAGCCCTTACCCTAGAATCCAACACATCTCTCAACTCCTGCGTCTCTAAAGGAGTGATATAACAATGCGCTCTTTCTATCACCAAGTACTGAGCGCTAAACAAAATAGCGAGCTCGATCTCTCCACTCGATTGTAACCTAGCATACCCTGAATCATATCAATATAGTCCCTATGCGTCAGGATTAACTATAACGAGACCTATATTCTCTCCAAAGTCCCCAACAAAATCTATCATAAGTGCGAGCTCAACCCTCTTTCCTAAGGATGAGTTTAATGATAACCCCACTACACAACGGTATAATATGTTCACATAATAATGTATCGATATATCCACTAAACTCGTCTCATATATGAATTTTGTGTTAATCAAAATATCATGACTCGCTTGGTCACACAAAATATACCTCATTCGCCCGAGAATGCAACTCATATTTGTACCTTACCAATCTCCCTGGCTACTCAAACAGTTCTCCGACATAACACGCTTGTCTGAACCAAACCCTAAAACTATCTTAATCATTGCCTTGCTAGGCACCATACTCATGTCCCTTTACTCTCTTTGGGGAAAATCAATACATGTGACCTTACTCTCCACATTTTATTTTTAGACATTACTTTCCAAATTTTATTTTATAAACCAAGATGTAAATATTTACAACAATTCAATATTGAAGAATTACACCATAATTATCCTGTAACATATAATCCAAATAATTTAAACATTTAACAACTAAATATCAACATTTAAACTTAAAGTAAAAACATCCAGACAGTAATAAATCCCAAAGTGACAATACTAGAAATAACTGAATCACAATGTCCAATAAAACAACTGAATAATGGAAAGGGCGACACATGCCCCACTAAATGAATATGCTTGGAGTGGAATCAAATAAATGATGTCGTCTAAGCAAGAGGCCTGCAACTCCCACCTAAGCTGCAGCGCGTTCCTTCCAAAGGATCCTACACAAAACGCCCATGTGGCTCGGCACCCGTAATATATACATATATATATATATAAGAGAAAGATAAATAGAAACGGGTCAGAGCCCGATAGTGTAGATGATTTAAAATTTGTTTAGTAAGTATTTAAAATTTTTACAGGCTAATGCAACAACATATTAGTGCGGCGCTCTCTTGAGAAATTCTCACCTCTCTTCTAATGTGCACGCCTATCGCACTAATCTCCCAACAGATTATCTTATCTTATATCCCACTAAACTTCCCAATAGTTTAACTTATCTTTGGTTACTCCTAAAATTTAAGACAGAACAATATAATTGTTTAAAAGGAAAATTTCATTTAGTTACAAAGCTCTCATTTTAACTTTATTTATTAATAACGTTTCCCAGTGTCATATTATACTTTTCAAAACAAGTATTTCCAATTTGAAGTCATTACTCATTTCTTACTTACCATAACATAGTAGGCAGTTCCAAATTTCCGAATTTCATGTATATATATATTAAATACTCATATAATATATATATACAAACAACACCCCACATAAAAATTATGGTGCGGGAATACTCTGCTATCCAATCCCCGTATCTCTCGTACTAAGGGAAATACAAGTTTTGAATCACTCTTGAACTGTATTAAAACATACGAAAACAGTATCGAGGCGAACCATAGATTCCAAGTCTCTAAGAGGTCATCACATACCCTCACATCTCTTAGGACCGTCCGACCATCGATCTGATAGCTTGTACCAAGGATATCTATCTTCTAGGGTACGAGTCAATATCCCCCATAAAGGTCCCATCGAGATAAGACTATCCCAGCGCGGTAACCTCAGGGATAGCAAGTAGTGCGGGCATGATTTTCACACGTATATAATATATGCATACACACAGTCATATAAATATACTACTTTTATCATATCAATTTAGGTTCATCCCATAACCCATAATCATGACATTTATCCCTATTTTCCAATTATTTGTTATCACGTATAACGGTTCGTCTCTAACTTTAATTTGAGGGATTATTCCAACTTACTACGTAACACTCATGGACTCTATCCTCCCAAGTGTAAAATTCAGTAGGTATTCATCTATTTTCCATCGTAACCATTTTACGTATCTCTCCCTTTAATACAAAATTCCATCGTCCCTTATATATAAACACCCCAAAATATAAATTTCGCCTTACATTAAAGGTCTCTTAATCATTAGTAAATCCTACTGGTCATCTTTACCTCCCAAAATATTTTAATAAGGTGTCTAAGGAGTATTCTTCATTTAGAATCAATTCAAAAATTTTAAAAGGGGAATTTAAGTCTACCAGGAGGGGTCGATCGATCGAGGGCAGGGTCTCGATCGATCGAACCTTCGATCGATCAAAGCTCTTGGCTCGATCGATCGATCAAGCAGGTATGGTGAATTCTGCAATTAACCAGTTACGGGTTCTAACACACAACCTCATCCAAATCCATATTTTTCATTCCCAATCGCCCAAAAATTTGCATTACTAAGAGTATAAACCCATATCATACATCTCCTACGTAAAGCATGCAAATTTTCATTAATAAACATGGATTAACAGGCCAAAATTCATGTAAATCTCAAGAACCTTAGAAATCTCTTTAACATGGTTCTAAGCAGTATTTTCCAGAATTTTCTTCTTCTAAAACATCATATATTCATGGTTTAATCCTCTACATGTGAAGGGGTTTCCAGATTATTATTCAAATCATTACTACACGCGATTTCCTATCTCCAACTTGGGTTTTCTTCCATGACACTCATCCTAATCATCCCTAGACTAACATGAGTGATGCATTAATGAAAATAATAAAGATAAACACTTGCCTGGCATTTTCAAAATTCTGATTTGCAGACGGTTTTGGTGTGGTTGTGTTCCCCGTCGCGCGATCTACGCGTTGGTGGTGGTGGCGGTGCAATCGGGTGACTTTTTGGCCTTGGATTGCTTGAAAACTTCCTCCTTCCCTCTCTAATGGCCTTTCTAAAGTTTTGAGTTGTTTTAACCCTAGAAGGTAACCTTAGACATCTTATATAACCCTTGAAATTTCGTGGGTTTAATTACCCAAAAATGTAAAATATCCAAAATGCCCTCTCGGGGTGCTAAATAGGCCTAAAAATGCCCCGAGACCCAAACAAAACCCCCGGGTATACTTTTCTGACTATCTCGACCCTTTCGAACACTTTGGCGCACTCTAAACGACCATACGAGCAACTTATAATATATTCACTTTTATTAACAAATTTCCAAAATTGTCATTTTATTCACTCTTGACATTTAATAGAACCAATATTATATTACTTTACTCATTAGTAATATTCAACAACAAGTTTCACATAATTAATAACTCAAATCCCGTTAATAATTATAAAGTGATTTATTTTTGGATTTATATTAAATTAATAACTCACATTGAATTTAATAAATCCCCAAATTAATATTGCATAAAAATACGGGGTATTACATACTTCCCCCCTAATAACGGAATTTCGTCCAGAAATTCGAAAAGTAAGGCATACCTGGTAAGAATAAATCTGGGTATTTCTCGCGCATATCTTCCTCACCCTCCCAAGTGGATTCCTCCACATTATGATGCCCCCACTGGACCCGTACAGGTGGAACTACCTTCGACCTCAATCTCCTCTCGCTATGGTCCAGGATAACCACCGATCTCTCCTCGTAAGAGCTGTCAGGCTGCAAGTCTATCTCATCTATCGCAATGTGGGTATGGGCCATATCATCCCGAAGATATCGTCTCAACGACGAGATGTGAAATACATCGTGAATGCGATGTAAATGCTCTGGTAGTCCCAATCTGTATGCTACTGACCCAATCCTCTCGATAATGGGAAATCGTCTCACATACCTCGAGGCCAATTTCCCTTTCTTCTCAAACCTCATCACTCCTTTAATAGGAGATACACATAGTAACACTTGGTCCCCCACATTAAACTCCCAGAAGAACCGTTTCCCATCGGCGTAGCTCTTCTGCCTGTCCTGGGCTACTCGAATGCGACTCCTGATCATCTCAATCCACGAAGAGGTTTCCTGAATTACCTCTGGTCCTAGCAACTTGTTATCCCCCACCTCGAGCCAACAAGTTGGGGAACGACAAGGCCTTCCATACAAAGCCTCAAATGGAGCCATGCCAATCGTGAACTGATAAGAGTTATTATAAGCAAACTTTACCAGTGGAAGATGTGGCTCCTAACCTCCTCCAAATCAAGAACACACATGCGTAGCATATCCTCCAAAATATGATTAGTACGCTCTATCTGTCCATCTATCTGTGGGTGATAAGCTGAACTCAACCTCAACTCGGTACCCATAGCCTCCTAAAAGCTCTCCTAAAAATACGACACGAAAATCTTGTCTCGATCTGACACAATATTCTGGCGCACCCCATGTAATCAGACAATCTCAGCAATGAACAACTGAGCATACTGACCCATGGTATAGTCTGTCCGCACAAGGAGAAAATGAGCCACCTTGGTCAAACGATCTACAATCACCCAGATAGAGTCGTGGCCCCGCTGTGATGTAGGTAAACCTGTAATAATATCCATGGAAATACTCTCCCACTTCCACGCGGGTACTTCCAATGGCTGAAGCAACCCTGACGATTTCTGATGGTCCATGTTTACCAGCTGGCAGGTAGAACACTTGGACACGAACTCAACAATGTCCTTCTTTATCCCACTCCACCAGTATTGCCTCCTCATATCCTGGTACATCTTATCTCCTCCAGGATGTCCCACAAATCGGGACCCGTGAGACTGGGTCATCACTGCATGACGTAATTCTGCTCCTTCTGGAATCACCAATCTCCCATTAAACCTCAAACCCCCATCACAACTAACAGAATAGGACTCAATACCCTCAGCTAAGAGTCTTAAAATCTGCTCCTGGAAAAACGGGTCTGTGGTCTGTGCCTGTATCACCCTCATAACAATCTCAGGTATCACTATCATAACAGATATGACGGAATGGGCTACTGCGTCCTGGTGGCCTAACACCTCCCATTTTGCTTTCCAGACGTCCGCTACCTCGTCTACCGGTCTACGGCTCAACGCATCAGTGACTACGTTGGCCTTCCCAGGATGGTATTGTATATCGAACTGATAGTCCTTCAAAAACTCTAACAATCTGCGCTGATGCATATTCATCTCTCACTGAGTGATCATGTACTGCAGTGACTTGTGGTCTGTGAACAAGCGGAATTTCTCCCCCAACAAATAGTGCCTCCATATCCTCAATGCAAAAACGATCGCTGCTAACTCTAGGTCGCGGGTGGGATAATTCTTATCATGCGGCTTAAGCTTGTGGGAGGCAAAAACTATAGCCTTATCTTCCTGCTGAAGTACTCCCCCAAGTCCCCGTAAAGAGGCATTGGTGTAAACTAGATACTCCACACCCGGCTTCGGTAACGTAAGGACCGGTGCTGAAGTAAGATTGTCTTTTAGCTCGTCGAAAGCCAATTGACAAGCATCATCCCAAACATATGGTACCCCTTTGTGAGTCAAGTTCGTCAATGAACCCGCTATTTTGGAGAATCCCCGAATTAATCTCCTATAGTATCCGACCAACCCCAAGAAACAACGCACTTCCCTCGGTGTCGTGGGCTATCCCCACTCCCTCACCGCTGACACTTTACTAGGGTCAACTGCTATCCCCTTCTCAGAAACAACATGCCCCAAGAACTGTACTTCTCGCAACCAAAATCCTCACCTCTTGTACTTAGCATACAACTTATGCTCTTGTAGAGTCGGAAGAACCTGTCTTAAGTGCTTGGCATGCTCCTCCTTGGAGTGTGAATATATCAAAATGTCATCTATGAAGACGATGACAAACTGATCCAAGAACTCTCTAAACCCTCAGTTCATTAAGTCCATGAACACGACTGGAGCATTTGTGAGGCCAAATGGCATCACCCTGAACTCATAGGACCCATATCTCGTCAAGAAAGCAGTCTTTGAAACATCCTTCTCCCTAATACGTAGCTGATGGTACCTCGACCTCAAATCTATCTTCGAAAAGAAAGTTGCTCCCCTCAACTGGTCGAGCATATCATCGATTCGAGGCAACGGATACTTATTTTGTATCGTGACCTTGTTCAACTCCGATAGTCCACACATAGCCTCAGTGAACCATCTCTCTTTTTCACAAATAGAACTGGAGCACCCCAAGGTGAGGTACTCCTGCGAATGAAGCCCTGACCTAGCAGCTGCTCTATCTGATCTCGTAACTCTCGCATCTCTGTTGGAGCCATACGGTATGGAGCGCGTGCTATCGGTCTAGTATCCGATAATAAATCTATGACAAAGTCTATCTCTCGAATTTGGGGTAGGCCTGATATCTCCTGAAATACATCGAAATACTCACGAACAGCTGGAATCGAGTCTAAGGGAATCGTAACCTCCTTAGAGGTATCCTCCTTTATATAATATAAATGAGCAGTCGAGCCTCCCTCTGGGTGAGGCATCGCCACTACAAACATCTCTTGCCCCGGAATGGCAAAGACAATACTCCTATCGAAATAATCAATCATGGCTCTATAAGCTGCGAGCCAATCCATACCGATAATAACATCGTGCTCATGCATATCTAAGACTAACATGTCTGCAGGTAATACCAAGCTACCAATCTCTACCCCACTCCCCGACATATAAAGAAAATAAGCGACACACTCCCTAGTGGTGAGTCTACACCCGTCACCGTGCTCTCTGTTGTGGCTAACAACCCTAAGGCCTTCGCAAAATGCGTAGCTATAAAATAGTGCGTCGCCCCAGTATCAAATAAAACCCGACCCATAGTACCATGGATAGGAAACATACACTCAATCGCAGGTGGTGCCTGTGGAGCTGCTGCCTGGTGGATGTTATAGACATGTCCATACTGTAACTGCCCGTGCTGCACTGGAGTTGTTGGAATGGCTGGTAGGGATGGTACATGGGCTGGTGCTGGGAGGGAAGCTGGAAAAAGTGGTCTCTATGGCTCATTACGAGCACCCTGCTGCTGTGGGGCCCTCTCTCCCTCTATACAATCCACTCGCCTATGGCCATTCTTGCCGCACCCGAAACATCGACCTCTGAAGTTACCTCCCCTCTGACCCTGCTGACCACGACCTTGCTGGCCGTTACCACCCCGCTACTGGCCCTGTTGGCCCTGATGAAAACATTGTTGGCCCTGCTGCTGACCCTGATGCTATCGGTGTTGGCCTTGCTGGCCCTGCTGAATAGGCTGGCCCTGCCTAAAATCCCCAAATCCTTGCCTAGAATCACCTGAACGGAATCGCTTAGCAGGGTCCCCCTGATGGGAACTCTGCTCGTGCTGACGAGTCTGTCCTTGAGATGTCAGTGCTCCACTAGCACTACTACCCCCAGTCCTGCCCTACTGGCCGGGCTCTCCTGCTCACTTGCTTCCTTGCAGATGGAAGCGGTGATCCTGGCAATGTAGTAATGCAGCATTGAGTACATCAGTGAAAGTACTCAGAGATAGATTACCTATAAGGTGCTGATGGATCCTCCAAGCTAACCCATCCACAAATAGCATTATCTTCTTACCCTCAGTGGGTGCCTCATCTGGCACTATGGTGAGAGGTCTCGTGAACTCCTCTTCATACACAGCAATGGTAGAATTTTCCTATTTCAAGTTCAGTAATTTCTGCCTCATCTCAGTTTGCACGGCGGGTGGAAAGTAATTGCGGTCAAACCGCTGCTCCCAAAATTACTGAATCGGGATTGTGTCCCTCTCCTCTAAGGTGGTGGTGGATTCCCACCACTGCAAAGCGGCCCCCACCATCTTAAAGGAAGCCAACAAGTATTTCTGCACGTCTGTGCACTCATACATACGAAGATTCCACTGGATATCTTGCTTCCATTGGCTGACGATGATGATATCTAAACTACCCTAGAACACAGGGGGATGCGCCATCTGAAAAAGCATCCCTAACCCGATCCCATGCAGATGGAAGCTGTGCAGGTACTGGCGCCACTACCTGAATCTGGGGTGGAGCCTGCTGAACCACCGCTAGCGCGGCATTCACTTCCTGAGCAACAATAGCGGCTACCTCATTAGCATTCATTATACCCTGTGCCAGAGCTGCTGGCTGCTCGGCTTGGTCACGCCTATCCTTTGGTGCACGTCTCGGAGGCATCTGAAACATGAAGAAATTTATTAGTCTACACTTATTATCAAATCTCAAATAGCTGAAGACGTAAATGTAAAAGCAAAAGCAAGAATACAACAATCCTTAAATAGGGCTCTATAGCAAAAATGTTAAGCTGAAAGAGAAATAAGCCGTACAGATCCTAAGGACACTAGAACCTGATGTTCTGATACCACCTGTGACACCCCGCCTAATTAAATACCGGGCGATCACTCCTTTATTAAATTAAAATCAAGGTGAACAGTTGGTTCATTCTTAGCATCACTGTCGTAAAAAAATAACTTTTCCAATTTAAACACCCTAATTAATTAAGCAAAGTGTCAAAACTATTTTTAGACATTGCTTTCCAAATTTTGTTTTATAAACCAAGATTTAAATAACAATTCAATATTGAAGAATCACACCACAATTATCCTGGAACATATAATCCAAATAATTTAAACATTCAAAAATTAAATCCTAACATTAAAACTTAAAGTAAAAACATCCAGACAGTAATAAATCCCAAAGTGACAATACTAGAAATAACTGAATCACAACGTCCAATAAAATGACTGAATAATGGAAAGGGCGACACATGGCCCACTAAATGAATATGCTAGGAGTGGAATCAAATAAATGAAGTCGTCTAAGCAAGAGGCCTACAACTCCCACCTAAGCTGCAGCGCGTTTCTTCCAAAGGATCCTATGCAAATCGCCCCTGTGGCTGGGCACCTGTAATATATACATATATATACAAGAGAGAAAGAGAAATAGAAACGGGTCAGAGCCCGATAGTGTAGATGATTTAAAATTTGTTTAGCGAGTATTTAAAATGTTTATAGGCCAATGCAACAACATATTAGTGCGACACTCTCTTGAGAAATTCTCACCTGTCTTCTAATGTGCACGCCTATCACACTAATCTTCCCAACAGATTATCTTATATTATATCGCACTAAACTTCCCAATAGTTTAACTTATCTTAGGTTACTCGTAAGATTTAAGACTGAACAATATAATTGTTTAAAAGGAAAATTTCATTTAGTAACAAAGCTCTCATTTTAACTTTATTTATTAATAACGTTTCCCAGTGTCATATTATACTTTTCAAAACAAGTATTTACGATTTGAAGTCATTACTCATTTCTTACTTACTATAACACAGTAGGCAGTTCCAAATTTAAGAATTTCATGTATATATATTAAATACTCGTATAATATATATATATACTAACAGCACCCCACATGAAAATTATGGTGAGAGCATACTCTGCTATCCAATCCCCGTATCTCTCATACTAAGGGAAATACATGTTCGGAATCACTCTTCAACTGTAATAACACATACACAAACAATATCGAGGTGAATCATAGATTCCAAGTCTCTAAGAGGTCAGCACATACCCTCACGTCTCTTAGGACCGTCTGACCATCGATCAGATAGCCTGTACCAAGGATATCTATCTTCTAGGGTACGAGTCAATATCCCACATAAAGGTCCCATCGAGACAAGACTATCCCAGCGCGGTAACCTCAGGGATAACAAGTAGCTCGGGCATGATTTTCACATGTATATATTATATGCACACACACAGTCATATAAATATACTACTCTTATCATATCAATTTATGTTCATCCCATAACCCATAATCACGACATTTATCCTTATTTTCCAATTATTTGTTATCACGTATAACGGTTCGTCTCTAAATTTAATTTGAGGGATTATTCCAACTTGCTACGTAACACACATGGACTCTATCCTCCCAAGTGTAAAATTCAGTAGGTATTCATCTATTTTCCATCGTAACCATTTTACGTATCTCTCCCTTTAATACAAAATTCCATCGTCCCTTATACATAAACATCCAAAAATATAAATGTCGCCTTACATTAAAGGTCTCTTAATCATTAGTAAATCCTACTGGTCATCTTTATCTCCCAAAATATTTTAATAAGGTGTCTAAGGAGTATTCTTCATTTAGAATCAATTAAACAATTTTAAAAGGGGAATTTAAGTCTGCTAGGAGGGGTCGATCGATCGAGGGCAGGGGCTCGATCGATCGAACCTTCGATCGATCGAAGCTCTTAGCTCGATCGATCGAACCTTCGATCGATCGAAGCTCTTAGCTCGATCGATCGATCAAGCAGGTATGGCGAATTATGCAATTAACCAGTTACGGGTTCTAACACACAACCTCAGCCAAATCCAGAGTTTTCATTCCCAATCGCCCAAAAATTTGCACTACTAAGAGTGTAAATCCATATCGTACATCTCCTACGTAAAGCATGCAAATTTTCATTAATAAACATGGATTAATAGGCCAAAATTCATGTAAATATCAAGAACCCTAGAAATCTCTTTAACATGGTTCTTATCAGTTTTTTCCACAATTTTCTTCTTCTAAAACATCATAAATTCATCGTTTAATCCTCTACATGTGAAGGGGTTTCCAGATTATCATTCAAATCATTACTACATGCAATTTTCTATCTCCAACTTGGGTTTTCTTCCATGAGACTCATCCTAATCATCCCTAGACTAACATGAGTGATGCATTAACGAAAATAAGCAAGATAAACACTTGCCTGGGATTTTCAAATTTTTGATTTGCGAAGAATTTTGGCATGATTGCGTTCCCCATCGCGTGATCTACGCGTTGGTGGTGGTGGCGGTGCAATCGGGTCACTTTTTGGCCTTGGATTGCTTGAAAAGCTTCCTCCTTCCCTCACCAATGGCCGTTCTAAAGTTTTAAGTTATTTTAACCCTAGAAGTTAACCTTAGTCATCTGATATAACCCTTGAAATTTCGTTAATTACCCAAAAATGTAAAATGTCCAAAATGCCCTGCTGGGGTGCTAAATAGGCCTAAAAATGCCCCGAGACACAAACTAAACCCCCGGGTATACTTTTCTGATTATTTCGACCCTTCTGGATACTTTGGCTAACTCAAAACGACCATACGAGCAACTTTCAATATATTCACTTTTATTAATCAATCTTTAGTTACAACGCGACACGGGCGCGTCCCGACTCAAATTTCCAAAATTATCATTTTATTCACTCTTGACATTTAATAGAACCAATATTTTATTACTTTACTCATTAGTAATATTCAACAACAAGTTTCCCATAATTACTAACTCACATCCCGTTAATAATTATAAAGTGATTAATTTTTGGATTTATATTAAATTAATAACTCACATTGAATTTAATAAATTCCCAAATTAATATTGCATAAAAATACGGGGTATTACAACACACTATTGGCCTTACCAGACCTGACTCAATTCGGCATCACTCGGTTAGAATTCAATTATTTGTATCATTTAAATGGCTCCCCCACATTTGTCTCTCCCTATGGTGTTTCACTAGAACCTTTACTTCCAGTCTTACACCCTGACTAATTTATCAAGTTCTTTTAGCTCCCTTCACGTAGAAGCACCAACTTCTCAAACACAATAAAGGTGACCTCGACTACAGTCATCATCACCAAAATATATTTTACAATACCAACAGAGCCCCACCTCCTCCTGTTCTACCAACGGCCATCACAGATCGTCCTTCGTTGTTCGGCATGCGATTCACACACGAGCGTGTATAAAATGTACTATAATTATACACAATAGTAGGAGGATGAAATCTCACAATAAGAATCAACAATCCTTAGAATAGGGATCTATATCAATCGAACGGTACGCTTTAAATGCAGTAAGCCGTACAGATCCAATGGACACTAGAACCTGATACTCTGATACCACCCATGACACAACGCCTAATAAAATACCGGGTGATCATTCTTATAGCAAATTAAAACAGGATTCTCAAATAGTTCATTCTCAGCATCACTGTTGAAAACCAACTTAATTACTAATAACATATTAGGCTGGCGTCAATTTTTTTTTAACTAATCTTTTTAACCAAACCATTCAAATAAATCAATCACAACAGTTTATATGCAACAACTGAAATGAAACAAAATAACCGAACACTCGGTACATTTAATACAACCAAATCGAATGCCGCACTAAAAGGCGGTAAAAATAAATGAATATAATTGGGCTATCGGCCCAAATGTTACTACAATGCTTCCTGTACAGATCAAAAGAATATAAGCATCTAAAATGAACCTACATTCATCCACAGTTGTTGTAGCGAACGTCTTACTTGAAAGAATCATCATCCAGGCATCCCTGTGTCTGGATACCTAATATATATAGATATAGAAAGAGAGGAAACTAGAGAAACGGGTCAGAGCCCGAGTTTAAAAATATTTTAGCAAGTGCATAAATGCCATATTTTAAAATATGAAAATCTCTCATTTTTAAACTTGTGTCGCACTCACATGAGATAGCCTCCACCTCTCATTTATAGTGCACGCCTAACGTTATATAATTAGTCTATTATAGCTACAACTACCCAAGCTATTTAGACTATAGTACTTGTCTGAACTTATCTACTCGTCTAAGTTTCCGTACCGCCCATACAGTAGTAAGTTTCATTAACACCTCTCATAGTGTTAATAAATTTCCAAGTAACCTTTCACATATGTTAGTTTCTGATTTGAATGTTAAGTCTGACCACTTAATCTTATCCATTAGATGCTCACTATCTAATATCATGTTTTTCCCATTAAGTTTCTCCGCTTATGTTAATAGCTATATGTATTCACGTCATCTAATTATCGACTACTTCGTTCTAGTAGATTATTCATATAGTATATATTTCACACACAATATATACTATAAGGAGAATTGGCCCAGTCTAATCATCGACTCGAATTATCCCAAATCATTTGCCTTTTTTTATATTTGAACATCATATAATCATCTACCATTCTAACCAAGTAGATTATTTATATAGTATGTATTTCACACAATAATTATCTACTACTTCATCTTAGTAGATTATTCATATATTATATATTTCACACACAATATAGACTATAAGGATAATTAGCTCGGTCGAATCATCCAATCTAATTATGACAATTTATTTATCTTTTAGATGTATGAACAACTTATAATCAGTTACCATTCTACTCAAGTAGATTATTTATACAGTATATATTTCACACACAATATATACTATAAGGAGTATTGGCCCCGTCTAATCATCGACTCTAATTCTCCTATCATTTACATTGGCTCGGTCTAATCATCGACTCCAAATGTAAATGAAAAAAAAAATAGAATATCGGCTCGGTCTAATCTTTTACTCCAATATCATATAGGCACTGTAGGTATTCACCCAACCTAAGTACAAAATTTATAGGTCTTCACACAACCAAATTATTCATACTTATACGTAATATATTTCTCTCTAATATTCACCATACTTGTTTCCTTTACGAATTTATTTCACTTTCGTATTTATTCGAGTATAATAATCAACCATTCTACCCAAGTAGATTATTTATATAGTATATATTTCACACACAATATATATACTATAAAGAGTATTGGCCCAGTCTAATCTTCGACTCCAATTCTCCTATCATTTACATTGGCCCCGTCTAATCCTTGACGCCAAATGTAAATGAACAAAATAGAATATTGGCTCGGTCTAATCCTCAAATCCAATATCATATAGGCACTGTAGGTATTCAACCAACCTAAGTACAAAATTTATAGGTATTCACACAACCAGATTATTCATACTTGTACGTAATATATTTCTCTCTAATATTCACCGTACTTGTTTGATTTACGAATTTATTTCACTTTCATATTTATTCGAGTATATTCATCTACCATTCTACCGGTCTAATTATCGACTCCAATTCTCCTGTCATTTACATTGGCCCGGTCTAATCCTCGACTCCAACTGTAAATGAAATAATAGAATATTGGCTCGGACTCATACATCGACCACCAATTTTTTTTATTTAGCATAATATAGGTATTCACACGACCTATATATTACTATGAATCAATATGCGATCACTCAACCCGATAATATGCATTAGTACATAGTATATGTCTCTTACATATTTGTCGTACTATTTGTCTAACGATTTATCTCACTATCGTATATATAGGAGTGTTCACACAACTCTAATGGTCCTATTTATCCCTTGTTATATCAAATTAGTAGTTACCCTTGTTAACCTACTCACCCATTAAATTTTACTCAGTCACTTTTTTTAATAATATTCTTATCATCTTGAATTAGATTACATCACAATCAAGCCTATGAATTTCCACTTTAATTCGCTCACAAGATTGAAGTTCAACACTCAATCATAGACCTACTACCATCATTATTCAAAAAATATATTTCATCATGGTCCCAAACACTTCCCCAATAATTTTTTTTGCCATTTGAGGCTTAAAAAGGAAAAATCTCACACTTTCTCGCAACTGAAATGAATCGTAATTTTTCTGGCAGATTAAACACCCTCTAGTAAAATATAGATTTCTCCTCCTATATAACTCCGATTGACCTGATTCAAAGTTCATTAGAAAGATAACTTCAATAAATTTCTTTTCATCCATTAATGATCATCTAATCCAAATCATACAGAAAATGGCATGCATTTGAATTTTCTCAAAATATTCATTACTCAACTGTTCCGGCAGCTTAAACACCTTGCCCTAAAACATATATAATTCACTCTACATAAGTCCAATTTACCTGATTCAAACAGCATTAGAAAGAAAACTTCCATACCTTTATTTTCATCCATAAATGAGCATCTAATTGAAATCATACAGAAAATGGCATGCATTTTAATTGTCAATAAAATTTTCGATTTGATTCCTGAGCTAATGATTTAAATCTCGGAACTGCTTCATTAGAAAAATCATTATAAATCCAAATTAAATCGAAAAAATATGCGGTAGTCTCCCACGTGACCGTATCAAAAAGATACACAACTTTCATCTTTTGACCAAGAGATGAATCGATCCTCTTCCTAGCCGAATCGATTCGGAAAGGACGGGGTTACTATTCACCTTCTTCTCCAAAAATCCCAAACCTTCATTAATACACCTCCAAGGTTTTCATCTTCTCTCCCATCATCATCCAACCTCAAACAACCATAAATAAACACATAAAAGGGTTCTTACCATCGTAAAACCCATATCCAACAATTAATTTCAATTAATTTCTAAGTTTCCCAAATTTGATATTATCCGGGGTTTATTCGTTAATCTTCCGAAAAAACCCATTTTGATTCACGAATACTCATCCCAAAAATCTTTATAGTTATACAAACCAATTATAATATGAAAAATAAACACACTAAATTAATAAAGCAAGTAAACGCTTGCTTGGTTTGATAAATTCGATGATCTCGTGCCGAAATTTGTCGGAGCTTGGCCAGAAACTCCTCTTCTTCTCCCTTTTCTTCCTACTTTCTCTTATTTCTTCTTTCCTTCTCTTTTTCTCTTCGTTCTTTCTCTTTTATCTCTTTTCTTTCTCTCTCCCATGCCCTTATAAGAGAGAAATAAGGGGTATCCCTTATTGAACCCAAAATTGACTCATATACAATAATGTGAGTCCATACTAATTTAGAAAGTCCTCTTACCCAAACATTACCCCCTCAGTACTTCATTTTGACTATTTCAGCCCATTCAGGATCAACACTGCACTCGGACTTATCTTTCGAGTCACTTGAAATATACTTCTCATTTCGTACCTCAAAATGGTCTACACGTGACTTCCAGTGAGATAAAATAAAATACGCACATATCACTCGCTATGCCGTATATCAAAATCCACCATTATTTACTATTCACACACATAGTAAATCTCGTAATATAATATTAATCACTCTCTATCTCCCGCTTAATATTTAATAATCACTTTTTATTATTTAATCACATTAAATTACGTCACACATGTAATTTAACTACAACGTATTTATCCAATTAATTTTTTGAATTAATTAAATCATAAATACGTAGAAATATAGGTTATTACATACTCCTCCCTACATAGGAATGTCGTCCCTGAAATTAGGACAATGCCGGTACTAAAATTTAGGATTTTTTTTAAAATCACAAAGTAGAAAGTTCCCCAAGTATGCTCATATATATATAGTCTTATCATCCGGATATATTTACAATAATCCTGCACCCTTATGTTAAGACCACTTGGCGAAAAGCATTTATTATTAACACCATATCTATTAGTCTCATAGAGTAGAAATATTCACAAATCCACACACACACACACACACACACACACACACACACACACACACACACACACATATATATATATATATAGTCACATCATCCCTATACATAAATTTATTCATCCTTCACCCCCGGGTTCACACCCATTAGCACACTTAATCAATAATGTTCTTACATCCCAGGGTTATCACCCATTTGTGCTCTTAATAATAATATCACATAATAGGCATACACACATCCTATTAAGATTAATAGGCATATTCCCAACCTAATCATACACTTCTTATATGTATTTTATTCTCATCGCTACGTGTAGTATAAATATTCAGATTAATATCTCTCTCGTAATCTCCAAGGTACATTCCCTATGCCGAATAATTAAATATTAATTCTCATATACCCTTCCAAAATTTGGTACTACATACACCCCATCTTTCCTTGGATTATGCTAACAATACTGTCATGCGCAAGCCACTCGTCAACACTCGTTTGAATGAGACTTTGCTCTACTTTCTCTCAATAATTTGGTATCCTTTTTATAAAGAGGTACCTTTTAAATGGATTTCCACATCCTTTCAACCCATATCGAGTGTGCTAGCTCTAGTTGCACATATATGCCTTAATTATCGTCATTCTCACACGACATTCAATTTGTTATACCATTTTAACCTTGTTTATAGATGCCCCTTAGGAATATATTCAACACATTCATTTTCACATCCTTCTATCTCGTACATCTTTAGACTAACTAACCAGGGTGCCCATACACCCTATCATTCGTGCATATATTTATAACCATAATATAATCCGTGAATATCATTTGTGCCCATAAAAACTTGGGTATTCTCAATCACCGCACTAATCATAATATAATTTTCCTCGACATCGTCTCACACTTCAACCTGAGTGATTTTTTTTCAAGGTACTACAAGTTTCACATGCCTTATTTGGATAATATCTCTTAGTTCGATGTGTTCTTTCCACACGTAAAATGAGTAACTACTACAGTGTCAGCCCTTACCCTAGAATCCAACACATCTCTCAACTCCCGCGTCTCTAAAGGAGTGATATAACAATGCGCTTTTTCTATCACCAAGTACTGAGCGCTAAACAAAATAGCGAGCTCGATCTCTCTACTCGATTGTAACCTCGAATACCCCGAATCATATCCATATAGACCCTACACGCCGGGATTAACTGTAATGAGACTTTTATTCTCTCCAAAGTCCCCAACAATATGTATCATAAGTGTGAGCTCAACCCTCTTTCCTACGGATGAGATTAATGATAACCCCGCTACACAACGATATAATATGTCCACATAATAATGTATCGATATATACACTAAACTCATCTCACATATGAATTTTGCATTAATTAAAATGTCATGACTCGCTTGGTCACACAAAATATACCTCATTCTCCCGAGGATGCAACTCATATTTGTACCTTGCCAATCTCCCTGGCTGCTCAAACGGTTCTCGAACATAACATGCTTGTCTGAACCGAACCCTAAAACTATCTTAATCATTGCCCTGCTAGGCAGTATAATCATGTCCCTTTAATCGCTTTGGGAAAAATCAATACGTGTTGTATCACTCTCCACATAAAAATATCTCTCGCTAAAATCCCCTATATTTGTGGCAATACTGGACCCCATTGTTCCTTTATCTCTGCTGGCCCCAGGGAACACACTATTGGCCTTACCAGACCTGACTGAATTCGGCGTCACTCGGTTAGAATTCAATTATTTGTATCATTTAAATGGCTCCCCCACATTGGTCTCTCCCTATGGTGTTTCACTAGAACCTTTACTTCCAGTCTTACACCCTGACAAATTTCTCAAGTTCTTTGAGCTCCCTTCACGTAGAAGCACCAACTTCTCAAACACAATAAAGTTGACCTCGACTACGGTCATCATACCCAAAATATATTTTACAATACCAACTGAGCCCCACCTCCTTCTGTTCTCCCAACGGCCCTCACAGATCGTCCTTTGTTGTTCGGCATGCGATTCACACACGAGCGTGTATAAAATATATTACAATTATACACAATAGTAGGAGGATGAAATCTCACAATAGGAATCAACAATCCTTAGCATTGGGATCTATATCAATCGAACGGTACACTTTAAATGCAGTAAGTCGTATAGATCCTACGGACACTAGAACCTGATGCTCTGATACCACCCGAAACACAATGCCTAATAAAATATCGGGTGATCATTCTTATATCAAATTAAAATAGGAGTCTCATATGGTTCATTCTCAGCATCACTGTCGAAAACCAACTTAATTACTAATAACATAGTAGGCTGGCATCAATTTTTTTTGAACTAATCTTTTTAACCAAACCATTCAAATAAATAAATCACAATATTTTATATGCAACAACTGAAATGAAACAAAATAACCAAACACTCGGTACATTTTAATACAACCAAATCGAATGCCGCACTAAAAGGCGGTAAAAATAAATGAATATAATTGGGCTATCGGCCCGAATGTTACTACATTGCTTTCTATACAAATCAAAAGAATGTAATCATCTAAAATGAACATGCATGCATCCACAGTTGCTGTAGCGAAAATCTTACTCGAAAGAATCATCATCTAGGCATCCCTGTGTCTGGATACCTAATAAATGTAGATATAGCAAGAGAGGAAACTAGAGAAACGGGTCTGAGCCCGAGTTTGAAAATATTTTAGCAAGTGCATAAATTCCATATTTTAAAATATGTAAATCTCTCATTTTTAAACTTTTGTCGCACTCACATGAGATAGCCTTCACCTCTCATTTATAGTGCACGCCTAACATTCTATAATTAGTCTATTATAACTACAACTACCCAAGGTATTTAGACTATAGTACTTGTCTGAACTTATCCAGTCGTCTAAGTTCCCGTACCACCCATATAGTAATAAGTTTCATTGACACCTCTCATAGTGTTAATAAATTTCCAAGTAACCTTTCACATATGTTAGTTTCTGATTTGAATGTTAAGTCTGACCACTTAATCTTATCCATTAGATGCTCACTATCTAATATCATGTTTTTCCCATTAAGCTTCTCCGCTTAAGTTACTAGTTATATGTATTCACGTCATCTAATTATCGATTACTTCGTCCTAGTAGACTGTTCATATAGTATATATTTCACACACAATATATACTATAAGGAGAATTGGCCCGGTCTAATTATCGAATCGAATTATCCCAAATCATTTTCCTTTTTTATGTATGAACATCATATAATCATCTACCATTCTACCCAAGTAGATTATTTATATAGTATGTATTTCACACACAATAATTATCTACTGCATCATCTTAGTAGATTATTCATATAGTATATATATCACACACAATATAGACTATAAGGATAATTGGCTCGGTCTAATCATCGACTCTAATTATCCCAATTTATTTATCTTTTAGATGTATGAACAACTTATAATCACTTACCATTGTAATCAAGTAGATTATTTATATAACATATATTTCACACACAATATATACTATAAGGAGTATTGGCCCCGTCTAATCAACGACTCCAATTCTCCTATCATTTACATTAGCCCGGTCTAATCATCGACTCCAAATGTAAAAAAATAGAATATTGGCTCGGTATAATCTTTTACTCCAATATCATATAGGCACTGTAGGTATTCACCCAACCTAAGTACAAAATTTATAGGTATTCACACAACCAAATTATTCATACTTGTACGTAATATATTTCTCTCTAATATTCACCGTACTTGTTTGCTTTATGAATTTATTTCACTTTCGTATTTATTCGAGTATAATCATAAACCATTCAACCCAAGTATATTATTTATATTGTATATATTTCACACACAATATATATACTATAGGGAGTATTGGCCTAGTCTAATCATCGACTCCAATTCTCCTATCATTTACATTGGCTCCGTCTAATCCTCGACTCCAAATGTAAATGAACAAAATAGAATATTAGCTCGGTCTAATCCTTAAATCCAATATCATATAGGCACTGTAGGTATTCAACCAACCTAAGTACAAAATTTATAGGTATTCACACAACCAGATTATTCATACTTGTACGTAATATATTTCTCTCTAATATTCACCGTACTTGTTTGATTTACGAACTTATTTCACTTTCGTATTTATTTGAGCATAATCATCTACCATTCTACCGGTCTAATTATCGACTCTAATTCTCCTGTCATTTACATTGGCCCGGTCTAATCCTGTACTCAAACTGTAAATGAAATAATAGAATATTGGCTCAGACTCATACATCAACCACCAATTTTTTTTATTTAGTATAATATAGGTATTCACATAACCTATATATTACTATGCATCAATATGCGCTCACTCAACCCAATAATATGCATTAGTACATAGTATATGTCTCTTACATATTTGTCGTACTATTTGTCTTACGATTTATCTCACTATCGTATATATAGGAGTGTTCACACAACTCTAAGGGTCCTAGTTATCCCTTGTTATATCAAATTAGTAGTTACCCTTGTTAACCTACTCACCCATTAAATTTTGCTCAGTCACTCTTTTTTTGTAATAATATTCTTATCATCTTGAATTAGATTACATCACAATCAAGCCTATGAATTTCCACTTTAATTCTCTCACAAAATTGAAGTTCAACACTCAATCATAGACCTACTGCCATCATTATTCCAGAATTATATTTCATCATGGTCCCAAACACTTCCCCGATAATTTTTTTTGCCATTCGAGGCTTAAAAAGAAAAAATCTCACACTTTTTGGCAGCTCAAACGAATCATAATTTTTCTGGCATATTAAACACCCTCTAGTAAAATATAGATTTCTCCTTCTATATAACTCCGATTGACTTAATTAAAAGTTCATTAGAAATATAGCTTCAATAACTTTCTTTTCATCCATAAATGATCATCTAATCCAAATCAACAGAAAATGGCATGCATTTGAATTTTCTAAAAAATATTCATAACTCAACTGTTCTGCATGCTTAACCACCTTGCCCTAAAACATGTATAATTCACTCCACATAAGTCCAATTTACCTGATTCAAAGATCATTAGAAATATAACTTTCATACCTTTCTTTTCATCAATAAATGAGCATCTAATTAAAATCATATAGAAAATGGCATGCATTTGAATTGTCAATAAAATTTTCGATTTGATTCCTAAGCTAATGATTTAAATCTCGAACTGCTTCATTAGAAACATCATTATAAATCCAAATTAAATCAAAAAAAATATGCGGTAGTCTCCCACGTGACCGTATCGAAAAGATATACAACTTTCATCGTTTGACCAAGAGATGAATCGATCTTCTTCCTAGCCGAATCGATTCGGAAAGGACAGAGTTACTATTCACCTTCTTCTCCAAAAATCCCAAAGCTTCATTAATACACCTCCAAGGTTTTTATCTTCTCTCCCATCATCATCGAACCTCAAACAACCTTAAATAAACACATAAAAAGGGTTCCTACCATCCTAGAACCCAGATCCAACAATTAATTTCAATTAATTTCTAAGTTTCCCAAATTTGATATTATCCGGGGTTTATTCGTTAATCTTCCGAAAAAACTCGTTTTGATTCACGAATACTCATCCCAAAAATCTTTATAGTTATACACACCAACTATAATATGAAAAATAAACACACTAAATTAATAAATCAAGTAAACACTTGCTTGGTTTGATAAATCCGATGATCTCGTGCCGAAATTTGTCGGAGCTTGGCCAGAACCTCCTCTTCTTCTCCCTTTTCTTCCTTCTTTCTCTTCTTTCTTTCTCTTTTTTTCTTCTTTCTTTCTCTTTTATCTCTTTTCTTTCTCTCCACCGTGCCCTTATAAGAGAAAAATAAAGGGTATCCCTTATTGAACCCAAAATTGACTCATATACAACAATGTGAGTCCATACTAATTTAGAAAGTCCTCGGAACCCAAACATTACCCCCTCAGTACTTCATTTTGACTATTTCAGCCCATTCGGGATCAACACTGCACTCGAAATTATCTTTTGAGTCACTTAAAATATACTTGTCATTTCGTACCTCAAAATGGTCTACACGTGACTTCCAGTGAGATAAAATAAAATACGCACATATCACTCGCTATGCCGTATATCAAAATCCACCATTATTTACTATTCACACACATAGTAAATCTCGTAACATAATATTAATCACTCTCTATCTCCCGATTAATATTTAATAATCACTTTTTATTATTTAATCACATTAAATTACGTCACACATGTAATTGATCTGGAACGTATTTATCCAATTAATTTTTCGAATTAATTAAATCATTAATACGTAGAAATACAGGTTATTACATACTCCCCCCTACAAAAGAATGTCGTCCCCGAAATTAGGACAATGCCGGTACTAAAATTTAAGATTTTTTTAAAATCACAAAGTAGAAACTTCCCCAAGTATGCTCATATATATATAGTCTTATCATCCCTATATATTTACAATAATCCTGCACCCTTATGTTAAGACCACTTGGCGCAAAGCATTTATTATTAACACCATATCTATTAATTTCACAGAGTAGAAATATTCACAAATCCATATATATATATAGTCACATCATCCTTATACATATATTTATTCATCCTTCACCCTCGGGTTAACACCCATTAGCGCACTTAATCAATAATGTTCTTGCATCCCCGGGTTATCACCCATTTGTGCTCTTAATAATAATATCACATAATAGGCGCACACACATCCTATTAAGATTCATAGGCTTATTCCCCACCTAATCATATACTTCTCATACGTATTTTATTCTCATTGCTATGTATAGTATAAATATTCAGATTAATATCTCTCTCGTCATCTCCATGGTAGATTCCCTATACCGAATAATTAAAGTATTAATTCTCATATACCCTTCCGAAATTCGGTACTACATACACCCCTTCTTTCCTTGGAGTATGCTAACAATACAGTCATAGGCAAGACACTTTTCAACACTCATTTGAGTGAGACTCCGCTCTACTTTCTCACAATTATTTGGTATCCTTTTTATCAAGAGGTACCATTTAAATGGCTTTCCACATCCTTTTAAACCATCTCGAGTGTGCTAGCTCTTGTTGCACATATATGCTTGAATTATTGTCATTCTTAAATTGCATTCAATCTGTCATACCATTTTAACCTTGTTTTTAGATTCCCCTTAGGCATATATTCTACACATTCATTTTCACGTCCTTCTATCTCTGACATCTTTGCACTAATTAACCAGGGTGCCCATACAACCTATCATTCGTGCATATCTACACAACCATAATATAATCCGTGAATATCATCTATGCCCATAAAAACACAAGTATTCTCAATCACCCCACTAATCGTAATATAATTTTCCTCGACATCATCTCACCCTTCAACCTGAGTGCTTTTTTTCCAAGGCACTATGGGCTTCACATGCCTTATTTGCACAATATCTCTTAATTCGATGTGTTCTTTCCCCAGTTAAAATTAATAACTGCTACAGTGTTAGCCCTTACCCTAGCATCCAACACATCTCTTAACTCACGCGTCTTTAAAGGAGTGATATAATAATGCGCTCTTTCGATCACCAAGTACTGAGCGCTAAACAAAATAATGAGCTCAATCTCTCTACTCGACTGTAACCCAGCATACCTTGAATCATATCAATATAGTCCCTACACACCGGGATGAACTGTAATGATACCTCTATGCTCTTCAAAGTCCCCAATAAAATGTATCATAAGTGCGAGCTCAACCCTCTTTCCTACGTATGAGTTCAATGATAACCGCACTACACAACGGTATAATATGTTCACATAATAACGTATCGATATATCTAGTAAACTCGTCTCACATGTGAATTTGGCATTAATCAAAATATCGTGATTCGCTTGGTCACATAAAATATACCTCATTCGCCCGAGGATTCAAATCATATTTTTACCTAACCAATCTTCTTGGCTGTTCTTCGACATAACACGCTTGTCTGAACCGAACCCCAAAACAATTTTAATCATTTCCCTTCTAGGAACCATACTCATGTCCCTTTACTCACTTTGGGGAAAATCAATACATGTGACCTTACTCTCCACATAAAAATATCTCTCGATAAAATCCCCTATATTTGTGGACATACTGGACCCCCGTTGTTCCTTTAACTTTGCTGGACCCAGGGAACACACTATTGGCCTTACCATCCCTGACTAAATTCTCCGTCACTCGGTTAGAATTCAATTATCTGTATCATTTAAATGGGTCCCCCACATGGGTCTCTCACTATGCTGTTTCACTAGCACCTTTACTTCTAGTCTTACACCCTGACTAATTTCTCAAGTTCTTTTAGCGCCCTTCACGTAGAAGTATCAACTTCTCAAACACAATAGAGGTGACCTCGACTATGGTCATCGTCCCCAAAATATATTTCACAATACCAACTGAGCCCCATCTCATGCTATTCTCCCAACGGCCCTCACCGGTCTTCCTTTGTTGTTCGGCATGCGAATCACACACGAACGTGTATAAAATGTACTACAATTATACACAATAGTAGGAGGATGAAATATCATAGTTGTAATCAACTATCCTTCGCATATGGCTCTATATCAATCGAACGGTACGCTTTAAATGCAGTAAGTTGTACAGATCCTATTGACACTAGAACGTGATGCTCTGATACCACCCGTGACACAATGCCTAATAAAATACCAGGTGATTAATCCTATAGCAAATTAAAATATGAGCCTCATATGGTTCATTCTCAGCATCACTGTCGAAAACCAACTTAATTACTAATAACCTATTAGGCTGGCGTCAATTTATTTAAAGTAATCTTTTGAACCAAACCATTCAAATAAATCAATCACAACAGTTTATATGCAACAACTGAAATTAAATAAAATAACCGAACACTCAGTACAATATAATACAACCAAATAGAATGCCGCACTAAAAGGTGGTAAAAATAAATGAATACAATTGGGCTATCGGCCCGAATCTTACTATAAATGTTCCTATACGGATCACAAGTATAGAAACGTCTAAAATGAACCTGCATTCATCCACAGTTGCTGCAGCGAACGTCTGACTCGAATGAATCATCATCCAGGCGCCCCTATGTCTAGACACCTAATATATACAGATATAGCAAGAGATGAAAAGAGAGAAACAGGTCAGAGCCTAGGTTTGAAAATATTTTAGCAAGTGCATAAATGCCATATTTTAAAATAGGAAAATCTCTCATATTTAAACTGGCGTCACACTCACATGAGATACCCTTCACCTCTCATTTATAGTGCACACCTAACGTTCTATAATTAGTCTATTGTAGATACAACTATCCAAGCTATTTAGACTAAAGTACTTGTCAGAACTTATCTACATATCTAAGTTCTTGTACCGCCTATACAGTACAAAGTTTCATTAACACCTCTTATAGTGTTATTAAATTTCCAATTAACCTTTCACATATGTTAGTTTCTGATTTGAATGTTAAGTCTGACCACTTAATCTTATCCATTAAATGCTCACTATCTAATATCATGTTTTTCCCATTAAGCTTTCACCACTTAAGTTAATAGTTAGATGTATTCAAGTCATCTAATTATCTACTACTTCGTCCTAGAAAATTATTCATACAGTATATATTTCACACACAATATAGACTGTTAAGAGAATTGGCCTGGTCTAATCGTCGGCTCCAGTTATCCCAAATCATTTGCCTCTTTTTTATGTATGAACATCATATAATCATCTACCATTCGACCCAAGTAGATTATTTATATAATATGTATTTCACAAACAATAATTATCTACAACATAATCTTAGTTGATTATTCATATAATATATACTTCACACACAATATAGACAATAAGGATAATTGGCTCAGTCTAATCATCAACTCTAATTATCCCAATTTATTTATCTTTTAGATGTATGAACAACTTTTAATCATTTACCATTCTACTCAAATAGATTATTTATATAGTATATATTTCACACACAATATATACTATTAGGAATATTGGCCCCGTCTAATCATCGACACCAATTCTCCTATCATTTACATTGCCCGGTCTAATCATCGACTCCAAATGTAAATGGAAAAACTAGAATATTGGCTCAGTCTAATCCTCGACTCCAATATCATATAGGCATTGTGGGTATTCACCCAACCTGAGTACAAAATTTATAAGTATTCACACAACCAAATTATTCATACTTGTACGTAATATATTTCTCTCTAATATTCACCGTACTTGTTTGCTTTACGAATTTATTTCACTTTCATATTTATTCGAGTATAATCATCAACCATGTTATCCAAGTAGATTATTTATATAGTATATATTTCACACACAATATATATACACTATAAGGTGTATTAGCCCGGTCTAATCATCGACTACAATTCTCCTACCTTTTACATTTTCCCAGTCTAATCCTCGACTCCAAATGTAAATGAACAAAATAGAATATTGGCTCAATCTAATCCTCGACTCCAATATCATATAGTCACTGTAGGTATTCAACAAACCTAAGTACAAAATTTATAAGTATTCACACAACAAAATTATTCATACTTGTACGTAATATATTTATCTATAATATACACCGAACTTGTTTTCTTTAGGAATTTATTTCACTTTCGTATTTATTCGAGTATAATCATCTACCATTCTACCCGTCTAATCATCGACTATATTTCTCCTATCAATTACATTGTCCCAGTCTAATCCTCATCTCCAAATGTAAATGAAATAATTGAACATTGGTTCGGACTCATACTTCGACCACCATCTTTTTTATTTAGTATACTATAGGTATTCACACAACCTATATATTACTATGCATCAGTATGTGTTCATTCAACCCGATAATATGCATTAGTACGTAGTATTTGTCTCTCACATATTGTTCGTACTATTTTTCTTACGATTTATCTCACTATCGTATAGATAGGAGAGTTCACATAACTCTAAGGGTCCTAGTTACCCCTTATTATATCAACTCAGTAGTTACCCTTATTAACCTACTAACCCAATAAATTTAAGCTCGCTCACGCCTTTTTCGTAATTATATTCTTATCATCTTGAATTAGATTACATCACAATCAAGCCAAAATTAAAGTCCAACACTCAATCATAGAACTACTTCCATTATTATTCCAGTAATATATTTCATCATGGTCCTAAACTCTTCCCCGATAAAATTGTTAGCCATTTGAGGCTTAAAAAGAAAAATCTCACATTTTCTGGCAGCCAAAACGAATCATAAATTTTTTTGGCAGATTAAACACCCTCTAGTAAAATATAGATTTATCACTTTATATAACTCCGATTGACCTAATTCAGAGCTCATTAGAAATATAACTTCAATACATTTCTTTTCATCCATAAATGATCATCTAATCCAAATAATACAAAAATTGTAATGCATTTTAATTCTCTAAAAAATATTCGTAACTCAACTGTTGTGGCAGCTTAAACACCTTGCACTAAAATAGCTATAATTCACTCCACATAAGTCCAATTTACCTCATTCAAAGCTCATTAGAAAGATAAATTCAATACCTTTATTTTCATCCATAAATGAGCATATAATTAAAAGCATACAAAATATGGTATGCATTTGAATTGTCTATAAAATTTTCGATTTGATTCCCGAGCTAACGATTTAAATCTCGAAACTGCTTCCTTAGAAACATCATTATGAATCCAAAATAAATCAAAAAAATATGCGATCGGCTCCCACGAGACCAAATCAAAAATATATACAACGTTCATCGTTTTACCAAGAGCTTAATCGATCCTCTTCCTAGATGAATCGATTCAAAAAGGTTGGAGTTACTATTCACCTTCTTCTCCAAAAATCCTAAACCTCCATTAATACACCTCCAAGGTTTTCATCTTCTCTCCCATCATCATACAACCTCAAACAATCATAAATACACACATAAAAAGGGTTCTTATCATCCTAGAACCCAGATACAACAATTAATTTCAATTTATTTCTAAGTTTCCCAAATTTGATATTATCCGGGGTTTATTCGTTAATCTTCCGAAAAAACCCGTTTTGATTCACGAATACTCATCCAAAAAATCTTTATAATTTTACACACAAACTATAATATGGAAAATAAACACACTAAATTAATAAAGAAAGTAAACACTTGCCTAGTTTGATAAATCCGATGATCTCATGCCGAAATTTGTCGGAGCTTAGCCAGAACCTCCTCTTTTCCTCCCCTTTCTTCCTTCTTCTCTTCTTTCTTTCCCTTTTTTTTTCTTCTTTCTTTCTATTTTATCTTTTTTCTTTCTCTCTCCCATGCCCTTATAAGAGAGAAATAAGGGTTATCCCTTATTGAACCCAAAATTGACTCATATACAACAATGTGAGTCCATACTAGTTTAGAAAGTCCCCGGAACCCAAACATTACCCCGGGTACTTCATTTTAACTATTTCAGCCCATTAGGGATCAACGGTGCACTCAAAATTATCTTTCGACTCACTTAAAATACACTTCGCATATCTCACCTCAAAATGGTATACACACGACTTCTAGTGAGATAAAATAAAATACGTACTTATCACTCGCTATGCCGTATATAAAAATCCACCGCTATTTACTATACATGCACATAGTAAATCTCGTAACATGATATTAATCAGTCTCTATCTCTTGACTAATATTTAATAATCACTTTTATTATTTAATCAAATTAAATTACGTCACACATGTAATTTAACTAGAACATCTTTATCCAATTAATTAAATCATAAATACGTAGAAATACGGGGTATTATAACATGTTGTGATCTAGGGCACTTAGAAAATATGCTAGATACTAAATGAACATTTATAAAATCATGTCCTTACAAATCTTCCCCTATGTCTATGGTAATAGATACGTAAAAACTATCTGAATTATGCAACCCAAACTCAAAACAAATGGCATACAATTTAATGTCCCCATAAACCCAAAAACTTGAAATACTAATTGACATGTATTTAAAAAGGCTTCAACATGTACAATTCTTTAACTTCTTCAATATTTCTTTGTCATTATTAGGGTGTGCAAAAAAATTTCAATTTTGTACCTACACATATGAGGCAAGAGACAATACTTGTGATACGTAATAATTTGAAAAATAATGATAAGCAAAAATCAATATCAATTATCTTAAACAAATCATTATCAATTCATACATGTAAACAAAATATCTCTCCCGTAATTGATTCTCCCCAATTTTATAATGTCCCCCAAATAGACAAATATGAAGAACCCAAAGCAATGCAAATGGAATGTCACGAGGTAATAAAACTTTCTCCTTTTGAATTCTTCAATTTTTTTTTTCAAAAAAGAATACAACAAAAAATCACACCATGAAAGGACATGAAAATTACCAAGTTGGTGATAGCGAAAATGTACGGATGTGAACAAATTCGATAGGAAAATAAATGGATACAAACATAACATAGTGCACGATGAATTTCGAATATTCCTAGCGAATAAACTCAACATCTTTCTTAGGTGTAAAAATAGTGTAATTATAAGAATTCGAGTCAATCTAATCAACAAATCAAAGCTCAAAGTGATTTCCACACCAATACTATCCAAAACTTATTTAATAATTGTTTGAGATTTTTAAGAAAGTGCAAAGCCGTTAAATCCAACCAAACTCCCTCAAATTTCTATTTATTTTTTATTTTCTTTTTGTGGTGTCTATTGTTCTCAACTTAGAAAAATCCTATTGCCCCATTTTTGGCATATGATTATTTTTATTGCCTTAATTTTTTCTTGAGCGATTTTAAACAATGGATTTCATGACAAGTTAATTTTATACTCTCGCAGGCCTTTTCCGTGAACACTCGTCAATTTTTTCATTTATGCATTTTAATTCTCACGATAAACGGTTCTTATGCACAAGTTTTATTATTCTCATTTTATCACATTTGGTTCGTTGTATAGACAAAATTGAGATAGAAACACTCAAACCAACATGTAATAGATAAGCACAATATTCAAATAAAACTGTGCACGTGATTATTAAAGGAGATAAGGAGCCAAATATGTAGAAGATATCAATAATTATGTCTTAATGACTCCATACATTATAAAGCACATGGATGAAATGATGCAGCATCTCTAAACACTAACAAAGAGTCACATGGACTATCGAATGACGTTGTGACTATGGCTATCTTAAATGTTCATTTATAAATGGTGTAAACAAAATACAAAACACTTTTTCTGTTCTTTCAAAAAATTTATAAAAATAATATCTTTTTTTCTTTTTCAAAAAAAATATTAAAATCAAAATCTTTTTTATTTTTTCGATTTTTCAAAAAAAAATAGAAAATCTTTTTGTATTTTTCAAAAGATAAGGAAAAAAATGAACCAAAAAAAATAATGATAGAAATGATACAGTCTAGAGATAGGAATCATATGATATGAACATGAAAAAATGCATCCTATTCAAGACAAGGCAATCACCCCTTAGTCAACTGTGCAAATTCTTAAAGACTTCCAAAAATTCTCTAATCTAAGGGCATATAAAGGCTTCATGAAAATATCGGCTAACTCGAGGTTGGTAGAAATAAAACTCAAGGATACAAGCTTTCCTTCGACTAGAACACGAATAAAGTGCTCCCATATCTAATGTGTTTTGTGTGTGAATGATGGACTGGATTACATGATATATATATCACACTCGTGTTATCCCATAATCCTCCAGCATCTTCTTCATCCATAGAAGTTGCGTTCAACAACTCTCGGCGTCTATGTACTCAGCCTCCGTAGTGGACAAAGAGATGGTGTTTTTCTTCTTGCTCAACCAAGAGACAAGAGAAGAACTAATGTAAAAACACACACCAGATGTGCTCCTACATCCATCAACGTCTCCAACCCAATTGTCATCCGAGTAGGTAAATAAACGGTCATCAGTATCAAAGGAATACCAAATGCCAAATGAGAGAGTCCCACTCACGTATTTGATAATAAGTTTAAGAGAGAATAAGTGTGACTCTTTTAGGGATGCCTAATATCACACACAGACTCCAACACTAAAGGAGATATCGATATGACTGACAGTCAAGTAGAGAAGACTACCTATCATACTCTAATACAAGGATTTATCTACGTCCTTGCCTGAAGTGTCCTTACTAAGCTTTGTTGAGGTACTCATCCGTGTACATGCATTCTTAGAGGAGTCTAAACCAACTTTCATCCCTAGGACTCTATTATACTTGGATTGGGAGATGAACATCCCATCCTCTAGTTGACAAACCTGGAGACTATGGAAGAATGTAAGCTTGCCAACCATGCTCATCTCAAACTCACTCTTCATCTCCTCCTCAAGTTTGTGAGCATGTCAGAAGCACGTGGATCCAAGGACTATGTCATCCCCATAGACTCGGGGAGCCAAAATAACACCGTATCCTCTCCTAACAGACAACGTCTTAACAACTCCCCCTCCCATGTGTTCTTGCTTCAAACCATATAGGGGTTTCCTAAAAAAATAGGCATGAACATAGTTCTTATGGTCTTAAAACCCTAAACTTACACCGGTAAAATGACATTCGGAAAGGCACTTTTGACATCCATCTAGTATAACTTGAAGTGCAGATGACATGCGTTGGTGAGTAGTAAGAGGACGAATTTAATCCTGGTAATAGGAGCAAATATCTTGTCAAAGTCTACACCCTTTATCTGTGTATAACCTTGAGAGACCAACTGTAATACCCCTCACTTTTAACCATCTATTTTTAATACTAAATTTCTTTGTGAGTGTGATTTAATTTAATTGAGAATTAAAATAGTAATTTTAAGGAAGAGATAATATTTATGTGAGTATTAATGACGGGTTTTGAATATTTCTCAACCGGGGCATTGGTGTATGTTTTATAGAGTCAGGTCAGGATTTTATTTTAAAAACTTTGTATGTTAATTTGGAAAGTACAAATGATCTAGAATGGGGCGAGATAGTCAAAATGGTTTCTTAGGGGCTTTATTTTGGTTCCAGGGTCTTTTTAGCTAGTTGGACTCGAATTGGGGTATACAATTCATTTTATGGGTGTATTATTATTTAGAGTTAGGTTTAATTGGAGAAAAGGGTTATTTAGGCTTGGAAGAGGTAGGCTAATATCATTGTGAAAAAACCCTAGAGAGAAAAAGAGAGAAATAGAGAGAGAGAGAGATAGAGAGAGAGAGAGAGAGAGAAGAGAAATAGAGGAGAAAACTTCGGAGCTTTGGGATTTTTGACCGAATTCGTGATCATGGGGAAGATTCAAACTCTACAACTTTGATGTAACAACTTGACCTTTTGTAGACAATTAAATTCCATAATTAAGTATAAATTGGAATTTGGGGAATTTCATTAAATCGTAATTTTTGGGATTTTCGAGGATTAAATGATTTTTGATGGATGTTGTGATTATTTTTGGGACTATGTAGGTCGAAATATTTTAATTATATGTCGTCGTTGAGTAAACCGACATGAGGTGAGATTTAAGTGGGAAAACCCGCATTAAGTCGTGTGGGTTTGAAATAGTGAGTTGCGGTCAAGTACCTCGGATGAGAATTTCGACTGCGCCATGAGTCTCGGAATGGCCGAGATGGTTGAAAAAGAGTGTCTGATTGTCCAAATTGAGTTCCGGATAATTTTAGAGTTAAACGGGCTCGTAATCGAGTAAATGAGTCATTTTTGGGTTTTAAGGGTTAAAACCCTTTTCTCCTTATAAAAGGAGGAAGAGAGAGAGAGAGAAAAAGAGAAATAAAGAAGAGATAAGAGAGGGAAGAGAGAGAGGAGGAAGAAAAGAGGAGGAAAGGGGGAGATTCTGGCCAGCCTCTGCGGGATTCAGCTCGAGGACGTCGGATTTTATCCACCAGACAAGTGTTTACTTGCTTTATTTAATTTTTGCATAAATATCTCATACCGTAGTTTGGTATAAACAAACCCTAAAGATTTTGGGTTGGGTTTTCGTGGATAAAATGGATTTTCGGTAGATATAACGAATAAACCCCTAAAATTGAGTAATTGGAGAAACTTAGGTTTTAACTGAAATTAATTGGTGATTTCGGGTTCTTGGACGTTTAGAACCCGTATTATAAGTGTATTGGTTGTTGGTTGGAGTTGTAGGTTGTTGGGTGAGGAGATGGAAGCTTGGGAGAAGCTTCCATGGCTGAAACAGCTTCTCGGAGAAGAAGCTCCCCGCCATGATCGATCGACAGCCATGGGTCGATCGATCGACCCCTTCTGACAGATTGAAAATTTTTCTAAGGGTGAGTTGGATGGGATAGATTCCAATTCATATTGCTCGAGGTCATTTATGTGATAACATAAGGGATCTTTTGGGACTATATGGTCCACTTATTAAGGGAAATTTGGAGGCTTAGGTGAGGGTTTTAATATATAACCCTTAAATTATATTTTTGAGGAAAATAGTATAATTGTAGAACTTGCTGGTTTAGGGTTCCTAAATTATAGTGGGGACCTTTAAATGATTAATTGGATGGGATGTAGTCCTTGGGTTGATGGAAATGAAATCCATAACCCATTAAATTTAAGGTTGTTCGGGAGAGATAAATCCCGAGGATATTTCTAGTGGGAATATAGTCCTATATAATTATTCGCATAGAAAGCATAATTATATCGATTAGTTTTGAGTGTACCCTAGGAGATAATTAGGATAATTTGGGGATATAGATATCTACATTCACTCAGAGTGAATTGGTAATTGGAGACATCCGATAAATCCTTAGAGGGGATTACATTATGTATTGATTATCAAAGTAAGGAAATACTTTGGGTATAGTATCATGCTTATATGAATGCATGATTATGATTCTTTGAAGGAATCTTGGATGGTGATGATGCTCCCTGGTTAATGAATGGAGGGTGGTTATAGTCCTAGGCCATATGGCGATTTATTTTACTGCGCTGGTTAGGAGATTCTGGTTGTGGTCTTGACTATACCGCATGCATATGGCCGCTTCCCGATGTTGTTAGGTTCCCAGGTTTTCTTTTTTGATGGGTCCTAGAAGATGATAGCCATTTAGGGGTGCGTCCAGTGGGGAAACCCGCAGGGGCGGTCTTAGATTTGTTAAAGCATTTTATGATAATAAAATGGCTTTAAATACATTTCCTAGATGGAAGAAGGGAAATGAGATAAATTATTGGCTTGGATACATTTCCCGGATGGAAGAAGGGAAATGGAAGCATGTGATACGGTAAAAGCATTTTTATGATAATATAAATGGCTTTTAAATACATTTCCTGGATATAAGAAGGGAAATGGGATGTTTTAAAATGGAAAAGAATTTTTATGATAATAAAACTGGCTTTAAAAAAGTTACTTTATGTGTTAAAGCAATTCATGATAATGAATTGGATTTTAAATATATTTCCTGGATATAAGAAGGGAAATATAAGGTTTTGATATGAGTATAGAATACACCTAAGTCCGGGAGATAGATCTGGATGTATATTGAAATATGAAGATAAATTGTGTGTCGAGGGTCTAATGGATCCCGATGATCGACCTTTCCGCATTGTAGTGTATCGGGAGGGGGTTCCTTGTTTGGATTTCGCTCTGCGAGACACCTCACGCACGGATATGGCATTGTGTTGAGACTAGGGAGAAGTTTAATCCTTAGTGCTCTAATATTAATATTTCTTATATGACGTATATATATATATATATATATATGTATACGTTACATACTGAGGGTCTTATGGATCTCGACGATCGACCTTGCCGCGTAGTAGTGTATTGGGGGGGGGGTCCTTGTTTGGATTTCGCTTTGCGAGACACCCCACGTACGAACATAGCATATCGTTGAGACTGGGGGTGAAGTTTAGCCCTTAATACTTGGACTATCTAGGGTTAATAGTGGTTGGGTAATAGACTAGTTTAGCAGGGTATCTTGACTAGGATGTTTAGAGGAATGCGCTGGGAGTGCACTATTAGAAGAGAGGTGCGGGGTATCTCATGGGAGCACAATACCAAAATTAAATATGAGATAAAACCTTTTTTAAAAAATAAGGCATTTATGCACTTGCTAAATATTTTCGAAACTCAGGCTCTGACCCGTTTATCTACTTTTCCTCTCTTGCTATATTATATATATATATATTTATATATATATATATATATATATATATATATATATATATATATATAGGTTTCTAGACACAGGGACGCCTGGATGGCACTTCCTTCGAGTCAGACGTCAGCTGCAACAGCTGTGTATGTATGCAGGTTTTTGATAGCCGCTTCCATTATTATACTCTAGATAGGAGGTATTGTATAAACATTCGAGTTAATAACCCAATTGCATTCATTTATTCTTTTAGCACAGCATTAGATATGGTTGTATATTTTGACCGAGTGTTCAGTTATTTGATTTCATTTTAGTTTCATTTACGTAAAAATTGTGTTGATGTTTTAATTATCTTCGCTTTAAAAGAGTAGTTAAGTAAAATTTTGACACCGGCCTAATATGTTATCAGTAATTAAATGGACTTTCGACAGTGATGCTAAGAATGATCCATATGAGACTCCTATCATAATTTGATATAGGAGTGATCACCCGGTATTTTATTAGGCGGGGTGTCACAGATGGTATCAGAGCATCAGGTTCTAGTGTCCTTAGGAATCTGTGCGGACGTACTACGCTTTCAGCGTTGCTCTTGATTTGTTATAGAGCCTCAGGATTAGGATTGTTGATTTCTCTTGTGAGATTTCGTTCTCCTGCCATATTATCAGATTATAGTAATCTTTTGTGCGCTCGCTTGAGATTCGTGTGCGAGGCTTGGATGGCAGCAGGAGGTGAGGCTTAGTTGGAGTAGCTGGTAGAAGTCGGGAATGTGGATCTTAGTAGAGGTCACTTCCTTTGCATTGTTTGCTAAGGATTATATCAACGACTACTAAAGTATAGTAGTTATGAGTGTCGTAGTACCGCCATAATAGAGTGTGGTACTAAAGTTGAATTTCCCAATGAAGTAAGGATTCGAAAGGGATCTTACAGATAGTTTTAATCGTGAGTCCCCTTGGTTCAGCAAGAATGAAAGGAAGGTTGTTTTGGGAATTATTCACCTAAGGATTGACCAGAGGTTGACAGTGGATAAAGAGTGATATGGAGAAGTGAACCCTGTGCCTAGGTGAGGTAGGTACAACGAAGAGAGATTCCTTCAGTGGAATGATGGGATCATTAGAAAAGTGTTGTTAAAACTTATGAAGAATGTGTGTATTCGTGGACCCCGTTGGTGGAAATCCACCCGGGAAATTTGTTGAAATAAGGAATTTGCTTTTGACAAATAAGTTAAGAGGATTAGTAAGATGATTGTGAGGAGTGAGGTTATAGAATCAGATGGTGTTGACAACTTTATCATGGTCAGGAAGGCCAGTGATGAAAATAGTAATGTGGAGTGTGGAGCCACACGGTTAGTCCTTTCCCGACAGGAATAAAGAACAAGATTAGGGTGCCTGGATGGGGCATAGAGTTAAGAAATGTTGGTAAGAGGTGTGGTTAGATGAAATTGTGGTGTTCGATAGCCCTAGACTCGTGTGTGTAATTTGAGTTTTGTGGTGGTATCGATAACATTATATAATGAATGTTTGTGTGTTTTTTCGCGATATCGGAATATTATTTTCCTTCATTTTCCATAAGGGAGGGTGTTGATATGTTGTATATACATATATATCAAGTTTGGGATACTCATTTTATATGTCTATAGGAGTATGGTAATATGGTGGGTATATAATGGTATTTTCGGAGCGATAGCAGGCTAAGGATGGCAAGACTATCGTGTTCGCAGTTCCTGGAGGGAATAGGTTGTTGTTGTGATATCTCACCTGGATACAGATTGAGTTCGCCTTTATTGATGTGGGTAAATGGAACCTCGATGAGAAGAGGCTCTATTATTATGATGTGAGTGTGTGGTGACCTTATAGATATAATTTAAGGCCCATAGGATTCTTGTTGAGCTGTAAGACTAAGCTGATTGTTGGTCTGCGCGAAGACTAAATGTTAGTACTAACGCTAGGTGGGGTGACTCTTTGTTAGAGATAGGAGTTCGGACCACCTTCTGTTGAGAGGGGATAGGATTTTCCCGATTGCATGTTCGAAATAACGGACCTCCATAACCGACAAAGTTAAGTACGAGTGTGTGGAGGGGTTACTTGTTTGGATTTCGCTTTGCGAGACGCTCCACACATGAATCTTAGCGACGTCGGGAGTGGAGAGATGTTATAGGATGCAAGGATATTGGTTTCGTTGAAAGGTCTTATAGTGTGGATGAACCACTATTGACTATGAGCCGTATGATAATGGTATGCTTATGAAAATATTGTGTTATTAAAAGGCACTAAAGTGGTCCTTTCACCACAAGTAGGTGAGTGAAGTAGGACTTAGACAAATTGATTTGAGAATTATGGCCATGCCTTAATGAAAAGGTAAATTTTGAGGAAATATGATTCGTTATGATGTTCGTAGTGCTCGTACAGAGATTGGACACTTCGATTTGTTTGTTTTCCTTTCGTATGGGTGAAAGGATAGAATTGTAGAAATGCGTTCGTAGGTTAGCATGGTAGGATTTAGGACGTCCCTCTAGTGTGCCTTAGGTCGCTATATCTCGATGACCGACAACGCGAGGGAGTAGTGTAATGGGAGGGTTCCTTTTTTGGATTTCGCTTTGACGAGACGTCCCACGCATGAAACCAAGAAAATGTTGTAAGTTGAGAGAGGCCTTGGGCACTAGGGACATATTTAGACTATCGTTTTGCATAGGTAGGGTAACACTTAGACCGTAGCATTATTAGGATGTAGGTTCGATAGAGTTAGTGGCGCCGAGGTTAGGAGAATTCCGTTTTGCGGGTTGGGAGAATCCATATGTGAGTATTACACCGAGGAAAGGAGACCCTCATTTAGAGAGAGTGTTATGTGTCCAACGTTCGAAGTGGTTGTGCAGATGTGCATGGGTTAAAAAGGTGTATGGGGACCTTCGTGAGACGGTTTTATATACCTCCTAAATAGGATGGTCGTAGTATATAAAGTTGAAATTCATGCCGAGAGGAATTATAGATGACGGGTACAATGTGACATTATTAGAGTCACTTTACGATCGTGGTAGTCGTATAGCATATGGTTGGGAACCATTGGGTTAGTATCGTTACCCTTGAGGTATTAGGATTTGGACCGATTCTAGGATTTGGTGGTGTAGGTTATGTCTGAATTTTGAGGATGAAATTTCGTTGTAGGGGGGGGGGGAGTATGTAACAACCCGCCCTTTTGGAGACAATTAAATTCCATAATTAAGTATAAATTGGAATTTGGGGAATTACCCTAAATAGTAATTTTTTGGATTTTCGAGGATTAAATGATTTTCGATGGATGTTGTGATTATTTTTGTGACTATATAAATCAAAATATTTTAATTATATGTCGTCGTTATGTAAAGCGGCATGAGGTGAGATTTAAGTGGGAAAACCCGCATTAAGTCCTGTGGGGATTAAATAGTGAGTTGCGGTCAAGTACCTCGAATGGGAATTTTGACTGCGCCATGAGTCTCGGAATGGCCGAGATAGTCGAAAAAGAGTGTCCGATTGTCGAAATTGAGTTCCAAGTAATTTTAGAGTTAAACGGGCTCGTAATCGAGTAAACGAGTCATTTTTGGGTTATAAGAGTTAAAACCATTTTCTCCTTATAAAAGGGGGAAGAGAGGAATAAAAAGAGAAAGAAATAAGGGAGAAGATAGGGAAGAGAGAGAGGAGGAAGAAAATAGTAGAAAAGGGGGAGATTCCGGCCAGCCTCCGTGGGATTTGGCTGGAGGATGTCGGATTTTATCCATGAGGCAAGTGTTTACTTGCTTTATTTATTTTTTGCATAAATATCTCATACTGTAGTTTGGTATAAACAAACCCTAAAGATTTTGGGTTGGGTTTTCGTGGATAAAACGGGTTTTCAGGAGATAAAACGAATAAACCCCTAAAATTTAATAATTGGAGAAACTTAGGTTTTAACTGAAATTAATTTTTGATTTCGGGTTAAAGGACCTTTAGAACCATTATTATAAGTGTATTTGTTGTTAGCTGGAGTTGTAGTCCATTGTATGAGGATATGGAAGCTTGGGAGAAGCTTCCATGGCCGAAGCAGCTGCTCGGTGCAGAAGTTGCGCGCTATGATCGATCGATCGACAGCCATGGGTCGATCGATCGACCCCTTCTGACAGATTGGAAATTTTTCTAAGGGTGAGTTGGATGGGATAGATTCCAATTCATATTGCTCGAGTTCATTTATGTGATAACATAAGGGATCTTTTGGGACTTTATGGTCCACTTATTAAGGGAAATTAGGAGGCTTAGGTGAGGGTTTTAATATATAACCCTTAAATTATATTTTCGAGAAAAATAGTATAATTGTAGAACTTGATGGTTTAGGGTTCCTAGATTATAGTGGGGACGTTTAAATGATTAATTGGACGAGATGTAGTCCTTGGGTTCATGGAAATGAAATCCATAACCCATTAAATTTAAGGTTGTTCGGGAGAGATAAATCCCGAGGATATTTCTAGTGGGCATATATTCCTATATAATTATGCGTATATAAAGCATAATTATATCGATTAGCTTTGAGTGTACCCTAGGAGATAATTAGGATAATTTGGGGATATAGATATCTACATTCACTCAGAGTGAATTGGTAATTGGAGACATCCGATAAATCCTTAGAGGGGATTACATTATGTATTGATTATCAAAGTAAGGAAATACTTTGGGTATAGTATCATGCTTATATGAATGCATGATTATGATTCTTTGAAGGAATCTTTGGGATTATTGGTCATCGCTAGATGAGATTAGCAAATATGGCCATTCATATATATTCGGGGAGGAATATATAGTATGTGTATATACTATGTGAATAAAGTATATATATCATATGATGTAAATGATTTTGGAAATATAAAAACTAATATTTTCAAAATGGAAAAGAAAATATTTTCATAATTAATAAAATTATGGTTACACACCTCCCAAAATCGCTATCATAAGGGAAGTTGCGTGCGTATGGTGATGCCCCCGGCTAATGAATGCAGGGTGGATATAGTCCTAGGCCATATGGAGATTTATTTTACTGCGCTGGTTAGGAGATTCTGGGTGTGGTCTTGACTATCCCGCAGGCATATGGCCGCTTTTCGACGTTTTTTGGTTCCCAGGTTGTCTTGTTTGATGGGCCCTGGAAGATGATAGCCATTTAGGGGCGCATCCAGTTAGGAAACCCGAAGGGGCGGTCTTAGATTTGTTAAAGCATTTTATGATAATAAAATGTCTTTAAATACATTTCCTGGATGGAACAAGGGAAATAGGATAAATGATTGGCTTCAGATACATTTCCCGGATGGAAAAAGGGAAATGGAAGCATATGATATGGTAAAAGTATTTTTATGATAATACAAATGGCTTTTAAATACATTTCATGGATATAAGAAGGGAAATGGGATGTTTTAAAATGGAAAATCATTTTTATGATAATAAAACTGGCTTTTAAAAAGTTACATGATGTGTTAAAGAAATTCATGATAATGAATTGGCTTTTAAATATACTTCCTGGATATAAGAAGGGAAATAGAAGGTTTTGATATGAGTATAGAATACACCTCAGTCCGGGATATAGATCCGGATGTATATTGAAATATGAATATATATATATATATATATATATATATATATATATATATATATATATATATGGATAAATTGGGTGCCGAGGGTCTAATGGATCCCGATGATTGACCTTGCCGCATAGTAGTGTATCGATGGGTTCCTTGTTTAGATTTCGCTCTGCGAGACACCCCATGCATGAAAATGGCATTGTGTTGAGACTAGGGAGAAGTTTAATCCATAGTACTCTAATATTAATATTTGTTATATGATGTATATATATATATATACGTTACGTACTGTGGGTCTGATGGATCTCGACGATCGACCTTGCCGCGTAGTAGTGTATCACGGGGTTCCTTATTTGGATTTCGCTTTGCGAGACACCCCACGCATGAACATGGCATAGCATTGAGACTGGGGTGAAGTTTATCCCTTAGTATTTGGACTATCTAGGGTTGATAGTGGTTGGGTAATATACTAGTTTAGCAGGGTAGATTGACTAGGATGTTTAGAGGGATGCGCTAGGAGTGCACTGTCAGAAGAGAGGTGAGGGGTATCTCATGGGAGCGCGATACCAAACTTAAATATGAGATAAAACCTTTTTAAAAAAATAAGGCATTTATGCACTTGCTAAATATTTTGAAAACTCGGGCTCTGACCCGTTTATCTACTTTTCCTCTCTTGCTATATATATTATATATATATAGGTGTCCAAACACAGGGACGCCTGGATGGCACTTCCTTCGAGTCAGGCGTCAGCTACAACAGCTGTGGATGCGTGTAGGTTTTTGATAGCCGTTTCCATTCTTGTACTCTAGATAGGAGGTATTATATAAACATTCGGGTTAATAACCTAATTTCATTTATTTATTCTTTTAGCACATAATTCGATATGGTTGTATATTTTGACCGAGTGTTCGGTTATTTGATTTCATTTCGGTTTCATTTACGCAAAAACTGTGTGGATGTTTTAATTATGTTTGTTTAAAAAGATTAGTTAAGTAAAATTTTGACACCGGCCTAATAGGTTATTAGTAATTAAATGGACTTTCGACAGTGATGCTAAGAATGATTGATATGAGACTCCTATCATAATTTGATATAGGAGTGATCGCCCGGTATTTTATTAGGCGGGGTGTCACATTTGAGGCGAGTGATTAAACTTGCTAAATGATTGTGTTTGTGAGTTATTTCATAATTCTATTGGTGATTTAGTTAATGCTGAGATTGAATGGTTAGACCCTAGAAATTTTTGATAAATTCTTTAATTTGAAGATATATAAATATATTTGTATGAGTTGGTTGATGAAAATGGTGGGCATAATATATGGGATTGGATTTTATGCTAGGATATTGTTGGAGTGAACTATAATTGGGTTGTAGAGATATAGGGTAAATCTTGCAAAGTTTGGAAGGAAAGTTTTGGGTAATATCATAGGATTAAAAGTTGTTCAGTACGGGCTCGGTTCGGGTAGGAGACCACCGAACCGGTTCATTTTAGCAGTGAATCGGTTCGTTTTTGAGAGGCAACAAATTGGTCCAAGCATAATAAGTTTTCTGTTATTTTTAAGGAATCGAATCGGTTCATTTTTGGGGACCCTCGGTCCGGTCCGGTCACTAGAGTTTGTTAATTCTTGTGTTTCTCGTTTCTAATTGGGTTTAGGACTTGGAAACCCTCTAATATGATATGATAAATATGTTTCTAAGAAAAAAGGTGGTTCTACGTCATGAGGCAATGGTGGGGTTACATTAAGGCTATTTGGAGGTATATTTGGGAGTTTAACATACCGAATCTTTTCATAAATTCTCCATATAGTAGGAATTTACTTCACGTCGAATATGGACTAAGTGAGAGAGGGACATTGTGTGCACTTAGTATTGTTAAGTGGGTGACTATTCATATCATAGGTTTGAAGAATTAGTACGTTTCAAGTGAGGGATTGAACAATTAAATGAATCGAGAAGGTATGCAAGAATTTATCGGTTAGTGTCATGAGAGTTACATACATATAGTCAAATTTATGAGTTTTATACACGCGGACATGAGATGGTATATATGTATATACCTTGTGTGATGGTCTGTATTTATGATGTGCATTTGTACATATATCTCGTGTGTATGATATATATTATGTGGTGCACACCCCTCTAGTGCTATCATGGGAAGTTGCACGATGTGGGTGAATCCCCTTGGCTTGAGGATCACTGAGAGTATAGTCCCCAGGTCATCGCGTCCAATATTTTATTGTGCATGAGGTAGGGGTAAGACGTCTTGGGTATGATTTGTCTTCCCTTTAGGTGAGGAACTATGGACGCTTCCCGTACGCTTGTGATTTGGTTTACATTATGTCGGTGTCAGAGTCCGACCGCTGGTAACTCAGGATGTTATGTGAGAAATTTCCAAGAAGATGATAGCATTATAGAGACTGTTAGTATAGATATATTATGTGTGTTATGTATGTGTACTTTCTAGTGAAGGATAAATCATGTATATTACGTGCGAGTAATATTATACAAGTCTTATAGATAATGTGAGATATCTCAATATTATAACTAGAGAAGGTTATAAAGATGTGTATTATGTTTTGTCTTTTGTAGTATGAGAGTGGATCAGTGTACTCCTATGCCGATAGACAAAAATTAATGGGTACGTACTACGGAATGAGGGCCTAACATATGCTTACTACCGGCAATGTTAGGTGGTAGTGTATCGGGGGGTTTCTTATTTGGATTTCACTTTGCGAGACATCCCACCCACAAAACTTGGCTTAATGTTTGGCATGGGGATATGTTTGGTCCTTAGTACTTGGGTTTATGTAAAATAGTGGGAGAATATTCTAGCATTATGATGGCGTACGATATCTTATGCTGATAACTTATGAAAGTCAATAATTAGAAACCAATAAAATATAATTGAGTTATATTAATTTATAAATGGGCGTAAACTTAGGAGCCAATAGAAGAAGAAAATATTTGGTTATATTTTAGCTATAGTGGGTTATGAGAAAGTAGATTATGCATAGATTTAAGATTAATTATCTCTATAATGTATCGGGCAGCTTAATTGAGGTTCATATGCTTACGATTAGGCACGTGCTATAGTTGAGGGGTAAGGTTAAGTCCCAAGAGAGTGCGACACGACTTTAATCATGAAAATTGTGCATTCATAATTATTATGCATTTTAATTCACTTGATAAAATTATTTTCAAACCTTGGGCTCTGACCCGTTTATATCTTTTATCTTGCTATACATATATTGTTATATATTATAGGTGTCCCAACTCATGGACGCCAATGATACCTATTCTGCCCAGAGTCCTTGGAGCTATAGCACATGTGGAATGTTACGGGATTTTGTTGTAGCCGCTTCCTATTATTTTGTAAATATAGTAAAGTATCCATCTTGTATATCGGGTGTGTATACCCAAGGGTTTGTTATATGTAGATCTTTTATGTTTTATCACTGGATGTTGTATTGCATATGACCCGATAGCATATTCGGGTATATCTTTTGTTGTACACATGTATATATTATCATGTCATGTAGTGATTATAAGTGTTGGTTTGTAGTTCCTTATATGTTTTTGGAATTCGTTTATTTTATTACTAGGTGGTTAGTTATGTTTTAATTATATTAATCAATTGATGCTGAGAATGGTCCACTTAAGATTCCTGTTTTATCTTTGTATTGGGTTTGCCACCCGTTATTATTTTAAGTGGGGTATCACACCAACCTAGCCTTGTTTTGGATAATGGTACCATTATCATCCATCTTGTTCTTGTAGATCCACTTGGTAGTAATCAAATTCTTCTTGCTAGGTCGAGGGACTAGATCCAAGACATCATTCTTTCTAAACTGAAACAACTCATCATGCATAGCAGATATCTATTAATCATCCTTGAGTGCTTCTTTGACGTTCCTGGGCTCGACTTTAGACGTGTAGCAAACAAAGATAACCACATTCTCCAGCTGAGCACAGGTATTGACCCCTAGGGTGGGATCTCCTAGAATGGAAGTAGGATCACGACTCTTGCTAACCCAAGAAGGTGTTTCCCATAAGATAGGAGTAGGGTCCACCCTAGGTATGGGAGGCACAATGTGATCATCATCATGAAGTGCGTCATCCTCACACAAAAAGGTTAGAGTCAACAAACATCGGTGGTTCTTCATCTTGCACGATGACGTTTATGGTCTCCATAACCTTAGAGCTACTGAGGTTAAAATTTCCATATGCTCTACTAGTGGATGAATACCCTAATAATATTCCCTCTTCACTCTGAGAGTCCAACTTTCCTAATTTCTCTCTATCCCGTAGGATATAGCATATGATCCTAAAGACACAAAAATTTGAAAGTTTGAACTTCATTTCACTCCATAGTTCATAGGGCGTCTTAAGTGTGTGTGGACGAATGTAAACCCTATTCACCGTATGGCAGACGATAGAATCTGCCTATGACCCAAATCTCATAGAAATTCTATGACCTATAAGAATATATCTAGCCATTTCTTAAATCGTCTGATTCCTCCTCTAAACAATCCCATTTTACTGAGGAGTCTTCACGACCAAAAATTCATGTTTGATCCTGAGACTATCAGAATAAAGATCTAATTTAGCTCCCTTAAACTCAGTGTTATTGTCACTATGCTCCCTATTAACAGTGACTTCGTGTTGATTTTGTAGGACATGTCACTTGGTCGTAAGAAATTCCATAGTATCAGATTTATCTCCAAAAAAACCTACATTCCAGTAAAGAGAGAAATCATTTACCATCGCAAGAATATACCTCTTACCACCCAAACTCTCAGTACGAGTGGGACCCATAAGATCCATATGTATCAATTCAAACACTTGTGAAGTGGTAATGGAATTCAACTTCTTATAGTGGCTACATGATTGCTTTCCCAACTGATAGGGTCCACAAATCATGAAAGTCGTCCTACCAAGTGATGGCAAGCCATGTAGTAGGTCCTTTTTAGCTAATATTTCCAAATCTCTAAAGTTCACATGACCTAGACATTCATGCCACATATCCATATAGGTTTGATCGTGGCGCTGTTGTAGATAAATGATGACTTGGGCACAATACCATAGAAATTATCTTCAGTCATCACCCCTTACAATAAAGTTTACCATCTTGATCATAAGCATTACACTTATTTCGATCAAACTTTATTACAAAGTGAATGTCGTACAACTGGAAACTGATGAGAAGGTTTGCACTGAAACCTTTGACGTAGAAAACATCATCTAGCTTAAGAACTCCTGGTATCTTCATTGTACCTAGTCTTACTATGATAAACTTGCTCCTGTCTCTAAACTTGACTTTACCTTCCTTACGATTCTCTAGGCAGGTAAAAAAAAACGTCACGAGTCATGTGTCTGGAGCACTCACTATAAAAGTACCACGAAGAGGTACTGTGTGTTTTAAGAGCAATATGGACAACAAGGTCTTTTGCATCGTGCTTAGGTACCCAAGAGGTGGTAACCTTCTATTTTCCCTTGTCATTGTTGGTTCTAGATGCACTACACCAAAAATGGCGATTGGTCACGGACAAAATCCCTGACCAAAACTGTGGGTTGCGGACTTGGGCCGTGACCATTTCGGGCGCGACCAATTTTGTGGCTCGCGGCCCAATTCTGTGACCAAAAAATGGTCACGGCCCAGAGGGGTCATGACAGATGGTCACGGACTTGGACCGTGACCCATGTCGTGATGGGCCGCGTGACCCACAACCGTGACAAATTGGTCCCGGCCAAAGTCCGCGACCTACGACCGTGACAAAAAAAAAAAAAAATTGGTCGCGGCCCTTATCCGTGACCCAAAACCGTGACAAATTGGTCGCGGCCAAAGTTCGCGACCCACAACCGTGACAAAAAGAATGAAAAAAATGGTCGCGGCCCTAGTCCGTGATGCACAACCATGACAAATTGGTCCCGGACTTGGTCCGCGACTCACAACCGTGATGAAAGAAAGGAAAAAAAATGGTCCCGGACTTTGGTCGTGACCATTTTTATGCACGGCGAAAAAAATAAAAATGGTCATGGACAAAGTCCATGACCATATTTAACTATAATTTTAAAAAAAATGTATTTTGTTGGTCCAATCCTAAAATTGGAGGTCCTGTGAGTGCACCCTCGGTTACTACATGTAACGTTGGACGCGTACAAGGTGTTACAAAAATTTATTATTTGCAAAATATTAAAAAAAATCACAAATTACAAATCGAGAACGTTGTTAATAAACAAATATATATTTAAACTTAAAAATATTACACGTCTTAATAATTCACAGACAAAAAAAAAAATTGGGCAGAGCTTCCTCTATTTTCATGACATTCCAAACCCTGTAAATGTAAAACCTACTTATTATAATGCTCGCACGACCATAAAATTCAACAATCAAATTATAAAAGCTCGCACGACCATAAAACTAAACAATAAAAGCCCACATGGCTGTAGCACAGAAAAACTATAATCCTAAATGTCCACAACATATACACAATCTTCAAGTTGTAGACCATTGCCTCCTTCATTTGTCCATGTGCAAAAATCCTACAAATGATAGGATAAAAAAAAATATCAGTAACCAAGTAGTATTACAAAAAAATTAATCAAGCTGAAGAATTGCATATATGAGTTAAAATTATCAACATATCAATGTTTTTAAGCCTAAGTCTAGAAATATACAAATTATCATCATATTCTGAAACTGGTAGTCCCGCGGTAGCGTGGTTAGTTCCTACGAGTTATATTGGTCCCGTGGGAGGTGTTGGTACCTCCCACGGGGCCGTTTGGGGGCTATTTCGAATTTTTACCCTCTAACACCATGTTTTAAGCCTAAGTCTAGAAATATGCAAATTATCGTCGTATTCTCAAACTGGGAGTCCCAAAGCAGCGTGGTCAGTTCCTACGAGTTACATCGGTCCCTTGGTAGGTGTTAGTGCCACCCACGGGACCGTTCGAGGGTGTTTTGGGTTTTCACCCTCTAACACCATGTTTTTAAGCCTAAGTCTAGAAATATGCAAATTACCATCGTATTCTAAAAGTGGGAGTCCCAAATCCGCGTGGTTAGTTCCTACGAGTTACATTGGTCCTGTGGGAGGTGTTGGTGCCACCCACTGGACCTTTCGAGGGCTGTTTTGGATTTTCACCCTCTAACGCCATATTTGTAAGCCTAAGTCTAGAAATATACAAATTATCATCGCATTCTCAAACCGAGAGACCCGCGGATTCATGATCAGTTCCTACGAGTTACATAGATCCCGTGGGAGGTGTTGGTGCCACCCACGGGGACGTTCGGGGGCTGTTTTGGGTTTTTACCCTCTAACGCCATGTTTTAAACCCTAATTCTAGAAATATGCAAATTATCATCGTATTCTCAAACTAGAAGACCCGCAGTTGCGTGGTCAGTTCCTACGAGTTACATTGGTCCCGTGGGAGGTGTTGGTACCTCCCACGGGGCCGTTGGGGGCCTGTTTTGGGTTTTCACCCTCTAACGCTATATTTTTAAGCCTAAGTCTAGAAATATGCAAATTACTATCATTTTCTCAAATCGAGAGTCCTATGGCTGTGGGGTCAGTTCTTATAAGTTACATTGGTCCTGTTGGAGGTGTTGGTGCCTCCCACGGGGCTGTTCGGGGGTTGTTTTAGATTTTCACCCTCTAACGCCATGTTTTTAAGCCTAAGTCTAGAAATATGCAAATTATCATCGTATTCTCAAATCGAGAGACCCGCGGCTGTGCGATCAGTTCCTACGAGTTACATTGGTCCCGTGGGAGGTGTTGGTGCCTCCCACGGGGCCGTTCGGGGGTTATTTTTGGTTTTCACCCTCTAACGGCATGTTTTCAAGCCTAAATCTAGAACTATGCAAATTTTCGTTGTATTCTCAAATCGGGAGTCCCGCAGCTGCATGATCAGTTCCTATGAGTTACATTGGTCTCGTGGGAGGTGTTGGTTCCACCCACGGGGCCGTTTAGGGGGCTATTTTCGGTTTTTACCCTCCAACGCCATGTTTTTAATCCTAATTCTAGAAATATGCAAATTATCATCGTATTATCAAACCGAGAGTCCCACGGCTGCATGGTCAGTTCCTACGAGTTACATTTATCCCGTGGGAGGTGTTGGTGCCTCCCACAGGGTCGTTTAGGGGATGCTTTGGGTTTTCCTCCACTAACACCATGTTTTGCCTAAGTCTAGAAATACGAAAATTACCGTCGTAGTCTTGAAATATGAAAATATACTTGTTTTCTTATAATATTATAAGAAACAAGTTCATGAGGTGCTGAAATGCATCTTCCAAAACCCTATGTAAAAGGCTCCCATAAAAAGGTTTCCTATACTTCTGCATTATCTTGAATAGAGATGATTCTTTTAAATGCTTGAGAAGTTTTGTCTCTTAATTGATTGTTTTGAATTTATTTCTCATGAATTTTTCCCACAAACCGTTGTCAAATTTGAACTTCCACTATAATTTCAAGATAGTTGTTTATAGAATATCTTCTGCACTTGTAATATTTTGGCCTCCTTTCTCAAAAGGAAAATATGTTTTTTCCCACTTTAACCAATGGTAGTGTTTCTCTTTGGAACAACCTCCCGAAAATAATTTGCTGAACAGAAAATTTGTTCTCCTTAAAATAGCTATAGGAGTGGTAAGAACTGATAACATATGGATGGGGATAGATGATAACACATGATTAATGAGAGTAACTCTGCCTCCTTGTGAAATAAGTTTGGAAGACCATCCAAAAATATTATTTTTGATGTTATCCAGCAGCTCAGTAAAGTGAGATATCTTCTTTCTACCTTTAGCTAAAGGACAACCCAAGCATTTTATAGGGGATTTTTTATGTGACAGACCTGTAAGGTTGCATATGCCTTTGATTGTACTAAGCCTTGTATTTTATCCATATAAAAGAGCTTTTAGTTATATTCACTAACATCCCAGAGAATGATTCATATTCGGCTAATACTTTAAAAAGAGCTTTAATAGACCTATGTCCTCCATTACTAAAAATGATTAAGTGTGAAGTTGCAGGCCTTGACATACTTTTATAAGTATGAAGTTGCAAGCCTTGACATGCCAATTTAACCATAGTGGTGACAGATAATCGTTCCTCTAATAGTGAGAGATACGGAATTGGCAACAAAATCCATCTGGTTCAGACTTCCAAATTTTCATTTTTCTCGATTTAGTTCTTAAGTTTTCACTTTAATGACTTTTAACTAGTGGCATGCTCATTTAGGACATGCCAATTTTCAGTTTTTATGCATCCAGTTTCTCCTTATAACAAAGCTCGTATGGATCATGGGTTGCATTGTGTGTTTTATCCTATACATAATGGTTTCATTTAAGAATGCTCTGCGTCTACTGTAGGAAACATACCTGTTATGCATTTGAGTGGTTACCCATTGTGAAATTTTGGGTAAAATATCTTATAGAAGTTTTAAGTTATTTATTTAGTTCAATCATTGTTCATGGTTCTATGGACAACATTAGAGTTACTTGAATGTCATTTGCAAGGCTTTAACTTTATATCTCACACACAAATTTAACTTTATATCTCACACACAAATTTAGGAACCAAGGTAGTCCATAGAACCATGAACAGAGAAGGATAGCATAGAACTAAAGGTCTTATAAGGTCTTTACTAACAAAGATACCCATAGAAATAAGACTAATCCTGGCCCAATAATAAGGGCTTTCAAGAATTTCCCCTGGAACATCTCCCCTAGCGTAGCTTCGTTTTCTTGAGAAACAGAAGAGAGCTCGGCCAAAATTTCATCTACTTGTTCAGGAACTGACTCACTCATAGCTTCACCTCTAAGGCAGCACAAGCAAGATATGGCACTGTCCCTCATGTCCTGAATATTTCCTTTTCCTTGAACAACATGTAGTTGAATCCATCAAGGTGAAGCGGGTAACCACCACATCCCAATTCCCATAATCCCTGATATAGGGATACTGGCTCCATACATATAATGCCAACCAGCAATCACATCAACCAAATGGCTACCAACTGTATAACCTACCTGTGAAACATTCCACATATAAAAAAATATTATAAATCAATAGTAATAGGGTCCGGCCCTCAACACGCAAAAGATATAAGATTCGGTACAGTGTGTGGTCCCTTGTCCATGCTGTATAACTATGTGTGTATGTTAATGACTGTCTAGAATGGTTATAACGTGTATGTATGTATGTATGCTCAAGCCAAAATCATATTGGATCGAACCCTAGTTTTTCCTAACTCAGAACCAAATCTCCACACTCCCCGACCCCCCCCCCCCCCCCCCAAAAAAAAAATATAATAAGTAACACATCACAAAAGTAGGAAAGAAACCATTCTGGATCAATTCTTGCTTCGTAGACTGTTCATTAAAATCCAAGCTACTATTAGAACTCTTAGAGCAAATTTGTGCATATATATGCAGTATATATTGAATATATATGCAGAGCAGTACATATATGCAGTATATATGCTTTATATATGCATATATATACCATTATAAATATTGTATATATAGTATACGTATGCAATATATATACTGGTATGCATTATATATATATATATATACTAGCGGAATACCCGTGCCTGAAGGCACGGAGAAAATTTCAAAAGTACGTAATCGTAAGCGACAAAAATTTCCAAGTACATAATTGCAAAACGGTAAAAATTTCATTCCCCAACAAAACAACGTGTGATAAAAAAAATGGCCATAATCTCCTTTGTTTATAAGACTATCCACCTTACTTAGCAAATAACAAATAGTCCAATAACATTCAAATAGTCTAAATTCGTCAAACAAATTCACATATAACTTGAAATATATAATATTCATCAACCGAATTCACATTGTACCTCAAATAAACAAAGTGTCAATTTAAAAAGAAAAATTGATATAATCTCCTTTACTTATTAGACTATCCACCCTACTTAAGAGATAACAACCAATCCAACAATATTCAAATAGTCGAAATTCATCGAACAAATACTTTTACGAAACAAACATCCAAAAAATCACATATATATCAAATTTGAAAACTAACAAATCATTTTCACGGGTAAAAAAGTTGTACTAAACTCAACTGTAGATATCAATAACTAATTTCCTTGCACGGGCAATCCCATCAAAAACTCGAAATTCCACCTCAATCGTAAGTAAAATATTAAAAAAAATCCCAAAAAAATTAAAGAAAAGAAAATCTATCTTGAAATAACATCTGCAAACCTATTTATGAAATCATATGTTGGCATCTTGAAGTCACCATTTGCCTTCATCTCACTCACTATCTATAACTTGGACATTATAAAGTGCAAAACATTTAGGGTCTCTTTGGTTGTTCCCTTTTGCCATGAAAATTGACAAATAAGTTAACAAACGACGGAGTTATCGATATTTTGATCTGTTTGGTTGCATAATTTGTCATGGCAAAAAAATTCCATTGGTACCCCCATGTTTTACCATTTTTTGTGAATAAATTTTGCTTATCTATTTTGTTGAGAAATTTTTTTCAATAAATTTGCTAACTTTGAATGAATACTATTTCTCCCTTTTAGGTTATTCTCAAATGTTTTAATAATTATTTTATAAATTTTTTCTAAATAACTTAAGAGAGAATGTTTAAAATATTTTAATAAATTGTCAAAAAAATAATTTTCTAAAATGTTTTAAAAATTATTTTTTAAATATTTCAAAAATAAAATGTTAAACATTTTTTAAATACTTTTTTGAAAACTTTCTTTAAAATTATTTTTAAAAACTATTTTCTATGAATTATTTAGAAACTATTTTTCGAAAACTGTTTCTAAAAATTCGCTTTTAATACACGACTTTATAGACTTAATACTATTTTAAAAAATACTTTATATTTTTTCAAAACCGTTAAAATTATTTAATGTTTCAAAAAATGTATTAATTTACTATTTCGTAAAATCCATTTATTTTAATCAAATATATTTTATGCTACTCAATTGTTTTTAATAATTATTTAACTTTTTGACTCATTGGGTTGACTTTAATTTTTGACTCATGAGGTTGTTTGATAGTCCAAAATTGACAAACCTAACATTTGACTATAAAAATTTTACCAAGGCAATTTTTTCCGTAGAAAATTTTGATTACTTAACTATTTGCTCATTTCGCAACCAAACGGACCCTTAGGTCCTTCAAATAAACTATTCTAGTATCAAACATCGAAAATGCAATATACTTATACCACAAAATAATCTTAGTTATTTTTTATAAATTAGCAAGATAATAGTTTCATTTTATAACTTAGCCAATTGTAGGCTCCAAGTGTTCAAATGAGAGTACAAAAAGATGGAAAGCGAGTACTTTTCACATATCTAAAAAAATTGATTGACTTCTCCCACTCACTACCTATGTATTCAACACAATATGAATGAATTTAGAATGTATCCCTAAGTTTGCTTCAAAGAGCTCATAAATATTGACAATAAATAATAAATCTTGGACAAAGGAGTGGGAAATGAACTAAGAGCAATCTCAAATAGCTGTACAACTGGACAACCCCAAACTACTACCCTTGTTCATCACCATTACACAAAAGACAATAGAAATCCTCCATAAAAAATAAACAAAACAAATTAAGATTATTTAAAGAAATTTAATGTCGGATAGATTCATCTGGGCAAATGGTTGTACTTACAACTGATATGTATCCATAAGAATCTGTATTAAAAATATCGCAACATTTCATCAAATTCAAAAGTGAGACATAAACCTTCAAAATGAACTAACTATGTTTCAAATTGAAGTTGTCATATGAGACTGCATCAAAACTGCCAAGTTAATGGATGAATATATGAAGCCACACTATTGTCAACAATATTAAAATTGACATAAATATGAATGTATGAGATAAGAAATGGCAATCAAATGATAACAAAAACTTTCTCAAGTGTATTCGTGCTTGCTTGTGACACAACACTTATTACCTCACACCTATACACACCACATGTGTACAAAGTTCTCAAAATTTGTTTTATAATTTATTTAATATACATGTTAACCTATTTCTTTTGTAAATTATGAAAATCATATTCAAAGAAACCATAAATGGAAAGTTAGATAACTACAAAAAAATAAATGTCTATAATAAAATGAAATAAAACTTAAGAAACCTAATATAGACGCAAATTACCTTAAAAACATTCAAAATGTAGTATCTAGTATAACTACAACAAAGTTTTTTACCAAGCCAATGATACTTCAGGATCTGCCTAGTTCTAAATGGATACTTACAAATAAACATACAAATAATATGTAAACACTAAAAGAGCATAAGGAACTCTTAGCCTAAAAATTACATTGACAGTGTTGCTTCCAACCCTATTTTCAACTGTACAAATGATAAACGGTCGCTTAAATATATGCAACATATATAGGTGATAAACATAAAGCTAGAATACGCAATGGGAGATCACATATGAAAAATCATTATGTATAAAATTTGATGTTGAAATTTTTAAACTGATCTTAATATAAATAACATATATTTTAATTTGTTCGCAATAATATAAATAGAAAAAGTACATTAACAACTTCTACTAATGTTCTTGATCACCATATACAATCCACAACCCAAACAAAGTCACCAAGAAATGTTTATATCCCAATGTACTGGTCTAGAATCGACAATGTAGCCACTCCACTGTTTAGCATGTATTTTCCTCAAATATGTCAAAGCTTCTGCTATACTTTTACCTGGAAAATTTGATATTGAACCCTCCTTTAATTCTTTAAATTTCAGAATTCAAAACACTCTAATTGTATCGAGTTGCATAAATAGAGTCAAATCAATACACTTCAATTCTAGTGCTCAAATAATATGTTAAAAGGGGAATTACCTGGTAAAAGTAGTCAAAGCAGCTTTAGTGAGGCAATACCTCCTCAATAGTGAGAAAAATCCTACTTTTGCATTAGCCTAACAGTCCACATTTGCCTCTTTCAACTTGTGGCATGCTATCATATTGGTTCCATCTGCAAGTTTCATGAATATGTATTAGTATGAGAACCGTTAAATTGAAACATAAATGTATCTCACCTTTTATCAAATGGGTTTTAAAAATGAAGCGAAAATGATGAGACTTAAAAGCCGAATCCCACCGTGAGGTAGAGTAATATAGAATATATAGAGCCAAATGATTGGAAAATAACTCAAGACCACCCCATTTATTGAAAATGGAGGTAGATCCAATGTATATACCACAATCAACCACTACTAATGTCAAAAATCGCACTTTCACCCTCATATTGAAGCATAAACTTTTTCCTAGTTACATAAATGAAGAATATTAACGCCAACATCTGAACATCAGAAGAAAACACAAATGGGCTAAACTAAAAATACATTATCACATAAAAGTAATCAATAATAAAAAATGTAAAATTAAATGTAAATCCCAAGAAAATTGGTTAAAGCCCAAAATAAAATATCCATAAGGATATATTATCAAATGTGTGGTAGGCATATAAATAACTCTTTGACTGCATCATTGTTGATAAATGAACAGTGTCCAACAGACGTGTGAGCGAGCCAGTAATATAGTGTCAATTCAAGAACAACGTTTGTTTTAAGCACCAAAAATAATCCAAGAACACCTATAAACCTATACCGTATGCCATCAAATCAAACCCCTCTGTTGAACAAAATAAGCAAAATATCTGCCTATATGACTGTCAAATGTTAACATACCTAGGACGCAATTTTCTTGAATCTGATATTCCAACATATTGCACATATAAAAATCTCACATGTTGCATATTGGGTACTTTGTATCCAACCTACAACCCATGGAATCACGTCAGTTTATACCCAAATAAAAGAGAAGAGAAACGAAAGGAAATAAGAAAACATGAAATCTGAAAACCCGTATAGTAGTTCATATTGTTCATGAACTTGAAGAACAACAAATACCAACAGATGGAATAGGTCACAAACCCAAATCCTACTAATTAGGTTCAAAATATGAAAACCCTGAAATAGTGAAAGGGATAATGCTATTAGTATTCGACAAACATAGAAGAGGCAGTAGATGAACTGAGAGGGGGAGCAAGAGAGAGATAGAGAGAGAGGACCTTCAAGACTGAAAACCATTGGTGAGAATAAGAAATTAAAGACCATAGATACCAAATAAGAGATAAATAGATAATACATCGTCCTTATTACGTGGGTTTCGGCACATGGCACATTGGTGGTGGTTTAGATTTAAATTTTTAGATAGTTATTGCTCTGGGGTTTTGGGTGGGTTATGGTACATGATAGAGGTTGTGGTTGGAGAAGGATAACCGTACTTGATTTTAGCCACCGTAAGTGAAAATGAAGAAGGGAATCCAGAGGTTGTGGGTTTCGACACATTTCATAATTTGATCGCGGTGGTTCAAGATAATCGGAATGAAAAACAGAAACATAATCGTGTTCTTAAGTTTTTAGGGCTCAAAATGGATTTGGGTTTTCTCAAGATGTGGGTCTGTTAAGAAAGCTTTGCATCGATAAGTGGGAACACTGAAAAGATGTGAGAGAGTGGGTTTACAAATTTGAGAAGAGTTGCTCCGAGTTTAAGATATTTGGGGTGGAGTGTTATAATGGGTTTGGTGAAATTTCAGAGATGGATGGACAGCTCTGACACGGGTGTCATAGACATAGGTTTGTGAATTTTCAAATTAAAGTACAATTGTCTTGAAAGGGAGACGAAACGTTGTTCCTTCTACTTTTATCAAATTTGATCTGGACCGTCCATTTTGGGTATTTTTGGCACAATCCTCACCCCTAATTAAGTTATCATCTTATAGAATAGTGCAAAACCTTTTACTCCTTATTATATATATATATATATATATATATATATATATATATATATATATATATATATATATATATATATATATATATATATATATATATATATATTTATATACGTGGTCGGTTCCTATGACTCACATTGGTCCCGTGCGAGATGTTCGTGACTCTTATGGTACCGTTTTGTGTTCGTTTCACATTTTCACCCTTCGATGGCATGTTTTTATGCTTCAGTCAAACTTTTTACAAATTTACGTTATACACTCAAACCGGGAGCCCCGTGACTATGCGGTCGGTTCCTACGAGTTGCATTGGTCCCGTGCGAGGTGTTCCTGACTCTTACGGGACCTTTTTGTGTTTTTTTTTACGTTTTCACCCTTCGATGCATGTTTTATGCTTAATTCTAACTTTTTGCAAATTTATGTCGTACACTCAACCCGGGAGTGCCGTGACTGCACAGTCGGTTCCTATGACTTACATTGGTCCCGTGAGAGATGTTCGTGACTCTTGCAAGACCGTTTTGTGGGTGTTTTATGTTTTCACCCTTTGATGGCATCTTTTTTATTCTCATGTCTAACTTTTTTCAAACTTACACCGTACACTCAAACCGGAATCCCTGTGACTACCCGTTCGATTCTTACTATTCACATTGGTCCCGTGCGAGGTGTTCGTGACTCTTACGGGACCGTTTTGTGGCTGTTTTACGTTTTCACCCTTCGATGGCATGCTTTTATGCTTAAGTCTAATTTTTTTGCAAATTTACTTCGTACACTCCAACCAAGAGCGTCGTGACTACGCGATCGGTTCCTACAAGTTACATTGGTCTCAGGAGAGGTGTTCGTGACTCTTACGGGACCGTTTCAAGGTTGTTTTACGTTTTCACCCTTCGATGGGATGCAAGTCTAACTTTTTGCAAATTTACGTCGTACACTCAAATCGGGAGCCCCGTGACTATGTCGTCGTATCCTACAAGTCGGATTGGTCCTGTGCGAGATGTTCGTGACTCTATCAGACAGTTTAGTGGTTATTTTAGGTTTTCACCCTTCGATGGCATGTTTTTATGCTCAAGTCTAATTTTTTTGCAAATTTGCATCGTACACTCAGCCCGGAAGCCCCGTTACTACGCGGTCGGTTCCTAAGAGTCACATTGGTCCCGTGCGAGGTGTTCGTGACTCTTACGGGACCGTTCTATGCTTGTTGTACATTTTCACCCTTCAATGGCATGTTTTTATGCTCAAGTCTATTTTTTTCCAAATTTACGTCATACACTCTAACCGGGAGCCCCGTGACTACACGGTCAGTTTCTATGAGTTACACTAATCCCGTTCCAGGTGTTCGTGACTCTTACTGGACCGTTTTATGGCTGTTTTACATTTTCATCCTTTGATGGCATGTTTTTATGCTTAAGTCTAACTTTTGCAAATTTACGTCATACACTCCAACCAAGAGACTCGCGACTACGCGGTCGGTTCCTACGAGTTACATTGGTCCCGTGCGAGGTTTTCGTGACTCTTACGGGACCGTTTTAAGGCTGTTTTACATTTTCACCCTTTGATGGCATGTTTTCATGCTTAAGTCTATTTTTTTTACAAATTTACGTCCTACACTCAAACCGGGATCCCCGTGACTACGTAGTCGGTTCCTACGAGTCACATTGGTTCCATGCGAGGGGTTCGTGACTCTTACGACACCATTTTAAGGCTATTTTACGTTTTCACCCTTCGATGGCATGTTTTAATGCTCAATTCTATTTTTTTTACAAATTTACGTTGTACACTCTAAACGGGAGTCCCGTGACTACGCGGTCGGTTCCTATGAGTTACATTAGTCCCATGTGAGGTGTTCGTGACTCTTACCGGACCGTTTTATGGATGTTATACATTTTCACCCTTTGATGGAATGTTTTTACGTTTAAATTTACTTTGTACACTCAAACCGGGATCCTCGTGACTACGCGGTCGATTCTTACGAGTCACATTGGTCCTGTGTGAGGTGTTTGTGACTCTTACGGGACCGTTTTAAGGCTATTTTACGTTTTCACCCTTCGATGGCATGTTTTCATGCTTAAGTCTAATTTTTTACAAATTTACGTCGTATACTCAAATCGGGATCCCCGTGACTACGCGATCGGTTCCTATGAGTCACATGGGCCCCGTGCGAGGTGTTTGGGACTCTTGCGGGACCGTTTTATGCTTGTTTTACGTTTTCACCCTTTGATGGCATATTTTATGCTCAGGTCTAACTATGTGCAAATTTAGAAAGTATTCTCAAACCCGGAGCCCCGTGACTACGCGGTCGGTGCCTATGAGTCGCATTGGTCCCGTGCGAGGTTTCGTGACTCTTACGGGATCTTTTTGTGGCTGTTTTATATTTCCACCCTTCGATTGCAAGTTTTTATGCTCAAGTCATATTTTTTTGTAAATTTACGTCGTACACTCTAACCGGGAGCCCCCGTGACTATGCAGTCGGTTCCTACGAGTCAGATTGGTCCTGTGCAAGGTGTTCATGACCCTTACCAGACCGTTTTGTGGCTGTTTTACGTTTTCACCCTTCGATGGAATGTTTTTAATCTTAAGTCTAATTTTTTGCAAATTTACATCGTACACTCAAACCGGGAGTCCCGTGACTATGCGGTCGGTTCCTATGAGTGACATTAGTCCCGTGCCAGGTGTTCGTGACTTTTACCGGACCGTTTCATGGCTATTTTATGTTTTTACCCTTTGATGTCATGTTTTTATGCTTAAGTCTAATTTTTTGCAAATTTATGTCGTACACTCAAACCGGGAGCCCCGTGACGACGCTGTCGGTTCCTACGAGTCACATTGGTCCTCTGCGAGGTGTTCGTGACTCTTACGGGACCGTTTTGTGGCTGTTTTATATTTTCACCATTCTATGGCATGTTTGAATGCTTAAGTCTATTTTTTTTGCAAATTTACATCGTACACTCAAACCGGGAGCGCCGTGACTATACGATCAGTTCCTACGACTTACATTGGTCCCGTGCGAGATATTCGTGACTCTTACAGGACCACTTTGTGGTTGTTTTATGTTTTCACCCTTCGATGGCATCTTTTTTTATTATCAAGTCTAACTTTTTGCAAATTTACGTCGTACACTTAAATCAAGATCCTTATAACTACTCGATCGGTTTTTACGAGTGACATTGGTCCCGTGCGAGGTGTTTGTGACTCTTACTGGATCGTGTTGTGTCTGTTTTACGTTTTCATCCTTCGGTGGCATGTTTTTATGCTCAAGTCTAATTTTATGGAAATTTGCATCGTATACTCAAATCGGGAGCCCTTGACTATGCGATCGGCTCCTACGAGTTACATTGGTCTCGTGCAAACCCAAGAATAACTTTCGGACCATGACTAATTTTTAATCCCATTTTCACACCTCTCCTATTCATCTCAGACTAATCAAGAATATCTTTAATCTAATAAACAAATGGTTACTAATTAGTTTAATGTTGACCATTACAGAGAAATTGATATGCCTTAAACCTAGAAAGTGGCAATCCATTGCATAATGCCTTCTTTTTTTAGTGTTCACCCTAACTATTCTTTTTCCAAAAGTTATGTACTCCCCCCCCCCCCCCCCCACCCCCATCCCCACACACTAGAAGTGACAAGAAACAAATGCTCTAACAATACCCAAGCTATAGGGGGCACAAAAGAATTAAAATTACGGGGTTTAGACATAAATAGAATCCAGACCCAAAACAATTACAAAATTGAATCAATGCATATTTAACCTTAAAATAAAGTTCATCATAGGTCTATCCATTAACTGGATATTTTGTTACACCCAACGCCAATCAGAACCTTGTCTATGCCAGCAGCGATGCAATTTCAGATTATGTTTGATAGTAGTTCGACCCCAACATCAATGTATCCTATGATAGTGAAAAAATAATGTATTTTATGCAAACATTTATGTTCAATTAAAAAAATGGTAGAACCAAAAAAACAAATTCAAAACCAAAGGAAGAAAATGAGAGCTTGCTCAAAAGGGGCACACACACACCTAACTTCTTGATATAGCGTTAGAAAGTGTGAACTTGAAACAACGTTAAAAAAATTGTAGTATCTTGGGAACTATTTTGAAGAAGAGACATTTATGTGATAAATTTGTTAAAGAAAGAGGAACTAAAATAAGAATCAATTGAGAATATATCCATTCAAAATCTAAAATTCCAGAAATTAAGTATGCAAATAGAAATAAAATATAAGAGTGTCCATGTGTAAATGTACAAATGTACAAATGTATAAATGTACAAATGAAGACTATCAATTAGATTTTCCGTATCGGTGTAATCCTTAGGAGGTATCTCAAAGATTGTTCAAGATGGCCAACCATGCTCTTTAAAATACCTAATATCCAAAAATCCAGTCTAATAATACCTTTATAACAGTCTTAAACGCACCTGCCATCAACGCTTGAATCAACCAACAACTATTATTCCAAATTACATGTCGGGTCGTTTGAAAAAAGTTAAAAGGCTCGTCCGAACGAAGTACCAAATCTCATTGATATCAAACTTCTAATAATGTAATGGCTTTAGAGATATATAATAATGTAATGGCTTTAGAGATATATAATAATTTAATACGAAGATTTATGTAATGCTTTTCTTGGATAGTTTTGAGATATATTTTGTTGAGGAACAAAAAATTCTCTGAACTTTTACATTATTGTCTTGGTCTTGAGCTATATTTATATGCATATGCAACTTGGTATATTTATTTAGTTTAGTACACTTTCATTAGATTCGATTTGTAAGCTTCTAATCAAATTGTTAAGGAACTTATCTCATGATTTAGGACCAGTTGGCTTTTCATTTCTATGTGTGTGTTGTGATTTTCTCGCGTCACTCACTGCCCCAACTTGACTCGTGGTAAACTTGTTTGAACTTAAATTTGTTAATCCTCATTGATATTTTCTTTCACGTATATAAGTATTACTATTGAGAAAAAAATAAGATGCACACATATTGAGAAGATTACAATTGATTTTGATTACATTTCAAAATCCAATACTTATTCCATTTCAACAATAATATAAAATGGCATAACAGGTATATCATAATATAACCAACACCAATCTAATTAAACCAAGTATATATCTATTCCTTTTTTATTCACAAGGAAAAATCTAAAACCAAATTGAAAATACCAAGGCCAAGAACAAAATTAACACTTACATAATTCTTAAGGGACTATTTGTTGCTTCTAACCCCCAACCCGATCTCCACCCGTCTGCACGGCATACTATTTAGGGTTTACTAAACCCTAATACTTTTTTTGACATAAATCTATACATACACACACATACAATCTATACATATTTTTTGACATAAATCTATATTCACACACACACATACAATCTATACATACACACACATACAATATAGTCTTTATTGACAAAAAAATAATTTATTTTTTCATAGTTACACACATAAACATACATATACACGTAAATCTATACATACACACACATATAAACATAAATCTATACATATACACACATACACACATACAAACGTAAATCTCCACATACATACACCAAAATTAGGGCTTTAGATAGAAATCATGAAATCAAAAGTAATCAATACATACCAGGGGGTTAATCCAAATGCAAACCAACTGAAATCCTTTAACCCTTGCAAATCCAATCGAAATCCAACCCAAAATCGCACTGAGCCATGACCCTTGCATCGGCCTTACTCAAAATCCCTTAACCCTTGCAGCGGCCTTACTCAAAATCCCTTAACCCTTGCAAATCCAAGTGAAACACCTTAACCCTTGCAGTGGCCTTACTCCAAATGAAATAAGAAGCAGCGGAGGGTGTTTTTTTTAAGACCTATAACTGGTGACGACCAATAGCCATGACCCCATACGTGCGACCCTTAAAACGAAGGTAAGGCAGGGGGCTAGGTTCTTCAGACCTGGTCATGGCCTAGAGCCGTGACCCACCATATGCCACAATTTCCATGCTTGATTTAGGTATGGTCATGGCCCATTGACATAACCCACACCAAGATATGTTCACGGCCCATAGCCGTGACCCTCAATCTGTGATGCGCAACCCTTTTTCATAAACCCTAGTGCTTGAATGAGGTATGGTCATGACCCATAGCCGTGACCCACACATAGAAATTGGTTGATGAAAAAGGGTCACGGACTTGGGCCATGACCCCTCCACGACCAATCTTGGAGGGAATTTTGGCACGAGTTTGGCGCCAAGATTGTCACGACCTGGTCACGGCCCAAGTCCGTGACCTACATGGGTCAGGGAGTTGGTCTGTGACCACTTCCAGAGCATCGATAATTTAGTGTTGTAATAAATATGTTCACACCAAATATTGAGTGGGTCACGGCGCAAGTCCGCGACCAGCTGGTCACGGCCCAAGTTCGCGACCCACTGGGCGTGACCATTCGCAGGATTTGGTGTAGTGATGGGATTCGTATTCACAGACGGTGAAGAAAACCGTTGGAACTCTTCCATTAAACTCTTAGATGTGGCGACTAAAAACTAAACCTACTCTCTAAGACTCAAAAAATCGCTAGTGGTACGTGGTGGCAAAAATGTATGTCGTGTCCCACCCAAACTATAGCAAAAATCCCTAAGGTGGCCTTTTCTATTGCAATAGGTACAAAATTACACAATCTTAGGTGACCTTGGTTTGCTTTTCTTGGCCTAACTCTTCTCTGGGGATTTGGGTGATGGCTATATGGATTCGTAGTAAACTCAAGAATTAGTTTAGATGTCACACGAGACTTGAAAGCGCCATCAAAACCTATTCCCTACCTTTCACCTAACCCTAATGCAGGGGCGAGGAGAATCTTTCCCATCTTCCCAGATCTATACTCTATGTTTACCTTAACCTCCCAGGTTCTCTCAAGGTCATGAGTGAGTTTGGCTACAAGGTCTTCAAGTTTTTTCTGAGTGTCCACATAGGAATGGAGTTCACTCGTATGACTAGCCACTTTCTTGGTGAAGTCCCTTTTCTCTTTCTCTAAATAACTCTTTTTCTCTCTAAACTGACTCTCTCTGTTTACGCAAACTCTCTTTCTCTATATTTCTCTCTACGCAACCAGAATCTCTCTCTCTCTACTGTCTCTCCCAAATATTTCTCTAAGGCAATGATGCTAAGTGTTAACTCTTTGTTATGATTTTTAGTTTTCAAAGAATCAACATATAAATCAGCGTACGTGCGTCGTAGGTCACTCTTGCTCTCACTTACAGCATCCTCCCCCTCACTCACATTGTTTTCACTATTGAGATGTCCCTATAAAGTAGCATCCTCATTATCGTGAGGATCACTCACATGACTAGCCATGAATGCAGTGAAGTTACATCCATGTGGTGACTCATCTCTATAATCCACCGATACGACCTCACTATCGTCAATAAGGGAGGCATTTAAGGCAGCTTTGCCTTTGCCTTGACGTTTCAACCTAGTAAGACACTCAAATGCCTTATGATCTCTACCGTCACACTTATAACATCTCTCCCCATCTTTCTTAGTCATGCCCTTTTTATTTTTATCATTTTTCTTTTCAAACTTATTTCTCTCAAAATTCTTTTTATCTTTGAAATTTCCAATTTTCATTAATTTCATTAATTTCTTGAAATTTTTTGCAAACAAAGCCAACTCCTCTAAATCAAAATCAAACTCCGAATCTGACATCTCTTCATATTTTCTCCTAGACGACTCACCTCTCTTTCTTGCTGACCCCTCACTCTTTTTGGCCTGGGCTTTTAGTGCTACCGCTTTATCTTTTGATTTTATCATGTTAGGAAACATGACAATTTCATAAGTCTGGATGTCTCCTACCAACTCTTCTTATTTCAATCTACTCAAATTTTGTATCGAATTTAGCACAATGACTTTTGGTATAAAAGCTAGGTAGTGATCCAAGAATCTTTTTAACTACTCTAGCATCAGGAATGTGTTCTCCATGATTGAAACTAGTGTTTATAATATTTGATAAGCATGCATAGAATTTATCAAAACATTCAGATTCAAGCGTGGTGATTGTTTCAAATCACGTAGTTAAATTTGGCAATTTTGATTATTTAACTGCATTATTTCCTTCATGGGTAAGCTGTAAATATCCCATGCTTCTTTAGACGTGGTGCACATCATAATACATCAAAACCCCTCAGGATTGACTGCACCAGAAACTGCACTAAGCCCACGTGATTTATATATGCTCCATTAAAATTCTTCCTCAGTCTATTTAGTCACAATTTTTAAATTTGTTACGTTTTCTACAGTGAGTGAGAGGAGTCCACCCTATTTCACACATAACCTAAACATGTTTGTCAATGGCCATTAAGTGGGATTTCATATGGGCTTTCTACTATGAATAATTTGTCCCATTAAAAATTTCCACACGGTTATACAAGTTTTCCATTGAAATTGCGCTTTTTTAAAAATCAATTTGAGAGTCCACCAGTAAACAATGAAAAATTTGTTTAATTAAATTCCAATTTTATTCCCAAAAATCCTAACTCTTGCAATTAATTGTGATTGATTAATTAAATAAAAGCAAGCATGCACACAATCACAAATAAGAGGAAAAATCCCCCAAAGGGAAAACCTTTTTAAATTACTATATCTAGTAACAACTTACAAATATAGAGAAATACATGTTGACACATGAATACTGCAGGCATTAGTTCATTATTTTCGTCAAGAAATCCCGCAAGATTTCTAATCATCAACAATGGAGAATCAACCTTCTTCTCCACAAGTGTACTACAGACGAGTATAATAAGTAATTTAGGGTTTAAATGATTTACATATGAATTTGGGACATTTTGGTGTATCAAACGACGTTTAAAACTCTCAAAAATGAAGTCTTAAATTGCAGCTATTTTTGTAGAAAACGGAATTGTGAAGACCTGGAAACGTGACTACAGAACACATGTATTTATAGAAAAATTGAGGTAGCACGCTCGCTCGAACGATATTGGGACGTCGCTTGAATGACTTATGATGTCATTTGAACGACTTTGTGCGACATGCGTATGTTGCTTGAACAACAATACGATGTCGTTCAAATGACATGAACATCAAATACTATTCACCACAACACTTTCAAAAAAATTCTTATCACGTAGGAAATGATTTCTGGTACTAAAAAAAAGTTTAAAAAATATTCCCAAATAAATATGTAAACATTAAAAACTCCAAATTAAAAAGTTTACCATAAATGAGAGTGGAATAGTGTGAATGTTGAAGACTCACATTGCAAATTACTTAGTGAGGTTACACTATGCACGTATGAGGATAACGGGTGCATGAAGCTTCGAATTCGGATCAAGGTCATCATGGATAATTGTATTCATGTTCTAAATATAACGATATAAGACATGCATGGTGTGATCTAGGACACTTAGAGATTTTCCTAGATAGTAAATAGGCATTTATAATATCATGTCCTTACACTCGAAGAATTCAAGAGTGTATGAAGAGGTGAAACTCGTCCATACACTTCCAATAACAAGGAGAGGGGACTTATGATTAACATCATTAATTTGGTGGTTTCAAATTTAAATTCATTTGATTATGATTGTTCCACAAATCATTGACTTGGTGGCCTTAAATTTAGTCTCTCCTTCAGCGAAGAAGAGAGTGTATAAAAAGACAAAACTCATGCATACACTTCCAAAAGTGACGAGAGTGGACTTATGATCAACACCATTGATTTGGTGGTTTCAAATTAAGAATCACTTTATTGTGGTTGTTCCATGCATCATTGACTTGGTGAACTTAAATTTATTTTCTCCCACAACGAAGACAAGTATATATTAAAAGATAAAACTCATCCATACACTTCCAAAAATAACAAGAAGGGAGCTGTGATTAACACCATTAATTTTGTGGTGTCATATTAAAAATCATTTATTAGTTAACTATCTTGACTAGGATGAGATTGGACATGGTTTTAACACCATTAATTTGCGGTCTCAAATTAATAATCAGTTATGTCTATACAAAGATCATTTGGTTATGACCTCAATCAACTGAGACAAGGGTAAACTTTGAAGTTGATTACAAGTTCATTAATAGTCATACAAATGCAATCAAAAGAAAATGTCTATTCATCACAGTAGAGAATGATAATAAGAGATTTGAAATTCAAGAAACTTCATACATCACATTATAAAAAATATTACTAACATATGTTGAGAACAATGTTACAGGTGTTTCATATAATGTTCAAAAACAAAATTTGATACAGGTGGAATAGGAATAAGTTAGGCCACATGTGGCCTCCTAACAAATATAAAAAAAGGATTATGTTGCCTCCTCTAGAAGAATCTTGACCTATTTGGAGATGAATTTATCCACAATAGACTGAGTTTTGGCCCTATCATCATTTGGGGCACCTTCAGTTCTCTCTACCCTAACCTGCTCAGTCATCTCTTCCATAAACTGATCTATTATATGTGAAAAAGGGTAGCAATAGCAGCTTCAACCTTGGGCAAGAAACACCGATAAGAGGATCCAAGAGGTTATGGGCATCAAAGTCCTTGGGTTCCAATGTTCCAACCATTGGAAGTTAAAGGACAGACCAGAGGCAAGCTATCCTTACTCCCCTATCGAGCTATTGAAAGGCATACCCCCACGAACTTCTTGGAGGCCTTAAACTCAACCACCGCTTGCTGCTCAAACTCATCCTTAGTCGAGGAATTGAATTCATCTTTGGCCTTCTCCTTTTCCTACTCTAAGGCCTTATTCACTGCAGTATTAATGTTTCCCTTATGTCTATCAGCCTGGGTTTTGAGGGCATTTTCATGATCAGTTTGAGCTTGTCCAAAGCCTTGGAATGCTTTTGTTATAGTTCATCGATGACAGTTTGATGGCCGATGTCCTTGTAATCTAGCACTCATCGATGACAGTGTGTTGCCGAAGAGTGACGTCTTAGTGTTTTGGGCACCCTTGCCCTTTTGGATCAATGGGAGCTTCTTCTTAACCCACTTACCAAGGCGTGTAAGGGTGAATAAATATTGCAAAAATGAAAAATCAAATGTGTTAGTACGAGACAACAATTGTAACGAGAAATAGAAAAAAGTTTGAAATAATTATTCGAGTGGCCTTATGAAGGACGAATTGAATGAGAAAAAAGGCATCCATTGCCTTAAGGAAGAATGTGTAAACCTCGGTCATCCCTGTATCGCTTGGCATCACCGATCAAGGTCTTGTCATTGAGGTTCAGATGTTTAATATGAGTTGCTAGAGCAACATCAAACAAGATAGAGATTACTTTATCTGATCCCCCTCGATGAGAAGTACTTCTTGTTTTTCTTTTATGGGCGATGGACGGGGTATCGTCAACCATATCTTTCCTCTTCTTAGAAACCTCATCATGTTCGGGGCCTCCAATGTTTGTTTTCTTCACCAGGGACGACTATGCTAACTTTTCCCGAATTTATTCAGCATGGTAGAGATAATGGGATCTCCATTTTTTAGATTACTTTTGGATTGTTGTATGATCGATTTGTAAAAATTCATAAGAGGCTAATGCCAGAAAAGATCAAACAAAGATGATTCCATCGTTCGTAATCAAAATTCATAAGTCCAACAAAAAAAATCAAACAAAGATGACACTATAGTTTAAGGGGAAAACTTGTGCATTTATATAAGGGGGTCAACAACCAATCTCGTATAGGCTAGGATGTCATGGATCATGAGATACAAGAATTGAATAAGCCCACCATCATTCCTCTGTTCTCAAATTTGTTTACTTTTATTCCGACCATTTATGCTCAAGTCAGGGTCAAGTTTGGCAGACGTTGAAGCCCTTGCCCATTTTTATGGGACCCTCGGCTCTGGCGCAGAGCATGAGAAATCCAACGGAAACTCCTATGAACCAAAGATAAAAAATATCGTGGCTTCCAGTGATGGTTGGATGTTTGGTTAACATGAATAAATTTATTTATGGACTTCCTGGCTACGAGGTGGTAGTAGACAAATTGGGCCTTGGTGTAAGAGATAGTGTATCACACTTTGAATGCGCTGACTGGAAGCTCGTAGCTAAAGCATAACTTCCATAGAGATTAAAAGATAAGAAAACTTATCCACACATTAGAAGAAAGTTGGGCTGGAGCCGGGCCCATACTGGCTAGTATTGTCGACACAGTAGGGTGGACGGGAAGTTGGAAGCCGACCACGAACATTTGTTCATAGAAAATAATCTCACTCTCACGATCATCAAATAACCTATTGGCCTCATCAGGAACCATCACATGGATATCAAGATTAATACCGTAGAAATGCCTCTAATATATAAGGTCGACGTCTTTCACAGTTCTCTTGAAGGTTTGAGCATAAAATCTATCTAGTGTTTCCTCAGCCTTATATTCGGAGTCAATTATTTCTACGGTCGGTACTCCATTGGGAATTCTATATTGAAATTTTTCCTCAGTCATGGCCGAGAGTGGAACTTTCATTTGGGTAGCAAATTAGGAAACAGTTACTCTCGACCCTTCAGGAACAGAAGCCTCAGTAGTCTGGTTATGATCAATAGACCCGATCACCCCGGAGTTCGCCATACGAGAAAGACGGACTCACATAGCATCCTCATAGGAGTCAACCTCCCTAGATATCATGGAGGTAGAGGGGATATATCCCTGGTAAATGAAGATGAGTGGAAGCTCTGATACAAGTTTCCATTCATGGAATTCTCACTAATATCTATTATTGGAGGATAAACAACAGTTAAGGGAACAAGCAATATAGGGCATGTAAGGTCGGCCCCGACTCTTTTTAAGGATATCGTATAAAGTTTTAATCATTCAGATGGTTTGACTTAGTTGGCCAACAAATCAAAAGGAGGAATATGAGTCAATTTTAATTATGAACTCTAAGAATAGTGGATTGAAGTTCACCAAAAAAGACAATCGGTGAAAGTCTGGTGAATCTTAAAATAAGATAGAAAGGTAGAGGGTAGCCTCGAAAAATCTAAGTGACTCACCTAAACCTCCAAAGCACCACTAAAACCTCTAAAAGGACCTTAAAACTGCAAGTCAAGCTCGTGGAAAAAAAATGAAAACTTGCCGAAAAAATGAACAGTAGGCAAAAGCTATGAAAAACCTTAAAATGATAAGGAAATAGGATGATAGAGGTTACCTGGTTGGAAGAGGATTCTACGTGTAGCAAGAAAAGATCCTGAAACCAATAGAAAAAGATTGAATAGAGGAAAGGGAGAGAAGTTGGATGGATTTCTAAAGAAAGAGAGTTTGAGCACGAATGAAGGTGGAGAAGAAAGATAATAGATGATTTTAAACCATTTAAATAGTTTTATGGGTTGTGCATATTTTCCCATGAATCCATTATTAGGGAACAAATCTCCAAGGTACACCTATAGACATCACTCTTCGGCAACACACTGACCCATCTGATGAAGGTCAAGTGTCCACTCAAGGGTTCTTATCCAACTTCTCAAACCTGACATTGAAAGGACATCTCAGCATAAGGGCTAGGAGTGATTGATATAACCAAGTGTAGCCTCATCCTCAGTATGGCATTAACGCAGTCGAGTTGACATTAATCACCCATCAAATTAGGAAGTTAAGGGTCCCTCTAGATTATCTCTTCATCGACAGTGTTACCCTCATACTAGTCTCTTAGTCTGAGGCCTATACGCTAGCCCATTAATACCTCACTAGTCTCGTCTCAGCTTGGTACCACCCTGATAGTTGAGACCATATTTTAGTCCATCTCAGTAGCTTCTCCCTAGGATATCGAACGTGTCAGTCTCTTCCAGCCTAGACCTCTCAGGAAGACACATATCTCATGTGTGACACGGGGTTCTAGCATGATTAGTCCACGTGGGCAGACAATTATAACAATATCTCTATGAGAATGTGAGAGAATATTGCATCATCATGACATACTTGTTCCAATACAGGTGTCAAAAACTGATTAGATACTTTACCTTGGACATATTTCTTACATGATTGGGGGTATAATGCGCATCCCAAGTTCTATATATATTTGTCATCTCGTTCCTTGGGAAGTACTAACTCTGTAAAACCTTATATGGAGAGAGAAAGTTCTATAATCGTAACAAGTGACATTAGAGCTCATTTGATTTAGTAGAAAACACTAATCACCTTCACAGTGTAGTGGGCCAATGGCCGAACCAATTACATATTATTGTTCATCCACTTTTTTCGACTTGTTCGATATTATTTATGCTGATTATCATCTCCATTTCTGTGGATTTACTGGTTTGAGCTCTTAAGTTTAAGTGTTAGTCTCTTTTAGGTATCATCATGACCAAATATAGTTGAATTAGGGTGTGTCTATCTGAGAGGGAGCATGAATTAGTGTGTAAGAGAGAGGTTGAGTGATGGATTATTACCATACACTTCACACTTCTCTAGCGAACAAGTAAAATTGAAAGTATCTCTCTATTTCCCTCTTTATTTTGCCATTATTTTTTGCAACTGTCATTAACCCATCATTATAATCAATAATCAATTTAATAAATGACAATTTTAATGTCTGGAGAAATAACCTAGATGGCCAAATATAATTCTTTCACTAAAACCTTAATAAAAGAAATAACCAAGGTGGAAATCACCTAATACGAGAAGGAGTTTAAGACTCATTCTGCATAAAAGTTTTGAGTCTATTTCACAACATCATATATTTTTCTCTGGGTGAATGGGGAATGGTGACAATCTCTAGAAATAAGAGTATGATTGGTTTTAACTTGGCTGCACTTATATCTATTTTATTAGTGCACACCATATAGAGGGTACTAATATTTACAAGTATTGGAATAAGAAGATTAAACTGTCTAACTTCCTTAAAAATCGTGCAATTCGTCTTTTATAAGCATACATGTTCGATGATATTCTATTTTCCCTACTAGAAATCTTGAAAGAGGCAATAAAGGATATATTTCATGTATATAATCCCGATGTATCCACGACATATCTTACGCTATTAGGGAAGGCATAAAAAACTTTAACCTGTTATGGATACCACTAGGTCTCGCGACATATGCATATCATATTGAATCTTGACAATAATTTTAAGAGGAAAGGATTGTGGTGTCATGTCAAGGAGATATATACCTGAATCATAGATACACTTCATTTCAGTTGGCCATGTCTAAAAATCCATAGATTTTTAAAAAGTAATACCGAGTAGATAAAAATCAGACATAATAATAAACACATTTTAAAGACTTAATATGAGATAATATATAGCCGTAAAAATCATTAGTTAGTCATAAACGTGTTTATATGATAAATTGTTCGCTTGTTATTTTTTTTTTAGATAATGTCGAGAGGTAATGGACATAACATACCAAGAAATGAAGTGATACCTCTTGTATTCTCATCCCCTCCACCCAATAGGTATTATCATCATCATTGGGTGAAAAACTCTCTTCTTCTCCATCAGTTCACTCTACTGCTCCATCTACGAGTAGGTAACAAATGCCTGTTAATCCAACACCACACCCCATGCCTTCGACAACTCCCGAGAAAATGAGAAGAAGCCCACTGGGTTATCCCTCCTCGGAATAATGCTCTTTGAAATAAAAATGACATTAGATCTTTAAATCCAAGTGTTTCTCGCTTATGATAATGAATGTGGTAGTCAGGGCAGAAGATAACTGTAACTTAGTTAATCAAACCATCAAGAATGGAAATTTTGAACAACTTTGTAAGAATTTTTCATTCACCGACTATTGAAAACAAATGTTCTTTCCTAAGTTACATAACAATTGAGAGCATATCGGAGAAACCTTTAACAGAGACATTTCTCGAAAGGACATCGAGCTCTGATATTTTGGCTAAAAAGTTTATGCCCACATGATGGGGTCTAAATCGTGTGAAGATTTGAGGAGTGAATGGTCAGAAAGGACAAAGAGTGTAAGGACGTTATCTGTCTCAATTTAGTATATCTTATACCGCTACAAATTGCTCCAAGTCGTTGAAGGATTGATAAGCTTACATCTACAAAGACGAATTCGAATTTCAAGAAGACTTCAACATTCAAGCTCAACAAGGATGAAATTGTCAAAATGTGTTTAAGTTCCATTTACATTTTTCATTAAAAGTGTTGGGGTATTTTTATAAAAGTTTATATGATTTTTGAAATAATTTAAAATGGTTTATAATTTTTCAATATCATAAAAGTTTTGGCTAAATTTTTCTGATCTCGTAAACAGTACTTTGAGGTTTCCAAGATATTTAAAATACTGAAGTTTTTTGGGATACATGTAGGCTGTCATTCGAATGACACCACCCATGATTCGAACGAGATCGTATCTCGCTCAAACAATAGCGTATGTTGTTTGAACGAGATGTTATTTAAGTGGACACATCACTGCCTTGATTCTTATTATAAATAGGGTGTCAGGCTTCTGATTTTCACGTGGAGAAACATTGGTTTTAAACAGAATACTTTTTGAGTGTTTTGGTTTATTCTCCAAGACATTTGAGGGTTCAACTTCTGTTTTACAATTCATAAATCCCAATATCTTTTGTGTGAGTTGTTTTGTGGAACATAAAGCATACTTTTCTATAGTTCAACCTCTATGGAGAAGGCATCTCCATATCTGATTAGTGCATACTAAGTGTAGTTATTCTACGTGTGGACGAGCCGAAGACAACGAACCGTCTCCTTGAGGGTCCGTTTCTCGTGACTTTTAACATTTGACAAAGACTTCGTGCATTACACTAGTGGCCGATTATCACGTTGTACGTAAGTTAATGGTTTTGTAAACTTTGCAAAGTGTTGGAAAAAGTTTTTACCCGAAAGATTTTTTTCTTGAATTTGTCGTCTTTGTTTCACATGCATTATTTGAATGATTTATCACACTTAAATGAATGTTTATGGGCTTATCTAAAATTGTATTTGTTTTTTATCAAATTTAGACACCTGATTAAATAAGTGGTCTAATAAATAATTTAATTGGTATCACACAGCATGTTACAAATTAGTATCAGAGTAGGTTCGCTAATTTATCGAAGTATTCCTATTTTTTGCAAACTTGTGTCATATTGATTTTGTTTAAAATAACAAGTTTTTCAATGGATCACTTATATAATTGGGTTCCCATCTTTGACGGTGATAATTATGCCTATTGTAAAGCTCGCATGAAATCTGTTTTAAAAGCCATGGATGAGCGAGTTTGGCTGTTGGTTGGACTCCTACCACTGTGACTATTAATAAGGTCACCTCTTTAAAACGTGTGTCAAACTTGATTGAGGACGACTATAAATTGTCTAACTTTAATTCCCGTGATTTGAGTGCTATTTTTAGAGATGTCACTCCCGACGAATTTTTCCATATTATGACGTGAACCACGTCTGAAAAGGCATGGGATGTTTTAAAATTGACACACGAAGGTACAACCACTATTAGAGAGTTGAAATTATAAAATCTAGTCACCCAATTTGAGAACATTACAATGTTAGAGTCCAAGACTTTTGATGCGCTTTACGCATGTTTGTCGAACATTGTCAACATTTCTTTTAATTTGTGTCAGGTACTTGAAACACATGGGTTGTGAAAAATATCTTGAGATCCCTTCCAAAATGTTTTGTTCCGAAAGTCACAGTTTTAAACTCGATGGAAAATTTGAGCACAATTAAGTTATAAGAGTTCGTAGGTGATCTTCAGACTAACGAGTAAGATATGTTTCCCCAAACTATCAACCCCAAAGTTAAAGGGATTGCACTTGAAGAACAATCGAGATCGAGTGAGGATGTTTCGAGGAAGAGGGATAAAAAAAGAAAGTGAGTTTTTATGAGTCGGAGTCTGGGGACGAGTCTAATTTTGACATGGCCTTGCTTGCAAAAAAAATTAAAAAATTTCTCAAAATGTCTAAAGAAAATTCTTTCAATAAAAAGAGATCTTTTGAGAAAAATAAAAAGAAAGAGGTGGGACAAGAAAGTTATAAAGAGGATGAGATCATGTGCTTTCACTGTGAGTGTAAAGGTCACATAGCTAAAGAGTGTCCTACTAGGATAAGGAGAAAGGGCAAAGAAATTGTTATGCCCGCCACACTTAGTGATAATGAGGGAGATGAGGAAGATGAGCCCAATAAATGTTTAGCACATGGGATGTGTGTAGATTTTTCGAGACGTCTGAGTACACCCACTTTATCTCACGATGATAGTGTTCACGAGAGCGACAATCATGACTCGAATATTTCTAGTGGAGATGAGAGCGAGTTTGAGAGTTGAGATGAAAGTGAGCTCAAAAAATCTTTTAGCGATTTATACACCGAGACCTTGAAAATGAAGAAGTATAATAGATATTTAGGTCATCGGGTTTTATATTTGACGAAAGAAAAGGAAGTTCTTAGGAGGGAAAATTATGATTTGATCGACACGATGTCTAGTCTGATAACACGTGTATCCCAACTCGAGAGTGATATCGAACGTTCTTGGAAGGTTAAAATCCCTTTAGAGAACTCGTCTAAGAAAGTTGAAAAGATGGTTCTCAATCCCATTTTGGGTGGTGGTGAAAATTTAGGAAAAGGTCATGGAGGTGTATCCACTTCTACTGTTGCACCCGAGATGCTTCCCATATTAGTGACTCGACCCAACCCACCTAGGCATCCTATACCTATTAAGAGAGCATGTCCTAGAGTTGTTGAGAGAGGTGTACCTAGGCCGATTTATGTTTGCTCCCATTGCAAAAAGAGAGGACGCCTTAGGGAGTTTTGCTTTAAATTGGGTTATGTGTCATGCTTTTCTCCTACACATGTTTTCACACATTTACCCACCCATGATACTTTTGTTGCACATAATGATAGAGAGTTTTCACATATTCGAGAGCAAGTAAATTTGTTTTCCAAGACATCACATAATTTGATGGAGTTGTTTCAAAAGATGTCACCGTCTTTGGAAAACTCCACCGTACCTATCGGTTGAGGTCTAGATATATTTACTAGAATATATTATTTTTCACGATGTTATCTTATGCGTATTGCTAGTTTGTATCATTTGTTTTATACTTTGTTATCATTCTTGTTTGATTTTCTTATTTTTGGTACTATTTTAGCACTGTTTTGGATCTATTTGCCCATTCCAAGAACTATTTTCTCGAAATTTGCTCACTGGACAATACTGCATGATATTCTGATTAAACTATGAAAATTTTCTTTTCTCGTTCAAACGAGAATCCATATTTTGCGAAGTCTTCTCGTGAGATCCTATTTCGTTCAAACGACAAGGAGTCTCATTTGAACGACCCACGAAATTAATTCTCTGTTTACAGTCCTGTGTTTCACATTGTTATATTATCTTCTACTATTGGGTTGCTTTCTGAACAGTGTTCGAAAAAAACAAAAATATTTTTTTTTAGAAAATTTGAAAATTTCAAAAAGAGTTTTGTATTGTGTGTGCACCTTATATGAATTGACATTTAGGATGACCAACTCGTAACTTCATGCCATATCCACGTGACTATTTTATAGTGTTTTGAGATAATATAGAGAGTCATTCATGTGCTTTACAAAGTTTGGAGTCTTTGTGATGATATAGGGTTACTACCTACAAAATTGAATCTATTTGTCCTTTATTGGACACATGCACGAATTCGATTGACTTTTGTGCTTGTCTATCACATGTTGATTGAGTGTTTTCATCTCAATTTTGTCTATACCATGAACCAAATGCGATAAAACTTGACAAAAATAATGCATGATTTAAACCGTTTATGAGGTTATGTGTTTTATTTTGAAAAAATGGGGAAAGGCTATAAAAGGTACTCGTTTATCCTTTGCGATTAAGCCACCATTTAAATGGACCTAAAAAGTGAGGAATTGAAAATTATACGGGGTCCAGTGAGGTTTAAAAGAGCCTGAAAAAATTTAAGGGCAATAAAAGAAAATTATGCCAAAAATGGGCCAATAGTTTTTAGTTTCATCATCTTATAAGAAAAAATAAAAAGCATTATCTTTTAATAAGGGAGTTTGGATGGAATTTTTCAACGGTTTGCACGTCCTTGAAAGTCATGAAAAAGCATTACATAGTTTTGGACGTTATTGGTGTGGAGATCATTTATACTTTTATTTGTTGAAATGATTAAGTTGATGTCATCTAAATTCAACAAATTCTACACCTAAGGACTATTTTTTATGTTCATTCGTTAGGAGTACACTTATGCATCTTGCACATATGATATGATTTAGTTGATTTTCCTATTGAATGTGTTCACACCTGATATGCCCAAAGTGCATCCTCGTACTCAAGGTCACTAACCTCGACCTGTCTCGTAGCCGAGCTATCATGGATCTTACAGCAGCCATCGCAAAGGTCGTCTTCTACAAGGTCCACCCTCATTGACTAACCTCGGTTGCCCAGCAGCCGAGGTCAACAAGTCGACAACATCTTATGGGATCAAACTACTACCAATCGCATCCTCGACTTTCGTCGAGACTGCATCCAACCTCATACCTAACCTCGGTTGATCATTCAGGCTGAGGTCATACTTAAAGTTTGGTAGAACAAGGCAACTATCGGACTTCCCCAACCTCTTACTCGAACAGGCCGAGGTTACGACAGATGATGGAACAAGTCCGATCATATGCAAGCACATGGAAGACTTAGAGCACATAGCAAGTCTGTTAAAACTGAATCATCCCCGTCACGTGGGGGGATATTTGGTCATCATTCATTGCATGTGGGACAACTAGGTGTCCACCTATGATTAGTGTATTCAACTCACACATGCTCAATGCATTCTTTGGGGGTAGGTACACTACCCCCCCTAGCACTATAAATATATGTCTTCCCCTACCTTGCAAAGGGGTCCAAAAATACAGCCCTAGCGAAAGCTCTAGTAAAATATACACAGTAGAGAAAGAAAGTGAGGTTTTATCACAGGCCATTAATGGCCTCGTTCTAGTGGAACTTACTCAAACACTCACATTGGATGTATGCCAAATTGCCTGAACCACTTATATACTAGTGTTTCTCCTTTTCTCCTCATCTCCTTATGCTAGATATTTACTCTTGTGCTGCCATTGTTATTACTCGTTTGAGATTATCAACACCTCATCGAGTGGTGTTGTTTACAACATCATCATTTTGGTTCCGTCTGTGGGAACGAGAGGATTCTTTTCTTCCTCCTTTGGTTCTTGAACTCATCGAAGACTCTGGTGGTGCACCAGCCCTCCCCCACTGCATGGAGTTATTTCACCATTGATAGAGATCCTTAAAGATATCAAGCGCTCTAATATTTTTAATGCAATATCTCTAGTATTTTATGTGGCACCAGAGTTACCACCTTAGCTATCTAGTGTTCGAGGCCCCAGTTTCAGCCAGGCACCACCCCAGTCCAAGATGGCTAAGGTAGCAGTAGCCTTGAAGTCCTTAGCTACAAATCAACAAGCGATGCAAGAGCAATTTGTGCAGCTCAGCCAAAACATGATAATGAGACCACATGGGGTCTCACCGGAGATGATTACTCCGACGGCTGATTAGGGATAAGATGAAGCACGGGGACCACCCCAGGCACCACGAAAAGACCTACCTCCTCCTCAACGGAAGAGGGATGTTGCTGACCTAGACATTTACGCCTAGGGAGGCAAGGATACCCTTGCCCAAAGGATAGGTATGATTATATAGAGCTCGGGGACACTCTAACTGACTGTTAGGAACCTTATGAGGAATCAAACAACACTGTACGTCCTATCCAGCAGAGCAGAGGACAAGGTGAAGGAGGAGACTGTGATGACCATCAAAGTGGTTTAACTTTTTATCGGTTGAGTAGAAGATCAGCTTTCGAAAGGCTCGACACAGTTAATGACTTGCGACAGAAGCTGTCTAGGTCAAGAAATATAGCTAGCTCATGAAGATAGGGTGGAGATCATCGGCCTCCTCATGGCCAACCCCACATGACCGGGGCTGTGGTCATGGGAAGGTCAATAATCGACATTTTGTAGCAGCTGTGGAACCCTCAGTCCACCATTTCGAGGTGGCTAAGGACAACCTCGGGCAGGATGATGTTGCTAAGCCCTAGAATGACTCTATTCAAAGGATGAAAGAGAAGAAAGGGGATCTCATAAAAAGCTGAGACCCATTGCAGAGGGGGTACTCAGAGTGTTCACCATTTGTGTCAAGGATTGTCAACTTCCCAACCCCTACTAAATTTAAACCTCCAGTGGTGTCTCCTAACTACGATGGAAGTACCAACCCATTCCATCATATTATAATGTATCAATCTATAGAAAAAATTTATTCAATCTTTGATGAGATGAGGTGTCGAGCTTTCTTAAGCACCCTAACTTGGGTAGCACATATATGTTCTCTTCTCTTCCTAAAAATTCAGTTGAGAGTTTTAAAGGTTTGGCCGAGCGGTTTATTCAGAACTTCTATTTTTGCATATGACCTTAGAAAAAGATGAATCACTTGCTTTATGTAAAGAAAGGGAAGAATGAAATCCTCAGAGACTATCTCGCGAGGTTCAATAAGGAAAAGTTAGAGGCAGAAGATTATGAAGAGAGTATATCCATGACATTCCTTATAGGAGGACTTCAAAAGGGAAAGTTACTCTGGAAGCTTGTTGAAGACCCACCTAACTCTATGGCCGAGTTGTTACCAACATCTTAAAAGGTCATGAATGCAGAGAAGAAATGGTTGCAAAATATGAGGATGAGAATGGAAGTAGCTGTAGGAAGTTTCAAAAGAAAAAGGATGGAAAGAAGAGGGATGCAGACAACAAGGTTGCAAACTATACTCCCTTAACTGTGAACTGTGAACACATCCTCAACGAAATAAAGAATGATAGGTCTCTGAGATGTACGGAGAAGATGAAGGCTCCTCCACATAAGAGAAACAAGAACTTATGGTGCGAGTTCTATCAAGATCATAGCCACTTAACTGAGAAGTGTTTCGCTCTAAAGGAAGAGATTGAAAAAATGTTGAAGTTCGAAAAGTTCATAAAGTATATGGATGGCAGAGATTCTAAGGGGGAAGAGACAACCCTAAAAAGATAAGAAATGATAAATGTTAGGAAGATGCCCCTGCTAGAAGAGCCGATGACTCAGATGATGATGACCGTGAGCTCCCACCAAAAGATAATAATGTCCTAATAAAGAGTGTCGGTATGATATTTTTTGGTGTGAGTACTATCTGTGGAGGGCTAAAAGGGGGTGGATCAGAGGTAGATGATCACAAGGCTCACGTGGCAGAAACTAAAGTAGTGACTAAGGTCGAGGTTGTGAACTTGTCTTCTACATAGGTTAAACAAGAGAAGAGAAAGAAAGTAGATATGGACACCCTCGTAGTCAGCTTCTCACGACTTGAATTCAAGGGTATCTTATCTCCTCACGATGACCCTTTAGTCACCACCACAAGGGTGCATGGGTGTCAAGTTCAGAGGGTCCTTGTTAATGGGGTCAGTTATGCAAAAGTTATGTTTTGGCCCTATTTCAAGTGCTTGGGGCTCAGCAGAGCAAGGATTGTCCCTTATCATCATCCCTTGATTGGATTCAGAGATTAAAGGTCCATCCATTTGGTATGTATGATATGGATGTGAGAATGGGAGATGAATGGCCTAAGAGGTTGACCAGGAAAATCAATTTCTTTATGATGGATAAAAATGTCTTCTCAGCCTATAACCTCATCATGAGTCGAGTATCCCTCAAGGAATTTGAGGTCGTGCCTTCAATGGTCCATTAGATGCTAAAATTCCTAATTCCCTATGGAGTAGGGGAAGTGCAAGGTGACCAAACGTTGGCACGAGAATGCTAATTCAAAGCTGCAGAAGAGAGAGGTGCTCATAAGAGGGCAACGACCACGTAAAACATTGAAACCCTTAATCTTAGAGATGAAATAAAACTCAAAAAGGGGGAGGCCGCAAAGGAGGTAGAATCCATTATCCTCAATAAGGACTAGCAAAAAAAAACCTCCAAGTCGGTAAAACCCTAAAATGTGAGATCAAATAGGAACTAGTGAACCTGCTAAGGAAGAGACAAAGTATCTTTGCCTGGATCCATGCGGACATGTCATGTATTGATCATGAGATTATGTGTAATAAACTCAATGTTGTAGAGGATGCCATGCCTATTAAGAAGAGAAGAAGAATATACTCAAGAGAGAAGTATGATGTCATCAGAGATGAGGTTCAAAATCTTGAAGAGACCAAGTTCATCAGAGAAGTTATATACCCTGAGTGGTTATCTAACGCTCTCATAGCACCCAAAGCTACTGGTAAATGGAGGATGTGTGTAGACTTCATAGATTTAAATAAGTATTGCCCAAAGGAAACTTTTCCCCTACCTCGTATAGATTAGATGGTGGATGCCACAACAGGACATGACCTCACAAGCTTCATGAATACGTATTTTGGGTATAATAAGATCTTCTTGAATTTGGATGACTAATAGAAGAAACCATTTATTACAAACAAGGGGACCTATTGCTACAAGGTCATGCCCTTTAACCTCAAGAATACAAGGGCCACCTAACAACGTATTGTAAATAAGATGTTCAAACATTAGATAGGCAAGTCCATGGAAGTTTATATGGATGATATACTGACCAAGAGTCTAAAGGCCGACACTCATGTGGCTGACCTTGAAACAACTTTCGACACCATGGACAAATACATAATGAAGCTCAGCCCAGCCAAATATGTCTTTGGGGTAGGAGCAGGTAAGTTTTTGGGTTTCATCATCAACCAAAGGGGAATAGAGGCTAACCGTGAGAAGATCAAGGCTTTACTGGAGATGAAGACACCTAGAACCATCAAAGACATTCAGAGGCTAACCGAACGAGTTGATGCACTTAACAGATTTATCTCAAGAGTGACAGATAAATGTATTCCTTTTTTTAAAGTTCTTAGAAAGGCCTTTGAATAGAATGAGAAGTGTGACAAAGCTTTTAAAGAGCTCAATACATACCTCGGATCCCCTACTCCTATCTCGGCAAATTCAAGGTGAGAAGTTGTATGTATATTTAGCTGTCTCAGAGCCAGCCATCAATGCTGTAATAATAAGAGAAGAGAATGGAGTGCAAAGACCAGTGTAATTCAATAGCAAAGCACTCCAAGGGTCTGAGAATAAGTACCCTAAGATTGAGAAGTTAGCCTATGCCTTGATACATACTTCTAGGAAAATGAATCCATACTTCGAGGCCCACTCCATGGTCATCATCACTATTTCCCGACTGAGATAGGTCCTCCATAAGACTGAGAAGTCGGGTTGGATAATGGCCTGGCCAATCGAGTTGGGGGAATACAATATTATTTATCAACCCAGGGTTGCCATCAAGGGATAGGCACTACAGATTTTGTGGCCAAGTTTACCTGGGATGAGGATAATATTGAGAAGGGTTACGAGGCCATAGATGAGCTAGAGGATAGAAGTATCGATCGAGCTTCAGATGACGTTGAGTCAAGCACAACAACACAAAGAATTATTGAGAATGAGGAAGCAGGATACCTCTTCAAGTAGGTGACTCTATGAGAGGGAAACTTCTCTTCAAAGGAAATATTTTAGAACCTCTTCGTTGATGGGTCATTCTGCGAAAGTGGTAGTGGAGCAGGGCTGACTGTGTCGGCACCAGATGGTAGATATATTGAATATGCACCGAGGTTCAACTTTAAAGCTTCCAACAACGAGTCAGAATATGAGGCATTGATAGCAGGTCTCTCTTTGGCAAAAGCCCTTAGTGTCGTCCAACTCCTAGTCCACAGTGACTCAAGATTAGTCGAGAACCAAATCCTAGGGGTATATGAAGCCAAAGATGGCAGAATGGACAGATACCCGAAGAGGGTGAGGTCTAAGCTAGAAAGCTTTAAGGAAGTAAAGTTGAAGAGGATAGCTCGGCTAGACAACAACCGAGTTGATGCACTCGTGAGGTTGGCTTCAGCAACAAAAAGAAACATAAGAAGAATAGTTCAAGTTAATATTTTGCTCAAGCCGACCATCGAAGAGGAAGAGGTTGCTAAACCTTGCTTAAATCTGAGTTAGGGGGCCTCATGGATGGACCATCTTATCAAATACATCAGAGATGGAGAAATACTAGAGTCAAAGTTAGAAAAGTGAAAACTAAGGTTCAGAGCTGTTAAATTCTCTATTGTTTGAGATGTCTTGCATAAAAAGGGATTTATGCTCCCTCTCCTCAGATATTTCCACCCTTCATAGGTTCCACACATCTTGAATGATGTGCATAAGGGCTCTTGTTAAAGACACATAGGAGGGAGGTCATTGTCTAAGAGGATAATCACCCAGGGGTACTAGTGGCCGACCTTGGCCAAAGAAGCAGTTGCGTATGTGAAGAAATGTGATAAGTGTTATAGGTTATCCACCATTCCCCATCAGCCACACCGACATATGACTTCTATCAGTTCCCCTTGGCCATTTACAGTATAGGGTATTTATTTGGTAGGACCCTTGCCAAGAGCTGTAAACAACTATCAATTCTTAATAGTGGCAATTGATTATTTCTCTAAATGGGCACAGGCCGAGCCAATGATCACAATCACTAAGTAGAAGATTTTTCAGTTCATCTGGAAGAACATCATATGCAGTTATGACCTTCCAAACACCCTTATCTCAGACAATAGAACACAATCCAATAATGTTTCCCTAAAAAAATACTGCGAAAGAGTAGGGATCATGTAGTTCTTCTCTTTTCCTAGCTGACCACAAGTAAACCGTCTGACCGAGGTCACAAATTGAATAATCCTTTATGGGATAAAAAAGAGGCTAGAAGAAGCCAAAGGAAGATGGATAGAGGAGGTATATGCGGTGCTTTGGGCTTATAAGACGACAGTGAGGACACCCACAGGTAAACTTCCATTCATGCTAGCCCATGGATCAGAGGCTGTTATCCCAATAGAGATAGGGCTTCCCACTCATAGAAGTCAGACATATGACCCTCAAAGGAATGGGCAAAAGAGATAAGACTTCATCTTGATTTGATTGAATAAATAAGACAGGATGTAGAGATAAGACAGGAAACCTATCAGCAGAGAACAACGAGATTTTACAATCAGAGGGTGAAGTCAAGGCCGATAGCTATGGGAGACATAGTCCTGAAGAAGATGTGGCAGAAAATAAATAAGTTATATCCTAATTGGCATGGTCCTTATAGGGTAATTTATGAGGTTGTACATGGTACCTACCGACTAGAAAATCTAGAAGGGGAGACCTTCTCCAACCCTTGGAATTCCGACCACTTGAAAAAATATTACCTATGATGTTGCACTTGTTCTATATTTTTTTAATACATGTATCAACTTATATATAGAATGTCAATAAAAAAAGTGGCAACATTGTGTTCCAACTTTTTTCCAATGTATGTAATTTTACATCATTAGTTTGGTGAAAAATATGAGGTAAAACATCATAATTTGGTGACCTCAGACCTTAAACATCAATAGTTTGGTGAAAAATATAAGGTAAAACATCATAATTTGGTGACCTCAAAACTTTTACATCATTAATTTAGTGAAAATATAGAGGTAAAATACCATAATTTGGTAACCTCAAACCTTTAAACATCATTAATTTGATGAAGATATCGAGGTAAAACATCATTAATTTGGGACCTCATACTTTTAACATCATTAGTTTGGTATTTGGTGACCTTAGACCTTTAACATCATTAGTTTGGTGGAAATATGAGGTGAAACACCATAATTTGGTGACCTCAGACCTTCACCATCATTAGTTTAGTGAAAATATTAGGGTAAACACCATAGTATCATGACCTCAGACCCTTAACTTCATTAGCATTGTTAAAAATATGAGGTAAATCGTTATTAGAAAACATCGTAGTTTGGTTTGATGAAATTTGTGAACATATGAAGTATCATAATTATAGAACAATGAAACATCATATAAAACATTAGAATCAGGAAAAACCAAGAAGTTTATGTTCATAACAAGAAGATGATTCAATATTACATTCATGATAACAAAAATTACAAATAGTGAAATTCATCAAAATTACAACTATCAAAATGCCTGAGCAAACCGAGGACCTCCAAAGCCGAGACGAATAAAGTCCTCGGCAGTCAAGCTCCCAGACTCACTCTGCTTCATCGTCACCCATCTGCTGGTCACTTTGATACCCCTCTCTATGTACTCAAATCCATTGTTGACAAACTCGTTAGACACTTTGTAGTCCTCAGTGGCTTTCTCTACGGAATCTTCCAATGAATCTTTGAGTGCAACATCAACCTTCGATTGCAGGACATCATCCTTTGCCTTGAGATATTTTCTATGATCCTTCTTGAGCTGAGACATTTGGTTGTCCCTCTCCTTGACGACTCCTTTTAATCTTTTAACCTTGGCATTTTGAGAGGTCTCAACCTTCTCAGCACCCTTACCCTTTTATACAAGGGATATCATTCTTAAGTTCCACTCAATAAGGCCATAACAAGATAAGACAACCAGTAAAAAAAGATCAGACGTATGAACATATGAGTTAAAATTTCTAAAAACCGAAGTAACGCTTGGAAGAAAGATAGCCAAAAGATGAAACCTGGATCGATTTGTGAAGAATGAACTTCGCCAATAAAGGGACGTCCAAGGAAGGAAAAAAATGCTTATCTTCGTCAATCATTATGGTTCCAATAGCATAGGCAGCTTTCAGACTGTGACCAATCATGCCATCTCCAATTTTGAGCTAAGATAGACGAGCAGCCGTGGCATCATCAGTAGAAAGGGGTATGGCACGGTCTTTATCCTGAATCTTACTCGGCCTCATATGCTTCGAGTTAGTTGAAGACTTCATCTTATTACTAGCATCGGCCTTAGAGGTGCTGATGCTCCTTTTTGTGTTAGGTGGAGGCACATTTTTTCCACCTCGCTTCTCCGTAAGATTCATGAGGCTAGGAGCTGACATCTCCCAAACTCGTCTGAAATGCCTGTTGGTCGCTCTGCAAAAAGACAAGTCTCTGAGTTAACAATTCAGATAAATAAAAAAAACATATGAGGTATTACTTGGTAAGAAAAATGTATACTTGTGAAGCCCTTTTAGGGGACTACCCCCCAAACTCATTTGAGAAAGGTAGTAGGTGGTCATCAAATGTTCATATTTAACAAGACAACCTTTCTCGCCTTGATTACGAAGGTCCTAAATGTTCTTGTAATTATACTGGCTAAGACCAGGGCCATCTTTAGCCATGAGGTAGACTTTCCCCCATCTCAGAGGGGTCCTTGGAACCGACGTTCCAGAAGCCTCGTCTGGACCAAAATCCCATGCCCCAGACACAAAGAAGTACCGAGGTTTCCAATTATGATTTGAAGTTTGGGTAACCAAGAGTATTTTCTTCTCGGATTTCCTGGCCGAGAAGTGAAAGTATCCAGGATGATTTTTGGCAGACGAGGTGATGTAAAAACCAGTAAAAACTCTTACTAGAAGGTCTGAATTGTGAACAGCCTTCCAAAGGACATTGACCCCAATCATAACCCTCTAAGCATTTGGGAACAATTAGTAATGGGAAATCTTTATGTGTGAGAGTATATATCTGATAGTTGGGTGGATAATAAGACAAAAACCTTACTTCATCTTCTCATAGACGCAAATTTCCTCATCTCGGTAATCGAAGGCCCCCTCGTCCTTCAGAGGTTTCCTAAGGATGATTGAGGAAATATGGAATAATGACGGTTAAAAGAAAGAAGATCATACTTGTTCACGGTACTTTCATACTCTATATCAGTAGAGGTATCAAGTTCGCTCCCCTCATCATCATTGTCACTCCCAGTAACTTCGGCCTGGGCACTTGTAGGGGCACCACCAGGAAACGTCTTCACAAACTCAACCTCGGTGGCAGTCGATAGAGGAATGGCATCAATAGGGAGGGGATGGATACTCCCTAAGACTTATATAGAAGGAGATCTATGTGAATTACTAGAGTCTCTATGGGACGAGGCATGACTTGAAACCTTGACTTCCTCCGAAACCTCACCTTGCCTAGGCGAATAATCGATAGCCTCTTTAAAAGTGTCTACGAACTCACTTCCCTCAAACGCTGACATTGGGTCTGAAGAAGAATTATCCTCAGACATGGGTTCAGGAACCCCCACAGGCACTGCAGGCTCAGGGTATATGAAGTTCAAGGGTGGGGGAATGATTGGTCTGAAGGGAAAGTCCTCATCCCTACGAGCCTCCTCCTGGGATAACTCTATCTGCCTAATATTTTCAAAGGTCTAATCACACAAAGATGAGAACTCTTTAATTAGTTTATACAAAGGTCTGAGCATTCAGAAGATGACACTACACTTGAGAGTTCGGACTAAAAGAGGACAAATAGGTAAACAACTTGTGCTACTCAAGTTAAAAATTAAAACTTGGAATCCAAAGGGTTTTCACGAAGAACATCAAGAACACTCAACGAATGGGTCACCGGAGAAGATGACCGTAGGGTCGCTGGGAAGTCTAAAAGAAATATTTTCATCTAAAATAACCACAAGATGACCTAGTATGGCCCCAAAGTCACTAAAGTACTTCAATTTTAACCCTAACACCACTTAACATAGTGAAAACCCTCACCAAAAAAGGGAGAAGTCACTAGAAACCAAAAGTGTAAAGCAATGACTAGAAATGGAAAAGAAAAGGTCAAAGACTAGTACCTTACGGATTGTGATTGTGGGATGAAGATATTAAGAAGCAAGGAACCTTTAATCGCAACAAACAATGGAGGGTTTGAGAGAAATTGCAGTTGCAGAAAAGCTATGGGCGAAAAGCTAAGGAAGAAGAAAGATAAATGAGGAATGAGAGAGAGTTTTTAAACATTCTCAACGATGGGGCATGATTCCCAATACTCTCATCATTACAACTAGGAAACCTAAAAGGTGTCACATAAAACTGTCATATCTTGGGGAAAACGCTAGCCACTTCAGTGAATGACATGCGTCCAGGGCACCTGTTCAAACCCCAATGTATACAAACGTCCCTTCATTAACCTGACTCTTATATCCCTTAACCACCTACTCATATAGGAGACTAATGGCTAGGGGGTAATTGATGTGACCAAAGTGCACCCTCATACTCAGGGTCACTAACCTTGGACTTAAAGATTGGTAGAACAAGGGAGTTATCAGACTTCTCGAAGCTCGTACTCATCCAGGCCGAGGTTACGACAAATGATGTCACAAGTCCAATCATACGCAATAACATGGAAGACTTGGATCACGTAGCAAGTTAGTTATAACCGAATCATTCCCCTCACGTGGGGGAATATTTGGTCGTCATTCATTACATGTGGAATAACTACGTGTCCACTTATGATTAGTGTATTCAACTCACGCATGCTCAATGCATGCTTGGGGGTTACACTACACCCCCCAAGAACTATAAATATATGTCTTCCCCTATCATGAATAGGGGTCCAAAAATGCAACCCTAGCGAAACCTCTCGTAAAATATACACAGTAGCGAAAGAAAGTGAGATTGTATCACTGGCCATTAGTTCCCTCATTCTAGTGGAACTTACTCACACACTCAGAGTGGATGCAGGCCAAATTGGCTGAACTACTTACATACAAGTGTTTCTCCTCTTTTCTTCATATCCTTATACTAGATATTTACTCTTGTGCTTCCATTGTTATTACTATTTTGATCTTATCAACACCTCATCGGGTGGTGCTGTTTACAGCATCATCAACACCCATTCATTATGTTTCCACAATTTGGTTATCTTAGTGTAAATTCATGGTGTGTGATTTTCTTAACATCATTTTTTGCATTTTTGTATAAAAATTGAAAAATAGTTTGTTTGCTTAGTTTTTCATGACACCCCGATTTGCTTTATGTGATTTATTCTTTTCCTTGTCTATTTCGGACAAATAAAAAGGGGGACAACGAATTATGATATTATGGGGGAGTTTAAGTATGTGGGAGATTTGATGATGATTACATGTTTTATGTTTATCATCTCAAACTCGATACGTCACGAGGTATTTTCCCTTATCTCACGTGTGTAAGTATAATTGAAGAACATTATGTTGCATAACCTGATGAGAAAATCTTGAAGTTTTGAAGAATTGATTGTTGAAGCACCGTTTGAAAAGTTTGAAGACTTGACAGTTTATCTTTCCACATTTGAGTTTTTGAGAGGGTAGATTTTTATAGGTCATTTGAGATTGATAATTTTGATATCTTTATTTTGTATCAACATAGACATAGGGGGATATTTGTAAGGAAATTATCCATCTCAATTTAGTAAGTCGTATACGGCTACAAATTTCTACAATTTGTCGAAGGATTGAGAAGCTTACATCCATAAAAATGAATCCGAATTTCAAGAAGACTTCAACAATGAAGCCCAACAAGGATGAAATTGGTAAAATGTGTTTAAGTTCCACTTACATTTTGCATTAAAAGTGTTGGGATATTTTTATAAATGTTTAAATTATTTTTGAAATAATTTTAAATGATTTTCAATTTTTAAAAATCATAAAAGTTTCGGATAAATGTTTCTGATGTCGTAAACAGTCTTAAGTTTTGAGGTTTCCATGATATTTAAAAGAGTGAAGTTTTCTCGGATACATGTAGGATGTCATTCGAACAACACCGTACATAGTTCGAACGAGATCATATCTCGCTCAAATGACAAGGTATGTCATTCGAACGAGATGTTGTTTAAGCTGACACATCACCGCCCTGATTCTTATTATGAATAAGGGTGTCAGGCATCTAATTTTTGTGTGGAGAAACATTGGTTCTAAACAAAATTCTTTTTTGAGTGTTTTGGTTTATTCTCGAACATATCTTAGGGTTCAACTTTCGTTTTACAATTCATAAATCCTAATATCTTTTGTGAGAGTTATTTTCTGGAACCCAAAGCATACTTTGCTATTGTCCAACCTTTGTGGAGAATGCATCTCCATATCTGATAGGTGGATACCGAGCGTAGTTATTCTGTATGTGGGCGAGCCGAAGACGACGAACCGACACCTGGAGGGTATTTCACTGTCTCTCGTAGATTTGAAGGTTTGATGAAGACACCGAGAATTACACTTGTGGGCGATTATCAAGTTGTATGTAAGTCAATGGTCTTGTAAACTTTCCAGATTATTGAAAAAGTTTTTTACCCGAAAGGGCTTTTTTTCCCTTAATTTGACGTCTTTGTTTCACATGCATGGTTTGAATGATTTATCACACTTAGATGCATTTTTAGGGGCTGATCCAAAATTGAATTTGTTTTTGATCAAATTTAGACACCTAATTAAATAAGTGTTCTAATAAATAATTTAAGTGGTATCACACAACATTATACAAAGGGCGGTTCATATGCTCACAAAAAAACTATTCGAAAAAATGTGTATGTGCATGCACGTCGGGACAAAGATAATAAATTTCCACCACACTTGGCTCTGACTCTAGTGAGTGTGACCAATTATTTATTCACACACACACACACACACACATATATATATATATATATATATATATATATATATATATATATAATATAATATAATGTTAAAATCATAAGATTAAATATAGTGTCACGCTACATGAATCGATCGAAGCCATTAGTAGTCAGTTTTGACATTAAAGATGATGCCTTGACCCTGACCTTTAGAACTACCAAAGGAGGGAGGATGAAAGATATCAAATAAGATATGTTAAAAACAATATTAAAACGCATTGCATCACTCGTGGATGACATCTTTTCATTGAGGAATCTCATCTCGAGCCAATAGGAAAGTCAGTCGAAGATAAATGGCGATGTGCTAGAGATTAAGAGTAACCTGGAAATGTTGGATGGTAAAATTGGGGGCATTGTGCCCTTATTTACTAAAGGTTTTCATCTCCCTATACCTCCTCAAGGTTGTCCCTACACTCCTTGGAAAGGTTTCCTGTATCCTCAATCTCAAGGTTTCCCCTCCCAATTGTTGCCTCCCTATGCATTCCGCTCCTTAGTGCCTTCACCTACCACACTCCCAGGATCATCATCATCCACTCAAGATGACTATAGCGAGCAATACTATTTTGGTGACTTTATCAATGGTGAGATTATCTTCACATGCACAATCATTTATTTAAATGTAAAAAAATTTGTTCACAATCTCCCTTTACAAATGGGTGATGTTGAAGTAATTGGTGATGACGTATACAACGATTGCCGAGAAGTTCATGAACACGTTGATTTTAGAGAAGGCAACGCCCTGAAATACTATCGTAATTGTTTTATCACTTGGATAGTTTATTGGTTTGTCAATCCTAGGCCATGAATAATGTCTAATTTAAGAGAAATTTGTAGTATTTTGTTTATTTAAGTCATTTTATGTTTTTAGGATATTTAATGACAATTATAATGTATGCAACATGAATTTAAGTTCAGTTGTTTAATTTGAGTTAAGGTTGTGTTGAGTAATTTGAGTGAATTATTAATTGTGCATTATTGTATGCAGCATGACCTTTGTTTTGACCGATTAATATAGGTGATTTGAATTTTGAAGATTATTGAATGGATTTTCTAGAATACAAAGAGTCGATGAGGAGAGGGACAAGACATAGAATAACCCCCAAATGGCCCTATAAGACGAAAGGATACCTTACATTGTAACTCGTAGGAGCAGATAGCATAGTGCGGACTCCTAGTTTGAGAATATTATGAAAATTTTCCAGTATTTTGACTTAGTCTTAAAACATATCGCTAGAGGGAAAAAATCGAAAGCATCCCTCAAATGGACCCGTAAAAGAAAAAACACATCATGCGGAACCAATTTATCTCATAGGAACTGATAACGTAGTCACGAGACTCATGATTTAAGAATATGATGAAAATATCCAAATATGATAGTCATAAAAACATTCCATTAGAGGAGAAAAAAATAACCTCCACACGACCCCATAAGAGACACAAACATTCCATTAGAGGAGAAAAAAACCCTTTTCTCCTTATAAAAGGAGGGAGAGGGGGAGAAAAGAGAAGAGAAAAGAGAAAGAAGAGAGGGAAGAGAGAGAGAGGGAAGAAAAGAGGAAAAAGGGGGAGATTCCGGCCAGCCTCCGCGGGATTCGGCTCGAGGACGTCGGATTTTATCCACTAGGCAAGTGTTTACTTGCTTTATTTGTTTTTAAGCATAAAAATCTCATATCATTGTTGGTATAACAAACCCTAATGATTTTGGGTTGGGTATTCGTGGATAAAACGGGTTTTTGGGAGTTAAAACGAAAAAATCCCTAAAAATGGTAAATTGGAGAAACTTAGGTTTTAATTGAAATTAATTGGTGATTACGGGTTCTAGGATGTTTAGAACCCGTATTATAGGTGTATTTGGAGTTGATTGAAGTTGTAGGCCGTTTGGTTAAGAGATGGAAGCTTGGGTGAAGCTTCCATGGCCGAAATAGCTTCTCGGAGAAGAAGCTGCCCAACTTAATCGATCGATCGATCATGGGGGATCGACCGATCGAAGCCATTGATCGATCGACAGCCATGGGTCGATTGATCGACCCCTGCTGAAAGTTGACAATTTCTCGAGAATGATTTGGATGGGATAGATTCCATTTCATCTTGCTTTGAGGTTAATTAGTTGATAACCTAGAGGACCTTTTAGGATTTTATGGTCCATAAATTAAGGAAATTTAGGAGGGTAAAGTAAGGGTTTTTAGTATATAACCCTTAATTTATATTTTCGAGGAAAACAGAATAATTGTAGAAATTGATGGATTAGGGTTCCTAAATTATATTGGGGACTTCTAAATGATTAATTGGACTAGGTATTGTCTTTGGAGTTCAAGGAAATGAAATCCTTAACTCGTTGAATTTAAGGTTGTTCGGGTGAAATAAATCCTGAGGATATTTCTCGTAGGCATAGAGGCCTACATAATTATGCTTATAGAAAGCATAATTATATCGATTATCGTTAAGTGTATCCTAGGAGATAATTAGGATAAACTGGGAATATAGGTATTTGTTGATTTCATTTAGAGTGAAGTGTATCATTGGAGATATCCAATAAATCCTTAGAAGGGATTGATGTATATAATGATTATTAAATTAAGAAATATTTGGGTTTAGTATCATGCTTATATGAATGCATGATTATGATTCCTGGAGGGAATCTTTGGGATTATTGGTCATCGCTAGATGCTATAGGCCACTATGGCCGTTTATATATATTCTAGGAAGAATATATAGGATATGTATATACTGTGTGATTTAGGTATATATATATGTTATGATGGAAATGATTTTGAAAATATAAAAATGAATATTTTCAAAATGAAAAGAGAAATGTTTTTCATAATTAATAAAATATGGATTACACACCTCTCTAAATCGCTATCATAAGCGAAGTTGAGTTCGTATGGTGAAGCTCCCTGACTAATGAATGTAGGGTGGATATAGTCCTATAGGCCATGTGAGCGTTTGTTGATATATATTTTATGCGCTGGTTAGGAGATTCCGGGTGTGGTCTTGAGTATCCCGCAGGCACATGGCCGCTTCCTGACGTCATGCGATGTAGGATCCCAGGTTGTCTTATGATAGGCCCTGGAAGATGATAGCCATTTAGGGGCGCGCACAGTGGAGAAATCCGGGCGGGCGGTCTTAGAACCCGTTATATCAAAGCAATTCATGATAATGGATTGGCTTTAATTACATTTCCTGGATATAGGAAGGGAAATGGGATAAAGGTTTTGGCTTCGGTAACACTTCCCGGATGGAAGAAGGGATGTGGAAGCATATGATATGATCAAATCATTTTTATGTTAATGAAAATGGCTTTGAATACATTTCCTCAGTATAAAAAGGGAAATGGGATGATTTAAAAAGGTAAATGTAACACCCCACCCGCCCGGGGAGAGCGAACGGAGAGCTACTATCGATAAAACTAAACTAATCCACAAATAACAAGGTATAAATCATCTAAATCCCACAATAAAACAAGAAACCACTATTCTCATCTTCAAATTAATACAACAAATCTCTCGAAATAATTACAACAATCCAACTATCTCGAAAATAAAATAAATCTCCAAATGCTCTATACATCAAAATAAATACAAGTCTTCTCAACTCTTGTATTAAAAATTCTTCCCAAATAATCCTCGCTAAAATCATCCCAATTGGTCCATAGCACTCAAATCCGTGCTCACCTGCCAACTACGAAAAAGATGCGGAAGTACACAATACGACAGGAATATGCTCAACAAAGATGTTAGCGATGAACAAAGCGCAACAATAGGACTACGAAAACTCAAATCAAATAATGCAAATCTCAATAGCATTTTATCAATAAATTTCTCAACAACACATTAATCGGAGTCACCAGGTCTCACCATACCGCGCCATACTTTATCAAGTAGCCGGAAAAGGAGTCTTGGCGGGTGCCCAACATCACTGCCATATTAAAATCTCATGACAGCGTGCTCAAAACAACATGAATAATACCTCATGAATGAAAATAATTCCAACAATTATTTTTCCAGATTTCCAAGAATTTAACAATTCAAAATATGAGTTCAATTAACAAGAATTCAACGGAATAAATACTCGCCAGATTTTAGGAGCATATTGTGTAAAACTCCATACCTCAAAATCATCAAATGAATCAACCTGAATCATCACATAATTTTATCCTCAAAATCTATTCACACCATCACATTCTTCTCGCGAAAATAATAAAATCTCGTTCTAGCCCAAACTCGAGAAAACAACAAATAAGCCTTCTAATCTAAGGTTGAAATCTTGAATAAGTTTGGGGCTATGGTTTGTATATAAAGGGGAGTAATTTTGGAGAGCTCTTCTGGTTGAAAATTTTGAGAGAAAGTGATTTAAAAAGCCAAGCCACGAAATTGTTGATACATAAAGGATTAAGAGTTTGATTAAGAAAAGAGTTCTAATCAGATACAAACACTAAAACATTTATTCTGGACGATCGGACCATTGGAATTGGATGAAATTTTACAAAGAATTAGATGAAGACTAGATAAAGTAACCTCCAAAATTTTTGCTCAATCAGACGGTTCTATATTTTTAAATATTTTTTTTTTGTTATAGTGTTTTATGTTTTGAGGACTCTAAGAGAGTTTTATATTTTGAGGACTCTTCTATATAATAAAAATTCAATTAAAACTCCATTTTAATTTTGATTTCGAAACCGTTGGAAATTATCATCTTTAAAAATAAAATCCAACATATTTGAGCAATAAAAATAATTTTATCTGAAAATTTATTTTTCCTCTTAATTTCGAAAAAACCCCAAAAATTACGCTGGTTGTTGCAGTAAAGCATTTTTATGATAATAAAACTGGCTTTGAAAAGAGATATGATTTGTTAAAGCAATTCATGATAATGAATTGGCTTTTAAATACATTTCCTGGATATAAGAAGGGAAATGGAAGGTTTTGAGATAAAAATGATAAGTATTAATAAATACTTTGTATATGGATTCTCATTTCGGGAGATAGATCTGGATGGTTATGGTAAAATATGTATATGTATATATAAATGGATAAATCGAGTGCCGAGGGTCTAATGGATCCTGACGATCGACCTTGCCGCATAGTAGTGTATCAGGGGGGTTCCTTATTTGGATTTCGCTTTGCGAGACACCCCACGCACGAATATGGCATTGTGTTGAGATTGGGGAGAAGTTTAATCCTTAGTGCTCTAATATTATAAATGTTTATGGTATATATATATATATATATATATATATATATATATATATATATATATATAAATATCTTTCTGTACTGAGGGATTGGCGGATCTCGACGATCGACCGTGCCGCGTAGTAGTGTATCGGGGGGGTTCCTTGTTTGGATTTCGCTTTGCGAGACACCCCACGCACGAACATGGCATAGCGTTGAGACTGGGGTGAAGTTTAGCCATTAGTACATTGCTTGGACTATCTAGGATTGATAGTGGGTTAGTGGTAGACTAGTTTAGCAGGATAGCTTTACTAGGATGTCTAGAGGGATGCGCTAGGAGTGCACTGTTAGTGGAGAGGTGAGGGGTATCTCATGGGAGTGCGATACCAATTTAAATATAAGATAAAACCTTTTTCAAAATAATAAGGCATTTATGCACTTGATAAATATTTTCAAAACTCGGGCTCTGACCCGTTTTTCTACTCTCCTTTCTTTCTATATATTATATATATAGGTGTCCAGACACAGGGACGCCTGGATGGAAATTCTTCCGAGTCAGACGTCAGCTGCAGCAGCTGTGGATGCGTGCAGATTTTTGATAGCCGCTTCCATCGTTGTACTCTTGATAGGAGGTACTGTATAAACATTCGAGCCAATGGCTCAACTGCATTTATTTATTCTTTTAGTACATCATTCGATATGGTTGTATATTTTGACCGAGTGTTCGGTTACTTTATTTCATTTACGCATAAACTGTGTGGATGTTTTATTTATTGTTGTTAAAAAGAGTAGTAAAGTTAAAATTTTGACACCGGCCTAATAGGTTATTAGTAATTAAATGGATTTTCGACAGTGATGCTAAGAATGATCCATATGAGACTCCTGTTCTAATTTAATATTGGAGTGATCGCCCGGTATCTTATTAGGCGGGGTGTCACAGATGGTATCAGAGCATCAGGTTCTAGTGTCCTTAGGAATCTGTGCGGACGTACTACGCTTTCAGCGTTGCTCTCGATTTGCTATAGAGCCCCAGGATTAGGATTGTTGATTTCTCTTGTGAGATTTTGTTCTCCTGCCATGTTAGATGATTATAGAAATCTTTTACGCGCTCATTGAGAATCATGTGCGGATCTCGGAGGGCAGCAGGATTTAGAACTTAGCTGGGGAAGATGGTAGAAGTTGGGGACGAGGACCGCCGTAGAGGTCACCCCCCTTGTGGAAATTATTAAGGATTGTTGCAACGACTACTAAAGTATAGTAGTTATGAGCAACCAAGTACTACTGTGGTAGAAAGTGGTACTCAAGTTGAATAACCCCGTGGAGATAAGGGTTCCAAAGGGATCTTACGGATAGTTTTAACCGTGAGTCCCCATGAATCTGCAGGAAGGAAAAGAATTATGTTTCGTAATTATTCACATAAGGGTCGGCTAAAGAACGACAGTGAATAAAGAACATTATGGAGAAGTGAACCTTGTACCTAAGTGAGTTTGGTGCAATTAATGATGAGTCCTTTCCAGGAAGGATAGGCTCACTAGAGAAGTGTTGTTAACACTTACGGAAAATGTGGGTGTGTTTAGGTGCCCCTGAGGGGACATCCACATGGTGAGGATTATTGGAACCGGTGGTGTAATTTCATTTTAACGAAGGAGTTAAGAGGATAAGTAAGGTGATTGTAAGGAGCGAGGCTATAGAGTCAGAGGGTGTTGACAACTCCATGATGGTCAGGAAGACCAATGATGGAAATGGTGTTGTGGAGTGCGGAGCCAAACGGATAGTCTTTTTCGATAGGAATAAAGGACAAGGTTAGGGTGCCCAGATGGGGCCTAGAGTTATGAAATTCTAGTAAGAGGTGTGGCTAGATGAAGCTGTGGCGTTAGATAGCCCTAGACTCGTGTGTCTAACTTGATCTTTGTATTCGGTATCGATAACATTATACCATGCATGCCTATGTGTTTTTCGCAATAGCAGAGTTTTATTTTCCTTCATTCACCATAAAGGCGGGTGTTGATATATTGTGTATATACATATATATCTGGTTTGGGATACTCGTTCTATATGTTTATACGAGTATGGTATTATGATGAGTATAATACATTATGGTGTATTTTCGAAGCGATAGAAGGCTAAAAATAACAAGTCTATCGTGTCCATGGTTCCTGGAGGGAACAGGTTATAGTTGCGGTGTCTTACCTAGATATAGGTTGAGTTCACCCTATTTGTTATGGGATACGAAACTTCGATGAGTAGAGGTTTCATTATCGTGAGTTGGTTATATGGCGACCTTATATATATGATTTAAGGCCGCAGGATTTTTGTTGAGTTGTAAGATTAAGATCATTACTATTTGCACAAGGACTTAAAAATGAGTGCGAATGCAGGGTGGTATGACTCTTAGTTAGAGATAGGAGTTCAGACCATTTTTGTTGGATTAGGGGATAGGGATATCCCGGTTGCATGTTAAAATAACAGAACTCCATAACCAATGAAGTCAAGGGTTAATGTGTGGAGGGGTTCCTTGTTTGGATTTCGCTTTGCGAGACACTCCACACATGACTCTTAACGGCGTCGGGAGTGGGGAGTTATTATAGGATGTAAGGATGTTGGTTTTGTGGAAAGGTATTATAGTGTGGATGAACCACTATAGGCTGTGAGCCACATGATGTTGATATACATATGGAAATATTGTGCTATGGAAAAGCACTAAAGTGGTCCCCTCGCCACAAGTGGGTGGGTGAGGTTGGACTTGGAGAAATTGGTTTGAGGATAATAACCAGCCTTAATGAAAAGGCAGATTTTGAGAAGATAAATTTTGGGTATTATGTTCGGGACACTTTCTACAGAAAGTGGGCACTTCGATTGATTAGGTTTCCTTTTGTATGGGTGGAAGGATAAGATAGTAGGAATGCGTTCGTAATTTAGCGTAGGCAGTATTTAGGACGTCCCGCTGGTGTGCCTTAGGTCGCTATATCTCGATGATCGACTACGCGAGGAAGTAGTGTAACGGGAGGGTTCCTTGTTTGGATTTCACCTTGGCGAGACGTCCCACACACGAAACTAAGAAAATGTCGGGAGTTGAGAGAGGCCTTGGGCACTAGGGATAATTAGGATACTCGTTTCACTTAGGTAGGGTAACACATAGATCGTATCATTTTTAGGATGTAGGTTCGCTAGAGTTTGCAGCGCCAAGGTTAGGAGAATTGAATTTCGCGGGTTGGGAGGACCCATAGGTGAGTATTACACCGAGAAAAGGAGACCCTTATTGGGAGAGAGTGTTACGTGTCAGACGTTCACTACGGATGTGCAGATGTGCACAAGTTGGAAAGTGTATGGGCACCTTGGTAAGATGGTTTTATATACCGCGTACTATATAAGGTTGAAATTCATGCCAAGAGGCATTTTAGAGGATGGGTATTAAGTGACGTATTAGAGTCACTTTATGATCGCGGTAGCCGCGTAGTACTCGATTGGGAACCGTTGGGTTAGTGTCGTTCCCCTTGAGGTTTAGTATTTGTAGTGATCCTAGATATATCTGAATTTCGAGGACGAAATTCCGTTGTAAGGGGGGGAGTATGTAATAACCCGCCATTTTGGAGAGGATTAAATTCCATAATTAAGCATAATTTGAAATTTGGAGAATTTCTCGAAATAGTAATTTTTGGGATTTTCGAGGATTTAATGATTTTCAATGGGTATCGTAATTTCTTTTGGGACTATATAGGTCAAAGTAATTTAATTATATGTCGCCGTGGAGTATAGCGACAAAAGAGGTAAGATTTTGAGTAGAATACGGCATTTAATTATTTTGGGTTAGAATAGTGATTTGTGGTCAAGTACCTCGGATGGAAATTTTGACTGCGCCATGAGTCTCGAAATGTCCGAGATAGTCGGAAAAGAGTGTCCGATTGTCAAAATTGAGTCCCGAATAATTTTGGAGTTAAATAGGCTCATAATTGGGTAAACGAGTCGTTTTTGGGTTTTAAAGGGGTTAAACCCTTTTCTCCTTATAAAAGGAGGGAGAGGGGGAGCAAAGAGAAGATAAAAGAGAAAGAAGAGAGGGAAGAGAGAGAGAGAGGGAAGAAAAGAGGAAAAAGGGGGAGATTCCGGCCAGCCTCCGCGGGATTCGGCTCGAGGACGTCGGATTTTATCCACGAGGCAAGTGTTTACTTGCTTTATTTGTTTTTAAGCATAAATATCTCATATCATTGTTGGTATAACAAACCCTAATGATTTTGGGTTGGGTATTCGTGGATAAAACGGGTTTTTGGGAGTTAAAATGAATAAACCCCTAAAAATGGTAAATTGGAGAAACTTAGGTTTTAATTAAAATTAATTGGTGATTCCGGGTTTTAGGATGTTTAGAACCCGTATTATAGGTGTATTTGTAGTTGATTGAAGTTTTTGGCCATTTGGTGAAGAGATGGAAGCTTGGGGGAAGCTTCCATGGCCGAAACAGCCTCTCGGAGAAGAAGCTGCCCGACTTGATCGATCGATCGATCATAGGGGATCGATCGATCGACGGCCATGGGTTGATCGATCGACCCCTGCTGCAAGTTGACAATTTCTCTATGATGATTTGGATGGGATAGATTCCATTTCATCTTGATTTGAGGTTAATTAGGTGATAACCAAGAGGACCTTTTAGGATTTTATGGTCCATAAATTAAGGCAATTTAGGAGGGTAAAGTAAGGGTTTTTAGTATATAAACTTTAATTTATATTTTCGAGGAAAATAGAATAATTGTAGAAATTGATGGATTAGGGTTCCTAAATTATATTGGGGTCTTCTAAATGATTAATTGGACTAGGTATAGTCTTTGGAGTTCAAGGAAATGAAATCCTTAACTCGTTGAATTTAAGGTTGTTCGGGTGAGATAAATCCCGAGGATATTTCTCGTAGGCATAGAGGCCTACATAATTATGCTTATAGAAAGCATAATTATATCGATTATCGTTAAGTGTATCCTAGGAGATAATTAGGATAAACTGGGAATATAGGTATTTGTTGATTTCATTTAGAGTGAAGTGTATCATTGGAGATATCCAATAAATCCTTAGATGGGATTGATGTATATAGTGATTATTAAATTAAGAAATATTTGGGTTTAGTATCATGCTTATATGAATGCATGATTATGATTCCTGGAGGGAATCTTTGGGATTATTGGTCATCGCTAGATGCTATAGGCCACTATGGCCGTTTATATATATTCTAGGAAGAATATATAGGATATGTATATACTGTGTGATTTAGGTATATATATATGTTATGATGGAAATGATTTTGAAAATATAAAAATTAATATTTTCAAAATGGAAAGAGAAATGTTTTTTCATAATTAATAAAATATGGATTACACACCTCTCTAAATCGCTATCATAAGGGAAGTTGCGTTCGTATGGTGAAGCCCCCTGACTAATGAATGCAGGGTGGATATTGTCCTATAGGCCATGTGAGCATTTGTTGATATATATTTTCTGCGCTGGTTAGGAGATTCCGGGTGTGTTCTTGACAATCCCGCAGGCACATGGCCGCTTCCCGACGTCTTGCGATGTTGGATCCCAAGTTGTCTTATGATAGGCCCTGGAAGATGATAGCCATTTAGGGGGGCGCACAGTGGAGAAATCCGGACGGGCGGTCTTAGAACGCGTTATATTAAAGCAATTCATGATAATGGATTGGCTTTAATTACATTTCCTGGATATAGGAAGGGAAATGGGATAAAGGTTTTGGCTTCGGTAACACTTCCCGGATGGAAGAAGGGATGTGGAAGAATATGATATGATCAAAGCATTTTTATGGTAATGAAAATGGCTTTGAATACATTTCCTGAGTATAAAAAAGGAAATGGGATGATTTAAAAAGGTAAAGCATTTTTATTATAATAAAACTGGCTTTAAAAAGAGATATGATTTGTTAAAGAGATTCATGATAATGAATTGGATTTTAAATACATTTCCTGGATATGAGAAGGGAAATGGAAGGTTTTGAGATAAAAATGATAAGTATTGATAAATACTTTGTATATGGATTCTCATTCCGGGAGATAAATCCGGATGGTTATGGTAAAATTTGTATATGTATATATAAATGGATAAATCGAGTGCCGAGGGTCTAATGGATCCCGACGATCGACCTTGCCGCATAGTAGTGTATCGGGGGGGTTCCTTGTTTGGATTTCGCTTTGCGAGACACCCCACGCACGAATATGGCATTGTGTTGAGACTGGGGAGAAGTTTAATCCATAGTGCTCTAATATTATAAATGTTTATGGTATATATATATATATTCATATATATCTTTCTGTACTGAGGGACTGACAGATCTCGATGATCGACCGTGCCGCGTAGTAGTGTATCGGGGGGTTCCTTGTTTGGATTTCGCTTTGCGAGACACCCCATGCACGAACATGGCATAGCGTTGAGACTGGGGTGAAGTTTAGCCCTTAGTACATTGCTTGGACTATCTAGGATTGATAGTGGGTTAGTGATAGACTAGTTTAGCAGGATAGCTTGACTAGGATGTCTAGAGGGATGCGCTGGGAGTGCACTGTTAGTGGAGAGGTGAGGGGTATCTCATGGGAGTGCGATACCAATTTAAATATGAGATAAAACCTTTTTCAAAATAATAAGGAATTTATGCACTTGCTAAATATTTTCAAAACTCGGGCTCTGACCCGTTTTCTACTCTCCTTTCTTTCTATATATTATATATATATAGGTGTCCAGACACAGGGACGCCTGGATGGAAATTCTTTCGAGTCAGACGTCAGCAGTAGCAGTTGTGGATGCGTGCAGGTTTTTGATAACCGCTTCCATTGTTGTACTCTAGATAGGAGGTACTGTATAAACATTCGAGCCAATGGCTCAACTGCATTTATTTATTCTTTTAGTACATCATTCGATATGGTTGTATATTTTGACTGAGTGTTCGGTTACTTTATTTCATTTACGCATAAACTGTGTGGATGTTTTATTTATTGTTGTTAAAAAGAGTAGTAAAGTTAAAATTTTGACACCGGCCTAATAGGTTATTAGTAATTAAATGGATTTTCGACAGTGATGCTAAGAATGATCCATATGAGACTCCTGCTCTAATTTAATATTGGAGTGATCGCCCGGTATCTTATTAGGCGGGGTGTCACATCATGGGACTCCCAAATTGAGAATACTATGATAATTTTCAAATATCTAGACTTAGTATTTTCAAAGATGCCATTGGATGGAGAAAAATAAAAAACAACCTCCAAACAATTCTACAAGAGGCACAAACACCTCACTGGTGACCAATGCAACTCATAAGATTTGATCGCATAGTCACAAAGCTCCTTAAACTCGTATATTATTAGCACTTGACAATCCTATTTGCATCATATTATGATATTGGTACTTTAGTTTCATTTATGAATGTTTAGTATGATTTATGAGTTATGAAATATGTAGGATGGCACGATGCTTTACTTTAAATTATCAATTCCACGGTTACAATATTACTTCTATGTATATGAATTGGTTGCTGAATACATGTTTTTTCATTTTTTTAGGGCAGGGGGTGGGTGGGGGTGCACTACCTAAAAATATTTTTTTTATAAAATGGATAGGGTCACGACACAAAATCGTAACCACCACCAATTTAGAAAAAACAAATAAATTGTTAGAGATTTTTTTTTTTATAAATGCTCATAACTTAGTTATTTTCGCGTATCCCATTACAAACCAAACACTACTTCTTCATTTGCCTCCACGCTCATTTTAAGAATGTTAGTGAATGAGCATCGTTTTCGAGTTTCAAGTTGTTGGAATCGTCACGAACACTTTATGGATGTATACTGTAAGGGAAAATTTCCATTCGAGTCAAATTATTTGTAATTGGCATATTTTCGAGCAAAACTGTTTGAGCCGTAGTTTAGTCATTTAGTTGTGATCCTAGAAATCCTATGACGTGTAGTGTTGAACATGTTGCAGCAAAGCACTGAGGATGATATTAGTGTCGTGTTTAGTGCCTACATTTTTCTTCACACTTGGTTTATCTTAGATCACTCAGATGTGAATGCTAAATGTATTTTGAGATTTAGGATTTTAATTAAGGATGTATATTTACATTAAAATCTCAAGGGACATTGAAAAATATTTTTGGAAACGTAATTTTAAGGTATTTTTTTAATTGTATTTGTTATCAAAAATTCGAGGTTGATTTTAAACTTAAAATTATTTTTTGTTTTGAGTCGTTCAAGTGAGATTCTGGTTTGTTCAAACGAGAGAGAATTCTCTTTCGAACGAGGACTATTTGTCATTCAAACGTGTCACCATCTCAAAATTTGTGTTTTTTTAATTAACGATTTCTTTCCTAAAAAACACAAGAAATTTTGTTGAATAATGTTTTTGCACTAGTTTACGAAAGTCCCCACTTATTTTCGACATCCTTAGTTTTCAAGATCTATATCTAATCATTCAAAAGCTGTTGTGATCTTGATTTTGGCATTGGAGACATTTAACCGAGCATATTTAATTAATTATAAACATCAAACATGAAGAATATTAATTCAACAATGAAAGATTAAACATTTAATCGAAAATGGCCACACATGGATTAATTTCACAATATCTCTATAAACACTCACGTTGTATGTCAAAGAAAGTTAAACGCCTAATATTTCAACTTTAATACATGAGATTTCAATTACATGCATTTTTATTTAAAACCTAGATTTCAAAGCTCGAGATCTAATAATGGCATAAATATGACCCCAACCCTTCAACTAGCTACAACACATAATTAAAGCAAGAAATAAAACTAAGTAGCAAAGGATGGGAATAAATAACAAACAAGAAAACAAGGAAATAAAGCATAGAATATTTAAAGAAGTCAATGAATAGTAACTATACTTACATAAACTAAATAAAATGAAATGAAATGAAACTAAATAAAATGAAATGAAACTAAATAAAATGAAAGATACCGTATTATTACAACAAAAACAACTTATATACTAAGTTGTAAAAGAAATAAAGGAAAAAGAAATAATAAGAAAAGTTGGCGCCAAAAACCCAGTACAGTCAATCGATCGATAGAAGAGTAAAAGAGGCATCAAGGCTTGTGGGTGATCGAATCGTTGAGTAAGACTATATCTCTCTTTGTAATTTTTTGTATCATAGTGATTGTCTAGCTTGACCGTTCGAGGTTTTTTTCCTTAGTGGATTCCTCGTATAATGGTGTTTTATTATTTGTTTGATTTATTTACTTTATGTGCCTAATCACCATAGATGCATGCCATAGGGTTACCAAGATAAAATTGGGTAAATCAAATTATTTTCACGAGATTAGTTTGTGGGTGCTAAGATAAAATTTGGAATTTTTTTAAAATATTTCCTTTCCCTAATAAACACTGCCTAAGGGCCTTCTCCTATACGAAATTGTAGCTTTGATTTTTCTTATTCAATTTTATTGAGGATTTTTTACCTTAAAATTCAGGCATTTTTATAAAATAAAATTTTGGAAAAAAAAGGTTGGGTCGTTAGAACGACATTGTCATTTCATTAGAATGAGACATGGTTCTTGTTCGAATGAGGACTAATTTCATTTGAACTAAATGCTGACATCGTTAGATAAAAATCTAACGAGATTTAAACGATAACTCTTTGTTTAATCATCGAAAGATCGTTCGAATGACCTAGGTTCTTTGTTTGAACGAGAATGGGCCTCGTTAGAACGAAACCTTATTTTCATTTGAATGAAGTCCAATTTTTCTTCAAATGAGTTTGCATCCTTGAAAAGTGTGTTTTTCTCTATAAAAGGATTCTTTATGATTGTTTTTAATAACTCTATCGGAGAAAATCAATTACAATATTTGAGTTAAAAGTTTTCCTCATTTTGTTTTAAAGAAACACTTTTTTCCCAAATCTTACATCCCTTAATATGATTTCTTGATTTTTGTCAAACTCATTTTTAATACATTATGTCAAACCCTTCTAGAGTGTTATCTACTGCTTACTGTAGAGTAACGACTCTACGGTTGAAGAAGAAAGGATCCTGCTCCCTAGAGATTTATCATTGGATACCGAGGGAAGAGCTACTTCTTATGGTTGGTACTACACTGCATCACTTTTGGTCAAAGATTTAAAGACAGTGTTCATAGTGGAGCTCTAATTAGTGTAAAAGTCATCGAGTCTTTTAAATCCTTTAAAAGTAATGAAATCTAGTTTTTACCCATAAGGAAATTTTTTCTCAAAACTTCTTTTAGTTATTTTGGTTTGATTGCTTGGTTTGGCATATTTAATTTGGACTCTATCTTTTATACACGCCTAATTCTAATCAAAATAAATTTGATTTAAAAATTATATCCTTGTGTGTGTAACCTAAGATACAAGTGATTCCATATAACCCTGATTTTCCAAATTGGTATAAGAGCGGTTTACACTAATTTATTATGAGATTTTTAAATTGGGATCAAATGGATGACTTGTATAATATGATTCTTATTTTATGGGTTAAATTATGCATACTTGAAAGCTATAATGAGTTTTTCTTTAAAATTAATAAATGAAAGGGTTTGGTTTGTGTGTGAAAGCGAATGGACACCACCCACTGTGACTAGTGACACTGTCTAAAGTCTTAAATCGATCACTGGTTGGACAAAAGATGATTTTAAGTGGAATAATTTTAAATCCCACTTTTTAAGTTTTATTTCTAGATCCATCATCCCTGACGAGTTTCGTCGCATCATGAAGTGCACCACATTCAAGGAAGCGTGGAATATTCTCCAACTCAATTACGAGGGTACCAACTCTGTGAAAGATTATAAGATGGATCTAGGGGAGATAATTATAAGATGGATTTGAAACAATCACTATAATAGAATTTGAGACAGTTGATGAATTTTATGCATAGTCATCCGATATTGTCAATCCTAGTTTTAATTTGGGTGAGAGAATTTCGGAGATGCGTATGGGGAAAAGAGATTTTGAGATCCCTTCCATCTTGCTTTATTCCTAAGGTCGATGTCCTTAATTCATTGGGAATTATAGATACTCTTAGGTTAGATGAACTTTTAGGATACCTTCAAACTTATGAAATCAATATCTTTACCAAAACTATTAAGCCAGAGGAAAAGGGAATTTCTTTGAATGTACAATCTAAAAAGAAAGAGGAGGTGTCTTATGACTCCGAGTATGATTTTTATAAGATGATTAGTCCTATTTTGCAAATATAAATCAAACAATTTCTTAATCTAAGAAAAGAAAATACTTCCAAATAAAACAAAGTCTGTTAGAAAGATAAAAAGTTTAATTCCAACAACAAAAGTTTTGAGAAAGTGGGAAGATCATAAACAAAGAAAGATGAAGAGAGATTCTATGAGTGGGTGGTTAAGGGCCACAAATATCATGAATATGATAGAAGTTTAAAGAGATAAGGCAAGGGAAAATATTACTTTAATACAACTCTTAGTGATAGCGATGTCAAATCGATGGATTCCAGGAACAAATCACCGCATGGACGTAACTTCATCGCATTGATGTCTAGTCATGTTGGTACTTTAAGTATTTCAAACACTGGTGAGAAAGTTTCAAAACATGTTGACCTCGATGGTTAGTCTTGTCCTTTCGAAGAGATTGAGGGAGATGATGTTTTAAATGAAGGTGAAAGTGGCATATGATGTGCTTACGCAAATATTTACACTGAGTCCTTTAAAACAAAAAGGAATTACAAAAAGGGCATTTATTTAGAGAATGAGTCGATAGGGAGAGATTTCTTGTTGAGATTTTCTTTGGGTGAGAGATTCGTTTTAATAAAGAGGAAAAAGGGTGACTTGACCAATAAAGTGGATAGTCTTACGAGAGATCGTAACACTTAATTGGAGACTCATGAGAAACTTAGTGCCCTTATATCCCATCTTGAGAAAGATGTCGAATGTGCCCGACTGATCAAGGTTACTATAGCAGATACAAAGAAGAAGGTACGTAAGATGCTCCTTGGTCTTGCTTCAGTTTTTAAAAAGAGGCAATGAATAAGTTAGGATGGTGCATCCACTTCTCGTGCTGCACCGGAGACAGTTCCTATGTTTGTGGTAGATCCTTATGGGCCTCGATCTAAGCCACAAAATAAAGTTTAACCTAAATGGGAGAAGTAAGGTAAACTAAAACAAGTCTATATTTGCACTTATTTCAAAATTAGAGGTCATCTTAAGGAATTTTCCTATAAATTAGGGAAAAACTAACGTGCACATACTCCCGTGCACCATGGTAGAGATTTTTCTAGACTTAGAAAGAAAGTTGAGTTCTTAATAGAAAATTCTCAAAGATTAGTACAATAATTTTAAAGTATGTATATTCCTTATGAGAATGCTTACAATTCTACGACAAGATCCAACAATAATAAGGTCAAACAAAAAGTTACCTCCACTTGCGTAACGAATCAAGACAACAAAGCCCTTTTTGTTCACATTTCTATGAAGGTTCAAGATACCTCAGAACGACACTTTGATAATGGGTGTTTAGGCCCATGACCAGTGATAAATCCTTTTTGCTAACCTTGTGGACCACAAGGAACGGAAAATCACCTTTGAAGATCTGAGTAGGTATAATATTTTAGGATATGGTTGTGTCGAGTTACTCGGATTTCCTATGTTAATCAGTGTGTTGTACATCAAAGGGATGAAAGGGAACTTGATTGGGATAAGCAAGCTTTTCCATGGAAACTTCGAGTTAATGTTCCACCCATTTGAGTTAACGCATATGATTAATCTGATGAACTATTACTACAAGGAGTGAGGACCAAATATAATTGATATGGGATCATTCCCATGTCCCCATCTGTGTGCAACAATGACACGGTCTCCTTTAGAGACCCTTTGCATCAATGACTAAGTTATGTAACTTTAGAGATCCTGATATTAGTGGATAAAGACCTAGTTCGTGTCTTACCATCGCTTGGGAACTAAAATTCCTCGATTTATGGTCCCTGCCAACAAGCAAAACAAATTCAAAGTCCCCATTGAAAGTTGAATACCATTACCACCTCTTACGTGTAACAATTTATACACATGGATCTTATGGTTCATACACATACGAAGAGAATTGGTGGTAAGAGATACATTCTCGATATGGTCGATGACTTTTTAAGATACTCTATTGTGGAGTTTCATAGATAAAATTTCAAAGAAATTGGGTTCCTAACAACCAAGTGTCGTGTCCTATTAAAGAAACACGGTGTCAATATTAATCGGGTGCGTAATGCAAACGACACTAAATTTAAAAAGCTAAAATGGATAGCTATTGTGATGAAGTTGGAATGAAATATGAGTTTTCGGCCGTTCATACTACTCAATAAAATTGGAATACTGAGAGGGAGAACATGACGATTAAAGAAATGGCTAGATACATGCTTCTTAGGAGAAATGTGCGTACACATTTTTCGGTTGAGCCAGTTAGTACCACAAGCTATATGGTGAATAGGGTACATCTCCATCTACACATATTACACATTACATATGATTTGTGGATAGGAAAAAAATCCAACCTGTTATATTTTCATTCCTTTTGGAGCCCTTGTTTCATTGTGAGTGATAAAGAGCACTTAGGAAACTTTGACTCCCCAAGAGCTGCGGGGATATTTATTGGTTATTCATCATCTTGTAAGGCTAATAGGGTGTTTAACCTTTCAAGATCTAAGGTTATGGAGTCAATAAATGTCACGACTAGAGATAATGCGTCGTCGGCAGTTATTGACCCTGACCTCGAGTGTGAGAAAGATGCACCCCTAGTGATGATCTCATTGTTCTTCATACCACCCTGGTGAGACCCACTCTTGATTTGGAAGATACACCCTCTTGGGTTCGAAAGAGTCATGATATTTCTACTATAATTGGTGATTAGAATCTCGGTGTCAAGAAACGCGCTAAACTTGAGAATGTTATTAGATGCTTTTTCTACACCTCGTTAGTCGAGATTAAGAAGGAAAAGAAAAAATCGAGTATGAACATTGGGTATCCACCATGGAAATGAGTTTCTCTAGTTTCCTAAGAATGATGTTTGGGAGTTAGTCTCTCATCCCAAGGAGAAAAATATGATTGGTACAAAGAGGGTTTACAAGAATAAGATGGATGAGAATGGTACCATAGTTCGTAATAAGGCTAGATTTGTCGCTTAAGGCTACACATATATTGAGGGTTGTAGACTTTTAAGAGGCATTCTCTAATGTTGCTAAGCTTGAGTTCGTCTTATTATAACTTTCCATTGCATGTCATATAAGCTTTAAGTTATTTAAAATGGATGTCAACAGGGCCTTACTTATGACATTCTACAGGAGGAAGTGCACACAGAACAATAAAATGGGTTTGAATGCCAAAAGCATCCAGGACACGTCTTTTATTCTAAAAATGCCTTTTATGGTTTAAGAAGAAGAGTTAAGAGTGAGTTTAAGATGAGCATAGTTTGTTAGCTTACGTTATTATTAGGTCTACAAGTGCGTCAACTTAAGGATGGGATATTCATATCTCAATCCAAACATGCTACGGACCTAGTGAAGAAGTTTGCTTTAGACTTCGTTTAGCACTCCCACACCTCTATGAGTACATCAACTAAGATAGAAAAAACACTTGAGGCAATGACATATATCAAAACCTTTATCCGAGCATGATAGTTAGTCTTATCTACTTGACCGCTAGTCATCCCGACATTGCCTTAAGCGTTGGAGTTTGTGCACATTACCAAGAATTGCTCATACTTAAACATATAATAAAATACATGAATGTCATTTTTTCTTATGATATTTGGTATTCCTTTGATACCAATGACCATTTGTCTTCCTATCCAAATTCTGATTGGGCTGAGGATGTTGATTATTGTAGGAAAACCTCAAGTGGGTGTTATTACTTTGGGAAGGCTCTTGTCTCTTGATTGAGAAAGAAGAAAAACTCCATATCTTTTTTCCTGGAAGAGTCCGAGTATATAGGTGTCGGGTGTTGTTTCACACAACTCTTATGGATGAATAAAATAATCACAATGAATATTTCATGTGATAATATGAGTTTTATTCATATATTTTGTAATATGGTCCAACATTCTCGTAAGAAGCAGATTATGATATGTGAGATTTTTATTTTTGACCTTATTGAGGAGAATGTCGTGTCCTCGAGCATTGCAATCATGGAACATTAATTAGCTAATATTGTTACTAAACCTTTAGATGCACTTAGATTCAATAATCCTAGGAAATGTTTGGGTCTTTGTTCCATTTATTGAGTTCGGGGACTTTTGTCTAGAATGTGGTGGTTATCATATTCATATATTTTATCCCTATTAGTAGATTGTATTCCTATTATACTGTTATGCTTATACTTTCTTTGGGGGGGGGGGGGGGGGGGGGGGGGGGGGGGGCTCCAAAAATATTTTCAATATTTTAAAAAAAGAATGAATAGATCAAAAATATTTTATTTTTTGATAAAACTTTCGAAAAAGACAAGATTTTGGTACTTTTCATTTTTAACCATATATGGATGTGCATTTAAGAAATTCGGATCTTCCCTACATTACATCCATCAATGTGACTTTTTCATGTGTTTAAGAAATGTCTTCATTTACTTAGTGTGCTTAATAATGTATGAATAGCCTTTTGTTGTTCATTAGTGATCATTTTCTTCATTCTAGATTTTCTATCACCTACTGTTCTAAAAAACCAACCTAGGCTCCGCCTAGGCTTGAGGCTTGGGAGAAGCGCCACGCCTTAAGCTTTTTATGCCTTATTGTTGGTAAAACCCTTAATGCCCACTTTTTTTTCTAAAAACAACAATGCTTTAGTGAAACGATATCGCATTATAAAGATTTTTTTTACAAACTGGACCATTATCTCATCCAAAATAATCAAATAGTATTTTAATTTGCATATATTCTGACATATTTTTATGATATGTACAATTTTAGTATTTTAAGAGTCTTGTTATGGTTAAAAAATATTAAAATATATTAAGAAGGCCTAAACGCCTTTTTACGCCTAAGGTCCGCCTAGGGTTCTAAGGCTTAAGCCTTGGTCTCCATGCCTCAATTACACCCCACATTTTTTAGAGCCTTGCCTTTATTTTACACATGCATGAAATTTTTTAATATTGTGGTTACTTATCATATGTCCAATACGGTGTTCTCATCTCCATCGTGCTTAATAACGAAAAAAATATATTAAAGATCAGTTATGCTTCAAAGAAACATTGTCCGGATTTCGTTTCCGGAAAGATTGTTATATGTCAAGCAATGGAAATGGTATATGAAAGAGCAAAATACTCTTTACATTAAAACCCGTCATTTCATTGTTGCTTCGCTACATATGGTCATTATGATATCTTCAAAATATTGAGAGTGAATTCTTATATATGTCAAATTTTGAGCGTATTGTAAAGTAGAATATCAACGAGTTTGCACAAAAAAATCTTTTTAAAAGCATTAAAAATTTTGAGAAGCATTTAAATTCAAGGCATGTCGTATAAGTCGAGTCAATTTCGTTTAAGTTCAATATTTTTACACAAAAGGTTGAAATTGAGTTCTTTCAGTAGAAGTATCTCATTGACTTCGTGTGACTATATTATGAATGTGTATGTTGATTTTTTCGTGCAAATGTTCACACAATTACTTTCGTTTTGATGATTCAGATATTTTAGTGCTATTCCGTGGTGTAATTTATTTTTGTGACTATATGTAATTTTTTTATACTCCCAAAATTTGAAGAATTTCAAAAATATTTGTTTAAAAGCCTTTTAGAAATTTTTTTTGATGTGCTACATTATTTATGTTTGTGATGTTATTTCTTTTGAATTTGGGTGATGCTACGACTCATGATTACTTTCTAACCCTTTATACCTACTACGGACAAAAATGGAGAGAACAAATTTAATAGGAGTTTTATTTTCTTCAACCCCATACAAATCAAAGTATTCTAATCTTTCACGGGTGTAGGTCTCTTCCGCTTGGATAATTATCTCATGGATAACACAAGATGAAGATTTCAAGTTAAAGACAAAGTCTCAAATATTATTCCGTTTTAGGTTTAGGGGGCATTAGTATAACATTATTTTAGGTGATTTATTGAAATTTCGTTTCGATTTTTATTTTCGTATCGAAATAGCCAAAAGGAGAGATTTGTAAGAGCAGAATTTTATAATTTCTCATAGCTTAGTTATTTTAACATATCCCATTACAAAACTAAATTAAAAACCAAACACTACATCCGCATTTTTCTCCATGATTGCTTGAAGAATGTTAGTGACCGAGCATCATTTCAAAGTTTCAAGTTGTTAGAATTGTCACGAGCAGTTTATGGAGTTATACATAAATTGTGGTTTTGATTTTTCTCAATCAATTTTATTATCTGATGAAAATTTATTATGGGGTGATTTTTCTCAATCAATTTGATTTTTCTCAATCAATTTGATTTTTCTCAATAAATTTTATTATGAAAACTTGAAAATAAATTTTTTTTGGTCGTTATAAAGATATTTTCATTTTGTTAGAACGAAACCTAGTTCTCATTTCAATAAGGATTGATTTCTTTGGAATAAAATGATGAAGGAGGTAGAACAAACATTTACTACCTTCTGACCAGAATTCTCTGCTTAACTGAATAAAGCTTGTTGGAAGGTTGTTTGAACGACCCAGGCCTGTCATTCGAATGGAATTGGACCTTGTTAGTACGAAACCTTAATTTTGTTCGAATGAAATACTATTTTTGTTCAAGAGATCATCGTCTAGAAAAACGTGTTTTTTTAATAAATAAGGTTCTTTTGGATTGTTCTGAATAACTCTTTTAGAGAAAATCAATTGCAATATCTACACAAAAAGTCTTCCTCTTTTTGTTTCAAAGAAGCATTTTTTTTTCCAAATCATACATACCTTGATATGATTTGTTGAGTTTTGTGAAACCCAGTTTCCATACATTATATAAAACCCTTGTAGAGTGTTTTGCTACTGCTTATTTTGGATTTACCACTCTATAGCTAAATAAGAAATGACTCTACAATCCTGAGGCTGATATGAGAATACTGAGAGAAGATTTTCTTCCTATGGATGGTGCTGGACTGAATCACTTTTTTTAAAGATTTGAAGACCATGTGCATTATAGTTAGTGGAGATATAAGTAGTCTTTAAGTCATTGAGTTTGTCAAACTCTTTAACAATGAAGAATTTAGGTTTTCCCTATAAGGATTTTTCCTCAAAACTTCATCTATTTCTTTTGGTTTGACTTCTTGGTGTAGCATATTTAATTTGGAATATATCTTGAATGTACACCTAATTCTAATCAATATATAATTTCATTTAAAAATTGGATCCTTATGTGTGTAACCTAAGATACAAGTGATTCCATATAACCTTGCTTTTTCATAAATAAAAGGTCATGATACAAGACGGTGACCATTTATTTATTTATTTCATTTAAAAAAATTTGGTACATTGATTTGGGTCGTGAACCAATTTGAATATTGTACCACCCATTATTACAACCCATGTCCATGACCATGGATCCAATATTATCCCATGGGAAAGACCGGGACCCTCATATTTAGGGTCATGGACTATTGGATACGATGAAAATGTTCATGACCTAGGTCTATAACCTTTGAACCTAGCCATGGACTAGGTCCGTGACCGTCTTCCATATATGGTATAATCAGTGGACGTAGGCAGTTTTTTAGATGAACCGCTTCCACCATGGTGTCATTATCCTTCTCTCATCTTTTATTGTTTTCTCTAGGTTAATGTTTCAGTTGTTATTATCTCTTATGTTTTATCTATTTATAATTAGTGCAATTATGCTATGATAACATATGTACTAGTTTTAGAGGATAACATTCACATTGTAACATTTGAAGGTATACTCCATTTCTCTCCCTCTCTAGAATATTATTAGACCGAAGAACTTCTATTCTTTATCTTTTTTATTTTTCATATTATTTACACTCCTTCGTTATGTCTAAACATTTGAGGAAATATGAAATTTTATTATACAATGATTTTTACGCATTTAGCACAAAGTACTTTATCCCAAACAATATTTATATCAACACTTCTTCGGAAGAGGAGGATACTTTCCAACTCGAATGCGAAGTCTATTTCCCCTCCACCTGTTATTGGTGGAAGTACACTATTATTATATTATACTTCCAATCCCAGAAAATGGTAGTTTCTATCAAATTATAATGGGTAAAGTTACCATAAATAAAATATGCGGGACCTACCTTATCTTAAATGAAGTTAGGTATTTAGACTTAAGGGGCTCCTCCTGGTCCAATGTGTACAATTTCCAAGACATATATAAGTCAATTATCATTTTTCCATGGTTGACTAGATTATAAAAACACACTTAAAAGAATGTCTAAGTGTTCTATGGACTTTTGTATGGTGAGAACTATAGAGGTCTCTAGGTTCCTATAATGGTTAGATCCCCTAGTAAATTATCCACCATTTAATATAAAAATCTCCATCCTTTGCTCTTTTTATAACTAGCCTTTATTATGTGCAGATTGCCACCTCGGTAGAAAATCTCAAGATTTTAAAGTTAAGAACTTCAGTCGGCATGATCCATTGTTATAAACACTCTCACATTCTGCTCGGCTATGATTTTACCATCACTTTAGCTAATAACTTTATTGCAATACTAGAAGTCGCTGGTGATGATTACATTATAGCTGGGGACTCATCCATTCCAACTTGAGAAGTTCAAGGACCCCTAATTTTAAAAATTCTTTTAAAATTAAATATATTTTCCTTAAGATGCGGAATAAGATGGTTCAATAAAACACACAAACTTTATAGATTTTAATTTCTTACAAATTAAAATTAAACCAAACTAAAAGTGACATCAAAATAATCAACTAACAACTATTCACTTGAAAAAATGAACTTAATTCATGTCCTGAAATTTGCCTAGACAAATTAATTCATTTTTTCAAATTAGGGCAAACCAAATTTTACCAAATTAAAACTTTTTTGACTTAAATTAAATTAATCCAAAATTTTACGCAAATTAATTTTTGCACCAAATTAAACAATAGTATGAATTAAACAATATTTTATCTTTTAATCCTAAGCATGTGTTCTAAGTGATTTGAAAGATAAAATAAATTCACAACCACTACGCCATGATGTATGAGGAAAACCCAAATGGGAAAAACCACGGATGGCCCTAGACTTAAGTCCACTAAGTACGGAATCTTATAAATATAAGACAAATGGCTTACAAAACTCGACTCGACTCCCTTCAAGCCCTTGACACGTCTTCTTATACCAACATCTACTTAGCCTACAATCTCGAACTGCACTGGAACCTTAGAATCCACCAATGAAGCTTTTTGGGAACTCGTCAACCACACACGGTGCCTTTCAACGAATGAGAACACCACAACAAAAACATGACTTCTTCTTTTGTGGGAAATAGAAGCAAACCCAAACTTCTCCTTCTTGTGGTAGAGATGAACCAATTGTGCCAAACAAAACTCCAAGTGAAAAATATATATAAATGCAGAACTTGGAATGTTAAACTAACTAAATGGGTGTATCTCTTTTGTGTTTTGAAGGAGTTTTACCCATCTAAATTAAACACACAAAAGGGAATTTTCTAAAAAAACAATTTCTCTCTCAAAATCTCTCTACAATAATGTGAAAAGTCTTGGAAAGAATTTGGTCCCAAAGTGGTTAAAATCTGTCAAAAAGTAGTAAGACAAAATAATGGGAATATGCGAAAAACTGTTCCGGCCTGAAATCTCGTTCGAATGACTTTTTCATTCGAACGACATTTCGTTCGGACGACTCATCTAACAAAAAGTCAGTATAGAAAATGGAAACTCGTTAGCAAAACTCGTTAAACCGAAAATCTCATTCGAACGTCATTGTTGAACGAAAAGACAGAACATGTATTTTTCATTTTAAGCTCATAAAATTTAATATAAAATAAAATTACAGCCATTACAAATTTATTCCAAGTCTTTCAAATATATATATATATATATATATATATATATATATATATATATATATATATATATATATATATATATATATATACATACATACATAGCTTACATACCTTATTAGAGACTTGAAATATGATGAATTGTTGAGGATGCAAAAAGGCACTTGAAACTCGATAAGGATGGTGTCTTCATGTTGAACTAGGCCGATACGTCTTCAACTCAAACTTGTCATAGACTTGAAGGATACACATGAACACTATCCTATGACTCAAATGTTTTTGTCCGAAATTGAGCCAAAACTAGTGTCCTTACAAATCTCCCCCTTTGGCTATTTCGGGACAAAAATCAAATAAAATCCTAAAGAGACGTCAAGCTCAACTAGACTAAAAAACTTCCTACCCAAAATAAAAAATTCAAGCTTGACTCAACCCAAGGATGAATATCTTTTCCGATATAAAGTTTCCACTATAAAAATTCCTGCACACTTAAGTGAAACATTAAAAGCATAGGTAATATCAAAGATATTAAATGCAATGAAAATAAACACACCCCTAAATTAATTCTCCCCTTTTTATCTAGCAATGACATACTTAGAAAGACGTCTCCCCGAAGATAAATCTCCCAAACTAAGATACGATTACAATAGGATTAAATACCATTTCTCCCCTTATCATTCTCCCCCCTTTTGTTCAGGAATAGACAAAGGATAAAATAACTAATTAATTACTCATTCCTCCCCCAATTTAGCTAAGTACCATCCCCCCACCCCCAAAAAACTACATAAGGGATATAAGTATGGAGAAACAAGTAAACAAAACGATGCATAAGGTGATAAGAACATGAAAGTATATGGGCAACAATAACATAACTAATCCATACAAATATTAATGGATACCAATTATGATGCGAAAACGAATGATACCAATTTGGAAAATAAGATACTAAGCATTTGATATCAAACAATATACGCAACAAGATAGATACCAATAATGAATTATAAGCATAGATGGACTAGAAAGCAAGGCAAAGACAAAAAAATTAAAAAGTACCATATATATATGTATACAAAATGAACATCACTAACTCACACCCACGTATACATAGGTATAAACACCACACATGACACAAAATACATTAAGATTTTCACACTCGTATGGAAAAAATATGTCCAAATGCATGTGGGAAACGGAAGTGTAGGGGTGTGAACTAGTAACAATTAAATTTCGACCCAATCAATTAAAACATGTTCACGGAGTTCTCATTTGATTGCAAAACTTTATCACATTTATATATAGCCTCATGTGACAATATAAATTGATCTCAATGAACAAACATACACAATGCAATCAAGCCTAGAATTTCGATGATTCTACAAACCAATAGAGTCATTACAATAAAAGCTTCACTAGGATTCAAAGTCATTGTGCAAACCCGTTAATATATCCAACCAAACTCCTCATAATTTTCTTTTTCATTTCTTTAGAACATATTAACTAATCTATTTCAGCCTTGGCAAATATTCTTTTTAATGCCACATTTGTAAGGCCTAAAACTCATTGGTGTCTTTTCATGCAAATTAATTTTGTCTTTATTAACCCGATTCCATTGATAAACAACTACACTGGATAAACATATTTTTTTCTATTTTTTAAATTTCAGAAATCGTTTTTACATGCACAAATCCTCCATAGTCATAGAAAAATGTAGATGACTAAATTCATGGGAGAACATCTCACTTAGCTCAAATATACATTTGAAGTTTAAATTTCAAATGAGCTCGTGCATGTGTGAATAAAGGCATATAAAAATAGAATCCATTAAGCAACATAAAATCCAACTACTCCATGCATGCATGACAAATAACGTTTTACAGATTAACAATCTTAACCAAAAATTCTATCCATATTGAAGCGAAAGGAAATGATTCAAACACAAGAATATGCCACATAAAGTGTGTAAAACTAAAATACACTAAAGAAATATCTTTTTGAGATTTTGAAATTTTAAACCAAACATACAAAAATATTTACTCAAAAGACAAACAAAAATCATTTGTATTTTTTTATTAGTCCTACATTACTAAAAAGGTAAAACACAAATGATAAAAAAAATCTTTTTATATTTTTCATATAATGCAAACTAAAATGAAAGAATTATAATACAAAAGATACACAAAAAATCATAATTCTAGCATGAGATATGTGATAAAGCAATGACTAAAAAATGGTAAACATGCATACAACTAGCAAGGATTTATGATATAAAGCAAAAAAAGCTAGGGTATGCAAATAACTAACACATCCAACATTTGGATTTAGCAAGGGAGGTATCGTGTGAAAGTAAATGAGAATAAAAAATCCTATCTTGTAAAGCTACCAAGTCAGATCTCCTAACCCAAACTCATGAAGAATAACGATTCTGGGGTATAGGAATGTTGTCTACCTTGGTTGCCTTACACTGGGATTTTCTAGAAAATATATTAAGATCAAAACAAAATTTCTTAACATGACCTTTTCGACCACAGTGTGAAAAAGTAAAAATGCATCGAAAGGTGGTACCTAAGGATCGATAGGCTTTCCTAGATGATTCTCTCAAAACATTGGTTTTGGCTTTATGAATTGACTCATTACAAGTATCGAAGCCTAAACCACACGTGTCATTTTTAATTCGAACCGTTCCTAATATTTTAACTAATTTCTCCGAACGACACTCCAAATAAAATTTGACTTTACTAGAGTCTTTTAATATATTTTCTAAATCTAAAATGTGAGATTCTAATAAAACATTGTGCTCTTCAAACGCAAGAAACTTCTCTTTCAAGGATTCCATTAAGCCCTTAAGGATATCTCTCTCGCCTTCAACATACTCAACCTTCTCTCGAAGAGCTCTTTCTCGTGTCCTAAGGTCATCAACTAACGCACTCTCGTCGACAACCTTGACACGTTCCCTTAAACTCGCTTCTAATTTTAAATTTGATATTTTTAATTTAATAGATTCTTCATATAGATCTTGAAAAGCAATTTAAATTTCACACACATCAACCTCTTCTTCATTTTCTCTCTCTCTCTCTCTCTCTCTCTCTTCTTCACTCACAGAACCTTCATCTTTTGGAGATTCACAGACAAAGGCCTCAGAAGAGTCATGCAAATGTATATCTTCATGAGAAGATTCCTTATCGGAGCTCACATGACTTAACATGAACGTGATAAAGTTGCGCTCAATGGGGGAATCGAGTCTCTCTTCCTTTTCGCTCTCATCACTAAGGGTGGCATTATAGGAAATTGATAATTTGACTTCTCTCCTTAGTTTAGTGGGGAACTCTTTCGCCCTATGGCCAAACCCCTCATAACCATAACACCTATTTGACTCGTCCCTATTAAGATTTTCGTTATAGGATTTAGGGATCTTTTTGGCTTTGTCGTGCTTAGAATTTTTAAATATCTTAAAATCATTTTTAAACTTATCTTTATTATATTTAAGAAAATTTTGAAATTTCCTAGCAAACATAGCCATGTCCTCCGAATCACTATCACTCTCATCAACCACAACTTGTTTTTCCTCCTTTCGAGCTTTCAAAGCAATGCCCTTATCAATTTTCTTTTCATTTTTGGAGGGGAACATATCTAGCGAATAGGTTTGCAAATCACCTACTAATTCCTCAAGTTTGGTAGAGTGTAAGGTGGGCAAATAATTTAAAACGATGACTTTAGGGATTAATCTCTCTGATAGGTACCTTAAAATTTTCTTTACTACTCAGTCGTCGGGTATTTTCTCTTCGAAATTAAATGATGAATTTACTATATCGAAAAGTCAAGCATAAAATTCATCAAATGTTTCTTTTTCATTCATTTTGATGGTTTCAAATTGAGTGGTGAGGTTTTAGAGGTTAGAAGCCTTAACGCCATTAGTCCCCTCATGAGTGAGTTGCAATATATCCTAATCATCCTTGGCAGTTTCACATGTCATGATACATCGAAATTCATCCGGAGTGATCGCGCTAAACAAAGCATTTAAACCTCGAGAATTAAAATTAGTAGGTTTAAAATCACTCTCACTCCATCTATCTATGAGTTTGGGAACACGCTCAATTTTCTATCAAATATGTGGGTGGGGACCACCCGTTAACAACTGATAACCTAACTTTCTCGTCGATAGACTTTAGTGTCGATTTCATATGCGCCTTCTAATACACGTAGTTGGAACCATCGAAAATGGAGAAAATTTCATTTTTAACCAGAAATATTAAAAAGGACCTTAACGCAATAAATTTTCACTCCGTCTCTGATACCAATCTGAGAAGTGCAAGGACCCCCAATTTTAGATATTCTTCTAAAATTAAATATAATTTCCTTACGATGTGGAATAGGATGGTTCAACACAACACACACACTTTACAGATTTTAATTTCTTACAAATTAAAATTAAACCAAACTAAAAGTGACATCAAAATAATCAACTGAAAAGTATTCACTTAAAACAAATTAACTCAATTCAAGTCCTAAAATTTGCCTACAAAAATTAATTCATTTCTCAAATTAGGCCAAACCAAATTTTACCAAATTAAGTTATCTCGACTTGAATTAAATTAATACAAAATTTTACCCAAATTAATTTTTGCACCAAATTAAAAAATAGTGTGAATTAAACCATATTTTATCTTTTAATCCTAACCACGCGTTCTAAGTGATTTGTAAGATAAAATGCATTCCCAACCACTACGCCATGAAGTACGAGGAAAATCCAAATGGGAAAAACCTTGGAAGACCCTAGCCTTAAGTCCACTAAGTACGAAATTTAACAAATACAAGACAGATGACTTACACAAATCGACTCGACTCATTTCAAGCCCCTGACATGTATTCTTCTACCAAGCTATGCTTAGCCGGCTGTTCCAGACTCCATCGAAAACTTGTAATCCACCAATGAAGCTTTTTGGGAACCTGTCAACCACACACGATGCCTTTCACCGCATGAGAACGCCACAACAAAAATATGACTTCTTCTTTTATGGTAAATAGAAGCAAACCCAAACTTCTCCTTCCTGTGGTAGAGATGAACCAATGCTGCCAAACTAAACTCCGAGTGACAAATATATAAAAATGCAGAACTTGGAATGTTAAAATAAACTAAATGGGTGTATATCTTTTGTGTTTTGAAGGAGTTTTAGCCATCTAAATTAAACACACAAAAGGGACTTTTCTAAAAAATAATTTCTCTCTCAAAATCTCTCTAGAGTAAAGTGAAAAGTCAAGGAAAGAATCTGGTCCCAAAGTGGTTAAAATCTGTCAAAAAGTGGTGGGACAAAATAGTGGGAAAATGCCAAAAACTGTTCCCGCCTAAAATCTTGTTCGAACGACTTTTTCATTCGAACGACATTTCGTTCGAATGACTCACCTAACGAAAAATTAGTGTAGAATAGGGAAAGTCATTGGCAAAACTTGTTCAAACTGCAACCTCGTTCGAATGAAAATCTTGTTCAAACTACAATCTCATTCGAATGAAAATCTCGTTCGAACTACAATCTCGTTCAAACGATATTTTCGAACGAAACAATAGAACATGAATTTTTCATTTTAAGCTCATAAAATTCTATATAAAATAAAATTACACCCATTAAAAATTTATTCCAAGTCTCTCTCTCTCTCTCTCTCTCTCTCTCCCCCATATATATATATATATATATATATATATATATATATATATATATATATATATATATACTAGCGTATGCCTCTGCTTGAAGGCATGACGAAAATTTTTAAAGTACGTAATTGCAAAACAGCGAAATTTTTTCAAACTACGTAATAGCGAAACACATAAATTTTGAAGTGTAATTTTAAAATAATTGGCCATAATATCCTTTATTTATAGGACTATTCACCATGCTTAACAAACAACAAATAGTCCAATAACATTCAAATAGTCGAAATTCATCACATAAATTCACATATAATACGAAATTTATAATATTCATCCATCGAATTCACATTGTGTCTCGAAAAAACAAAGTGTCAAATTTAAAAAAAAAATGGGTATAGTCTCCTTTGTTTATGGAACTATTCACCCTACTTAACAAATAAAAAATAGTCCAATATCCAAGTTGTCTAAATTCATCAAACAAATTCACATATAAAATAAAATATACAATATTCATCAATCAAATTCACTATGCCTAAAAAAGTGTCAATTTTAAAAAAAAAAATGGTCATAGTCTCCTTTGTTTATTGGACTATCCACCCTATTTAAGGGGTAACAACAAATCCAATAATAAAAAAAAATCACAAATTCGGAGATGGGAGCTAGAAGGCCGGGAAAGGAGAATATTAATTTATTCTTTCTATGGGACTTCCTTATAATGTATGTGCCGTGGTGTTTGACTACCATCTTGGATGGGGTGAGACAAACTGAGCAGGCCTTTACGGGTGCATCGAAGATCATGTTTTTGGAAATTGCAATTCTTTTTAAGTCGTTTGCACTCATCTGCTTCTGGATTAGGTGCTACTACTGCTGTCTTCCCATCCTTTTTCCCACCTCTCTCCACTATCACTCTCTCCCTCTCGTTTTTTTGTACGATTTAACAAACAATAAACATAATTAATCAGTTTCTCGAACAAATATACAATCACATGAGTAAATATACAATCAGTAACATACATAAGATTTTTTTCCTCCTAATCTTATTTAAATCCAAAGAAAAGAAGACTCATCCTAAGCTTTTTTTCATTCTATGTAATCTTCAAAATAGAAAACATGACAATACCTTGGCCATTTTTGGATATGAGAACAGGGCATCCGTGCGTACCTATATGAGAAAGAATATTCAGTATAGAAAAAGGGGTAAAAAACAAAAGTCATATTAAAGTACTTAAACTTTTTCAGCATAACGAATGCCATTTCGGACTTACTCATGCCGCACTTTACACTACACGTATACAACTAAGCACATGTACCATAATTTTTATCCAGGCGCACTGCAAGATATAGGAAAATTGTACTTGAAATTTGAAAATAGTAGTGTAAAAGTGACTCGAATTGCGAGCATTTACAATAAGAGTTGGGCATACGCAGTTGCACATACGCACGCAATGAACAAAAAGAAGAATCTCCTTAAATATGCATATACGTATATGCATATGCATATATGCAGCTGCATATATATGCATATGCATATATGCACAACATATGCATATGCAGCATATGCATATGCGTGTTTTTATATTATTGATGTTGAATGAGATCAACTATTATTTCAGATGTTCATATACTAAACTGATATTTTTACATGTCTTCGGATATAGGATGTCACCGTGGGCATATAAATCATATAAAATGTGTTGTAATGCTCACAAATTGAGACACTCACACATTGATTTTCATAACCACTGTCCTCACCAACTTAATAAACGTAAGAAAACATATTAGGGAAGGAACAAATTCATATATACAAAAATACCTATGGAAAATATGAAAAGGCACACACTGTCCTCACCTACTTAAAATGTGTTGTTTTGCTTTCCTAGCTCTTGAGGTATGGGATGCAAAAGAAGTAACAATGTACAAACCTTCAATACTGACAAACTAACAAAAAAAACACAATTAGAAAGGAATATGCATAAATGAATTGCTACTGATTTGCTATTCATAAGTGATCTAGGTAGCATAGCTGCCAAATCCTGGAGTAATACTAAGTGGATCTCGTGCCCCTTCTTTTTAAAGGTTTAACGATATAGTCTTACAACTGATATCGATATACTTAGAGGATATGATTTAAATTAATAAAACTAGTATTTTCCACACTTGGGTCAAGAATGATCATAGATCTGTTCAGAAAAGTCTCGACAGGTCTCTTTGTAACCAAAATTGATTGTATATTTAGGATGCCATTACTTGAAAAATTGATCTAAGATCGCACTCTAATCATTACCGTCCTCATACTCCATTCTAATACTGATGGGCAGGATGGACCTGAGTGGAATGATATCGATATAGTCCTCCAACTGATCGCGACAACATATATGGTGTGACAACAACTGCTGCTGCTATGTGTACTATTCTAGGTGATATGCTGCTGACATTGGGATGAGAAGTGATGCTGTGAAGGTTTTCGTAGAAGATCTGACCTGTAGTCTAGTTGTGGGTGCTCTTCAGATTTGTTCCTTATGGTCCATTAGTTTAATATGTGATGAATAAATTTATGGGAAAGTCAGTCACTGTTTAATAATAAGTAAAGTCTGATCCTATTTCAGGCCACATTGAATAACACCTGTATATATGTTTGATAATAGAAACAGTAGTTTCTCCAAGAAAATCACAGCAGCATAGGTAGCTCCTAACGTATTAAGCAGACCTTATTTTTCAGATCTGTAAAAGTCACACAATTAAACTTCCTAATACTATGTGTAGAATGTCCATTATTGAAACATTTATGTGTAAAAAAGTCACACAATTGAACTTCCTAATAGTAGATCTTATTCTTCAATCAGTGATAAGGTTATGTCCCTCAATTGTTGAAAAGGAAAATAAACATATGCGTCCCACACTATGCTCACTTGCTTCACCATTAGGGGCCCATTGGTCGGAGGTGAATTGGATGGTCCTCTTCAATTTTTTTCAGAGTATAATGGATGATAATTGGAATTGGACATAAGCTAAATGTGAAGGGAAATTACCAAGGAGGGGCGTAATGGAGAAAATCACTGACATTCTCTGAAGTAGAAGTACAATTGTTAGTGGCATGACATATTACCAAGTGTGACAGTGATGCCTTTATTTAAGAAATATCCAAGTTCAGCCTATATTGGGGATAGAAATTAGTTTGAAGTAGAACCAATAAGTATATCTCCATTTTGCCTGAAATGTGAGAAAATTTCAAATAAAAATATATTCAAAAGAGAAAAACGGTGCGGTGAAATTATATATTTAGCAAATATTACTACAACAATTCAAAAAATATGAAACAGATGCATTAAGCATTGCAACATCTATTTGTGCGTACTCTAACAGTGCGCAATGCAATACACATACAATTTATTATGTACTATATATAGATATTGATATAGATACATCATACACGAAATCTAAAACATTTTGTATAGTTTAGGGGAAGCTAGAATGAAAAAATTTAGTACTTACGGATCCAAATAACATTGGGAACAACTGATGCAGCAAGCAATACGTAGCCAAAGAAATCTGTTAAGGCCCAATGTCAAATTCCAATGCGATTGAAGTTAGGGATGCCCGATGCAGTTGATCCAACATTCATCAACATGTATGCACACCCATGATCAGCTGCAAAGATAAGACATGCCTTCATGACCAAAGAATACCACAACTTAAAACTACCTTGCATTTATTATTTTTGGAAAGAAAATCTATCTTGCATTTTTTAGAATTGAAAGGAATTGGGATGGAGCTGTCAAAATGTCTATTCTAACAACAAATTGAAAAAGGGAAAAATAAATACTATTCTAGTAACAAATTGAATGTGTAGAACAAAATTGAATATGGAACACAATTGAATATAAGAATATAAAAACTTTAATATACGTCGTTGTTGAATATGCAACGTATGCGTATCTTTTTATACATAATGATGAATACGCATACTTTGTTGAATACACAAATTTTTTTATTGAACGTATGCGTATTCTATAGCAATAACTAATATATATATATATATATATATGTGTGTGTGTGTGTGTGTGTGTGTGTGTGTAAATCATTCTAGTCCTTAACGATTCATGTGCAGTTTGCTCCATAGTCCCTACTGTTACAGATTGGGCGATGTAGAGTTTAATTTTGTGGAATCATTTCAGGGATATCTGTTACATATTCTGTGATGGTATAGTTTTAGTAGAGAACGCCAACTTGATTTTCAATTTAAAGTCTTCAAACTGGACATTACCACCCCGATTTGGTACTAGGTGGAATTGAATACTATAGGGGATGAGGTGCTGTTCTTGGATGATAGTATCTCCTCTATCTCTGTTATGGCTTCTGATTTCCCTAGTTGCCAGCCTGGTTCTATTAATTATTTGTTGCCTTTCAATTATGATGACACCATATAGAAAGAACTTGTAATACTTCGATTATACTACTGAAACTATCGGAGGATATTTCTTATTCAAGATGACAAAAGCAATAAAAAACTGAACAAAAATTATTGCAGACAAAAAAACTACAGGTAGTTATACTCCACATTTTATAGCCCAAAAAACTATGTAAAATTGCAGCTAGTTATACTCCACAGCTAGTTAAAATTACACAGAACATGTAAAATGCTATGTAAATTGCAGACCATGTGAATTCCAGAAATACATCTTTTAATTCTAAAGCAACAGACATAAAACTATGTACCATGTCATGGATAATATTACAAACCATTTATGCGCATTATCTCTCTGGAAAATAATTGCACATATAAATTATTGTGGAACCCAATAACAACACATAATCGTTTGAATCATTACCAACAATCGTTAGAATTTTGCTATACTATAGTTGAACACCGCTAATGTACCAAATCTGAACAACGCTAAGTCAGTATCAAATTGCGGTAACGTTCGCTTCCGGTGAAAACAAATCATTGGGCATAAACAGGTACCAAATCATTGGGCATGAACAAATCATTGGAAATTGGGCATAAATAGTTACAAACAGGTACAAAAAAACACACAGTTGCCACATCAAACCATGATTCTCTACATCGTTATGAATCAACAGGTACAAAAAAACACACATTTGCCACATCAAACCATGATTCTCTACATAGCTATTCATAAACAGGTACAAAATAATAGATACCAAATCGTTGAGCATAAACAGGTACCAAATCACGTTGTGTATAATCAGGTACCAAACAGGTACCATTTTGGGCATAAACAGGTACCAAATCGTTTGGCAAAAAAAACGTAAAAAAAATTGGAAATTTCCATCAAACCATCAAACCCACAGTTGCCACATCAAACCCACATTTCATCACCTAAAATCGAAACCCCTAAATCAAACCCACCGTTAGAAATCTTTGTAATGCCACCTCAAATCGTTTCCTTAAAATCCTAAACATACAAATAAGGAGGGGGGAACAACAGTGGTTACCTGAGGTAGATAGCGGGGGTGGTGGAGACGAAAGCATAAGGCGGCAGCGTAAGGCATGAGGGTGTGAAAGCGTGACCGTGAGGCGAGCTCCGGAGAGGAGAGTGAAATGAGAGTTTGAGAGTGAGAAAGAATTGTGCTGAGAGTCATGTATCGACAAAGTGAAATGGGGTTGAGGGGGTGAAGTGAGAGTTATGTTACAAAAATGCCCTAATTTTTTAACTAAAAGGTAAGTTTGATGAGTAAAAAATGGGGGAAAATAAATAAATGAGGGATAGATTTGTAAAAACTAAAAAGATGTGATCTCAGCCTTTAAAATGTGTAAGGAGGTGGCACTCATCCGCATCGTTAAAAATGTGTACATTTTCAAAAACCAAGCTAACTTATTATATATATATATATATATATATATAACTTTCATACCTTATTGGAGACTTGAAATATGATGAATTGTAGAGGACACAAAAATGCACTTGAAACTCGGCAAGGATGATGTCTTCATGTTGAACTATGTTGATACGTCTTCAACTAAAACTTGTCATAGGCTTGAAGGATACACATGAACACTATCCTATGACTCAAATGTTTTTTTTCGAAATTGAGCCAAAACTAGTGTCCTTACATAACTTATAGCCCTATACCCAATGAAGCTCTAAGGGGATTCAACCTAGGGGAATACTCCCCACATTTATGTCATTCTGACTGACTTCAATAAAAATTAGGTGTAAGAAGGGGAAGAGAGGAAGAAGGAATGAAAAAGGGTAGATTCTTTTTTTATGATTATGACCCTATCTTTTCATATGAAGAGATCTGTGTATTTGATCGATTATTGGAAAAGTTTGAAGAAGAGAACTTTCGTCTCGAAGAATTCACCTTTCCCCCTCTCCCAAATAGTTTGGAGGAGATGGAAAATCATCCAAGGATAGTAATGGACCTAGAGTCCATCAGGGCCAACTAAAAAAATGTAGGTCGACAAAGCCAACAATGCCACCTAGAGTGCATCCGTGAAGCAGAAGAGGAAGATACTTATATTCAGGGAAAGAGAGGCTTTGGAACTTGTGCAACACATAGAGATGGAAGAGAGAGAGAGAGAGAGAGAGAGAGAGAGAGAGAGAGAGAGAGAGAGAGAGAGATAGGTTGAATCGAATAAAAAGAAGAGGATATATAATTATTGTACAAATGCTCATTCCCTAACTCTTCCACCATCATTAAATTGACTTGTGGTTATTCATGTTCCTCTACGGGATCAAAGCAGGATTACCCCATCATCTACAATAGGGGTTTATCCATAGGATATAGACTTTCATAGAGGCAAGAAGCTGATCATAATCATTGAATCATCTTGCAGCGACTTAAAAATTATGTACTAAATCTTATGGGCGACCATATTTCCATTTAACATTACAACCTTAAGATTTTTACTTTGGAGAACATTCATAATAAAGGATCTTCCATTGTGTGCTATTAAGTTTCAATTTTGTTTGAAGTATTTTACCTTGTGTTAATCTTCTTGTTTAATTATTACTCTCATTTTATAGGCCACGTAGGTCATGTAAGAGTCCGTCACTCGGTCTAACCACATGGAAAAAGGAAATGAATCAATTTTTAATAAAAAATAATCTCCTAAGAAAGCCTTGGCAGATAATAACATAGAGGTCAGTTACCTCTTGAAGAAACTGAAGGATGAAATGATCAACAAGGACGAGATCGTGGACGAAGCCGAGTGAAATCAGGTGGAGTTCATAAAGGTATACATAAATTTGTCTAACCTAAATAAGTCCTTTAGACTGAAGACTCTAACGAAGATCTTCCTCCAAAGGTATAAATTCATTATGGAGAGGAGAGACAAAGATGACAACTCCATGGCCTTTGATGAAGGCTTTGATTGGTCGTCCCAGTGTTTACTTCACAACTAGACTATCATGAGTCCATTTCATTTAAAAAGGGTTGGCTAGAAGGACTTCAAAAGGGAAATCTCCCCAAGTTGGATCAAGCATATGCCGAGCATCCTCCCTCGAAAAACCTATTGAAGAGGGGATGATGCTCCTGAATATCCCGTGATTGATCCTCCTGGTGATGAGTCCAATCAAGTCTCTTATGGTGTAAGTCAGGCTACTTATGCTATTAACTAAGTCACTGCCAATCATATTATTCCATCAAATGGAGTCGTAGATACTATTGCGTAGAACATACCTCTATGAGTTGGGGGAGGTCACTCTTAACTCAATTTTTCTTATTTTTTGTAGACTTTTGTATACCATTCGGGCATCTTCTTTTTAGAACATATCCATTATATATTAAATGAAGGCAATTACATTTCCTTTATTGTCTTTATCACATCTCTTTTCTCTTATGACATGCTCAATATTAGTAGCTCTAATAATTCCTTCTATAAAATATGTTATAGAGAAGTAGTTTACCTACTTAACTTTATTGTCAACTAGGTTTTGATTTTAAGTGCAATTCTTCTCAATAAAAGTAATATCTAATGGAATTTGGTGATCGATAAATTTAATTTACAAATCATATTGATCAATATACCATGTTATATTGATCATCAAAATAAAAAGTGGGTGCCCTTCTTGGGGTGACTAACTTACTTTTAAGTTATAAAAATATTTTTAGGCGAGTCCATCCTTTTTAAGGATGGCCAACCCAACTTATCTCTAAGGTATACCACCATTTTCAGGTAGGTTCAGTGTCAAATGTAGTTTCTTAACTTATCTCTAAGTTATACCACTAAATTCTGAAGTGGGTTTATGCCTATTCAAGGTGTAAAAACCTAAATTAGATTTTACCACATTTTTTCACGTGGTTTTAGTGCCAAATGTAGGCCCCCAACTTATCTCTAAGTTGTACAATTTAACTCTTAAGTGAGTTTATTCCTATTCTAGGCTGACTGGCCTAACCAAAGTTGTACCACAGTTTCAGGTGGGTTTAGTGAAAAATGTAGGCCTTCAACTTATCTCCAAGTTGTACCCCTAAATTATTATGTGGTTATATTCCTATTCTAGACCAACCAACCTAATTTGAGTTGTACAACATTTTCAGGTTTGTTCTGATAAGCAAAAATAATCTCTTTTAATAACATAGATCAATTTATTATAACATAAAGTAAAATTGCAAAAATAAATCATAACTAATGGTAAACATTTATAAGGTTCATAGCATTCCATGATCTTTGAACTACCATGCCATCTAACACTTCTACTAGTATGATCATCTACCCCTTTGAAGCTATTTTGTAGGGACCTTGTTAGTTCCATGCTAACTTCCCATCCTATGGATTCTTAACTACTAAAGGAGTTTTTTTAAAACTAGACAGCCAACCTGGAGTTCTCTAACTTTAACCTCATTAAAAAAATTTCTAGATAAATCATAATGATAGGTGGCCAGGTATACGAGGTCGTTTTCCCTTCATCGTCTACTAAAGCCAACTCATGAGTTTTTCAGTAATCGCTTGGGTCTCTCTGTTCATAAAGTTGAAATACCAGTCCCCAATAGGATGACTGCTTTCATATCTTACGCTAGAGATTATGAGGTTTCCTTGATTAGCCTCCTAGTCATTGATATATAATCCCAAAGGATATAGAGGAGTTCATTCGCCCGCCAACCCTTTAAATTTTCAAGTCAGAAATTGATACCTAATATGTCTTATTAGCAATATCGGCTTAGCCATTACACTATTGGAACATAACTGGTGTATAGTGGATCCTGAATACATGATTTATACAAAATTCCCTAAAGATTTGGTTATCAAATTGTGGTCGGTTAAGAATTACTTGTGATCTTGGAATTTCAAACCTTAAACCTTATAATAATTTTTATCCTTATGAATTAAAACATCTTCTTTTAATGTGGGTGACTAATTCTTCCTCAACCCAAGTTTTGAAGTAATCGTCTATAGTTATCAACTATTTTTTTATTTTTCGGAGCTACATGTATATTCCCCCCAATGTCTATGCCCCATTGAGAAAAGGGCTAAGGAATAATGATGGGGATGAGGTCTCCCACAATATATTTAATGATTAGGAAGAACTCATTGAATTTGGCATATTTTTAGATGAACTACAGATCACCCTTTTGCATTAAAGGCTACTAGTATCCCTAAGAGATCATGTGAGCTCTATAACTAGCTTCATGTATCTCTCTAAATATTCCTTACACTTGTCATGGACGGAAACATCTGAGTATAGGACCAATGAATGATCACTGGAAAAGCTTTCCATCAGAGCTAAGTCAAAACCTTGCATACTAAATCTTCAATTAATGGGGCTTCCTTATTATCTAATGCTAAATCGATATTCTTTAAGAAGAAGGTGATCGAATCCATACATGGTCGTGCTATCTAGACTTATGACATCTAAAATCGTCACTTTTGGGTTTATTTATGTACTCTACCTCGTTCTTTTTTTTATGTCTCTGTCAATGGTAGATGCCAAGGTAGCTTATTCATCTGCGTTATTGTTGCTACTTCTTCATAAATGCTCTATTGAGGATGACCTGAAGAGTTTGTTAAATTTATTATATTTTTTTAATAATTTAACATTTGGGGATCCTTCGCCTTATATTTGTCATTGAGATGGTTCTTGATCAGGTGAGAGATATAGTGTATTGTTCTAGGATTGTCTCTCAAGCTGATCATCGTTATAGAACAAATATCATAGCTTCATACTCGACCTTGTTGTTAGATCCTTTAAACTCGATTCAAAATTATTCTTCAATACGACACCTCTATGGTGTGATAAAGATCATCTTGATGTAAGTGCCACATTCATTAGATTTCACATCTATTAATAATTTACATATACGTTCATACTCAATGACTTCTAGTGATTCTAGAATTAAATTCAACCGTTATTCCTATTCTAGTGGAGATACGGAGAATTTGGTAAAGAAGTCAGGTATTCATAATTGATTTCTAACTATGCTAGCTCCAGTGACCACTTTGTTATTATATTGGAGATATCTTCCTTATCAATAATCTCCTTTAATGGATAAGTCATTGGGACAACTATTATGAGAGCATTAAAGTAGTGTCACAATTTCATGGTCGATGACACTAATGTCAGGATCATTTCCTCGATATGCATATGTCTAGTTTTTTCCTTAGGGAAAGTATGAATTTCATAGTAAATTGGAAGTTGCTCTTCATCGTGTAGTCATATTAATGTGACGTTAGTTTCTTTCTATGAGACAACTAAGTATAGGTAGAAATATTCTTCGATGGTAGGGGTTGACAGCAAGGGATGGGATCCCAAGTACTACCAAATTCCATCTAGTGCCTGATCTTATTACTCTGCCTAAAATGTTGAGCTTTCCTTATTCATGGTTTAATAGAAGATTTGATATTTATCTTATGATTATCATATGATATGATATGGTTGAGTGATGCCAATGTCTCAATGAGGACATGAACGTCCATGATAGTGGTCGTCCTTTTTTATATCCTGTAGAATCTTGATCAAATTGGGGTTTGACTCTATCCCCCTTTATGTCACCAAATATCCCTGAAACTGGCCGGATCTCAACTTGGAGACACATTTGGGGACATTTAGTTTCCTCATGCACTCTCGTAGGACCTTAAAAGTCTTCGTCGGGTCCTTAATATGATTGGTCTCTTATTTACTCTTAATAATCATATAATCAATTTAATCTTGCATGGTTTCACCGATCTATTTCTTTAACATCTTGGTCATAAGGCATTGGTAAGTTTTCTCGATATTCTTTAGACCGAATTACATGACCTTGTAACGGAAAATCTTGAAGGTCATAATGATTGGGTTATTTTCTTGATTTGTTTTTAATAATGGTATGTAATGATACCATGACTATGCATCACTACACCTATATGCTGGTGACCAATTATTGAATCCACGAATTGAATAATTCGGTGAAACAAAAAATTTGTCCTTTGATCAATATGTATTGATATTGGTGAAGTTCATTCACAACTTTCACTATTCTCTTTTCTTATTTACCACGATGGTGTAGGAGATCCAATCAGGAAACTAGACTTCTTTGATGGAGTTGTATTGGAGGAGGTTTTAAACTTGACTTTACACATCTTTTTATAGTGTTGTCTTCCTTGGTTTTTGTTTAATTTGTAGGACGTATGGATCCACGTGTATTCGGTGAAAGTTGATATCTAGATCTAAGATCCGGAGATCATAAGGTTTGCACACAAAGATATTGACATTATTTTCAAAAAAAGTAAATGATTTGGACTTGTTTCTTTCTTAAATAACAATGATCCGATAATGAATGTCTTATATGGTTGGGATGAATCTAGAGGAACAGTGATTAGTTCCTCTAATACTTACTCAGTAGGGGTGGGTCGTTCTAGTTTCCTTAAACTCTAATCAAAATATATATGGTTTCTACTTTGGATGGTCGTTCACTGAATCGTAACCATTTTGACTCTTTTGAACTGATTTTTCTTTGCTTTAATGGATTTTACAATGCAACTGTGGGATGCTTATTGCTCCTCTCTGATATCCATAACTCCTTGATCACTAATGAGCTTGAGTTTTTGATGGAGAGATAAACTAATGACCCTTATGGTATGGATCCATCCCCTACCTAAAATGGCATTATAAGGTGACTCCGACTGGATAACATGGAATTATATTTCACTAGTCTAACCTTGACATGAAGCTTGATCTTCTCCAATGGATTCTTCGTATTTTCATTGAAACGGATTAAAGGTCCCACCTTATTGTCTAGATCATGAATAGTGTAAATGATTTGAGTTGGATGATCTACGAGGAGCTTCCTTGATTAACCAATATTCTTTTTACATCAAAATTTATTACTCATAATGGCATAACCAAAAAAATATACTCACGATGCATGTTAACGCCGACTATGTCCTCATAGCGGAACATAGTGGATCGGTCGAAATCACCCTTCTTACATTCCCTCTTATCCATAATATGTGTAGAGACCTCTAATTGTAATGAATCTGAAATGAAAGTGGTGATATTCAACTTTTCCTTGATCTTCTTTCCATTACACAGTAGGATAGATTTATCCGTGAATGGATATGATCATTTCGAAAGGCGAGAGATTATTATCTTCCTTTTATACTTAATTTACCCTAGCTAAGGACTTTTTTTTGTCTTTATCAATGAACTCCTTGAGGTGACCAACCTAGAAAAGGTCCTTGAGATGACTTTTGAACATTTTGTAATCCTTTGTGAGTTGGTCGTGGTCCTGGTGATAAGTACATCTGAGGTTGGCATCCCTTTCATTAGGATCACTTGCCATCTTGGTCGACCGATTGAATTACAACTTGTCTTTGATCTATGTATTTAACTTGTATATAGGATCCATATAAAATGTATCCACTGCCTAAAAGCTTCTTTGATTAGCCTGTATCTAGGGACATCCTTTGGTGTCATTCTATAATCACTTATTTGATGGAGATGACTGACTTCCCTCTTTGTAAGACTTCTTTGAATCCTTTTTCTTTAATTCATAGATCCCTACCCAGCTAGAACCTCAGCATTGAGTAACTCATCCTTAAATTTGGCATATTTTGTGATACAAGCCATGAGATTGTCCATGGTTGACGTCAAATTTTTTAGTTAAGGACTGGTAGAGATCTTTGGATTTGAACATACCATATTTGAAGGATATATTGGCTAGTGGCTCATTATAGTCATCAATTTAACTAAACATCTTCCAATAATTGTGTGTGTATTACCGTGGCGATTTACCTTTCATTTTTTTTATGGAGATTAATAAATGGACCTATTTATTTTCTTTATTACTTTTGATGAACATAGTCGTGAATTTCTCGGCCAATTCTTTGAATAAGAAGATTAATTTGAGAGAAACTGTTTGAAACCACTTGAGGTCGATCTCCCCTATAGTATAAGGGAAAACTCGACATATAAGGGCATCAGAAAGACTCTAAAGTTACATTGTATTAATGTAATTACTGATTTATAAGAGGGATCTTCCATTTCCATCATATATGGTGATCTTTGGGATGAAAAACTTCTTTGGCTATTTTGACATCTCTATCTTTAAAATTAAAGGTGATATGGAACCGTAACCTAGTGCTCTACTTACAAGATGTTTTCAAGTTTCGTCCAAACTAGGGTTTAGCCTTTTTTTAAGTTCCTTTTTAATAAGGTCTCTGACATAATATCTTCCAAATATTTCTGATGGTTTCTTAGGCCTGCCAAACATACTGATGTAAGCCAAGTTTTTTGGTCGAATTGGTCAGTTCATAGAACGATAGGCCGAATCAAGGACCTCACGCTTCCTATTAGACTGTATCACGTGTGTGATTTTAAACCTAGATGACCTTTTTGTATGGATTGAATATCCATTTTTGGGATGGCGAATAATTCTATTTCTCGTCGCTCTAGGATGCTATATCTACGCTACTCAGATTTTTGAGTCCGCCATCTACATAGACGAAAGATCTATTTATAATGGTCATTAAGTCGCTCTTCATGTAAGATTACCAGCGATGATGCCACAATCCCATAAGTTCGTTCATTATATAGTGTATAGAGCCTGTAACTAAGGCCGAATTTTCTAGAACATATCCCATCGTCCTTATATCACTTGGAGTATAATACCTTAAAGGATTATTTTGCCTCTTGACAATTTGTACCTTGGATTCGATACGACTTATGGCATGAAAATAGTGAGACTAGTGAGCACTATGGTGGTGGGAGTTCTGATTTTCCCACAAATGGTGCCAAATTGTAAGGGGATTCACGCCCACAATAAATGCTAATCTAGGGATTAACCTAATGAATATAAATTCAATGAGTTTGAGGACATTAGTACACTTGGTTTTGCAGACCGATCTGCCTACTTCCATGAGGAAGTGTTGTAGATTTGTTTGTTATTCAGGGAAACAATTGACATTTGGAGTGCTAAGGTTGCTAGCCGAGAGTTCAAGTTATCATGAGCAGTTAAAATTCAATATCCCTCAATTGCTTGAGTTTTCCATTATTTATAAATACAAGATTCATATATCTCTACGTCTCTTTGATTTAAGCTTATCTACAGGTAGTATAATTGAATTATAACAAGTTATTCATGATGAGTCAAGATCTTGCTTAATTCTAAGTCACCTCTTATTTAATACTCGACAAAAGATTCCACTTAATAATTAGGAGCCACGTGTCGATCCTTGTGGCGCAATCGACTCCCTTCAAATAATATGAATATTTATCATGAGTGACATGGTCTTGTATGTTTCATGGAAAAATCTTACTTAAGTCTTAGTAATAAAGAATGATAAAAGGATTTATTAGTTAGTATTAAATAATGAAGTTTAGAGTTACAAGAAATAATTTATTAATATAAGTTTGAGTTAAAGAAATTTATTAAATTCTTTGTTAACGAAACGTTTTTATATAAGAGAATGAAAGATTTAATTAGAGTAACATTAAGGAAATGAAATTTTTTAGGAGTGTGTAAGTCGTTTTGGGGTGAAATTTAGATTCCAAAACAACTTAAGTCCATTGGATGATTTCCTATAACCCATGAACACCCTAAAGTAGCATGTCTGTGGCCTTAAAAACCTAATCACGTTCCCTTTTCCATGCATTCGCGGTCTGGGAAGCGAGGGAGCTAACAATCCTTAGCGTTGTTGATATATTATTGCTTAAGATCATTATGTTGTCACCATTTCATTGGCTAGAATCTTATCCATTGATTTTTTTCTCATACCTCTTATTTCGCCAACCAAACCATTTTTAACAGGTTTCTTCCCCTTATTATTATTAAACACCCTATAAAACAACCATTCTCTACCACTCCAAAACCACTTTAATGTTTTATGTCAAATAGAGGAAATACCACCATTGTAAGCTCATTTCCTCTATTTTGTTTTTTTGTAGAAAATACATTGGTTTCTACATAATAAACACCTCATGTGCTGACTAAGACATTTATACATATTTGGAGTTCTTTTGCATGTTAACTCATAAGTTGTTATAAACAGTGAAATGAACCCAAAAGCTTATGAAAAGTAAGGTTTTTACCCCCAAAGTGTAATACCTTGTAAATATACTTTTGTTAGCATTAAATTGATGAATGATCATTAAACTTGATTAATAAAAAAACTACCTTATTTGGTAAACGCTACAAAGTGGGTCAAACCTTAAAAATAAGTAAACTTTGATTACTTAATGAATAAAGAAGGTCAAAATGTATAAATATGGTGACAACATGGTATTTACCTTGAATTATTGTCCTTATCAGTCGGGTTTAAAATAATTAAATGTGAAATAATGTTACTAATAAGTAATTGAAAGATGCTCGGATCAACTGAAATTTTTTAAGAAGGGCCAATAGCCTCAGGGTGAGATTTTGGCTAGGACCCAAGACAACTGTCCAATAAAGCAATAACTATGAAATTTATGGCACACAGTGAAAGCCAATGAACACGTACTTGATTGGTCACCTCTGAAATAATAAAAATGGTCATGCAATGGTCCTGATGCTCATAATATGAAAAGAAAAAAGGTTAATGAAAATTGACAATGAATTATTGAAAGGAAATGGTAAAAGAAAAAAGTAAAGGGTAAAATATGAGACTTTGACATGAGTTGATTAAAATAATTAAGTCTATGTTGGAACATCACCTTATGTTACATTTCATGAACTGTAGTTGCATTTGAAACACTTTTAAATAAAAGGAAGTGTTTTCTGAAATACTATAATGCATTATATATTTGTATATTTATTTCATTGTAATATTATAGCTGGCTAGTATTTCCCCTACTGGACAATTTCTATTTTACCTATTTTGTTAACCTCTCCCTAGGTACCTAGGTTAAGTATGTGGATAAGGCTGAAAACAAACAAAAACTCCCTTGGAAGCCCTGAATTCTTGAGCCATACCATTATGCATTTTCCAAAGACTTTTGTTTTATTTTTTTAATGTTTTGTTTCAACACTATCCCGATATGTAATAATTTGAATAATATTTAAATAGATCTATGTAGTTAACCTTGCAAAACTATTTTCCAATAAAATGTAACTCTTAATTTTCATTCAAGTGATCACGTTTTTCATAAATAATAACGAATGGATTGTGTATAAAATGATATTTCTTTTAATAATCAAACAAGTAGAGGAATATATTTGTTTTTAAAATAAACTATTCTATAGCATTTTGATGTCGGTGTGAGTTATCTCACGTAAGTGACTCTAATATGAGTTGGAGCATTATGATATGGTATTAGGGCATTGGATCCTTTCAATCTTAGAAGACTGACGAAATTTTTGTTAACAATTCATTTAGTTAAATATTCATTTTACTATTTTGCTTCGTAGTAAAATATTCTTTCCTTTTAAACGTCTACTCAACCAGGAGGTGCGAGAAGTGATGGAAAAGTTTAATGAGATGCGTCAAATGAAATGATAGGTTCGACAAGTAGCTAAATCAAGTCCTAACAAAATGCCTTTAGGAGATTGAATAATGACCCTATAGAGAGAAACACAATTGCCACCATCTCAAAAGAGTTTAGAAAGATTAACCCACCTACATTGTATGTCATTATAGGGATTGAGCATGCCAAGGAATAGTTGAAGTGCAGTTTGAACATTATCGATGTCCTTGATGTGCCAATAGGGTATAGAATCAAAGTTTCTACCTTTTAGTTCACCGACCAAGCACATAAATGGTTGGTGTTATTTCATCCCATTCAAAGAGATCCCATAGGATGGAACGAGTTATGTATTGACTTTTTAGAGAGGTACTTTCTCGACGCCTACCATGACAATAAGAGATATGACTTCCTTCATCTTTTGGCTAATGGTGGTGGGAAAAGATCTTCAAAGTTTCATATCAGTTCTTAATAGTTCCATTATTCTTGAGTTGTAGTGTGGGGACTCCAAACAAATCAAAAAAAAAGATAGGTTCGGGTTTTTCACAAAGTAGTGGGGGAAATAAAGATGGTGTAGGAGGTTCACATGAGCTCTTTGCCAAATTAAAAGAAATTATCGATATTGGCTCATCTCAGAGCCACAATGAGGGAAAAGGGTCGAGTCCTACTGGACAAGGGTGTTATTTTTATTTGTATACCTATCATTTTGAAAGGGATTTCCCACAAAGAATAATTTTTGGCAATAGGTGAGTAATTAGGCTTTCAACTTTGAGTTGAGGAGGAAATTGAGACACACGAGTCCTAACTAATAACCAAAATAATGATGTGGTTATCATAAGTTCATGCATAGTTTGGATGGTTCATGCCCAAGTTCGGGGAAATAATACTAGGTCAATTTTTGCACTGGATGGTTCGAGTATTCATATCACCCGGTGGTGTGATTAATCCATCGCACATGCCATTGTTCCACTTGAAGCCACAATCATGAAAGGTATGATTTTGATCTTCAGTACATGGGTTCAGGCATTGTTTAATTCTAGTTCATTTCTTTCTTTTATCTTTATTTATGTTGCTTTTAATTTGGGGTTAGATGTGGACTACCTATAACCTCCTATCTTTGTGTGAGTCCTGGTTAGTGGGGGTATATACCTGGATAAAGTTTGTATATCTTGTATGATAGTCTGGGAGAGTATGTTATTGAGTACAGTGTCATTTTGAAAGATTTTTATGGGCTCGAGATAATTTTGGGTATGGATTGGCTAGGGTATTTCGGTTCCATAATCGAGTGGCATTATCATTGTGTTTCAGTGTTGCTATCAGATAGGTAATGGTTATATTTTGACAGTGAGTAGGCTATCGAATATCCATGAAAATATACCAATGACAAGCAGCATAGGAATTATTATTGGTGGTTGTGTAGTGTCATAGCTCAGGATACTCTTTACAGTATGCACCTTGACTTCCAAATTATTCAGGAATTCCCCAATGTTTTTCCCAATGAATTTCCTCAATTACCACCTCAATGAGAGATTAATTTTTCTATTGAGGTGAATTTGGGTGTTTCACCAATTTTGGTCCACCGCACCATTTAGATTCAACAGAGATTAAGGATTTGAAGGTTCACTTGGAGGATTTTTCAAGAAATGGCTTCATTCATCCTCGTGTGTCACCGATTATGTTTTCTAAAAATAAGGACAATAGATTGAGACTTAGCATCGATTACTACTAGTTGAACATGGATACTATAAATAGTTAGTATCCCATGCCACATATTGACGATCTCTTTGATCAATTGTGGGACACAATAAGATTCTCAAATATTGATCTTCAGTGTAGTTACCATCAACTTTGGCTTCTGTGACAGCCCGCCTAATTAAATACCGGGCAATCACTCCATTATTAAATTAAATCAAGGTGAACAGTTGGTTCATTCTTAGCATCACTGTCGAAAAAATAACTTTTTCAATTTAAACAACCTAATTAATTAAGCTAAGTGTCAAACCATTTTTTAGACATTACATTCCAAATTTTAGTTTATAAACCAAGATTCAAATCTTTACAACAATTCAATATTAAAGAATCACACCACAATTATCCTGGAACATATAATCCAAATAATTTAAACATTCAACAACTAAATCCCAACATTTAAAACTTTAAGTGAAACATCCAGACAATAATAAATACCAAAGTGACAATACTAGAAATAACTGAATCACAATGTCAAATAAAACTACTGAATAATGGAAAGGCGACACATGCCCCACTAAATGAATATGCTAGGAGTGGAATCAAATAAATGAAGTCGTCTAAGCAAGAGGCCTGCAACTCCCACCTAAGCTGCAGCGCGTTCCTTCCAAAGGATCCTATGCAAGATGCCCCTGTGGATGGGCACCTATAATATATGCATATATATACAAGAGAGAAAGAGAAATAGAAACGGGTCAGATCCCGATAGTGTAAATGATTTAAAATTTGTTTAGCAAGTATTTAAAATGTTTACAGGCCAATTCAACAACATATTAGTGCCGCACTCTCTTGAGAAATTCTCACCGCTCTTCTAATGTGCACGCCTATCGCACTAACCTTCCCAATGGATTATCTTATCTTATATCGCACTAAACTTCCCAATGGTTTAACTTATCTTAGGTTACTCGTAAGATTTAAAACTGAATAATATAATTGTTTAAAAGGAAAATTTCATTTAGTAACAAAGCTCCCATTTTAAATTTATTTATTAATAAAGTTTCCCTGTGTCATATTATACTTTTTCAAAATAAGTATTTCCAATTTGAGTCATTATACATGTCTTACTTACCATAACACAGTAGGCAACTTCAAATTTCAGAATTTCATATATATATTAAATACTCGTATAATATATATATTCTAACAGCACCCCACATAAAAACTATGGTGTGGGCATACTCTGTTATCCAATCCTGGAATCACTCGTATTAAGGGAAATAAAAATTCGGAATCACTCTCGAACTGTATTAACACATACACAAACAATATTGAGGTTAAGCATAGATTCCAAGTCTCTAAGAGGATACCACATGCCCCCACGTCTCTTAGGACCGTCTGAACTATCGATTCAATAGCCTGTACCAAGGATTTCTATCTTCTAGGGTACGAGTCAATATCCCCCATAAAGGTCCCATCGAGATAAGACTGTCCCAGCGCGGTAACCTCAGGGATAGCAAGTAGCGCGGGCACGATTTTCACACATAGATTGTATATGCATAAACACAGTCATATAACTATACTAATATTACCATATCAAATTAGGTACATCTCAAATCCCATAATTACGACATTTTTCCTTATTTTCCCATTATTTGTTATCACGTATAACGGTTCGTCGCTAACTTTTATTCGAGGGATTATTCCAACTTACTACGTAACACTCATGGACTCTATCCTCTGAAGTGTAAAATTCAGTAGGTATTCATCTATTTTCCATCTTAACCATTTTACGTATCTCTCCCTTTAATACCAAATTCCATCGCCCCTTATATATAAACACCCCAAAAATATAAATTTCGCCTTACATTAAAGGTCTCTTAATCATTAATAAATCCTAATGGTCATCATTATCTCCTAGAATATTTTAATAAGGATGTCTAAGGAGTATTCTTCATTTAGAATCAATTCAAAAATTTTAAAAGGGGAATTTAAGTCTGCCAGGAAAGGTCGGTCGATCGAGGGCAGGGGCTCGATCTATCGAACCTTCAATCGATCGAAGCTCTTGGCTCGATCGATCGATTAAGCAGGTATGGCGAATTATGCAGTTAACCAGTTACGGGTTCTAACACACAACTTCATCCAAATACATATTTTTCATTCCCAATCGCCCAAAAATTTTTACTACTAAGAGTATAAACCCATATCATACATCTCCTACGTAAAGCATGCAAACTTCCATTAATAACCATGGATTAACAGGCCAAAATTCATGTAAATCTCAAGAACCCTAGAAATCTCTTTAACATGGTTCTAATCAGTCTTTTCCAGAATTCTCTTCTTCTAAAACATCATAAATTCATGGTTTAATCCTCTACATGTGAAGGGGTTTCCAGATTATCATTCAAATCATTACTACATGCGATTTCCTATCTCCAACTTGGGTTTTCTTCCATGAAATTCATCCCAATCATCCATAGACTAACATGAGTGATGCATTAACGAAAATAATCAAGATAAACACTTGCTTGGGATTTTCAGAATTCTGATTTGCGAATGATTTTGGTGTGGTTGCGTTCCCCCTCGCGCGATCTACGCGTTGGTGGTGGTGGTGGTGGTGGTGGCGGTGCAATCGGGTGACTTTTTGGCCTTGGATTGCTTGGAAAGCTTCCTCCTTCCCTCTCCTGTGGCCATTCTAAAGTTTTGAGTTGTTTTAACCCTAGAAGGTAACCTTATACATCTGATATAACCCGTGAAATTTCGTGGGTTTAATTACCCAAAAATGCGAAATGTCCAAAATGCCCTCCCGGGGTGTTTAATAGGCATAAAAATGCTCCGAGACCCAAACTAAACCCCCGAGTACACTATTTTGACTATCTCGACCCTTCCGGACACTTTGGAACACTCAAAACAGCCATATGAGAAACTTATAATATATTCATTTTTATTCATCAATATTTAGTCCTGACGCGACACGGGCGCGTCCCGACTTAAATTTCCAAAATTGTCATTTTATTCACTCGTGACATTTAATATAACCAATATTATATATTACTTTGCTAATTAGTAATATTCAACAAATTTCCCATAATTACTAACTCTCATCGCATTAATAGTTATAACATAATTAATTTCCAGATTTATATTAAATAAATAATTCACATTAAATTTAATAAATCCCCAAATTAATATAGCGTTAATAATTATAACATAATTAATTTCCGGATTTATATTAAATAATTAATTCACATTAAATTTAATAAATCCCCAAATTAATACAGCATAAAAATACGGGGTATTACATACTTCCCCCCTAATAATGGAATTTCGTCCCGAAATTCAAAATATAAGGCATACCTGGTAAAAATAAATCTGGTTATTTCTCACGCATGTCTGCCTCGTGCTCCCAAGTGGATTCCTCCACATTATGATGCTCCCGTTGGAGCCGTACAAGTGGAACTACCTTCGACCTCAATCTCCTCTCGTTATGGTCTAGGATAGCCACCGGTCTCTCCTCGTAAGAGCTGTCAGGCTGTAAGTCTATCTCATCTATCGCGATGTGAGTGTGGGCCATATCATCCCGAAGATATCGTCTCAACGACGAGATGTGGAATACATCGTGAATGAGATGTAAATTCTCTGGCAGTCCCAATCTGTATGCTACCGGCCCAATCCTCTCGATAATGGGAAATGGTCCCACGTACCTCGGGGTCAATTTCCCTTTCTTCCTTAACCTCACCACTCCTTTCATAGGAGATACACATAGTAACACTTGGTCCCCCACATTAAACTCCCGGAAGAACCGTTTCTCATTGGCGTAGCTTTTCTTCCTGTCCTGGGCTACTCGAATACGACTCCTGATCATCTCAATCCTCGCGGAGGTTTCTTGAATCACCTCTGGTCCTAGCAACTTGTTATCCCCCACCTCGAGCCAACAAGTTGGGGAATGATAAGGCCTGCCGTACAAAACCTCGAATGAATCCATGCCAATCGTGAACTGATAAGAGTTGTTATAAGCAAACTCTACCAGTGGAATATGTGGTTCCCAACCTCCTCCAAAATCAAGAACACACATGCGTAGCATATCCTCCAACATCTGATTAGTACGCTCTGTCTGTCCATCTGTCTGTGGGTGATAAGGTGAACTCAACCTCAACTCAGTACCCATAGCCTCCTGAAAGATTTCCCAAAAATGCGACACTAAAATCTTGTCTCTATCTGACACAATATTCAGGGGGCACCCCATGTAATCTGACAATCTCAGCAATGAACAACTGAGCATACTGACCCGTGGTATAGTTTGTCCCCACCGACAAAAAATGATCCACCTTAGTCAAATGGTCTACAATCACCTAGATAGAGTCGTGGCCCCGATGTGATGTAGGCAACCCTGTAATAAAATCCATGGAAATACTCTCCCACTTCCACGCGGGTACTTCCAATGGCTGAAGCAACCCTGACGATTTTTGATGGTCCACCTTTACCAGTTGGCAGGTAGAACACTTGGACACAAACGCAGCAATGTCCTTCTTCATCCCACTCCACCAGTATTGCCTCCTCATATCCTGGTACATATTATCTCCTCCAGGATGTACCATAAATTGGGACCCGTGAGACTGGGTCATTACTGTATGACGTAATTCTGCTCCTTCTGGAACCACCAATCTCCCATTAAACCTCAAACCCCCATCAGAACTAACAGAATAGGACTCAACACCCTTAGATAAGAGTCGTATAATCTGCTCCTGGCAAAACGGGTCTGTGGTCTGTGCTTATATCACCCTTGTAACAATTTCGGGTGTCGCTGTCATAACAGATATGAAGGAACGGGCTACTGCATCCTGTGGCCTAACTCCTTCCACTTTGCTTTCCAGACGTCCGCTACCTCGTCTACCGATTTACAGCTCAACGCATCAGCAACTACGTTAGCCTTCCCCGGATGGTACTGTATGTCGAACTGATAGTCCTTCACAAACTCTAACCATCTGTGCTGATGCATATTCAGCTCTCGCTGAGTGAACAGGTACTGCAGTGACTTGTGGTCTGTGAACAAGCGAAATTTCTCCCCCAACAAATAGTGCCTCCATATCGTCAATGCAAAAACGACCACTTCTAACTCCAGGTCATGGGTGGGGTAATTCTTCTCATACGGCTTAAGCTTGCGGGAGGCAAAAGCTATAGCCTTTTCTTCCTACTGAAGTACTCCCCCAAGTCCCCGTAAATAGGCATCGGTGTAAACCAGGTACTCCACACCCGACTTCGGTAACATAAGGACTAGTGCTGAAGTAAGCTTGTCTTTCAGCTCGTCGAAAGCCAATTGATAAGCATCATCCCAAAAATATGGTACCCCTTTGCGAGTCAAGTTCGTCAATGGACCCGCTATTTTAGAGAATCCCCGAATGAATCTCCTGTAGTATCCAGCCAACCCTAGGAAACTACGCACTTCCGTCAGTGTCGTGGGCTATCCCCACTCCCTCACCGCTGACAGTTTACTCGGGTCAACTGCTATCCCATGCTAAAAAGCAACATGACCCTAGAACTGTACTTCTCGCAACCAAAATCCGTACTTCTCGTACTTAGCATACAACTGATGCTCTCGTAGAGTCTGAAGAACATGTCTCAAGTTCTCGGCATGCCAACATGTATTGAGTCTACCAAAGTCCGAGAGAAGGACAATCCTAATCTGGTTGGTATGATAGGTAATAAGTGGATTAAGTTTAGAGGTATTTTGTGGAGAGTGAAAACTCACGCGTTGATGTTTTCCCGAAGTGAGTAAAGGGATAAGAGTATGGTGCCTAGTAAAAGACAACGATTAAAGTAGTTTTGTGTTGGTTGGGCAGACGTGTTACGTCCGGAGACCATTTGTGCAATCAAGACGATTGTCAAGGTAGAAGTATAAGTTTTATCCTCAAAGGATGAGGCGTGTTTTTTGTGACACAAGTGAGTCATTATATTTTGTTCATTACTAGATTAGCATGTGAGACGAGTTTAATGCGTAAAACTACAAACGATATTATTATGTGAATATTTTTCCCTAGTGTAGCGGGATTTTCCTTAGTGCTATCCGCGGAGGATGAATGAGTATATTAATAGTGTTATATACTTTATTGAGGTCACTCATTTTAGTGATGTGATATAAGAGTATAATATGGTATTGATTACAACTTTATAGAAATGGTCAATATGATTGTAGGCAGTTATTGCAAGGCTATCGGAGTGGTTGCATTGGTGCGGCATGTTTTGTTCTAGTGAGGCCTCACCTGCGAGAGGGTCAGACTCACACTTATATTATCTATTTTAGAGACTTCAGAGGGAATAGTGAGCTCGAGATATTCGATGCCGATGCATTTAAGGACTTTGTTGTTATGATTCAGTATCTATTAGGTTCACTGTTGAGCGAAAAGATTTAAATCATTATGATGTTTAGTGCTCAAGACTTGGTGATAGGAGGAGCGCATTAATATCTCTATCCTTTAAGGATGTGAGAGTTAAGAGTTGGACCCATATGTTTGGGGACAGGATTTCAAGAACCCCGAGTGTATGTATTTGAGGTTTATGGAGTGAGATTACCACCAATTTTTTTTTTGATTGTATAATTGGCAAAATGTTCGTTGTTAAGTATAATTACGGGAAGAGATATAACTTTTCTGTCTAGAGATGGAATAAAGGGGTACATGCTATGGACGAAGGGCCTAACGAATTTCGATAATCGATAATGCTATGTAGTAGTGTATCGGGGGGGTTCCTTATTTGGATTTCGCTTTGTGAGACATCCCATGCATACAACATAGCGTAAGGTTGGAAATAGGGTGATGTTTGGTCATTAGTCCATGAGTTCAGTACCTCGATCGTAATAGGAGAAAATAATTATATCTGTAGGTTGGTAGTTGAATTATGATTTAAGGCCATTGGAGCCGGTTGCGTGGAAAGAAAGCATTAAAAGTTTTGTTTTACCACCACGAGTTGAGGGGTGGAACGATGATAAGGAAGATTTAGAATTTTGATTTCCCGGGTGAGTGAGAGTAGCCAAATGTTACAATCATGTTGTGAGTACTAGGAAAATGAAGAATTGGTTATTAGGTGTGATGCGTATGTGATGCTTACGCTAAGTATGCACAGTTTATAGGGTGTGTAGACATCCGGGTTAGTTGATGTTAACAATCGTCCGAGTTGAAGGGATGCGGGAATAGACGTGTGGAATATATGTTTGTGGGACTAACATAACGAGGTGTAAGTGGTAGAGTGGATTAGTAGTATCATGAGGGATGATGATCCATATATGCCTGTGCGATTAGAGTAGCACACCCTGTAACACCCCACCCGCCCGGGGAGAGCGAACGAAGCGCTAATGCGATAAAATAAATCCACAAGTAACAAGGTATAGAGCATCTAAATAAACCCACAATAATATAAATCCACTAATCTCAATCTCTTCAATTACAATAAGTCTCTCGAATTAAAATTGCAACTATCTAACTCGAAAATAAAATACAAATCTCCAAATCTCTATACATCAAAATAATAAAAATCTTTCCCAAACAATCCTCGCTAAAATCAATCTCCATAGCGCCCCAAAATCCGCGCTAACCTGCCACTAAAAGAAAATATGGGGAAGTACACAATACGACAAGAAAGATGCTCAACAAATATATGTTAGCGATGAATAAAACGTAACAACACGAGTACGAATATTCAAATCAAATGCAAATATCAATACAATTTATCAATAAATTTCTTAACAACACATCAATGGGTAACCAGGCCTCACCCCATTCGCATATGCTTTATCAAGCCATATCCCGGGAATAGGTATTTTGGCGGGTTCACAACATCCGTGCCATATTAAAATCTCATGACAACGTGCTCATCAACAATATAATGATACCAGATGAATCCAAATAATTTCAACAATTAATTTCCAGATTTCAATGAATTTATCAATTCAAATATGAGTTCAATTAAACAAGAATTCAAAGAGAATGACTCTCGCGAGATTTAAGGAGCATATTGTGTAAAACCCCATACCTCAAACCATGATGAGAAACCAATGATCACATCCTCAAGATCAACACAAAAGATCTACAAAAGCTCCTCCAAGAACCTCCAACAAAATAGCCACAAGAACACCTCTAATCTAAGGTTGAAACTCACAAATCTCAAGGGCCAATGTGTATATAAAAAGAAGAGGAATATAAAATATATTTGCTGCCAAAATTTGTGCCAAAAGTAGGTTAAAAGGGTTGCCCACGACTTCCTTTTATAATGCAAAGAAATGAAGAGTTGGAATCCAAAAGACTCCTTTAAATAAGGCAAAGAAATGAAGAGTTGGAAGTCAAAACAACTCTTGAAAATTACTTAATGTTCGCCGACTTAGAATTCCAAGAGTTAAAAATATTAAAAATCATTTTAAAATCCGTTTTAACTCCGATTTCGAAACCGTTTGAAATTCTCGCCGTAAAAAAATAATAACCAACATATTTGAGCAATAAAATTAATTTTATCAAAAACCCTATTTTTCCTCTTTATTTTGAAAATACCCCAAAAATTATGCGGGTTATTACAGTTCCCCACTAACAATGGAATTTCGCCCTCGAAATTCGCCGAATGCCTAACTCTCAAAAATCAGGCCGCTACACTAACTCCAAAAATAAATTCCTCACATCTAATTCTGAAACCTATCACGAATTTCACCTAAATTTTTTATCTCCAAAAATTGTTATCCACGCAATGAACCCAAAACTCAAGCCCCAAGGGTTTTCGTATACATAAGATCTGAAACCATTTGTAACACCCCGCCCGCCCGGGGAGAGCGAACGGAGCGCTAATGCGATAAAATAAATCCAAATCCACAAGTAACAAGGTATAGAGCATCTAAATAAACCCACAATAATATAAATCCACTAATCTCAATATCATCAATTACAACAAGTCTCTCGAATTAAAATTGAAACTCTCTAACTCGAAAATTAAATACAAATCTCCAAAGCTCTATACATCAAAATAATACAAATATTTCCCAAAAAATCCTCGCTAAAATCAATCTCCATAGCGCCCCAAAATCCGCACTAACCTGCCACTAAAAGAAAATATGGGGAAGTACACAATACGACAAGAAAGATGCTCAACAAATATATGTTAGCGATGAATAAAACGTAACAACACGAGTACGAATATTCAAATCAAATGCAAATCTCAATAGCATTTATCAATAAATTTCTCAACAACACATCAATGGGTAACCAGGCCTCACCCCATTCGCATATGCTTTATCAAGCCATAGCTCGAGAATAGGTATTTTGGCGGGTTCACAACATCCGTGCCATATTAAAATCTCATGACAACGTGCTCATCAACAATATAATGATACCAGATGAATCAAAATAATTTCAACAATTATTTTCCAAATTTTAATGAATTTATCAATTCTAATATGAGTTCAATTAAACAAGAATTCAAAGAGAATGACACTCGCGAGATTTAAGGAGCATATTGTGTAAAACCCCATACATCAAACCATGATGAGAAACCAATGATCACATCCTCAAGATCAACACAAAAGATCTACAAAAGCTCCTCCAAGAACCTCCAACAAAATAGCCCCAAGAACACCTCTAATCTAAGGTTGGAACTCACAAATCTCAAGGTCCAATGTGTATATAAAAAAAGAGGAATATAAAATATATTTGCTGCCAAAATTTGTGCCAAAAGTAGGTTAAAAGGGTTGCCCACGACTTCCTTTTTTAATGCAAAGAAATGAAGAGTTGGAATCCAAAAAACTCCTTCAAATAAGGCAAAGAAATGAAGAGTTGGAAGTCAAAACAACTCTTGAAAATTACTTAATATTCGCCGACTTAGAATTCCAAGAGTTAAAAATATTAAAAATTATTTTAAAATCCGTTTTAACTCCGATTTCGAAACCGTTTGAAATTCTCGCCCTAAAAAAATAATAACCAACATATTTGAGCAATAAAAATAATTTTATGAAAAACCCTATTTTCATCTTTATTTTGAAAATACCCCAAAAATTATGCGGGTTATTACACTTCCCCACTAACAATGGAATTTCGCCCTCGAAATTCGCCGAATGCCTAACTCTAAAAAATCAGGCCACTACACTAACTCCAAAAATAAATCACGTCTCCCAAAAATAAATTCCTCACATCTAATTCTGAAACCTATCACGAATTTTACCTAATTTTTCTATCTCCGAAAATTGTTATCCACGCAATGAACCCAAAACCCAAGCCCCAAGGGTTGCCATATACCTAAGCTCTGAAACCATTTGTAACACCCCGCCCGCCCGGGGAGAGAGAACGGAGCGCTAATGTGATAAAATAAATCCAAATCCACAAGTAACAAGGTATAGAGCATCCAAATAAACCCACAATAATATAAATCCACTAATCTCAATCTCTTCAATTACAACAAGTCTCTCGAATTAAAATTGCAACTATCTAACTCGAAAATAAAATACAAATCTCCAAATCTCTATACATCAAAATAATAAAAATCTTTCCCAAACAATCCTCGCTAAAATCAATCTCCATAGCGCCCCAAAATCCGCGCTAACCTGCCACTAAAAGAAAATATGGGGAAGTACACAATACGACAAGAAAGATGCTCAACAAATATATGTTAGCGATGAATAAAACGTAACAACACGAGTACGAATATTCAAATCAAATGCAAATATCAATAAAATTTATCAATAAATTTCTCAACAACACATCAATGGGTAACCAGGCCTCACCCCATTCGCATATGCTTTATCAAGCCATTTCCTGAGAATAGGTATTTTGGCGGGTTCACAACATCCGTGCCATATTAAAATCTCATGACAACGTGCTCATCAACAATATAATGATACCAGATGAATCAAAATAATTTCAAAAATTATTTTCCAAATTTCAATGAATTTATCAATTCAAATATGAGTTCAATTAAACAAGAATTCAAAGAGAATGACACTCGCGAGATTTAAGGAGCATATTGTGTAAAACCCCATACCTCAAACCACGATGAGAAACCAATGATCACATCCTCAAGATCAACACAAAAGATCTACAAAAGCTCCTCCAAGAACCTCCAACAAAATAGCCCCAAGAACACCTCTAATCTAAGGTGGGAACTCACAAATCTCAAGGGCCAATGTGTATATAAAAGAAGAGGAATATAAAATACATCTGCTGCCAAAATTTGTGCCAAAAGTAGGTTAAAAGGGTTGACCACGACTTCCTTTTTTAATGAAAAGAAATGAAGAGTTGGAATCCAAAAAACTCCTTCAAATAAGGCAAAGAAATGAAGAGTTGGAAGTCAAAACAATTCTTGAAAATTACTTAATGTTCGCCGACTTAGAATTCCAAGAGTTAAAAATATTAAAAATCATTTTAAAATCCGTTTTAACTCCGATTTCTAAACCTTTTGAAATTCTCCCCCTAAAAAAATAATAACCAACATATTTGAGCAATACAAATAATTTTATCAAAAACTCTATTTTTCCTCTTTATTTTGAAAATACCCCAAAAATTATGCGGGTTATTACACACCCGAATTTGGTTAGAAGACTGTGGGAATCCATTTGAAAGGAGTATTCCTTGAGAAGGGTAGAATTTAATTATTATGGAGGACACACAGAGTAGAGTTATAATTAGTCGAATGGGAGAACGAATTGCGCATACAAAGAGTGATGATGTTAGTATGGTATAAAACGTCCAGAAGTGCACATTATGGAAAAAGGTACACGGGTCGGAACTTTCAGTAATACGCTAAGGAAAGAAGGGGAGTATTAAGTGTCACTTAATGTGAGACATTTCAAGTAAAATTCGACGTTGAGCGGGACATAGCGAGTAGTCTCTTCATGAACCACTCATAGATAGAGATCGGTTGGAATAAGGGGATCAACTAAAGAATTTTGTGGTTATCAACAATTCCTATAATGGAAGAGGGCGGTAAAGTCGGTAAAGTCCTTGGATGGGTTGCCACCTTCAAGGTAAGATCAAGGGTTCATCCGAACATGTGGAGTAAGTCGCCCAAAAATGAAGTGATTGACATTACTTTGGGGTGTTTACAATATTAACTACTGTGCCCCAGTCTTCCTTTGAAAGGAAGGTATCGCGCCGGTACGTGGTCCTACACGGTATTATTTTCTGAATCAGGATGAAATTTGTGAATCCCACCTTCAATATGGAATTTCAGGAACAACGGAGATACCGATTTGTTTTGAGTAGTAGGTATCACCCCTAGCCGAGGAGCAAGGGCATAGTGATTACCGAATAGTGGAGTCGCGTGAAGATGATTTTAGAATCTTGATAATCATTTCGTTTCCACAACGGTTATAGCTAACAAGTGGAGCAGTACGGTAATTGGGGGGGGGGGGGGGATATTACCTAATGGTAGAGTTCCGTGGAAGTAATCGTACCTATTTGTCGTGAACGAGGTGCTTATTGAAGTTTTGGTGTGGAAAAACCTTACTATTCTCCCTCTGTGTATGTTAGAGGTGAGCGGATAATCAAAATTTTGGATCGGTCGAGAATAATCCGATTACTATGGTGGAATTCAACGACTGTTTTAGGTGAACAAGACTGGTCAGATGTTCGTATGGTTTCTCTCAGAATGGGAGTTTTGTGTTTAGATAAATCTGAATAGTTGTCATGTAGTGAGGTGAGAACTCCCAATGATATTAAAATAATGAGAATTAATAGTGTATATGCATGCCTTATGCGAATTTTATCGGATAGGAGCACAATGTGAAATATCTTTAATGAAGAGTGTTAACCAAGCTTGCTGTGAGGCGGGGGATATAGTGATTGAGCGCCTTACTATGTGGATAGGTTGCGTACTGTTAAGGTATCAAAAATGTGTTTTACCAGGTAGGCCTTATTTTCTGAATTTCGGGATGAAATTCCGTTATTAGGGGGGAAGTATGTAATACCACGTATTTTTATGGCTTTTAAAATTGGTGAATTTATTAAATTTAAATTGAGATATTAATTTAATATTAATCTGATTTTTTTTTTAGATTTACTAACGTGATGTGAGTTAGTAATTATTGGAAAATTGTTGAACATTACTAGACGAGTAAATTAATATATGAGGTTTATTTTATTAAAATTTTCACGAGTGAATAAAATGGCAATTATGGAAATTTAAGTCGGGATGCGCCTGTGTCATGTCAGGACTAAATTATTACTATATAAAATGAATAAATTATAAGTTGCTTGTATGGTCGTTTTGAGTGATCCAAAATATTCGGAAGGTTCGAGATAGTCAAAAAAGTGTACCGGGGGGTTTAGTTTGGGTCCCGAGGCAATTTTAGGCCTAATTGACATCCCGGGAGGGTATTTTAGACATTTTATATTTTTGGGGAATTAAACCCCACGAATTTCCTAAGGATATATCAGCCTTTAGGGGTTGTCTTCTAGGGTTAACAAACACAAAATTAAAGGACATCCATTAGAGAAGAAGTTGGCAAGCTTTTCAAGAAATTCAAGGCCAAAGACAACCGTTTTCACCGCCACCACCACCAAAACGTAGATCGCGGAACGAGGAGCAGAACCATACCATTTTCCTTCACAAATCAGAAGCTAAATTCTCAGGCAAGTATCTATCTTGCTTTATTTTTAGTTAATGTCTCAATCATGTTAGTCTAGGGTTGTTTAGGACTTTCCCCATGAAAGAAATTATTAATTTGGAGACTTTAAATCGCATGTTTAGACGGATTCCATATATTCTGGATATACCCATCATATGTAGAGGATTACCAGCAAATTATTATGAGTTCAGAAACAATAAATCTGGGAAAATAATTAGAGGAATGTATATTTCTTTCAAAATTAGGGTTCTTGAAGATTATGTCAATTTTACTCCATAAATTAGATATCGTGGATGAATTTATACATGTTTCGCGTAGTGATCTTGTATATATGTATATAGAACTTGTAGTACCGTTATTCGAGGATTCTAAAGTGGTTAATGACATTTTTGGAGAAATTGGAAGATGAAACCCGTAGGTTTAACTTGCAGTTTCTGGGGAACAACTGCTTGATCGATCGATCGAGCCCAGAACATCGATCGATAGATAAATCAATCGATCGATCGACACCACCTAGAAAACTGCTTATTTCTCATTCGTTAGTTTAATCCGATTAAGATGTATGGGAACCCTTGATTGTTGTTGTTAGAGTATAATATATATATATATATATATATATATATATATATAAATATTATATGAGCGATTGGCATATATATATATATATCTACTTATATATGGAAACTTTACGCCATAGATTTTATGTGGGGTGCTGTTAGTATATATATTATACGTGTAACTAATATATATACATATATCTATCTGGGAACTTTATACTGTGCGTATAAGTAGTTAAGTAATGAATAAATGTTGCAACTTTCTTAATGGGTTCGAGAACTTCGTAACGGTACCGATTTGTTCTAAATAGTGTAAGAAATCTTGAAGAGATTAATTTTCTAAACTAAATTTTATCACCCTGTTAATTCTTGAGATAAAACTTTATGGAGAATAAGTGAGATAGACTTTTAAGGTTTAGTAGTACGGTAGACGTGCACACTAGATGAGAGGTGAGAATTCTCAAGAGAGTGTCGCATACTAGTATGGTTGTTGCATTAGCAGGTAAGCATTTTAAATATTTTACAATCGGGATCTGACCCATTTTTTGTTATCTCTTATCTTTTATATATATATATATATATATATATATATATATATGTATATATTATAGGTGCCCAGCCACAGGGGCGTCATGCATAGGTTCTTTGGATTGGACGCGCTGTAGCTTATGTGGAAATTGCAGGTCCTTGTTATAGATGACCTCTTCATTGATTCGATTCTTATTATATTTCTTCATAGTTAGGGGATGTGTCGCCCATTTCCCCACTCAGTATAGATTTGTCAGAGATTTATGTTCATTTATTTTCAGTATTCGGTACCCTTTGAGTATTAACTCTTGTCAGGACGATTTCATGTGTAGTTTAAATTTGGTTTGGTTAATCTAGATGGATTAATTCTTTTGTGTTGATTGCTATGCATAGAACTTATGTGATTCTTAAACTGTTGGTTATTTAAAAGGTTTTCAAATTGGAATTTAATAAAAATGGAAATAAAGTTTTAAATTGTTTTGACACTTAACTTAATTATTTAGGGTGTTTAAATTGGGAATTTTTTTATTTTGCGACATTGATGCTACGAATGAACCAATTGTTCACCTTGATTTTAATTTAATAAAGGATTGATCATCTGATATTTAACTAGCGGGGTGTCACACGCAACCTACCCCCTATTTCCTCACTTCATTTCCGACCACTAATTTATGTTTGATAACCTTGAACCTCGACATGAACGAGCCCTTTGGACTCCCCCATGCAAGATAAACAGGGGGTGCTAGTGCCAGAGACACCCTAACACACACTCTAATTAAAATTTGGTATCCTTTGGGGGAAATGAACTCGAGACCATGCACCTAACACAAACAATCTGAACTCGTCCCGCACCGCTGGAGGAACCAGGGTGGATATTTTCGACCACTACGCACACCCCTCAGCCTCCGAAAACCCACCCCCAGGCCCTAAAAACCCCGCTGACCCAGTACCTTCCCTAACCCGCCCCTATTCTGACCCAGGACTACCCATTTACCCCTCTTTCCACTCCGAAAGGCTACCCCACCCCCTCCCCCTGACTCCTCCCCATGCATTCCAACCCACTCCCACCCATTTCCCAAACCACTAGGCCTCGAAACCCTTCCCCAACCCTTCAACGACCCACAATCAAAATCTGGAGGCTCAATTCAAGATTGTTGGTGGCTAGTCCAAGATTGGTTGCACTACCAATGATTCTTCCTCAGTCACTCACCCAAGCGGGACAAATCAATGATAAAAGATCCACTCCCAAGCCGGTTGATTGCAAGAGCGATAAAAATGATGAAATTAAGTTGTGTATTGAGGATTTTTTTTGGCATTTTTGTTGAGGATTCTTGAGTGGCTCGCATGCACTTTTGCGAAACAAATACATTTGATTGGAGAGATTTCTTCCAAATTTTTGGGAATAGGGATGATGATTTTGATGAGGTGTTAATTGGAGGTGATGTGATTGGTGGTGAGTTTGTGGATCCATTTTTGGTGACATTTGATATGCGCTCGGTGAATGTTTTTCGGGGCTTAGAGCTAAGAAAACTCATCACGGGACTTGAGACCGAGGTTTTGTTGGTCGGCCATTTTTGCGTTGTGTTACTATGTTCCATGGACTTATTGCAAGCCAGTACAAGGGGAATTTTCGAGGACAACCCTTCTTTCATTTGAGGATCTCTTTTATGGGTGCCTTGCTTTCTTACCGTCCATCTCCTACGCTCGAGGAAGAGCTTTTTTAAGTCGGGGAGAGTGATGGAAATGGGTACTTATTTTAGGCATTAGTTGTCATTTTTATTTTTATTTTTTTTCTTTTCTTTTACTACCTGTATTTTTCTTTGTTTTCCTTTATTAGTTAAAGGTAAGGAGTAGTCAAAGGCTTTTTTGTAACTAGTGCCTTAGTTTAGAGCCTAAGATACTCCTCCTCTTTCAATACCCACTTGTAAGAGTCATTTAAGGTAGACTTGAATTTTGATAATAGAAACGAATATTTGTCTCTCTAAGTTGGTGTTTAGATAGTTTTATGAGCCTTTTGACGGGTGGCTTACATCATTAATATATATATATATATATATATATATGTGTGTGTGTGTGTGTGTGTGTGTAGATAAGATTATTTTTTACCATATTAGGGTGTTATTCGGATTTTTATGTTCCAATACAATATTTTAACTCTTAGGACTCGAGTTGAGGGTTGAATTTCATGCGTATTAGACACTAATTAGTTAAGTGTAGAATAGTTCATATTTACCTAATGCAAATATTATGAGTTTGTATAATTCGTTAGTTTTATAGAATAACAACATCTCTATCACTCAAGCCTAACGATTCTTTACCGAACTCATTTAGAAAAGTTAAATGACTGAGTGACTCAGTTCTTCCTTGGCATGTAGTTCACCGATAAAGGGGATAATTATAAATCATGCATGCTTCTTTTTTTCACCCTTTATAATCATGTCTCTTATGCCAAGTATCTTGTTTGCCAGTAACTAATTAAAAAATTGATTATTAGACATAGTTCCAAAATTGCATATGAACTTCTTGTATCGAAATGCTTAATATTTGAAAATTAAGAGAAAAAAAGAGTTGCATGAAAAGACGTCCCCTCCCCTCGTCCATTCTCACATTTTTAGACCCTCGTAAAAAATGCATTATCCAAAGAATTTAGTATAGATTGAGTTTCTCAATTTCCCCGTCTTTATGATCCCTCACAAATTCAAAGTTCCACACCTTATATTTGTTCATGAGCACAAATATGCAATTGCTTGAAATCAAATGGCCCAATTTTAATATAAAGAAGGAAAGAACCTTGAAAATATATTCCGTATCTAAACATATTCTCGCAACCGAATTTGACTCCCTGCCTCTCACCTTACATTGAAGAAAAGTATATATTATATGTTAGAAGTACTATTCCAAGGGTCTCGAAGAGAGCCTTTGACTAGGGGTTGACATCTAATCCACTATAGTTCAAAATCCGTAAACATGATTAATGAAGAATATCAAAATGTATGTTTTTCTAAAGGAAATATCGAAATCCATTTTTCCAAAATGGTATTTAAGTTAAATATCAACTTTTCAAATAAAGCCCTTTTCACCCAACTAATTTCATGTCAAGCCTCTTCATCACATGATTTAAAATAAATTTGCATTTATATGTAGAACATATGGAAAACGAATACAGGTAGAAGAAGAACCCCTCCCACACACTAAATAACAATCAAACACTAGGATCTATTTCCATCTGAATAAGCTAAATCTACCTAATATTAATCTTCAACCTAAAGACTTGTCAGTCTCAAAAAATATCAGCATCATACTGAGAAATCTGTCTCTACCCAACAAAATATAAGGGTAACATCAACAAGTTATTTGAAATCATGTGATTAACAGTCAACCTTGGGACGCGACAACCTGATAAACAACCTCCAGCGCATAATCATAAGTTCACGGATTTTGAGTCATGGAAACGTCAAATAATTAAAGATTTTGATATTGAGAAATGGATTTGGAAGCTTACATGTTATGGTCACTATAAAAATGGTCCTTATGATATCACTGGTGATATTACCTATGAAGAACTCCTGGCACAAGCACATGATAATACTAAACATGGTTTGAACTTTCAGTTAATTGTTGAGAGAGAGAGGAATTTACATAATTCCATGTCACATGAATTTAAAACCCCACTTCGTAATCCTTATGTATTTCCACAAATTTCGACTCTTGCTGCCCAAATCACTTTTCAAAATCCCACACTTACTTCTCAAAATATTACCCCTCCTTCAGTCCCAAGTTTCTGTAAATATGGTAAATCCCCTAGTTTTGAGTGTGGAATGAGACCCAATGCTCCAAATAATGTTATTAGTCAACCAAATTGTAATACCCCGTATTTTCATGCTATATTAATTTGGGGATTTATTAAATTTAATGTGAGTTAATTATTTAATATAAATCCGAAAATTAATTATGTTATAATTATTAACGTGATGTGAGTTAGTAATTATGGGAAACTTGTTGAATATTACTAATGAGGAAAGTAATATATGATAATGGTTCTAATAAATGTCAAGAGTGAATAAAATGACAATTTTGGAAATTTGAGTCGGGACGCGCCCGTGTTGCGTCGGGACTAAATATTGATGAATAAAAGGGAATAAATTATAAGTCCCCATATGGTCATTTTGAGTGCATCAAAGTGTCCGAAAGGGTTGAGATAGTCAGAAAAGTGTATCCGGGGGTTTAGTTTGGAGCTCGGGACATTTTTAGGCTTAATTAGTACCCCGGGAAGGCATTTTAGTCATTTTGTATTTTTGGGTAATTAAACCCACAAAAATTATTAAACCATATCAGCCATTTGGAATAGCCCTTTAGGGTTAGAAGACTCAAAACATTAGAAGGGCCATAGGAGAGGGAAGGAGAAATCTCTCCAAGAAAACCAAGTCCAAAAAGTCACCCGATTGCACCGCCACCACGCGATGGGGAACGCAACCACACCAAAATCATCCACAAATTAGAACGCTGAAAATCCCAAGCAAGTATTTATCTTGCTTATTTTTTTTAATGCATCATTCATGTTAGCCTAGGGTGATTAGAATGAGTTTCATAGAAGAAAACCCATGTTGGAGATAGGAAAACCGCATGTAGTTATGATTGATTGATAATCTGGAAACCCCTTTATATGTAGAGGCTTAACCAAGAATTTAAGATGCATTGGGAGTAGAATTTCTGGGAAAAGACTTATTAGAACCATGTTAAAGAGATTTCTAGGGTTCTTGAGATTTACATGAATTTTGGCCTGTTAATCCATGGTTATTAATGGAAATTTGCATGCTTTACGTAGGAGATGTATGATATGGGTTTATACTCTTAGTAGAAATTTTTTTTGGGCGATTGGGAATGAAAAATCTGGATTTGGTTGAGGTTGTGTGATAGAACCCGTAACTAGTTAACTGCAGTATTCGCCATACCAGCTTGATCGATCGATCGAGCCAAGAGCTTCGATCGATTGAAGGTTCGATCGATCGAGCCTCTTTCCTAGTTCGATCGACCCCTCCTGGCAGACTTAAATTCCCCTTTTAAAATTATTGAATTAATTCTAAATGAATAATAATCCTTAGGCATCCTTATTAAAATATTTTGGGAGATAAAGATGACCAATAGGATTTATTAATGATTAAGAGACCTTTAATGTAAGGCGAAATTTATATTTTTGGGGTGTTTATATATAAGGGACGATGGAATTTTGTATTAAAGGGAGAGATACGTAAAATGGTTACGATCGAAAATAGATGAATACCTACTGAATTTTACACTTGGGAGGATAGAGTCCATGAGTGTTACGTAGTAAGTTAAAATAATCCCCCAAATTAAAGTTAGAGACGAACCGTTATACATGATAACTAATAATGGGAAAATAAGGATAAATGTCGTGATTATGGGTTATGGGTTGAACCAAAATTGATATGATAAATGTAGTATATTTATATGATTGTGTGTATGCATATATTATATACATGTGAAAATCATGTCCGCGCTACTTGCTATCCCTGAGGTTACCGTGCTGGGACAGTCTTATCTCGATGGGACCTTTATGGGGGATATTGACTCGTACCCTAGAAGATAGATATCCTTGGTACAGGATATCTGATCGATGGTCAGACGTCCCTAAGAGACGTGAGAGTATGTGCTGACCTCTTAGAGACTTGGAATCTATGATTCGCCTCAATATTGTTTGTGTATGTGTTAATATAGTTCGAGAGTGATTCCGAACTTGTATTTACATTAGTACAAGTGATACGGGGATTGGATAGCAGAGTATGCCCGCACCATAATATTTATGTAGGGTGCTATTATAATATATATATTATACGAGTTTAATATATATATTAAATTCTGAAATTTGAAATTTCATACTGTGCTTATGGAAAGTAAGAAATGAATGATGACTTCAATTTGGGACTACTTGTTTTAAAAAGTATAATATGACACTGGAAACTTTATTAATAAATAAAGTTAAAAATAAGAGCTTTGTTACTGAATGAAATTTTCCTCTTAAACAATTATATTGTCAATTTTAAATTTGACGAGTAACCTAAGATAAGTTAAACCATTGTGAATATTAGTGCGATATAAGATCAGATAATCAGTTGGGAAGATTAGTGCGATAGGCATGCACATTAGAAGAGAGGTGAGGATTTCTCAAGAGAGTGTCGCACTAATATGTTGTTGCATTGGCCTGTAAACATTTTAAATACTTGCTAAACAAATTTTAAATCATACACACTATCGGGGTCTAACCCGTTTTTATTTTCCTTTATCTCTTGTATATATATGTATATATTACAAGTGCCCAGCCACAGGGGCATCTTGCCTAGGACCCTTTGAAAGGAACGCGCTGCAGCTTAGGTGGGAGTTGCAGGCCTCTTGCTTAGACGACTTCATTTATTTGACTCCACTCCTAGTATATTTATTCAGTTGGGCATGTGTCGCCCGTTTCCATTATCCAGTTGTTTTATTGGACCTTGTGATTCATTTATTTCTAGTATTGTCACTTTGGGATTTATTATTGTCTCAATGTTTTACTTTAAGTTTTAAATGTTGGGATTTAGTTGTTGAATGTTTAAATTATTTGGATTATATGTTCCAGGATTATTATGGTGTGATTCTTTAATATTGAATTATTGTAAATATTTAAATCTTGGTTTATAAAATAAAATTTGAAAAGTAATGTAAAAAAATGGTTTTGACACTTAGCTTAATTAATTACGATGTTTAAATTGGAAAAGTTATTTTTACGACAGTGATGCTAAGAATGGACCAACTGTTCACCTTGATTTTAATTTGATAAAGATGTGATCGCCCGGTATTTAATTAGGCGGGGTGTCACAGGTGGTATCAGAGCATCAGGTTCTAGTGTCCTTAGGATCTGTACGGGTTATTTCGCTTTCAGCTTAACATTTTTGCTATAGAGCCCTATTTTATGATTGTTGTATTCCTGCTTTTACGTTTACGTCTTCAGCTATTTGAGATTTGATAATAACTGTAGACTAATGAATTTCTTCACGTTTCAGATGCCTCCGAGACGTGCACCAAAGGATAGGCTTGCCCAAGCCGAGCAGCCAGCAGCTCAGGCACAGGGTACGATGAATGCTAATGAGATAGCCGCTATTGTTGCTTAGGCGCTGAATGCCGCGCTAGCGGTGGTTCAGCAGGCTCCACTCCAGATTCAGGCAGTGGTGCCAGTACCTGCACAGCTTCCATCTGCATGGGAGTGGGTTAGGGATGACTTTCAGAAGGCGCATCCCCCTGAGTTCTCTAGTAGTTCAGATATCATCATCGTCAGCCAATGGAAGAAAGATATCCAATGGGATCTTCGTATGTATGAGTGCACAGACGTGCAGAAACAGTTGTTGGCTTCCTTTAAGATGGTGGGGCCTGCTTTACAGTGGTGGGAGTCCACCACCACCTTGGAGGAGAGGGATACGATCCTGATTCAGTCATTCTGGGAGCAGTTTGACCGCAAGTACTTTCCACCCATCGTGCAGACTGAGATGAGGTGGAAATTACTGAACTTGAAACAGGAGAATTATACCATTGCTGAGTATGAGGAGGATTTCACGAGACTTCTCACCATAGTGCCAGATGAGGCACCACTGAGGGTAAGAAGATAATGTTGTTTGTGGACGGGTTAGCTTGGAGGATCCGTCAGCACCTTATAGGGAATCTATCTCTGAGTACTTTCACAGATGTACTCAATGCTGCTTTACTACATTGCCAGGATCACCACTTCCATCTGCAGGGAAGCAAGCGAGCAGGAGAGTCCGTTCAGCAGGGCAGGATCGGGGGTAGTAGTGCTAGTGGAGCACCGACATCTCAAGGAAAGACTCGTCAGCACGAGCAGAATTCCCATCAGGGGGACCCTGCTAAGCGATTCTGTTTAGGTGACTCCAGACAGGGATTTGGGGGTTATAGGCAGGGCCAGCCTAATCAGCAGGTCCAGCAAGGCCAACACCGACAGCAGCAGGGCCAACCGGGCCAACAACGTTTTCATCAGGGCCAGTGGCGGGGTGGTAACGGCCAGTAGGGCCGTGGTCAGCAGGGTTAGAGGGGAGGTAACTGCAGAGGCCGATGTTTTGGGTGTGGAAAGAATATCCATAGGCGAGGGAGAGAGGGCTCCACAGCAGCAGGGTGCCCGAAATGAGCCACAATGGCCACTTTTTCCAACTGCCCTCCCAGCACCATCCCAGGTACCAGCTCTACCAGCCATTCCAGCAGGTCCAGTGCAGCAGGGGCAACTATAGTATGGATGTGTTTATAACGTCCACCAGGTAGCAGCTCCGCATACACAACCCGCAATTAAGGGTATGTTTCCTATCCATGGTACTATGGGTCGGGTTTTATTTGATACTGGGGCGACGCACTATTTTATAGCTACGCATTTTGTGAAGGCCTTAGGGTTGTTAGCCACAGCTGAGAGCACTGTGATGTGTGTAGACTCACCACTAGGGAGTGGATCGCTCATTATCTTTATATGCCGAGCTGTGGGGGTAGAGATCGGTAGCTTGGTATTAACTGTAGACATGTTAGTCTTAGATATGCATGAGCATGATGTTATTATCGGTATGGATTGGCTTACAGGGCCATGATAGATTGTTTTGGTGGGAGTATTGTTTTTGCCATTCCGGGGCAATATATGTTTGTAGTGGCGATGCCTCGCCTAGAGGGAGGCTCGATCGCTCATTTGTATTACATAGAGGAGGATACCTCTATGTAGGTTGTGATTCCCCTAATGTCGATCCCAGTTGTTCGTGAGTATTTTGATGTATTTCAGGAGATACCAGGCCTACCCCCCAGTCGAGAGATAGACTTTGTCATAGATTTATTACCGGATACTAGACCGATAGCACACACTCCATACCGTATGGCTTCGGTAAAAATGCGAGAGTTACGAGATCAGATAGAGCAGCTATTAGGTCAGGGCTTCATTCGCAGGAGCACCTCACCTTGGGGCGCTCCAGTCTTGTTTGTGAAGAAGAGAGATGGTTCACTGAGGCTATATGTGGACTACCGGGATTTGAACAAGGTCACGATACAGAATAAGTATCCGTTGCCTCGAATCGATGATCTATTCTACCAAAATGAGGGGAGCCACTTTATTTTCGAAGATAGATCTGAGGTCGGGGTACCATCAGCTACGTATTAGGGAGCATGATGTTTCAAAAACTGCTTTCTTGATGAGATATGGGTCCTATGAGTTCAGGGTGATGCCATTTGGCCTCACAAATGCTCCAGACGTGTTCATGGACTTAATCAACCGAGTGTTGATAGAGTTCTTGGATCAGTTTGTCATTGTCTTCATTGATAACATTTTGATATATTCACACTCCGAGGAGGAGCATGCCGAACACTTGAGACATGTTCTTCAGAATCTACGAGAGCGTGAGTTCTATGCTAAGTACGAGAAGTGCGGATTCTGGTTATAAGAAGTACAATTCTTGGGGCATGTTGTTTCTGAGAAGGGGATAGCAGTTGACCCGAGTAAAGTGTCAGCGATGAGGGAGTGGGGACAGCCCACGACACCGACGGAAGTGCATAGTTTTTTGGGGTTAGTCGGATACTACATGGGATTCATTCGGGGATTCTCCAAATTAGCGGGTCCATTGATGAATCTGACTCGCAAAGGGGTTCCATATGTTTGGGATGATGCTTGCCAATTGTCTTTTGACGAGCTGAAAGACAAGCTTACTTCAGCACCGGTCCTTGCGTTATCGAAGCCGGGGTGTGGAGTACCTGGTTTACATCGATGCCTCTTTACGGGGACTTGGGGGAGTACTTCAGCAGTAAGAGAAGGTTATAGCTTTTACCTCCCGCAAGCTTAAGCCGCATGAGAAGAATTACCCCACCCACGACCTGGAGTTAGCAGCGGTCATTTTTGCATTGAGGATATGGAGGCACTATTTATTGGGGGGGGGGGAATTCCTCTTGTTCACACACCACAAGTCACTGCAGTACCTGTTCACCCAGCGAGAGCTGAATATGCGTCAGCACAGATGGTTAGAGTTTGTGAAGGACTATCGATTCGACATATAGTACCATCCAGGGAAGGCCAACGTAGTTGCTTATGCGTTGAGCCGTAGACCAGTAGACGAGGTAGTGGACGTCTAGAAAGCAAAGTGGAAGGAGTTAGGCCACTAGGATGCAATAGCACGTTCCTTCATAGCTGTTATGACAGTGACACCCGAGATTGTTACGAGGGTGATACAGGCACAGATCGCATACCCGTTTTTCCAGGAGCAGATTGTACGACTCTTAGCTGAGGGTGCTAAGTCCTATTCTGTTAGTTCTGATGGGGGTTTGAGGTTTAATGGGATATTGGTGGTTCCAGAAGGAGCAGAATTACGTCATGCAGTGAAGACCCAGTCTCACAGGTCCCGATTTGCGGTACATCCTGGAGGAGATAAGATGTACCAGGATATGAGGAGGCAATACTGGTGGAGTGGGATGGCGAAGGACATTGCTGAGTTTGTGTCCAAGTGTTTTCCCTGCTAGCTGGTAAAGGTGGACCATCAAAAACCATCAGGGTTGCTTCAGCCATTGGAAATACCCGCGTGGAAGTGGGAGAGTATTTCCATGGATTTTATTACAGGGTTTCCTACATCACAGCGGGGCCACAACTCAATCTGGGTGATTGTAGATTGTTTAACCAAGGTGGCTCATTTTCTGTCGGTACGGACAGACTATACCACGGGTAAGTATGCTCAGTTGTTCATTGATGAGATTGTCAGATTACATGGGGTGCCCCTGAATATTGTGTCAGATAGAGACAAGATTTTCGTGTTACGTTTCTGGGAGAGCTTTCAGGACGCTATGGGTACTGAGTTGAGGTTGAGTTCAGCTTATCACCCACAGACAGATGGATAGACAGAGCGTACTAATCAGATGTCGGAGGATATGCTACGCATGTGTGTTCTTGATTTTGTAGGAGGTTGGGAGCCACGTCTTCCATTGGTAGAGTTTTCTTATAATAACGCTTATCAGTTCACGGTTGACATGGCTCCATTCGAGGCTTTGTATGGCAGTCCTTGTCATTCCCCAACTTGTTGGATCGAGGTGGGGGATAACAAGTTGCTAGGACCAGAGGTAATTCAGGAAACCTCCGCGAGAATTGAGATGATCAGGAGTCGCATTTGAGTAGCCCAGGACAGGCAGAAAAGCTACGCCGATGCGAAACGGTTCTTCCGGGAGTTTAATGTGGGGGACCAAGTGTTACTACGTGTATCTACTATGAAAGGAGTTATGAGGTTAGGGAAGAAAGGGAAATTGGCCCCGAGGTACGTGGGACCATTTCCCATTATCGAGAGGATTGGGCCGGTAGCATACAGGTTGGGACTGCCAGAGCATTTACATCGCATTTACGATGTATTCCACATCTCGTTATTGAGATGATATCTTCGGGATGATATGGACCATACTCACATCGTGATAGATGAGATAGACTTACAACCTGACAGCTCTTACGAGGAGAGACCGGTGGCTATCCTAGACCATAGCGAGAGGAGATTAAGGTCGAAGGTAGTTCCACTTGTACGGGTCCAGTGGGAGCATCATAATGTGGAGGAATCCACTAGGGAGCGTGAGGCAGATATGCGCGAGAGATACCCAGATTTATTCTTACCAGGTATGCCTATTTTTTTGAATTTTGGGACGAAATTCCATTATTAGGGGGGAAGTATGTAATACCCCATATTTTTATGCTATATTAATTTGGGGATTTTTTAAATTTAATGTGAGTTAATTATTTAATATAAATCCAAAAATTAATTATGTTATAATTATTAACGTGATGTGAGTTAGTAATTATGGAAAACTTGTTGAATATTACTAATGAGTAAAGTAATATATGATAATGGTTCTTTTCAATGTCAAGAGTGAATAAAATGACAATTTTGGGAATTTGAGTCGGGAAGGGCCCGTGTCGCGTCGGGACTAAATATTGATGAATAAAAGGGAATAAATTATAAGTCACCCGTATGGTCATTTTGAGTGCATCAAAGTGTCCGGAAGGGTCGAGATAGTCAGAAAAGTGTACCCGTGGGTTAATTTGGACCTCAGGGGAATTTTTAGGCTTAATTAGTACCCCGGGAGGGCATTTTGGTCATTTTACATTTTTGGGTAATTAAACCCACAAAAATTATTAGACTATATCAGCCATTTGGAATATCCCTTTTGGGATAGCAGACTCAAAACATTAGAACGGCCATAGGAGAGGGAAGGAGAAAGCTCTCTAAGCAAACCAAGTCCAAAAAGTCACCCGATTGCACCGTCACCACCACCAACGCGTAGATCGCGCGACGGAGAACGCAACCACACCAAAATCATCCACAAATTAGAACGCGGAAAATCCCAAGCAAGTATTTATCTTGCTTATTTTTTTTAATGCATCATTCATGTTAGCCTAGGGTGATTAGGATGAGTTTTATAAAAGAAAACCCATGTTGGAGATAGGAAAACCGCATGTAGTTATGATTGATTGATAATCTAGAAACCCCTTTATATGTAGAGGCTTAACCATGAATTTATGATGCATTGGGAGTAGAATTTCTGGGAAAAGACTGATTAGAACCATGTTAAAGAGATTTCTAGGGTTCTTGAGATTTACATGAATTTTGGCCTGTTAATCCATGGTTATTAATGGAAATTTGCATGCTTTATGTAGGAGATGTATGATATGGGTTTATACTCTTAGTAGTACCAATTTTTGGGCGATTGGCAATGAAAAATCTGGATTTGGATGAGGTTGTGTGATAGAACCCGTAACTGGTTAACTGCAGAATTCGGCATACCTTCTTGATCGATCGATCGAGCCAAGAGCTTCGATCGATCGAAGGTCTGATCGATCGAGCCCCTGCCCTCGATCGATCGACCCCTCCTGGATGACTTAAATTTCCCTTTTAAAATTGTTGATTTAATTATAAATGAAGAATACTCCTTAGACATCCTTATTAAAATATTTTCGGAGATAAATATGACTAATAGGATTTATTAATGATTAGACCTTTAATGTAAGGCGAAATTTATATTTTTGGGGTGTTTATATATAAGGGATGATGGAATTTTGTATTAAAGGGAGAGATAAGTAAAATGTTTATGATGGAAAATAGAAGAATACCTACTGAATTTTACACTTGGGAGGATAGAGTCCATGAGTGTTACGTAGTAAGTTAAAATAATCCCCCAAATTAAAGTTAGAGACGAACCGTTATACGTGATAACTAATAATGGGAAAATAAGGATAAATGTCGTCATTATGGGTTATGGGATGAACCTAAATTGATATGATAAAAGTAGTATATTTATATGACTGTGTGTATGCATATATTATATAATGTGAAAATCATGCCCGCGTTACTTTCTATCCCTAAGGTTACCGTGCTGGGACAGTCTTATCTCGATGGGACCTTTATGGGGGATATTGACTCGTACCCTAGAAGATAGATATCCTTGGTATAGGCTATCTGATCGATGGTCAGACGGTCCTAAGAGACGTGAGGGTATGTGCTGACCTCTTAGAGACTTGGAATCTATGCTTCGCCTCAATATTGTTTGTGTATGTGTTAATACAGTTCGAGTCTGATTCTGAACTTGTATTTCCCTTAGTACAAGTGATACGGGGATTGGATAGCAGAGTATGCCCGCAGCATAATATTTATGTGGGGTGCTGTTAGAATATATATATTATACGAGTTTAATATATATATTAAATTCTGAAATTTTAAATTTCATACTGTGCTTATGGAAAGTAAGAAATGAATCATGACTTCAATTTGGTAATACTTGTTTTGAAAGTACAATATGACACTGGAAACTTTATTAATAAATAAAGTTAAAAATGAGAGCTTTGTTACTGAATGAAATTATCCTCCTAAACAATTATATTATCAATTTTAAATCTTACGAGTAACCTGAGATAAGTTAAACCATTGGGAAGATTAGTGCGATATAAGATAAGATAATCAATTGGGAAGATTAGTGGGATAGACGTGCACATTAGAAGAGAGGTGAGGATTTCTCAAGAGAGTGTCGCACTAATATGTTGTTGCATTGCCTGTAAATATTTAAATACTTGCTAAACTAATTTTAAATCATATACACTATCAGGCTCTGACTCGTTTCTATTTTCCTTTCTCTCTTGTATATATATGTATATATTACAGATGCCCAGCCACAGGGGAGTCTTGCCTAGGACCCTTGGGAAGGAACGCGCAACAACTTAGGTGGGAGTTGCAGGCCTCTTGCTTAGACGACTTCATTTATTTGACTCCACTCCTAGCATATTTATTCAGTTGGGCATGTGTCGCCCGTTTCCATTATCCAGTTGTTTTATTGGACCTTGTGATTCATTTATTTCCAGTATTGTCACTTTGGGATTTATTATTGTCTCGATGTTTTACTTTAAGTTTTAAATGTTGGGATTTAGTTGTTGAATGTTTAAATTATTTGGATTATATGTTCCAGGATAATTGTGGCGTGATTCTTTAATATTGAATTATTGTAAATATTTCAATCTTGGTTTATAAAATAAAATTTGGAAAGCAATGTAAAAAAAAAAGGTTTTGACACTTAGCTTAATTAATTAGGGTGTTTAAATTGGAAAAGTTATTTTTACGATAGTGATGCTAAGAATGAACCAACTGTTCACCTTGATTTTAATTTGATAAAGGAGTGATCGCCCGGTATTTAATTAGGCGGGGTGTCACACAAATTCCTTGCAAGTTCCCATCCATAATTGAAGTACATCTGTTGGATTTTGTTCCCAACTTTCTATCTAGTCGATTGAAAGTTCTTTTCCCTCTATAACTTCAAGCTCTACCAAAACTAATGAAAGGAATCCATTTTCTATATTAAAAAATCTATTGCAGATTCCCCATTCAAGTAACCCAATGGTCCTAACTCTACCAATAATGCAATTGCATAATCAACATCACTTGCCAAATTGATGGATAACATTACAAAGGTGTCTCGTGGAGGAGATAATAGTATTTGGTCAAAAGCTGAATGGAATCTTAGAGAGATTCCCTAAGAATCACCTTCGGATGAAGTAATTTCTTAGAGGATGTGTAATAAGTGATGTTTTAAATCTTTTTGTAGCTTCTCATATGCATATAAGATCACCACTCATTGTTATTATGATAATGAAATAACTTGATCTGAGGCGAACAAATGTGGCCCCGCAGCGAGATTGGACGAGGATGTATAATAAGGGATGTTTAGAAAAGTTTACCCTTTGGCCGGATATGTCTTTATATTGATCTAAGAAAGAGATTAGGCACGAGGGCTTTATATATGTTCAATTGTTTTTATATTTACAGTTGTCAGTAAACTTTTGCCTCCAATTTTTTCTATTTTAAAATTTGAAAATTTTCCATTGTGTGTCCGTAAGTGTGTCCTCAATCGTGCCCTCACGTGTCGAATATTAAAAAACTAAAAAACAAACATTACCCACTCTTTTCAGCTTGTTCAACTCGTGTCCCAGTGTGTCAGTGGCGTGTTAAAGTCCGACACATGTTCGGGCCTGATAAATAAACTTGCCCTTTCCATGTACTTGAGCAACCATGCTCTAGGTAACATTGCTTTGTCCTGTCGTGTGCAGATCGAAAATTTTGAATGTACCCTTTTGTCATGGTCACCCCAAGTTATAAAAGAGAAGGGAGGAATAAGTAAAGGTCATAATTAGATGTAAAGGAATCTATTGCCGAGAATTTATTATAAAAATTATAGTAGCCTCCTCTCATGCAATTTAGAAACTCGTCCTTTACAAAATAATTCATTCTTGAAATGTAGAATAAGTTCAAACTCTTACTTAAGGTTTTGCAGACACTTCGTGGCTGGGAAAAATGTCTCAGGTTTGTTTGCTTGTTCTTATTGGATAATAGTTTTTATTTTGATAGAAGCTTATTAAAGGATATTATTTTATACATGATGATTCTAATGAATTTGTGGTTCATACATGTTTGTGTTTAAAACTTTACAAAATGTTTATATTGTGGCATCTATCTAAACTAAAATTACCCTAGTATATTCCTATCTCATATAAATGTACCTAGTTTCTACCATTAGATGGCTCAACAAAATTTTTGACAGAATGAATTTGACAAACCTTTACTTCCATCTTTCTCACTTATATTATCGAATCATATTATACGCACTTAAGGTTAAAAAATAAGATGGATTTCTCTTGATGGGTGACTCTGTGTTTGTGATATTAACACCCATGTTGATGCTATGTATTATATGGGATATGATTTAAATTTACTTAGTTCATTAACTAATTAAAAGAATATTTTCAGTTTTGATAAAGTTCTTTTGTTGAAATTGAAGTTCAGTAAAAAGCTTGAAGGGACTATAATGTATGTTTGAAGGAAGTATATAATGAGGTAGACAATAGGTTAAAACACTAATATGTCTGATATGAGAATCAACTCCCTATCTAAAAGGATTGCAAACATCATGTCGAATTTCTTTCTAGAAAATCAATATAGAAGTCTATGGGAATATCAAAAAATTCATTATGACCCAACAAGCAAATGGAAAAAGCACATGCTACATAAGAATTTAGTAATTTATCGTGCCGCTACAAATGTGTCTTGGTCCCTCTCTCTTATACATTTTTCTCCGTATAACTTATACTCTTGAGTGATAACACTACCTACATTTTGTTAGCATTGTTCTTTAGTATTTGTATAGAGAAGGCTGTCATTTCAAGCACTCCTATGAAGGATATTTATTTGGTCATATATATTTTGTGTCCGATTTAGGAGGATCTTTGTGCTATTGAAAAATAAGGAAAAAACTTGAAACATAAACATTGCACTAAAATCATTCATTTGAACACTTAGTTTTACTAGAATTACAAAGTTGATATAAGAACTATTATATATTTAATAAATTTAAATTCACATGGAAGGAACAACTATGTGTCCCCAAAATGTTTAAGGTGCTACATTCAGTCTGTGAGGTAATTTTTTTATGTGAAATTATGTTGTATCTTATGTACTATATCTAATGCCACATGTTATTGTTAAACTTGAAGGTCCTCTTGTATGTCAATACTGTGATTTACGCTTATTACAGGTAACCATGTGCTAAAATGTGTTGTACTCTCTCTCTCCCTCTCTTTCCCCTTTAATTATATCCTTCTGCAAGATATATATATTGATTTGATGGGAATTTTTGCCGGAAACACTTGATGAATCTTTATATGTACTAGTGGGTGAGCTGGTACGTAATTCTCTTGGTCTCGTGTTACATTAAGTAAGATGATCAATACCCTGATTACTGGGGGTTAATGTTTCTCTCTCTCTCACGAACACACACACAATTGAGGTTTCTCCTCAGGTTAGGAGGGAATATGAACCTGTAGTAGCTAATTTAGAGAAACTCTCTCCCATATTCTTGGGCTACTTTATTTTCCCATCTAGTAACCGAGGACAAAGTTCAGACTCAAAAAGGTAAAAAGGATCCTTCCATAAATTAGTTTGCATAGCAGAGGAGCTGCAACATTTTTGCATACAAATTGATTATGTGATAAATTTTCTGTGGAGCAGTACCTTATTCAAATAACAGAGTGCATATGTTTCTTCTGTTAAGAACGTCCTCGAAATTCATGATAGCTATTTAATGTATGGGAAAGAACTTTCCAAGCTTGTTTCATTTGTGAAAGGCACCCAATTTGATCTAGTGGTAAAAGAATCCCCCGATTTCGGTTCAAGGTGATTTTATTTTCCTCCACTATTATTTGGCTATCTTAGGTTGAAAGATAAAAATAATTTCTAAAATATCTTCAGCGAGAAAGATATGGATGTGCTCGCTTGGAGAATTTTGCTTCAGGTCTTGAATTTATAGGTCAGAAGGTATAATTATCTGCAAATCATTATGTTGATATGCTTCAGAATTTTTGAGGTGTTTATTTTATTAAAATTTTGAATCATTTTTGGTAGGCGGATTATGAAGTATTTGATGTGTATGTGAAATTTCCAATAATTTAAGCCATGAAAAACAAATTAAGGAGAAAAGCATAGCACATGCATCATGTTATAAGACAATATAGTTTTATTTATTTTGCACCCCTTTACCAATTCTCTCTCTCTCTCTAGCTTCAGATGGGAACCTTGCAAAGTAGGTTGGATGGAGAGTTCCTCTGGACTCATATGTGTTCAGTCAAGTTTAAAGAGTGGATAGTTGTCTTGGACACTCTTTTAAGACGATTCGATGTATAATTTACCCTATGAGATCTAATTTCTGAATGTTAGCCTTATTTCTCTATATGTCAATGTTAGTTAGTGTTGCTTACCCATTACCAAATATTCTGCTGGAGTACAAAAGAACAATATGATTTTTTTAGATATTGAATGTTATCATCTTTTTTGGTACTCGGACTGGTACTGCAGAAGTTTTTTTCTTTTTAGCCATTGGCTTTATTGAATATAATTTTGTTTAATTTTAACATTTGAATTTTTTTTTTTTGGTTTAATTTAACTTTAGAATTTGAGTAGGATATTGTCAATCATAATTGTGATGACGATTATATAAAAGTCATATAATTAATCGGCTCAAATATTGTAAGTTAATTTGCTGAATTGAGGATGCATTTATGCTTTTACATTGAAAGTGTCACAATCTTTGTAGTTTTGTTTGAGCCTTAGCCATATCATTAATTAGTTCAATTACTGTAAGTTAATCTATCGAATTGAGGATGCATTCCTTCTGTACATAAAAAGTGGCCCAATCTCGGTATTGTTGTTTTAGCCTTTGCCTTTCTCATTGAACTGAATTTTTTCACTAGTTAGATGAAGCTTAGGCTACTAAATGCTCATAACTAGGATAAAAAAGTTACACATTGAATACATTGGGGAAATTTATGTACATCAGTGATTTGATATCAAAACTTGTCCAAACATAACAAAATTTTATTCTCCATTGTTTGACTACTTCCTCATTCCCAATACATTATTCAATCTAAAACAGTTGAGTCCTTGATGCTCTATAATGCCCTTGATATTCTCATTTACTATTTCCATTACTTTGCCTATTCTTTAATTCAAAATCCAGTTTTATGCCTACAACCCTTTTCTGATTCTTCTAATATAAATCCTTTGACATTATCAATTGATTTTTCATTAATATAATTATTTTTTTATCTATGCTATTCGTATTCTATGGTAATCTTATCTTCATGAGGAATGAAACAACAATAGATCGTCAAAGAGAATCAAATGTGCTAGGAAAATTTAAATATATTATGTTACATAGACTAATCATCTTTATATCATTACCTTATTTTTAAATGAAACTATATATTTTAACATTTGATGTCTTCACTTTGCAGGAGCACTTACTATGGAACTTCATATGTCATTCCAATATAAACAATGGATTTCTTTATGATATTTCAGTCAACTGCTACTGGATTGCTGGTCTACATATTGTGCAATCTCATAATACAACACATCAGTTATTCATCTATTTATTAACTGTTTTGGATTGAATTTGTCTTATATTTTGCCGAATTTGAGTTTGAATTAGATCGTAAAGAAATTGAAGCTAAATCTCACATTTCCATTATGTTTGATTTTAACTTATAGTTCGGTTATCAGTTTGTGCTTGTATTAAATTTGTGATGAAGCTAAATTTCATTGAATTTACATGTTTATGATTGATCAAGCGTTTTGAAAAAAGAATAAGGCAAAAATAATGCCTTCATCATAACAGGTGATAAAAATAATGTTGGCTCGTACAATCCATGGCTAGGAGGATTCAACAAGCCTCTTCATTTCACATTTACCAGTGGCTTCCCAAGCTCTTTAAAAAGTTCGGTTAAAAGATCAAAAACTTCATTTGGTTTCGATTTACAAAATTTTGAAATTTGGTCACTCTGTCTTGGGCAACTTTATGTCTTATTTTTTATGATAGAGGAATCAATTTGATAAGTCCCTTAATGGAAAAGATGTAATACTAGTGAATTTCCGCCGAGAGTATCTATGATGTTTATCGACCCCGAGAGTATCTATGATGTTTTCCGATCATATGGTGAAAATTAGGATATTAATAATTGTTTAACTGTTCCATCTATATTCAACTGTAGTAGTTGAAAAGTGTTGATGCACCACTGTCTTTCATGTCTTTGATATAAGGCTCTTCATATCTGTGAAATTACAAAAGAATAGTGGACGAGATATGTCTTGGATGGAACTGACACTACACCAGTTGTTATTCAAATGAAGTGAGGGTTAGTTTTTATGCTTTTTTATGATTTTTAAAGGGAGACTTTGATATTGAATAGGATCGAAGGTACTGTATGTAGCCAGGGCACAAAATAAAGCCGAGCGTGAACAAATTTTGCGTTCTCAATTTTGAGGACTGAAGAAAGGAGGAAATCTTAAAATACTAGGTACTATAATTACCCACTTTCCTCCTCATATCTTTTTAAATTCTACTTATATTTAACTTTCCTTATTTTGGAAAATGATGATTCATTATTTAACTTTTAGTGTAGGCCTTAAACACATATGTCAAGAACATTGATAATGATATTACTAACAACGTTGTTTCATTGTTACTGGGGTTGGTGATTCTCGGAACACTTATTAGTGGTGTTTCGTTGTCAGTGGGGTTGGTGATTGTTGTGGATGAGAAAGAGCTCGTTGACTGAGCAGTGGTGCAGAGAAATAGAGGACTATGCCAACCCAAGTCCCAATCGTCATCTACAAAAGCAGGGATGTGGTAGGTTTAGTATGTTGGTGGTTGGAGCTTTTGAGGTGTCGACACAATTTCACGAAAGTCAAAGGAAGACCGATAGATTTATGCATGATTTTTGGACGTTCATTTTTTTGAATGATGTACATAGTGGGTATATATATCCATGATACATGTAGTAGGTCATTCTTTTTTGGATAATTAATGTAGATGGTGGGTATATCTATTTGTGTCCCACTATTTTTTTTTATATTAACATATGACTTGGTTTGATGCATTTAAGGTGTACGTGACTTCAAATACAGAAAATTTCAGGACTGTTTTTATGTTATTATAAATTTTGAATTATGTTTAGATTTATTTCTCAACTATGACATTAATATTGGTTATTAATTTTTTTATTATATGTTTAATTTATGACCGTTTATATTAAGCCTTCATGTGATGAAATTTTTTATGACCTTTGTAAAATTTTGAAAGTTGTTTATCATGACGCTTTTTAAATCAAATATGACATCTTATAGAGTATATTATGACCCTTTTTTTGTAGCAGATATGATTTTTTTGAAAAAAAAAATCATATATATCCGTTTCTTAATATGACACTTTTTATGGGTATCAATTATGACACCCAAACTTATGACATTTTTATTATAAAATAAAGTGTCATAAAATGCATTTTATGACACTTGAAAAACATCATAAAAAGGCTTTTTTTTCTTGTAGTGTTTGCAAATAAACGAACATATTTTGAAGGTATGTATTATTTTCAGTATTTTTATTAGCCTTGTTATAATTACAAAATATTAAAATATATTAAAAAAAGGTCTAAACGCCTTTTTACCCTTAAGGCCCGCATAGGCTTCTAGGGCTTAAGGCTTAGCCTCTATGCCTCAGTCACACCCCGTGTTTTTTAGAACATTAGATTAAATTACTTTTATGTATGGATCGAAGATCATTTTTAAAGATTAGGTTAATAATACGATGTGCATTTAAGGATCTATCGCGGAGGAATACATTATTTTAGGGGCTTCTATGTTCACTAGGTAATATATGATTGACCCTAACATTGTAGATGGTGGACAAGAGCTAGCGAGTGATGGTGTTCAAGTCATGGGCAAATGAGCTAAACTAAAAACTTTACAATATGAGAAAATGGCTCTTTATTCGTTTGAAACTCATTAAGATGTTGGTGAATGAAGAAAGTAAGTTCATTATGTAATTTTCCTTCATGTTTTTATCTAATATACTTGATCACCTTCTTGTTAAAATTTTCAATTCGATGTAAACAATGTAATATGTTTGGGCACAACAAAAAGTGAAGGGCCAATTCACATTTAGAGGATGAACTTAGACCTTGGGTGTGAGAGGATGTAATTGTTATGGCAAGTGCCTCTTATTAAATAGTAATTGAATGAAAGATTTAAAAATCTCAATAAGAAAATTTTTCTTTATTGAATTAGAAGACAAGAACAAAAGACGAAGTAAATAATAATAAGAAAGTCTATTATCATGCATATTTTTCATTTAACTTATGTAATCGATAGTTTCAGTAGTTGAAGATGGGTTATACCAATTCAAGGCTTTCTATTCTCGCCAATAGACCCAATTTCATGGCACACAAGTTTAAGAAGTATGGGTTGAATGGTTATGTATGTCTATGTTGTACGAGATAATAATGCTTTTAAAAAAATGACATTTCATCTAATGCTATGAAGCATTTTCGGATGAGTGCCAAAAACAAATATCTTATTTAAGCAGAATTGACTTACTATGGTGTAATTCAATTTAGTTTTGAATTATACTACACATATTTCAAAAATGTTGTGATTTACAATGATTGGGTAATAGGTGAGGACAAAAATGCTTATAAAGTCTATTCGGATACTAACTTGATAATGGTAAACTTATCCAACATAAAGAGCAAAGAACATATGGATGATAAGATGTTTATTTATGCATTTTAAAAACCTAAGAAAGTGTTTTACTTGGAGTATATCAATAATGAATTGTGTTCAGTCATCTTACAAGCGCTAAGATATCTCACCAGTAGTGTGAATGACCTAACAGCTCCTACGAACAATTAATTCATTTTGGATGACACCCCGAACTTGAAGTAATTTCGATATTATTTATAAGATTAAAATCATTTGGGTTGTAAAATCTAATATCGATCTATTTTTGTAATTATATTATAGACAGGAGGTGAGTATTCCAATTTATAATTTGTAATATGTCGTTTATTAAATGTAATGTGGATCTCAAAATCTAATGTATTTTTTGCCAACTCTTATGTGGGTTGTCGTGTTAAAGTTTAAAAAACATTAAATCTTAAGCTTGTAAATAGGGACGAAAACGCAATTCTACCACAAAACTATTTGAAAAGAGGCATGATCATATGATATGACACCAAACTAACTCATAAAAAAGACCGATGCAGTTGTATGACTCGCAAGATGAGAATTGAGTATAAATTTGAAATATCCGTGTCTTAAACATGAAATTAGGACGTTAGGGGGTGAAAATATAATTTAACAAAAAAACTTATTGAAAGGACGCACGATCACATCATATGATTCTAAACTAACTGGTAGAAATAACTGATGTAGTTATGTGACTCACGAGTGAGAATTTGGTAGAAACTAAAAACTTCCAAGGATTAAGGATGAAAATAAGGCGTTGGGGGTTGAAAACGTAATTTAACAACATACTTATCAAATAAATGCACAATCACATCACATAAGACCACACTAACCTGTATAAACAACAGATACAGTCGTGTGACTCTTGAGGTTAAATTGGGTCAAAATTTTAAAATTACAATTATTAAACTTGAAAATAGTGCATTACGGCGTAAAACATAATTTAACAACAAAATCTCTCAAAAAAAAGTTCACAGAAAACTAAACTAACTTTTGTAAACAAATTGAATTCGTTGGACTGTTTTTGTGCTATATAAATTCTTATACCACGATTGAATATTTCCATTTGATTTATTTTATATACAATTCTATTGAAATCTATATTTCTGTAGAATATGTCTACATTCGGTGCAAGTGGTCATCATAGCCTAGAAAAAAGAGGGGGCGGGTGTTTTTAAAATAAAAAATCTTCATCCAACTGGTAGAGGATTGTATATTTTTAGGCGTTTGATAGCAAGTTGGACATCGGTAAGTCGACAAGGAATAACCAGTGAAAGAAGATGTATTTATTTTAAAGATCTTCATCCAACTGGTAGAGGATTGTATATTGTATTCCTTTGATGTTTTGTATAAAAAAAGTTTAGATGTATTTATTTTAAAGATTGTTTTGATCTGACATCATATTCATAGCATTATTGATGAAACTATTTAATCTTGTACCAAATTCTCCCTTTGATAGTTTTTTATGAACAAGATTTTTGTAATATCTCTTATAAATATTAATAGTCGAGTTACGCCCTTAAGGTATTACGATGTCTAATATCTGGATGACCTATGTGGCCCAAGTGGGAGATTATGAGAAACTTCCCTTATAGTGGACCTACATATATGATATAATTGTCATTGACATGTACTTATTGCATTATAGAAAACCGAACGTCAAATTCATTATGAATGGTGAAATTAGTGGGAGTAGAAAATCACGATTTTGGTTATAAAGGAAGGGAGGGTACTTATCCCATTACTGATAAATTTCATCAATACTTTTTCTTTTGGTCATTGGATTGTCTGAACAATAAACTACAAATAAATGACTAATTAATAAATCATGATATTTTCACTGTGAGACAAATGTAGATAAAATCATAAGGAGTAGTATTAACAAGATACTAAATGGAATCTACTATTCTAAATGATTATGTGGTGTATCTACATGATTACAAATTCGGCGTAAGAATAAATAAATATTTGATTTTGTTTTCACAAATCATAAGAAGTAAACATATTGGATTACAATTAAGTTAATGATGTCATTGAATTACATTTGAGTCGGGTATGAAGGGGTCATCAAGACCAAACACGACGCTAATTGTAATCAAATGACTAAAGTCAAATTATAGTTAAATATTTTATTTGAAATGAGGAAAAGGTTATAAGTGAACCTTCTCATTTTTCCAAGGATGTGAAATTCTCATCAAATGAGTAACTAATTATGATTGAGAGTTACATTTAGCGTAGTTAAAATTATTATGCTTATGATATTTTATTCATGTTATGAAAAGATGATTATATAAACTTAAGTAAGTTTTCCACCTATGGATTTTTTAGAAATAATATCATTATGTTTTTTAGATGTTGTATATTCAATTTATTGTAAACTAGAGAAACAAAATGTTACATGAATTTTCAATATGAAATGGATGAAGTTATGAGAATCTATAAAATTATATGCTCACATTTAAGTTGACTATTCATTTTTTAAACTATCAATTATTACAACTCAAATTTACTAGTTTTATGGAAAGTATGGAGTTCACTCTTATCTAATTATGTTTATTTTGGTTTAATGACCAATAAAATGAAGGAGTATGACATAATCTATTGACTATTATGAATCTAAATATGTAGCATGATTTGATGCTACAACTTATTGATTATGGCAATGTAACTAAAAATTTGGGACTTGGAGTTGTTGACAATATTGCCAAGTCGTTGAAATATTATGATACTATCATTGTAATTTTCTTTACGAAGATATATTAGGTATTATGTGAGTAACTAAGCACATTGAATGTAAATACCTTTCAAATAAGAAATTCTAAAACAAGTGTCATTTAACACATTTGTAAAAGTGTTAACATGGAAAATCCACATGATTGGGCTATCGTGAAAGACGTCAATGAAGCATGCTTAAGATACGAGTCTTAAGCATAACCGATAGAATCTTGATGTGGTGGATTTTTTACTGCTTATTTTGACACTACTATATGATATCATATAGTGCTTTAGAATCATTTATATCTAATGTTATTATACATATTCATGGGAATGAAAGAATGTGACAAAATGAGTCTTTTACAAAGACATTATTAAACCATCATTAAATGGCCCTATTTATAGACCTTATTGCATGATTTGTTAATATTGTGGTACATGGAATCAATCATGCTCTTGAATTATTATGTGAGCGTCATGACTCGCATTAATGAGTTATATGATTAAAGTGTTTATGAAAAGCATTTAGCGATGAATAAAATATTATTGCGCACTTTATGATAATTATGGATCAAGTGGGAGACTGTTAGAATTATTTTAAATAATTCTCCATTATGTGATCTATAATTATATTCATACTAAGAGTAACTTTGGTTAATGAAAGGAAACTCCAAATACCAAGAATCAATAGGAATATTGGGCATTTACCTTGATGGATTCTTGATATTGAGTGACTGTTGAATATTTAGGTCTTGTCCCTGCTTATAAATAAGTGACTTATTTCCATCATTCAGGTACTCCAGAAAGACAACATAAGGAAAGGGAGAGAAATCTAAATTCTTAGGGAGAGTAAATTTTAAAATAGTGTTTTGCCTATATTTGGAGATCTAACTGTTGGAATACATTAAAATTGGAGCATGTTCTTTCCATATACAAGATAAAGCCATGTTTCAAAAATTCAGTATGATCGGACAGCGTTAAGGTTGACTGCTCCATCAATCTTTCCAATTGTGACATCATGGAGGTATGCTATTTTAATACCATTTTATGTCCCGCATAATGAATATATGTGATTATTGTGAAGATCGAAGATCCTTTTATTAAGAAAAATTATATGTGAGAATCTAATAAATAATGTATTGTTGGTTAATATTATGGTGTTCTTAAGAATGATTTTACATATTATCGTGTTCTTAAGAATGATTTTACATAAGCTGCCTAATAGTGGTTCAACGAATCTAAATGATATATTTGCCCTGGAGTAGTTAATTTCACTATATTCATTGTATTATAAAAATCTTTATTATACCAAATATTAAACGAATATATGTTGTAGTGTGGTGGGGAAATACGTTATACATTTTATCTTTCTATATGAGTTTGCACTGTATTTAATTTTTTTTGTGCATCCTGACGTTATTAAATTATGTTAGTTGTTATCAAAACTTTTAATAAGACCATCCTACCACTGAGATATAAATAACGATGTAAAATATTGGGTGCAAACATAAAAAAACTCAAAATAAAATAGCTAAAAGAATTTAAACTAGGAAATTAAACAATTTAAGGGTAGAAAATAACAGAAAAAGAAGAAGAAAAATCTTCACCATCATCACAACCTCCTTCCTCTAACCAACTACATTACCATTTCGATGCCACATCGCTCTCTCCCTCACACACACACACACACACACATTTAGTTTGCACCCTACATTTGAGCATTTGTTTCAAATTTCCACTTATATTCCAAGGGTAAGATGGTCTTATTAAAAGTTTCTAACATCAACTAAGGGAAATCAGTGACAGCTAGGGGTGTACATGGAACCGGATGGACCAACAAAATCGACCCGACCCGACCCTATATATATATATCTGTGTGTGTGTGTGTGTGCGGAATTCCCGTGCCTAAAGACACGACAAAAATTTCCAATGTACGTTCCCCAAAGTATTAGATCTTGTATATTCAAGTTTAAAAGTTTATCTTATAACACAAAATAGTATAAAAAATTTAACCTTTTTGGGGTATAATTTTCTTAATGATCCACCCTGATTTAAATGTAAACAATACTTATTTCATTTCATCGTAATAATGGTTAACTATTATATAAAACAAATAATTGTAAACAAATTAAAAATTTTGGGCCAAATACCCTTTGTTTATATGATGATACACCTTGCTTAAATAATAAAAAAGAATTAAAGACAACAATAGTAATAGTGTCATGGATCTCGCACAAATATAATCATACCATCAAATACTTTTATATCGGAAATTATTCTTATAACACAAATGTGTAAACATTTGTAAAAATTAGTCAAAGTTTCCTTTGTTTATAGGACTATCCATTACTCTGTTTAAGAAATGAAAAATACTACAAGAATATAAATAATCTGCAAGAACACTTACACACCTCAGACAATGACTGAATAAAAATTATTGGCTTAAATTCCATTAATGCAAAATTCATGTCAATACATATGAATAAATTAAATATGTACTAAAGGTACTACAACAAGCATGAATCAATTCAATATGAATCAATTAAAAAAACGTAACAAACCCTCAACACCATAGAGACCAACACATCCAAACAATTCTGAATCAATTAAATACATTAGCATTTAGGACATAGAATGTAGGATATAATGTGGAACACATAAGATTGTATTAAACATATTGTAAAATAAAAATTAGCACAAATATACCCAATGTGGTTTTCGTCAATGATGGTAATCTCCAAGTACAATTTGGAAAAAAAAAAGTTAGTGTGAAGATAATTTCAGCAAAATATTTTAGCAATAAATTCAGTTGCATACAAAAAACAACATATTATTGGAAAAAATGTATTAATGTCTTGAGTATTTAAAATAGGAAGCAATTAATATTTTTGTTTAGGGTAGTACTAATGTCATGGTTATTAATGTTATGTATGCCGCACCACCAAATAACATTGTAAAATTCGTGTGCGTTGCACCACCATACGAAATAGTAAAAGTCGTATGCACAATGCCACCTTACGAAATAGTAAAAATTACTTTCACAACTTTATTCATAATATAGAGTTAGAATGAAAAGAAATTACAAAATCAATTTAATTTTTACAGAACTCACTTGAGCTATTTATCAAGCAAACGTTGTAGCACTACTTTTAAATTTATTAGCCTAAAAGCATCCATCCATCTTCCCCATGATTTCTCAAATCCAAATTTATTTTCCTATGGCTCTCGTTTCATCATCAAGCTTCTTTAGCTTGGAATTGGATTGTTGATCCATTCAAACTCCATTAAGATCACCGTATATAATTTTGACCTGGTCTTGAATGATTTATTTTTCACCCAAAGAATCCTTGTGTTCTTCATCCAATGTGCTAATTGGTCAACATATTCCTATCGAGAACAATTCATATATTCAAGTTAAAAAACTCGGATTAGAATTAAAGTTGCCAACAAAAAGTGTTAAACTGTAAGCTCTTTCCTCAAAATCGAGGTTGCATACATGTTAAACAAGGTTGCTATACATGTTAAATACAGAAAAAAAACAAGGTTGCATACATGTTAAATAAGGTTACTATATCAGTTAATGATATATTAATTGAATAAGGTTGCGTACATGTTAAATAACGATAAACACTCAGAGGAACCAACATTAATGATGCTAAATAAGGTTGTTATACCTCTTTAAGGTTCATTAAAAAGGTTGCATACATGTCAAATAAGGCTGAATAATAAGGTTGCACACATGTCAAATAAGGCTTCATATATGTCAAATAAGGTTGAATAATAAGGTTGCATACATGTTAAAAAATGCTGTTATAACTCTTTTAAGGTTCTACAAAATGAGGTTGATATACCTTTCTAAGGATCTTATACATCTTTAAGAATGCGTACATGTTAAAAAAGGCTGATATATCTCTTTATGACTTCAATATTAGTTCAAGCTCACAAAAATGAAGAGAAGTCATTTAAATAAGAAAGTGTTGGTTTATAACGAATTTGAAGGGGAACCAAAGGACAACTTGAATTGAACTTAGTTTTTGTTTGTCATATACTCAGACATTCAAAAACGTTAACTTGCAATAATAGTTCCACTTACCAAATTCATGTAAAAAATACCATTTGATTATTTTAGGGGAGAACATGGAATCAAAAACAGTTTAGTGAACTTGGAATCAAGAATTTTATTGATATGAATTGAATGCTCTGAGTGACTATAGTGAACTTGCAATTTTATGGAATGGAAAGCATTTTTCCTGAATTATTTCAAGAGAACATAATTCAACTCCATAAAAAATATAGTTTATATGTCCATAGCATTACCAACCCTTAATTCTTTGTTAGGAGTTCTCCATGATTATTGATTAATGATCCAGAAGAAAAACTATTAGTGATGAAATCAGTACATGATGAAGTGATGATGGGAAAGAATAAATCAGGGAGTATAGAAATTTGACACAGGTGAATAAAAGAAGAGGTGACTTCATGCCATGTGGATATAATTGATGACAAGTGTTTTGCTTTTATAAATTTCATATAACTGTTTACTTAAACCCTTGGGGGTTAGAGAGAGAGAGAGAGAGAGAGAGAGAGAGAGAGAGAGAGAGAGAGAGAATTTCAATAGCATGTTCATCCAATTATGTTGTGAAACAGAAAAAATAAAATAAACACCCAAATCAAGGAATTTTTTTGACAAATTATTAACGTCCTTACTCTTTAAATGAGCATTATCCAAGTCAATGTGACACCCCACCTAATTCATTACCGGGTCATCAGTCCTTAATTAATTAATTTCAGAATATGAAGTTGGTTCAGATAATGCATCACTGTCAAAAAACTCAAATTTTAATTTAATAAAACTAACCACTTAATATTTAAAAAGGTTGGTGTCAAAAAATTTATCTTGTTATTAACCATCAACATCAAAGTGAATATGTAAAGCCGTCATCATACATCACAACAACATAAAGAAAACTAACTGAATATAAATAAGGAACTGGAGCAACACATTCAGTCAAATCCCATAAAATAATCCAATGACATGAAATTAAAGTCTAATAATGAAATAAAACAACTCTAAATCTCTGAATATAAATAGGAGGGACGACATGTTAAACTGAAATAGAAACTGGTAGATAAGGAGCAATAGACTTAGAAATGTCTACTAGCAATATCCTGTAGCTTCCACAGTAGCTACAACTTCGCAAATGAAGGGAAACTTCTAAGTCTGGCGTCCCTGTGGCTGAGCACCTAAAATAATAGAACAAGAGAACAAATTTTTTAGAAAAACGGGTCAGAGCCCGAGTAGAAAACCGTTTAAATATATAAAGTGCTTAAATTGATTTAATTAGCACCAATATTAAGCATTCTAACTTACCGTACTCACTTGAGATGTTCACCTCTCATCTAATGTGCATACCTAGCGACTCTAACTACCCATACTAGTCTCGTCACTTTACCTGACTTTATGTAGGATAATTGCTATGCCTGATACAATAACTAATAACCCGCAACTAATATATTATTATTATTATTTAGGAATAGGTTTAAGGATGTTATAACTCATTCTATTATCATTCTATTCCCAACTGGTGACCCAATAAGTATATACTTTCATAAATTATCCAACAAGAAATAAAGAATGGAACTTAGTATACATATATAAAATCTCACTGTGTATACATACACATATATCTATACAACACCCATGGTTAAGAAATCTCTGGTGCTAGGCATACTTGGCTATTTAGTCCCATTCCAACGCTCACGCATAAAGGGCAACATGTTCGATCTCTCAAGAACCAATGAGACATATACACATATTGGAGGCTAACATAGTCTCAAACCGATGGGCTACACAAATACCTACGCACCCATACGACCGTCATCACTGTCATTCTCACAGATAGCCCGTACCTAGGTTCCATGCTCTAGTGGAACGACTCAAAATCCCCCGAGGCACACAATATATGGTCGTCCACAATGCGTTAACCCCCGTTTGATAGGCAGTACCTAGGTATGTCATACACATGATATTCCAAGTAATAGGCATGCACACAACTTATATACATTAATAGGTAATCACATAACCCAAATACTAAAATTTGTAAGTACTATTAACGCCATTACTCTCCTCGGTACCCGTATATATATAGTCTCCCCACGACTTACATCCCCTCCTAGGTTTCCACACAAATTCAATACCCCAAGTACTATTCCACTAAATTCCTTAACACTTTGGAAATTTAAGCCACCCATTACTCAAGAAGGTTAATATACTTATATAGATCACCCTAGGAAGATTTACAACCCAAACAAATCCTAAAAACCAATTCTGGAATTTTGTTAGAAGTTCCAGGATTCTCGTTCGAACGAGGATATTAAAACAAAGTTCCCTCTTCGAACGAACTTTGTAACTCATTAAAAAGGTCGTTGGAAATCTCATTAGAAGTCTCATTCAAACGAGGTCGTTTGAACGACCTGGGCAGGTCTTCCAACGAAAATTCCGAACAGACCCAGTTCTTCCCCAACTTTGATTTTTCTCAGCTTTTAATCCTGAAAAACATATGAATACTCATCCCAATCCAAATCAAATGTTCCTACACTAATCCCAATCACTTTAAGACAGTTTTTAACACGAATTAACTATCAAATTCTTATAAAATCAATCAAAATTAAGCAATCTCTTAAACATCTAATAATTCTCTTAAATATGAACCAAGAATTTTTATTGCCTAAAATTCTTATGATAATTCGTGAATAAGACATAAGATTGCCAAATTTTATTAGTCTAATCAAGGGCAAGACCTCTACATGCATACCCAACTCCAATTCATAAGTTTTCTCCATCATTTAGTCTAATTAAACATAAGTTTTCATTGTTCCAAGTTTATATCACCAAACCTAAATTAATAAGAACAATATATGATAAAAAGGAGAGCAAGATAAACACTTGCCTCAACATGAACTTCTGATTCTCGGACTAAAATGGGTATGGGGACGATCCTCTTGACCCGATATACGCACCAGTGTAATTTTGGAGTGTAAGCTTGAGTTCTTGGCTTAGGGTTCCAATTGAGTCTTCTTCTTCCTTGGGTCTCTCTCTCTTTTTTCTCTTTCTCATGTATGTTGAAACTGACAGACCACTAACCCTGAATGCTTTTAATTAAACTCAATTTTCGTCCATTTAATTATCCAAAAATTCTAAAGGCTCAAAATACCCCTCCAGGGTGTCGTTTTGGGCTAAAATGTCCCGGACTCCAATTTAAATACCTCAGTAGTGTTTTCTGACTATTTCGACCCTTCCGAATACTCTTGCACACTCAAAATAGTCATTCGAATTCTATAAAAATAATTTACCTTTTGAACTCCCTAATACATACTAGTTACGCGGCTCATACGCATCCCAATATTTATAACATAAATACCATGTATCTCATCCCCGACCATAATATTATTTCAATAACTACTAACTCTCATCACACTAGTAATTATTATCATAAAATCAGATTAATTACAATTTAAATTTTCTCCCTTTAATTTAATTAATCCCCATTTTCCATAATTTCATAAAAATAAATATGCGTAAATATACGGGTTATTACATACTCCCCCTAATAATAGAATTTCGTTCTGAAATTCAGAAAAAGAATATATACCTGGTAAGAATAAATCTGGATAACGTTCACGCATGTCATCCTTGCGCTCCCTGGTTGATTCCTCAACATTATAGTGCCACCACTGAACACATACTAGTGGTACTATTTTTTACCTCAACTACCTCTCGCTACGGTCTAGAATAGCCACAGGTCCCTGCTCATTGGAGTATCAGGTTGTAAGTCTATCTCCTCCAATGGAATGTGTGTGTGGTCCAAATCATCTCGAAGAAATCCGCTCAGCGAAGAGATATGGAACACGCCATGGACTTTATGCAAGTGCTCCGCTAACCCAAGTCTATAAGCAATTGGCCCAATCCTCTCGATAATGGAGAATGGACATACATACCTTGGCGCCAACTTTCCCTTCTTCCCAAAACGCATGACTCCCTTCATATGAGACACCCGAAGTAACACCTAATCTCCAATGTTGAACTCGTAAAAATACCGTTTGGCGTCAGCGTAACTGTTCTGTTGATCTTGAGCAACCCGAATACGGCTCCGTATCAACTTTATCCTCATCGAAGTATCCTAAATCACTTCCCGACCAAGTAACTTATTGTCCCACATCTCTATCCAACACGCTGGGGAACGACAAGGTCTGCTGTATATTTCCTCGAATGGATCCATACCGATAGTAACTGGTAGGAGTTGTTATAGGTGAACTCCACTAGGCCTGTCAATGGGTCGGGTCTAGACCCGGACCTAACCCGGACCCAATCCGTATAATAGGGTCTGAGCATAATTGTTTGGACCCGAGACCGGAAGACCATATGACACCCCGACTAATTAAATACCGGGTAGCTGCTCCTTTATTAAATTAATTCAAAATGCTAAGTTGGTTCAGTTCATATCATAACTATCGAAAATATTTTTTTTATAATTACTAACCACATAGTATTTAAAAAGTGAGTTGCCAATTTTAATTAAATCCGATTATTATACAATAAGTGAATTATGAAATGCTAACATAACCACCACAACATAGTCACAATAGAATAACCATCAAATAATAATGAGTCTGGAGGAATACTCCTCACAACAATCCAAATACTGAAATAAATAAATACCAAGTCTGCATCACTAAATTAATTACAACCCAAGTCTGAAATAACTAAAATGTAAGATGTCTCTAAAGGAACGGGGCAAGATGCCCAACAAAATAAGAAAATCTGATAATGGAATCAACATCGAAGATGGAGGCGTCTACTGTCAAGGTCCTGTAACTTCCACAGCAGCTACAGCACGTCACCTGAATAGAACTCCTATGCATGGTGTCCTTGTGGCTGGGCACCTAAAAGGTTTTATAGAAAAATAGATTTGAAATAAAACGGGTCAGAGCCCGATTGTGAAAATAATTTAAAAATTTGCAAGTGTTTAATATCATTAAACAGTGAATATAAAGTACATGATAGTGTGTGCACTCGCATGAGTTCCTCACCTCTCAACTAATTGTGCACTCCTATCGTACCCGTACCCATTCTAGTTGTTCCCATATCTAACTAGTCCGATATTAAAATCTAACATTTCTATACGATATACAATTCAATTCCCAACAACTTTTAGTTAACCAAGTGTTATAACTTGTTACACAGTTTCCCATGTTAGTACTATTAATTACTAGAGATCTTCCATTTTTATCTTACAAACTGTTACTATTATTTATTCTCACATTTATACCTGACAATTCATTTCAATTAACATTATATTATTCTCATCATAAATATACAATACTAGCACCCCGAGGCTAAGCTGCGGTGCTCACATACTCTGCTATCAAATCCTGGTACATCACGTACATGAGGACCACATATTTCGAATCTCTCAGGAAACGTTTCATTAACAACAATCATAAACAATGGAGGCGAACATAGTTCACATCACATGGATCACGCACATACCTACGCTCCCATGATCAGCAGACTTATTATCTTCTCAATAAGCCCTTCTCTGACCTATGTCCTCGAGGTACCAATCTAGTTCTACCTCGTAGGCACACAAAGATTAGATGGCCCTAAACGAACGCCAACCTCCCATGATAGCAAGTACGGTAGGTATGTTATACAAAGATAAATACATATAATAAGCATTCACACATCTTAGATATTAAAATATTTTATTAGTGGTATACTTCTCGTTCTTATACCAACACTTAGTGCTATACAAATCACAAGTCCTCGATTTATATGTATTTAAGTTATCAAGTATTCTCACTCCGTGATTAGTTACTCTCTTCCCAATCCACAAATGTCTTCCGGTTTAATACACTACTCTAAGTTTTACTCCTCAATGTACCCCAATCTCCCAGCTATACCCACTAGTTAATAAGGGAAGGTTATCTCACCATTTAAATAAGTCTACGGGATACTAGAAGTCAATTCAGGCCAAAAAGACCATTTTGTCAACTCGTTAGAAGTCTCGTTCGACCAAGGTTGTTCGAACGCGTTCGTTCGAACGAAGGGCTTCGAACGAAATATCAACTCATTAGAAGTCATACCGTCATCTCGTTAGAAGTTCATTCGAACGAGGTCGTTCGAACGACTTGGGCAGGTCTTCTAACGAGATGGCAGTTTCAGCCCAGAAAATTCCCAAGTCCATTTTTCTCAATTCTTCTCTTCTCTAAATCCACCCTAAGACCATCCAAATTATGTTTTAGCGTATATAAACCATTTCTAATCACCCTAGATCATTTCTTATCATATTTTAGGGGTCAAATCCTACAAGTCATCATGGAATTAATATAAATCTCCAAATATTTCCCCAAACCCTATGAACATGAACTCATAATTTCTTTATTCCCAATTACTCATCATAAATCCTTTTTTAAATCATCATATATAAATCTTCAAATATTAAATCATTCCATCATCATTCTACATGCAAATCCTAACCCAAATTCCAAGTTTCTCCAAAAATTTCATGGGTTTTCTTCAAGAATTTCAATATAAGATAATTCCTACACTAAACATGGAAGACATATTCAATGCACTAAAAATATCAAATCACTTGCCTTAGATTGTTCTTCAGAATTGATGTTGGTGAATGAAGGTTGATTCTCTCCTTTCTCTACAGATTTTCTCCCAAGGTTGAAGATGGCTTGGTTTTGGTTCTTGTAACTTCTCTCCAACTTCTCTCAAAACTCCCGTAGCCCACTCTCTAAACTTTTGCAGGTAATGGCCTTAGTGGCCCCTTTAGAATAATAAATATTAACTCTAATTTTCGTAGGTTTTAATTCCCATATTTTTAAAATTACCAAAATACCCTTTTAAGTTGCCGGTTTGGTCTAAAAATGCCCCGGGACCCAAACTAAACCCCTGGCTAGTGTTTTCTGACTATTTTGACCCTTCCGGACTTGTTGGAACACTCAAAATAACCATTCGGTTGATAAAAAATAAAATTCACTTTTTAATTCTAATAATTACATTTCTGATGCGACTGACACGCGCGTCCCAACTAAATTTCCCAAATTGTCATATTTCAGTCTCGCGACAATTTTAATATTTTCAATATTCATATATTTTCATATATACACATCATAATTAAATACCAACTCACATATCGTTAGTATTTATATCCGGATTAATTCTCAATTAATTCACATTTAATTTAATTAATCCCTTAAATAAATATCAATAAAATTTTGGAGTATTACATACTCCCCCCCCTAATAACAAAATTTCATCCCGAAATTTGGAACTAAAAAGTACCTGGTAAAAACAAATCTGGATAATGTTCGCGCATCTCATCCTCGCGCTCCCATGTGGACTCCTCAGCATTATGATGTCGCCACTGAACACGTACCAACGATACTATCTTTGACCGCAGTTTCCGCTCGCTTTGGTCCAAAATAACAATCGGCCCCTCCTCGTAGTAACTATCGGACTGGAGATCGATGTCCTCAAAAGTAATGTGAGTATGGGCCAAATCGTCCCTAAGATATTTCCTTAGCGAGGAAATATGGAACACATCATGAATCCTATGCAAGTGCTCCGGTAACCCAAGTCTATATGTAACGGTCCCAATCCGCTCGATAATAGGAATTGGTCCCACATATCTCGGTGCCAGTTTCCCCTTCTTCCCAAAACGCATAATCCCCTTCATAGGGGATACTCTGATTAAAACCTGGTCCCCCACTTTGAATTCTTTGGAGAACCTCTTCGCATCAGCAGAGCTCTTCTGCCGATCCTGAGCTACCCGAATGCGACTCCGTATCAATTCTATCATTGCCGAAGAATCCTGAATCACCTCCGGCCCAAGTAGTTTGTTGTCCCCCACTTCTAACCAACATGCTGGGGAATGACAAGGTCTAACATAAAATGCCTCAAATGGAGCCATGCCAATAGTGAACTGGTAGGAGTTATTATAAGCAAACTCCACCAGTGGAAGGTACTGCTCCCATCCACCCCCAAAGTCTATGATGCACATACGCAACATATCCTCCAACATCTGATTTGATTGCTCGGTCTGCCCATCGGTCTGTAGGTGATAAGCTATACTCAACCGTAATTCAGTGCCCATGGCCTCCTGGAAACTCTCCTAAAGCCATGAAACAAATATCTTGTCTCGATCAGACACGATATTTAAAGGCACACCGTGAAGTCTCACTATTTCCGTAATAAAAATCTAGGCATACTGTCCCATAGTGTAGTTTGTCCTCACGGATAGAAAATGAGAAACTTTGGTCAACCTATCCACAATTACCCAAATGGAGTTGTGACCCCTCTGTGACGTAGGTAACCCCGTGATAAAGTCCATGGATATGCTCTTCCATATCCACATAGGAACCTCTAATGGCTGTAGAAGTCCTGCCGATCTCTGATGATCCACCTTTACTAGCTGACAAGTGGCGCATTTAGAAACAAACACAGCAATATCTCTCTTCATCCCGCTCCACCAATACTGTCGTCTCATGTCTTGGTACATCTTATCCCCACCAGGGTGTACCACGAACCGTGAGCCGTGCGACTCTGCCATCACCTCGTGTCGTAAGTCTTCCCCTTCCGGAATGACTAGTCTCCCATTTAACAGTAATCCCCCATCTGATCTAACGGTATAGGACTCGGCTCCCTCTGCTAGTAATCGAACTATCTGCTCCTGACAGAACGAGTCATTTGCCTGGACCTATATCACTCTCGTAATAATCTGAGGTGTAATAGTCATCACAGACATAAACGATTGGGCCACTACATCCTAGTGTCCCAACTCCTTCCACTTAGCTTTCCACACCTCGACCACTTCATTTACTGGCCTACGGTTTAACGCGTCTGCTACCACGTTAGCCTTTCCCCGGTGATATTGGATATCAAATTGATAATCCTTCACAAACTCAAGCCACCTTCTTTGACGCATATTCAACTCCTTCTGTGTGAAGATTGTGCCCCGCTGGCACCATTTCCCCCCGTTCCTGCCCTATTGGCTGGACTCCCCTGATCTCTTGCTCTTAGACATGTGGAAGCGATAATTTTGGCAGTGAAGTAATGTAGTGTTAACCACATCAGAATAAGTGGCCAACGAGAGATTTCCCAACAAGTGTTGACGGATCCTCCAAGTCAATCCATCCGTGAACTTCTGAATTTTCTTCTCCTCAGTCGGTATCTCATCGGGAAAAATGTTCAAGAGATTAGTGAATTCGGCCTCATACTCGACCACAGACCAGAGGACCCCAAGGCCCGTTTATTAAACGGGTAGGGTTTGGATCTTATACAAGACTCGACCCCGAAGACCTTACCCGGATTGTACATTATTATTTTTTAAATATATATACATATGCTATAAATTTATATATATTTATAAATATATCTTATCAATATAACATGTAAGTAATATATATAAAAATATATATTTATGAATATAATAAATTTAAATAATACATATTGTATTTATACTAATAATATTCTATAATACATTATAAAATATTTTAATTTAAGATTAAAAAATAAAGAAGGGGGATAGTATAAAATAAATGTATATATTTGGCCAAACCCGAACCCAATGAAAAATCGATTACACCGATCTGGATCTCCCTAAACCCGACCTACCTCCGACCTGTTGAGAGGCCTAAACTCCACCAGTGGAAGGTACTGCTCCCAGACTCCCCCAAAATTAATGATGCACATACGTAACATGTACTCTAACATCTGATTCGTCCGGTCGGTCTGACTATCCATCTGCGGGTGATAGGTTGTGCTCAGTCGCAACTCCGTACCCAATGCCTCCTAAAAACTCTCCTAAAATCGAGACACAAACACCTTATCTCTGTCAGACATGATATTGAGAGGCACTCCATGGAGTCTCACTATTGATGCAATGAATATCTGGGCATACTTTCCCATGGTGTAGTCTGTCTTGGTTAGCAGAAAGTGGGCTACCTTGGTCAACCGATCCACTATCACCCATACTAAATCGTGACCCCTCTGCGATGTGGGTAATCCCGTGATGAAGTCCATGGAAATTCTCTCCCATTTCCACATAGGAATCTCTATTGGTTACAGAATTCCCGCCAGTCTCTGATGATCCACCTTTACTAGCTCACAAGTGGCACATTTCAAAATAAACTCGGTATTGTCTTTCTCCATCCCGTTCCACCAGTACTTTATATGCATATCCTATTACATCTTATCCCCGTCGAGATGTACAAAAAATTTGTAACCGTGCGACTCTGTCATCACCTTGTGTCGTAACTCTTCACCCTCGGGAATAACCAATCTCCCATTGAATTGTAGACCCCCGTCTGAACCCACGGTATAAGACTCCTCCCCCTCGGCTATAAGCTTCAATATCGGACTTTGGCAGAATGGTTCATTTGCCTGATCTTGTACTACTCCCGTAATAATTTAGGGCATAACCATCATCCAAGACATAAATAATCGAGCCACTGCATCCTGGTTTCCTAACTCCTTCCATTTCGCTTTCCACACCTCGACCGCCTCACCAACTGGCCTATGGCTCAATGCATCTGCTACCACGTTAGCCTTCCCTGGGTGGTATTTGATATAAAATTGATAATACTTCATGAACTCAAGCCACCGATGTTGATGCATATTTAACTCCTTCTACCTGAAGATGTACTGTAATGACTTGTGGTCTGTGAATAAATGAAATTTCTCCCCTAGGAGATAATGTCTCCAAATCCGAAGTGCAAACACCACCGCTGCCAACTCGAAATCGTGGGTGGGGTAATTCCTCTCATGAGGCTTAATATTACCGGAAACATAAGCTATAAAATGATCCCCCCTGTTGCAGTACACTTCCAAGTCCTAACAAGTACGCATCAGTGTACACTAGATACTCCACTTCTGGCTTGGGTAATGGTAACACTGGTGTTGAGGTTAACTTACTTTCAATTCATCAAAGGCTAACTGACAGGGGTCACTCCAGATAAATGGCACCCCTTTGCGAGTCAAATGTGTCAACGAACCCGCTATCTTTCAAAACACTCGAATGAACCTCCTATAGTATCCGGCTAAACCAAAGAAACTGCGTATTTTGGTCGATGTCATGGGGTGTCCCCACTCCGCCATCGCTGACACCCTGTTAGAGATGATATGCCCTAAAAATTGAACCTTATTCAGCCAAATCCCACATTTCTCGTATTTTGCATACAACTCATGCTGACGCAAAATTTGCAAAACCTACCTCAAGTGCTCGGTATGCTCTTCCTCGGTCTGCGAGTAAACCCTAATGTCATCTATGAAGACGATGACAAACTGGTCTAGGAACTCTCTGAACACCCTGTTCATCAAGTCCATGAACATGGCTGGGGCATTGGTTAGCCCGAAAGACATAACCATGAATTCATAGGAACCAACACATCCTGTTCCATGATACGTAAATGATGGTATCCCGATCTCAAATCATTCTTCAAGAAGAAATATGCTCCTCTCAACTGGTCGAATAAGTCATCGATTCGAGGTAACGAATATTTGTTCCGTATCGTGACTTTAATCAACTCCTAATAATCAACATATAACCTCAGCGATCCATCCCTCTTCTTAACGAATCATACGGGAGCACCCCACGGCGAAATACTCCTACGGATAAACCCCTACCTTAACAACTGCTCAATCTTGTCACGTAACTCCCTCATCTCTGCTAGAGCCATACGATAAGGTGAGCGAGCTATCGGTCGAGTATTTGGCACTAAATCAATAACGAAGTCTATCTCTATTCTCGGTGGTAACCCCGGAATCTCCTGAAACACATCGCCAAACTCTCAAACTATATGAATGGAATCAAGCGGTACCACGACCTCTGTAGAGGTCTCCTCCTCTATAATATAAATGAGTGGACGATCCTCCCTCAGAGCGAGGCATCACCACCAAAAACATCTCTTGCCCGGGTATGGAAAAAACTATACTCTTACTAAATAATCAATCATGGCCCTATACCTGACAAGCCAATCCATACCCACAATCGTTTCAAACTTGGACATGTCTAATACGAGCATGTCAGTGGGTAAGATAAACCTCCCGATCCCTATACCCACTCCCCGATAAATAAAGGAAATAATGGAACCCCTACTCAACGGCTAATCCACACAAGTGACTATACCCTCTGCTCTATCAAATAAAACTGTAGTATGTGAAAACCTTATGGTAATAAAATAGTGTGTGGATCTCGTGTCAAATAAAAAGTGCCCCAAAGTCCCTTGGATAGAAAACATACCCTCAATTGCTGGCGAGTCCTGCAGGACTGCGGCCTATTGAACATTATAGACTCGCCCATATTAAAGATGCCCTTGCTGAACTAGGGCGACTGGAATGGGTGGTAGTGTGTCCATCTGTGGAGGTGCTAGAAGAGCTGCGAGAAATAAAGGTCTTTGGGGCTCCTGAAGAGCACCCTGCTGCTGTTGCTGGCCTCTACCCTTCTGAGGGTAGTCCTGACATTTATGGCTAGTGTTTTCACACGTGAAGCATATCCCTCAGACGGTTCCTCCCCTCTATCCCTGTTTTCCCTGGCCCTGATGGTCATTTTTATTCCTCCCTTGGCCATTTTATCCCTGTTGAACCTACTACTAGCCCTACTAGCCCTGATGGTCATGTTGAAACTGTTGGCTATGTCAAAATTCTCCATCCCCATGTCTAAAACCTCCTGATCTGAACCTCTTAGGATCCCCCTACTGGGAACTTGGTCACTGTGACTATGTTGACCCTGAACTGCCTATGCCCCACTGGCACCATTCCCTCATGTCCTGCCCTACTGGATGGACGCTCCTACTCGCTTAATTTCTATCAGATGAAAATGGTGGTCCTGGCAGTGGAGTAGTATTTCATTAATTTTGTCTGAATAGGTGGCCAAAGAAAGATTTCCTATCAAATGTTGGTGGATTCTCCATGTCAACCCATCTATAAAATGCTGAATCTTCTTCTACTCATTCGGGAGTTCATCCAGTACAATATTTAGAAGATTGATGAACTCTGCCTCATATTCCACCATTGTCTTTCCCTCCTACTTCAAGTTTGCCAATTTTCATCTCATCTCTGTCTGGATGGCCGATGGAAAGTACTTGTGGTTGAATCGCACCCAAAAGTCTCAAATAGTGAGTGTGTCTCTCTCCTCAGCGGTGGAAATAGACTCCCAGCACTGCAATGCTGCTCCCACAAATTTGAACATGGCATGTATCTGACATTGCACCTCCGTGCACTCATGCATCCACAAATGCCTATAGATATCTTTCTTCCATTGGCTCGCTACTATCATATTAGAACTTCCTGTAAACTCCAGAGGATGCGCCTTCTGGAAGGCATCCCAAACACGTTCCCAAGTAGACGGGAAAGCCTGGGCCTGAACTGGAGCCACCACCGGTGCCTGAGGTGGTTCATGTTGCACAACAGCTAATGAAGCATTTATTGCCTCAGCTATAATAGATGTAACTTTAGTGGAATTCATCATGCCCTGAGCTGGTGCAGGCCGAGGTTTGGTTTGGGCATCCCTGGGAACTCTCTGTGCAAGTCTAGGAGGCATCCAAAAGAAGGGAAAAGTTTTATAAGTCTACTGTTATTATCTCAAAGTAGCTGAAGAACATAATATGCATAAAGAGTACAACAATCCTAAATTATAGGGCTCTATATGAGAGGATGCTACGCGAAAACACAATAAGCCGTACAGCTCCTAAGAACACTAGAACCTGATGCTCTGATACCACCTGTGACACCCCGCCTAATTCATTACCAGGTGATCAGTCCTTAATTAATTAATTTCAGAATATCAAGTTGGTTCAGATAATGCATCACTGTAAAAAAAACTCATATTTTAATTTAATAAAACTAACCACCTAATATTTAAAAATGTTGGTGTGAAAATTTTATCTTGTTATTAACCATCAACATTAAAGTGAATATGTAAAGCCGTCAATATACATCACAATAGCATAAAGAAAACTAGCTGAATATAAATAAGGAACTGGAGCAACACATCCAGTCAAATCGCATAAACTAATCCAATGACATTAAATTAAAGTCTAATAATGAAATAAAACAACTCTAAATCACTGAATGTAAATTGGGGGGGATAACAAGTCCAACTGAATTAGAAAACTGATAGATAAGGAGCAATAGACTTAGAAACGTCTACTAGAAATATCATGTAGCTTCGACGGTAGTTATAACTCGGCAAATGAATGGAAACTTCTAATTCCGGTGACCCTGTGGCTGAGCACCTAAAATAATTGAACAAGAGAAGAGATTTGAAGAAAAACAGGTCAGAGCCTGAGTAGAAAATAGTTTGAATAAAGCAAGTGCTTAAATTGAATTAATTAACACTTATATTAACCATGTTAACTTAGCGTACTCACTTGAGATGTTCACCTCTCATCTAATGAGCACACCTAGCGAGTACAACTACCCATACTAGTCTTGTCACTCTACCTAACTTTATATAGGATAATTGCTATGCCTGATACAATAATTAATAACCCGCAACCAATATATTATTATTATTTAGGAATAGGTTTAAGGATGTTATAACTCATTCTATTATCATTCTATTCCCAACTGGTGACTCAATAAGTATATACTTTAATAAAGTATCCAACAAGAAATAAAGAATAGGACTTAGTATACTTATATAAAATCTCACTATGTATACATACACATATATCTCTACAACACCCATGGTTAAGAAACCCCTGGTCCTAGGCATACTCGACTCTCTAGTACCATTGCAACGCTCACGCATAAAGTACAATAGGTTCGATCTCTCAAGAACCAATTAAACATATACACATATTGGAGGCGAACATAGTCCCAAGCCGATGGGCTACACACATACCTACGCACCCATACGACCGTCATCACTATCATTCTCACACATTGCCCATACCTAGGTTCCAAGATCTAGTGGTATGACTTAAAATCCCTCGAAGGCGCACAAGATATGGTCGTACAGAACGCGTTAACCCCCATTCGATAGCTAGTAGCTAGGTATGTCATACACATGATATTCCAAGTAATAAGTATGCACACAACTTATATACATTAATAGATAATTACATACCCAAATACTAAAATCCGTATGTACTATTGACGCCATTACTCTCCTCGATACCCGTATATATATAGTCTCCCCAGGACTTACATCCCCTCCTAGGTTTCCACACTAATTCAATACCCCAAGTACTATTCCCCTAAATTACTTAACAATTTGGAAATTTAAGCCACCCATTACTCACGATGGTAAATAAACTTATATAGATAACCCTAGGAAGATTTCTAACCCAAGGAAACCCTAAAAACCCATTCTGGAATTTCTTTAGAAGTTGCAAGATTATCATTCGAATGAGTTCGTTCTAACGAAGTTCCCTCTTCGAATGAACTAAGTAACTCGTTACAAAGGTCAATGGAAATCTCGTTAGAAGTCTTGTTTGAACGAGATCATTCGAACGACCTGGGCAGGTCTTTTAACAAAAATTCCGAACATACCTAGTTCTTCCCCAACATTGATTTTTCTCAACTTTTAATCCTTAAAAACATAAGAATACTCATCCCAATCCAAATCAAATGTTCCTACACTAATCCTAATCACTTTAAGACACTTTTTAGCACTAACTAAAGGTCAAATCCTTATAAAATCAATCGAAATTAAGCAATCTCTTAAACTTCCAATAATTCTCTTAAATATGAACCCAAAAATTTAATTGCCCAAAACACGTATTATAATTCGTGAATAAGACATAAGATTTCTAGATATTATTAGTCTAATCAGGGGCAAGACCTCTACATGTATACCCATCTCCAATTCATAACTTTTCTCCATCATTTAGTCTAATTAAACCTAAGTAGTCATTGTTCCAAGTTTATATCACCAAACCTAAAGTAACAAGAACAATATATTCTAAAAAGGAGAGCAAGATAAACACTTGCCTCGAAATGAAATTTTGATTCTCAGACTAAAATTTGTATGGGGACGATCCTCTTGACGTGATCTACGCATCCGTGTAATTTTTTGGAGTGTAAGCTTGAGTTCTTGGCTTAAGGCTCCAATGGAGTCTTCTTCTTCCTTAGGTCTATCTCTCTTTTCTCTCTTTCTCATGGAAGTTTAAACTGACAGACCACTAACCCTCAATGCTTTTAATTGAACTCAATTTTCGTAGATTTAATTACCCAAAAATTCTAAAAGACCAAAATAACCATCCGGGGTGTCGTTTTGGGCTAAAATTTCCCGGACTCCAATTTATATACCCGAGTAGTGTTTTCTTACTATTTCGACCCTTACGAACGCTATGGCGCGCTCAAAATAGTCATTAGAGTTTTAAAAAAATAATTTACCTTTTAAAATCTCAAATACATACTAGTGACGCGACTCATATGCGTCCCAAATATTTATAACATAACTGTCGTGTATCTCATCCCTGACCATAATATTATTTGAATAACTACTAACTCTCATCACGCTAGTAATTATTATCAAAAAATCGGATTAATTAAAATTTAAATTTTCTCCCTTTAATTTAATTAATCCCCATTTTTCATAATTTCATAAAAATAAATATGCGTAAAAATGCGGGGTATTACAGTCAGTACCCGATCCTACCAAGTTTTAAAGCAATATCAGAATTTGTGGATAAAAAATATTCATAAAGCATTACGCATGGAAGTTACGAAAGGTAGAAGAGAAACAACATAATATGCAATCCCCAACTATGCAGATTTATGCATTGCAACTGTGCAGGTTGTATATCAGTTGCAATACAATAGATTGTATTGCAACTGTACAGATTGTATATGCAATCTTTTATACTAAAAATGTCATATACTGAAAAATAGATTGTAACTACGAAAACTCCAACTAGGAATTGCTACTGTGCAGATTGTGGTGCAAGGGGAAATATTATATACTAAAAAATGACATATACTGAAAAATAAATTGTAACAACAAGATTTCATATACATATTGTATATGGAATTTATACAAAAATGTTATATAATGAAATTAAAACCCCAAACTAAAATATATCATACATATACGTATACCAGACCTAAAAGTAGAACCCCAAATTGAAATTGGAGAATGTATATTAGAAATTGAAAAATGTATATATGTAAATTGAAAACTGCATAAAAACCCCCAAACAAAATAAATGTGGAAAAAAACTGAATAAATAGAAACGCATATAAATATGAGAGAAAATCGTGCAAATTAATTGCAACTTCAAACAATCTATCCCTTTGTATTTTATCACAATCAAGTCTAGAAACAAATTCGAGTTCAAATATTATATTATTCAGAAAATGAGAAAGATAATACCACTAGAGTGTGGAACCTAGGTACGGGCTATCCGTGAGAACGATAGTGATGACTGTCGTATGGGTACGTAGGTATGTGCATAGCCCATCGTCTTGGGACTAATTTTGCATCCAATGTGTGTGCGTGTTTTATTCATTCTTGAGAGATTGAACCTGTTGTCCTCTATGCGTGAGCATTGTAATGGGACTAGATAACCGAGTATGCCAGGTAGCGAGGGGTTTCTTAACCATGGTTGCAATATTGTTCGTATATACATATATATATATATATATATATATATGTGTGTGTGTGTGTGTGTGTGTGTGTGTGTGTGTGTGTGTGTGTGTGTGTGTGTGTGTGTGTGTACTGATCTCTATCATGTGTTGCATATCGGTAGACTTCATAAAGTATATACTTATTGTATAATCTATTGAGAGGTAAGATTGCTATGAGAAGAAGTAAGCATTATGGTACATATTTCTAAATTATGGAAATGTTATATTCGGTCCACTTAGATAATTGATTAGGCAGTATTCGGTATACCACCGATGTCACTAGTTTAGTCAGACAGGTGTAAGGACATAAATTTCCAATTGAGTCCCTGTATTGTTTTGACTTAATTCCATGAACAAAACTGTGTTTGTAATATGTCATAGGGAGATTTTATTTTGTCAAGATCCCACTTGGTCTATGATGTAAGGAAAAAAATTGAAGACGTTGCGGCAAAGCTTCAAAGAAATAATCATGCCGAAGTTTAATTGGTGCAAGTTTAATCATCTTCAAAGTTAATTTCATTCCGAGATCACTCAGGTATGAATGCGTATAATTAATGGTGCTCGGAATTATTTTAATAAAAGATAAGGATGTATTTTTATAAAGAAAAGTGTTTTAAAATGGTTTAAAGTGTTCTAAATGGTTTACACTACGTTTTAATTTTGATAAACTCGAAATAGAGTTTGACAAATTTGGATCTCTTTTAAAAGAGACGTTTTAATCATAAAGTAAAAAAAGTCAAAACCTACGCGCTATCATTCAAACGACATAAGCTCTCGTTCGAACGAGATACCTATGTCGTGCGAACGATGTGGCATTGTCGTTCGAATGACACATTTTTCGAGGCGATGTTTAATTTTTATTTAAAGCATGTTTTTATCAGAGTTTCGTATGTGTGCATTCTGAAAAAATAGTATACGTACATGAACGAGTTTAGCACATGATTTTTAAGGTTTACACATCTAAAATACATCCTTAGAGTTCGCAAAGATCTTAGTTATCATTCTTATATGTTTACGTGATCTTGCTGCACCAAAGAAGTTTGTTCTATAATTGAACATAAAGGGTTTTACGGTGAAGAAAAGATAATGACTTCTTGTTCGACATCGTAGACGAATCAAAGCCAATCAGTGGACACCGAGACATACGTGGAGGCGTGTATTGTGTAGAGGTATCGTGGAAGACAAAATTTCATCGTGGGAACTATTGAAGAATGGTAGAAGATCAGAAGGAGCATCAAGACCCATGGGGATCGAGTCATTGTGTAAGACTAATCTGTCTTTGTAAAACCATTGTTCTTAGTGATTGTCTGGCTTCGATCATCCGAGGTTGTTTTCCCGTTTTGGGTTTTTTCCTCGTACATCTGGCGTTGTGAGTATTCTTTACTTTACTTTACTTGATTTAATCACTAGATGCATGTTTAGGATTAATCAAGATAAAATTGGTTTGAAGTAAGAATTGGGGTTTCACAACTTGGTTTGGTGCACATTAAAAGTTGAACAATTTTTAATAAAAATTGGTTTGGTTTGAAACACATGTAAAAAGGGGATTTTCAAATTGGTATCAGAGCTAGAAAACATATTTTATTTGTTTTTTGATCCCGTGTGTTTTCAAAGATGAATTTTTTATTTAATGAACTTTCTTGAACTCCTATTTTTTATGGCACTAATTACACTTATTGGAAGATGAGAATATAAGTGCATTAAAATCAATTTATGAGTGTGTGTGGCTAGCAGTTGAGAAAGCATGGACACCCCCTGTCACTATTGTAGGTGAGGTCATTAGTTTAAAGCCTGTAGAGTCATGGACCGAAACTGATCATAGACTTTAACAATATAATTCTAAGGGTCTACACGTTATTTCTTTTCATGTCACACCGGAAGAATATAATAGAATTATCACTTGTGAAACATCAAAATAGGCTGGGGATATTTTGGCACTCACTCACGAGGGCACTAGCACGGTTAGGGAATCAAAACTTCAAAATCTCATTACACAGTTTGAGACCATTAGGATGTTAGAGAGTGAGACTTTTGCTGAGTTTTATGGTAGGTTGTCTAATGTTGTCAACTCGTTATTTAACATAAGTGAGAAAATTCCCGTCAACCATGTCATTAAGAAAATCCTTAGGTCATTGCCTAGTAAGTTTGATGCGAAAGTGACTATTTTAAACTCCTTGGGTAGGTTATAGTCGACGAAACTAGAAGAGCTTGTAGGTGATTTAGAAACCTATGAAATCGACATGATTACCTCTAAGAAAGTGCCTAAGAAAGAAAAGGGTGTTGCTTTGAAAACCCAGAAGGAGGAAATTAAAGTTTCGTATTCCAATTCCAATTCCAATTCCAATTTTGAATATGTTGCTTTGTTGGCAAAGAAATTTAAAAAATTTATTAAGTTTCAAAAGCATTCGAAAGATTCCAAGAAATTTGAAAAATTCAAGAACGACAAAGTAGATCCCACCTCTAAGGATATGTTTGAGAAGCCTAAGAAAGATGAGTCGGATAAGTGTTTTGGGTGTGAGGGGTACGGTCACAAAGTTAAGGAGTGTCCCACTAGACTTATGAAGGAGGGAAAGCAACCCGTTGTCTATAATTCCACCTTAAGTTATAGTGATCCAGAAGAGGGAGAGAGTTCCCCAATTGATCGTAACTTTGTTGCGTTCATGGCATGTCATGTGAGCGATGACGATTCTTATATGCTTGACACTTTCGAGGAGGTTTTGAGTGTATCCCATGTTAGTGAGGGTGAAGAAAGTGATGAGGAGGAGGTACATGTGAAAGAGTTACAAAATGAGTTTAATGAGTTGTATGTCAAAATAGTGAAGGTGAAAAATGCTAACTCTAAATTGCAAGCTAAGTTGAATGAGCGTGCCGTAGAAAATAATGATAGTTTGATTGAGGATCTTAGGGCATGAGAGAAGAAGTTTAGGGAGAAACTAGAGTTTGTGGAGAAAGAGAGATAATATCCGTGGTTTGATGGAGTCCTTGAAAAAGGATATTTTAGAGTTTGAGGAGTCTAGGCGTTTGCTCGAGTTTAGGATTCACGAGTTGGAGGAGAGATTGAAAGACTCGTCTAGAGTCAAGTTTGATTTGGAGGCTAGGTCAGTGAAGCTAGATAAGATCTTAGGCGCCATCCAAATTAAGTAATATAGGGGAGGTATAGGTTTTGATGAGAGAGTTATTCCCATTCGCCCCGCACGTATGAGAAACACTAGGAAGGTTAAAAAAGGTCCACATATAAGTAATCATTCCCACCACCGCTTGCATGTTTTGTGGTAGGAAAGGTCACCTTAGGCGTTATTGTTACGACCTTAGACAAGCTCTTAGGAATTTTAGGAATAAAGTTTGCCCCGATTCCTAAAACAAAAATGCGTCGTTTTACACCTAATTGGGTTAGGAAATCGGATTTGGTGGCTTTACGAATTAAACTTCATGATTCTCGTTTGGGTACACTTGATTCTTCCCATGCTAAATCTAAAGGATGATAGTGTTGCCTTGTTTGTCATATGCTAGTTTGCTTCATGATATATTCATTGCTAGTATTATGTCATGTGTATCATTTTGTATTACAGTTTTTCATTAGTTGGAGTCCTATTGAAAAATCCAAAAAAAAAATGTTTTTGTGAAACTTTTGAAAAACCAAAAAGTTTTTTTTTATTCGAGCCAAATATGAAAAGTCAAAAATATTTTTGATTTTTTTGTTTCTGAGTTTACATGTTTGATGTGGCATAATGGTGTGCTTGGACCCCACCCCACATCGTTTCATTATCCATGTGGCTAGGACATTTGATCATTATTATCGATGTATAGAATGATCTTAACCATTATTTATATGGGGTTGTTTCAAAGTTGATATGCATTTTGGTTCGACTTTGTATATATTCCAACATCGTACACATGCACGAGTTTATATGGATGTTTGACTTCTCTTACATATTTGAATTTGGTGAGGCGTTCTTATCTCAATCTTGTCATATACGCGTAAGTACACTTAAGGAGAAGTGTGCATGTAAGAACTGTTTACCGTGAGAATTTGAATTGGTAAAAATGATGAGTGATTCATGGGAATGGGCTACGAGAGTTCAAAATTAACTCGTCGTGAAAGCCACTGTTTAAAAGAGCCCAAAAGAAAATGCAATATTCTAAGAAAAGGGAAAAATTAGTTTAGCTCATTCCAAATAAAATATGATATTATTGAGGTAGTTTGGATGGATTAAAAATTTAAACGGGTTTGAACAAGTAATCCTAACGTTAAAACATTGCAATTTGTCACTATTATTTGTAGAATCGTCAAAATTCAGGATTTGTGTGCATGTACTATATTTAGGTCATTAAGCTCACACATTAATTGTCATATGGATATGATAAAGTTTGATGATTTATCACTATGAATTGGAGTTTCTTGAACTTTTTGATGTGTTGGAATTGTGACTCATTTGTTGTAGTTTCATGCCTATTCATTCAATGTTCATGTTTGAGCACATCGATACTATGTTCGCATGTAACTCGCATTATTAGTTTTTATGGGTTTTTGCGTTTAGTGTTAAAGCCTACGGTTTTAACGCTGTTTTTTTGTTGTCAGTTCCTTTCACTGATTTTTTTCTGGAAATTTTTTCACTGGGCACAAATATAACATATTTATGGAAACTGTGCAAATTTGGCAAGTCGCCCGAACGACATTTGTCCTTCGTTCGAGAGACATCCTCATCTCATTTGAGCGATGTCCCTGGCTCGTTCGAATGACATGTTGATTTGTGGCTTCTGATTGGTTTGCAGTGCTCTGGTTAAAATTGACATATTTGTTTTGGTACTGCTGGAAGTATTTCTGGACTGACTGTTTATATGCAGGATTTATTGGTTCTAAATTTGATTTTTTGCATATAGACCGTTTATCACACCTGATTAGATTGTCATATTCTTTGTGTGATTCACTGGTTTACTAACTACCGATTTGTCATTACTTGACCACATTTAGCTTGTTTTTTCATGATTATCGGGTAATTTCAAATTGATTCAAATTGATATATTCTGATGATACTTTGACTACTTTATCTTTTCACCGGATTGTCTATTCGATAAAAAAAGGGGGAGAGATGTATGTTATGTAGGAGGAGATTTGATCATGTTTTGGCTTACATATTATACAAATTGGTATCTCATATTGGTAGTACGCATTGGTATTAGTTTGTTGCTCAAATTGTTTAGCAAATGCTTTTTCATAGATTATTCATATTGGTATTTATTATTATTTGGTATCATTTGGATATATATATTGGTTTAATTTGTTCCTCCATACTTCACTGGGTATTTGTTTGTCTGTTTCATGTATGTAGGTATGCTTCACCAATTTGAGATTTCAAGTCTACATCACATTAAGACAGTTCATGCTTACCGGTGCTACATATACTAGTCCGTGTCCTGTTATTTTTTTGATTTTAGGTTTAAGCGATGGGATTTAGGTGTTAGACGACTTAACTTCCCGGCTAAGGCATTTCACTGGTTTAGTTTTTTCCCGGAATAGTCAAAGGGGGAGATGTGTAAGGACATAAATTTCCAATTGAGTCCCTGTATTGTTTTGACTTAATTCCGTGAACAAAACTGTGTTTGTAATATGTCATAGGGAGATTTTATTTTTCCACGATCCCACTTGGTCTATGACGTATCGAAGAAAATTGAAGACGTTGCGACAAAGATTCAAAGAAATAATCATGACGAAGTTTAATTGGTGCAAGTTTAATCGTCTTCAAAGTTAATTTCATTCTCAGATCACTCAGGTATGAATGTGTATAATTAATGGTGCTCGGAATTATTTTTATAAAAGATAAGGATGTATTTTTATAAAGAAAAATGTTTTAAAGTGTTTTAAATGGTTTGCACTACGTTTTTAATATTGATAAAATCGAAATAGAGTTTGACTAATTTTGATCTCTTTTAAAAGAGGCGTTTTAATCAGAAAGTAAAAAATGTCAAACCTACGCGTTGTCGTTCAAACGACATAAGCTCTCATTCGAATGAGATGCCTATGTCGCGTGATGGACGTGGCATTATCGTTCGAATGACAAGTTTTTTGAGGCGGCGCTTAATTGTTATTTAAAGTGTTTTTTTTCAGAGTTTCGTATGTGTGCATTCTGGAAAAAAAAAGTATACATACCAGAACGAGTTTAGCACATGTTTTCTAAGGTTTACAAAGCTAAAACACATCCTTAGAGTTTGCAAAGATCTAAGTTATCATTCTTATATGTTTACGTGATCTTTATGCACCAAAGAAGTTTGTTTTACACTTGAACATAAAGGGTTTTGCGGTGAAGAAAAGAGAAGGACTTCTTGTTTGACATCGTAGACGAATCAAAGCCAATCGGTGGACACCGAGACATACGTGGACGCGTGTGTTGTTGATAGGTATCGTGGAAGACAAAATTTCTACATGGTCACTATTGAAGAAAGGTAGAAGATCAGAAGGAGCGTCAAGACCCGTGGGCATCGAGTCATTGTGTAAGGCTAATCTGTCTTTGTAAAACCATTTTTCATAGTGATTGTCTGGCTTGGGCCGTCCAATGTTGTTTTCCCATTTTGGGTTTTTCCTCGTACATCTGGCGTTGTGAGTATTCTTTACTTTACTTTACTTACTTCAATCACTAGATGCATGTTTTGGATTAATCAATATAAAATTGGTTTGAAGTAAGGATTGGGTTTTCACAACTTGGATTGGTGGACATTAAAAGTTGAACAATTTTTTATAAAAATTGGTTTGGTTTGAAACACACGTAAAAAGGGGATTTTCTATAGGATATCATAACTAGCATGGGGAGTTAGGCTCTCTAGGCATTCACATTAGATGAGAGGGGAGTATCTCAAGTGAGTCGCTAAGTTAACATGAATAATATATGTGTTAGTTAAATAAATTTAAGCACTTGCTACTTTTACACTATTTTCAACTCGGGATCTGACCCGTTTTTTTGGAAAACTCTTTTCTTGTTCCTTTATTTTAGGTGCTCAGCCACAGGGACACTAAGCTTAGGAGATCTCATTCAGTTGCTGAGCTATAGCGGCTCTGGATGATACAGGACATTGCTAGTAGAAGTCTCGGAGTCTATTCTTTCTATCTATCAGTTACTTATTTCTGTTGGACATGTCGTCCCCTGCTTAGTCTTCCTTCATAGATTTACATTTATGTTATTCTAATTTTATACTTTTATTTCATGGCATTGGACTATTGTATTAGTTTGTGACTTAGAGTGTTTTCTCCTGCATCTTCATTTAGTAATTCAGTTAGTTCTTTCCTTATGCTACTGTGATTTATGGTGATGATTAATTATTTCGTTTAATGATAATGGTTAATGACAAGATAAAATTTGACACAAACCTTTTTAAATATTACGTTGTTAGTTTTTATTAAATTAAAATTTGAGTCCTTCGATAGTGATGCATTATCTAAACCAACCTTATATTATGAAATTAATTAATTAAGGACGGATCACCCGGTAATTAATTAAGCGGGTTGTCATAGGTGGTATCAGAGCATCAGGTTCTAATGTCCTTAGGATCTGTACGGCTTATTCTATTTTCGCATAGAGTCCTTTAATATAGAGCCCTATATTTTTAAATTATTTTACTCTTTATGCTTTTTACGTTTTTCAACTATTTAGAGATAATGACTATAGACTTACGAAACTTTTCTCTCCTTTCAAATGCCTCCTCGACGTGGATAGAGAGTTCCTAGAGATGCCCAGCCCGAGCCTCAGCCTGCACTAGCTCAGGGCATGATGAATGCCACTAAAGTTGTTGCCATTGTAGCTCCAGGGGTAAATACAACATTGGCAATTGCGCAGCAGGCACCACATTTGGCTTCAGTGGTGGCTCCAATTCAGACCCATGCCTTCCTGTCTTCTTGGAAACGTGTTAGGGACGCCTTCCCGAAGGCGCATCCTCCAGAGTTTATAGGGACCTTCAATGTGGTTGTAGCGAGCTAATGGAAAAAGAACATACAGAGGCATTTGAGGATGCATGAGTGCACGGAGGTGCAGATTCAGATATTGGCTATGTTCTAGTTAGTGGTTGCAGCACTGCAGTGGCAAGAGTCTATTACCACCACTGAGGAGAGAGACACACTCAATATTCGAGACTTTTAAGTGAAGTTCGACCACAAATATTTCCCCTCGTCCGTCCCAACAGAGATAAGGCAGAAGTTGATGAACTTGAAGTATGAGGGAAAGACCATGGTGGAATATGAGGCAGAGTTTATTAAGCTTCTGAACATTGTTTCAGATGAGATCCCGACTGAGGAGAAGATGATTCATTGATTTATGGATGGGTTAATATGGAGGATCCTCTATCATTTGATAGGAAATCTCTCTTTGGTAACCTATTCGGACGTGGTTAAAGAAGAACTACTCCACTATCAGAACCACCATTTTCATCTAACAGAGGTTAAGAGAGTAGGAGAGTCCAGCCAGCAGGGTAGGATAGGAGGAAATGGTGCCAGTGGGGCATAGGCAGTTTAGGTTCAACATAGACACACTCATCAGGGTTCCCAACAAGGGGATCGTAAGAGTTTCAAATTAGGAGGTTTTAGACATGGTCTTGGAGGCTTTAGACATATCCAGCAGGGTCGGCATGGCCATTAGGGCCAGCAGCAGGTTCAGCATGGCCAGTATGGCTAAGGGAGGGGTGGTAATGGCCATCAGGGCCGGGGACAGGAAGGATAGAGTGGAGGACCTTTCCCAGGGAGATGTTTAACTTGTGGCAACACTGGCCACAAGCATCAGGACTGCCCTCAGAAGGTTAGAGGCTAGCAGCAGCAGTAGGGTGCTTGTGAGGAGCCTTAGAGAGTGTTATTTTCCCGCAGCTCTCCCAGCACCCTCACAGATGCCAGCACTGCCACCCATTCCAGTCGTCCGAGTTCAGTAGGGCCAACTTCACTACGGATAAGTCTATAATCTTCACCAAGTCGCGGTCCCATAGAACCCACCCGCAATTGAGGGTATGTTTTCTATCCATGGGACTTTAGGACACATTTTATTTTACACGGGGGCCACACACTGTTTTATTACCACAAGGTTTACACGTACTACGGGATTATTTGATACAATAGAAAGTACAGTTACTTGTGTCGATTCATCGTTGAGTAGAGGGTCCGTGATTTCTGTTATATGTTGGGGAGTGGGTATAGAGATTGGGAGGTTTATCTTACCCGAAGACATGCTTGTATTGGATATGTCCGAGTATGATGCGATTATAGGTATGTATTAGTTTGTCAGGTATAGGGACGTGATCGATTGTTTTAGTAGGAGTATAGTTTTTTCCATACCCGGTTAGGAGATGTTCCTAGTGACGATGCCTCGCCCCGAGGGAGAATCGTCCACACATTTATACTACTTAGAGGAGGAGACCTCTAGGGAGGTGGTGCTACCACTGGACTCGATTCCTATTGTTCGAGAGTTTGCGGATGTGTTTTAGGAGATTTTGGGCTTACCACCGAGTAGAGAGACAGACTTCGTCATTGATTTAGTTTTGTAAACTCAGTTGATAGCCCGCGCACCTTACCATATGGATCCAGCGGAGATGAGGGAGTTGCATGACCAGATTGAGCAGTTATTAGGGAAATGGTTTATTCGTAGGAGTACTTCACCATGGGGTGCTTCCGTACTGTTTGTTAAGAAGAGGGATGGATCATTGAGATTATGTGTCGATTACCGAGAGTTGAATAAAGTCACGACATGGAACAAATATCCATTGCCTCAAATCGATGACTTATTCGACCAGTTGAGAGGAGCTGCCTTCTTCTCAAAGATTGACTTGATATCGGGATACCATCAGTTGCGTATCAGGGAGAGGGATGTGTTGAAGACGGCCTTCTTGACAAGATATGGTTCCTATGAGTTCAGGGCTATGCCTTTCAAGATAACCAGTGCATCAGGCGTGTTTATGGACTTAATGAACAAGGTGTTCAGAAAGTTCCTAGACCAGATTGTCATCGTCCTCATAGATGACATTCTGGTTTACTTGCAGACCGAGGAGGAGCATGCCGAGCACTTGATGCAGGTTTTGCAGACACTGCATCAACATGAGTTATATGCAAAATATGAGAAATGCGGGTTTTGGATGAAGGATGTCCAGTTTTAGGGGAATATCATCTCTGACATAGGGATATCTATGGATTCGAGAAAGGTTTCAGCGATGAGGGAGTGGGGACAACCCACGACTCCGATCGAGATATGCAATTTCTTATGCCTAGTCGGATACTGCAGGATGTTCATTCAAGGGTTTTCGAAGATAGAGGGTCCGTTGAGACACCTGACTCTCAAAGGGGAGCCGTTTATCTGGAGTGATGCCTATTACTTGGCCTTTGATGAGTTCAAAGACAAGTTAACCTTAGAATCAGTGTTAGCATTGCCCTGGCCGAGAGTGGAGTATCTAGTCTACACTGATGCGTCCTTATGAGGACTTGGGGGTGTACTTCAACAGGAGAATCAGGCTATAACGTATGCCTCCCGTAAGCTTAACTATCACAAGAGGAATTACCCAACCCATGACTTGGAGTTGGCAGCGGTCATGTTTGCACTTAGAATTTGGAGACATTACCTCTTGGGGGAGAAATTTCCCTTGTTCATGAACCACAAGACACTATAGTACCTCTTCATACAGAAGGAGTTAAATATGCGTCAGCGTCGGTGGCTTGAGTCTATGAAAGATTATAAATTTAATATCCAATACCACCCTAGGAAGGCTAACATGGTAGCAGACGCGTTGAGCCCTTGGCCAGTAGGTGAGGTAGCTGAGGTGTGGAAAGAGAAATGGACGGAGTTAGGAAGGAGTTAGGACACCAACATGCGTTAACTCGATCTTTCATGTCTGTGATGACAGTTACGCCCCACATTATTACGAGTGTAGTACAGGCTCAGGCAGCTAACTCATTCAGCTAAAATCAGATAGTGCACCTTCTAGCAGAGGGGATCGAGTCTTATACCGTGGGTTAAGATGGGGGTTTACATTTCAATGGAAAGTTGGTTGTTTCTAAGGGAGAAAACTTAGAGCACGAGGTGATGACAGAGTCACACGGTTCATGATTTGTGGTATATCCCAGTGGGGATAAGATGTACCAGGATATGCGAAGACAGTACTCGTGGAGCAGGATGGAGAAGGATATTATCGAGTTTGTCTTGAAATGTGCCACTTGTCAGTTGGTAAAGGTGGGCCATCACAGACCGACAAGATTTCTACAACCATTAGAGGTTCATACGTGGAAATGGAAGAGAATTTCCATGGACTTCATCACGGGATTAACTACATCATAGAGGGGTCACGATTATACATGGATGATCGTGGATCGGTTGACCAAGGTGTGACACCCCGACTAATTAAATACCGGGTAGCTACTCCTTTATTAAATTAATACAAAATGTCAAGTTGATCCAGTTAATAACATCACTGTCGAAAACATTTAAATGATTACTAACCACCTAGTATTTAAAAAGTAAGTCGCCAAATTTTAAGTTAAGTCTGATTAACATGCAAAAAGGGATAATGGAAGAACAACATAAATCCATTCACCATAACGAAGTAATGAAATAACCAACAATAGTAATAAGTCCGGAGGAAAACTCCTCACAACAATCCCACAACTGAAAGTAATAAGACTAGTCTGAATTCTGAATTAAGTACATGCCCGAAGTCTGAATAACTGAAATAAATGAAATGCCACTAAAAGAAATGGGCGACATGCCCTACAACTGATAAATACTGAGTATAGAGTCAAGATAGATGAAGCATCTATAATCAATGTCGTGTAACTTCCACAAATCGCTACAGCTCGTCACCTGAATGAGGATCCTAAGCATGGTGTCCTTGTGGCTGGGCACCTAAAATGGTTTTTACAAAAAAATAGATTTGAAAGCAAACGGGTCAGAGCCCGAATGTGGAGAGTATTTTAAAAACAGCAAGTGCTATAATAATAATTAAAATAATGAATGCAAGATACATGTTAGGGCATGCTCTCACATGAAATACTCATCTCTCGTCTAACTGTGCACTCCTAACGTTCCTGTACCCATTCATGTGTTTTCTCATAACTATCTAATTCCAAAGAGTTTCTAACACTTCTACTCGGTTTAATTTCCAACCTTAACAATTAAATAGAGATTTCTATTTTAATTCTCGGATTCCCAATTATTAACAAAACCATTTATTGATATCTGTCCCCTTTTATCTTTTCATAATATTACAATTACTATACCCACGATTAAACATAGCAATTTCCTTTTCATTTAACTGTATATTATTCACATCATAAATATACATTACAAGCACCCAAAGGCTAAGCTGCGGTGCACACATACTCTGCTATCCATCCAGGTACATCACGTACATAAGGATCATAAATTCCGAATCTGTCAGGAATTGTTGGAATAAACACCACACACAAAACTGGAGGCGAACATAATTCAACATATCCATGGTCACATACATACCTACGCTCCATAGTCAGCTGGCTTATTAACTCACAAATAAGTCATTCTCTTGAAATCTGTCCTCGAGGTACCAATCTAAATTCGGGCAACACAAGGATAAGAAGGCCCTAAGCGAACGTAACCTCCCGTGATAACAAGTATGGTAGGTATGTCATACATATAAAAATCATATACTAAGCATTCACACATCTTAGATAATTCAATATTAATAAAGGTATACTCTACATCCTTATACCATTATTCCAAATTTGTATATTTTACGTCTCCCGATAATATAAAATTTAAACTGTCAACACGTCTCACGTCGTAGTTTCTTATACTTAAAACCTATCTAAAATAGATTATTAAGTTCCTATTATTTCCACGTATAACATCTTTATTCCTAAGGTCCTTACTTCTGCCCCAAACCTCATTTCATCAAATTATTCAAATTTACACTAAAAACCCAAATATTAACTCACTTATCGAATTTCATTAGTTTAGAATAATTCTTCAAATTGAATTCTAATTAAGGTCCAAATTTCATAACCAAGCCTACTGGTCTTCCTTAAGGTTAAGGGTATTCATATAGTCTCCAACAATATTAATCAAGGGTTAACATCATTAAAAGTTAAATAGGGAAAAACTTTACTCATTCTGGGAAGGTCGATCGATCGACCTTTTCCTTCGATCGATCGATGGTGGTCGATCGATCGACTGATGAATGTCGATCGATCGAACGCACCAGGTATGGTTACGGACTGCTTCGTTTTGCAGTTTTCAAATCAACCCAAAACACCATTAACAAGCATGAAACTTTAAGATAACGTTATAATATCATCATAGAACCATCCTACAACAGTGTTACGTTCTAAAACCAATAATTCATCATTCAAAGGCTTTGTATGGGTCAAATCTTCATCAAGAATTCCAGATTTCTATTTCTTTCAAGAACATTATTAAACTTCTTCTAAAATCCATTTTTAAATCATTAAGGTCATAATTCTGAGTTCATAATTCGTCCAGAATGTTTCTACATGTAGTCCCTAACATAGTTCATAGTTTAAAACTTCCAATTCATGGGTCTATATCATCTTCCAAGATAAATTCGATAATTCCTAAACATGGAAAAGCATGGCATTGAATCAATTGTAATTAAACCACTTGCCTTAATCTTTCTCTGAATTTGATGTTGAATCTTGAAGGCTAAGTTGTTCTCCCTTTCTCTTTCTGCAGAATTCTCTTCTCTCTCTCTCTCTCTCTACAAGTTTCTCTAAGGATGATGACAATGGAGGTGTGGTTGGTTTTTGGTAAGTTGGGACTATATCTTAACTTCTCCCGTAGCCCATTAAGTCCCTTATTGTAGTTAGTGGGTTTAGTGGATAAAGAATAAGTCAGATTTTTGTTTCTAATTTTCGTGGGTTTTAATTCCCAGATTTCCGAAATTACCAAAATGCCCCTATAAGTTACCGGTATGGCCCAATAATGCCCCGGGACCCAAACTTAACCCCCGGCTAGTGTTTTCTGACTATTTCGACCCTTCCGGACGCGTTGGCACACTTAAAATGACCATACGGATGATAAAAATAAAATTCACGTTTTAATTCAAATAGTTATATTCCTGACGCGACTGTCACGCGCGTCCCAACAAAGTTTCCCAAATTGTCATATTTCAATTTCGCGACAATTTCAATATTTCCAATATTCATATATTGCCAAGTATACACATTATAATCAAATACTAACTCACATCTTGTTAATATTTTTATCCGGATTAATTTCCAATTAATACACATTTAATTCAATTAATCCCCAAAAATAAATATCACGAAAATACGGGGTATTACATACTTCCCCCCTAATAACTGAATTTAGTCCCGAAATTCGGAACTAGAAAGTACCTGGTAAGAACAACTCCGGATAACGTTCGCGCATCTCGTCCTCGCGCTCCAATGTGGACTCCTCGACATTATGATGTCGCCACTGAACACGCACTAACGGAACTATCTTTGACCGCAGTTTCCGCTCACTTCGATCCAAAATAGCAATCGGCCCCTCCTCGTAGGAGCTATTCGGCTGGAGATCGATGTCCTCCAAAGCAATGTGGGAATGAGCCAAATCGTCTCTAAGATATTTCCTGAGAGAGGAAATATGAAATACATCGTGAATTCGATGTAAATGCTCTGGTAATCCAAGCCTATACGTAACCGGTCCAATTCGCTCAATAATAGGAAATGGTCCCATATATCTCGGTGCCAACTTACCTTTCTTCCCGAAACGCATGATCCCCTTCATAGGAGATACTCTGAGCAAAACTTTGTCCCCCACTTGGAACTCCCTGAAGAATCTCTTCGCATCAGCATAGCTCTTCTGCCGATCCTGAGCTACTCGAATGCGATTCCGTATCAATTCTATCCTCGCCGAAGTATCCTGAATCACTTCCGGCCCAAGTAGTTTGTTGTCCCCCACCTCCAACCAACATACTGGGGAACGACAATGTCTACCGTACAACGCCTCAAATGGAGCCATGCCAATGGTGAACTGGTAGGAGTTGTTGTAAGCAAACTCCACCAGTGGAAGATACTGCTCCCATCTACCCCCAAAGTCAATGATACTCATACGTAGCATGTCTTCCAACATCTAGTTTGTACGCTCAGTTTGCCCATCGGTCTGCGGGTGATACGCCGTACTCAACCGCAGTTCTCTGCCCATGGCCTCCTGAAAACTCTCCCAAAACCGTGAAACAAATATCTTGTCTCGATCAGACACGATATTTAAGGGCACACCGTGAAGGCTCACTATCTCTGAAATGAAGAGTTGGGCATACTGTCCGGCAGTGTAGTCTGTCCTTACGGGTAGAAAATGAGCGACTTTCGTCAACCTGTCCACAATTACCCAAATGGAGTCATGACCTCTCTGTGACGTAGTCAACCTCGTGATAAAGTCCGTGGAGATGCTCTCCCACATCCACATCGGGACCTCCAATGGCTGTAGAAGTTCTGCCAATCTCTGATGATCCACTTTAACTAGCTGACAAGTGGCGCATTTTGAAACAAACACGGTAATATCTCGCTTGATCCCGCTCCACCAATACTGTCGCCTCATGTCTTGGTACATTTTGTCCCCTCCGGGATGTACCGCGAACCGTGAGCCGTGCGACTCTGCCATCACCCCGTGCCGCAATTCTTCCCCTTCCGGAACCACCAATCTCCCATTGAAGCGTAATCCCCCATCTGAGCTAACGGTATAGGACTCGGCTCCCTCTGCTAGTAATCGGACTATCTGCTCCTGATAGAACGAATCTTTTGCCTGTGCCTTTACCACCTTCGTGACAATTTGCGGTGTAACGGTCATCACAGACATGAATGATCGGTCCACTGCATCCTGGTGTCCCAACTCCTTCCACTTGGCCTTCCACACTCCTGCCACCTCATTTACTGGCCTACGGATCAACGCGTCTGCCACCACGTTAGCCTTCCTCGGGTGATACTAGATATCGAACTGATAATCTTTCACAAATTCAAGCCACCTCCGTTGCCGCATATTCAACTCCTTCTGCGTGAATAGGTACTGTAGGGACTTGTGATCCATGAACAATCGAAACTTCTCCCCCAAAAGGTAATGTCTCCAAAAACGAAGGGCAAATACCACTGCCTCTAACTCCAAGTCATGGGTAGGGTAATTCTTCTCGTGAGGCTTAAGCTTACGGGAAGCATAAGCTATGGCCTGACTCTCCTGCTGCAGTACACCTCCTAGTCCTTGTAAGGACGCATCGGTGTAAACAAGATACTCAACTCCCGGTCTCAGCAATGCTAACATAGGTGCTGAGGTTAACTTATCCTTCAACTCATCGAATTCCAACTGACAGGCATCACTCCAAATGAACGGCACACCTTTACGAGTTAGATGTGGCATGGGACCCGCTATCGTGGAGAAACCCCGAATAAACCTCCTGTAGTATCCTGCTAAGCCCAAGAAACTACGGATCTCAGTCGGTGTCGTGGGCTGTCCCCACTCCCTCACCGCGGATACCTTCCCCGGATCAACAGATATCCCCCGGTCGGAAATAATGTGTCCCAAAAACTGGACCTCCTTCAGCCAAATCCCACACTTCTCATATTTTGCATATAGCTCGTTCTGACGTAGCGTCTGCAAAACTTGTCTCAAATGCTCGGCGTGCTCCTCCTCTGTCTGGGAGTAAACCAGAATATCATCGATGAAGACAATGACAAACTGATCTAGGAAATCCCTGAACACCCTATTCATCAAGTCCATAAATGCTGCTGGAGCGTTGGTCAAACCAAATGGCATAACCCGAAACTCGTAAGAACCATATCTCGATAAGAACGCAGTCTTCGAGATGACCTCCTCCCTGATACGCAACTGATGGTACCCAGATCGCAAATCAATCTTTGAGAAGCAAGAAGATCCTCTCAACTGGTCGAATAGGTCATCGACTCGAGGCAATGGATACTTATTCCGTATCGTGACCTTGTTTAACTCCCGGTAGTCCACACACAATCTCAGTGAACCATCTCTCTTCTTCACGAACAACACAGGGGCACCCCACGGTGAAGTGCTCCTCCGAATAAACCCCTAACCCAACAACTGCTCAATCTGATCCCGTAACTCCCTCATCTCAGCTGGAGCCATACGGTACGGTGCGCGTGCTATAGGTCTCGTATCTGGTAATAAGTCTATAACAAAGTCTATCTCTCGACTGGGGGGTAGGCCTGGTATCTCCTGAAACACATCAGAATACTCCCTGACAACTGGGATCGAATCTAAAGGAATCACAACCTCCTTAGAGGTATCCTCCTCTAAGTAGTACAAATGAGCGGTCGAACCTCCCTCTGGGCGAGGCATCGCCACTACAAACATCTTTTGCCCGGAATGGCAAAAATAATGATCCCACCGAAGCAATCAGTCATGGCTCTATAATCAGCGAGCCAATCCATACCGATAATCACATCGTGAACATGTATATCTAATACCAACATATCTGCAGGTAATACCAGACTACCAATCTCTACCCCCACTCCCCGTCATATAAAGAAAATAAGTGACCCACTCCCCAATGGTGAGTCTACACACGTTACTGTGCTCTCTGCCGTAGCTAACAACCCTAAGGCTTTCGCAAAATGTGTAGCTATAAAATAATGCGTTGCCCCCGTATCAAACAAAACTCGACCCATAGTACCATGGATAGGAAACATACCCTCAATCGTGGGTGGTGCCTGTGGAGCTTCTACCTGGTGAACGTTATAGACACGTCCATACTGTAACTGCCCCTACTGCACAGGAACTGCTGGAATGGCTGGTAGTGCTGGCACCTGGGCTAGAACTGGAAGAGCAGGTGGAAAAAGTGGCCTCGGTGGCTCATGTCGAGCACCCTGCTGCTGCTGTGGGGCCCTGCCCTTATCAGGGCAATCCTGACGTTTGTGGACAATCTTACCACAAAAGAAACACTTCCCTGGGAAGTTTCCCCCTCGCTGTCCCTACTGACCTCGGCCCTGGTGGTCGTTACCATTTCTTCCCTGGCCTTGCTGGCCCTGGTGAAACTGCTGATGTTGACCATTTTGGCCCTGCTGGCCCTGATGGCTGTTATGACCCTGCTGGCCATTTCGAAATCCTCCCTGACCGTTCCTGAAACCCCCTGATCGGAACCTCTTATGATCCCCCTGCTGGGAACCCTGATCACTCTGCCTATACTGACCCTGAGCTGACTGTGCCCCGCTGGCACCATTTCCCCCTGTCCTGCCCTGATGGTTGGACTATCCTGATCGCTTCCCCTCTGTCAAGTGAAAGCAGTGGTCCTGGCAATGGAGCAATGCAGCGTTAACCACGTCAGAATAAGTGGCCAACGAGAGGTTCCCAAATAAATGCTAACGGATCCTCCAAGTCAATCCATCTATGAATTTCTGAATCTTCTTCTCTTCCGTCGGTATCTCATCTGGGACAATATTCAGTAAATTGGTGAATTCGGCCTCATACTCGGCCACAGTCTTACCCTCCTGTCGAAGGTTCATCAACTTCCTCCTCATTTCCGTGTGAACAGCAGACGAAAAGTACTTGCGGTCGAACCACATCCAGAACTCCTGAATCGTGAGAGTATCTCTCTCCTCTGCGGTGGTAATAGACTCCCACCACTGTAGTGCAGATCCCACTAGCTTAAAAGTAGTCAGTACCTGCCTCTGAACGTCAGTGCACTCATACATCCTCAAGTGCCTCTGTATATCCTTTCTCCACTGACTCGAAACAACAACATCGGAGCTGCCAGCAAACTCCGGTGGATGTGCTTTCTGAAAAGCATCACGTACACGTTCCCAGGCAGACAGGAATGCATATGGCTGAACTGGCGCGGTAACTGGCGCCTGAGGTGGTGCCTGCTGAACTACGGCTAATGCAGCTTTACCGCTTCGGCTACTATGGCTGCAACCTCAGCGGCGTTCATCGTGCCCTGAGCTGGTGCGGGTTGTGGTTCTGGCGTTGCATTCCTGGGAACCCGTGGTGCACGTCATGGAGGCATTCTGAAATAAGAATAAAGTCTATAAGTTCACAGTTATAAACTTAAAATAGCTGAAGAACGTAGCATATACAAAAGAGTACAACAGTCCTAAAATATATGGCTCTACATCAAAGAAAGCTCAGCGGAAACATAATAAGCCGTTCAGATCCTAAAGGACACTAGAACCTGATGCTCTGATACCACCTGTGACACCCCGACTAATTAAATACCGGGTAGCTACTCCTTTATTAAATTAATACAAAATGTCAAGTTGATCCTGTTAATAGCATCACTGTCGAAAACATTTAAATGATTACTAACCACCTAGTATTTAAAAAGTAAGTTGCCAAATTTTAAGTTAAGTCTGATTAACATGCAAAAAAGGATAATGGAAGAACAACATAAATCCATTCACCATAACGAAGTAATGAAATAACCAACAATAGTAATAAGTCCGGAGGAAAACTCCTCACAACAATCCCATAACTGAAAATAATAAGACCAGTCTGAATTCTGAATTAAGTACATGCCCGAAGTCTGAATAACTGAAATAAATGAAATGCCACTAAAAGAAATGGGCGACATGCCCTACAACTGATAAATACTGAGTATAGAGTCAAGATAGATGAAGCGTCTATAATCAATGTCCTGTAACTTCCACAAACCGCTACAGCTCGTCACCTGAATGAGGATCCTAAGCATGGTGTCCTTGTGACTGGGCACCTAAAATGGTTTTTACAAAAAGATAGATTTGAAAGCAAACGGGTCAGAGCCCGAATGTGGAGAGTATTTTAAAAACATCAAGTGCTTTAATAATAATTAAAATAATGAATGCAAGATATATGTTAGGGCATGCGCTCACATGAAATACTCACCTCTCGTCTAACTGTGCACTCCTAACGTTCCTGTACCCATTCATGTGTTTTCTCATAACTATCTAATTCCAAAGAGTTTCTAACACTTCTACTCGGTTTAATTTCCAACCTTAACAATTAAATAGAGAGTTTTACTTTAATTCTCGGATTCCCAATTATTAACAAAACCATTTATTGATATCTGTCCCCTTTTATCTTTTCATAATATTACAATTACTATACCCACGATTTAACATAGCAATTTCCTTTTCATTTAACCGTATATTATTCACATCATAAATATACATTACAAGCACCCAAAGGCTAAGCTGCGGTGCACACATACTCTGCTATCCATCCAGGTACATCACATACATAAGGATCACAAATTCCGAATCTCTCAGGAATTGTTGGAATAAACACCACACACAAAAATGGAGGCGAACATAATTCAACATATCCATGGTCACGTACATACCTACGCTCCATAGTCAGCTGGCTTATTAACTCACAAATAAGTCGTTATCTTGAACTATGTCCTCGAGGTACCAATCTAAATTCGGGCAACACAAGGATAAGAAGGCCCTAAGAAAACGTAATATCCCGTGATAGCAAGTATGGTAGGTATGTCATACATATAAAAATCATATACTAAGCATTCACACATCTTAGATAATTCAATATTAATAAAGGTATACTCTACATCCTTATACCATTATTCCAAATTTGTATATTTTATGTCTCCCGATAATATAAAAGTTAAACTGTCGACACGTCTCACGTCGTAGTTTCTTATAATTAAAACCTATCTAAAATAGATTATTAAGTTCCTATTATTCCCGTGTATAACATCTTTATTCCTAAGGTCCTTACTTCTGCCCCAAACCTCATTTCATCAAATTAATCAAATTTACACTATTAACCCAAATATTAACTCACTTATCGAATTTCATTAGTTTAGAATAATTCCTCAAATTGAATTCTAATTAAGGTCCAAATTTCATAACCAAGCCTACTGGTCTTCCTTAAGGTTAAGGGTATTCATATGGTCTCCAACTATATTAATCAAGGGTTAAAATCATTAAAATTTTAATATGGAAAAACTTTACTCATTCTAGGAAGGTCGATCGATCGACCTTTTCCTTCGATCGATCGATGGTGGTCGATCGATCGACGGATGAATGTCGATCGATCGAACGCACCAGGTATGGTTACGGACTGCTTCGTTTTGCAGTTTTCAAATCAACCCAAAACACCATTAACAAGCATGAAACTCTAAGATAACGTTATAATATCATCATACAACCATCCTACAACAGTGTTAACGTTCTAAAACCAATAATTCATCATTCAAAGGCTTTGTATGGGTCAAATCTTCATCAAGAATTCCAGATTTCTATTTCTTTCAAGAACATTAATAAACTTCTTCTAAAATTCGTTTTTAAATCATTAAGGTCATAATTCTAAGTTCATAATTCGTCCAGAATGTTTCTACATGTAGTCCCTAACATAGTTCATAGTTTTAAACTTCCAATTCATGGGTCTATATCATCTTCCAAGATAAATTCGATAATTCCTAAACATGCAAAAGCATGGCATTGAATCAATTGTAATTAAACCACTTGCCTTAATCTTTCTCTGAATTTGATGTTGAATCTTGAAGGCTGAGTTGTTCTCCCTTTCTCTTTCTGCAGAATTCTCTTCTCTCTCTCTCTCTCTCTACAAGTTTCTCTAAGGATGATGACAATGGAGGTGTGGTTGGTTTTTGGTAAGTTGGGACTATATCTTAACTTCTCCTGTAGCCCATTAAGTCCCTTAGTGTAGTTAGTGGGTTTAGTGGATAAAGAATAAGTCAGATTTTTGTTTCTAATTTTCGTGGGTTTTAATTCCCAGATTTCCGAAATTACCAAAATGCCCCTATAAGTTACCGGTATGGCCCAATAATGCCCCGGGACCCAAACTTAACCCCCGGCTAGTGTTTTCTGACTATTTTGACCCTTCCGGACGCATTGGCACACTTAAAATGACCATACGGATGATAAAAATAAAATTCACGTTTTAATTCAAATAGTTATATTCCTGACGCGACTATCACGCGCGTCCCAACAAAGTTTCCCAAATTGTCGTATTTCAATTTCGCGACAATTTCAATATTTCCAATATTCATATATTGCCAAGTATACACATTATAATCAAATACTAACTCACATCTCGTTAATATTTTTATCCGAATTAATTTCCAATTAATACACATTTAATTCAATTAATCCCCAAAAATAAATATCACGAAAATATGGGGTATTACACAAGGTAGTTGTAACCCCCCGTGTTTTTAATTGTTAATTAAATTAATTAATTGGGAAATTCGAGAAAAAATAAAATTTTGGATTTAATTATTTTTTTAATAATTAAATATGTTGGTTTTTATGTATAAAAATATGGTTTTAAATGGAGTTTTAATTGAATTTTTATTATATAGAAGAGTCCTGAAAACATAAAACTCTCTAAGAGTCCTCAAAACATAAAAATCTTTAGGAAAAATGATATTTTTAGAAATCCGAGCGTCCGATCGAGCTGAATTTTTCACAACAGCCTGATCTCGCCGTTCGCTACAAAGTACTAAAATTTCAAGTCATTCTGACAGTTCGATCATCCGTAATGATTTTTCGAGTGTTTGTATTTGATTAGGACAACTCTTTTGGTGTATAAACATAAAGTGACGAGTTTAGGTCTTTGAAAACACATTTTAGCCTTCTAAAAAATCAGAAACTTCTCATCTTTTGAATCTTCTTCAACCTCCAAACCCTAGCCCCATTATACATAACTTTCAACTCAAGTTTTTTCAAGATTAACCGAATTTTCTCAAGATGCGTCAAGAATGAATCTTTATCAATTTTTATAGGGGAATACACATTCAAGATCAGATTTATAAACCAATTGTTATTATGCATCAATACTCTATTCATTTCCTTTTGTATTATGCGTTTTAAGTGTTGCCTAAATCTTAATTCAATGTTTTCTTAAAATCAATTAGCGATCTAATTAGAGAAAGTGGACACAAAAAACTTGGGGCTGTTTTTATGAAATCCTTTAATATGATTAATATTTATAACCTTTGGGAACATAGGATTCATGAGTGAATTTTAGATTTTGTTGGTGTAGGTTGCATGTAGAAAAACTCTAATTTTGAAATAAATGAAGTTAGGGGCGTATAACTCATGTAATTTGTGTAGAGATAATGAAATTTGGGTTTTGATGTATAAATGATGAAAACTCGGTATATTTAATTTAAAATAATTAATTGAGATTAATTGGGTATTTTTATTTTGTGATAACGAAATTAAGATATAATTGAATTTGACTATCATGCGTAGTTTTATACGTTGATTAATTATGCTTCTTTGTGTGACTTGTTGGTATTATTATATTGTCTTTGTGATGACGGGTTGTTGGGTAATTTTTATTTCCTTATATTTTAGGATGCCTTTTAGGCATGGGACTAGTGGGTAGGCGTTTTGATGATTTACGCTTTTTAGGTATGGGACTAGTGAGGGTAGATTATTGCGACTTTATTATACTGGGGGTGGGTTGATTTTTTATACTTTATCATCATTACGCTTGCCTAGGCATGAGACTAGGTCGAGGTTTAGGTTAGAAATTATTCCTATACATAGGGTAGGATGGATTGATAACTTGGGGACCCTTAGGTATGGGACTAAGGGGTATTTTGAGGATCTCAGATCGATAAGAGGGTGGGGGTAAATTACAAATTATGAAATTGAGAAATTAAGGATTAATGCCTAAGATAAAAACTGGTATTAAAATTTGTGGTGACATAATGTGTCGGGGCCGATAGTTTAAACGGGTGAGAGGACGATTTATGTCGTGTCGTGTCTGTAACCTTGTCATGTGTCAGGGCCAACAGTTTAAACGGGTCAGAGGACGATTGGCAAGGGGAAGTGTGACACTTTAGTGGATTACCACCCGAGAGGGGAGGAACGTCATAACAAAAAGTGAGAATAATAATAAAATGGGCTAATTAAATAAAATTAGCATCGGAGTACTTGGGTATTTAAAATATCTACGGGTAGCTAGTCGTTTATATTTATCGAGTTTAATTATCCCATTTAATTTAAAATATTCTATTATGGTATTTATTGCGTATAATGCTACTGTCTGGATTCAAGGATCCTATTTGAGGGTAGTAGTGTGTATTCATGCTCAGGGCTCTGACCTCGTGCGTTCACTAACTTTTAAGGAAAATATTTGGAGAAGTTGCATAGGATTATCGATGTTATCAATTGGTGGTGCAGCTGGAGTTACTCATTTTATGGCATAGTTTAGTTAGACTTCCCTTTCAGACGTATTTCATTATGAGACTTCATTTGAGTATTATTGGGCCATTCGGTTCCAAATTTTTTTAGAGGATTTCTATTGAATTATTCAAATCTTTATTATTCTCATTTTATTTAATCATTATTAGAGATTAGATTTATTCGGAGTTAGCATGTGATGGATCTTTTATCGCTTAGTTATTTATGATCATTTGAGATTGATACAATTATTTATTTTATGGACTGATTTATTTATGTCTCATATCTGTCTCACGCTAAGAATGGTATTTATTTAGTTCATGCCCAACATAGTTCGGCGGCAGTGGTTGGTCACCCCATATATCTGATTTTGCGGGGTGTGATAGATGGTATCAGAGCGTGGTCTTAGGTCTTGTAGGTTATGAGTCCATTTAGCTTCCCCGTTGTCGATCTTTGGTTTCCTTTGTTCATTCGTACTCCTTAAGGTAGATGGTCTAGCATACGTGTAAGATGCGTTTCTTGGATATGTGAAGCTTTGTGCTAAGGACATCGTGGGCATTGAGTTTAGAATTAGTAAGCTTAATGTGAGGATCCTTAAAATCGATTTTGGAGACGATAATTATTTTAGAGATTTTGGTGGATATGTTAGGTATCGTATGTATCAATTTTTGATGTTGAGATTTAATTTGAGGATGTCAGCATTTTGATGACTTTAGGATATAGGATCGAATGGGTATTTGTCGGAGCGTGTGGTATGCCGTCATTTTCATAGTTATTGTAATACCTCGTAATTTTATAGATTTTATTTAATGGGATTAATTAAATTATAAGGAAATTCATTAAAAATTAATACGGATTTAAATACTAGCGAGACTTGAGTTGGTATTTGATTATGATGATGATATTGAATATTATTGGGTAAATATGGTAATATGTGATTATTGAAATGATTAAAATTGTCGCAATTCATAAATACAACAATTCGGGAAATTTAGTTGGGACGCACGTATCGCGTCAAAAATCAATTTAATTGGACTTAAAAGTAAAATATAATTTTATCATCTGGATAGTCATTTTGAGTGCTCCAATGTGTCCAGAAGGGTCGAGATAGTCCGAAAACACTAACCGGGTGTTTAGTTTGGGTCCCGAGGCATTCTTAGGCCTCACCGACAACCCGAGAGGGTATTTTGATAATTTCCATTTTTAGGGAATAGTAACCCATGAAATTGGGTCTTGCAATTAGCTTATTTTATGGCCCTTTGGGGTCATTAATTGTCACACCAAGTCTTAATCAAAGAGAGAAGAAAGGAGAAGTTATAAGGGGTTTCCAAATCCACAACCACCACGATCGCCAAAAATTATGACCGGAAAGAGAAGGAGAATCAACCTAGATCATCATCAAAGGTTCAGAACTTCTAAGCAAAGGAAATTGATTTAATCCATTAAGATTCAGCAAATAAATTATCCATGTTAGAGTAGGATCTGATGATATCCTTGAAAATCTGAAAACTCATAAAATTTGAAGATGAAACCTTAATTATGGGTAGGATGTTTATGTAATTTTAATTCTAGAAGGATCTCAATTATTAGATCATAAACCATGTGTAATTAATTTCGAAATTATGAAGAGATTATGATGATTCTTGAAGAAAACAAAAAAAAAGGACTTTTTATGAAATTATTACAATTGATCTAAGAAAGGACTAATTGATGAGAAATGAAGAGTTATGGAACCTATAGTATCATGTAATTAAGTTGTATGAAGATCCTATGTGTTTACTTTCGAATTTAACATCTTGAAATGAGGATTTGAGGCAAAAATAGGACTAAAAATGAAGTAAACTCGTAGCTTGCGCCTACTTGATCGATCGATATTCATAGGTTGATCGATTGATGGTGCTCGATCGATCGACATTCATAAGTCGATCGATCGACCTCCCCCGAACAGTGATCTTTTTCCCCTTTTCAGATTTAACCGATTCTGTCCATTTCAAAGTTGAACGAGGGGATTATGTAAATACGTTAGGACCTTAAGGAGACCTGCAGGGACTTAAATAAAGCGCGGAACATATTAGAATTGATTTGGAATATAGTGATTGAATTTACGAGTGTCCGACGAGTAATTTCCTATTTTACAATACAAGAACATGATTTAAATTATTATGAGTGATAATTTTGGATTTGGAACATAAATAAAGAGGTAAGGGTACTGAATTAATATGTGGGAAAGTTAGGAGATTTAGTTACCTCTTTGGTTAGGATTAAGTACTCGAAATTGACGACGTAAGACGTATTGACGAAATATATCATATATCATCAGGAATAATTATAGTGCATGAACTTTGACTAATGGTATAAGGCTGAAATATCCTTTAGTAATATAAAAAGTTATCTAAGTTATGTGAATGATTAGTACATGGATTATTATGTGTATGACATATCTACCATACTTGCTATCACGGGAGGTCGGTTTTTTATATAGGGCCATCTAATCTTTGTGTGCCTACGGGGGGATTAAGATTGGTACCTTAAGGGCATAGTTCGAAATGGATTGTTTTTAGTTAATAAGTCAGCTGACCGTGTGAGAGTAGGTATGTGCATGACCCATGGAGATGTGAACTATGTTTGTCTCCATTTGTGTGATTTGGCTTATTGAGACGATTCGTGAGACGTTCGAAATGCGTAGTCCTTATGTACATGATGTACTGGGATTTGATAGAAGAGTATGTGTGCACCACATCTTAGCGTGGCGGTGCCATATTGGTATATTTATGATGAGAATGATATACTTGAACTTATAATTGGCTCATTGTTAAATTGTGAATATGAATATTTGAGATACTTGAATGGTATTAAAAATGTGATAATTCATATCGTAAAAATGTAATAATTCTGATTATTTAAAAGGTGAGTTACATCCTAAATATATTAGAATAATATGAATAAACCCATATATTGTAATATGAAAATAGAAAGTGGTACAGACTAGTTAGTTAGCGGCATAACTAGGATGGGTTAAGGGTATACGTTAAGTGTGCACATTAGTTGAGGGGTTAAGGAGTCATGTGAGAACACGTAACAAACATGTATAAAATATTTACTATTTAATGCAACTAAACACTTGTTGTATTTTAAACTGTTTTCACCTCGGGCTCTGAGCCATTTTCTTTCAAATATATTTTTCTTGTAAAACCTTTTAGGTGCTCCGCCATGGGCACGCCAAGCATAGGAGTTCTATTCCCTTTAACGTGCTATAGCTATTGTGGAAGTTACGGGATCTCGGTAGTAGACGCCTCCACCTTCTGCATTTGAATTTATTTAGGGTCATTTATCATTTAGGGCATGTCGCCCCTTTCCATTTAGAGATAGCATTCTCAGGCTAACATCTTTGTATCGGTTTTTGGGATTTATTTAGTTATTCAGTATTTGTATTATTCGGGGGAGTGTTACTCAAGACTCATGTTATCATTCTATTATTATTCTATTTTGATGTGGTATCGTTAGCTTATAATTTAACTGGTTTCATGTTAATTTAATTTAATAAAATTGGCAACTCACTTTTTAAATATTAGGTGGCTAGTAATTGTTTAAAAACGTTTTTCGACGGTGATGCTATAGACTGAACCAACTTGACATTCTGTATTAATTTGAATAAAGGAGTAGCTACCCGATATTTAATTAGATGTGGTGTCACAGGTGATATCAGAGCATCAGGTTCTAGTGTCCTTAGGATCTATATGGCTTGTTATGTTTCAGCGTAGCGTCCTTTGATATAAAGCCCTATATTTTAGGATTGTTATACTCTATTATGTATCCTACGTTCTCCAGCTATTTTGAGATGTTAACTATGTACTTATTAAACTTCTCTCTCATTTCAGATTCCTCCTAGACGTCTAAACCAATTTCCCAGGTATGCCCAACCCAAACCTCAGCCTGCACCAGTTCAGGGTTCTATGAATGCTGTTGAATTTTCTGCCATCGTAGCCGAGGCAGTAAATATTGCATTAATAGTTGTACAGCAAGCATAGCCTTGGGCACCGATGGTAGACATAGTCCCGTCTTAGGCATTCCCGTGTACTTGGGAACGTGTCCGAGATGCCTTTCGGATAACGCACCCCCCGGAGTTCGCAGGGAGCTCTGACGTTATCATGTCGAGCCAGTGGATAAAGGACATCTAAAGGTATTTGAGGATGTATGATTGTATGGACGTGAAGAGGAAGGTACTGGCTACATTTAAGCTAGTAGGATCATCACTGTTGTGGTGGGAGTCAATTACCACTTCAGAAGAGATAGACATTCTTTCGATACAAGAGTTCTGGGTACCGTTTGACCGCAAATATTTTCCCTCAGCGGTTCACACAGAGATGAAGAGAAAATTAATGAACCTCAAACAAGAAGGAAAGATAGTGATAGGATATGATACTGAATTCACTAATCTTCTGATTATCGTCCCTGGTGAGATCCCCACAGAAGAGAGGAAATCTAGAGCTTCACGGATGGGTTGACATGGAGGACTCGTCAGCACTTGCTGGGAAATTTCTCATTGGACACTTATTTAGATGTGGTTAGCGTGGCCTTACTACACTTCCAGGACCATCTCTTTCACTTATTAGAGGGTAAGCGAGCAGGAGGGTCTAGCCAGCAGGGAAGGATAGGAGGAAATGGTGCCAGCGGGGCATAATTAACTTAGGGACAGCATAAACAGAGTGACCAGGGTCTCCAACAGGAGAATTTGAAAAGATTTAGATTACGGGGCTTTAGTCATGGACAAGGAGGTTTTAGGCATGGCTAGCAGGGCCAGCACGGTCATTAGGGCCATCAGGGCCAACAATAGTTTAAGCAGGGCTAGTATGGCCAAGGAAGGGGTAGTAATGGCCATCAGGGCCATGGTCAGCAAGGTTAAGAGGGGGAAACTTATCAGGGAGAAGTTTCCTATGTGGTAATATTGGCCACAAATGTCAGGACTATCTTGAAAGGGGTTGGGCCCCACAGCAACAACAGCAGTAGAGTGCTCGAAATGAGCCCAGAGACTAATTTTTCCCGCCACCCTCCCAGCGCCACAACAGATGCAGCATTTCCACCAATCCAGTCATCCCAGTTCAGCAGGGAAAGCTTCATTATGGGTGAGTTTACTAGTTCCATCAGGCCATAGTACCGGAAGAACCACCCGCGATTCAGGGCATGTTTTCTATTCAGGGGACTATGGGGCGCATTTTATATGACACGGGGGACAGACACTGTTTCATTGCTATAAGATTTTCTTATGCTATGGGATTATTAAAAACCGCGGAGAGAACAGTTACTTGTGTAGATTCATCGTTGAGTAGGGGTTCTATGATTTCTCTTATATGTACAGTTGTGGGTGTAGAGATCGGGAGGCTTACTTAGCCTGTCGACATGTCAGTATTAGATATGATCGAGTATGATGATATTATTGGTATGGATTGGTTGATTGCGTATCGAGCCATGATTGATTATTACAGTAGGAGTATTAATTTTTCCATACCTAGGCAGGAGATGTTTGTAGTAGCGATGCCTCATCCTGAGGGAGGATCGTCCACACACTTGTATTATATAGAGGAGGAGACCTCTAGGGAGGTGGTGATACCACTCGATTCGATTGCAGTTGTTAGGGAGTTCGCTGATGTATTATGGGATATTCCTGGATTTCCACCTAGTAAAGAAATAAACTTCGTTATAGATTTTGCACCGAACACCCAGTCGACAGCCCGCGCACCTTACTGTATGGCTCCAACGAAGATGGGGGAGCCACGGGATCAGATAGAGAAGCTATTGGGTCATGGTTTTATTCGAAGGAGTACTTCACCATGGGGTGCTCGTGTGTTATTTTTTAAGAAAAGGGATGGATCTCTGAGTTTGTGTATCGATTACCGAGAATTAAATAATATCACGATAAGGAATAAGTATTCGTTGCCCCGAATCGATGACGTATTCGATAAGTTGAGAGGAGCCGCGTTCTTATCAAAGATTGACTTGAAATCGGGATACCATCAGTTGCGAATTAGGGAGAAGGATATGTCAAAGACTGCCTTCCTGATAAGATATGGTTCCTACGAGTTCAGGGTTATGCCTTTCGGCCTGACCACAGCCCCATCCGTGTTTATGGACTTGATGAATAGGATGTTCAGATAATTTCTGGACCAGTTTGTCATTGTCTTCATTGATGACATTTTGGTTTACTCCCAGACCGAGGAAAAGCATGCAAACCACTTGAGACAAGTTTTCTAGAGACTACGTCAGAACAAGTTATATGCAAAATATGTGAAGTGTGGGTTTTGGCCGAAGGAGGTCCAGTTTTTGGGTCATATCGTCTCGGACAAGGGGTTATCTATTGATCCAAGGAAGGTATCCGCGGTGACGGAGTGGGGACAACCCTCGACACCAACAGAGATACTTCGTTTCTTGGACCTAGCAGGATACTACAGGTGGTTTATTTCAGAGTTCTAAAAAATAGAGGGTCCTTTGACACATCTAACTCACAACGGTGTGCCATTTATTTGGAGCGATGCCTGTCAATTAGCATTCGATGAGTTGAAGGACAAGTTGACCTCAGCACCAGTGTTAGCATTGCGAGGCCGCGAGTGGACTACCTAGTCTACACTGATACGTCCTTCCTAGGACTTGGGGGAGTACTGCAGCAGGAAAGTCAGGCCATAGCTTATGCTTCCCGCAAGCTTAAGCCTCACGAGAGGAATTACCCCACCCATGACTTGGATCTAGCGACAGTCGTATTTTCTCTTCGGATTTGGAGACATTATCTCCTGGGGTTAAAATTCTATTTATTCACAGACCACAAGTCTCTTCAGTACCTCTTCACCCAGAAGGAGTTGAATATGCATCAACACCGTTGGCTAGAGTTTATGAAAGATTATGAGATCAATATCCAATACCACCCAGGGAAGGCTAACGTGGTAGCAGAGGCATTGAGCCGTAGGCCAGTAGGTGAGGTGGACGAGGTGTGGAAAGTAAAGTGGAAGGAATTGGGGAATTAGGACGCGGTGGACTGATCATATATGTCTGTAATGACAGTTACACCCCAAATTATTACGAGTGTAATACAGTCTCAGGCAATAAACTCGTTTTGTCAAGAGCATATAGTACAATTGTTAGCAGAGGGAGCCGAGTCTTATTCTGTTAGTTCAGATGGGGGCTTATGCTTCAATGGAAGGTTAGTTATTCCTGAGGGGGAGGACGTGCGACACAAAGTAATGACAGAGTCGCACGGCTCACGATTTGCGGTGCATCCTGGTGGGTTTAAAATGTACCAAGATATGAGGCGACAGTACTGGTGGAGCGTGATGAAGAGAGATATTTTCGAGTTTGTTTTGAAATGTGCCACGTGTTAACTAGTAAAGATGGACCATCAGAGGCCGACAGGACTTTTACAACCATTAGATATCACTATGTGGAAATCGGAGAGCATTTCCATAGACTTCATCACGAGATTACCTACGTCGGTGAGAGGTCACGACTCCATGTGGGTTATCATAGATCGGTTGACAAAGGTTGCTCACTTTCTGCCAGTCTGGAAAGACTACACTGCGGAACAGTATGCCCATCTCTTCATAGTGGAAATAGTAAGAATCCATGGGGTGCCCCTCAATATCGTGTCTGATAGGGACAAAATATTTGTATCACGATTTTCGGAGAGTTTCAAGGAAGCCATGGGAACAGAATTTCGATTAAGTACAACCTATGACCCATAGACAAATGGGCAGACTGAATGGACCAATCAGATGTTGGAGGACATGTTGCGCTTGTGTATCCAAGACATTGGAGGTGGTTGGGAGTAGTATCTTCCACTGGTGGAGTTTGCTTATAATAAATCCTACCAGTTCACTATTAGTATGGCTCCTTTAGAGGCTTTATATGGTAGACCTTGTCGTTCCCCATCATGTTGGCTAGAGGTGGGAGATTAAAAAATCCTTCGGTCGAAGATGATTCATGGTACTTCAAGAAGAATAGAGATGATACGGAGTCGTATTCGAGTAGCTCAGGACTCATAGAAAATCTATGCCGATGCCAAAAGGTTCTTTAGAGAGTTCAACGTGGGGGATTAGGTACTTCTTAGAGTATCTCCTATGAAGGGGATTATGAGTTTTTAGAAGAAGGTAAAGTTGACACCTAGATACGTGGGGTTATTCCCTATCATCAAACGAATTGGGCCAGTTGCCTACAAACTTGGATTACCGAAACACTTGCATAGGGTCCATGACATGTTCCAAATTTCTTCATTAAGGAGATATCTTCGAGACGAGTTGACCCATACTCACATAACTTTAGAAGATATTGATCTACATCCCGATAGCTCCTGTAGTAAAGGGTCAGTTGTTATTCTAGACCAAAGCGAGAGGAAATTGCGATCAAGGATAGTACCATTAGTACGTGTTTAGTGGCGACATCATAATGCCGAGGAGTCTACCTGGGAGCGTGAAGATGAGATGCGCGAGCATTATACAGAGTTATTTTTACCAGGTATAATTTAATTCCAAATTTCGAGACAAAATTCAGTTATTAGGGGAGAAGTATGTAATACTCCGTAATTTTATAGATTTTATTTAATGGGATTAACTAAATTATATGGAAATTAATTAGAAACTAATTCGGTTTTAATACTAGCGAGACTTCAGTTGGTATTTGATTAGGATGATGATATTGAATATTATTGGGTAAATATGGTAATATGTGATTATTGAAATGATTAAAATTGTCGCAAGTCATAAATACGACAAATCGGGAAATTTAGTTGGGACGCGCGTTTCACGTCCGGAATCAATTTAATTGGACTTGAAAGTAAAATATAATTTTATCATTCGTATAGTCATTTTGAGTGCGTCAGTGTGTCCGGAAGGGTCGAGATAGTCAGAAAACACTAGCATGAGGTTTAGTTTGGGTCCCAGGGCATTTTTAGGCCACACCGGCAACCCAGGACGGTATTTTGGTGATTTCCATTTTTAGCGAATAGTAACCCACAAAAATTGGGTCTTGCAATCAGCCTATATTAGGGACCTTTGGGTTCATCAATTTTCACACGAAGTCTTGATCAAAGAGAGAAGAGAGGAGAAATGCTAAGGGGTTTCCAAAACCACAACCACCACCCGCCGCCAAGATCGTCGAAAATTGTGATCGGAAAGAGAAGCAGAATCAACCTATCTCATCATCAAAGGTTCAGAACATCTAAACAAAGGCAAGTGATTTAATCCATTAAGATTTAGCAAATAAATTATCCATGTTAGAGTAGGATTTGATGATATCCTTGAAAATCTGAAAACCCGTGAAATTTGGAGATGAAACCTTAATTATGGGTAGGATGTTTATGAAATTATAATTCTGGAAGGATATCACTTGTTAGATCATAAACCATGTGTAATTAATTTGGAAATTATGAAGAGATTATGATGATTCTTGAAGAAAATAGAAAAATAGGGCTTTTTATGAAATTATGACAATTGAGCCAAGAAAAGACTAATTAATGATGAATTGAGAGTTATGGAACCTTTAGAATCATGTAATTAGGTTGTATGATAATCCTATATGTTTACTTTAGAATTTATCATCTTGAAATGAAGATTTGAGACAAAAATAGGATTGAAAATTAAGCAAACCCGTAGCCTACACCTGCTTGATCGATCGGTCGATCGACATTCATAGATCGATCGATCGATCGACCTCCCTAGAAACAATGATATTTTTCCCCTTTTTGGATTTAACTGATTCCGTCCATTTCAAAGTTGAACGAGGGGATTATGTAAATATGTTAGGACCTTAGGGAGGCCGGTAGGGACATAATTAAAGCTCGGAACATATTTGAATTTATTTGCAATATAGTGATTGAATTTATGAGTGTCGGACGAGTAATTTCCTATTTTATGATACAAGAACATGATTTAAATTATTAGGAGTGATAAGTTAGGATTTGGGACATAAATAAAGAGGTAAGGGTACTGAATTAATATGTGGGAAAGTTAGGATATTTAGTAACCTCTTTGGTTAGGATTAAGTGTCACGACCCCAACCCAATAGTGCCACTAAGGCATTCAATGTTATGGACTTAAAATATTTCTTAGAATAAATGCAACGGAAATACATTCACATGGTCATGAATCGTAAACTATTGAAAAATGGAATTACGTCATCAGAGCTTTCTAAAAGGGAACTTCGTATATATTAAAGTATGAACGGATTACAACTTATGCCAAAATTAAAAACTTATTACTAAAGAGCCAAACATGCTCTATCTCCTAAAAACAAACGTTATATTTAAAATTATAACAAAAGAGCTCCTCAAGCTAGATCTTCAACATAGTCCTTCTACACTCCATCCTCCCGTATAATTATTTCCTGAAAAATCGTTATTTATACAACATCAGCTAAAAGCTGAATAAGATTTAATCTCCCGACATTCCAAGGTTTTCAGAATATAGATACCTATTCAAGTCAAAAGAGAATGCATATACATATATGGATAGGAACTTGCAGTATATTGATATATATTTTGAAATGATAGTATATATATCACAATTGGATAGCTCAGAATAAGAAGAATGCAATAATTCAAATGTGATATCTTTTTCTTTCAATCATATCATTTTAATGGCCAAGTACACTCTAATACCATATTCTTCTACCGTATTATACCCCGGTAGTTGAGGGTCAATCGAACTAGTTCATCACAACCCCTTATTTAGGGCACACCAGCGATAACCCAGCTGGGAAGGTCAGTCAGTAAAGAGGTCCCTCAGGCCGAATCTTATTTTCAATATTCAATCTCATTTTCAATACTCATTTCAATCAGTATGTCTATATATAGAGATATAAACATATCACAAATGAATCTATCATCGGTATCAGATGCATTTTGAGAATAAAAGCATTTCACAAAATACATAGTTTGCATAATATCATATAATTTAAATGTGCAAGAAATGACATAGAGTACTCACGTAAAATAGAGGCTCGAAAATATAGATATTAAGTCTTGGATCACACGTTAATCTAATAAATACAATAAATGTTTAATTATGTATTCTAAATAAAGCCCAATTCTAAATATTGTGTTTTAATCCTAAAATATCTTGCGGAAAAAGGTTACTAAAACCATTTTCTCAAATTTTTAATATTCATTCATCGCATTTAAAGAATTTCAATCCATAGTTATCAGTCGGTTCCCAGTAGAGATGGAGGGTCACAGGGGCACCACTTAAATACCATCTCATCTAGACAGAACATTTCTGGATTTATTCCCAGTAGAGATGGAGGGTCACAGGGGCACCACTTAAATACCATCTCAACTAGACAGAATTTCACCGGGACTGACTTTGGAATTACTTAAATGAGATTCCATAATACGAGCAATTGCTTACAAAAATCATTTTAAAAAGAGTATATATATATTTTTCAAACAAGTTGACATATTTTGAAAATAAAATCAATTTAGATTGTTTCCAAATTTTAAGTTTTGATTAGTAAAGTCTTTAGTGTATTTTACCAGCATAACTACTAAGCAAAGCTATAAAATACGAAATTAAGACTACAAAAATGAATTATAACATTTAAATAAAATCATACCTACGAAATGAATTCTTTCTTCGAAATTATAGAACTACTTCTTAAGATATTTCCCAAGCTTTCTATCACTCTTTCTTACTATAATTCTCAAGGAATTGGTGTGAGTTTCAAATGAACCCTAAGGCCCTATTTATAGGTTTCCAAAAGTCTTACGGTGTTGACATGTGTCTAGGAAATCAAGCATTACGGTGGCAAGTCATCGTTTGGGTGTCGCATTCCGGGGTGGTCTTACAGTCTAACATCTCCAAATGATGACAAGTGTTTTAGCTTTCTCTCTGAAGATGACATGTGTAAGGTGGAGGTGACCAGCACGTGGTGGAAAGGTGATAAGGGTATAAGGGTCATTCCACACATGAAGGGTATTTTGATAATTTCGCACTATATATTTTCAATATTTCTTAGAGGTCCTTGAAAATATTGTATTTACAAAATGGCCCTTTTGTATTTTTATTTTAGTCCCTAAAGTTTCATAAAATTATATTTTCTACCACAAAACTTATTATATACCTTAAGATATGTCATAAGACTTCGATTTCATCCTATTTACGATTGATTCTTCATATTTAAAAATGGAGTTTGTTATATTGATAGCCAATAACATCACATATCTAATAATACAACATTTATGAGATAGTAAGTAACACATGAGTGTAAAAACAAACTATATACATATGAGCACATAAAAGTGGGGTCGTTACATTAAGTACTCGAAATTTATATCGTAAGACGTATCGAAGAAATATATTATATATCATCCTGAATAATCATAGTGTATGAACTTTGACTAATGGTATAAGGCTGAAATATCCTTTAGTAATACAACAAGTTATCTAAGTTGTGTGAATGATTAGTACATAGATTATTATGTGTATGACATATCTACCATACTTGTTATCACGGGAGGTCGATTTTTTATATAAGGCCATCTAATCTTTGTGTACCTACGGGGGATTAAGATTGGTACCTTAAGGGCAAAGTTCGGAATGACTTATTTTTAGTTAATAAGTCTGCTGATTGTGGGAGCGTACGTATGTGCATGACCCATGGAGATATAAACTATGTTCGCCTCCATTTGTGTGATTTGGCTTATTGAGACGATTCCTGAGACATTCAGAATGCGTAGTTCTTATATACATGATGTACCGGGATTCGATAGCAGAGTATGTGTGCACCACATCTTAGCCTGGTGGTGCCATATTTGTATATTTATGATGAGAATGATATACTTGCACTTATAATTGGCTCATTGCTAAATTGTGAATACGAATATTTGAGATACTTGAATGGGATTAAAAATGTGATAATTCGTATCGTAATTAATGTAATGATTCTGATTAATGAAAAGGTGAGTTACATGTTGAATATATTAGAATAATACAAATAAACCCCTATATTATGATATGAAGACATAAAGTGGTACAAACTAATTAGTTAGCGGCATAGCGAGGATGGGTTAAGGGGATACGTTAAGCGTGCACATCAGTTGAGGGATTAAGGACTCATGTGAGAATACATAACAAACATGTAAAAAATATTTACTGTTTAATGCAATTAAACACTTGCTGTATTTTGAACTGTTTTCACCTTGGGCTCTGACCCGTTTTCTTTCAAATATATTTTTCTTGTAAAACCTTTTAGGTGCCCCGCTAGAGGGATGCCAAGAATAGGAGTTCCATTCCCTTTGACGTGTTGTAGCTATTGTACAAGTTACAGGATCTCGGTAGTAGACGCCTCCATATTCTGCATTTGATTCTATTCAAGGTTATTTATCATTAGGGCATGTCGCCCCTTTCCATTTAGAGATAGCATTCTCAGAGTAACAGCCTTGTATCAGTTTTTATGATTTATTTAGTTATTCTGTATTTGTATTATTCAGGGGAGTGTTACTCCATACCCATGTTATCATTCCATTATTATTCTTTTATGATGTGGTATCGTTAGCTTATAATTTAATTGGTTACATGTTAATTTAATTTAATAAAATTGGCAACTCACTTTTTAAATATTAGGTGGCTAGTAATTGTTTAAAAAAGTTTTTCGACAATGATGCTATGGACTGAACCAACTTGACATTTTGTATTAATTTGAATAAAGGAGTAGCTACCCGGTATTTAATTAGAGGGGGTGTCACAGCTATGCGTATGTATATAGCCAATATATACTATTTTGTTCCTCCTGGGGTAGGTGCACGAAGAATTGGGTATATGGGCGCCCAATTATGGCATCCTATGGGTAGGCATATGAGTCTTAATTTATATTTCACGATTTACGTTTGATGTTTATGCTTCGTCTAATTTCGAGGATGAAATTCTTTTTCTAGTGGGGAATTATGGAACACCCTATGTTTTTAGTAGTTAATTAAATTAATTAACTAGGAAATTCGAGAAAAAATAAAATTTTGGATTTAATTTTTTTTAATAATTAAATATATTGGTTTTTATGCATAAAAATAAGGTTTTAAATGGAGTTTTAATTTAATTTTTATTATATACAAGAGTCCTCAAAACATAAAATTCTTTAGAAAACAATAATATTTTTAGAAATCGATCGTCCGATCGAGCTGAATTTTTTGCAGCAGCCCTGTCTCGTCGTTCGCTATAACATACTAAAATTTTAAGCAAATCTGACGATCAGATCATCCGTAATAATTTGTCGAGTGTTTGTATTTGATTAAGACTCAATTCTTTTGGTATATAAACATAAAGTGACGAGTTTAGGTCTTTTAAAGCAAATTTTATCCTTCTCAAAATTCAGAGACCATTCATCTTCTACAACCTCCAAATCCTAGCGCCATTATACATAACTTTCAACTCAAGTTTTGTCAAGATTAATCGAATTTTCTCAAGACGCGTCAAGAACGAATCTTTGTCAATTTTTTTAAAGGAATACACATTCAAGATCATATTTCTAAACCAACTTTTATTCAGGCATGAATACTCTATTCGTTTCCTTTAGTATTATGCATTTTAAGTGTTGCCTAAACCTAATTCAATGTTTTCTTAAAATCAATTAGCAATCTAATTAGAGAAAGCCGACACATAAAACTTGGGGCTATTTTTATGAAATCCTTTAATATGATTAATATTTATAACCTTTGGGTACGTATGATTCATGAGTGAATTTTGGATTTTGTTGGTGTAGGTTGCATGTGGAAAAAACATAGTTTCGAAATAAATGAAGTTGGGGGCGTATAACTCATGTAATTTGTGTAAAGATAATGAAATTTGGGTTTTGATGTATAAATGATGAAAACTCGGTATATTTAATTTAAAATAATTAAATGAGATTAATTGGGTATTTTGACGTTGTGATAATTAAATTAAGATTTAATTGAATTGGACTATCATGCGCAGTTTTATACGTTGATTAATTATGCTAGTTTGTGTGACTTGTTGGTATTATTATATTGCCTTTGTGATGATGGGTTGTTGGGTAACTTTTCTCTCCTTATATTTTAGGATGCCTTTTAGGTATGGTACTAGTGGGTAGGCCTTTTGATGATTTACACCTTCTAGGTATGGAACTAGTGAGGGTAGATTATTGCGACTTTATTATGTCAGGGGTGGGCTGATTTTTTATACTTTATCGTCGTTACGCTAGCCTAGGCATGAGACTAGGTTGCGGTTCAGGTTAGAAATTCATCGTATACATAGGGTAGTACGGATTTATATCTTGGGGACCTTAGGTATGGGACTAAGGGGTATTTTGAGGATCTCACATCGATAAAACGGTGGGGTAATTTACAAATTATGAAATTAAGAAATTGAGGATTAATGCCTAAGATAAAAATTGGTATTAAAATTTGGGGCGAGATAATGTGTCGGGGCTCACAGTTTAAACGGGTCAGAGAACGATTTATATAGTATCGTGTGTGGAACCTTGTCATGTGTCAGGGACAATAGTTTAAATGGGTCAGAGGACGATTGACAAGGGGAAGTGTGACACTTTGGTGGATTACCACCCGGGACGGGAGGACCGTCATAATAAAAAGTGAAAATAAAAATAAAATGGGCTAATTAAATAAAATTAGCATCGGGGGACTTGGGAATTTAAAATCATATTGTGTTCCTTTAAAAATGGGGATCTCTGCGGGTAGTTAGTAATTTATATTTATCGCGTTTAATTTAAAATATTCTATTATGATATTTATTGCGTTTAATGCTACTGTCTAGATTCAAGGATCCTATTTGAGGGGAGTAATGTGTATTCATTCTTGGGGCTCTGACCTCGTGCGTTGACTAACTTCTCGAGATAAGATTTGGAGAAGTTGTATAAGATTATCGAAGTTATCATTTGGAGGTGCAGCTGGAGTTATTTATTTTATAGCATAGTTTAGTTAGACTTTCCTTTTCAGTCGTATTTAATTATGAGACTTCATTTGAGTTTTATTGGGCCATTCGGTTCCAAAGTTGTTTAGAGGATTTCTATTGGATTATTCAGATCTTTATTAATCAGATTTTATTTAATCATTATTGGAGATTGGATTTATTCGGAGTTAGCATGTGATGGATCTTTTGTCGCTTAATTGTTTATGATCATTTGAGATTGATTCAATTATTTATCTTATGGACTGATTTATTTAAGTCTCATATTTGTCTCACGCTAAGAATGGTATTTATTTAGTTCACGCCCGATATCGTTCGGTGGCGGTGGCTGGCCAACCCGTCTGTCTAATTTTGCATCATGTGATAGTAGCTCATTTCCTTCTAGCTCGGATGGATTACACCACGGGATAGTACGCCCAGATATTCATAGAAAAGATAGTGAGACTTCATGAGGTGCCTCTCAATATCGTGTTTGCCAGAGATAAGGTGTTTGTGTCTCAGTTTTGGGAAAGTTTCCAGGAGGCGATGGGTACTGAATTGCGACTGCGTACAGCCTATCACCCACAGACGGATGGGCAAACCGAGCTTATAAATTAGATGTTAGAGGACATGTTACGTATGTGCATCATTGATTTTTGTGGAGGCTGGGAGGGGAGCAGTATCTTCCACTGGTGGCGTTTGCCTATAAGAGCTCCTACCAGTTTACTATTGGTATGGTTCCATTCGAGGAACTATACGACATACCTTGTCATTACACATCATGTTGGTTAGAGGTGGGGGACAACAAATTACGTGTCCTAGAGGTGATCCAGGATACTTTGGCAAGGATAGAGTTGATATGGGGCCGAATTCGGGTTGCTCCGGATAGACAAAAGAGCTACACCGATGCCAAGCGATAATTCTGAGAGTTTAATGTAGGGAACCATGTTTTACTACGGGTGTCTCCTATGAAGGGAGTTATGAATTTCAGGAAGAAGGGAAAGTTGGAGCCTAGGTATGTAGGGTCATTCCCTATTATTGAGAGGATTGGGCCAGTTACCTATAGACTTGGGTTACCGGAGCACTTGCATAGGGTCCATGATGTGTTCCATTTCTATTCATTCAGGAGATATCTTTGAGATGCTTTGGCCTATATTCACATCACGTTAAAGGAGATCGACTTACGGAATGATAGCTCCTATGATGAGTGTTCGGTTACCATCCTAGACCATAGCGAGAGGAAGTTGAGGTCGAAGATAGTACCACTAGTCTGTGTTCAGTGCGGCACCATAATGTGGAGGAATCTACCTGGTTTATAATTATTCCGATTTAATTTATAATTATTCTAAATTTAAGGTTAATAATTACTAGCGTGACGAGAGTTGATAGTTATCGAAAATAATTATGTCAAATTATAATTATGTTCAACATTACGTAGTCAGTTACTTGTGATAAGAAGGTTTGTAATTCACGTTAGAAGAAATTAGGGTTTAAGAAAATCCGTCCATCGATCGATCGACGGTCTGGGGTCGATCGATCGACGGTCGGCAGAACTTGGCAGTTTCGCCAGTTAATTATATAAAAGGGGAAATTCATATAAAAATCTTATGTAATTAATTATTGAGAAATTAAATACATGAGTTTAATCTAATTAATTGTAGGTAAATTAATTAGGGTTTGAGGCAGAAAATTTGGTTGAGCGAAACCGAAATGTAATAATTTAATTAGACAGAGGCTAATAAATTAGAGTCGGGGATTTTGACTCGGGTAAATTTATTTTGGGCTACGAGAGTAAGTCCAAATTTATGGTGGGGGCGACACCAAAAGTAACTTAATTAATTAAGGTGCAATTTAATTAATATTTAGAGTTGGCCCATAAACTCTTGATAAATTTAATAGGCTTATGTTACGGATTTACTGCACGGTATAGCCGGGACTTTTATATTTATACGGATGTGATAGTATATATATATATGGTGTGTACATTAATATCAGTGAGTAGATATTTTATACTATAGTGCTATAGGGGGAGGTTGCGCGTAGTGGATAAATCCCCTAGCTTGAGGAGTAGGGTGAGTATATTCCCGAGGTCATAGCGTCCATTATATGGGTGAGGGACATCTCACTTTCAGGGAAGGAATATGACCGCCTCCAATTATTTATTTTTACCAATTGGTGTGAAATTCTGACTTGGGATAACTAGGCTATGTGATTGTGCCTAGTAGGATAGCACTTTATAGAATTTACATTCTGTGAGTATTTTACTCGGGTGAATGCAGGTTGTTAAATATATTACAGTATGATTGTGAATGTTGAAATATGATATTAAGTATATAATTGGATAATTAATTATATACGGGTTATTAATGAAAAATATGAGTTATTTCACATGTATAACAAGTGTAGAAGTTATATGAATTTAAAAAGGGAAATGATTTAGTTAAGTTGATGTTACTAATAACTTAAAAATCATAAACACTACATACTCAGTTAGAGTAGGGTGGGTATAAAGGAACTTTGTTAATTATCTAGTCATGAGATGAATAACTAGGTAATTTAATTAAAGCGTTAGTAGCGTACATTAGAGGAGGGGTAAGGAAGTCCTCAAGGGAGTGCGATACTAACTAAAATATGAAGAGCATGCATATTTATTTATTACTGCAAGTTAATCATTTGTTAAATATTTTTCAAATGTTTTTGGGTACTAACCCTTGCTATAAAAACATTTAAAAACCCTTTTAGGTGTCCAGCCACAGGGACGCCAGCCTTGACTCAATTCCAGGGATCTGTTGCTGCAGCATATGTGGATGTTGTGGGGCTTTGATAGACGCCTCATTCTTCATTCTTAATGTAGAAATTCATGATTAGTTATTCGAGCATGTTGCTCACATTCCATTTATTTGTAGTAGACTTGTTGGGAGTTCATTCTTGTCTTTACGGGATTTATTATTTGGACCGATGGTTTATTCGGTTAAGTACTTTTACTTGTGGATGATTATTTCAGTTATCTGTGATTGTTATATTGTTTTATTATCCGCATGGGTTTTTGTTTAAATAATGAAAGATAAAAATTGGCACCAGTATATTTTTCTCACTTAGGTGGTTAGTAATTTAATAAGACGACAGTGATGCTAAGAATGGACCAAATGAGAAACCTGTTCTAACTTGATTTAGGACTGATCACCCGGGATTAATTAGGCGGGGTGTCACAGGGTTGCTAAAGAAAGGGTAACTTTACGTGAAAGTCACCGCTTAAAAGAGCCCAATAAAAACCAAAGGCAATTAAAGAGCAAAATTTACCAAAAGGGGCCAATATAATTTAGTTTGTTTGATCTTGGAAAAGAAAATCACTTCAAAAGAAAAATAAAAAAAATAAAATAGGAAATATGATATATGTTTATCTTTTGAGAAAGTTTAATTGAAGATCAACGGGTTTGCATAATGAATCCTAGTATGCTTATTTTGTCATAACGCTATTGATTTTTTAGAATCATTAATAATGTAGGCGTTTGTGTATTATTCTTGTTTTGTTCATTAAGTTCAACTTTATTTGTCAATTGAGAATTAAGCTTAGTATGATAGAGTTTTGTCATCAAGTCGAACTTCTTGAATATATATGAGTGTTTGGGTTATAATTCAATTGTTACTAGTTCACACCCATTCATTCCATCCCACATGTTTATAAACATCGATAATCTGCTAGTGTGTAAAGTTGATGTATTTTATGCCATGTTTTTATGATCGTTTATACCTATATATGTATGCCGAATTTTCTTTGGTATATTTTTGCATATATTATATACGGTTTTGTATGGTTTATTTGTGAAATTTATTTTTTTACAGAAATTGAAAATTTTCAAAAATAGTTTGTTGTGTTTACCTTCAAGCTTATCATTACCATGCTTGATTTCTATCTTTTTGTAATGATATCTTATCTTCTACATGATGCTTTTTATTTCATGCCCATATTTCTCCTTATTTATTTATTTCAGATAAGGGGGGGGGGGGGGGGGGGGAGAAAATTAAAAGTGAGATTTTTAATGAGTTTGATTTATGAGGGATAATTTATTTATGAGTTTCATTTTATTTGAAACTCGATTCGTCAGAAGGTATATTTTTTATTTTATGTGTGTAGGTTTTCCTTATGCATTGCTCAATAAGATTAAAATATTAATGGAAGATCAAGAAAGGGAAGAAGAAGAAGTTTGATGACAAAGAGACTTATGCCATTCCATTCTAGGGTTTGGAAGAGTGTTAGGATTTTTGTCATAGGAGATTTTTTATTTTAATTTAGTGTTCGGTTATGTTTGTTTATTTTGTACTGGAATATCCAAAGGGGGAGATTTGTAAGAATAATGTTTGTAATATTTTTCATAATAGAAGCATTTTAAAGTTTTTGGTTAGTTTGACATGTCCCGTTTTAAATCGTCAGGCACCGTCACTGCGAACCAGACTCAACATCTCCTAGTTTTAAGACTTTCTCACATCCCATAAAGGTATAAAGCATTTTTAAGTTTAAAATATTTCACAGAATTTATCTTTTGGATATTTATTTTTATAAAAAATGAACATTGATTTTTATTTCTAAAACATATATAATTTTGAGTTTAAAACCTCGTTTAAACGAGATGTCCATCTCGTTCAAACACATTTGTAATTTTGTTAAAAAGGTCGTTCATAGTTTTATCTAACAAGCTTCGATCGAGAGCGTAATGTTTTGATTCGTCATAAGGTCATTTGAGGATGGCTCAAACGAGATTTGTGCATCATTCAAACGAGGTTTTATTTTGTTCAAACCACGTGCCTTTTTCATTCGAACGAGACTTGAGTTTCGTTCAAACGAGTCATCCGCCTCGAAATTTATGAACACCTTATAAATACTTGTTTGTTGTTTAGTTTTTCTATCACTTTTTCTAGATTCTTTTCTCCATATCTTTTAAGAAAGTTCTTCTTTGTTTTGTGTTTCAAAACACCTTTTAATTCATAACGTACATCATGAAAATTGTTCTTGTGAATTTTCTTATACCCTAGAAAGTTTTGTATCCTTATATACACCTTTTTGGAGAAGTCATCTCCATGGCTCACTTGTGAAACCCGAGGGTATTCACTGATAAAAATAGATGACTGCAGTTCTTGGGATTCTTGTGAGTATCATACGAAAGGAAGGGTACGGCTATGTGGTTCTTGAGAGAATCAAATTATATTCCTTTATAGAATTTGTAAGTTGCAATTTTTAAATTTTATAAAGTGAATAAAAGGTTTTGCCTTAATGGGATTTTTTCTTAAACTATGTTTTGGTTGCATACTTGGTTTTATTTACATTTTGAATCAAATAGTTTCATGTCTAGGGTTAAAGGATTAATATTTGGTGTGGATTTTTATCTGAATTTAATAAATTAACGACATTCGATAATTGAGCACGCTCAAATTGATATCAGAGCGGGTTGAACTAAGTTATTATGATGGATCCTTGTTTATTGCCTTTTGAGTATATTAGTTTTTCTCTCGATGGATTCCCATAGTTTTAATGACTTAAATCATTTGACTTTGAAGTTCGCTAAAAGAATTGAGATTCTTGAAAAATAAAATTTTCGTTTTAAATTTGCTATGGGTCTTTTGCAAAATGTTCAAAATCAAAGAGATTTCTTTTGTGAGAAACTTGTGGATATGGACCGAGATATTAAAATTTTATAATAGTTCAAGAATGAGAGTGATGATAGAGTCCAATTTTTAGAGAAAGAATTAAAGGACTTGTAAAATTATAGGGTTAATATTTGTGCCATTGAGGATCGTGTTTTGATTAATGCTTTTAAGGTACATGAGAAGACTCTTAGGGATAAGTTTGTTCACATTAAGGGGGAGTGAGATAACCTTCTCGGAATGATTGAACATATGAATAATGAGTCTCTAAAATTGGAAAAGTCTAATTCTTACCCTTATTTATTTTTGAAGGTCAACCGCATCCAAGAATGTTTGGAAAGGTCAACCCATAGGTAACATTCCTCATGTTTTCACAGGTTCACATTGTGGTAGGAAAGGTCACCTTAGGAGTTTTTGTTATGATATTGGAATAATACCTAGGAAGTTTAAGTCTTGTGTTCCCTTGGTTCTCAAATCCTCATGCATTAAGTATAAACCTATTTGGGTTAGGAAATTCGTTTTGGAGGTGCTAGGTGTTACAGTAGTTGATTCTCCAATGCTTGCACATGATTCTTCACATGCTATATTTAATGGATGATTGCTTGCTTGATTTTATTATCATGTTGTGCTTCTTGATATATGGTTGTTAGTGTTATGATGTGTGTGTCTTTTGTTTATCTAATTTTCTTTACTTGAGTAAAATTGAAAAATACAAAAGGATTTTATCTTGATAATTTTTTTTTAAAAAAATACAAAATGATTTTTGATTTTTATGTATTTTAGTTTTACACATTTGGTATTGTCATATTTATATGTTTGAATCCAATTCACTCTGAAATTTTCATTTGGCTAGGACATTTGGTTATGAATTTAAATACTTAGATTGATATTAACCATGTCTATGGAGTTTTTTTAACTCTATTTGATTTACGGATTCGACTTTGTATATGCCTCCACACCGTGTAAATACCTATTTTGTGATCATTTTTTTAAAAATGTTTTCCAGATTCATTTCTCGATATCTTTTGCGAAAATTCTTCGTTGTTTTGTGTGCCAAGACACTTTTTATTTCACAACGTACATCCTAAAAATTGTTCTTATGAATTTGTTTAAACCCTATAAAGTTTTATATCCTTATATACACCTTTGTAGAAAAGGCATCTATATGGATGAGTTATTAAACTCGAGGGTATTCACTGCTGAAGACAGAGGACTGCAATTCTAGTGATTCTTATAAGGATCATTGTTGAAGGACGGTTACGACTTTGGGGTTATTTAGAGAATCTTAGTAGATTTCTTTATTGAATTCATAAGTTGCGATTTGCAAATTTTATAAAATGAATAAAAGTTTTTGACCTGAGGGAATTTTTCCTCAAACTATGTTTTTATTGCATGCTTTGTTTGATTTACGTTTTGAATCACATAGTTGCATATTCTAGGGTTAAAGTATTAAAGTTTGGTGTGGATTATCATATAAATTTAATAAGTTAATGCCATAAAGTAATTATGTACTCTTAATACACACCCATACACCAAATCTCTTCTCTCACCACTAACATATCTCCTCCCTCTTACTTTCCATCTCTCCCTTTTCTCCCCCATTATAATGAAACTAAATACCGAGCCAATATCCATACCAAACCCACCCACAAGCATAATTTGACAGCCTCTCTAAAAACTCCACTCCGGACAACCGCGGTCTTAACGCACATGAACACATCATAGATCCGACCACCAAACCCTAAAATTACCTGAATTTCAACGAACTCAGAGCGAACGACCCTCTAACATTCCAAGACCCATTCTCGATGACCTTCACTAACACCCCACCTCCTAAACTACCCTTTTTATTCGATTATAACCATTTTGGCCATCTTCCTACACAACCCACCTTTCCAGGCCACTTATTGCCCCAAAACCCGATTCCACTCCAACCCAACACCTACCATATCCCACAGTAACCTCTAAAACCCAGAGTTATACCTCGAACTTAGTCAACTTATGGACCTAACTAGCTTCCCAACTCCATAATGAGAGGACCCTTTTACTAAATCTCTTTTAACCCAATATGGCTCTGCCTAAATCCACTTGACCCATTAACCAAACCCAACTCCAAACCCATTTAACCTACCATTCAACTTTATCCCTTCTACTTGGATTAGCCACTAAAATCAGACCTCTCACTTTCCAACTAAAAAAACACGTGAGTCAAAATCAAAACCCCTCAAATATATATCTTTGACTTTTTCTCTCAAGTCCCAATAATCTCTCAACAAAAACACAACTGAATCATGGCTTATAATAAACGAGCAGATCATTTAAAAAGAAATCTTAGACTGGGCGGAATTTATAGTGTCATTTTACAATCTAAAAAAAACAAAACAAGTCCAAAAATTACAATTTTTTCTACTTAGTTATAGTATATTGCTAGGATCATTTATTTTATATTATTGTAATCAAGTGAGCATTATTTATGTGAAGAAGTTGGGTGCCTTGGAGGAAATCAATTTGACAAGGAGGCTTACGTATTGTCTTTCTCTCTCCCCCCCCCCCACCACCTTGTTTTTAAATTTATATCACTTTTGAGATGTTATAATTGTTGTTTATGCACACATAAAAATATCTGGCTAAACACCCCATTTAAAGGGTGGGAACCATATGTATTGTTAGATAAATTAATTGATTTGTTTGTTTGTTATATTTCTAGGAAAATTAATTTTGGAACTGTAACATGTCAATTTATGATTGTAGAAAATCAATTCGACAAGGAGGCTTACGTATTGTATTTCTCCTCCACCCCCCACCCCCACCTTGTTTTTAAATATATATCACTTTTGAGATGTTATTAATTGTTGTTTATGCACACATAAAAATATCTGGCTAAACACCCCATTCAAAGGGTGGGAACCATATGTATTGTTAGATAAATTAATTGACTTAGTTGTTTGTTATATTTTTAAGAAAATTAATTTTGGAACTGTCACATGTTAATTTATGATTGGAGAGAGGGTAAATTACTTCAGTTTAAATTTAATGATTAATTTTGGAATCAAACTAGAGATAGATTTCTCCTAATTACGGTATTAAATTTTGAATGTTAACTCGGAATTGCAATTCAAGGATTCATGCATTTTTTAATAAATTCATCTTAGCGGGTGATTTTTTAAAGAGAGTATAAATCAAAATATTTTTAGAGTAGTGGAATTTTTTAATTATTTTTCTGAAAAATATTTTATTCAATTTATAGTTGTAACGAGAGTTAGAATATGAATTTAATATTATCTCAAAATATTTTCAATAAATAAATAAAATAATTAAAATAATTAGTAAGGCAACGTAATCCCATCCCTTGTCCTTCTCACATTTAACACGCTCGGTTATGTGTCATTTTAGTTTACATAGTCACTTAATATTTTCAGTATTAATTAGTTAATTCTCCCTTGGAATTGTCTTTAAAAAAATTAAAATATATATATATATATATATATATATATATAATAAACTTAATTAAAAAAAGTTCAGTCAATCACACTATTTGTTTCTACACCTTGAAAGTTGGATTGATAGCCGTACATGCAACAATACAAGTTATTTAACAAGTTTTGTAGGTATTCACGGGATTTTGAGACTTAGATTTTGAAGACAACGACACACGTAATAAATGAGTTATTAGTTGGTATAAACCCACACCATTAGCAAACAAACAAGCCTTATTAGAAAGAAAAATTACAGAAAAAACTCTGAAAATTGTAATTCGATATGCTTAAGAGTGCAAATAAAAGTGGTTAGAGCACAAAGAAAAATAAACGTACACTTCCTGAGATCTCCACCATCAAACTTAGAAAAGTGGTCAGAGAAAGCAAAATTTAAAAGGATAGCTAAATTGAGACCTTTATAACTCTAGATATTAAAGTCAATGCTACCTTTGTGCAAATGGTTTTATTTGTTCTTCCATACCTTGAAAATTGTACACTGAAAATAATATATACCCCTTTCAAATGAATTTCTCACTACATTTCGTATAGCCTATTAGTGGCACACTGGATATTTGGATTTATTTGGACCTGATGAGGGTATTTATAGAAGAGAGTTGAGAATGAACTAGGAACAAAGATGATATACTTGAAGATGAGGTGAAGTGGTTTTGGTTCTGATTAGGGAAATTTCACAGTTCTTAGGACTTTTGGACTTTCTAGTTCTTATTTTGAGCATAGCTCTTAGTTTTTGCCTCCTCCTCTCTATAATCCTCTATCTAATCTAAACCATTCCATGCCTTTTCATGGATTTTAATCCACTTACTTTCTTGAATTTCGACCTTAAACCCTATGATAAACCTTTTCCTCAATTTTGTCGGTCACTTACAAATAAGACTACCTTCTTTGATAATCAATCTCATCCACCAACTTTTGCAGAAATTATTGTTAAGAGTTCTTCCCAAGATCAATTTTCCTTGATCATTCCTTGTCTTCCTCCTATTTCTTCACCCTTCATGCGTGGGCACTCCCTTGCTGTACGATTTCTTGATGATGGTTATCAAGAAGTTCTCAATGATTTTAGCTCCTCTACACTAATTGGTCATCTTATCCTTGCCAAAGGTGACAAACCATGGAAAATATCTCAGTTGAAAATGGAACTTATGTAGGACGGACAAATCAAGAAGGCATGGGTTCTTACACCCATAGGTAAGGATTATTTCAACTTACGTTTCACTTGTGCAAATGATATATTTGGGGTTATATCTTTATTATTTTAAGCTCTCTACTTGAAGTTTTAAGTTATTTCCATGGGTTCCTAATTTCCAATGGGAAATGCCTCTTAATTCTACTGCAAATATACGGGTTAAATTTATGGACTTGTGTCAGTACTATAAGAACACTCGTCTTCTTCTCCGGTTTGGAGGGAGTTGTAATACCCCATTTTCTGAGGAAATAAAATTTAATTAATTTAGAGATTTAATATTTAAGTAAATTAGAGAATTTAATTAAATTGGTGAATTACGATTCAATTAAGTCGGTCTAATTTTAAATTTCGCATGTGTTATATTTTGAGGTTGAGATTTGGGGAATTATATAGAATGAATCGGATGATTATTTAGAGGTCACGACTGATCTCAGAAGGGTCAAAATAGTCGAAGTAGTATACTCGGGGGTATAGTTTAGGTCTTGGGGAAATTTTAGACCAAACTGACACCGTTTAAGTGCATTTTAGTCATTTAATGGATTAGGGTTAGTAGAGCTACTAATTTCCAAAGCCTTTATTAACATATAGTTGGGAGATTATAGGTTATAAACATACAAAACAAATAGAGGCCACTAGAGAAGTAGGAGAAGCCATTTTTAAAGCCTAAGAGAGAGTTCTTAAAGGATTCAAGCTTGTTCTTGCACCACCATCATTGTTGGAGAGTGGATTGGAAGGGAGGACAAACCAAATCATAATCAAATCATGAAATCAGATCATACCACAAGAGGCAAGTTCTTATATTGCATTTATTTTAAGCATGATATACTACCCATATAGCATTGGGTTGAATTACATGTTTTTGGAAGATTTAATATGAATTTGGGTGGGGGTAATCCATGAATAGAAGTAGGAATGCATGTAGACATATTTCTTCATGTTTGTAACATGAAATTAGAAGGTTTGGGATGATTTATATGAATAAAATCTTGGTTTCTTAATGAACACATTTGAAGAACATAACACTAAGGTTTTTAAGGGTTTTGAGAAGATACTGAGTTCTTGGACGTAATTTGTGATGAATAATTGTTAGTTTTACATTGGAAATCATCCCTAAACACTTATATAGTGTTTAGTCATGATAGGGAGAAATTTGGAGAAATTTCATATAGATTTGAGGAAATGGTTTTGGTAAGAAATCGCAAAAGTGTAACTGCGTAAAGGAAGAAGAAGAACTAACACTTTTCGAATCGATTCACCATTAGAGAGAATCTATTCGGAAAGGGAATCGATCCATCCCATTGGTGAATGGATTTGATTCCCCAGATTTTAGCAATTTTCCCTATTTGAGCCTACAACTTGTGAATCATTATCAGCGAAACTTTTGGGATACCTTTATATGATAATGAGTTATATATTGGATGACAATAGGCCTTGGTAGGTTTAAGACTTTTTCATATATGGGAGAGGTTAAGGCTAAGGTTAGTTGGGCTTAATCATTAACATAATGAAATCGAGAGAATGAGAACGAGTCACGGAGGTTGCGAGTGAACCTAAGATGTAGACAAGTAGAGTATGAGGGTTACGACTACCAAATTAATTTAAGGGGCAACTATGGGCACTTAGGGTGGAGAGTAATACTCGATGATATATGATAGTGAGTTAACATTCTGAATTATTGATATGCTAAGTATTTGGGGAGTAAATATTACATATGGATCATTATTATAGGTTGTGTGTGTCTATAATGAATATTCAAATGGAGGTTGTGTGTATGCCTATTATGTGCTTTTATGTATGTGAAAATACCTACGATGCTTGCTACCACAGAGGTCCCATGCAGTGGGTGATCCCACCTTGATGATTCTATTGAGGTCTGAATTTGTGCCCCAGAGCACAGTGCTGATAGTGGATAACTATGTGAGAGAAATTATGATGCCAGCAAGTCATTTGGGTGCGTTAGGTATATGTGTAGCTCCAAAGACTTAGTGTTATGTTCGCCTCTAATATGTGTTATTTTGATTTATGATTCAAGGAAGACATTATGAATCAATAGTCCATGACTTGGTACATGAGTTACTTAGACTTGATAGCAGAGCAGGCAAGTGTACATCATGGTGGCCAGTCTGATGGATTCCCTCTCTCTCTCTCTCTCTCTCTCTCTCTCTCTCTATATATATATATATATATATATATATATATATATATAGAGAGAGAGAGAGAGAGAGAGAGAGAGATCTTTATATAACGGGGTGCTTTATCCTACTTATGTATGATAGTAGTGAGACTAGATAGCGTAAATCTAAAACATTGCTTAATCTGTTTAAGTGTAAATAGTAGAAAAAATAGTTACTCAGTATGTAAAGATAAAATAAGTGTGAGAAATAAAAATGATGGTGATAATAATAATAACGTAAGATAAATGTTAATTCTTAGTTTATTGGTAATGTACTGTATGGGTGCTACGGGGTGAGTTAATGAGAAATTAAACTAAGGACTTCACGATAATTAAGGGAATATTGTAGCGTACTGTATGGGTGGTACGGGTGAGCTAGACGGGTTAATGGTTAGTTAGATGCTTGAGACCTAGTTGGATTGGGTAGCTTGACTAGGTGGGCTTAGTAGAAGACAGTAGGCGCCTACTATAAATGAGAGGTGTGGAACTCAAGGAATGTATGCAACCTAACATGTGTATCTAATAACTGTTCATTTAAACTACAATTTAAATTTTTGAAAAATATCTTCAATAGAACTTGGGATATGAGAGGTACTTGCAAAACATTTTCAAAACCTTTTAGGCATCCAGCCAAAGGGATATCAAGCTTGATGATCTGTTTATGGGACGCATAGCTGCAGCACGTGTGGATGCTTGCAGGGATTGATTAGACACTTCAGTTGATATGTTTTATCAGACTTTGTACTTGTGGATTTAGTTTTATAACATTAGACATTTAGTCGGACTTTGTATTCAGGTTGATAAATCTATTGGAATTTTTATAATAGACTTGGAGATAATGGTTTATTTAACATTTGTTTATATTAAATCTTGTGATGTTTTAGACTTTGTTACTGTGTGTAGGGTATATGTTTTTTTTCAAATGTTATTATTGTTTAATGAAAGATAAAATTGGTCACCCATTTAATTAAATGTTAGGTGGTTAGTAATTAAAAAAAATCGATAGTGATGCTAAGAATGAACCAAATGAGATTCCTGTTTTAATTTAATAAATGACTAATCACTTGGTATTTAATTGGGTGGGGTATCAAAGATGGTATCAGAGAATTAGGTTCTAGAGTCCTTAGGATCAATATGGCTTATTATGTTTCAGCTTAGTGTGCTTTGATATAAAGCCCTATTGTAGGATTTTTGTATTCCCCATTGCATATGCATATTTATGTTCTTATGTTGATTAATTTGTATTTCATGGTGACCTTATACATATTTCAAATCTCATTTCAAATGCCGTAGGGGAGATGACATCAAGCTAGAGCAGTAGCAAAAGATGTGGTGAGAGAGGCTCAGCAAGAGCCAGAGGTACCACAACCACCGCCACCATAGGGAATGGTGACGACCGCACATGTGGACAAGATCATGGCACTAGCAATTACTGCGGAGATGACCACAATGGCATGACACTTTCGAAAAAATCATCCACATCCGCTAGGGGTACCCGATGTATATGCCCACTCGGGGCCGTTCAATTGGCAGGGAGAGAGAGAATCATTTTAGAAGGATCATCCACTAAAGTTTTAGGGTAATTTGGATGTAGTATTGGGCAGTTGTGGAAGAAAGACATGAAATGTCATCTACGTATGATTAAGTACAATGACTCTCAAAAATAGTTATTGACAACATTCAAGTTATTGGGAGAAGCTTTGAAGTGGTGGGAATCTGTGACCACCGCAGAGGAGAGATATGGGATGAGCATTGGGGTGTTATGGGTGTGGTTTGATCGCAAGTATTTTCCCTCTGCAATTCAGACAGAGATGTGGCAGTAGTTTCTTAATGTGTCTCAAGGAGATAGGACCGTGGAGGAATAAGAGGAAGAGTTCACTCGGTTAAAAAATTTCATGAAAGATGATGTAAACATTGAAGATAAAGATGCGTACGTTCGTGAATGGACTTTCTTGGAAGATCCGACATCACTTATTGGGTAATTTGGCATTAGAGACATACACAGAGGTTGTCAATACAATGTTAAATTATTGCTAGGATCAGACCTTGCACATAAAGAATAACAAAATAATGAGTGGGGCCAGTCAAACTGGAAAGGTATATATGAATGGTGTCAGTGGGCCATAACAACAGCAAGAGATGGATATCCAGTAAAGGAACCAGGATAAGAGATTTAGGTCCGAGGATTATCAACCTAAGAGTGTTGGGTTCAGGTAGGGTCAGCCGCCCTTAACAACAACAACATTTCATTCCTCAGGGCTTCCAGGGCCAAAAGAATGGAGGGGGAGGCCAGTAAGGACAGAATCCGTGAAAGGTATGATTTTCTAGGAAATGTTTCATTTATGGAGAAATAGGCCACAAAAAAATAGATTTCCCTAAGGGAGGTCGGGGCAACCACGGGATAAGGTATTGGATGTACAACCATTGCAACAGATCATAGGTCAGTTCGAACATGAGGATTACGTTCAGGAACCCATTGACCAGGCTATGCAGCTAACACTTGGGGGTAAATTGTTTTTATTATCCTATGAGTATGGGGTAGATTTTTAATGACCCAGGGGCATCACAACGTAGATTATTATCACTAGAATTCGCGATCGAGTCCGAATTATTGGGTGCATTGGCCTTATAAGCCTTGTTATGTATATAAAGTTACCGTTGGGTAGTGGGTCTCTTTAGTGTTTCCTATGAGGTAGATGGTGTGTACACTTAGAGTATGGTTGCATTACATGTTAGTTTACTGCTTTCGAGAGTTATGAGAATAGAGTAGACTACTTCTCGAGTTTTGACTGGTTAGCGATGGCTGGAGTAATAGCATACTGTTAGTGTGAGGTCTTATGTTCTCTATCCTAGGGTATGATTTACTTTTTCTAGGTATTACCTAAAAGAAGGTCTAACCTATATGTACATGTATATATGTTGTAATGTGTTTCACAATAGAATTATAAGAATATGTTGTATCGTTAATTTTTTTATCCCGGGGAGTTGGGATGTCTACTGTTGTGATTTAGGTTAGATTGGCTTATTATAAAACAAAGAGATATAGCTCGTAATTTATTCGCACTAAGAAACTAATGATAGTAAGAGCGTCATGACGTATGTTGTCTTTTGTAACATGGGAGTGGATGGGTGTACCTTTATGTAAAGAGATTGGGATTTGGGGGTATAGATTTTATGTGAAGTGCCTAATTGATCTCGATGATTGTAAATGTTAGATAGTAGTGTTTCAGGGGGTTCCTTATTTTGATTTCTCCTTGCGAAACATCCCACGCATGAAACTTAGCGAACATCGGAAGTTGGGAGATGCTTGGTCACTAGTACGTGGGTTTGACGCCTTAGTTATCATGCATATGCATGGTTATGAATGTAAGTTAATAGTTAGATTGTTATTTGATGCTAGTATAGTAGGGTAGCATTTGTGCAGGTATGCACGGGCATCGGGTGTATGGGCGTGGTGGGTAATTGATTCCCTTTTATATAATTTGCGATTAGAAGAGGTAAAAATGTAGGTGTGATCTTAAAAGTAAGGGTATAACGTAGTAGATGAAGATTATAGTACCAAACTTGCACTAATTTCGAGGACAAAATTCCTTTGTAAGGGGGTAAGTATGTATTACCATATCTTTCTGAGGAAATAGAATTTAATTAATTAGGAGATTTAGAATTTAAGTAAATTAGAGAATTTAATTAAATTGGTGAATTAGGATTTAATTTATTCGGTCTAATTTTAATTTTCACATGCGTCGTATTTTGAGGTGAAGATTTGGAGAACTATATAAAATGATTCGGATGATGATTTAGAAGTCTCAGTTGATATCAGAATGGTCAAAATAGTCTAAATAGTGTACCCGTTGGTATGGTTTAGATCTCGGGGAGATTTTAGACCAAACTCACACCATTTAAGGGCATTTTAGTCATTTGAAAGCTTGGGATTAATAGAGCTACAAATTTTAAAAGCCTTTATCAGTATATAGCTGGTAGAGTCTAGGGTTAGAACCATAGAAAAGAAAGAGAGGTCACTAAAGAAGAAGAAGCCATTATTAAAGCCTAAGAGAGAGTTCTTAAAGGATTCAAGCTTGTTCTGAAACCACCATCATCGTTGGGGAGTGTATTAGAAGGGAAGACAAGCCAATTCATCATCAAATCATGAAATCAGATCATATCATAAGAGGTAAGTGTTTATATTGCATTTATGTTATGCATGTTATAATACACATTTAATGTAGGCTTGATTTACATATTTTTTGAAGATTTAATATGAATTTGGGTGGGCTAATGCATGAATTTAAGTAGAAATGTATGTATATGTATTCCTTCATGTTTCCAACACGAAATCATAAGGTTTGGGATGATTTATATGAATGAAATCTTGGTTTCTAGATGAACACACTTAAAGAATACAAATCTAGGGTTTTAATGGTTTTAAGATGATAATTAGTTCTTGGACTAAATTCATGATGAATTATGTTAGTTTTACATTGGAAAACATCCCTACATACTTATATAATGTTTAGATATGTTGGGATGAAATTTGGAGAAGTTTCATATAGATTTGAGGAAATGGTTTTGGTAAGAAATCGCAGAAATGCAACTGCGTAGAGGAAGAAGAAGAACTGACACTTTTCGAATAGATTCCCCCCAAGAGAAAATTGATTCGGAAAGTGAATTTATTCGGCCCTTGGGAGAATAGATAAAATTTCCCAAATTTTGGAAAGTTCCCCTATTTGATCTAATAACTTGTGAATAATTATCGGGAAAACTTTTGGGATACCTTTAAATGATAATGAGGGATATATTGGTTGACAGTAGGCCTTGGTAGGTTTAAGACTTAGTCATATATGGAATAGGTTCAGGTTAAGGTTAGTTGGGATTAATCATTAACATAATGAACTCGAGGGAATGATAACGAGTCATGGGTCTTGCGAGTGAACATAGGATGTAAACCAGTAGAGTATGAGGGTTATAAAAATGGAAATAATTTAAGGGGTATCTATGGACACTTCGGGTAAAGAATAATACATGGGGATATATGATAGTGAGTTAACATTGTGAATAAATGATACGATAAGTATTCGGGGAATAAATACTACTTACGGATTGTTATTATAGGTTGTTTGTGTGCATATACTGAATATACATATGGATTAGGTTGCGTGTATGCCTTTTATATATGTGAACATACCTACACTGCTTGATATCACAGAGGTCACGCACAGTGGGCGATCCCACCTTGACGATTCCAGTGAGGTCTAGATTTGTGCCTTAAAGCATGGTGTTGATAGTGGATAACAACGTGAGATAAATAGTGATGCAAGCAAGTCGTTTGGGTAATTAGGTAGGTGTGTAGTCCTAAAGACTCAGTGATAAGTCCGCACCTAATATGTGTTGTTTTAATTTATGATTCAAGGAAGACATTCCGAATTATTAGTCCATGATTAGGTACATGAGATACTTGGACTTGATAGAAGAGTATGCAAGTGTGCATCATGGTGGCCAGTCTGATGGATGCTATATTATATATTTATTCACCTGGGTGTTTTATACTACTTATGTATGATAATAGTGAGACTAGATAGTGAATATCGAAATAATATTTAATCTACTTATGTGTGATAGTAGGAAGAATAGATAATGTATATCTAAAACAATGCCTAATCTACGTAAGTGTAAATAGTTAAAAAGATAGTTAGCGAGTATCTAAAGATAAATTAAGTGTGAGAACTGAACATGATGGTGATAATAGTAACATAAGAGAAATGTTAATTATTAGTTGATTGGTAATGTACTTTATGGGCGGTATGGGGTGAGCTAATGATAAACTGAGCTAAGGACCCAAAGATAATTAAGGGTATGTTATAGAATACTGTATGGGCAGTACAGGTGAGCTAGACTGGTTAATGATTAGTTGTATGCTCGATACCTAGTTAGATTGGGTAGCTTGACTAGGTGGGCTTAGTATACGATGTTAGGTGCGCACTATAGATGAGAGGCGAGGAACTGAAGGGAGTATACGCAACTTAACATTTGTATCTATTAAATGTTCATTTAAATTGCAAGTTAAAGTCTTGCAAAAAATTTCAAAAGGACTGAGGCTCTGACCCATACTTGCTAAACATTTTCAAAAACTTTTAGGTGTTAATCGAAAGGGATGCCAAGCTTGATAATCTATTCTTGGGACGCCTAGTTGCGACACGTGTGGATTCTTGCTGGGATTCATTATACGCTTCAGTTGTTCATTCCTAAAGTAGGGTCTATTATTCAGTATTTCATTTGGATTTGTTGCTCTTAAGTTATTTTTTTTATTCAGTTTTATCAGACTTTGTACTTGTGGATTCCGTTTGATTTCATTAGACATTTAGTTTGACTATGTATTCAAGTTGATTATTCTTTTGGAGTTTTTGTATTAGACTTAAAGGTGATAGTTTATTCAATATTTATTTATATTAAATCTTTTGATGTTTTAGAGTCTATTACTGTGAGTACGGTATAATTTTTATTTTCGCATGTTGTGATTGTTTAATAAAAGATAAAATTTGGCACCGGTTAAATTAAATTATAGGTGTTTAACAATTAAAAAAATTCGACAGTGATGCTAAGAATGAAACAAATGAGATTCTTGTTTTAATTTGATAAAGGACTAATCACTAGGTATTTAATTGGGTCGGGTGTCAAAGGGGGTGATATTCCACTACTAGTTAAGAAGGCAATGATGGAAAGGCTATCTGGTATATATGTTAGAGTTTTAATTGAAGTTAATCTATCAACTAAACCTCCTGAACGGTTATTAGTTAAACGAAATTATGGATTTGTTTTGTAAACATTCACTATGAGTCTCTTCCTTTGTTTTGTTGTTTTTTCAAGTGTATTAGTCACTGACTCAATGAGTGTAGGAAGCTTGAAAAAGAGCTGGCCAAGCCTAGTACTAATGTGTCCAACATTTACACAACAAGATTAAAAAAAATAACTGGTAGTGATTCTGATAAAACAAGTTCAAAAACTGACATTATTTTAAAAAACAATAGTCTTGATAGAATATATATCCATCCATTGGTGCCGACTGAAAAAATAGATAGATTCCATAGGGTGTGACACCCCGCCTAATTAAATATTGGGCGATCACTCCTTTATTAAATTAAAATCAAGGTGAACAGTTGGTTCATTCTTAGCATCACTGTCGTAAAAATAAGTTTTCCAATTTTAACACCCTAATTAATTAAGCTAAGTGTCAAAACCATTTTTAGACATTACTTTCCAAATTTTATTTTATAAACCAAGATTTAAATATTTACAACAATTCGATATTAAAGAATCACACCACAATTATCCTGGAACATATAATCCAAATAATTTAAACATTCAACAACTAAATCACGACATTTAAAACTTAAAGTAAAACATCCAGACATTAATAAATCCCAAGGTGACAATACGAGAAATAAATGAATCACAATGTCCAATAAAGCAACTAGATAATGGAAACGGGCGACACATGCCCAACTGAATAAATAAACTAAGAGTGGAATCAAATAAATGAAGTCGTCTAAGCAAGAGGCCTGCAACTCCCACCTAAGCTGCAGCGCGTTCCATCCAAAGGATCCTACGCAAGACGCCTGTGACACCCCGACTAATTAAATACCGGGTAGATACTCCTTTATTAAATTAATACAAAATGCCAAGTTGGTTCAGTTAATAGCATCACTGTCAAAAACATTTTTATGATTACTAACCACCTAGTATTTAAAAAGTAAGATGTCAAATTTTAAATTAAATCTGATAAATATGCAATAAATGAATTATGAAAGAATAATATAACCATTTACAACAAAGTCCCAATAGTGTAATCAACAAGTAATAAAGAGTCTAGAGGAAATACTCCTCACAACAATCCCAATAAGGAATATAAATAAAACAAGTCTGCATCCTGAATTAAATTACAAACCAAAGTCTGAATAACTGAAATATAAAATGTCTCTAAAGAAATGGGCGACATGCCCTACAATGATGAAACTGAATATGGAGTCAAGACTAGAAAAGAGGCGTCTACTATCAAAGCCCTGTAACTTCCACAACAGCTACAGCTCGCCACCTGAATGGAAATACTATGCATGGTGTCCTTGTGGCTGGGCACCTAAAAGGTTTTTACAAAAAAATAGATTTGAAAGCAAACGGGTCAGAGCCCGAAAGTGGAGAGTATTTTAAAAACAGCAAGTGCTTTAATAACATTTAAAACAATGAATGCAAGATACATGTTAGGACGTGCTCTCACATGAAATACTCACCTCTCGTCTAACTGTGCACTCCTAACGTTCCTGTACCCATTCATGTGTTAGTTTTATCTAACTAAACTGTTATAAGTTCTAACCCAACTACTCGATTCACAATATGAATTCCCAATGTTATTACTTAAATAGATAGCTTTACTTATACTCGGATTCTCAATTGTTAACATTACAATTCTCGGCATGTTATCCCTTTTTAACTTCTCAAAGAGTCACTATAAATTATTCTCGCAATTTATACATAACAAATTCCTTTTCATTGAACCGTATATTATTCACATCATAAATATACAATACAAGCACCCTGAGGCTAAGTTATGGTGCACACATACTCTGCTATCCATCCCGGTACATCACGTACATAAGGATTACAAATCCCGAATCTCACAGGAATTTTTAGAATAGACACCACACACAAAATGGAGGTGAACATAATTCAACATATCCATGGTCACGTACATAACTACGCTCCATAGTCAGCTGGCTTAATAACTCACAATTAAGTCATTCCATTGAACTATGTCCTCTAGGTACCACTCTAAATCCGGGCACACAAGGATTAGACGGCCCTAAGAGAACGTAAACCTCCCGTGATAGCAAGTATGGTAGGTATGTCATACACATAAAAATCATATATATATATACTAAGCATGCACACATATTAGATATCTCAATATTAATAAAGGTATTTTCTTATACCATTATTCCAATATTATACATTTTAAGTCTTCCGATAATATATAATGTAGACTGTCGACACATCTCACGTCATAGAATCTTGTACTTAAATCCTATCTCAAAGGGGTTATTAAGTTTCCTATTATTCCCACATATAACATCATTATTCTTAAGGTCCTTACTTCTGCCGCAAACCTCACTTCATCAATTTGTTCAAATTTACTCTTTTAACCCTAATATTATCTCATTCATTGAGTTTCATTAGCTTTTAGAATAATTCGTCAAATTGAATTCTAATTAATGTCAAAACTTTATAACCATACCTACTGGTCTTCCTTAAGTATAAGGATATTCATAAAGTTTCCAATAATATTTTCTAAGGGTTAACATCATTAAAATTTAACTAGGGAAATTTTACTCATTTTGGGAAGGTCAATCGATCGACCTTGAACCTCGATCGATCGATGGTGGTCGATCGATCGACTGATGAATGTCGATCGATTAATCGCACCAGGTAGGCTACGGACTGCTTCGTTTTGCAGTCCTCAAATCGTTCCAAAACTCCATTATAAAGCATGAAACTCTAATATAACGTTATAATATCATCATACAACCATCATACAACATTGTTAACGTTCTAAAACTAATAATTCATCAACCAAGGTCTTTATTTGGATCAAAACTTCATCAAGAACTCTAGTTTTCTATTTCTTTCAAGAACATTAATAAACCTCTTCTTAAATCCGTTTTTAGATCATCAAGGGTTATATTTTGAATTCATAATTCGTCCAGAATGTTTCTACATGTAATTCCTAACATAGTTCATAGTTTTAATCTTCAAATGCATGGGTCTATATCAATCTTCCAAGATAAATTAGATAATTTCCCTAAACATGGAAAAGCATAACATTGAATCAATTGTAATTAAATCACTTGCCTCTAATATTTCTCTGAATTTGATGTTGAGTCTTGAAGGTTGAATTGTTCTCTCTCTCTCTGCAGAATTCTCTTTTCTCTCTCTCTCTACAAGTTCTTCTCTAAAGATGATGACAATGGAGGTTTAGAGGTTGCCTTAGGAACTTCTTTTCTATTTCTTCCAATAACTCCCGTAGCCCATTAAGTCATTTAGTGTAGTTGGTGGGTTTAGTGGATAAAGAATAAGTCAGATTTTATTTCTAATTTTCGTGGGTTTTAATTCCCAAATTTCCGAAATTACCAAAATGCCCTTTTAAGTTACCAGTATGGCCCAATAATGCCTCGAGATCCAAACTAAACCCCCGGCTAGAGTTTTATGACTATTTTAACCCTTCCGAACACGTTGGTGCACTCAAAATGACCATACGGTTAATAAAAATAAAATTCACTTTTTACTTAAATTAAATATTTTCTTGGCGCGACTGTCATGCGCGTCCCAACAAAATTTCCCAAATTGCCGTATTTCTATCTCATGACTAATTCAATATTTTCAATATTCATATATTGCCATATATACACATTATAATCAAATACCAACTCACATCTCGTTAGTATTTTATCCATATTAATTCTCAATTAATTCACATTTAATTTAATTAATCCCATAAATAAATATCGATAAAAAATGCGGGGTATTACATTCTTCCCCCCTAATAACAGAATTTCGTCCCGAAATTCGGAACTAAAAAGTACCTGGTAAAAATAACTCTGGATAACGTTCGCGCATATCATCCTCGTGCTCCCATGTGGACTCCTCGACATTATGATGTCGCCACTGAACACGCACTAACAGAATTATCTCTGACCGCAATTTCCGCTCACTTCGGTCCAAAATAGTAATCGGCCCCTCCTCGTAGGAGTTATCGGGCTGGAGATCGATGTCCTCCAAAGTAATGTGAGAATGAGCCAAATCATCTCTAAGATATTTCCTTAGCGAGGAAATATGAAACACATTATGAATCCTGTGCAAATGCTCCGGTAACCCAAGTCTATACGCAACAGACCCAATCCGCTCGATGATAGGAAATGGTCCCACATATTTCGGTGCCAACTTCCCCTTCTTCCCAAATCGCATAATCCCCTTCATAGGAGATACTCTGAGTAAAACCTGGTCCCCCACTTGGAACTCCCTGAAGAACCTCTTCGCATCAGCATAGCTCTTCTACCGATCTTGAGCTACCCGAATGCGACTCCGTATCAATTCTATCCTTGTCGAAGTATCCTGAATCACTTCCGGCCCAAGTAGTTTGTTGTCCCCCACCTCTAACCAACATGCTGGGGAACGACAAGGTCTACCATACAACGCCTCAAATGGAGCCATGCCAATGGTGAACTGGTAGGAGTTGTTGTAAGCAAACTCCGCCAGTGGAAGATACTGCTCCCATCCACCCTCGAAGTTAATGATGCACATCCGCAACATGTCCTCCAACATCTGATTTGTACGCTCGGTTTTCCCATCGGTCTGCGGATGATAAGCCGTACTCAACTGCAATTTCGTGCCCATGGCCTCCTAAAAACTCTCCCAAAACTGTGAAACAAATGTATTGTCTCTGTCAGACACGATATTTAGGGGCACATCGTGAAGTCTCACTATTTCTGCAATAAAGAGCTGGGCATACTGTCCCGTAGTGTAGTCGGTCCTTACGGGTAGAAAATGAATGACTTTGGTCAATATGTCCACAATTACCCAAATGGAGTCTTGACCTCTCTGTGATGTTGGCAACCCCGTGATAAAGTCCATGGAGATGCTCTCCCACATCCACATCGGGACCTCTAATGGCTATAGAAGTCCTGCCGGTCTCTGATGGTCCACTTTTACCAGCTGACAAGTGGCGCATTTAGAAACAAACATGGCAATATCTCTCTTCATCCCGCTCCACCAAAAATGACGTCTCATGTCCTGGTACATTTTGTCCCCACCGGGATGTATCGCGAACCGTGAGCCGTGCGACTCTGCCATCACCTCATGTCGCAGTTCCTCCCCTTCCGGAACTACCAGTCTACCATTGAAGCATAATCCCCTGTCTGAGCTAACATTATAGGACTCGGCTCCCTATGCTAATAATCGAACTATCTGCTCCTGACAGAACGAGTCATCTGCTTGTGCCTTTACCACTCTCGTGACAATCTGCGGTGTAACAGTCATCACCGACATGAATGATTGGGCCACTGCATCCTGGTGTCCCAACTCCTTCCACTTTGCCTTCCACACCCCTGCCACTTCATCTACTGGCCTACGACTCAACGCGTCTGCTACCACGTTAGCCTTCCCCGGGTGATATTGGATATCAAACTGATAGTCCTTCACAAACTCAAGCCACCTCCGTTGCCGCATATTCAACTCCTTCTGCTTGAATAGGTACTGTAGGGACTTATGGTCTGTGAACAATCGAAACTTCTCCCCCAAAAGGTAATGTCTCCAAATCCGAAGGGCAAATACAACTGCCTCTAACTCCAAATCATGAGTGGGGTAATTCTTCTCGTGAGGCTTAAGCTTACGGGAAGCATAAGCTATGGCCTGACTCTCCTGCTGCAATACACCTCCAAGTCCTTGTAAGGACGCATCGGTGTAAACTAGATACTCAACTCCTGGTCTCGGCAATGCTAACACAGGTGTTGAGGTTAACTTTTCCTTCAACTCATCAAATGCCAACTGACAGGCATCACTCCAAATGAATGGCACAGCCTTACGAGTCAGATGTGTCAAAGGACCCGCTATCTTTGAGAAACACCGAATAAGCCTCTTGTAGTATCTTGCTAGGCCCAAGAAACTACGGATCTCAGTCGGTGTCTTGGGTTGTCCCCACTCCCTCACCGCGGATACCTTCCCCGGATCAACTGATATCCCTTGGTCGGAAATAATATGCCCCAAAAACTGAACCTCCTTCAGCCAGAACCCGCACTTCTCATACTTTGCATAAAGCTCGTTCTGACGTAGCGTCTGGAAAACCTGCCTCAAATGCTCAGCGTGCTCCTCCTCTATCTCGGAGTAAACCATAACGTCATCAATGAAGACAATGATGAACTGGTCCAGGAACTCTCTTAACACCCTATTCATCAAGTCCATAAACACGACTGGAGCGTTGGTCAAGCCAAAAGGCATAACCCGAAACTCGTAGGAACCATATCTCGTTAAGAAAGCAGTCTTCGAGACGTCCTCTTCCCTGATACGCAACTGATGGTATCCTGATCACAAATCAATCTTTGAGAAGAAAGAAGTTCCTCTCAACTGGTCGAATAAGTCATCGATTCGGGGCAACGGATACTTATTCCGTATCGTGACCTTATTCAACTCCTGGTAATCCACACATAATCTCAACGATCCATCCCTCTTCTTAACGAATAACACAGGGGCACCCCACGGCAAAGTACTCCTCCGAATAAACCCTTGACCTAACAACTGCTCAATCTGATCCCGTAACTCTCTCATCTCAGCTGGAGCCATACGGTAAGGTGCGTGGGCAATAGGCCGAGTGCCCGGCGTCAAATCGATCATGAAATCTATCTCTCTACTCGGAGGTAATCCAGGTATATCGTGAAATACATCGGCAAACTCTCGAACTACCAGAATTGAATCAAGTGGTATCACCACTTCCTTAGAGGTCTCCTCCTCTATGTAGTACAAATGAGTGGACGATCCTCCCTCAGGGCGAGGCATCGCCACTAAAAACATCTCTTGCCCGGTAATGGCAAAGATAATACTCCTACTAAAACCGTCAATCATGGCTCGGTACGCTACTAGACAATCCATACCAATAATGGCATCACACTCAGTTATCTCTAACACTAACATGTCTGCGGGTAATACCAAACTACCAATCTCTACCCCCACTCCCCGACATATAAAGAAGGATATGCAGCGCCATCTGCGTATGGTGGAATGTAGTGAGGAGAGGAAACAAGTCCTTACTACTTTCAATCTCGTTGGATTTGTGTTGCATTGGTGGGAGTCGATGACTATACTGGAGCAGAGAGACGTTATGACCATCAATTATTTATGGGTTCTGTTTGATCGAAAGTATTTCCCTCCCGCAGTTCAAAGGGAGATGAGAAGAAAACTTTAAGATGTGGTGCAAGGGGAGCGGTCAGTAGCGGAGTATGAAGAGGAGTTCACCCGGTTAGTAAGTTTTGTACCGAACGAGGTGACTCCGAAAGAGAGGAAAATATCGAAGTTTATGGGAGGTTTGAACTGGAGGATCCGACAACATTTGCTGGGTAATCCAGCTTTGCAGAATTTTGGGGATGTGATGAATGTGGAATTACTTGATTGACAATAAAATTGATTATATGTCCAAAGTAGAAAGAAGGCTACAGTGATGGGGCAAGGGGGGAAACCTGGAGGCAATGGGGATGGAGGAGGAACATTTCCTTCGTCCCAATCTTCGGGAAATAAGTAAAAAGAAAGGGATACCCAGCAGGGGACGTGTCAAAGAGACAATGTTTTGGTGGGTTTAATGTGGGTGGCAGTAATGTTAGGCATGGTCTAGGTGGACCGCAACCGCAACTACCAGGTAGAGGTGGAAATGTAGGTAGAGGCCATCCGGGCCCAGGCTTCCGACAGACTCGAAATAATCGAGGCCAAAACTAAGAGAATATGATGAATCGATGTTTTAAGTGTGGAATGTTGGGACATTTCAAGAGGTCGTGTCCTGACTTGATTGGGGGACAGCTTCCTAGGATCCCACAGTAGCCACGGGCTCAGTTACCACCGCGGGATGTCACAGTACCATCCAGAAAATCTTGATATAATAATTGAATAATAGACTTTCTTCTATTTGGAAGCTCTTGCAGTCATGGAAACTAACTCCAAAAGGTAAAAGGTTTTACAGATTTTTTAATCTTTGGAAGACATGTATGAAGGTTGGATGTTTAGATAGATACATTTTAATTTAAGATCATTTAAACCAATGGCATGGAACCTAATTTTAATCCTTCTAATTTTGTTACAACCAACTCTCATATCTGGATTCGTTTGTGAAATCTGTGAGATGAGTTTTGGCACCCTAGATTTTTGTTGGAAATTGCAAGAGGGATAGGAGTGCCACTTCTAATTAAGAAACAACATTCGACCAAAAATATGGAATTTTTTCCAGGGTTCTAGTGAATATTGATTTTTTATACCCATTACCAAATGTAGTAGTTATTGAACATGAGGAGATCAATATCCCTATAAAATTTGAGTATAAATATCTTCTAGATTATTTCAATTTCTATAACTGTGTGGGTCATTCTTTGGTAAACTTCAATATCATAATGATATCCATCGGTGTTCCTAACCAGAAAGTTAAATGCTAGCAGGCAGTTGACTCTCATGGGCAACATCAGAATGGTCAAAAACAAAAATACCAACTGTAAATATTTCATCCAAAAACTCCAACACTAGAAGAATTATGCAAATGGAAAATACTGAAAATCCAAACTCCTTAAGATGGAATCGCAATAAAAAAAATTTGCTCAATCCGTTCCGCAAGAACAAGTTTCTTCCCGAAGTTTGATTTGACAATTTTTTCTTCATTCCAAAACCTCAAGCAGTTTATGGTGATGTTGAACCGCACACGATTACCAGATTGATGGAAACTAACACCGAGAATCAAGTAGGAAATGGAGTTGAAACAACAACAAGAGCCAATAGGGGCGAATCAAGTAGGAGTCTAACCGAAATTTTTTGTTTTGAGGTTAGCTCGAAAATCTCGACAATTTGAAATGGAGAATAGCATTGTTCCCATGGAGAATGATATCAATGTAGTTGATCAATCCACATGTCTTTGTGTGATCAATTCTGAATGTGAGGTTCCTCCAAGTGTTAGCCATCACACCCATTTGAAGCATGTGGCGTGTGTTGAGTCAGTTAAAAACCAAATAAACCCATCTAACAACATTTATGATTCTCCTATTGATTAAACTAGGGTAAATAACAACAAACATGGCCATTTGGCTAAAAAAGGGCTAACCAAACTCATTGTGGACTCTGGAATTATATTAGAACATCTGAACTAAACAATGGAGTATTTTGAGAAGGAGGAACAAAATTGGCATAAGGAAATATGTTAACAAACTCCAAAATATCTAGTATTGGATAAAAAAAAAATTCTTTAGGGGATAATGTCACTCTTGAGACTGATGACTCATATTCTAAAAATGAAATGCCCCCGCTTGAAGAGATAACAAATTTAAATGAAACTATTTCATCTCATTTAAAGGATTCACTGCTATTAGAAGAGGATCATACAAGCCGAAGAGTTAATTTATATGTCAAGATACCATAATTTGATTTAGGAAAGAGCGGTAAATATGATCATGCTCATGATTTTCTTGAAAATTCGATTGGAAGAAAATGTGGAAAAACTCAATACCAAATGTTCAATTCTCAAGTGCGTAACCTCTTTCATATTTTAGCTATCTTTAAAGCCTAAACAATTCATATGGTTGATGGAAAAAAACAAAAGGGAGGAACTAAAAATTCTAAAGGGGATACCTTTTCGACCTTATCTAAAGTGGAGAAATCGATGCTCAAATATAATTTAAGGCGTTGTTCTTCTTGTTTAAGAATTGGTAAATTTTCTTAATTTGTCTTTCATTATCGCATGTAAGAGCCACAGGAGAGGCTTTTTCTCCTATCAAGTAATAAAATATTTCCTTTCTTGTGAAGAAAAGGTGGGAGAATGTTATGAATATTTCATTGAATAATTAATTTTGGAATTATGTAAATTAGGAATTGATTAATTGGTTAAATATAAGAGTCCTACTTAGTATTATCCATATAAGAAATCATATTTTATTAGGATTCCTTTATATAATTCATCTTGGTTTTTTAACTAACGAGTTAGTTATTTTCCTAATTCACATCTAACTGTGATGGATGACATAATGAAAATTTAACTCGAAAATTCGGGTTGTCTTTCACCTTATATATATTAGGTTATACTCCATCAAATAATCTTCATAAAACCCACAATATAATGGGCAAGGTGGAGAAAATTCTGAAATTTCTAAGAAGTACAATTTTCTACTAAGAAGAAGGATTTTCTCAAGAAATTAAAACAAGAATTCAAGGGTCGAAATTCAGCTTCAATCAAATTAAAAATCAATGGACAAAGATACGCATTCTTGATCCATTATATTATAGGTATAACTCGTGAATGCATCAAGATCAAAAGAATAAATTATATCTATAGCTATTTGTATTGATATTAAGTTATGATTTTACATGACTTATGTATATGGGTAGAATCAAATGAGTTATTTCAATACATTTTTGAGAATTTTTTTTAAGGAATAGTTAACTGTTGAAAGAACTACTCCGTATCCAAAGATACTTAGTGTTATCCCTTCATTGATATCTCCCAAAATGAACCAATATCTAATCGAGTTTTTTGAAGATAGGAGGAGGAGGCGGAGGGGGAGGGGGAGGAGGAGATATTCAAGGCTATTAAGGTTTTGAACAATGATAGTGTGGCGAACCTAGATAACTATAGAGTTTATTTTTATAAATACTTTTGGGACATCATCCAAATGGATCTTATAAAGGCAATTCATGTATTTTTTATTGTCCATATCTTCTTACTAGCTATTCCAATATTTCTATTATACTTATTCCCAAGAAATCCAATTCAGCTCAGTTCTCCCATTACAAACCTATTACTATATGTAATTTCCCGTATAAAATGATCTCTAAGATTCTACATTACACCACTTTTTTTCAAAGTGTATTGATCAAGGAAGAAGCATGTTCCTATTGGCCCAACAATTAGTCCATGACATTAAATGAAAAAAGTGTTTCGTTCAACTATCATTATCAAACTTGATAGCACAAAGGCGTATGATAGATTAAATTGGGAGCTCCTCATTCAAGTTTTGAGAAGTTTTGGATCCTCTAAGCATTATTTGAGATTTGCAGATGATGTGATATTTTTAGGGTAAATCATGCCAAAAACTTCTTAATTATTTTTTTACATTTAACTCATTTTCGAAAAAAAATTAACATTTTTTTTATGCATAAAATCATGTTTCCACAACATTTTTATAATGAAAATGAGTTGCGTATATAAAAATTAATGGTTTACAAAGGTCTCAGGGTGTAAATGTAAGGAGTGTCATAAGATTAATGAGTTTCTTAAGTAAGTCTAAAGGGTGATTTGGTTTGTTAATTTAGGGTGTGTTTGATTGCAAACATGAAAAATGCGAGGAAAATAGTTCATTAAGGTGAGAAATTGGAAAATGAGCAAAAAAATATATGGGTTTTTGGTCTTACTTTTTCTATTGTCCATGGAAATAAATTCTTTGGTGTGAATAAGAAATATTTGTCAATAAGAATGAGGTTGAGATGGATCACTTGCTACATAAATGTGGTTGTTCTTATACAAATTGTTTGCAATCAAAGTACTACAAGAGAAAACATGAGTCTAGATAACTATGTTCCATAAAAAAAAAATCATGTCAATCAAATATACTTTTAAATAAAATAAACTTAAATCCAAAGAGTCAACTGCTAGGGCTCACTAGTTGAGAGCTATAGTTCTTTTTAATTATCCAATTCCTTGTGTTCTTTCCAGATTATAAATGTCCCCAGGGAGAGGTTGTTTTTCCTCTTTTAGCTAATAAACTATCATGCTACTGTCCCCTCCCCCCCCCCCCATAGAAAAAGTGTGAATAGTTTTAATAAAATAAAAAGAAAGAGAACAACTTTAAAAAACCAATTATATTACATAACGAACATAATTTTTTGGTCTAAACCTTTCATTTTTGGGTGTGGATTCATCATAAAGAGATAGATGGAGGGAGACAAAGATAGAGCAGATTGAGAACACACTATGTTGTTGACTCACTTGTGTCAGTGCCACATAGAAGTTCCAATTAGTTTGGATATTGAAACAAAATAGTACTAGACTTTTAATAGTTACCCTCTCTTAAAGATTTTCCAAGCTTTAGGATGGAAATCTAACCCAATAACCTAAGTGATCTAACAAAAATGGAAGTAACGCTCTCATGATCCCACAAATAGGACACAGTCACTTCGTATATGTGCTATTATATGTGCACAAAGGTCATATGATTTTCTCGAATTTTTTTGAGATTTTTAAATCACTTAAAACATTTTAAATCATTTAATATGATTTTTGAAATTAATTAAAATATGATTTTTTTAAATGTTTGGGGTTAAAATATAAATACTTTTTGTCCTTAAAACTTATTCAGGGTAGAAAATGAAACCACTAGAGAATATTAGGGATGCATTTTATGTTAGTTAAAAACTCAAAAACATGCATTTTTTGTTTCATCCAAACCTTGCACGTGTTGCCTTTATACTGGTGTGATTTGTGTTTCTTTTGAGTTTGAGATGAGAGGTAAGATCGTATCAACGGTCTGCATGCTGTTATTCTCAATCCTAGTGACTCTTATATCAGCTAAATCATCGGATGCACAATCACCGCTTTTTATCAACCCTTGGATGACAAGTCAAACGGTCAAAAATGATCCTAACCCTTAATTTGGTTCAGCCTTCTCGATCCTTCGTTGCCTCATATAAAAGGATCCTTAGGGTTTACATTTGAGAAGTTTTTGAAATCGTCTGATTTAAAGAGAAAAACTAGAGAGAAAAGAGAGAAGAGAGAAAGGAGAGAAAACCAAATAGTCTATGTTAAACCTAAACATTTTCCTCCATAACCAAACCCTAAACCTTCCTTACATCATATACCATACAAGTCTAACCTTACAGTTAGATTTTGGAATAGTATATGTGGTTTTTTTTTTTTCGTGTTTAAGATACTCATCAACCTAGATCTCCCTTAGGAAACCTATCTCTTAGTAAATCTCATTTCTTCTTCATAAAAATTCTGAGATTTACCTTGAGAAACATTTTCACGAATATTTTTGGTTATTGTTCCCTTTTCTATTGGATCTTGGCTTTACTTTTTATTATTTCAGATCCACTCTCTTGATTTCAAAAGATTTTGGGAAAACAAACTTGTGAATTTGTATAGCATCAGATCTGAAAAGATTTTTTTTTAAATATCGTTTCATAGTTTGTGAAATAAGTGTGAACACAAATAAGCTTTTGAATCAATCGTGATCTACTTTTCAGAAAGATTATTCTTCACATATGAATTTTTCTTGATGTATGTTTTTCAAAACATATTTGAGATCCTTTGCATGTTATGTAGACACACTTGTAAATTCATAGGACTTGTTGTCTAATTAATTGAGAGGTGTGCGAAGCATTTTTGCATTTAGTTCACATCACATACACCTTCACTCTCACACGAAAACTAAGATTCGGTGATTTTTTTTAGATATCTGGTGTTGGTAAAGGCACTAGAATCAGAAAGTAAGGACGTTTCTAGAGGGAGATCAAAGTTGGTGAGAGGCCTTTGAGAGTGGCGTAACTCGTGTTGGTAGATTCTCTGAACTTAGTTTAGGATCTTGATAACTCATGCTTAGTGTTGTGACTTGTATATCGTGTTTTTTTAGTGGATTTTTTACTTTTGTATCGTAGAGGACACCGTGGATGTTTCCCCTAATTTCGGGTTTTACCACGTAAAAATCTTGTGTCATTTTTCTTGGATGGTTCTTAACTATTTCTGTGACTAGTTTCTCACTTAAGACTTAGAATTAGGTTATATTTTAAAAGAAGAGCTAATGAAATCAAACTATAAAATTTATCATTTATATTCAGAATATACTTTACTCATCTTCTTTTCTATGTCGAAAAGAGTTTTGTTCCATGAGTCTAGATTCAGAGTTTACTTAAAATTAACTTTCAGTTAAAATCTAGTAAGCATTTAGTTTTTTCAAGTGGTATCAGAGAGGGTTTAACAATTTTTTTTATCCTCAGACTCTGTAAACTGTTTTTGAAATCCTAGTTCTGAACATAGATGAAAGATTTGAGAAGTTTTGTAACCTCTAGCATCCGCCTCTCTCTGATGGACACAACTTTCCATACTACAAAGTACGGATGGTTGTGTTCATTCAACGAACTCTTGGTGATGACATTTAGGAAATGATAAAAAACATTTACGCACATCATACGAAGCCTTTCTTTGAAACCAATCCTACAAGAGTTGAGAAAAGTCATAGCGAATTCAGTAAAGATGAGAAGAAATTATCTCTCGATAATAGTAAGGGAAAGAAGGCAATCTTTACGTCCATTAACGAGCATAGATTCAAAAGAATGTCTATCTTCTCTACTTATAAAGAAGCCTGGGACACGCTAGTCCCCGTCCATGAGGGTGATGAACGTGTTAAGGATAGAAAAACCTAAATGTTGATCCAGTAGTACAACAAACTGATTATGGATAATAATGAATCTTTTGATGAATTTTGTATAAAGTTAACTGACATTTTCATCAAACTGGATGCTAATGATATAACCTCAAGTAGAAAAAGAAATTCTCCAAAAGATCCTTACCTCGTTACCTGCCAAACATGACAATAAAAGATATGATATGGAAGAAATGGACAACCAAAGTTTGACTCCTAAACTACTAAGTAGTAAATTACGGACCGTCGAAATGGAATTGGAATATAGGAAGCAACTGACTTCCCAAAACAAGAGACCTACTAGTTTTAATGTTGTTTTTTCATCACAAATGTTTGTTCCCAAAATAAATCCATTACACTTTTTGACCTAAATGATGATTGTTATTTGGATCATAGATAACCAAATATCCCTCATGAGAAAACAATTCTAAAAGATAATAAAATTTAGAAATGCAGTAGGCTCTAAATAAGGCATACAAGGTTATCAAGGTCATAAAAATCAAAGACCTCATGAAAAACACTATGACAAACAGTCCAATGGAAATGATAGACCCAAGACTGTCCTGAAATATGTGAAGTGTCATAGATGTGGAAAACTGAGACATTATACTGATAGATACAAAACTAAACTAAACAAGAATAATAGAGCTAACATGTGCAAGACATGGGACGACAATAATGATTTTGATGAAGATGAAACTGAGCAACCCAAAATAATTAAACATGCATGGCCTTCTTTGCTAAAGTTGTGTGCAATGATGATTCTGCATGCTTTCCTACTCACGATTCTATTATGCCTCTTGATATTGTTGTTCTGCCTACTAGTGATAATATTATGTTTGTTGATAATGGAAATAAACCTGATTAAACTAGTATACGGGTGTCTTAAAGTGAGAACATTGTCGACGAATTAAACGTATGTGTGAGTTCTATAGAAAAATTCAATGTTTTAGAGGATACTACACACGATGCACTTAGTGAGTCTGATGATGATATTCCAGATCTTTAAGAGCTATACACGAAAATGTTTAAGAAAAGTGCCCGTCTTGATAGAATGGTGAAGATATTAACTCAACGAATATAGTTACTTAACCAGAGCATTAGAAAGAACGCTGAAGACTATACAACTCAATACTTTGCCCATGAGGCAGAATTTAAAGAGTTTACATTTAAAATAAAAGATTTGTCTGAAAAAAATCATGTTTTGGAAGAAAGAAAAAGAATCAAACCAAAAGGTATTAAAAGTGTTTAAAAAATGCTTACACTTTAAAACCCAAGCTAAGTCCCATGAAGAAATAGTTATAGGAAGTAAGTTTGATCTGTAAGATAAGTCTAGTCTAGGTTTTGGAGAAAAATTTATTACCAATAAAACAAATGTGTCTCCTAAAAATGTCATTTTCGTTAAACATGGCTAAAATCTTTCGAACTCTGAGAAATAAAATTTTAATAAAAATGTCTCTAAGGTAATGAAAGGTCTAAACAATAAACAAAATAACTATCCAGCCAAGTATGTCTGTCCACCTGTTAGAGACCAACGTTAAAAACTCAAGCCTAATGACACTTGGACAACTATACTAGATAGGGACAAACCTATGTTTAAACACTTGAGTAATAAAGTCAAGCTTCCACCCACCAATACTGTTCGTACTATGATGTTTATGGACACACCATTGCCAAATGTTTTTAAAAGAGACTGTGCACACCTACTTTTCAAAACTTTAACTATTCTAGAAAGAGTAGGAAAAATTATGTTCTCCCAAAGAAGACCATCCATAACTCTAACCATAAAAAGAAGGGAGGATCTAAAACTAAGAAGAAACCATTTAAAAAAACCGATAAAACATTTTCTAAATATAAGGTCAGTAAAAATTTAAAACCAGGCGTATTTGGATGAGAAAAGATGATTTGTTACCCGAGCTCAAGTGCGATATTGTTATATATGCTTTTAAGTTACAACGCACTTAATCTGGATGGTACTTATATTCCAGATGTTTTAAGCATATGACTAGAGACAAAACCAAATTGGCAAACAAGACAGACTTTCTGAGAGGTAGTGTCGTGTTTAGAGATGGTGTTTCATCCCAGATCATAGGTAAGGGAACATTGTGCGAGGATGGGCTCCCCAATATAAATGATGTTCTTCTAGTTAATGGTATTAAAGCTAACCTACTAAGCATATCTCAGTTTTGTGATTTCAATCACACAATTACCTTTTCATAAATTGATTGTAAAATTATTAATGAAAAGGGAACTGTATTCTAACAGGAAACATAATTGAGGATAAGTGCTATGAAGTGATTCTAAAATCTGAATATTGCCAAGTCTCTAGATTAAATGATGTTGATCTATGACATAATCGATTGGGACACACAAATTTTGATAATCTTTATAGTTCGAGTTCCTAAGAAATCGTTAGAAGACTGCAAAAAATTAAAATTTCTTTTAATCCTCTTTGTGGCCATTGTCTAGAAGGAAAGATAAGTAAATCTTCTCATAAAAAGGTTCAAGATGTTTTAACTTTAAAACCTTTGGAACTAATCCACATGGACCTTATGGGTCCTTCTATAACTCTCAGCTTCTTTGCTAACAATTATATATTAGTTATTGTGGATGATTTCACGTGATATTCTTGGGTCGCATTCATAGAAAATAAATCTGATACCTTCCGTGAGTTCTTAAAAATTCTTTTAAATATTGATAACGAGAAGGACACCCAAGCATGTCTCATTATAAGTGACAGAGGTGGAGAGTTCAAAGACTCAAGTGTTACAGAATACTGTATAGGCTATGGATATAAACACGAGTTTAGTGCTCCTAAAACACCTCAATAGATGAATGAAAGGATAGTACCTTACAAGAGATGGCTAGAGTAATGTTACATGCAAAAGTCCTACCAAAATACTTTTGGGCTGAAGTTGTACAAACTGTGTGTCATATCATTAATCGTGTATACGTATGGAAAAATTTCAAATAAACATCTTATGAACTTTGCTACCACAAAAAGCCTAACTTGAAATATTTTAAAACCTTCGATAGTGTATGTTATGCTTGTAAAGATAGAGAAAATCTCTCAAAATTTGACACCTGAGAAGAGAAAGGAATCTTTTTAGGTTACTATCAAGCAAGTACGGCTTATCGAGTGTTTAATTATTAAACCAAAGTCATAATGGAGTCATTTGATGCAATTGTTAATGATATTAATGTCAGTAAAATAGTGGTCCTGGATGAGGAAGAAACTTGTTTTATTCTTGACTCTCTAGAGATAACTGATTCACTGCCACCTGAGAGTCCTTATGTACCAACTTGGGTTTCTAAAGACCATCCTATTGAATAGATTATTGGTAATCCTTCTGATTCAGTTAGCACAAGATCCTAACTTTAAAAAGTGGTAAAAGTTCCATTCTTCATTTCTCTCGAAGAACTAAAAAATGTAAAATATTCCTTTTGTGACTCATTCTGGATCAATGCTATGCAAGAAGAGGCTGTCCAGTTTCAAAGCCATGATATGTGGTATCTTGTTCCTATGCTAAAAGATAAGAAGGTTATCAGGACACAATGGATTTTTAAGAATAAAACTGATGAAAATGGGTAGGTCATTAGAAATAAAGCTAGGTTGGTAGCACATGGTTATTCTCAGTTAAAGGGAATTGACTTTGACGAAAAATTTTACCCCGTTACTCATCTTGAGTCAGTTCGTCTCTCCTTACCATATTGTGTCACATATAATAGAAATTGTTCCAAATGAATGTCAAGTCTGCATTTTAAAATTGAATTTTAACTAAGGAGGTATACGTACAATAACCCAAAGGCTTTATAGATTCGTCAAATCGTGATCACGTCTTTAGACTTAAGAAAACCTCATACGGTTTGAAACAAGCACCTAGAGCTTGGTATGAGTGTTTATCCACCCTTCTGGTCTCAAATGGATTTATTTGTGAAGGAAATGATCCGACCTTATTCGTTAGAAAGATAAACAAACATGTCTTAATTGACCAAGTTTACGTTGATGATATAGTTTTTGGATTAACTTGTGCCAAACAAGTAAAAGAATTTTCAAATATCATGCATACCGAGTTTCAAATTTCACTAATAGGCGAATTACTATATTTCTTAGGATTACAAGTGAAACGATGTAATGATGGGTTATTTATCACTCAATCAAAATATGATGATGAACTAGTTAAAAAGTTTGACCTAGATAACTATAAACCAGCACATATACCCATGAGCACATTAATGAAATTATCTAAAGAAGAACATGGCAAAGACGTCGACTCGACTCTATATAGAAGTATGATAGGAATTTTGTTATATCTTACAGCTTTTAAACCCAACATTTCCTTCGTCGCGTGTATCTGTGCTAGATACCAATATACACCTAAAGAAACCCACTTATTATGTATTAAAAGAATTATTAAATATATTAAGAGTACATTAAACTTTGGTATTTGGTATACAAAGGACACCACTAGTTCCATTGTAGGATACACAGATGTCGATTAGGTAGGATTCTCAGATGATAGTAAAATCATGTCTGGTGCTTGTTATTATGTAGGCAATAATCTCGTAGGATGGAGTAGTCTGAAATAAAACTACATATCACTGTCTATGTAAAAGGCCGAATACATTGCAGCATGTAGTTGTTGCGCCCAACTTTTATGAATAAAGATATTCTTAGTGATTATATTAGCGCCGAAAAACAATTAACTATGTATTGCGATAACTAGAGTGCCATAAATATATCTAAAATTCATGTCCAGCACTCACGAACAAAGCACATAAATATAAGACATCATTTTATTCGTGAACTTGTAGACTCCAAAGAATTAAATATTGAAGATCTAAATATCAAAAAATAATTACTTGACCTGTTTATAAAAGCTTTAGACGATATCGAATTTGAGTTCCTTCGAAAATCCATAGGAATGATACTTCTTACATTATTCCCTTTCCATAAACTGTCATAACCTCGGTAGTTTCACGCTAATAATTGGTTTCTGTGGATTTAGGGCTCGGACGTTCCTCAAATGACAAAAAATGCCTCCTTAAATTTATTTAATGTAGGAGACGCTTGATTCTTCCCTTTCTTATGATATTTTTGGTGTTGGATTCATTACTTATATAATTCTGTATATTTTTTTAACCCGTTGTCTATATAGGCAAAATTGGGGGAGAGGAACTTGATTACCTGGTTTTCAATTTCATAGTTTATCTCTAAACTAACTCAACTAATATGCCATTTTGAAGCGTTCATATTTTGCAGGCATTCTTTCAGACCCAACAATATAGCTTGTTGTAATTATTTAGGGTATTGGTCTGTATTTTAGTTGAGTAATATATTTTATTTCCTCTTATTTTTAGTTCTAGGATGGGAATAGATAGTTAGATTCTTTGTATAGGAAATCTAGGATTGTTATTTTTTTTACCCACGAATACAGGACTCAAGGAAATTTTGTTTTTAAAATCCAAAGGGGGAGATTGAGAACACACTATATGGTTGACTCACTTGAGTTTGTACCATATAGGAGTTCCAAACAGTTTTATATTGAGACAAAATAGGATTAGACTTTTAAAAGTTACCCTATCTCAAAGATTCGATGCTTCAAGATGGAAATCCAGCCCAATTATGATCGACCAAAAAGGGGAAGTAATGCTCGCATGAACCCACAAATAGGACACAATCACTTCATATATGTGTTATTATGTGTGCACAAGGGTTATATGATTTTTTGAAAATTTTCTGATATTTTTAAATCACTTAAAATATTTTAAAATTATTTAATATGATTTTTGAAATTAATTAAAATGTGATTTTTTTAAATGTTTGGGGTTAAAACAAAAATATTTTTTGTACTTAAAACTTGTTCAGGGTAGAAAACAAAACCGCAAGAGAATATTGGTGATGCAATTTGTATTAGTTAAAAACTCAAAAACATGCATTTTTGGTTTCATCTAGACCTTACACATGTTGCCTTTATACCGGTGTGATTTGTGATTCTTTTAAGTCTAAGATGAGTGGTTAGATCGTAGCCCTTGATTCGAATTAAGCAAAGGTCTCCATGTTGTTATTCTCAATCCTTGTGACTCTTATATCAGCCAATCATCGTTTGCATAACCATCGCTTTTTATCAACCCTTGGATGACAAGTCAAACGGTAAAAAATTATCCTAACCCTTGATTTGGTTCAGCCTTCTCGATCCTTCATTGTCTAGTATAAAATGAGCCTTAGGGTTTACATTTGAGAAGTTTTTGAAACCATCTGATTTAGAGAGAAAAACTAGAGAGAAAAAGAGAGAAAGGAGAGAAAACCAAACAGTCTATGTCAAACCTAAACGTTTTCCTCAATAAACAAACCCTAAACCTTCCTTACATTATATACCAGAAAAAGTCTAACCTTACAGTTAGATTTTGGAATCGTATCTATGGGTTTTTTTTGTTCGTGTTGAAGATATTCTTCAATTTAGAGATCTCTTAGGAAACCTATCTCTTAGTAAATCTCATTTATTCTTCATAGAAATTGTGAGATATACCTTAAGAAACATTTTCACGAATATTTTAGGTTTTCGTTCTCTTTCTGTTGGATCTTGGCTTTATTGTTTTATTATTTTCGATCCACTCTCTTGATTTCAAAATATTTTTGAAAAAAAACTTTTGAATTTGTATAGCATCAGATCTGAAAAGATTTTGTTTTAAAATATCGTTTCACAGTTTGTGAAATAAGTTTGAACATAAATAAGATTTTGAAACAATCTTGATCTACTTTTCAGAAAGATTATTCTTCACATCTGAAATTTTCTTGAAGTAAGTTTTTCAAAACATATTTGAGATCCTTTACATGTCATATAGATTCACCTGTAAATTCATAGGACTTATTGTCCAATTAATTGAGAGGTCTGAGAAGCATTTTTGCATTTAGTTCACAGGACATACACCTTCCCTCTCCCATGAACACTAATTCTCAGGGGTTATTTTGAGAGATCTAGTGTTAGTAGAGCCACTGGAATCAGAAAACAAGGATCGAGTAAGGAAGTTGCTGGAGGTAGATCTAATCTAGTCCGAGGCCTTTGAGAGTGGCGTAACTCGTATAAGTATATTCTCAGAACTCAGTATAGGATCTTGATAATGCATGCTTAGTGTTGTACCTTGTATATTGTGATTTTTTAGTGATTTTTTTTCTTTTGTATCGTAGTGGACACCGTGGATGTTTCTCCTAATTTGGGGTTTTACCCCATAAAAATCTTGCGTCAATTTGCTTGGATTGTTCTTAACTATTTATTTGACTAGTTTCTCACTTAAGACTTAGAAGTAGGTTTTTATTTAAAAAAAATAAAACTAAGGAAACCAAACTACCAAATTTATCATTCATATTCAGGATATACTTTACACGTCTTGTGTTTTATTTTGAAAAGAGTTTAGTTCAAGAAATCTATATTGGAAATATACTTTAAATTAACTTTCAGTTAAAATCTAGTAAGCATTATTTTTTAGGGGGTTTTGGGAAAAGGTCCTCATAGTGCTCAAAGTGTATAAAAATAGGACACTTCATAGAATTTTATAAATTTAGTCCCTGTACTAAAAATACAATGAAAAAAGGTGAAAAATAGTGCCGCTGGCGCGGACCAAAAAAATAAAGGTATTGTACCACAGGGACTAGATTTATAAATGTTATTGTACCACAGGGACTAGATTTATAAACTTGAAAAGCATTGTCCTAAAAATCCAAATATAGGAAGGAACATGACCTTTACCTTAATTCTCTATAATTTTTATAGATACTATAGTATTTGTAGAACACAAAGTATTATAACCCTTCAGCAAACTAATGCATGTGGCATCTAATAGCTATGTCAACCGATTGACTTAATAGAAGATTAGATTATAACCGAGGGTATATGTGTTTGTTTTCTATTACGATAATCCACAATCACGGTCCCACCATAGAATTTTGCTGCCTCATAACAATCTAGAACCACCTCTTTGGTTGTGGAAACTGTAGTCACCTGATAAATATGGGGTTATTGTGGTTGATATTGATACTTACGTAACTGGTGTTCAGGAACTGTATGGATCCTTCCCTTCCTTCCGAAGTATGCATCCAGCATACCAATGCCTTCCAACCCAACCTTGAAAAGGTCTGCCTTCTGTGATATTTAATATTTAATAGTATAATATAGAGTATAACAACTTATGACTGATGTCTTGTTTTTTGGGTACAGAAAATTAGAAGATAAAGCCCCTTTATATAGAAAGCTTAGTTACTTATTTAATTAGAGAGAGACGCCAACTTGTGGCTATTCCTTCGTGATAAATAATGTTTCGGAATCGATATAAAATATAGTGTGCTTAGGACACCACTTATGCATTCTTGACTTCAATAAAAATACGGTACAAATTTGATGTGTCCACATGTCTCTCGCTATAAATATAATTCTTTTACATATCAAAATATAAATATAACCACTCTCGCTTTGTTCAGTGATAAGGAGGGTTTTGCTCTAAACCATAGGTCTTGAGTTCGATCCCTCCCCACAAATACCTGTCTTGAGGGTAAGGGCTAGTCGTGCGGGTATTTCGTAAGGCGTCTAGATCCGATTCCCTCTTGGGGGTGTATTAGGGTGACTCCGGCACTTGCACTCCCTGTTTAGCAAACACGAGGAAATTCAAAGGATTAGCTCGTGTAGAGGTTCATGACTTAAAATATATATATATATATATATATATATATATATATATATATATATATATATATATGTCTTTATTAGTACTTAGCGTGAATACGTATTGCGAATGTTCGGGTCTATAAAAAGGTTTACTTCCATTTAAGAGGGAAACGTTTGGTAGGATTATGGATACATCAGAATCCATATCTATGTGATAATACTCCATGCATAAAATGTGAGATATGAAATACTGCAGTAGCAATATGCTTTCGGTGTCTTACCACACGTATTAGATTCTTACGTGGTGACTAATATACACCCACGGGCGGAGTTAGAGGGGGGCAGACCTTTTTATAGTCCACGTCAAATCTTTTGCTGTGCCTATTAGTACTGAAATCAGCCTAGCTCCAAGAAAAAATCTAAGTAACTTAGCCCTCCCAACATACTAAACTAAGACTAAACCCCTTCTGAGAGGTGAAATTTTTGACCCAATTTTCTCTCTCCTTGCCTCTTTTCTTTTATCGCCTTTTTTTTTTTCAAGGAAAAATATTTTATTAATAGGTGAAGAAAAAATCTCTGCAAGGATACTTATAAGCGCTAAAGCAGAACTATCGCGAAAAGAAACAACAAATTAAAGAACATTTAGGTTCTACGATTTTTTGAACCCATTCGCTTGCGAACGACGTTCCACTTGTCATTTTCCACGGTAGAATTTCCATCATTTGTCTATTTAATCTCTCTTTCAACCATTCATTGCAGTGTTAAGACTGAAAAGTGTGCTTTTTATTATTGTTTTAATCACCTACCATAAAACAACCTCAACTATCTTAGTGACTGTTACTTATTTTCATTTTAAATAATATGATGTTCTGCTAATTTTTTAAATCTATAATATTTACTAATATTACGACTGACTGAAACTATCTTTTTCTTTCTACATATAAATCCAATTTATTGTTAATTACAGAGAAAATAAATTATATCAATTTATAAATTAATAACCTTAATATTTTATGGTTAGCTTTTATTGGGGGTTTTCAAAATTTTTATGTCTTTTTGGATATCCAAGTGAATTTTTATTTGAGGAAAATATTATTATATTTTATTCTGAATGGTATTATTAAATGACATTAAAAGTTATTTTTATGGTTAAGGTATGCTATTTTTTGAATATTTAATATTGAAATTAAAATGTTAAAATTTATGAATATATATAACATACAGTGATTTTGAGTATTAATTTGCTAAAAATACATTATAAATAAATTTAAAAAAATCGGCTTGAGGATTCCGGCACCCAACCCTCCAGATTTTTATCGTCAACTCTGCACTCGCTCTTAATCCGGGCTCCGCCCTTGCTTACCCCTATCCATTCTATCCAAGCATATTCAGTATGCCTCGACCCTAATCATGCAGGTGGCACGATCAAAGATTCCATGTCTTAATGCAAAGAACCTGAAAATGTTATATTATCTATATTTAGTGGAACAAATAAATACTTTATCCAGGCTGCGTACAATACTATTTTGTGATTGAAAAGAAATGAGGTATATTTGATTCTAAAGGCTTCGGTTTAAAGGCATATGTGTAAGCTGCCTAGTAGTGGGCCGACGAATCTAAACAACATATTTGTCTTAGAGTCGTTGATTGCAATCTATACGTTATATTAGAAATATCTTTATTATACCATAATTTAAAGGAATATTTGTTGTGGTATAGTGGGGAAGTACGTTATACATTTTATATTTTTATATGAGCTTGCACTGTATATAATTTTTTTTCTACATCCTCCCGTTATTGAATGACGTTAGTTGTTATTAGAAACTCTTAATAAGACCATCGTAATGCTGAAATATAAATAACGGGGTAAAATATAAGGTGCAAAAATAAATAAATAAAAGTTTTAAAGAAAACTCAAAATAACATAGATAGAATCAATTAAACTAGGAAATCAAAAATTTAAGGGTAGACAATAATAGAAGAAGAAAAAAAATATTTAAATGTAAACCATACTTATTTAAGTCAAAAAGTTTATCTTATAACACAAAATAGTGTAAAAAAATCATTTTTTTTTGGTTGAATTTGCTTTGTGTATAAAACGATCCACCCTGATTTAAATGTAATCAATACTTATTTCATTTCATCAGAATAATGGTTAACAATTTTATAAATCCAATACTTCTAAACAAATTAAAAAATTTGGGCCAAATACCCTTTGTTTATAGGACGATTGACCTTGTTTAACAAATAAAAAATAAATAAAGACAAGAGTACTAATAATGTCATGGATCTTGCACAAATAGAATCATACCATCAAACACTTTTAATCGGAAATTATTTTTATAACACAAATGTATAAACATGTTTTAAAAATTTGGTAAAGTTTCCTTTGTTGTTTAAAAAAAAATAGCTAAACAATATAAATAGTCTGCAACAACACTAATACATCTCAGGCAATCACCCAATATAAATTAATGGCTTAAATTCCATTAATGACAAATTCATCTCAGTAAATATGAATCAATTAATTATGTACTAAATGTACCTCAACAAACATGAATCAATTAGATATGCATCAATTAAAAAATCGTAACAAACCCTCAACACGTCTAAAAAATTACGAATCAATTAAATTCATTAGCATGTAGGACATATAATGTTGGATATAATGTGGAACCCACAAGATTGTACTAAAAGTACCGCAAAATAAAAATGAGCACAAATATACCAAAAGTACTATATCAGTTGCTTATGACAATGTGAGTTTCATCAATGAGGATAATCTCCACGTACAATCTAAAACAGGAAAAAAACTCAGTGTAAAGATAATTTCAGCCAAATATTTTAGAAATAAATTTAGTTGCATACCAAAAACAAAATATCATTAGAATTTTTTATTAATATTAAGGGTATTTAAAATAGGAAACAATTAATCTTTTTGTTTAGGGTAGTATTAATGTCATGGGTATCAATGTCGTGAATGCCACGCCACCTAATAAAATAGTAAAATTTGTGTGTGTTGCACCACCATACGTAATAGTAAAGTCGCGTGCGCAATGCCACCATGCGAAATAGTAAAAGTCAATCTTTGAAATTTATTCAGAATACATATCTAGAATGAAAAGAAATTACAACATCAATTCCACTTATAAAAAGCTCACTTGAGCCTTTTATCAAGCAGACGTTGTATGTAATACCCCTTACTTTTATAGATATTTAAATTGCATAGGTGGGTGTAATTTGAAAATTTGAGGAATTGTTGCGAATAATGAATTTTGGAGTTTATGAGTGTTAGATGTTTACCGATGTGTGTTACATTTACTTTTGGGACTAAGTAAATGAGTTGATTATTTTAATTACATGTCGCAGTTGGGTAAAGCGACAAAGGATAATATTTTATTTGGAAAACACGCGTAGTGAGATGTGTTGGGTTTGAGTAGTGAATTTTAGTTAAGTGACTCAGATGAAGATTTCAAGTGCACAACTGGTTTCAGAATGGCCGAGATAGTCAGAATAGAGTATCCGGGGGTAGCGTTTAGATTCCAGGAACTTTTGGACTAGTAGGGACTCGCAATTGAGTAAATGTGTCATTTTTTGGTTTATAATGGATAAACCCTTATTCTCTCTATAAAGGCACGAGAGAGTGAGAGAAAGGAAAGAAAAAAAGAGAAGAAAAGAAAGGAAGAGAGAAAACGGGATTTCGGGCCGAACTCCGCGGGATTCGACTTGAGGTCGTCGAATTTCATTCACGAGGCAAGTGTTTACTTACTTTATTCCTTTGAGTGTCTATCTCATATTATAGTTGGTAAACTAGATAAATTTTGGGTTGAAACCTTTAAAATAAATTTGAAAAATTTGAGTATGATTTTACAAATTGATGTATTGTAGACTCTTAATGATTTCTAGTGTTAAACCTACGTTAATGGTGTGTAGAAATGGGTGGAAATGGTAGAAATGATAAACTAGGGTTTTGAATGGTTTTAAGGTTTAAATTTAAGAGAAATGGTTTAATACCACAAATAAATTGATGTGTTTGTTGAAAAACATAGATTAGATGTTTATAGTGTTGTTGGTTGAGATTATAAACCATAAAATGGAGGTTAGGATGATATTTCGTATTTTGGAGATTTAGATTTTGTAAGAAATGGAGAGATGGCCGAAATATCTGGTGTGACCTGTCGACTGTGGCCAAAGAGACGATCGACGGGTATAAGGGAAAAAGGCCATTGGTTGGCTCTCAAGGCAAAATCCCAATACACGGTCGATCGGGGGTCAGGGACCGGTCGATCGGTATTCAGTTTTCTGCCCAAGATAAGAATTTTTCTACTCCCTTTTCTTTTTGGGTTCTAGTTTTTGGGGTCTTTCTTAATTAGTGTATTATAGATGGGTGTGACCTAAAGGACTTGAGGAGTTGTATATTAAGCTTGGATTAGTTGAGTGTACAATCCAGAGCATGGATTTCATAAATGTTTAGGAGGAATAACATTCGAGAAAATTATTCGGCAAGCATATATAAATTTATTTATGCGGTTAGGATAAATATAGGCCGATTGTAAATGAGTAAATCCTAGGATGCAATTAGGATGAAATTTAGGATAGGGCTAAAGAGAATTGAGCGAATTTACTATACGTCTATTGACGACTATTAGTATAGGTGATGCGATCCCTATGGAATTAAGATAAGTAGTTAGCATACTTATTTAATTGTTATGAATTGGTATATTCGGGTTTATATTATAATCCTTAAAAGTGATTAAGGTGCGAGTTATATTTTAAGTAAGATAATACTTATGTGATTAGTATTTTCAGTGGGTAAATACTTATATATTATTACGAATGGGAACATTCTGGTTATTTTTCGACAATTATAGCTAGAGCATATTGAGGAATGTTATATAAATTATATATATGGGCATTGTTACTATGTGTATATATATATAATTTATTTATAAATATATTGGTATGAAAATGATATATTTATGTATGTTTATATCTATAGTGCTATCTAGGGAGGTTGCGCGACGTGGGTGAATCCCCTGGCTTACGCAGCATGGAGAATATATCCCCAAGTCATATCGTGCCGCATACGGGTGTGATATTTTTATCCCACTTTCAGGAGGGAATGTGACCACCTCCACCTTTTTATATTTCTACCATGTTCATGGGAAAGTCTGAATTGGTACCGGGGTTAAGTTGAGCAAACCTATATGTGGATGGGCACTTTGAGGCTGCATCCTCGAGTTATAACTTTATGGGATGGTTATTATACTTATGATTATAATATAGGTATAAATATACTCGTTGCTTGTAATATATTACCTTCTTATGAATATGAGATATCATATAGCCTTTAAAAAGGTTTAAACTACAAAATGAACAAGATATTATTCTTCTTCCGGTAGCTTCATATTCGGACTTATACCAAGGTATATTGTAGGTTCAAGTGAGAACTATATATATATATATATATATATATATGTCACATGGATGATTTTATTACTAAAAGATTATGTAATAGCTTACGGTATAGCATATAATATCACGTAAGGTAGGTGATAGTTATAAGGGATTATTAGACGGGTTAAAGAGATTAGTTAGGCGGAATAGCTTAATTAGGTTATTTAAAAGGTATACAGTAGATGTGCGCTATTAGAAGAGGGGTAAGGTGTATCTCATGAGAGTGTGATACCAGTTTAAATATGAGAGATTTTTTATTTTAAAATATGGCTTTTCAGCCCTTGCTAAATATTTTCAAACTCGGACTCTGACCCGTTTATCTATTTTCCCCTCTCTTGCTATATATATATATATATATATATATATATATATATATATATATATATATATATAGGTGTCCAGACACAGGGACGTCATGATGATAATTTCTTTGAGTCAAACGTTTGTTCCAGCGGTTGTGGATGCGCACAGATTTATCGTAGACGCCTCTGTCCTTGAAATCTAGATAGGATGCATTGTAGTAACATTCGCGCCGATAGCCCAATGGTATTCAATTATTCTTTTATCGCCTTTAGTGGTCCATTCGATTTGGTTCTACTATATTGTACCGAGTGTTCGGTTATTTCATTTGATTTCAGTTTCGTGCATATGATATGTGTGGTTATTTTACTTAAATGGTTTAGCTAAAAAGATTAGTTAATATAAAATTTTGGGGCCAGCCTAATAAGTTATTAGTAATTAAATTGGTTTTCGATAGTGATGCTGACTATGAACCATATGAGATTCCTGTTTTAATCTGGTATAGGATTGATCACCCGGTATTTTACTAGGTGGGGTGTCACAGATGGTAGTGTCCTTAGGAATCTGCGCGGACGTAATACACTTTTGGCGTTGCTTTCTAGTTGATATAGAAACTTATCATTAGGATTATTGATTCATATTGTGATATTTCATTCTCCTGCTATTATGTAAGATTATATCAAATCTTTTTGCACGCTCATTTGAGGTTCGTGTGCTGGTCAAAGAAGGGCGACCATGGAAAGCCGTTATGAGGGTAGCAGGAGGTGGGGATTAATTGGAGCTGTAAGTTGAAGTTAGGAATGAGGACCGCAACATTGGTCACTCCCCTTCTGGAATTGTTAAGTATTTTTGCAATGACTACTAAAGTATAGTAGTTATAATTATCCACGTACCAATGTAGTGGCGAGTGGTGCTAAACTTGACCTACCCAATGAAGTAAATTGGGAAGAAGTTTGAAAGGTCTTCGATAGGGACCATATGTTGAAGTTTAAGTTATATGGAGTCAGTGTAACGTTATCCAATGGAAGTTAAAGACTCGTAATCTTTGGCTTTGAGCAGGGTATGAAAATTCCCGGATGTGAAAATTTGAGAAAAAAATTTCACTCGTTGGAGCAATGTGAAATGGTGGGAACGATTGTCACTATATCTGAAGGAGCGGGATGTTTTGCTCATAGAGGAATCTTACAAACGATTTTAACCACGAATTCCTTTGGGTTATTAGGAATGATGAGAATGTTGTTTCTGGGTTATCCACATGAGGATCGATCAGAGGACGACAGTGAATAAAGAGTTATATGGTTAAGTGAACTTTGTACTGAATTAAGGTAGGTAGAATGAAGAGAGAGTCCTTTAGTGGAATCATAGGCTCACTGGTAAGCGTTGTTAACACTTATGGAGAATTTGTGTTCGTGAAACCCCACAGGTGGACATCCGCGTGGGGATTCATTTAAAACATGGCAGTTGAGGTCGATACTATGTTTCCTTTTTGTCAGAGGAGCTAAGGGAACTATGAGGATGATTATCATGATCGAAGCTTTTGGTCTCTGAGATACTGATAGTTTAACATGGTTAGGGTGGCCAGAGATGGGGGGAATGTTACAATGTGGAGCGTATAACCACACACTTTAGTCTTGCCCGGTAGTAGTTAAAGGACAAGAATAGGTTGCCGAGATGGGGCATTTATCAAAATAGTTTTTGGCTTGGTTAAGGCAAGTGTACTATGTCTGGGAACCAATTGAAATAGTCAGGGAGATTGGCGCAGTTATTATTATGAGTTTCACCTCAAATGAAGGAGTTATATTTTATGTGGGAAGATAGCGTCACAGTATTTTGTTAACCCTAGATTCGTGTGCATGATCCGAGTTTTACGCCAGTATCGGTAATATTATAGAGGGTATATCTATATGTTTTTCCCCTAATAGCAGGGTACTATTTTTCTTCATTCGTTATGAAAATGGGTGTTGGTATTTTGAGTTTGTATTTGGTTTGCACTGCTTATTTTGTATGTATTATACATAATAGGTTTTTTATTGGATGGAGTGATAGCAGGCTAATGATTGCAAGGCTATCATATCCACAGTTCTAGGGTGGAACTGGTTATCTTTGCGATATCTCACCTGGATACAGGTTGAGCTCGCTATTTATTATATGTTTAGATGGAACCTCGATGAGCAGATATTTCGTTTTCCTGATTTTATTACTATTATTATTTTTTGTGTGTGGCGACCTTATAGGTATGATTTAAGGTATGTATGATTTATTGTTCAGCTGTGAGTTGAATCTCGTTGTTATTCGCAAAAAGAACTCGGTGTTAGTACAAGCGCTTTGTGGTATATCCCCTTGAAGGAAGTAGGAGTTCTGACCATAATTTTTTGGTAGATGGGATGGGATTATCCTAGTTGCATATTTGAAGCTTGCAAAACACTCCACGCACGAACCTAAGAGACGTTAGGAGTGGAGAGATTTTATGGGATGAAAGTATGTTGGTTTTGATGATAAGTTACCTAGTATGAATAAAACACTATAAACTGAGAGCCATGTCATGACTGAAGGCTTATGGAGACGGAGGTGCTATGGAAAAGCTTTGAAATGGTTCTCACACCATAAGTAATGGGTGAGGTAAGATTTAGAGAATTGATTTGAGGCTTATAGCCAGGCCTTTAATAAAAGGAAAATTCGAAAGTAATATGTTTTAGGTATGATGTTTGTAGAACTTATGCAGAGTATAGGCGACCCGATTAGTTAAACTTTCTATTTCGCTGAGATGGAAGGACATAGTGGTAGAAGCACTTAATAGGTTTGCGAGGTAGGACTTAGAAAGTCCCGATGGTGTTCCTTAGGCCGTTATATCTCGATGATTGACGATGCGAGGAAGTAGAGTAACGGGAGGTATCCTTGTTTTGATTTCACTTCACGAGACGTTCCACACATGAAACCAAGCTAATGTCGGGAGTTAGGAAAAGCCTTGTCCACTAGCGATATAGTTAAGATAATATTCATTTTATGTGTGTAGAAAACACGTCGATCTTAGAGTTATTAGGAAAGAAGGCCAATGGGGCATGTAGCACTGTTTTTGGAAGATTGTAGTAAGTTAACCATGAGAAGATTGGTGGGTTAACTTTAAGAAGGATTTGATTTCCATGTCTAGGAAGAATTAATTTTTGAATTATTCGGGTTGGGAATACCCAAGTGTTAGCACCAGGCATAGGAGGTGTAGTATATAAAGTTGAAGAATATGCTTTGAACAAGTTATGGGCTGGATTGAACGCCGTAGGAGGTACGAAATAATCCAATAATATAGGTACGATAAGGGTTAGCACACCTAAGATAAGCGATAAGACGATGGGAGTACTCAAGCGCAAGTGTGGTTTCCTTTTAAGGGAAATTCGACGTCTTGTTGTAGATGAATAGAACACTTAGGTTGATACGACTTTTTAATAAGATCGAAATGTTAAAGTTGTGATTATAGGCTCGTTATCTTTAAATAATGTTATAGAAGCACTAGGTGCGATGTGTCGTTGTTTTCAGTATTTAGACACTCTGTCAAGCTTGTTGTTAAGCCAATGCGTTAGAGTACACGCCTTGAGATTGGTCGGTACCGTGAACGAGTACATGGTAGGGAACCATTGTGTTAGTAGCATTTGACTTCGATGTACTAGGACATAGTGTGATTAACGATCATACGCTGGCGATACAGGTTGTAACTGAATTTCGAGAAAGAAATTCCGTTGTAAGGGGGAAGTATGTAATACCCCATACATTTATAGATATTTAAATTGCATAAGTGGGTATAATTTGGACATTTGAGGAATCACTTAGAATAATAATTTTTGGTGTTTATGAGTGTTAGATGTTTACTGATGTCTATTACATTTACTTTTAGGACTAAGTAAATGAGTTAGATTATTTTAATTACTTGTCGCAGTTGGGTAAAACGACAAAGGATAATATTTTATTTTGAAAACACGCGTAGTGAGATGTGTTTGGTTTAATTAGTGAATTTTAGTTAAGTGACTCTAGTGAAGATTTCGAGTGCACGGATGGTTTTGGGATGGTCGAGATAGTCAAAATAGAGTATCCGAGGGTAGCGTTTAGATTCTGGGGACTTTTGGATTAGTAGAGACTCGCAACTGAGTAAACGAGTCATTTTTGGGTTTATAAGGGATAAGCCCTTATTCTCTTTATAAAGGAACGAGAGAGTGAGAGAAAGGAAAGAAAAAGAGATAAGAGAAGAAAGGAAGGGATAAAAGGGGAATTCAGGCCATACTCCACAAGATTCGACTCGAGGTCGTCGAATTTCATCCACGAGGTAGATGTTTACTTGCTTTATTCCTTTGAGTGTGTATATCATATTATAGTTGATAAACTAGATAAATTTTGGGTTGAAACCTTTAAAATAAATTTGGGAAATTTGAGTATGAGTTTATAAATTGATGTATTGTAGACTCTTAATGATTTCTAGGGTAAAACCTACGTTAATGGTGTGTATAAATGGTAGAAATGATAAACTAGGGCTTTAAATGGTTTTAAGGTTTAAATCTAAGAGAAATGGTTTAATACCACAAATTAATTGACGTGTTAGTTAAAAAACATAGATTAGATGTTTAGAGTGTTGTTGGTTGAGATTAGGAACCACAAAAATGGAGGTTGGGATGATATTTGGAATTTTGGAGATTTAGGTTTTGTAAGAAATGGAGAGATGTCATAATTATCTAGTGTAATCGGTCGACTGCGCCCAAAGAGCCGGCCGACCGGTATAAGGGAAATAGGACATTGGTTGGCTCACAGGGGAAAATCCCAATTCGCGGTTGATCGGGGGTCAGGGACCGATCGACCGATACTCTATTTTCTGCCCAAGATAAGGATTTTTCTACTCCTTTTTCTTTACGGCTTCAAGATTTAGGGGCCTTTCTTAATTAGTTTATTACAGATGGGTGTGACCTAAAGGACTTGAGGAGTTGTATATTAACCTTGGATTAGTTGAGTGTACAATCCGGAGCATGGATTATATGAATGTTTAGGAGGAGTAACATTAGAGAAAATTATTCGGCAAGCATATATAGATATATTTATACGGTTAGGATAAATATGGGTTGATTGTAATTAGGTAAATCCTAGGATTCGATTAGGATGAAATTTAGGATATGGGCTAAAGAGAATTGAGCGGTTGTCCTGTACATCTATTGACAACTATTAGTATAGGTGATGCGATCCCTACAGAATTAAGATAAGTAGTTAACATACTTATTTATTGTTATGAATTGGTATATTCGAGTTTATATTATAATCCTTAAAAGTAATTATGGTGAGAGTTATATTTTAAGTAAGATAATACATATGTGATTAGTATTTTAAGTGGGTAAATACTTATAAACTATTACGAATGGGAACATTCGGGTCATTGGCTATAGCTATAAGAGTTCGACAATTATAGCTAGAGCATATTGAGGAATGATATATATATTATATATACGAGTATTGTTACTGTATATATATACGATTGGTTTATAAGTATATTGGTATGCAAACGATATATTTATATATGTTTATATCTCTAGTGCTATCCAGGGAGGTTGCGCGATGTGGGTGAATCACTTAGCTTATGGAGCAGGGAGAGTATATCCCCAGGTCATATCGTCCCGCATATGGGTGTGATATTTTTATCCCACTTTTCAGGAGGGAATGTGATCACCTCCACCGTTTTGTATTTCTACCATGTTCATGAGAATGTCTGACTTAGTACCGGAGGGAAGTTGAGCAAACCCGGATGTGGATGGGAACTTTGAGACTACATCCTCGAGTTACAACTCGGTAGGAAGGTTATTATACTTATGATTGTAATATAGGTATAAATATACTCGTTGCTTGTAGTATATTACCTTCTTATGAATATGAGGTGACATATAGACTTCAAAAAGGTGTAAAGTACAACATGAATAAGATGTTATTTTTCTTCCGGTAGTTTCATATCCGGACTTATACAAAGGTAAATTGTAGGTTCAAGTGAGAACTATTTATATAAGAATGTTATATGTTAAAGTGGAAATGTTATTTAAAACGAGTGGAAGTTATGGTATTGAATGGTATAGCTTTATATAGAAACAAGGACTCTCTCTCTCTCTCTCTCTCTCTCTCTCTCTCTCTCTCTCTCTCTCTCTCTCTCTCTCTCTCTCTCTCTCTTTATATATATATATATATATATATATATATATATATATATATATATATATATATATATATATATATATATATGTATATATATATATAATAAGTTACAATGGTGTTTTCACTATTTATAAGATGCGAGGACACTTCACGGTTCAGATCGAAGCCAACAAGGCTAGAAATCAAGGGTCGAGATTAAAATACCCCTTTTACCATTTTTGCCCCTTAAATATTGAGTTCCCCCTCTTTTTTAACCCTTCATTTCCTTTCCTAATCTTTGCCAAAATTCAAAGACATGGATAAAATAGGAAATTAGACACTTGGTGACAAATACCAATTACCAAAGCAAACACTCTCTCTCCCCGACCCTCATTTCATAAGCACACCCTCTCTCTCTCTCTCTCTCTCTCTCTCTCTCTCTCTCTCTCATTCTATCCCTTTCTTCCATTACCTAATATGTACTCCACACAACCATCGTTGTGCCACACCTCTCTCCTCGCCACTACTCCTCTTTCCACGTTGCATCTTCTCTTACGTAAGTTTTGATTGGTTTCGATTTTAGAGTTTTATGGTTTTGATTTTAGGTTTAATCGATTTTAGGTTTATGATTTAGTTTCTGCTATTAGTTTCAAATGGTTTGGGTGGAGGTTGTGAAGGTGCTATTTACAAGGTTAGCTATATATTGGTATCATTTCATTTGGTTCGATTTTGATTTTACTTCTATTTACTTTCACAATGTGTGACCTAATTTATTCTATCATTTTTGTTGGTGTTTTACAAGTATCATCTTTGGGATGATGTATTTACGATTTTAGGTTGTTTGAAGTGTAGTTAGGAGGTCCAACATTTGTTCTTTCATTATTGAATAGTTTATACATATTTGTTCAGTTGCATTTTTCATTGCTTTCATTGTAGTGAAATTTGGTTTCAATGCAGTTGATTAAAATGGGGGTGGGATGATTTTACTTGTAATATATGAGTTGTTCTGATTTTACATTTAACATTTCAAGAAGTCAGAGACTGGATGAATTCAACAGTTCTGATTCTATCATATTAGGTTTTGAAGATTATGTGGTTTTGAAGATTACGGTTATGAAGATTTTTGTCGAACCCTAAATCTATAATTTCTTGACAAGTAAAGTGGCTTATATATTTGTATTGAACTTTTAATGGGATAATTGTAACAGTTGTAGATTATATATTTGCATCACAACTGGAATCACCGACGATATCAGTGACATTGGTATTTTTTCTCGACTAATTATTTATTTAATGTGTAAACTGTGTTCATTAGTGTGCATATGGTTTATTGGTACTACTGTTTGTGTATTGAGTACCCTATTTTCAAAGATACTTTACATTAAAAATTTATATATAAAATATATTTTGGTATTTATAGTTTTTAAACAGTATGTAAACATGACCACATTCAAGTTATAGGAAGTATCGTAGGAAGGAACTTTCATTAAAGGTTAATTATAACGAGATATGTTTTAGGTGCAATGTAAGCATTGTGCCGAAAGTGTGATAATGTTGTGCGATGACACGGTTTATACCTAAACCTTATTTATATTTTTACCCTAACGCTTGGCTTACTTTTATACCTTTAAGCACAAGAATGATAAGGATTGTCATGTGTTAAAGAGGATGTCAAATTCACTTTAACAAATTTACTGAGAATGAGAGAAGTTTCTCACCGTTGCAATGTTTTTCAAAGCATATAGCACAAGTACACATCAGTTCCATAATGACTAATTCCCATATATGAGTACATATTCACTAATCGAGGTCTGGTAACAACACAAAATTCCTATAAAAGGGAATAAGTGTCATCATCTTAATAAGTAAGAACATGATAACAATGATAATGTCAATTTAATAACTAAGACATATTAACACAAAAAGTCCTGACATAAGTCCAACATTTGTTCAACATGCATAACTAAATGAGTTTAAGAAAATGACACACATTTAAGAGGTCAAACAATAACACACACAAGTATGCTTGATATGGATACTAATGTTTTAAAATATTTGAAGTATCAGTACATGTCAGTGTGTGGCTTGATATGGATAGTCAGGTAATAACCTACTTTCAATCCAACTTTTTCTAAAAGTTTTAGAAATGTTTTCTGTTAATTATGTTTTGGCACATGTGGTTTTCTTATGTTGATATAGCTTAGCTAATGAAATTTAATATTGTTGTACCTTTGAAATATTATTGTGGATGGAAGGCCTTCAGGCATTCGTGGGTATTACTCATGGTTCCCGGAGTGCAAGATGTTTATACTTTTCTCCACATGGATATAACTTAACACTTTAAGGTAATATTTTTTAACATGTATGAGCGAGTATCATGGATATAACTTTAATACATTGGTTGGATTTAAGGTTACATCTTTGTCGGGTTATATCTTGGATGTGCCAAATATTGATGGTGTCTTATTTTAAATGTGTATTTTCATTCTTTTTGTTCAGTAAATTTCTTCATTAGTGTTGATTTTTACCTTCTGTGTTTAGTGTTCAATGTTTTTTAGTGGTAAACATTTATATCATGATGGAAAACATAAAATGTTATGCATCCCCATACATTCCTCAACACATATGAAAAATACATCAAGTCTTTAAGATTCAAGCTGACTCATTTGGCTGCAAAGGAATGAATGAGGTAGATTATAGAGGAGGAGCGAAGTGGTAGGGTATCGTATGTAACTTTTGTGCTTGAACTTACAAGCAATTAAGTAAGATAATTAACGATGAGAAAGTTTTCATTTTTATTAATTTGATTCAGTTCATTTCATTCAGCAATAGGGATACACCCTCATCTTCTAACAATCTAACTCATAATAATATCAAAATTTGGTGAGTTTCAAGTGGCCGTTGTGAGATAATAAAAAAAGTCGGGGTACTGGTTTTTTTACAGTAAATTTGCTATTATGTATTGATATTGTTTTATATTATTGGCTTTGACACACCTTAGTAATGATGAAAAATATGCATCCTATCATATGTACTTTTGGAGATGGTTGTAGTTAGGCTTTTGTATTTAGTTGTGATTAATTATACTTCATTTGTGATTAGTGTTGATTATATATGATTTTTTGATGAAATTGTGGTTGTGAATTGCAACTTATAGATATGATCCAGAAGAAATTCATCATGAAAGCTCAACAGCTGCTGAAAAAAACTGGCAAATCGTAGAAAAATGTGATGAAGCGCAACATCAACTGTGTGGCGGGAATAATGATGGATATTGGGTTCCTCTAGGTGATATATCACAACATTTCCTCAGGGGACTCTCTCAAAAAAGAGGACACAACATTTTAGGATCCATTCTAGCCCACCCCGCCAAGTCATACTCTGTGTAATTGATTCAAATGAGAACAGACCATAGTGGATCAACACCGATGAACAATGTATGTATATTACATATTACAACGTACTATTAAGATCCCACTAAGGAAACAATCACATTTTCATAATCTAAGAAGAGTAACACTTAAAATAAAAAATAAAAAAGGAGTCCTGTCTATCTAAAAAAACGTCCTCTGTTTAACACATCACCTTAAATCTCAACTTAAACCATCATTATGCAGAGTACAATATTTGTCAACGTTGGTAATTTCTTGCATCCTCACTGTTGGTAACTTTTCTTTGCTTTTTAAACTTGATTATAGGTGTACTTTAGAATATTACTTTTCATAGTTATTATATCTATTTTTTTAAGAGTGGCACTCAATGTAGCCTCTGTCAACGGTACACTATATTTGATGACCTACTTGCTGATTTGCGAAGAGGCTATGTCGAATTTTTTGCAGGGGCATATGCTACTACCTCATAAACACATCCATCAAAACAGATATGGGGTGGTAAGTTTACTCTTGCATTGAAGTACCTGTTGAGGCAACTAAGATTTTTTTTTTATTTATACAATAATTAAATGTATATTGGAGTAGTATAATTGTTGTTTATATTCTTGCATACACATTTTTTTGAGCATGGTTCTTGGAGTGCATGAGTACCATTCAAAGTGCACCACATTCTTTCTACCTCATATTTTCAACTTACACTTAAATATACATATGATTTCTTCAGAATTTTTAAGTTCAGATGGTGCTCTGCATAAAAGTTTTTTTTTTGGAAAAATCAAACACTCAAAAGCCAAGTATCTCTCTTTGATTCATTCAGTGTTCATGTTGATTAGTTATTGTTGTATTAGCGTTCATGTTGATGCATTTTAATGGTTTAGCGTTCAGTTGTATCTGGTTTTGAACTTGAGAAAGCATTTGACTTTATTTAATATGATTGACATTGGTTCAGTATAATTTTCAATATTGTTGTTTTTACTCTCATCTGTTAATTCATACTAACTACTTACACATATTAGTTCCAAATTCTTGATTACATCTCTTAGTTCCTACTTATATATAACATGCATGCTACATTATTAAGTACGAGTGTTCTAATCCTTGATAATCATTGACATTTTGTGTTATACTCAATGGTTGGTTTTATTTGTTTTGATTTATATTAAAATCCATCTCTTAGTAACCTATGTTTTTTTAGCGTCACAAGCTTGAGTATTTAAAGTCTGGCTAAAGGAATTATTGTGTAAATGCAATTATAGGTAAACGCAACAACAATTGTAGGATATTAGGTAAACGCAGCTATATGTAAACACAGCTACAGGTAAACACAACAGCAACAACACCTGTAGGATATTAGGTAAATGCAACTGTAAGATATTAGGTAAATGCAACTGTTGGTAAATGCAGTTGCAACAACAACACATTTTAGGTAGGAAACGAAGCAGCAGTTCTTTGGTTCTATTTTGATTTTCCTTTAGAATTTACCGGGGCTTGATTACTCTATGTTGGTAATAATTTAGATTTTGATTTTATAGAAATATTAATTGTTCGGATTTATAACTGAGTTAGAATTTAACGATTTATATAGGTGATGCATTGCTGCAAAACTAGGGAGATTTCTCAACTTGTAGGTGATGGGGTTGTATTGTACATGAATCCCGGTAAGACTGAGAATGGTCATTACACCTTTTCTTATTGTTTCTATGTGCACATACAACTTTAAAACTTATGTGATCAGCCCTAGATTTGTATTAATGTAATGTAATATTATCTACCAACCAATATTAATGAGTTCAATTATTGGCCATTATAAGTATGTTTGCGAGCGGTAAAAAATCAGTGTCAAGGACTGTACGTGTGAGTGTAAAAAACATGGATTTTCAATAAACAATCTTCATATTGGAGATTGGGACGAATAAGCCCCTTTTTTTATAATTCTAATACCACTTTAATTCTATCGATTAATTCCGACAGTGTGAGTGTGACACGATGGATCCGATGGACATGACTGCAGTAGCAATAATTGTCACTCGCAACGTGTGGTACTCCCGTTTTGGCATAAATGATAAAGAATTGTATGGATCAAGATCTTTCCAGGAAGGTAAGTAGTACAGAGAGACTATTCATAACTAAGTTTTCTTTACATAATTAACCCAAAGAGTAATTCTAGGGGAACTGACTGGTGATTTTGACACAAAAAAAATTTGACTCTGGAAGGAATGCATTAGTTGGTATGTGGAGTCAACTGAGTGTCATCTAGAATACTAATGTGTTTCTACCATGTCATTGGAATATAAAGTGATTTTGTAGAATTTTTTGATGAAAAAAGAAAGAAATTTAAAATTATATGAGGTATTGAACTCATATAGTGGTATTTGTTCTTTTATTTTATCTCAATACTCTTTTAGTTCTTTTGTTTGGCTCACGCAAGTACTAGAAATATTTCTCTATTTTTGTATATCTATGACTAAGAACCTATAAATTATAGGCATGATTGGTCCAAAAGCCTACACATCAAATGAGGCCATTCATATTGGTGTCCAAAAGCCTGTGGTGATTTTCATTTTCACCTTCTGGGTAGATTTCATTATGGTATGATACGCTTATGATTACGATCTTACGATTACTATTATTATACAGAAGTTCGTTATGGTATGATACAAAATTTCATTAGTTGGCAAACATGTGTAGGCTTTGATGTTGCGATGTGGAACACAAGCAGTGTCAACAATACGACTACCTTGAAGGCTCCAATATTGGGAGTTTTTACATATACTCAGCTAATCTTTTAGTTCTTTTGTTGGCTGAATTGTTTAGACCTTTTGTGTTTCATTTTCTGTACTCCGTGTTGATCATTTAGCATGGTGTATCCCCCAAAACACCACCCATTCCGGGAACCATAAAAAAATGATTCTTCATTGTAGATTATTTTCAATAGTTTCGACTCTAAAATTTTTCTCATTCAGTCTGAACATCTTCCAATGTAGAAGTCATAATACTCTTATGAAGTCTTATTAAAAATACTTTTGTTGAGATTGGCAGCCATTGTACTAGCATGCTCACATGCATACACAACCCAAGTTGGACTTAATGCTGCCTTATATTTGATTGGGTAAATATAGGCTCCATTTATTTCATTCCACATTTTTGTTTACTGTCCTTAAATCGTATGTAGGTTTAACTCATGACAATATTATTTCTTTGTTCCATTTTTATTTTTATGTAGAGATTAAATGTCTTCATCGAGAAGGTCGAGGATGGAATTTTCTACGGCGGATAACATTTCATCGATTTAAAGATAAGGAAGGCTAGAAGCATCCAATCTGACACATCTTAGTAGGGGGATGAGTTGTGTAAATCAAACGCAAGGAAAACTCATTTTTAGAAGCTAAAGCAACCATGGTTGGCGACTTAGTTTCACCATACATATAGTAAGCGTATTGATACTTTTTTTAATACAATTTTTTCTCTATGAACCTGTTTTTGGGTGTTGAGAAATGTGTACAAGTTTCTCAAATTTGACACCTCTAACTAATGTAAAGTTTATTTTATCGTTGTAGTTAGAATGGATTGTATTATTTACGGTGCTCTTTAATAAAAAAAAATTGTGTCACTGAGTTTATTCCTTTTGTGTTGTTTCTTTTTTTTTTTCATTTGTAAAAGATGTACTCGGTTATATTTTAGTTAGACGTGCAACTCCATTGATAACTATGATCAAACCCACTTCTTTCTAATTTTATTTTTGAATTCGTCTCACAATACGAAGACGATTCAACATAACCACCCGACAAGTCTAATCATATAGACACAAAAAGGCCTAATCATATTCATTGTCGTGTTAGGCACGAGCATTCCCTATAAACATGTTCGCATTGTTTGGGAATACCTTCTACAATAGTGTAAACATGTTGTCGAAGTTGGCATGTTGGCATTGTTAAGGGAATACTTTATACAATTTTCGAATTAGAAGATTGTAAACATGTTGGCATTGTATTAGGTAATATATTATTCCAAATATCTTTGTAGCGACTGCGTACATTGTCGATGTTGTTATGCACATTTTTAGCGTAATTAAAATTCTATTTTTGAACACTTTCAATTGTCTTTGTATGCACTGCTAAGAAGGTTCTTATATTCAAAAGTAGGCATGATTTAGAGCTATAAATTTCTATGCTTTAAATCAATATTATAGTGTGTGCATAATATGTAATTCTCTTTGTTCATTTCTCAGCTTAGTTAAGGTATTTCTGCTCAGTTTGAATATTAGGTTCATCATGTATGTTTAGCTGCTCAGGTTGATTACTTCTTTATTTTGATTGGCAACATTAGTAAATGCATAGGATGAATGTTGTGATTGTATGAAGCCCCATATATAATCCTACAAATTTATATTCATATTTTTCAAGTTGTTTATTTTGTTAGCCATTAAAGGCGGCACAACATTGTTTATTTTTCAAAAAAAAAAACTATCAAAATGAACACGACATGAAATAATATTTTTACCTATATCGAACTCAACCCAAGTAAAAGAGGCAGAGCACAAAATATTTTTTTAACAAAAATTGAAGTCGGGAAAAATAAACACGACTCAACATAATATGACACGGCATAAAATGATATTTTTTTACCAATCACGAACACTATCCAAGAAAAAGCGGTAATATATAAAATATTTTTTTATAAACTAAAAACGAATTCGGCAAAAATAAATGCGACAATATATAATTTTTTTATAAACTAAAAACGAATCCGGCCAAAATAAACGCGACATCACATGAAATATTATTGTTTATCTATCTCAAGCACAAACCAAGTAAAAGCACACAATGTTTTTTTAACCATATACAAACTTGACCAAAATAAACACGACTCGACACGACATGCGATTTTGTTACCAATCACAGACACTACCGTTTTACAGGATAGTCCTATAAATAAAGGATATTATGGACATTTTTTTTTTAAAAATACACTTTGTTTTTTCGGGGAACGAATTTTCACCATTTTGAGATTACATACTTTGGAAATTTTCATCGCCCCTTCAGGAACGGGCATACCCTAGTATATATATATCAGATGGATGATTATATCACTAAAAGATTATGTAATTGCTTACGGTATAACATATTATATCACGCAAGGTAGGTGATAGTTATAAGGGATTATTAGATGGCTTAAAGAGATTAGTCAGGACGAATGCTAAACTTGGTTATTTACAAGGTATACGGTAGGTGTTCACTATTAGAAGAGGGGTGAGGTGTATCTCATGAGATTGTTATACAAGTTTAAATATGAGATATTTCATTTTTTTAAATATGGCTTTTAAGCACTTGCTAAATATTTTCAAACTTGGGCTCTGACCCGTTTCTCTATTTTCCCCTCTCTTGCTATATATATATCGGTGTCCAAACACATGGATGCCTGGATGATGATTTCTTTGAGTCAAACGTTTGCTGAAGCAGCTATGGATGTGCGCAGATTTATTGTAGATGCTTTGTCCTTGTAATTTAGATAGGAAGCATTGTAGTAACATTTGGGCCGATAGCCCAACGGTATTCATTTATTCTTTTATCGCCTTTAGTGGGGCATTCGATTTGGTTGTACTATGTTGTACCGAGTGTTCGGTTATTTCATTTGATTTCAATTTCGTGTATATAATGTGTGTGGTTGTTTGACTTAAATGGTTTGCTTAAAAAGATTAGTTAATATAAAATTTTGGCACGAGCCTAATAAGTTATTAGTAATTAAATTGGTTTTCGACAGTGATGCTGAGAATTAACCATATGAGATTCATGTTTTAATCTAGTTTAGGATTAATCACCCGGTATTTTACTAGGTGGGGTGTCACAGATGGTATTAGAGCATCAGGTTCTAGTGTCCTTAGGAATCTGCGCGGATGTACTAAACTTTCAGCATTTCTTTCTATTTGATATAGAGCCTTATCATTAGGATTATTAATTCCTATTGTGAGATTTCGTTCTCCTGCTATTATGTAAGATTATAGTAAATCTATTGCGCACTCGTTTGAGGTTCGTGTGCTGGTCAAAGAAGGGCGACCACGAAAAGCCGTTATGAAGGTAGCAGGAGGCGGGGCTTAGTTGGAGGTGTAAGTTAAAGTTGGGAATGAGGACCGTAGCATTGGTCACTCCCCTAGTGGAATTGTCAAGGATTGCTGCAATGACTACTATAGTATAATAGTTATAATTATCTACGTACTTTTGTAGTGGGGAGTGGTGCTAAACTTGACCTACCTAGTGAAGTAAATTGGGAAGAAGTTTGAAAGGTCTCCGATAAGGACCATATATTGAAGTTTAAGTTGTACATAGTCAGTGTAACGTTATCCAGTGGAAGTAAAAGGCTCAGAAGCTTTGGATTAGAGTAGGGTATGAAAATTCCCAGATGTGAAAATTTGAGGAAATTTTTTCACTCATTGGAGCAATGTGAAATGGTGGGAACGATGGTCACCATATCTGAAGGAGCGGGATGTTTTGCTCATAGAGGAATCTTATGAACGGTTTTAACCACGAATTCCTTTGGGTTATTAGGAATAATGAGAATGTTGCTTCTAGGTTATTCACACGAGGATCGGTCAGAGGACGACAACGAATTAAGAGTTATATGGTTAAGTGAACTTTGTACCGAATTAAGGTAGGTACAATGAAGAGAGAGTCCTTCAGTTGAATTATAGTCTCACTAGTAAGCGTTGTTAACACTTATGGAGAATTTTTGTTCGTGAAACCCCACAGGTGGACATTCGCCCGGGGATTCATTGAAATAGGGTAGTTGAGGACGGTACTATGTTTCCTTTTAGTTAGAGGAGCTAAGGGAACTATGAGGATGATTGTCGGGATCGAAGCGATTAGTCTTCGAGATAGTGATAATTTAACATGGTCAGTTTGTCCAGAGATGGGGGGAATGTTGCAATGTGGATCGTACAAGAAAACGCTCTAATCTTTCCCGGTAAGAGTTAAAGGATAAGAATAAGGTGCCGAGATAGGGCATTGATCAAAGTAGTTTTTGGCTTCGCTAAGGCAAGTGTACTATGTCTGGAAACTAATTGAAGCAGTCAGGGAGATTGGCAAAGTTATTGTTATGAGTTTCACCTCAGATGAAGGAGTTATATTTTATGTGGGAACGTAACATCACAATTATTTTTTAACCCTAGATTCGTGTGCATGATTCGAGTTTCGGCCAGTATCGATAATATTATAGAGGGTATATCTATATGTTTTTCCCCCTAATAGGAGTGTACTATTTTTCTTCATTCGTTATAAAGATGGATGTCGGTATTTTGAGTTTGTATTTGTTTTGAACTTCTCCTTTTGTTTGTGTAATACATAATATGTTTTTTATTGGTCAGAGTGATAGCAAGCTAATGATTGCAAGGCTATTATACCCGCAGTTCCAAGGTGGAACTGGTTATTTTTGCGATATCTCACCTGGATACAGGTTGATCTCACTATTTATTATATATTAAGATGGAACCTCGATGAACAGATATTTCATTTTCCCGATTCTATTATTTTTTTTTTGTGTGGTGACCTTATTGGTATGATTTAAGGTATGCATGATTTATTGTTAAGCTATGAGTTTAATCTCGTTATTATTTGCGAAAAGAACTCAGTGTTAGTACAAGCGTTTTGTGGTATGGCCCCTTAGAGGAATTAGGAGTTCTGACCATAATTTGTTGGTATATGGGATGGGTGATAATATGCAAATATTGGGTATTTCATCTCTCGAACCTACGCATTTTAGCCTCCTCGGGTGCCTTAATCTCTATATTTAAGCCTGTTAACCATATAATCTTGGTTTATATTGTTAACATGCTATATGAGGTATAATTGGTCTTTTGTAGGTATTTAGGTACTAATTATAGAGTTCAGACCCATTCCGCTCAAGTTCCATACGCAATCGCATGTTCAAGGGTAATTCGTTCAATTCACAGTTTGGTCACCTGGCCCAACATCGACACGAAAGTTGTATCCCTCCTCGCAAGCTTCGTATGGTCGTGAATGGTGCGCGATTCAGATCCCTAACGAAGAAGTTACGGTGATATTGGCGGAAGAGAAAAACAAGGAAACCAAAAGAGGGGAGAAGAGAAGGAAAAGGAATGCAGGGGCCTCACACCTGCTTGATCGATTAAGCCCCATCGATCGATCGATCCTTCACATTTTTCCATCGATCTGAGACAGTGGGCTTGATTTTTTACCATCGAACGATCGACCCAATGGGTCGATCGATCATCCCCTGTTTTTTTAGATATTTTACTTTTCGTTTCTTTCTTCTTTTCTTTTCTCCCAACTTACTATATAACCCAATTTTGTGTAATATTAGATATATTTTGTTGTAGAAGACATTTTAGGATAGGGTTTGGTTCTGAGAGCTCATATTCTTCTCTTCTTGGGGTGACATCCATTTGGTTTTGTAAGATTGAACTATTCATTATCATCTCCTTTAATATAGTTTTGTTCTTTATTTTCCTTGCTTTGTAAATTAGTTTCATGCTTTGTTAATTAGTTTAATTGAGTTATTTCTTGCTTTCCTAGTTTAATTAGTTGTAATTTAGTTTAATTCATGTATTTTCCTCAGATAAATTGGGTAGGGATTTCGTTCCTCCATTAATGGGCCCCGAGCTCCGAAAATTAGGTTTGGTGCAAAACTGCGTTTAATTGAACCCGCGCGAATTAAAGTCGGATTATTATGCATTTAAATTTGTCTGTCATGCAACGTTAGTGTTTATAGCGATAATCCTAATCTAATCCGCTTGCGACCAATTTTCAGTTAAATGTTTAATCTCGCATCGTTGGCTTAAATTCCTTCATGTGTGATGTTTATGATTAATTGATAATACTCGATTAAATTGCTCTCGAGCCGGAATTCTGATTAGTAGTTGTTTCGATCCGTATGGTTGGATGCTATCCTGATCCTCACTTTACCTTTCTTTAGATTTAACTTCTCTCTTTTCTTTTATTTATAACCAACCATCACCCTTTTACAATTTTATTCCTGAATTAATAATCCAATTAAAATCTGTCGAACACTCACTGTGAATTCGATACCTAACTTACCGCTATACTTGTATCGCAAGTGTAGTCGTAACTTAGGTTTTTGTATCAGCACGGTGAAACGAAAACAACGATTGTGTCCTTACACGAACACACCTTTCACCCGTGATCAAAATGGTGCCGTTGGCGGGGAATGTTTTGTTATAGATTGTAATTGTCTTATTATTTCGTACTATTCTTTCTTTTGTATTTGTATTCTTTCTTTTAACCTTTTTTGCGGGACTTCAACATTTGAGTGCCTAGAAACGCTTGAATTTTCCCATTGCACATTGCTTTGTGGAATTTTTCGTCTCGAGCCTCTTATTCCAATTATTTTGGTTATCATTATTATAATTCTAAAAATCCTCATACTCCTATAACTTTTGGTCAATACTTAGAGTCCCAAAAAATTGCAAATTCAAAAATGACTTTGGGCGATGATTACAAAAGTTAAGCTTTGGAGTTCGTATATTTTGAGGATGATGATAATGATTTTTGGCATTTACCTCCTTATAATAGGAATTTTGAAACCAATTGCAATAGTTTTCAAAATTCCTATAATAATGAGTTTAACTTTTGTGCCGATAATGATTTTCAAACTCCTCATTTTCAAGGATCCTCACCTCGGCCTATGACTTTCGGTGAGGGTTATCTGGAAGAACATCGTTGTTAGGAGCAAGACTTGGATTTATTATTCGAATCCGACGACGATTTCTCTTTTGAGACTTTCGAAGTCAAGGAATGTTTTGAACCAATTGAGGACTGTGTGCCTACTTTGGAACAAACCATTCATCACTTGGCCCATCTTGTAATTGATAATGAAAGTCGGGATGAAATGGATGTAGTATCCATTTGCAATGAGATGCTTTCTTGTTTAGATCCCAAAGAAGAAAGTTTCATTGAAAATGATCCTATCTCCTTTGAAATTCCAACTTTGAGTGATGATAACTCATCTCTTGAGTTTGAATTTCTTTCCTCCTCATTTTCATTCTCCGTTATCACACCGTCACAAGTACCCGATGAATCGGTACCGAACTTTACAACGTTCAACCCTTTCACCGATGAGGAGTACTTACTCGAGTTGCTTTCCATGAAGGTATCTTTGCCCTCTTGTGCGCCACCTCCCATTCCGCTTGCTAAATCTTTGGTAGGAAGTTAAGTTTTTTTTGGTACGCTTGTGTATTTGTCACCCGTCCTATCCAAATCCCCCATCCTCCCTCCCAAATTTTTAATTGGGGATGGTTCACCTTTTTTACCACCCACATGCCTTACGTAGTTTGAACGGAATTCCTATTTCTCGGGAGGCATGCATGAAAGGGAAGGTCCACCGTTGATCGTCAAAAGTCAAATTGTATTTTGGGTGGACCCTCAAAAATTTAGACTTCTAGTGTATAGTTAGTTAGGAGTCAAAATAGTAGGTTGTCCATAGTTAGCCTTTTATTCTTTTTTTTAGTTTTTCTTTCCTTTTAGTTTAATCTAGTGTATTTAGTTTAATTTTTTGTTATTTGTTTTTGTTATGCTTTGGTACTAACATGTTTTGTAGAATCATTGGACTTGTACTTTTTGGAGATCGCTCCATTTTGGGTAATATCGCTCATTTCCTTCTTTAACTTGGTTCTTAATTAACATTAAGGACAATGTCCGGTTTTAAGTTGGGGGTGCGAGATATTCTATCCATTCATTGGTAGTGTCCATGATTTTGATTATATGTTATTTTCAAGCATGCTTTTCTTAGAAAAATTCAAAATTTTCAAAAAGATTTTCTTTCTTTTTTCTCTTTTTTTGGGCTTTTTCTCCTTATTTTCGATGATAAATTTTAATAATTGCCCAATCCATTAGATAATTCAACGATGCATGTTCTCAATTTTAGAAGTTATTATACTTTAATAACTTCAAGAATTAAACTTTAATCCCATGAGCACATGCATTTTTCTTGTTATATTGATTTGGTTTAAGATTTTTATAACTCGGTAATCTTTTGTTGCATTGTATATACTTAACCCGAGTGATATTAGAGACTTATCTTTATTTGTGAGTGTATACACTATTCATTCCTCCTTGAAAACGTTACAGTCGTTGGTAATCTCTTTATTCTTTCATTGACCGTTCATTAATTGAGTTCATTCTTTAAATGTATTACTTGAGCATGATTTTCATATATTGTTTTGATTCGAGAATTGCATAAAATTTTTGAAATGATCATAGGCCATCTTTGTATATCACCCATATGACCTTGTCCTCACCTTTTATATGTTCCCTAATCAACCCACTTGAGCCTAAATACTAGCCTTTCGTTTCATTACCCAAAATCCCCTAACCAACTCCAAATTGGAGTTTTATACTATACATATTACCTTACACACCCTTGTTTGGATTGTTTACTTGGGATTGAATGACATTGTTATTTTGTGGTCGCAATTTGAGCATGAAAAGAGTGAGAAAATAATAAAATGTAGAGAAAAAAATAAAGTGAAAACAAAAGAAAAAAGTGAGAAAAAGAAGAAAAGAAAAAAGAAAAAAGAAAAAAGAAAGAGAAATTTTTATATATTGTCTATGATTCAATAATCCTTGTTACTCTCTCGATTGATATATCTAATGCTCGTTTGGAAATCATTTGTCCAATTTTGAAATTTCCCGCTTTTTCCCATTATCCCGAGTTTCATCCCCAAACACCTTTGAATCAGTATATACATCCCTTTCATTTCGTACCCTAGCCTAGCCTAGCCTACATTGTAAACCAATTAAAGTCCTATGTGATCTTAAGTACATGTAATTCAAAGGTTTAAATAGTTTTGATAATCTGTGAAAATGCATTTCGCCTTTTTTTTTGGGCGGTATCTTTCACTGGGATTACATTTTTTATTTTCTATAAAGCGTTCTTCAATTATGACATGCGCGCGGCCTAGTTTCCCTTTACATTTACTCTTTATTCTAGCATGTCCCGTATGTTAACTCCCTGTTTCAAGTGAATTCATTTGATGAATGCAGTGCCCGTGAGGATTGACTTATATGCATGCTTTGATATTTAGTATCCGATGTATTTAAGTTTTTGCAAAAAAATATTTTGCGTGTGCTCACTCCCCTCCCACATTTTAAAGTTTCAATTCATTGAGGTGCATTCGATAATGTTAATAACAATGGACTTTTCACGTGAATTCGTTTGCTATGCTAATAACATGTTGAAATCTTGTTCGTATTGTTGAGTTTGTCGCATGCTTGATTAGGCATATTTTGAGGGAACTGTATGATGATTATGGGTTTCGTCCCTGAAAACCCTCACGAGATGACACTCGTCCGCTAGGGTAACCTAGGGATTTAAAGGCTTATTGCATATGCTAAATGCAATCGAATTACCTGCTAAAGTGGGCTTATGCTTTTATACCATATGTTTGTACTTATACTGCTTTTGGTTTGCTTGTAGTTCTTGTTGCATCCTATTTCATTGCTAGGGACTATTAATGTGTAAGTTAGGGGGTATGATAATACGCAAATATTATGCATTTCATCTCTCCAAACTACGCATTTTATCCCCCTCGGGTGCCTTAATCTCTATATTTAAGCCTGTAAACCAGACAACCTCAATTTATATTGTTAACATGCTATATGTGATGTAATTGGGCTTTTGTAGGTATTTAGGTACTAAGTATGGAGTTCGGACACATTTCGCTCAAGTTCCATACGTAATTTCACGTTCAAGGGTAATTCGGTCAATTAAAAATTTGTGTACCTAGCCAAACATCTATATGGAAGTTGTATCCCTCCTCTCAAGCTTTGCATTTCCGTGAATGGTGCGCAATTCGAATCCTTAACGAAGAAGTTACGGCGATTTTGGCAGAAGAGAAAAATAATGAAACCAAAAGAGGGGAGAAGAGAAGGAAAAGGAATGCAGGGGGCTCACACCTGCTTGATCGATCGATCGATCAAGCCCCATCGATCGATCGATCCTTCACATTTTTCCATCAAGCTGAGATAGTGGGCTTGATTTTTTGCCATCGATCGATCGACCAAATGGGTCGATCGATCGATCCCCTATTTTTTTGAGATATTTTTCTTTTGTTTTCTTTCTTCTTTTCTTTTCTCCCGACTTACTATATAACCCAATTTTTTGTAATATCATATATACTTAGTTTTAGAAGACATTTTAGGTTAGGGTTTGGTTTTGAGAGCTCATCTTTTTCTCTTCAGGGGGTGACATCCATTTAGTTTTGTAAGATTGAACTATTCATTATCATCTCCTTTAATATAGTTTTGTTCTTTATTTTCCTTGCTTTGTAAATTGGTTTCATGATTTGTTAATTAGTTTAATTTCTTTATTTCTTGCTTTCCTAGTTTAATTAGTTATAATTTAGTTCAATTCATGTATTGCCCTTAGATAAATAGGGTCAGGATTTCGTTCTGCCATTAGCGGGCCCCGAGCTCCGAAAATTAGGTTTTGTGCAAAAGTGCGTTTAATTGAACCCGCGTGAATTAAAGTCGGATTATTATGCATTTAACTTTCTCTGTCACGCAAAGTTAGTGTTTATAGCGATAATCCGAATCTAATCTGCTTGTGACCAATTTTCAGTTAAATGTTTAATCTCGCATCATTGGCTTAAATTTCTTCATGTGTGATGTTATGATTAATTGATAATGCTCGATTAAATTTCTCTCGAGCCATAATTCTAATTAGTAGTTGTTTCGATCCGTATGTTTGGATGTTATCCCGATCCTCACTTTACCTTTCTTTAGATTTAACTTCTATCTTTTCTTTTATTTACAACCAACCACCACCCTTTTACAATTTTATTCCTGAATTAGTAATCCAATTAAAATTTATCGAACACTCCCTGTGGATTCGATACCCGAATTACCGCTATACTTGTACCGTAAGTGTAGTAATAACTTAGGTTTGTGTATCAGCGTTGTGAAACGAAATAAACGATTGTGTCCTTACACGAACACACCTTTCACCCGTGATCAATGGGATTATCCTGGTTGCATATTTGAAGCTTGCGAGACACTCCACGCACGAACCTAAGCGACGTCGGGAGCGGAGAGATGTTATGGGATGAAAGTATGTTGGTTTTGATGATATGTTACCTAGTATGAAGAAAAAACTATAGACTGGGATCAATGTCATGACTGGAGGCTTCTGGATATGGAGGTACTATGGAAAAGATTTGAAATGGTTCTCACACCATAAGTAATGGGTGAGGTAAGATTCAAAGAATTGATTTGAGGCTTATAGCCAGGCCTTGATTAAAAGGGGCATTCAGAAGTAATATGTGTTAGGTATGATGTTTGTAGAACTTATGCAGAGTATAGGCGACCCGATTAGTTAGACTTTCCATTTCGCTGAGATGGAGGACATAGTGGCAGAAGCACTTAACAGGTTTGCGAGGTAGGATTTAGAACGTCCCGATGGTGTTCCTTAGGCCGTTATATCTTAATGATCGACGATGCGTGGAAGTAGTGTAACGGGAGGGTTCCTTGTTTGGATTTCACTTCGTGAGACGTCCCATATATGAAACCGAGCTAATGTCGAGAGTTAGGAAAGGCCTTGGCCACTAGAGATTTAGTTAAGATAGTAATCATTTTACGTGTGTAGAAAACACATCAATCTTAGAGTTATTAGGAAGTAAGGCCAGTGGGGCATGTAGCGCTATTTTTGGAAGATTGTAGTAATTTAACCATGAGAAGATTAGTGGGTTAACTTTAAGAAATATTGGATTTCCAGGTCTTGGAAGGATTAATTTTTGAACTATTCGGGTTGGGAGTACCCAGGTGTTAGCACCAGGCTGAGGAGGTGTAGTATATAAAGATGAAGAATTTGTTTTAGAGCAGTTATGGGTTGGATTGAACGCCGTAGGAGGTACGCAATAATCCAATAATATAGGTGCGATAAGGGTTAGCACACCTAAGATAAGCGATAAGACGATGGGAGTAGTCAAGCACTAGTGTAGTTTCCTTTTAAGGGAAATTCGACGTCCTGTTGTAGATGAATAGAGCACGTTGGGTGATGCGACTTTTTGATAAGATCGATACGTTAGAGCTGTGATTATAGGCTCGTTATCTTTAAATAAGGTTATAGATGCACTAGGTACGATGTGTCGTTGTTTTCAGTATTTAGAGACTTAGTCAAGCTCGTTGTTAAGTTAATACATTAGAGTATAAGGCTTGAGATAGGTGCGTACCATGAACGAGTACATGGTAGGGAACCATTGTGTTAGTACCATTTGACTTCGGTGTACTAGGACATAGTGTGATTAACGATCCTACACTGGCGATACAGGTTGTAACCGAATTTCGAGAAAGAAATTCCGTTGTAAGGGGGAAGTATGCAATACCCCATACAATTATAGATATTTAAATTGCATAAGTGGGTATAATTTGGACATTTGATTAATTACTCTGAATAATGATTTTTGGAGTGTATGAGTGTTAGATGTTTATCGATGTCTGTTACATTTACTTTTGGGACTAAGTAAATGAGTTGGATTATTTTAATTACATGTCGCAGTTGGGTAAAGAGACAAAGGATAATATTTTATTTGGAAAACACGCGTAGTGAGATGTGTTTGGTTTAATTAGTGAATTTTAGTTAAGTGACTCGAATGAAGATTTTGAGTACATGGTTGGTTTCGAAAAGTTCGAGATAGTCAGAATAGAGTATCCGGGGGTAGCGTTTAGATCCCGGGGACTTTTGGACTAGTAGGGACTCGCAACTGAGTAAACGAATCATTTTTGGGTTTATAAGGTACAAACCCTTATTCTCTCTATAATGGGACGAGAGAGTGAGAAAAAGGAAAGAAAAAGAGATAAGATAAGAAAGAAAGATAGAAAAGGGGATTTTGGGCCAAACTCCACGGTATTTGACTCGAGGTCGTCGAATTTCATCCACGGGGAATGTGTTTACTTGCTTTATTCCTTTGAGTGTGTATCTCATATTATAGTTGGTAATGTAGATAAATTTTGGGTTGAAACCTTTAAAATAAATTTTGGAAATTTGAGTATGCATTTACAAATTGATGTATTGTAGACTCTTAATGATTTCTAGTGTAAAACCTACGTTAATGGTGTGTAGAAATGGTATAAATGATAAACTAGGGTTTTAAATGGTTTTAATGTTTAAATCTAAGAGAAATGGTTTAATACCACAAATTAATTGACGTGTTAGTTGAAAAACATAGATTATATGCTTATAGTGTTGTTGGTTGAGATTAGAAACCATAAAAATGGAGGATGGGATGATATTTGGTATTTTGGAGATTTAGGTTTTGTAAGAAATGGAGAGATGGATGAAATATTTAGTGTGACCGGTCGACCACGACCAAAGAGTCGGTGGACTGGTATAAGGGATAAAGGCCATTGTATGGCTTACAAGGGAAAATCCCAATTCGCGATCGATCGGGGGTCTGGGACCGATCGACCGGTACTCTACTTTCTGCCCAAGATATGGATTTTTGAACTCCATTTTCTTTTTGGGTTCAAGGCTTAGGGGCCTTTCTTAATTAGTGTATTATAGATGGGTGTGACCTAAAGGACTTGAAGAGTTGTATATTAACCTTGGATTAGTTGAGTGTATAATCCAGAGCACGGATTTAATGATTGTTTAGGAGGAGTAGCATTTGAGAAACTTATTCGGCAAGCGTATATAGATATATATATGCGGTTAGGATAAATATGGGCCTATTTTAAGTGAGTAAATCTTAGGATGCTATTAGGATGAAATTTAGTACATGGGATAAAGAGAATTGAGCAGTTGTCCTATACGTCTATTGACGACTATTAGTATAGGTGATGCGATCCCTATGGAATTAAGATAAGTAGTTAACATACTTAGTTATTGTTACGAATTGGTATATTCAAGTTTATATTATAATCCTTAAAAGTGATTAGGGTGTGAGTTATATTTTAAGTAAGATAATACTTATTCGATTAGTATTTTAAGTGGGCAAATACTTATATACTATTACGAATGGGAACATTCGGATTATTGACTATAGCTATAAGAGTTTGACAATTATAGCTAGAACATATTGAGGAATGATATATATATTATATATACGGGTATTGTCACTATATATATACGATTTGTTTATAAGTATATTGGTATGAAAATGATATATTTATGTATGTTTATATCTCTAGTGCTATCCAGGGAGGTTGCGGGATGTGGGTGAATCTCCTGGCTTACGGAGTAGGGAGAATATATCCCCAAGTCATATCGTCCCGCATATGGGTGTGTTATTTTTATCCCACTTTCAGGAGGGAATGTGATCGCCTCCACCGTTTTTTATTTCTACCATGTTCATGAGAATGTATGACTTGGTACCGGAGTTAAGTTGAGCAAACCCGGATGTGGATGTGCACTTTGAGACTGCATCCTCGAGTTATAACTCGGTGGGAAGGTTATTATACTTATGATTGTAATAGAGGTATAAATATGCTCGTTGCTGGTAGTATATTATCTACTTATGAATATGAGATGTCATATAGCCTTTAAAATGTGTAAAGTACAAAATGAAAAAGATGTTATTCTTCTTCCGGTAGTTTCATATCCGGACTTATACAAAGAAAAATTATAGGTTCAAGTGAGAACTATTTATATAAGAATGTTTTATGTTAAACTGGAAATGGTATTTAAAACTAGTGGAAGTTATGGTATATGAATGGTATAGATTTATATAAAAACAAGAACTATATATATATATATATATATATATATATATATATATATCACATGGATGATTATATCACTAAAATTTTCTGTAATAGCTTACGGTATAACATATTATATCATTCAAGGTAGGTGATAGTTGTGGTGACAATTATATTCCACAAAAATTAATAGGAAAGTGCAATCACCAAAGGAAATAAAGAGTAAAAAATGTCAATCACACAACACAGCATGTACGTGGTTCAGCAAGAAATGCCTATGTCCACGGTGGTTCTCTTTGTATTATTTTTGTATACTCCGATGAGTGTTTTACGGAGAATACAATGCATGCCCATTTCCCCAGGCTTAGGGTTTGTTATATACATGTTCGTTCTTGGGGAGTGGGGGTGTTGAACTTCCCCACGTTCATCTTCTTCTCCTAGAGTATCTCCTTACAAGATTTTAGGGGTAGACAAAGTCCTAATCGGATATAGTTAAGATGCAAAGAGCCCGAGGTTTGGGCCGTTGTTGTTGGGCTACTAACCTAGGTCTGTGATGACAAATTGAGGTACCCACAATTGCCCCTAAAGTTGTTGGGCCACGATTTGGGCTCAATAAATTTAAATGATTTGTCATAATGTCTTTCTTGTAAATTGTGTAGCTCTTACTAAGATTGGAGTTCTCTACTTGATTTTGGTGGCAACCTGCTTTGGGTCTCGTGCGATATGATTAGAAATGTGTAAAAGGTCACTTGGAGCAGCATTTGCATACCATCGTTTCAAGCTTCTTAATATTTTTCCATCTTCCTTAAGCTTTCGTTGTTGTGCCCTTCTCTCCAAGTCGTCGTTTACTTTTCTTTCAATCTTCTTTGTCATCTGGGCTTCTGATCTTGTATTGCCCGGGCCAAACCTTTATCCCGTAAGTTTCTTTTGCTCTCTCTCTGTGTTTTTTCTGTTGAGTTTTCTTAGAATTCATAATTAGGGTTGACAAATGGCGAAGATAGGCAATAGGTTTATGTCTGAGTTTAGGAAGTTCTATAATATCCTAGACTGGATAGAAATTGAGTGCGCCTCTGTCCCTAAGAATGTTAGAGAGATAGAGGGTGCTCATTGGATTCACATCCTATTGTTGTCCCAAGGGGGGCTCACCTACCCCCCGAGCAATTTGTTTTTGAACTTCTTCGGTTACTTCAATATTTTTCCTATATAGTGATCACCAAACGTTTGGAAGATAATTAGTGGTGTCCATAGAATAAACCAACTCTATGGCACTAAATTAGGGCTTGATGAAATTTTCTTTTGTTATTCCTTCTCTCAAACTAATTCTGGCCTTCTTTACCTCAAGGCCAGGAGTCCTGATAGGGTATTGTTAGTAAACCTACCTAATTCCCATAAGGATTACTGGCAAGAGGGTTTTCTTGCTAGAAATTTGCAGTTTTCCCCCATACTAAGGGGTCGAGATCTGATAGATTCACAGTCCCCTTTAATGGGGAGGAGTACATAGGTAATATTGAAACCTGCTACCCTTTCAGGGAGTACAAAGAACATACTCATTTGTTTTTTTATTAATGTTTGATTTTTCTGATATTTTTCGGCTATCCTTTCAGCGGGGACAAAGAACTTGGAACCTTCCCTTAGTGAAGTTCAAGCTGGCGAGCTGATAAAAGCTTGGAATATCAGAGAATCTTTAGCTGACAGTGAACATCCTCGATCAACTGATTTTCTTATAGAGTACAAGAACATCGAGTCCAGCTTCATTGTGCGGCCTGTGGACAACATTCCTGACTTGGATATTACTGAAGAAGTTGCTGCGGACCCCATCCAGTTAGACGAGGAAGAGAGCAGCTCTGAAAGTGATATTAGGGGAGGTGCTGAAGGTGGTCCTACTGAGGCGAGCTCTAATAGTGAAATTTCTTCTAGCTCGAAAGAGGTTTCTAAGACACAAGAGTCTTCTAACGAGTCGAGTAATTCTAGCGAGGCATAAATAGTTCCTCCCAAACGAAATCTGATCAGGGAGGACGATGATGAGGATGATGTGTATCTTTCCAAGAGGTCGAAGAAGGAAAAGTATGGTAGTGGAGAAGTTAACACGATCTCTCAACCTACTAACAATGAGAAGGAGAAGAGGAGAAAAGAGGAAGAACATTTAAGAGAGAGAGAGAGAGAGAGAGAGAGAGAGAGAGAAAGAAAGAAAGAAGAGGAGAGGAAAAAGCCTAAGGAGAAAAAGAAGGTGGAAGAGAGGAAGAGAGCTGAGAGGGAGAAGGAGAGATAGGAGGAGAGAAAGAGGGTGTAAGCAAGGACTAAGGTCGAGGAATCTTTATTACCCGTGTCTGCATTCCCCTAGGGGGAATCGATCACTACCTCTCCCCAACTGGCTCCTGTGCTGATCGAGAGAGCAGTTTTGCCTGCTGATCGGCAGAGGGCAATGGGGAATGACCAGTTAGCCCTGTAAGCATGTCAGAGGCTAGCCTTGGTAAGTCTATTTTTGTTTTTCAATACTCATAATATTCTATTCAATGATTTCTTCTAATACTCCCTTTTTACTTGCAGTTCGTGATCGAGTTCATTGTTCTCTACCGTACTCGCGATGAGCTTATGAGTAGGAATGAAGATTTGGAGAGCTAAAATTTTAAACTGAAGGGGAAAGGCACCGAGCTGGAGGCTAGTCTGAAGGCTGCTAGCGAGGTCCATAAATCCTATGATCTTTCTCTTGCTAAAGCCAATAGAGCAAAGGATGCCACGATCAAAGAGCTGAATGAGTTGAGGCATTCCTATGATCTCATCTGTACAAGGAAGCTGGCAGTAGTTGAGGAAAATAAGGTGTTGTCTGAGGAGGTGAAAAAGGTGGAGTTTGAAGCTTCTACCATTAAGGAGAGTTCATACAACTCTGGGTGGGCTGCCGCGTATGAGGACGCTGATGCTCAGATAGGCTACATCAGTCAGTTGAACATCAATAAAGGTTGGAACAAAGATATTATGGCTTCTGTGGTGGATATTGATTCACACTTGTTCGACGAGTATGATCCAGGCCCAAAGCCCGTTATAGATGATGCTCCTTCCCCAGCCGTTGAAGGTGTATTCCCTCATTCTCAAACCGTTCCTATTGGTTCTTCTCCTTCTCACGGAGTAATAGTTGTTCCCTCTGAGGGAGATACTGCCACTGGTGCTGACAAGGGAAAATAGCCAACCACCTCTGGACAAATCGAGGTTGCCAGCTAGACTGCTCTTAGGACCTTTATGTATTTTTGCTTTATTTGAACTATTCTCCTTTATCAATGTAATTTGGTCTTCCATTAATGAAATGAAAAAAATTTATCTTCAGTATACTGATTCTTTTATTCATTACTGCTCTTTATGGCTTGTAGTATTGATTCTTTTGTTCTTTACTGCTCTTTATGGCTTGTAGTTGATTGATGTAAATGAATATATACCTGCCACCTCTCAACTGGAAAAGATTTTCAGTCCGAATGTGAGTGATCAAGTTAGCCAAGCCTTCGTTAGGATTTACAGGTCTCTCAGGTCGAGGAATAAGAGCTTTAAAGACCAATCTGATCTCGTTGCCAAACTGAAAGATAGACTTCAGGAGATAAAAGTTGTTGGTACCTCCATTCAAGAAGAAGTGAACACTTTAAGAGCTAAGCTCTGGATGCCTCTGAAATTAATCAAGTTGGAGATGTTTTTCAACAGGAGAACGAGACTCTGAGGAGGGAGGTGTCGTGACTCAGGGAGCAGTATACGTCGAGCAGCGCACCTTATGTTTTACGAGGTTCCTCTTCATCGGCAATTCTGTGGGCTGACACAAGATCGAGTGGTTCCCCTCCAGTCTTGCGAGGTTCTACCTCATCGGCAGTTCCACAAGCTGTCCCGGATGTAGGGGGACCAGTTAGGGAGATGGATGAGCTCCGAGTAGATGTTCATCGAGCATACGTGATTATTGCTGGGCTTCAAAGGGATGTCATATGGCTCAGGCATCTTTTCAAGAAAGGACCTCGATGAGTGTGCGATAATGGTTATGACCAAGGTTGGACAGATGCTCCGATGAGGCTGATAGAGCTTGAAGAGCTCACCTTTATTAGGGGATGGTTGAATGCCCTTAGGGATCTGTAGGACCCCTGAAACTCAGTAATCTAGTATCATCATGAGATCTCTCCTTTAACTCTGAGGCATAACCCTTTCAGGAGGGACGACCAGCGGATTCGCATAGATGCTATCCCCAGGCGGCTATTAGAGTTAGATTTGAATGAGGTCGAGTAGGATCTGTATCCTTATCCGAACGATGGCAGAAGAGCATAAGTAGTTAATTGTCTTGTTTAGAGGCCTCAGCCTCATTAAGATTTTATCGAATGTAACTCATTTGTACATGTAACGAAGTAATGTAATATTTATGTCTTGGGCGATTTTGCTGACTAAGCATGTGTTTTATATCATTTACTTCATTTATTTACCATTTGATTATCTTGGGCTCTTCATAGCCGACTAAATTTGATGTAGGTAAAGTTGTTTTATTATGTTAGTATCCTCCCAGTCCAGTATGCTTTATGATATACCATTCTGCCCTACTTTACCTTTTAGGTCGTGTCGTCACACTACCTTAGGCCTAAGTATGGCAATGGTGAGGACACACCTGGTGTTGAATGTTCTATCCGATCAGGCTTTTTGAGCCGTACATTATTTGGCGACCAATTCTATTTGGCCGAACTGCCTAAGGGTCCCCTGTAGGGCTTCATGTATTGCCAGGGGCAATGCTAAGAGGTTGTTCGTGTTTCATAACGAAGACCTGAGGAGGGTGATTCACTGCTTAGCATACTTAGTAATATGTCTGTCACTTGGAAAAGGTGTGCACGCTATAAAGTTCATAATACGAAATTAATACATCAGAATGTCACTGCCAAATAATCTTTTATTAATCACAAGCAATACAAACTGAGTTGCCAATTCCAAAAATGCGATAAAAGATAAATGAAAAACTAGAAGTAGAATATCTTTAGATTGGTTGTGTTCCAAGATCGGGGTATCTCTCTACCCTCCAACATTTCTAAGTGATAGGATCCTTGTAGGTCGCCCCTTGTTACCTTGAATGGTCCCTCCCAATTTGGACCCAACTTATCGTTTGATGGTTTTACTGTGCTGCCAAGGACCTTCCTTAGGACGTAGTCCCCAACTTGGAATGCCCTTGGATTGACCTTCTTGTTATAGTGTTTTGCGAGCTGTTGCTGATAGCTCACCAGCCTTACTAGGGCTAGTTCTCTTCATCTCATGGTCGGTAGACCAGCTTCCAAGGGGATGATTGCTTTCATTCCATATGTTAATGAGAATGGGATTTCCTAGCTTCTCGCTTTGGGTAGTGCGGTAGGCCCATGAAATATGTGGCAACTCGCTCACCCATACAACTTTGTCCCGCTCTAGTCATTTCTTCAGCCCATCGATCATTATTTTGTTGGAAGCTTTGACTTGACCGTTGCTCTGGGGGTAGGCCATCGAGCTAAAATTGTTCTTAATACCATGTTCTCTTCAGAAGTTCTAGGAAGGGCCACTCTCAAACTGTGTTCTGTTGTCCGTGATGATGGTTTTGGGGATTTAAAAATGGGTAATTATATTCTTCCATATGAACCTCATCATATCTGCATCTTGGATATTTTCCAGTGGCTCTGCCTCGATCCATTTGGTGAAGTAATCCGTTGCGACCAACAGATACTTATGGTTTCCGCCGGCGGTAGGAAGAGGGACTACGATGCCCATCCCCCACGGGGCGAAAGGCCATGAGTTGGTAAGCGATCTTAGATCACTAGTAGGTTGGTGGACCATAGGAGCATGTAATTGGCATTTCTCGCATTTGGGAGCATACATTGTCGAATCTTTTTGCATATATGTCCACTAGTAGCCTTCCATCATTGCTCGGAAAGCTAGTGACCTCCCTCCAATATGGCTTCCATAGATTCCTTCGTGAAGCTCGTATAGAACTTTCTCGACATCCTTTGGGTGAACACATTGAAAGTAAGGGCCGATGAATGATCTCTTGTATAGTTTGCCCTCAGGAGATAAGTGAAAGCGAGTAGATTTGACTCTTATCTTATGAGCGGCCTTCTTATCGTTTGGAAGTGCACTATCTTTGAAATAATCCCTCAAAGGGTCCATTCAACTAGGTGATGACTCAATCTAGAGCATATGTTCCCTATTTAGCAGCTCGTTGCTCTGGTTGATGCTCATATGGGCAAGGAAGTTGAATGGGATCATCCTCTTTAAGTCGGAATCGATTGCTGAACTTAGGGTTGACAAGGCGTCGACATGGTTGTTCTGTCCACTGGGAAATTATTGGACACTGACTTCCTCAAAGCTGGACATTAACTCCCTTACAATGGCGAGGTATGCTACCATTTTTTCGTCTCTTGCGTTAAAATCCCACTTATCTTGTTGGAGACCAATTGTGAGTCACCGAATACCTGTAGCTGCTTTGCCCCCAACACCTGTGCCTTCTGCAAGCCGACTATCAAAGCTTCATATTCTGCCTCGTTATTAGAGGATTCAAATCCAAGCCTGATTCCTTGCTCAAGGATTATGTTTTTTAGAGTAACGAGCATTATTCCTACTCCTTCCCCTTTTGAGTAAGAGGCTCCATCAACAAACAGTCGCCAGACTCCTACTGATGGGTGATCTTCCATTTGCTTCGTTGTTTGAAGCTGGTCACAAGGTTGTTTGCATGTGAATTCTGTGATGAAATCGATGAGGACTTGCCCCTTGATTGCATTCCTGGGTTGAAATTGGATGTCGAATCATCCGAGCTCGATTGACCATTTGGACAGTCAGCCAAACAGATCCACTTTCCGCATGACTGATTTCACGACGTGTGATGTGAGGACGACGATAGTATGAGCTTCAAAGTAGTGCTTCAGCTTTCTCGAAGCTATCAATAGTGCAAAAGCAAGCTTCTCTAGTGGTAGGTAGCGCTGGTCGGCGTCCAATAAGGTCTTGATAGCATAGTAAATTGGGTTTTGGACTCTTTTTTTTTCGCACACTAGTGCAAAACTGATGGCATGACTGGAGACAGTGAGGTACAAGTACAGGGGATCATCTTCTTGAGGTATAACGAGTAGAGGCGGTGAGCTAAGGTAAACCATGGGCTCTTCCAATGCTTGAGAGCAATTTTTATTCCATTATACTGTCTTGTTTCCTTTCAAGAGCTGGAAGAATGAATTCCATTTCTCAGAGGACTTCGAGATGAAACGGTTCAAAGTGGTGAGCATGCATGTGAGCTTCTGCATGTCTCATATCGTGCGAGGGGGTTGTACCCTATTGATCACTTCGATCTGGTTCGGGTTGGCCTCAATGCCTCTCTCGCTAAATAAATATCTGAGGAATTTTCCTGACTGGACACCGAAAGAACACTTACTTGCGTTGAGTTTCATTCGGTATTTCCTGAGGATCTCGAAGGTATTTGATAGGTCTGAGAGACGGTCCTCTTTTCGCTTGCTCTTGATGAGCATATCATTAATGTAGACTTCTATGGTATCTCCCATCTAGTCTTTGAACATCTTGGTGATCAGCTGCTGGTAGGTTGCTCCTGCATTCTTGAGCCCAAAGGGTAAAACTTTGTAGCAGTATAATCTAACAGTAGTGATGAACCCTGTCTTGTCTTGGTCTGGTGCATACATAGGCATCTGATGATACCCCGAATATGCATCCAGAAAACTCATTCTCTCGTGAGCTACTGTGGCGTCCACCAGTTGGTCGATCTTTGGGAGAGGGAAACTGTCCTTAGGGAAGGCTTTGTTAAGGTCAGTGAAATTTATACAGACTCTCCATTTCCCATTTATTTTTGGAACTACTATGGGGTTGGATAACCATTTAGGGAATTGAAATTCTCGTATAGTTCCTGCATCCAATAGCTTCTCTACTTCCTTGTCCATAGCTTTGGCCTTTTCGAGCGAAGTTCACTGTGCCTTCTTTGCGATAGCTCTGAAAGTGGGGTCGACGTGCAACCGATGACAAACCACACTGGGATCAATTCCAGGAAGCTCGTACATTCTCACGCGAAAATGTATAAATAAATTCTCAACAATACTATCAATTCTCTCTTTTCTTGATCTGTAAGAGAATCCCCGATCAAGAAACTTCTGTCTTTATTGCTTTAACCAACTGTTATCTCCTCCAAGTTTTCAACGACCCGCTCAGAGGGGAGGATCCTGGTCTCCTCCACTCCGGTCCTTCCATATCTTAACTTCTATTTTGAAGCTATGAGACCTTCTTGCTCCTCGACTTTCTCTTTGGCCTTCTCAACCTTCTTCACTGGTTTTGGGCGGATGTCTGCTATGAAACATCTTCTCGCCATCACCTGATCTCCATGAATCTCCATTAATCCTCGCTCAGTCACGTACTTGAGTTTTTTATGGTTGGCCGAAGGAACTTCCTTCATTGCATTAAGACACCCTCCTGTCGAGGATAGTTTGATATGGTGATTCGATGTTGACCACCAGAAACTCGATCATCTTGGTGACACTTCCTACCCTTATCGGCAGCACGATCTTTCCCAACGGAATAGTCAATTTTCCAGTGAAGCCAACTAGAGGGATAATGGCTTTCTTTAGGTCGCTAACATTTAGCTTCAACTTTCTGAAGAGGTCGAGATACATTACCTCAGACGAGCTTCCCTGCTCGACGAGCAACTTATCGACATCATAGTTGGCTATCCTGAGCGTAATGATCAAGGCATCGTGATGTGGGGTTCTTACCCCCACCAAATCTTCATCTGTAAACATGATGTGTTTGCTGTAGTCGACGTCATCTGCTCACCGACGCTTTCCTGACTGTGTCTTCGCTGGATCGATTTGAAAAGCTTGCATTACTGTTGTATGCTTTTTTACTTCTATTCGAGATGAATTCCCTTGAATATGCTTCATATCAGATGCCCCATAAATTACTACAAATTCATAGCCAACGTCATTCTCGAGTATATTATCAAGCCTCATGTCTCCATTGGCAGTGACTTTCTCTGCCTTCTTCTCCACAAACTCGTTCAGGTGCCCAGTCTGGGCCAGTTATTCAATGTGAGATTTAAGGGCCTTGTAATGATCAGTCTTATGTCCTCCCTCCTTGTGAAAAGCGCATCTCAGCACATCTCAACACATTATTTCTCTTTGATGGACCTCCTCCCATCTTTCTGGGCCGCTTAACAAATGGGTTGTCTTTGATGTTCGTGAGGATCTTATAAATTGGTTCTTTAAAGATAGTTTTCATTACATGGAATTCTTTCGAAGCATTGTTCTTGCCTACATTCTTGCCTCCATTATAGCCTCCCTTCTTCTGGGTTTTAACCTTGTCATTGCCCTTGGCAGCGTGCTTAGTTAGACCACTTTCCCCTGTACTGAGGCGGGTCACATCCTCCACTTTGGCGTATTTCTCGATGCGAGCCATCAAGTCATCTATGGTTGTGGCCTCCTTCTTCGTTAGGGATTGGTTCAGAAGGCAAAAGTTAGGTAGGACGATCTTCAAAGAGGCCACTGCTACCTGTTCCGAGCAGTCCTCGACCTCATTGAACAATTCCCAGTACCTTTTTACGTAGTCCCGGAGGCTCTCCTTTGGCATCTTCTTCATGGTTAGAAAAACATCCATCCTTTTAAGATATGAGCTACTGGTAATGAAGAGAGCCATAAAGATCTCGACAAGGGAGTTAAAGCTCCCGATAGACCTATGAGGAAGCCTCTCAAACCACTTCTGGGCCACATCATGCTGGATCGAGGGGAAAATCCGACACATTAGTGCATCCCGGTGGTTCCAGAGAGTCATGGCCTGCCTGTACTGCCTAACATGATCGATAGGGTCAGTTTTTCCGTCATAGATCTTGAATATCGGAATAGAGAATTTCTTGGGGGATTCCTCTTCTTCTATCTCCCTTGAAAATGGTGATTTCATCTGGGTCTTGAGAGCTCACCAAGCAAGCTCCCTAGTTGATCTGGCACCCCGATGTGCTGGGTGTTGGTCCATTTCTCTTCGGACCAAATTTCTTATATCCTCATCACCTCGAGCTAGGCTCCTGTAATGGCGAGCATTCTCAGCCTCTTGCTTGCGAGCAGAATCCTTTTACTCTTGGATCCTTGCCTCATAGGCATCAATCAATCTCAAGATTTGTGTGGACCCCCGTGGTCCTTGGCTCTCCTCCGAGGATGGCCTCTCTGGGAGAGCCCTATGATTTGAACGCCGAACTTCAGATTTGATCCTGTGAGGATCAGGTTGTTCTTGGATACCCCTGCCTGAGGGGCATTTCTACTGTGTCCATACATTCCAAATCCTTTGTTGTTGAGGGATTTCTTAAAGGAAGATAAATGGTTCCCCCAAACGGCGCCAATTGTGGTGACAATTATATTCAACAAAAATTAATAGGAAAGCGCAATCACCAAAGGAAATAAAGAATAAAAAATGCCAATCACTCAACACAGCATGTACGTGGTTCAGCAAGAAACGCCTACGTCCATGGTGGTTCTCTTTGTATTATTTCAATATACTCCGGGGAGTGTTTTACAAAGAATACAATGCATGCCCATTTCCACAAGCTTAGGGTTTGTTATATACATGTTCATTCTTAGGGAGTGGGGGTGTTGGACTTCTCCACGTTCATCTACTCCTAGAATATCTCCTTACGAGATTTTAGGGATACACGAAGTCATAACCGGATATAGTTAAGATGTGAAGAGCCTGGGCTTTGAGCCGTTGCTGTTGGTCTACTACCCTGGGCCCGTGATGACAAATCGAGGTACCCACAATAGTTATAAGGGATTAGAATATTTGTTAAAGATATTAGTTAGGAGGAATAGCTTAACTAGGTTGTTTAAAAGGTATACGGTAGGTGTGCACTATTCGAAGAGGGCTGAGGTGTATCTCATGAGAGTGCGATACCAATATTAATATGGGAGATTTCATATTTTAAAATATGGCTTTTAAGAACTTGCTAAATATTTTAAAACTCGGGCTCTGACCCGTTTCTCTATTTTCCCTCTCTTGCTATATATGTGTGTATATATATATATATAGCTGTCCAAACACAGGGATGCCTGGATGATGATTCCTTCGAGTCAGACGTTTGTTGTAGCTGATGTCGATGCGTGCATGTTTATTGTAGATGCCTCTATCCTTGAAATCTAGATAGTAAGCATTGTAGTAAGATTCGGGCCGATAGCCCAATGATATTCATTTATTATATTATCGCCTTTAGTGAGGCATTCGATTTGGTTTTACTATGTTGTACTGAGTGTTCGGTTATTTCATTTCATTTCAGTTTCGTGTATATAATCTATGTGATTGTTTTACCTAAATGGTTTGGTTAAAAAGATTAGTTAATATGAAATTTTGGTGTCAGCCTAATAAGTTATTAGTAATTAAGTTGGTTTTCGACGGTGATGCTGAGAATGAACCATATGAGATTCATGTTTTAATCTGGTATAGGATTGATCACCTGATATTTTATTAGGCAGGGTGTCACGATGTTGTAGCCCTGCTTTCCAATTCATTAGCTTAAAAACATACATCCATCTTCCTCGTGATTTCCCAATTTCAAATTTGTTTTCCTATGGATCCCCTTTCATCATCAAGTTGCTTTATCTTGGATTTGGATTGTTGATCCATTCGAACTCGATCAAGATCATTACATCTAATTTTGACCTAGTCTTAAATGATTTATTTTTCACCTAAAGAATCCTTATGTTGATCATCCAACATGCTAATTGCGTTTATAGATTCTTGTCTTGAACAGTTCATATATTCAAGTTTAAAAACTTGGAGTGAAATAAAAGTTGCCAAGAGGAAGTGTGTAAAATTTAAGCTCTTTCCTCAATACCGAGGATGCATACATGTTAAATAAGGTTTCTATACCTGTTAAATATAGAAAAAAACTGAGGTTGTATACATGTTCAATAAGGTTGCTACGTCATTTAATGCTATATTATTTGAATAAGGCTGCATACGTGTTAAATAACACTGGATACTCAAAGGAACCAACATTAATCAAGCTAAATAAGGTTGTTATACCTCTTTAAGGTTCGTTAAATAAGGCTGCATATATGTTAAATATGGCTAAATAATATGGTTGCATAAATGTTAAATAAGGTTGAATAATGAGGCTATATAGATGTTAAATAAGGCTACTATACCTCTTTTAAAGTTCTATAAAATGAGGTTGCTATACCTCTTTAAGGATGCATATATGTTAAATAAGGCCGCTATACCTCTTTAAGGCTTTTATATCAATTCAAGCTCGTGAAAATGAATAAAAATCATTTAAATAAAAAAAAGTCATGGTTAATGAAGAATTTCAAGGGGAGCTAAAGGACCACTTGATTGAACTTAGTTTTTTGTTTGTCATACACTCAAACACTCACAAAAGTTAACTTGCTACACCAGTTCCACTTTCCAAATTCATGTATAAAATACTATTTGATTAGTTTAGGGGAGAAGATGGAGTAAAAAATAGTTTAATGAACTTGGAACCAAGAATTTTATTGATATGAACAGATTATTTCGATTGGCTATACTAAATTTGCAATTTTATGGAATCGAAAACTGTTTTTCAGGCCTACATTTAGAGAACGTAATTCAACTCCATAACCAACATAGTTTATATGTCCATAGCACTGCCAACCCTTAATTAATTATTAGGAGTTCCCAATGACTGTTGATTAATGATCCAGAAGAAAAACTATAAGTGAAGAAATCAATACTTGATGGAGTGATGATGGTCAAGAACAAATCACGGAGTATAGAAATTTGACACGCGTGAATAAAATAAGAGGCGGCTACATGCCACATGGCTATAATTGATGTTATGTGATTTTCTTTTATATATTTCATACAATTGTTTATATACAGAGAATTTCAATAGTGAGTTCATCCAATTGCATTGTGAAATAAAATAGAAAAGAAAAAAACATCAAAATCAATGAAATTTTCTAATAATGAATTAACTTTCTTACACTTTTGATGAATAATATCGAAGTTAATACCCGATCTTGCCAAGTTTAAAAGCAATATCAAAAGTTGTGAGATGACCAAATATTCATAAAATATGACGCATGGAAATTACGAAAGGTAGAAGACAAATAACAAAATATGTAATACCCAACTGTGAAGATTTGTCCATTGCAACTAGGAAGATTATATATCAACTGCAATACAATAATTTATATATTATATACATATAAACGATTGTATACGCAATTTATAAGTTGTACAGATTGTATTGCAACTGTGCAGATGTATAAGCAGCCTTTTATACTAAAAATGTCTTATACTAAAAATGTCTTATACTAAAAATAGATTACAACAATGCAAATTGAAATTGTGTAGGGGTGGAAGCGGTATGGGTTTTTACCGTACCGTACCGTTTTGGTCCGAAAAAAAATGGTTTTGGTTTCATATATTAAAATACCAGAAACCAGTCTTACCGAAACCGAAATTACCGTAAAAAAGTTGGTTGGTTTTGGTTTTAATATTTAAAAAACCGATTTACCGAAATTACCGTACCGGATTTTATGAAACCAGAAAAAACCGTACCAAAATTACCATACCGTACCGAATTTACCAAAACCAGAAAAAACCGTACCAAAATTATCGTGCCGTACCGAATTTACCAAAATTACCGTACTGAATTTACCAAAACTTGAAAAAAGTTGGTTTTGGTTTTGGGTTTAATATTTAAAAAAGTTGGTTGGTTTTGTTTTTGATTTTGGGGGACTTTTAGTGTTGTCTACCGAAACATAAAAAACTGAAACCAGAAACCAGAAAAAAACCAGAAAAAAACCGAAATTACCGAAAAAACCGAAATACCAGCCGGTTTGATTTTGGTATTGATTTTTGTGTACCGGGTGGTAAACTGGTACGGTTTGGTTTTACCATTTAGAGTTTGGTTTTGGTATTGGTATCTACTATTTATCGACCAAACCGTACCGCTTATACCCCTAAAACTTTGCATTAGCACTGTGCAAATTGTGGTGCAGGGAGAAATCTCATATACCGAAAAATGTCATATACTGGAAAATAAAATGTAACTACAAAGATTTAATATACATATTGTATACGAAATCTATAAAGAAATGTCATATAATGAAATTGAAACTCGAAATTGAAGTATATCATACCTAGAAGTAAAACCTCAAACTGAAACTGGAAGATGTATATCAGAAATCAAAAAATGTATACATGAAAATTGAAAATTTTATAAAAAACCACAAACGGAATGAATGCCAGAGAAAAAATGAATAAATAGAAATGCATATAAATATGAGAGCATTTTTTTTACCGTAATTGAAACTTCAAAAAATCTAGCTCTTGTATTTTATCACAATAAAGTCTACGATCAAATTCGAGTACAAATATTATACTAATGAGAAAATGAGAATAATGAAGATGATATGAAGAATCGTACCTTAGAAGATGAGATGAGAAACTGTGAAGATGAGATGGAGATGAAGAATCATGAAAGATCAAGAATCGTGAAGATGGGTAATCGTCTGCCGCACTCTAGAACCATGAAGAATCGTGACGAATTAGACTCAACATTTCCTAGTTCAACGTATCCAGTTACAAATCATTAGGCACCGTCATGACCAACAAGAATCAACATCTTCTAGTTTGCAGACTTCCCGACATCCCATAAAGGTATAAAACAACTTAAAGTTTAAATTATTTCACATAATTTATTTTTGGGACATTTATTTTTATAAAAAGTGAATAGGGCTTTTTATTTCTAAAAGATAAATATTTTTTAGTTTAAAATATTGTTCAAACGAGATGACCATCTCATTCAAATACCATTGTGATTTACTTAGAAGGTTAGTGTGACACCCCGACTAATTAAATACCGGGTAGCTACTCCTTTATTAAATCAATACAAAATGCCAAGTTGGTTCAGTTAATATCATCACTGTCGAAAACATTTTAATGATTACTAACCACCTAGTATTTAAAAAGTGAGTTGCCAAATTTTAAGTTAACTCTGATAAACATGCAATAAGAGGATAATCAAAGAATAATAACCATTCACCATAACGAAACAATAGAATAACCAACAACATAATAATAAGTCCGGAGGAAAAACTCCTCACAACAATCCCACAACTGAACTAAATAAAACAATGTAACCTGAATTAATTACATGCCAAAAGTCTAAAAAATATGAAATAGGAAAAATGTTTCTAATAGAAATGGGCGACATGCCCTACAATTGATGAAAGCTGAATATAGAGTCAAGATAAATGAAGCATCTACTAGCAAAGTCCTGTAACTTCCACAAACAACTACAGCTCGTCACCTGAATGAAAATCCTATGCATGGTGTCCTTGTGGCAGGGCACCTAAAATGGTTTTTTTTTACAAAAATAGATTTGAAAGCAAACGGGTCAGAGCCCGAAAGTGGGGAATATTTTAAAAACAGCAAGTGTTTTAATAACATTAAAACAATGAATGCAAAATACATGTTAGGACGTACACTCACATGAAGTACTCACCTCTCGACTAATTTGTGCACTCCTAACGAACCGTACCCATCTAAGTGACATACATATCTAACCAAACCGTAATAAGTTCTACCCCTTACTACTCAATTCCCATTATACGTTCTAGCGTTATCAAATAAATAGAGTGCTTACTGAACTCAGGCTCTCAATTATTAGGAATACAATTCATTACAGGTTATCCCTTTATAGTTACTCAAAGCGTTTCCGTATTTATACTCATAATACCAACATGAAAGTTCTCATTAATTAAGTGTATATTATTCACGTCATAAATATACAATACAAGCATCCGAGGCTAAGCTGCGGTGCACACATACTCTGCTATCCATCCCGTTACATCACGCACATAAGGGTCACACATTCCGAATCTCTCAGGAATCGTTCTCAGATAATAGCAAATCACAAACAATGGAGGCGAACACAGTCACATCACATGGGTCACGCACATACCTACGCTCCCACGATCAGCAGACTTATTAACATCCCAATAAGTCCTTCTCTGACCTATGTTCTCGAGGTACCAATCTAAATCCGGTCAACACAAGGATTAGAGGGCCCTAAGCGAATGTAAAACTCCCGTGATAGCAAGTATGGTAGGTATGTCATACACATAAAATCATATGCATATACAAAGTATACACACATCTTAGTAATCACCGTAATTTATTTATGGTACACTTCTCATTCTCGTACCGACTTATAATGCTACACAATTACATATTCCCCGTTAATATAATTATTTAAGCCGCCAATAATTCTCGCATCGTAATAGTCACTCACGTCCCATTCCTCAATTTCCGTTCAATTCGAGTCACACTTATATGTTTTTCTCCTCAATATAACCCAAATGTCCCAACGATATCGATCTATCATCGAGGGAATGTTATCTCTACAATTAAACAAGGTTACGGGACATGCGAAATCAAAACAGGCCAAAAAGCCTAAACTGTCAGCTCGTTAGAAGTCTCGTTCGAACGAGGTTGTTCGAACGAGAGTTCGTTTGAACGAACTGGGCATCTAACGAGATCTCGTTCGAACGAAAGGCATCGAACAAACATTCCTCTCTTTAGAAGGCAAACTGTCAACTCGTTAGAAGCTCATTCGAACGAGCTCGTTCGAACGACCTGGGCAGGTCTTCTAACGAGAGGCCAGTTTCGAGCACAGAAATTCCCTTTTTCGTTTTTCCAACTCTCTTCACATCTAATCCCACATAAAAATCGTCCCAACATTATTTTATGGTTTCTAATTCATACTAAACATTTGTATTTCATAATTAAACAATTATATAGGGCCAAATCTTCCTAAACATCATCAAATCCTCAATTCCCTTCATTTATCCCCAAATCCCATGAACATGAACCCTAAAATTTCAAAATCACCAATGGGCATAAATAAATACGTTTTTGTTATATACAAGATGTATTTCTATCAGATTAATCATCCTAACACAATTCTACATGAAATCTTTTCATCAAAATATAAGTTTCTACTTCCAATTCAATGGGTTTTTGTCAAACTCCCAAAACAATACAATTTTCATGATTTCCTACGCATGGAAGAAACATTATTTGCCAAAAACGAAATTAAACCAATTGCCTTAGGATTCTCTCTCTCTGCAGAATTTCTCCTCTCTTTTCTCTCTACAAGCTCTTCTTCTCCAAGGTGACAATGGTGGCTAGGGTTTGCCTCAGGAAACTCTTGGAACTAATTCTAATAACCCCCGTAGCCCATTTGGTCATAAGGTGTAGTTAGTGGGTTTAGTGGGTAATTACCAAATTATATTTTTAATTCCTAATTTTCGTTGGTTTTAATTCCCAAAAATCTAAAATTACCAAACTACCCTTTTACGTTGCCGGTATGGCTTAAAAATGCCCCGAGACCCAAACTAAACCCCCGGCTAGTGTTTTCTGACTATTTAGACCCTTCCGGATGAGTTAGCGCACTCAAAACGACCATACGGTTAATAGAATTAAAATTCACTTTTTAATTAAATAATAATATTCCTGACGCGAGTGTCACACGCGTCTCAACAAAATTTCCAAATTGCCGTATTTCAATCTCACGACCAATTTCATAATTCAATATTCATATATAGCCATATATACTCATTAAAATCAAATACCAACTCGCATCTCGCTAGTATTTTTATCCGGATTATTTTCAATTAATACACATTTAATTCAATTAATCCCATAAATAAATATCATGAAAATACGGGGTATTACAGGTAGTTCATAGTTTTATTTAGCGAGCTTCAATCAAGAGCATACTGTTTTGATTCATTAGAAGATCATTTGAAGCTTGTTCAAAAGATATTTATGTGTGAATCAAACGAGATTTTATTTCGTTCAAACGAATTTCCTTTTTCATTCAAATGGGACTTGGATTTTGTTCAAATGAATCATTCGCCTCATAATTTGTGAACATCTTATACATACATGTTTCATGTTTAGTTTTTCTATGACTTTTTATAGATTCGTTTCTACATATCTTTTGCGAAAATTTTTCATTATTTAGTGTTCCAAAATATGTTTTAGTTCATAGCGTACATCCTAAAAATTGTTCTTGTGAATTTGTTTATACCTTAGAAAGTTTTGAATCCTTATATACACCTTTGTAGAGAAGGCATCTCCACGGATGACTTGTGAACCCGAGCGTATTCACTACTGAAGAGAGATGATTGCGGTTCGTGTGAATCTCACAAGGATCATTGTTGAAGGAAGGCTCCAACTTTGTGGTCTTGAGAGAATCATAGTATATTCCTTTATAGAATTCGTGTGTTGAGAATTCTAAATTTTATAAAGTGAATAAGAATTTTTACCCTAGGGGATTCATCCTGAAACTCTATTTTGATTGCATGCATTTGATTTATGTTTTGAATCACATAGTCTAATATTCTAAGGTTAGATGATTAAAATTTGGTGTGGATTGTCATCTGAATTTAACAAGTTAGTCCCATTATATAATTGTGTACTCTCAATACACACCCATACGCCAAATATCTTCTCTTATCTCTAGCATATCTCCCGTGCCCTGCTTGCCATCGCTCTTTTATCTCCCACCCAATAAATATCCACCATTCTTAACCTACCCACAAGCACAATTCGATACCCTCTCCAAAAACTCCACTCTGGCCAACAGATGACGTAATGCACATGAACACCTGATAGATCCTACCACCAAAATGGGACCTAACTAGCCTCTAGCCTTCCAAGATAGATTCTTGATGACCTTCACCGACACCCCACCTCCTAAACTACCCTTTTACCCAGTTATAACCATTTTCAACCATCTTCTTACACAACCCACCTTTGCAGACCACTTGCTTCCCCAAAACTTGATTTCACTCCGACCCAACACCTACTATATCTGACAGTAACCGCTAAAATCCGGAGTTATAACTTGAACTTAGTCAATGTCATACCTAAACTAGTTATCCAACTCCATAACGTGATTACCCCTGTCCTAAATCTCTTATAACCTAACATGGGTATGCCTACATCCACTTGAGCCATGAATCGAACCTAGCTCCAAACCCATTCAACCTACCATCCAACTTTATCCCTTCTACTTGTCTTGGCCAAGAAAATTGGACCAAATAATAAAAAACATGTGAGTTAAAATCAAAATCCCTCAAAAATATATCTTTGACATTTTCCTTTCAAATACCAACAATCTCTCAACTAAAACAAAATCAAATCATGCCTTATAAGAAAGGAGGCAGCTCATTTGAAAAAAAAATTCTTACTATGGGAAGAATTTACAGTGTCATTTTACAATCTAGAAAAAAAAAGTCATAAAATTACAAAAAAAAAAATAGCTTAGTTTTATAATATTGTTAAGATCATTTATTTTATATTACAATAATCAATTGAGCATTATTTATGTCAAGAAGTTGGGCTCCTTGGAGGATATCAATTCGACAAGGAGGCTTACATATTGCATTTTTTTTTATTTATCACTTTTGAGATGTTATTAATTGTTGTTTACGGACACATGAGAATTTTGGCTAAACACCTCATTCAAGGGGTGGAATAGATTAATTGATTGATTTATTTGTTCGTTATATTTCTAGAAAAATTAATTTTGGAACCATCACATGTCAATTTATGCTTCGAGAGAGGCTAAATAACTTCATTTTAAATTTAATGATTAATTTTGGAATCAAACTAGAGATAGACTTTTCCTAATTACGGTATTAAATCGAAATTGCAATCCAAGGATTCATACAATTTTAATAAATTGATCTTAGGGGGTGATTTTTTTAAAGAGAGTATAAATCCAAATTTTTTAGAGTAGTGGAATTTTTAAATTATTTTTTTGAAAAAGATAATACTCAAGTTATAGTTGTAACGAGAGTTCGATTATAAATTTAATATTATCTAAATTAAAATAATCAATCACGTAAAGTAATCCCATCCCTTGTCCTTCTCACATTTATCATGTTCGGTTACGTGTTATTTTAGTTGATGTAGAAAGTAATGCGCAGTGTGCGATATCGATTGGAATAATTTTGCAAATTTCAGCAATAAACTCATTTAATTAGAGTCAATGTTTAAACGAAATTAAACTAGCCCCTAGACATGAATAAAATTACTAACTCGCAGATTTAAGGAAAAAAATCCCCAAAGGGCAAAACCTTTTATTTAATTGTGAATTAAATCGCAATTTACAATCACAATGAAATCCGCAATAATTTTACATCAGCAAACCTACATAGGCACTCAACCTAGAGTCGGGAATGGATTCCACATAGCGAACCCACACGAACTGCAATCCAATCTTCAGCAAAGGAACACCCTCAAGTAATCCTCAATGACACGCAGTCAATAATCAAGTACCAAAAAAAGCACTTATATCTGCAGTTTAAAATTTCAGCAAAAATATGTCATGGGTTCCACAAAACAACTCACATAAAAGTAATTAGGATTGTGAATTGAAAACAAACTTTGAACCCTCAAATGGGAGAAGAAAATGATTCTTCTCGTAGCTGTTATTGAACCAAACGAATTCTCTCTTTCTTAAAAAGTATTCTGATAAACCTAACTTCTACACATTTTAAAAATTTTGTCAACCCATTATATAGCAATCATTCAGGCGGTGGTGTGGTTGACAAAAAAAAAACAGCATCGCTCGAATGAGAGAGATGTCGCCCGAATGAAGGCCATCTCGCTCGAATGAGACATGTGTCGCTCGAACGACATTGCGATCTCGTTTGAACCATCAGAGCATCAATCCCGACGTTTGGTATCAGGCTTATAAAAAATCAAAATATTCTCGTCGGGCTTGAATGTTGAAGAACACTTGTAATTCAAATCTGTCTTTTCAAGTGTTAAACTCAACCTTTTCTTTGACGACTTGTAGTGGTATACAACATACATCATTGTGAGAGACATTTATAAAATTATTTCCTTACAAATCTCCCCTATCTCTATGCCGATACAAATAAAAACATCTAAATTATTAATATAAAAAATTACCTTTACAAATCTACCCTCTTATAAAAAAATAGTGGAAAAATAGAATATCAAGTCTTCAAACTTTGTTTCAACAATCAAATCTTCAAGCTTTTCACATCAGGGTGTGTAACATAATGATATTCAATTATTGTACCTACAGACATGAGACAAAACAAATACCTCGTGACGCATCGAGTTTGAAATGATTTATAAATACATCAATCAATATAATCAAATCCCCCCATAATGCAAAAACTCCCCCATAATTCATTACCCCCCCCCCCTTTATTTGTCCTAAAAAGGCAAGGAAATGAATAAATAAAATACACATGGAGTTGTCATGACAAACATGCATAGAAAATATGAATCAAACTACCCTCATGCAAACAGTAACTCAAAAGCTTCCCCTATTTTTTTTTTCAATATTTTTCACACAAAAATGCAACGATACTTTTACACAAAAACACACACACCATGAATTACACTAAGACAGCCAAATCATGGAAATGGAATGAATGGGTGTGAACATATTCAATAGGCAAATCAATGCAATCAAACATAACATATATGCATGATGTATACGTGTACTCCTATCGAAAGAATTTCAAAATTGTACTTAGGTGTTAAAAGTGTTGAATACAAATGACATCAACACATTAAAGTCAAGAATGATTCCCACACCAATAATATCTAAAACTATTAATGCTTTTTAATGATGCTGTCAGGATGTGCAAACCTATTTTTCATTTTCTTTCCATCCAAACTCCCTCATAAATAATATTCACTATATTTTTTCTTTTGAGGTTCCCCCTTTTTTGGCATATTTATCTTTTTATTGCCTTTAAATTTTTTTGTGCTCTTTTAAACGGTGGATTTCACGATGAGTTAATTTTATACTCTCACAGCCCTTTCTCGTGATTCACTCATCATATTTTGATGAAATTCAATTCCTCACGGTATATGGTTTTTACATACACTACTTCCTTTGTCAAGTTTTATCGCTTATTGTTTGATTTAAAGATAGAATTGAGATGACAACACTCCGACCAATATGTGATAAAAATATACAATAATCAAACAAATCCGTGCAAGTGTGCATTAAAGAAACTCATGAGTCAAACATATAGGTAGTAACACTAAATCACATTTCAATGACTCAAACATTGTAAAGAACAAAAATAAAATGATGAAACATATCAAAACACTATCAAATCATCACATGGATATGGAATGAAATTAGGACTCAGTCATCCCAAATGTCCATTCATATATGGTGCAAAACAAAATACAAAACTCTTTTTGTCTTTTTCAAAAAGTTTATCAAAACAAAATCTTTTTTTATTTTGTAAAATTTTTCAAGAAAAAAAAGATGGAAAATCTAATATAAAAAATACGTACGAGCAATAGGTAAACATATCACTAGGAAAATCATCATATGCTAGCAAACAAGTCTAAACCTCAACCGTTAGGTGCTGTGGAGTTTTCCATAGGTAGTGACATCCTATGAAAAACTCCATCAAATCATGTGAAGTCTTGACCAAAAATTTTACCTGCTCCCTAATATGTGTAAACCCTCTCGTGTAATCATCCGGAGCATTAGGTGTGGGTGCGAGAGTGTGAACACGTCTAGTAGCAACACGTGACACACGACCCAACTTAAAACAAAACTCCCTAAAGTGTCTTCTTTTCTTGGAATGTGTGCAAACATAAATAGGCCTAGGTACACCTCTCTCAAAACATCTCCTATCCGTTCTCCTAACATGTATGAGATGCCTGGGTGGGTCGGATCGAGAGCCATGTGGATCAATAACAAACTCAAGAATTGGCTCCAGTGTTGCATGTGAAGTACATGCACCATTATGACCTATTCCTAAACTCTCGCCACTACCAAAATGGCATTGAGAACCATCTTTCCTTCCTTCTAAAGTGACTTTAACCTCCAGGTCATGCTTAATATCTCTCTCTAATTTTGACACGCAGGCTATAAGTTCACCCTTTTCCCATCCTAAAGCTATCAACTGTTCACTCAAGGAAACCTTTACCTCCTCCAATTGACTCGCTTTCACCTCAAACTCCCGCAAACTCTTTAACTCTGTCTCCAAATCTCACAACCTAAGACTTAAATCCTTATTCAATTTTTTAGTCTTTAAAGTCTCGGCGTACGATCCCTAAAGGCGATCTGGAGCTCACTATCACTATCACCATCACTATCACTAGTGCACTCACTCTCAGACTCACTAGAAATACTCAAATCATCTTCACGGCTCTCGTGTGCACAAGTATCCTAATCATCGTGGAATAAACTGGGTGTGCTCACGTGAGTAGCTGAAAAGGCAACAATCTTTTCTTGTGAAAAACCATCCCTGGAATCTTTCACCTCATAATTATTATCGTTAAGAGTGGCTGGCATGGAAATTTTCTATCCTCGTCTCCTTAACCTAGTGGGACACTCAAAAGCTCTCTGCCCTCTCTCCTCACACTCAAAACACTTATCTTATTCCTCTTTCTCAACTTATTTCTCACCACTCTCTTTGACCTCATGTTTCTTTTTCTCAAAAAATATTTTATTAGAAGAATTTTGTTTTGAAAATTTGAGAAAATTTTTAAAAAATTTCGCAAGCATGGCCATATAAAAATCAACCTCACCCTAAGAGTTGGACTCATGAAAACTCACTTTATTTTTCGTCTCTCTCTTGGACACTTCCTCTCCCTTCCTAAACTAGGCTCTATGTTCTATCCCACTATCTGTAATACCCCGTAATTCTGCATAGTTAGGAAAATACTTTTTTTCATTTAAATTACGTGAGTAGAGTAATTTAATGTGATAAAAATACGTTCTAAATAAAATTATGTGAGTAGAGTAATTTAATGTGATGTAATGTTAATAAAGTAATATGACGATTAAAAATTTACTAAATGTGAGTAGTAAATTTTGAATGTTGATATGTACGGCCTAGCAATCTAGATGGACGTACCCGAGTTATCTCAACCGAGTGTCGCGCGTATACAAAATTTGAAGACGAGATGAGAAAAATATTTTAAGAGATTCAAAACATAATTTAGAGTCCACAGATGATTCCGAAAGGGTCGAATTAGTCAAAATAGTGTACTCGAGGGTACTAGTTGAGTACGGGGTCATTTTCGGGCTAAACCGGGACCATTCGAGGGCCTTTTGGTCTCTTTACATTTATGGGTAAGGAGACCTACGGATTTTGAAACCCTAAATCAGATTATAAAATTTAGAAACTAGGGTTAAAAAGGAAGAAAATACACCATATCCAGTAGAGAGAAGAGCGAAACAAATTCCTAAGGCAAGAGAAGGAAGGAGGAAAAATTCTAAGGAGATTTCACCACCAACTTGTTGGGAAGAAAGATTGAAGGATAGAAATCATCAATCATCACCAACAACCACGAAATCAGACCCAACAAATCATAAGGCAAGTGGTTTTTTGCAAAATAAATTGAGTTATAATAACCATATTCAAGCTTTATGAAGAACATGGTTTTTATGATATTTTTGGGAGTAAAACACTTGATTATGATCCATGATTGATAGGGATTTCATGTGGAACGTTTTTGGATCTCCAAATATTCCGATATCATAGAAGACTAGATGATTAAATCGAATTAAAATCTGTTATCATGATGAAAGATGGAAAGATTGTATTTTTAGGGTTCTTGAAAAATATAAAGATTTTTAGTTAATTTGATCATAATTTATAATGATTTTGTTGTTTTAAATCATTAGTAATTATCCCTGAATGTGTACGAATGATTAGAAATTTTTGGTTGCAAATATAGTGAATTATCATGAGAGATAGATAAACAAAAATGGTGAAACCCTCATGAAGAAGACGATCTGGGTCTGTCACTGCTTGATCGATCGATCGACCCTTGAATGTCGATCGATCGACCCTGACTGCACTATGGAAAATTTTGTGGATAAATTTCCTTTTAATTACTGTCACTTAATGGGAACCTTAGTTATGATATTTTACCTATAAGGAGACTTAATAAATACCAGTAGGTGTACCATTAGATTTCTTCAAAAAGGACTGAGTGGGAAATTTGGAGAAATGGACCGACGGGAAGATAATCGAATTGAGTCGTATGTCGGGAATGAGAGAATTTAGTTACGAAAAGAGTGAGAATAGATTTCAGAAAAATACCAGTAGGTTAAATATAACTTAACTACTGAATCAAGAGAGGGGTAACTAGGACCTTTAGAGTCGCGTGAATACTCGAATAAATGCAATAGTGAAATAAATTGTTAATTAATGAGTACGGTGAATATAAGTAAAATATACTACGTACGGGCATAATTTGATAGGTCGGGTGTGTACCTACTAAATTATATAAAATTTTGGGTTAAGAGAATTTTACCTAAATTAATTATGTTAGGGTCGATGAGACATTCCGAACTAACATAAAGTTATTATACGTTTGGGGTCGATGTAAAATGCCGAACCAAACCTTAAACTGGTGTCGCGATGAAAGAGTCCCGAACCAGAATATGTGTGTGTGTGTGTGTCTATATATATAAATAGTTGGGGTCGATGGATTATTCTGAACCAACTCTCACTTGGGGTCGATGAATCATTCCGAACCAAGAGTCCTTTATGTGTGGTAAAAGGATACGTTAGTGATAAATGATATTTAACACATGATTGTGTGATAAAATGTATTCTATGTGCTTAATCTACAGACTTAGAATAGTAGATAATGAGATGAATTGTAAATATCTTTGTAATAATTAAATAGTGTGATGTAATTATTATAAGAATAAGGATAACTAGCAGTAAATAAGTTATCTACCCTTATAGTACATGAAATATGGATTATTAAACTACGGAGAGTAGGTCATGGGAACTTAGTGAGGGGGTACATACAGTGGGTATTCTAATCTAGTTATCTGGGGTAGTATAACTAGGTGAACTAAGTATCCTCGTTAGACATGCACTATCGAAAGGAAGTGAGGAAGTTCAAGGGAGCGTGCGAAACCTTAAAATGTGTAATCAATAACTCAATTGTGATAACGGCTTGCAAAATATTTTCAAATGTTTTGAGTACTAACTCTTGCTATGTAAATTTTTTAAAAACCATTTAGGTGCCCAGCCACAGGGACACCCAACATGATTTCATTCCAGGGATTTGGGAGCGGCAGCACATGTGGATGTTGCAGGGATTGTTTAGAAATTTTCTCTTCTTTAGTTCTAGTGCAGGATCTCAATTTTAGTATTCTTAGTTGGGACATGTTGTCCAATCTTTACTTTTACCGTTATTCTGATTCTGGATTTTGAGTTGATTTTATTGGATGTGGTTTTTGGCAAGACTTTATCTGCATTCAGTTATTTATGTGATTTGTTTTATCATTACTGAAATTGTATCATTTTTGTATGGATTGTTTATTCTTCTTAAGGAAGATAAAATTTGGCACTAGCTTAATTTCACGTAAGTGGTTAGTAACTTAAAATGTTTTCGACAGTGATGCTAAGAATGAAACATTTAAAAAACTTGTTTAAATTAAATTAAGGCTTGATCACCCAAGGTTTAATTAGGCGGGGTGTCAGAGATGGTATCAGAGCATCAGGTTCTAGTGTCCATAGGATCTGTACGGCTTACTGCGTTTCAGCATAACATTTTGGTTGTATTAGAGCCCTACTATTAGGACTGTTGATTCAATATCCGCTTTTGCGTTATCGTACATCTGGTCTTAGATTTTGTATAAACTGTGTACTTATACAATTTGATCTTATTTCAGATGCCACCGAGGAGACAACGAGCGGAGAGGGCTAAAGCCAGAGATGAGGTGAGGGAGGCTCATCAGGAGCCACAGATGCTGATACCACCACCCCCACCCGAGTTAGTTTCCACTACTCAGGTTGCAGCGATAGTGGCTCAGGCAGTCGAGACAGCGATGACGGCTATGGCAGCCCATTTTTCTCAGCACCAAGCACCTCCTCCCGTGGCACCGGGAGTTCCGGCCCCTGTAGGGCCATTTACTTGGCTGCAAGTCTAAGAGACCTTTCAGAAAATACATCCACCCGAGTTTCAGTGTAGTACCGATGTAGTGGAGGCATGCAACTGGAAGAAAAATATCCAGCGCCACTTGCGCATGCTAGAGTGCACCGAGGTTCTGTCGGGAGCGGCCTTACAGTGGTGGGAGTCAGTTACCACCACCGAGGAAAGGGACATTATGGTAATTTCTGAGTTTTGGGTGCGGTTTGACCGCAATTATTTCCCTCCAGCAGTAGAGTCAGAGATAAGGAATAAATTTAGCGAGCTAGTGCAGGGTGATCGCTCAGTTGCTGATTATGAGGAAGAGTTTACCCGCTTGGCTAACTTTGTGCCAAATGAGGTGAGGGATGAGGAGAGGAAGAAGTCAAAATTTATGGATGCCTTGACCTAGAAAATCAGATAGCACTTGATCGACAATTCAGCGTTGGTAACTTATACAGATGTCGTTAATGCCGCTCTACTACACTGTCAGGACAACCGCTTTCATGTGAGAGGAAATAAGAGAGGTGAGCCTAGCCAATCGGGAAAGGTAGGTGGAAGTAGTGACAGCAGCACAGCACAACAGCAAACAGTGGGCCAGCTAGGGTAGGATTCCCGACAGGGGAACTCTACCAAGAAGTTTAAGCATGGGAATAATTGCATGACATACAGGGCCAACAGGTTCCCCAGCAACCAGTTCCACAAGGCCGACAGGGTCAAGGGAGCCAAAATGGAGGGCCGTAAGGCCAAGGTCGATAGGGCCAAGGTCAGAGGCAGTTTTTATGGTCAGTGTTTCACTTATGGCCAGCAGGGTCATAAGAGTAGAAATTGTCCACAGCAAGATAGGGCACAACAACAGGGTGCCCAATAGGGGCAGCAGGCTCCGTTAGCCCCAGCGGTAACACAGGCCCCACAGCCAGGACATATGCAGTACGGTCGTGTGTTCAACGTCCGTGATATTCCATTTCAGCTAGCACCTCCAGCACCGTCGGCAGTCGCGGGTATGTTTCCTATTCATGGACTTGAGGGTATTATCTTATTTGACATGGGAGCGACACATTCGTTTATTTCCACTAGATTTTCATGGGCAACCGACCTATTAGCGTCATCTGACACTCATCTTATGTGCGTGGAGTCACCGATGGGTAGTGGGTCCCTTATACATTCGATTTATAAGGGCATGGACATTATGGTCGGGAGATTGAGTCTAGCGACGGACCTCCTAGTGCTGGAGATGGAGGGATATGATGTCATCCTAGGCATGGATTAGTTAGCGCATTATAGGGCCATGGTAGATTGTTATAAGAGGACTATCATGTTCTCCATCCCTGAATAAGAGATGTTCCTTATGGCAATACCACTCCCCGAGGGAGGATCGCCCACTCATTTATATTATATTGAGGAGGAGACCTCACATGGGGTTGTCGTTTCTCTGGACTCAATCCCAGTTATGAGGGATTTTAAGGGTGTCTTTCAGGAGATACTAGGGTTACCACCCAGCAGGGAGATAGAGTTCATTATCGACCTAGCTTTGGGAATGAGACCGATTGCCAGAGCACTGTATCGCATGGTTCCTTCATAGATGTGAGAGCTGAGAGAACAGATTCAGCAGCTCTTAGGACAGGGCTTCATTCAACGGAGTACATCGCCATGGGGTGCGTCGGTGTTATTTGTAAAGAAAAAAAGATGGTTTACTTCGCCTGTGTGTAGATTACAGGGAGATGAACAAAGTTATGATCCATAATAAGTATCCGTTGACGAGGATTAACGACTTGTTTGATCAGTTGAGAGGGGTTGCGTACTTCTCAAAGATTGATTTGAGGCCGGGTTACCACCAATTGCGCATTCGTGAAGAGGATGCACCTACGACCACTTTCCTGTCGCGGTACAGGTCATACGAGTTCAGAGTAATGTCATTTGGGATAACTAATGTGCCTGCAGTATTCATGGATCTCATGAACAGGGTATTCAGGGAGTTTTTGGATCAGTTTGTGATTATATTCATAGATGACATTCTGATTTACTCTCGCATGGAGTAGGAACACACTGAACATTTACGAATGGTTCTACAGACATTTTGGGACCATCAATTGTACGCCATATTTGAGAAGTGTTGATTTTGGTTTCGGGAGGATCAGTTCATAGGCCACATTGTATCAAGTAGAGGCATTGTTGTTTACCCGAGTAAGGTATCGGTGGTGAGGGAGTGGGGACATCCCACGACACCGACCGAAATTCGCAGTTTGTTGGGGTTGGCCGGTTATTATCGTCGCCTCATCAAGGGGTTCTAAAAAATTATCGGACCTTTGACGAACTTGACTCGGAAGGGAGTTCCCTTCGTATGGAGTGACAGTTGTCAGTTAGCATTTTATGAATTAAAGGACAAGTTGACATCATCACCCGTTCTTGCCTTGCCTAGAAGAGGAGTGGAGTACCGAGTCTATCCTAATGCATCCTTATAAGGGCTTGGGGGTGTGTTACAGCAGGAAGATAAAGCTATAACTTATGCATCCCGAAAGCTTAAGCCACACGAGAAGAATTACCCCACCCATGACCTCAAGTTGGCATCGGTCATTTTTGCATTGAGGACATGGAGACACTATCTTCTGGGTGAGCAGTTCACTTTATTCAGGGATCATAAGTCACTTCAGTATCTTTTCACTCAGAAGGATCTGAATATGAGGCAGAGGAGGTGGCTTGAATACGTGAAGGACTACCAGTTTGATATAGAGTATCATCCTGGTAAGTCTAACGTGGTGGCAGATGCGTTAAGCAGAAGACCTACCGGGGAGTTGGAAGATATTTGGAAGGCGAAGTGGAGTGAACTTCTACACGAGGATGAGATAGCTAGATCATGCATGGCAGTTTTAGCTATCACTCCCGAGAGTGTTATGCGAGTAGTGAGGGCACAGGCCGAGGACCCATTTTGTCAGGACGGAGTACGACAGCTACTGGCCGAGGGGGCAGAGTCCACTCCATCAGCTCAGAGGGCGACCAACGGTTTAATGGTAGGCTGATAGTACCCGAAAATGATGATTTGAGGCATGCCGTAATAACGGAGTCGCAGGGATGAATGTTTTCAGTACATCCAGGTGGGGACAAAATGTACCAGGATATGCGATGATTATATTGGTGGTCAGCTATGAAACAAGACATTGCAGAATTTGTCTCAAAGTATATTACATGTCAGCTTGTAAAAGTTTAGCATCATAGACCTTCAGGGATTCTACAACCACTGGAGATTCCCGTGTGGAAGTGGAAGATAATCTCGATGGATTTTATTACCGGGTTACCAACATCACAGAAGGGTCACGATTCCATATGGGTAATAGTGGATCGGCTGATTAAAGTAGCTCATTTCTTACCGGTTCGTACGGATTATGATACGATGCGGTACGTGCAGCTATTCATCTCAGAGATCGTTAAGCTTCACGGAGTTCCTATTAATATTTTGTCGGACAAAGATAAAATATTTGTGTCACATTTTCTGGCAGAGCTTTCAGGAGGCCATGGGCACCGACTTACGGTTGAGTGCGGCGTATCACCCACAAACGGACGGTCAGACTGAAAGGGTAAACCAGATGTTGGAGGATATGCTCAGGATGTGCGTCCTAGATTTTGGGGGAGGTTGGGAGCCATACCTTCCTTTGGTAGAGTTTGCATATAATAACTCTTACCAATTCACTATCGGCATGGATCCATTCGAGGCACATTACGGGAGGCCTTGTCGATCACCCACCTGTTGGTTAGAGGTGGGGGATAACAAGCTATTGGGGCCAGAGATGATACAAGAGACTTCCTACAAAATAGAGTTGATTAGAGTACGTAATCGAATAGCTCAGGATAGGCAGAAGAGTTATGCTGACACTGGTAGGAGACACGTGGAACTAGATGTGGACGACCAAGTGTTAATTCGAGTTTCTCTTACGAAAGGGATTATGAGTTTCGGCAAGAAAGGGAAGTTAGCACCGAGATATGTGGGGTCATTTCCTATCATTGAGAGGGTGGGACCGGTAGCTTACAGAATGGGACTCCCTGAGCATCTTCAACGAATACACGATGTATTCCATGTAGCGTCGCTGAAGAAATACAAGAGGAGTGGGAGAGCCTTCTGGCACATTCCACTAGAGGAGATCGATTTACAGCCAAATGTCTCGTATGAAGAAAGACCCGTGGCTATTCTGGATTATGGTGAGCTCAAACTAAGATCCAAAGTGGTACCCTTAGTGCGAGTACAGTGGGGACATCACAATATGAATGAGTCTACTTGGGAACATGAGGAGGATATGCGAGAACAATATCCCTAATTATTCACCGCATGTATTTTCTAAATTTCGAGGATGATATTCCTTTTGTAAGAGGGGAAGTATGTAATACCCCGTAATTCTGCATAGTTAGGAAAATACTTTTTTTCATTTAAATTACGTGAGTAGAGTAATTTAATGTGATAAAAATACGTTTTAAATTAAATTACGTGAGTAGAGTAATTTAATGTGATGTAATGTTAATAAAGTAATATGATAATTAAAAATTTACTAAATGTGAGTAGTAAATTTTGAATGTTGATATGTACGGTCTAAAGATTTATATGGGCGTACCCGAGTTAACTCAACCGAGTGTCGCGCGTAGACAAAAATTGAAGATGAGATGAGAAAAATATTTTAAGAGATTCAAAAGATAATTTAGAGTCCACAGATGATTCTGAAAGGGTCGAATTAGTCAAAATAGTGTACTCAGGGGTACTATTTGAGTGCGGGGTCATTTTCGGGCTAAACCGGGACCATTCGAGGGCATTTTGGTCTCTTTACATTTATGGGTAAGGAGACCTACGAACTTTCAAAACCTAAATTAGATTATACGAGTTAGAAACTAGGGTTAGAAAGAAAAAAAATACACCATATCCATTAGAGAGAAGAGAGAAACAAATTCCTAAGGCAAGAGAAGGAAGGAGGAAGAATTCTAAGGAGATTTCACCACCAACTTATTGGGAAAAAGATCGAAGGATAGAAATCATCAATCATCACCAACAACCACGATATCAGACCTTACAAATCATAAGGCAAGTGGTTATTTGCAAAATAAATTGAGTTATAATACCCATATTTAAGCTTTATGAAGAACATGGTTTTTATGATATTTTTTGGGAGTAAAACACTTGATTATGATCCATGATTGATAGGGATTTCATGTAGAATGTTTTTGGATCTCCAAATATTCTGATATCATAGAAGACTAGATGATTAAATAGAACTAAAAATCTGGAATCATGATGAAAGATGGAAAGATTGTATTTTTAGGGTTCTTGAAAAATAGGAAGATTTTTAGTTAATTTGATCAGAATTAATAATGATTTTGTTGTTTTAAATGGTTAGTAATCATCCCAGAATATGTAGGAATGATTAGAAATTGTTGGTTGCAAATATAGTGAATTATCATGAGAGATAGATAAAAAAAAGGTGAAACCCACATGGAGAAGACGATCTGGGTCTGTCACTGCTTGATCGATCGATCGACCCTTGAATGTCGATCGATCGAGCAGTCGATCGATCGACCATATCCCATCAATCGATCGACCCTGACTACACTTTGAAAATTTTTGTGGATAAATTTCCTTTTAATTACTGTCACTTAATGGTAACCTTAGTTATGATATTTTACCTATGAGGAGACTTAATAAATACCAGTAGTTGTACCGTTAGATTTCTTCAAAAAGGATTGAGTGCGAAATTTGGAGAAATGGACCGACGGGAAGATGATCGAATTGAGTCTTATATCGGGAACGTGAGAATATAGTTACGAAAAGAGTGAGAATAAATTCCAGAAAAATACCAGTAGGTTAAAGACAACTTAACTACTGAATCAAGAGAGGGGTAACTAGGACCCTTAGAGTTGGGTGAATACTCGAATAAATGCAATAGTAAAATAAATTGTAGAATAATGAGTACGGTGAATATAAGTAAAATATACTACGTACGGGATTGATTTGATAGGTCAGGTGTGTACCTACTAAATTATATAAAATTTTGGGTTAAGAGAATTTTACCTGAATTAATTATGTTAGGGTCGATGAGACATTCCGAACTAACATAAAGTTATTATACGTTTGGGGTCGATGTAAAATGCCGAACGAAACCTTAAACTGGCGTCGCGATGAAAGAGTCCTGAACCAGAATATGTGTATATATATATAAATAGTTGGGGTCGATGGATTATTCTGAACCAACTCTCACTTGGGGTCGATGAATCATTCCGAACCAAGAATCCTTTATGTGTGGTAAAAGGATATGTTAGTGATAAATGATATTTAATACATGATTGTGTGATAAAATGTATTCTATGTGCTTAATCTACAGACTTAGAATAGTAGATAATGAGATGAATTGTAAATATCTTTATTATAATTAAATAGTGTGATGTAATTATTACAAGAATAAGTATAACTAGCAGTAAATAAGTTATCTACGCTTATAGTACATGAAATATGGATTATTAAACTACGATGAGTAGGTCTTGGGAACTTAGTGAGGGGGTACATACAGTGGGTATTCTAATCTAGTTATCTGGGGTAGTATAACTAGGTGAACTAAGTATCCTCGTTAGACATGCACTATAGAAGAGAAGTGATGAAGTTAAACGGAGCGTGCGAAACTTTAAAATGTGTAATCAATAACTCAATTGTGATAACTGCTTGCAAAATATTTTCAAATGTTTTCAGTACTAACTCTTGCTATGTAAAATTTTTAAAAACCTTTTAGGTGCCTAGCCACAGGGACACCCAGCATGATTTCATTCCAGGGATTTGGGAGTTGCAGCACATGTGGATGTTGCAGGGATTTTTTAGACGTTTTCTCTTCTTCAGTTCTAGTGCAGGATCTCAGTTTTAGTATTCTTAGTTGGGACATGTTGTCCAATTTTTACTTTTACAGTTATTCTGATTCTGGATTTTGAGTTGATTTTATTGGCCGTGGTTTTTGTCAAGACTTTATCTGCATTCAGTTATTTATGCGATTTGTTTTATCATTACTTAAATTTTATCGTTTTTGTATGGATTGTTTATTATGCTTAAGGAAGATAAAATTTGGCAGTAGCTTAATTTCACGTAGGTGGTTAGTAACTTAAAAAGGTTTTGGAAGTGATGCTAAGAATGAACCATTTAAGAAACCTGTTTAAATTAAATTAAGGCTTGATCACCCAAGGTTTAATTAGGCGGGGTGTCACACTATCCTTAGTCTTGACAGTGTCAGGAAACATGTCAATTTCATATCTCTAGAGGTCTCCTACCAGCTCTTCTAATTTTAAATTCCCAAAATTACCAAAGGTATTCAAAAAAGTGATTTTTGGGATAAAACGTTTAGGCATTGATTGTAAAATCTTTTTAACCACTCATGTATCAGGTATAGGCTCACCAAGATTGAAATAAGTGTTGACAATGTCAGATAAACGTGCATAAAAATCATCAAAACACTCAGATTCAAGCATGGTAATCGTTTCAAATTGAGCAGTTAAATTTTGAATTTTGAATTTAAGCTCTCTACGGAAGTTTTAAGTTGTTTCCATGGGGTCTTGAATTCAAACTGGAAATGCATGTTCTTTTTAATGCAAATATATGGGTTAGATTTATGGACTTGTGTCAAGACTATTGGGACCCTCGTCTCCTTCTCTAGATTGCAAGGGGTGTTTATCTTCCACTGCAAGTTAATAAGGTAATCATAGAAATGTTCTTTGGTACCTATGCTAGAGTTTTATTTGAAGTTGATCTATCAACTAAACCTCTTGAACGGTTATTAGTTGAACAAAATGATGGATTTTTTTGTCAACATTCACTATGAGTCTCTTCCTTTGTTTTTTTGTTTTTGCAAGTCTATTGGTCACTCATTCAATGAGTGTAGGATTCTTGAAAAATGGGTGGCAAAACCTAGTACTAATGTGTCAAACATTTACACTACAAAGTCCATAAAAATAATCAGTGTTTCTGATCAAACAAGTTAAAAAACTGACATTATTTTGAAAAACAATAGTCTTAATAGAGAAGATATTCATCCATTAGTTCCGACTAAAAAAGAAGGTTGATTGCATAGGGTCAGAAGTTTGGCTTATATAAATAATGCACGTACTTCAGTGTACATAAGTTCGCGTACTGTGGCTGATATCAAAACTGGTTTGATTGATGACAATCGTAGAGTACCTATCTATGGACAAAACTGCATTTTAGATCAAGAAGATAACAGTGTTGAGAATAACATCTATGTAGAAGAGACTATTGACTTGGCTAAGGAAACTTTACCTCCAAATCAAGTACATTTTTTTGGAAAACAATGGGATAAAATCCGACAAAAGAGCTTTGGTGGATGGTGACCCACAAAAAAACATGTTTTTCAAAATAAGAAAGAAATCCCAAATAATCCGGAGGGTTCCGAATGTATGGAAGAAATTTGTTTGAACAACTTGGTAACTACAAGAACTTTGTTGAGTTCAATATCTTCACCTAAAAATATGAAGACTATCCAAAGGAAGTTCAATATATATCGGATGCATTCTAAGTAGGAAAAGATAAAAAAATAAATATAGAGAGAAAATTAATTGAGGATATTTTGGAAAATAAAAATTCATACGGTGACATACCTACCCTAGAGGACATTCCAAATTTTTCAAACCTCACAAATGATTATATAGGAGAACAAGAATTAAAAAATAATAATTTATATTGGGAGAATGCTAAGTTTGCTCTCGAAATGTCTACTAATTCTGAATATCTCAAGCACCGATTAGGAATTCTATTGAGATTTTAGGGAACATTGAAGATTCAAATTATCTACATTAGGTATCTACAATTAATCAAAAGAGAGATAAGTCTCAGGATTCCTTCCCGTATTTAACTGCTAAGGAGAAATCGTCTCTTATATTTAATTTAAGGCCAGCCACTACTTGTTCAAGATCTCAAAATTTTTATTAATTATTTATTTGGTTTAGTGCTTTTAAGTGTCCTAAGAAAGGCTTTTTCTCCTTCCTAATAATAAATTAATTTCCTCTGCATTAAAAAAGTGCCTAGTTTTGGTGAGCCAATAGAAGAATTTGTGTCTTTTATGTGACTAGTTGGCCTTGCCCCAAAGCTATGACCAGTTGGTCATGACCCAAAGCCCTAACTACCATAGAAACACACGTGGCTAGTTCATGGCCATAGATTTCCATGACCTAAACTGAAGATTGTCACGGTCTAGGGTCATGACCAGGTTGGGTCAGGCTATGGTCCGTGACCAGTGCATGACCATTATGGTGGTAAAATTATGCACAAATTCCCTTCAAATGTGGTCACGGTTGTTGGCCATGAGCATGGCTCAAATATCCTCCACCTATGGTAATGACTTTGACACATGACCACTTTGAATTGGTCAAGAACATAGGTCAAACTCATGTACCGTGATTAGTCCAATTATAATGATATGGTCACGGATGATAACGTGGAAAAAAAGGTCATGACATGTGGTTACGGCCCTAAGTCGTGAGTAGCCTATTTATTTTTAAACCCACAACCATTCATCCATTTCACACACAGACTCATTTTCTCCTTCTCTCAAATCATAAACCTCTCTCTCCTTCCATCTCTCCATCTTTCCTTCGGCTTCCCTTGTCTCATTCTCTTAAGTAACATTCTCTCTATATATATGTATATATCTATTGCATATGTCTATATTACATATTAGTTTATGTGTGTATATGTGTATTAGTGTGTGTGTGTATATATCCTATAAATGTGTGTGTAAATATGCATTATGTATATGTGTATGTGTGTGTGTGTGTATTTTAACTAATTTAAAGTTTTTAATTCTTAAACCTTAATTAATGGAAAATTTTTTCCATTCTACTTAAAACCGATTTAGTAGAAAATTACCCTAATCCCTGTATACTAAATCCTAATATAAAACTAATTTAGTGTGAAAATACCCTGAATCATATTTACTAAACCTTATATACTAAACCCTATATACTAAACCCTAATTTACGAACAAATATTATGAGGTTTATATGAGATATTGTTAACATTAGTATGTGTTTTATCATATAGAATATAGAAGGAGTACCAAATAAGTATTGGTTGTTGGTTTGGTTATTGGATAGTGATGTTGTATTACTTGGATTGATAATACACGTCCACTTTCAAACTCTCTCATACCCTAACAAAATGTGCCGTAACACTTACAATGGGTTCTTGTTTGGACCTATGTGTATTTTAACTAATTTAGAATTTTCAATTTTTAAACTCTAATTAGTGTAAATTTCCACCCTTTTAACTAAATTAGTAAGAAAATACACTAAACTCTATTTCTTAAATCCTAATTTAAAACTAATTTAATGCGAAAATGGCCTAAATCCTATCTACTAAACCCTAATTTAGTAAGAAACTACTATAATTTAATTATCTGGAAAATCCTGGATTTCATCTTCAACAAGAGTATTTGATCTATCACATTATAATATCCATACAAAAAGTTCTTCTTTTTCGTGCCAAAGAGCATAAGAAATTCCACACCGACGGTTTTGATTTTGTTTCATATCCATATGAGGAAAAGATTTTGACATAAAATAGTTGATTTTCAATCTTATTTATATTTTTTTATCCTTTTCAATCCTATTTATATTAGATCTTTACTTTAATTTCTGAATGTTAGGTTGGATTTACGAATGTTTAATTTGATTTATGAATGTTTACAAGCATGAACACCTTATACAGGACAACCGATTTGAGAATATAGTCTCCTAAATTTATAGTTGGACCAAATTTTCCCTAACATCCCATCATCTACCTTCTTTAACTCTACATTGTTCAATGCATCTACATATCGTTCCAAGTATAAAACATAAGGCACTATCTCTTTCAATTTGTTCTTCTAGTGCTTCAACCTCATCCTAACCTCGAGTTTTGGAACTCTTCAACTGCACAACATTGTCTTTCTCAAGTAGCCAATTTTATTTCACTTTACCCCTGTTTTCCCATACTAGGTACAATTTATCGTCCTCAGTAATGCGGGTGAGTGCTATCTTAGGTGTTTGACCTATAACTTGCACCTTTTCCAATTAACTTTCATCTTGAGTTTTTTCATCATAATTATATTTTTTTTGTTAATTAGTTTCATTGATATTGACATTTTTATATAGTTGATATCAATAATGTTTAAATGTATTATTCCCACATAAAGGTTAATTAAGTGCTCATTTCTATATATACTTCAGAATGTGACATCAGGGAGCAAGAATAACTCGCATGTGACCAACGCAACTCGTAGGAACCGATCGCATAGTAATGAGACTCTCGGTTTGAGAATAAACAACGCTCATATTTTTTCAACTAGATAAAAACGTGAACCTATGTAGACTGTTAGTCACGACTTCGGTCTGTGACCAAGCTTTTAAACCTGGTCACGACTGAGGTTCATGACTCCATCCTTAGTCTGGGTCATGGCTTTGTTCTTAGTACCTCACCAGAATGTCATATACTGCCCTATGCTCCCATCAATAACCCTGGTCAGCGACAAAGTCCATAATCAGTGATTTTGGTCACACCAATTTTGTTCACGAACATGACCCCTGACACGGAGTTATTCACACAGATCCCTAAGGACTCTAGAACCTAATGCTCTGATACCATCTGTGATAACCCATCATCCAAAATAGGGGTGGACAGCTCGATACTCCTAAATAATGGAATCATGGATGTAATCATTCTCAGCATCACAATAAAAGAAGAAGTATACGGGATAACCACTCCTTATTTCAGAAAAACGGGTTGCCAATTTTTTTTATTTTTAAAGTTAATTAAAGAAAACAACTTAACAACCTAATAAGAGAAAGTGGAAATCCAGATGAAATTATATTATATACGCATAAATGTACAATAAGGGACCGAATATGCTATCGGCCACAAACTCATACAATAAAATTAAACAAAATCATTAATACATAATACATTACATTAATCAAGTACAAAAGCTTGGGTGTCTCGCCCGAGTAAAAAGACCTGATCCTGACTAGAGTTCAAGGATGACAAAGTCTATTGCCAAATGCACCGTAACACCCGCAAAGCATCACGGCTCGCCAAAGACACCAGTATCGGAATTCAAATCAGGCATCCTTGCGGCGGAGTACCTGAGCGGATACAAGATGCAAGCACAACAAGAAATATGAATGAGTCAGGGCCCGTTTCTATATGATTACAAGATGAATAAAGAGTATGACAGTTATGAATGATAAATCATGAAGAAAGAGAAATAAGAAGCTACCTACACAGTTTAAAACATAAGCTAAGCAGGAAAATAAAATGAATAACAATAATCTAAAACTTCATCATATGCATCAATTATTTCTTATATCCTTTCCTTAATAGGAAATATATATATATATTCACAATCTTATGCTCTTTATGGCATTTTTATCTCAATTTGACTTTTTTGTAAAAATCCTTTACTTATCAGGAAAAGATTCATTTTCAAATGCTCTTTGTGTCATTTATATGTGCTCTTTGTGGCACATCAGTATGCTCTTTGTGGCATGTAATCCATCAAGTCCCACTTGATTATGAATAGTAATATTTATATACATATAACGATTCTAAGACCTCCCGTTCGGGTTTCCCCACTGTGCGTGCCCCTAAATGACCATCATCTTCCAGGGCCTATCATAAGACAACTTGGGCACCTATAACGCAAAACGTCAGGAAGCGGCCATGTGTCTGCGGGGTAGTCAAGACCACACCCGGAATCTCTTACCCATCGTAGAAAAATATATATAACAACAAACGCTCACACGGCCTAGGACTATATCCACCCTGCATTCATTAGTCAGAGGGCTTCACCTCACTCGCGAACTTCCCTTATGATGTCATTTAGACAGGTGTGTTCCAACCATTTTATTTACCATTTTCAAAAATCAAGTAAATCATCATTTACCATATTCATGATTAAGTAAATTATCATTTACCATCATAATTACCATAACCATTTCATTTCCATTTATACATGTATGTTTCGTTTTATTTGAAACCATACTTGTTTACATTATTGCAAATAATTCACCTTATTAACCGGAGCCATACGATAACTTATATCGTAACTACAACCTCAAAGGAGTAAATAAACTCTTCATTATCTCCAAACATTTTAGGGTGTTATTTTAAAACCACAATACTATCATACCTCAAGGGAATGAAGAAACTTTCAATTTATTCTCCCAACACACTTTTATGGTGTTATTAAGAACCATCAAGGTTACCATAGCTCAATTGATCTTCTAAAGTCTCCCAAACATAAAACTACATATCCTAGTTTTATAGGAATTAACTAGAAGAAAAGTATGCCCTATTATCAATAGGCATAACCCCGAAAAAGTCCCCACATAACCCATTCCTAATGTAGGGAAATCAACTAACTCATCTTACACTCTAGGACTCTAAGTTTACTTCATTCAAGAAGGTTCCTAGGCCCTAGATTTAAAGAAAAGAATTGGAATTAAGTTATAAAATTAAGTCAGAAATAGCAGGAAACCGAATCGATTCGCCCTAGGGCAGAATCGATTCGCCCTAGCGAATCGATTCGCCCAAAAAGCGAATCGGTTCGGACATGAAGACTTGGGATTCTTCAACTACCAAATCGATTCGGCTTAGGACCGAATCAATTCGGTCCAAGAAGACTTGGAAACTGGCCCTTAGCGAATCTATTCGCCCGAGGGCTTAATCGATTCGGCTTGGAGAAATTGCCAAGAATGGCTACGAAGGGTTATGAACCCTAATTTTCCCAAACCTCAAACCTCTTCCATTTTATACACAACCAACAATATTTATCTACCCAAAGATTATCCTACATGGATTATAACCATTAAAACCCACAATATCATCATCAAAACCAAAATCTAGGTTTAAATACCAACATGTCCATTTTTGATACCCAAATGCCAAAACATAAATATCACACAAATTATTCATTTTAAATCAAATATTAGCAAGTACAAAACTTTCCTTAGGGTTGATATCTCAGATTTATTTGGAGAAGAAGCAACAATCCTTCTTCAATCTCCAATCTCTCTCATTTCACCATTTTTCACTTCCTCTTTCATTCTCTCTTTTTCTTTCTATGTTTTAAGACATGAAATGAGGAAATGAAATAAAGGGTAAGACTTAAATCGTGGCTTAAGTCTAAAGTCTCCAACTTAAGTGGTTAATACCACATTAAAATGACTCCAAAATACGCGTTTAAGTTAAAACCTGGTAAATGTGCCCTAAACCCAAAAATACAATATGGCACTTATTTTGACTGTCTCGCACCTTCTGAGACTAACTACACCCTCTAAACTGGCATCCGGAAAATTTTATAAATTATTTCCAGTTATAATTTTTATTTAAACCATAATGTCATTTAAAATACATGACACTATAAAACATGCAACCTGATGATATTTACTTTCACATACAATAAATATACAATAATCGAGTAAATATTAACTTTTAACTCATTAAATTAATATTTACTCCGGTTCCAACATTTTATATAATTACCTTATGCAGTAAATTAATATAAACTTAGCCTCCTAAAAGAGGGGGTTGTTACATTCTCCCCCCTTTATGAGGGAATTTTGTCCCCAAAATTCGGGCATACCCTATACACATAAAGGGGATACTATCTCAGACTATCATTCTATCATCCTTAACGAATCCTCATTACTACGGCATCCCAAAATGGACTCGGACTATGGTCGTCTCTATCGATCTTAGTCCACAATCTTTGTGCTCTAGCATAGCACAAAACGTTCTGCACAAACTATCAGTTTTAGCTTCCTACGGCGGAAGATGCTAACCACGTGACAAGGCGCAAAATGCCTTACATCCTAAATCACACTACATCCCACCTTGGGGACACTTACACCAACACTAATTGTCTTAAACCTCGACACTTCTCAACTTTCCTCCGCATCGGTATAGCCTTTCGAGGCATATGGCTCAAAAGCCCAATCCTTAAAGAAATGTTCTGGAACTATTCCAAGTTCAAGGAACCAATTATTCGCTGGCCCCATCCAACAAGTATGCAAATTACTCACGGTGACATACTTTAGGAAATAATCCATAAATTTTAATACCCCGTATTTTTATGCTATATTAATTTGGGGATTTATTAATATTAATGTGAATTAATTATTTAATAAAAATCCGAAAATTAATTATGTTATAATTATTAACGTGATGAGAGTTAGTAATTATAGGAAAAATTTGTTGAATATTACTAATGAGCAAAGTAATATATAATAGTGGCCATATTAAATGTCACGAGTGAATAAAATGACAATTTTAGAAATTTGAGTCGGGACGCGCCCGTGTCGCGTCAGGACTAAATATTGATAAATAAAAGTAATAATTTTATAAGTTGTTCGTATGGTCATTTTGAGTGCGCCAACGCGTCTGGAAGGATCGAGATAGTCAGAAAAGTATATCCGGGAGTTTGATTTGGGTCTCGGGGCATTTTTAGGCCTAATTAGTACCCCGGGAGGGCATTTTAGTCATTTTGTATTTTTGGGTAATTAAACCCACGAAAATTAAAGGGGTGATATCAGATATTTAGGTTATCTCCTAGGGTTAGATAACTCAAAACACTAGAACGACCATTGGAGAGGAGAAGAGAGAGCTCTCAAGGCATTCCAAGGCTCAAAACTCACCCGTTTGCACCGCCGCCACCGCCAACGCGTAGATCGCGAGACGGGGAACGCAACCACACCAAATTAAACACCAAACCAGATTTCTGAAAATCCCAGGAAAGTGTTTATCTTGCTTATTTCATTGATGCATCATCCATATTAGTTTAGGAGTTATTAGGATGAGATTTATGGAAGAAAAAACCAATTTGAGATGGGAAATTTTCATGTAGTGATGATTTATATGATATTCTGGAAACCCTTTGTCATGTAAAGGATTAAGAGTTTGATTAAGAAAAGAGTTCTAATTAGATACAAACACAAAAAAAAATTTATTCCGGACGATCGGACTGTTGGAATTAGATGAAATTTTACAGAGAATTAGCTGAAGACGAGAGGAAGCTACAGACAAAAATTCAGCTCGATCGGATCGTTCAATATTTTTTAATATTTTTTTTTGCTAGACAGTTTTATGTTTTGAGGACTCTTAGAGATAATACAAAAATTCAATTAAAACTCCATTTTAATTCCGATTTCGAAACCGTTTGAAATTCTCATCTTTGAAAATAAAATTCAAAATCCTTTAATGTAAGGCGAAATCTATATTTTTCGGATATTTTGCATAAGGGATAATGTAAGTATATATTAAAGGGGAGAGACGCGTAAGAGAGAGTTACGTTGGAACATAAATGGATATCTACTGAATTGTACATTTGGAAGAATAGAGTCCATGAGGGTTACGTAATAAGTTGGAAAAATCCTTCGAATTAAAGTTAGAAACGAACCATTATACTTGATAAATAATAATCGGAAAATAAGGATAAATGTTGTGAATGTGGGTTATTGGATAAACCTAAATTGATATAATAAAAGTGGTATATTTATATGATTGTGTATGCATATATTATATACTTGTGAAACTCATGCATGCGCTACTTGTTATCCCTGAGGTTTCCGCACTGGGACGATCTTATCTCGTGTGCCTTATGAGGGATATTGACTCGTACCCTAGAAGATAGAAATCCCAAGTACAGGCTATCGAATCGGTAGTCACAGTCCAGAGAGACGTGAGGGTATGTACTGACCTCTTGGACTTGGAAACTATGCTTCGCCTCAATATTGTTTGTGTATGTATTTATACAGTTCGAGAGTGATTCCGAACTTATATTCCCTTTAGTACGATTGATACGGGGATTGGATAGCAGAGTATGCCCGCACCATAAAATTTTACGTGGGGTGCTGTTAGAATATATATATTATACGAGTATTTAATATATATATATATATATATATATATATATATATATATATATATATATATGAACTTCTGAAATATGGGAAACTGCCTACTGTGTTATGGTAAGTAAGACATGTATAATGACTCAAATTGGAAATACTTGTTTTGAAAAGTATAATATGATATTGAAAAAAACTTTATGAATCAATAAAGTTAAAATGAGCATTTTGTACTAAATGAAATTAAACTTTTTAAACCATGATGTTGTTAAATCTTAAATTTTGAGAGTCGCCTAAGATAAGTTAAATTCTTGGGGAAGGATAGTGTGATATATGATGAGATAAACCATTGGGAAGGTTAGTGCGATAGGAGTGCACATTAGAAGAGAGGCGAGAATTTCTCAAGAGAGTGTCGCACTAATATGTTGTTGCATTGGCCTGTATTAATTTAAATACTTGCTAAACGAATTTTTAAATCATATACACTATCGGGCTCTTACCCGTTTCTGTTCCTCTTTCTCTCTTGTATGTATATGTATATATTACAGGTGCCCAGCCACAGGGGCGTCTTGTTTAGGATCCCTTGGAAGGAACGTGTTGCAGCTTTGGTGGGAGTTGCAAGCCACTTGCTTAGACGATTTCATTTACTTGATTCCACTTCTATCATTCTCCTTATTGATCATGTGTCGCCCTTTCCACTATTTATCTGTTTTATTGGGACATTTGTATTTCAGTTATTTCTAGTACTGTTACTTTGGGATTTATTCAGCATGTATGTTTTACCTTAAGTTTTAAATGCTGGGGTTTAGTTGTTGAATGTTTAAATTAATTGGATTATATATTCCAGGATTATTGTGGTGTGATTCTTTAAATATTGAATTGTTGTAGATAATTAAATCTTTATTTTCAAAAAAAAAATTTGGAAAGTAATGTAAAAAAAAAATGGTTTTGACACTTAGCATAATTAAATAGGGTGTTAAATTTGGAAAAGTTATTTTTACTACATTGATGCTAAGAATGAACCAACTGTTCACCTTGATTTTAATTTAATAAAGGAGTGATCGCCCGGTATTTAATTAGGTGGGGTGTCACAGGTGGTATCAGAGCATCATGTTCTAGTGTCCATAGGATCTGTACGGCTTATTTTCGCTTTCAGCTTAACATTTTTGCTATAGAGCCCTATTTTTAGGATTGTTGTATTCCTGCTTTTACGTTTACGTCTCCAGCCATTTGGGATTTGATAATGACTGGAGACTAATAAACTTCTTCACGTTTCAGCTGCCTTCGAGACGTGCACCGAAGGATAGACGTGCCCAGGCCGAGCAGCCAGCAACTCTGGCACAAGGCACTTTGAATGCTAATGAAGTAGCCACCATTGTTGCTCAGACGGTGAATGTCGCGCTAGCGGTGGTTCAGCAGGCTCCACCCCAGATTCAGGCAGTGGCGCCAGTACCAGCACAACTTCCATCTACATGGGAGAGGGTTAGGGACGCTTTTCTGAAGGTGCATCCCCCTTAGTTCTCTGGTAGCTCAGATATCGTCACAGTCAGCCAATGGAAGATAGACATCCAGCGGCATCTTCGTATGTATGAGTGCACTGACGTGCAAAGGCAGTTATTGGCTTCCTTTAAGCTGGCGGGGGCCGCTTTGCAGTGGTGGGAGTCCACTACCGCCTTGGAGGAGAGGGACACGGTCCCTATTCAGTCATTTTGGGAGCGATTTGACCGCAAGTACTTTCCACCCACCGTGAAGACTGAGATGAGGCGAAAATTACTGAATTTGAAACAGGAGAACTCTACTGTTGCTGAGTATGAGGAGGATTTCACGAGACTTCTCACCATAGTGCCAAATGAGGCACCTACTGATAGTAAGAAGATAATGTTGTTTGTGGACGAGTTAACTTGGAGGATCCGTCAGCATCTTATAGGGAATCTATCTCTGAGTACTTTCACTGATGTACTCAATGTTTTGTTACTACATTGCTAGGATCACCGCTTCCATCTGCAGGGAAGCAGGAGAGCAGGAGAGTCCAGCCAGCAGGGCAGGACCGGGGGTAGTAGTGCTAGTGGGGCACCACCTCATGGAAAGACTCGTCAACACGAGCAGAGTTCCCATCAGGGGAACCCTACTAAGCGATTCCGTTCAGGTGATTCCAGGCTGGGATTTGGGGGTTATAGGCAGGGCCAACCTAATCAATAGGGCCAACAACGTGCTAATCAGGGCCAACAGGGTCAATGGCGGGGAGGTAACGGCCAGCATGGACGTGGTCAGCAGGGTCAGAGGGGAGGTAACTTCAGAGGCCGGTGTTTTGTATGCGGCAAGCATGGTCATAAGCTCCAGGATTGTCCAAAGGGTAATTGGGCGAGCCACGGAGACCAATTTTTCTAGCTTCCCTCCCAGCTCCAGCCCAGGTGCCAGCCCTACTAGCCATTCCAGCAACTCCAGTGCAGCAGGGGTAGTTACAATACGGACATGTCTATAACGTCCACCAGGCAGCAGCTCCACAGGCACCACCTGCGATTGAGGGTATGTTTCCTATCCATGGTACTATGGGTTGGGTTTTGTTTGATACTGGGGCGACGCATTGTTTTCTAGCTACGCATTTTGCGAAGGCCTTAGGGTTATTAGCCATAGCAGAGAGCACAGTGACGTGTGTAGACTCACCACTGGGGAGTGGGTCGCTTATCTTCTTTATATGCCGGGGAGTGGGGGTAGAGATTGGTAGTTTGGTATTACCTGCAGACATGTTAGTCTTAGATATGCATGAGCATGATGTTATTATCGGTATGGATTGGCTTGCAGTTTATAGAGCCATGATTAATTGCTTCGGTGGGAGCATTGTTTTTGCCATTCCGGGGCAAGAGATGTTTGTAGTGGCGATGCCTCGCCCAGAGGGAGGTTCGACCGCTCATTTGTATTATATAGAGGAGGATACCTCTAAGGAGGTTGCGATTCCTTTAGACTCGATCCCAGTCGTTCGTGAGTATTTCGATGTATTCCAAGAGATACCAGGCCTACCCCCCAGTCGAGAGATAGACTTTGTCATAGATTTATTTCCAGATACGAGACCGATAGCACGTGCTCCATATCGTATGGCTTCGACGGAGATGCGAGAGCTACGAGATCAGATAGAGCATCTATTAGGTCAGGGCTTCATTCGCAGGAGTACCACACCTTGGGGCGCTCCATTCTTGTTTGTGAAGAAGAGAGATGGTTCACTGAGGTTATGTGTGGACTATCGGGAGTTGAACAAGGTCACGATATGGAATAAGTATCCGTTGCCTCAAATCGATGATCTGTTCGACCAGCTAAGGGGAGCAACATTCTTTTCGAAGATAGATATGAGGTCGGGGTACCATCAGCTACGTATTAGAGAGAAGGATGTTTCAAAGACTGCCTTCTTGACGAGATATTGGTCTTACGAGTTCAGAGTGATGCCATTTGGTCTCACAAATGCTCCAGCCGTGTTCATGGACTTAATGAACCGAGTATTCAGAGAGTTCTTGGATCGGTTTGTCATCGTCTTCATAAATGACATTTTGATATATTCACACTCCGAGGAGGAGCATACCGAGCACTTGAGCCAGGTTCTTTAGACTTTACGAGAGCATCAGTTGTATGCTAAGTATGAAAAGTGTGGATTCTAGTTGCGAGAGGTACAGTTCTTGGGGCATGTTGTTTCTGAACAGGGGATAGCAGTTGACCCGAGTAAAGTGTCAGCGGTGAGGGAGTGGGGACAGCCCACGACACCGACAGAAGTGCATAGTTTCTTGGGGTTAGCCGGATACTACAGGAGATTCATTCGGGGATTCCCCAAAATAGCGGGTCCATTGACGAACCTGACTCGCAAAGGGGTACCATATGTTTGGGATGATGCTTGTCAATTAGCTTTCGACGAGCTGAAAGACAAGTTTACTTTAGTACCAACCCTTACTTTACCAAAGACGGGTGTGGAGTACCTGGTTTACACCGATGCCTCTTTACGGGGACTTAGGGGAGTACTTTAGAAGGAAGAGAAGGCTATAGCTTTTGCCTCCCGCAAGCTTAATCCGTTTGAGAAGAATTACCCCACCCACGACCTGGAGTTAGCAGCGGTCGTTTTTGCACTGCGGATATGGAGACACTATTTATTGGGGGAGAAGTTCCATTTGTTCACAGACCACAAGTCACTGCAGTATCTGTTCACTCATCGAGAGCTGAATATGCGTCAGCACAGATGGTTAGAGTTTGTGAAGGACTATTAGTTTGACATACAACATCATCCGGGGAAAGACAATGTAGTTGCTGATGCGTTGAGTCGTAGATCGATAAATGAGGTAGCGAACATCTGGAAAGCGAAGTGGAAGGAGTTGGGTCACCAGGACGCAGTAGCCCGTTCCTTCATATCTGTTATGAAAGTCACACTCGAGATTATTACGAGGGTAATACAGGCCCAAACCACAGACCCGTTTTGCCAGGAACAGATTGTACGACTTTTAGTCGAGGGTGCTGAGTCTTATTCTGTTAGTTCTTATGGGGGTTTGAGGTTTAATGGGAGGTTAGTTGTTCCAGAAGCGGCAGAATTGCATCATGCAGTGATGACCCAATCTCACGGGTCCTGATTTGTGGTACATCCTGGAGGAGATAAGATGTACCAGGATATGAGGAGGAAATACTGGTGGAGTGGGATGAAGAAGGACATTGCTGAGTTCGTGTCCAAGTGTTCTACCTGCCAGCTGGTGAAGGTGGACCATCAGAAACCATCAGGATTGCTTCAGCCATTGGAAGTACCCGCGTGAAAGTGGGAGAGTATTTCCATGGATTTTATTATAGGGTTGCCTACATCACAGCAGGGCCACGACTCTATCTGGGTGATTATAGACCGTTTGACTAAGGTGGCTCATTTTTTGTCGGTGCGGACAGATTATACCACGGGTCAGTATGCTCAGTTGTTCATTTCTGAGATTGTCAGATTTCATGGGGTGCCCCTGAATATTGTGTCAGATAGAGACAAGACTTTAGTGTCACATTTCTGAGAAAGCTTTCAGGAGGCTATGGGTACTGAGTTGAGGCTGAGTTCAGCTTATCACCCACAGACAGATGGACAGACAGAGTGTACCAATCATATGCTAGAGGATATGCTACACATGTGTGTTCTTGATTTTGGAGGAGGTTGGGAGCCACATCTTCCACTGGTAGAGTTTGCTTATAATAACTCTTATCAGTTTACGATTGGTATGGCTCCATTTGAGGCTTTGTATGGCCGGCCTTATCGTTCTCCAAATTGTTGGCTCGATGTGGGGGATGACAAGTTGCTAGGACCAGAGGTGATTCAGGAAACCTCCGCAAGGATTGAGATGATCAGGAGTCGCATTCGAGTAGCCCAGGACAGGCAGAAGAGCTACGCGATGCGAAACGGTTCTTCCGAGAGTTTAATGTGGGGGACCAAGTGTTACTGCGTGTATCTCCTATGAAGGGAGTGATGAGGTTCGGGAAGAAAGGGAAATTGGCCCCAAGGTATGTGAGACCATTTCCCATTATCGAGAGGATTGGGACGATAGCATACAGATTGGGACTACCAGAGCATTTACATCGCATTCACGATGTATTCCACATCTCGTCGTTGAGACAATATCTTCGGGATGATATGGCCCATACTCACATCGCGATAGATGAGATAGACTTGCATCCTGACAGCTCTTATGAGGAGAGACCGGTGGCAATCCTAGACTATAGTGAGAGGAGATTGAGGTCGAAGATAGTTCCACTTGTACGGGTCCAGTGGGAGCATCATAATGTGGAGGAATCCACTTGGGAGCGCGAGGCCGATATGCGCGAGAGATATCCAGATTTGTTCTTACCAGGTATGCCTTATTTTCCAAATTTCGGGACAAAATTTCGTTATTAGGGGAGAAGTATGTAATACCCCATATTTTTATGCTATATTAATTTGGGGATTTATTAATAATAATGTGAATTAATTATTTAATAAAAATTAGGAAATTAATTATGTTATAATTATTAATGTGATGAGAGTTAATAATTATGGGAAACATTTGTTGAATATTACTAATGAGCAAAGTAATATATAATAGTGGCCATATAAAATGTCACGAGTGAATAAAATGACAATTTTAGAAATTTGAGTCAGGACGCGCCCGTGTCACGTTGGGACTAAATATTGATAAATAAAACTAAATATTTTATAAGTTGTTCGTATGGTCATTTTGAGTGCGCCAACGCGTCTGGAAGGATCGAGATAGTCAGAAAAGTATATCCGGGAGTTTGATTTGGGTCTCGGGGCATTTTTAGGCCTAATTAGTACCCCGGGAGGGCATTTTAGTCATTTTGTATTTTTGGGTAATTAAACCCACGAAAATTAAAGGGGTTATATCAGATGTTTAGGTTATCTCCAAGGGTTAGATAACTCAAAACACTAGAACGGCCATTGGAGAGGACATGAGAGAGCTCTCAAGGCATTCCAAGGCTCAAAACTCACCCGTTTGCACCGCCGCCACCGCCAACGCGTAGATCGCGAGAAGGGGAACACAACCACACCAAATTAAACACCAAACCAGATTTCTAAAAATCCCAGGAAAGTGTTTATATTGCTTATTTTGTTGATGCATCATCCATATTAGTTTAGGAGTTATTAGGATGAGATTTATGGAAGAAAAACCCAATTTGAGATGGGAAATTTTCATGTAGTGATGATTTATATGATATTCTGGAAACCCTTTGTGATGTAAAGGATTAAGAGTTTGATTAAGAAAAGAGTTCTAATCAGATTCAAACACTAAACAAAATTTATTCCGGATGATCGGACCGTTGGAATTGGATGAAATTTTACAGAGAATTAGCTGAAGACGAGAGGAAGCTACAGAAAAAAATTCAGCTCGATCGGACCATTCAATATGTTTTAATATTTTTTTTGCTAGAAAGTTTTATGTTTTGAGGACTCTTAGAGATAATAAAAAAATTCAATTAAAACTCCATTTTAATTTCGATTTCGAAACCGTTTGAAATTATCATCTTTGAAAATAAAATTCAAAATCCTTTAATGTAAGGCGAAATCTATATTTTTGGGATATTTTGCGTAAGGGATAATGTAAGTATATATTAAAGGTGAGATACACGTAAGAGAGAGTTACGTTGGAACATAAATGGATATCTACTAAGTTGTACATTTGGAAGAATAGAGTCCATGAGGGTTACGTAGTAAGTTGGAAAATCCCTTCGAATTAAAGTTAGAAACGAACCATTATACTTGATAAATAATAATGGGAAAATAAGGATAAATGTTGTGAATGTGGGTGATTGGATAAACCTAAATTGATATAATAAAAGTGGTATATTTACATGATTGTGTATGCATATATTATATACTTGTGAAACTCATGCATGCGCTACTTGTTATCCCTGAGGTTTCCGCACTGGGACGATCTTATCTCGTGTGCCTTATGAGGGATATTGACTCGTACCCTAGAAGATAGAAATCCCAAGTACAGGCTATCGAATCGGTAGTCACGGTCCAGAGAGACGTGAGGGTATGTACTGACCTCTTGGACTTGGAAACTATGCTTCGCCTCAATATTGTTTGTGTATGTATTTATACAGTTCGAGAGTGATTCCGAACTTATATTCCCTTTAGTACGATTGATACGGGGATTGGATAGCAGAGTATGCCCGCACCATAAAATTTTATGTGGGGTGCTATTAGAATATATATATATATATATTGTACAAGTATTTAATATATATATGAACTTCTGAAATATGGGAAACTGCCTACTGTGTTATGGTAAGTAAGACATGTATAATGACTCAAATTGGAAATACTTGTTTTGAAAAGTGTAATATGATATTCAAAAAAACTTTATGAATCAATAAAGTTAATATGAGCGTTTTGTACTAAATGAAATTGTCCTTTTTAAACCATAATGTTGTTAAATCTTAAATTTTGAGAGTCACCTAAGATAAGTTAAATCCTTGGGGAAGGATAGTGTGATATATGATGAGATAAACCATTGGGAAGGTTAGTGCGATAGGAGTGCACATTAGAAGAGAGGCAAGAATTTCTCAAGAGAGTGTCACACTAATATGTTATTGCATTGGCCTGTATCAATTTAAATACTTGCTAAATGAATTTTTAAATCATATACACTATCGAGCTCTGACCCGTTTCTATTCCTCTTTATCTCTTGTATATATCTGTATATATTACAGGTGCCCAGCCACAGGGGTGTCTTGTTTAGGATCCCTTGGAAGGAACGTGCTGCAGCTTAGGTGGGAGTTGCAGGCCACTTGCTTAGACGATTTCATTTACTTGATTCCACTTCTATCATTCTCCTTATTGGGCATGTGTCGCCCTTTCCACTATTTATCTATTTTATTGGGACATTTGTATTTCAGTTATTTCTAGTACTGTTACTTTGGGATTTATTCAGCATGTATGTTTTACTTTAAGTTTTAAATGCTGGGGTTTAGTTGTTGAATGTTTAAATTAATTGGATTATATGTTCCAGGATTATTGTGGTGTGATTCTTTAAATATTGAATTGTCGTAGATAATTAAATCTTTATTTTCAAAAATAAAATTTGGAAAGCAATGTAAAAAAAATGGTTTTGACACTTTGCTTAATTAAATAGGGTGTTAAATTTGGAAAATTTATTTTTACGACAGTGATGCTAAGAATGAACCAACTGTTCACCTTGATTTTAATTTAATAAAGGAGTGATCGCCCGGTATTTAATTAGGTGGGGTGTCACATAAACCCATCCAAAAGCCCAATTATTGTTCGGGAATTTCCATCTACACAACTACTGCACCGTCCGCTATGTATCCTAAGGTTCACATTCAAGATATGTCTTTAAGCATTTAGTCAACTTCCTCCAATCATTCATCCACTTTAGGGTGGTAAGATATACACCATCTCCATATGGTTCCCATTCCTTCATGGAAACTTTACCGAACCATCGACACGAAAATCTAATCTCGGTGCACCACCATTTATATAGGCACCTCCTATAGTTCTTTCATTTATCCATAAAAAGAGGGGCGTACTCCTCTACATATCGTCTTCCCTAAATGATCGAAAAAGCAATGGTTTGGTCAAACGATCGACAATGTTATCAAACAGGAACATGACCAGAACAGTGCCGGAAATTCAATGCAACATCTATGAATATACCCTTCTTCATTCCACTGATACTCCTCTTCACACGAGTAGGTGAAATGGTCAATCATAGACCGGAATGCTCTCGCTACAAAGTCTTTCGAGTCATACTCGTTTCATTTGGCTTTCCATGCCAACTTAAATATCTCCGACAGGTTTCTTACTCGACGCATCTACTACCCCAATCGCATTTCCTTAGCGAATGATAATATCCAAGTGATAGTTCATTAAGAACTCCAAACACCAACTAAATTTCTCCCCCGACCTACTGCAACCACTTGTTGCTCGTGAGAAAGACTAAATTTCCCTGCCCAGGAAGTAGTGCCTTCATTTCTTTAAGGAGACTTCCACCGCAACGAATTCTAATTCAAGCGTGGGATAATACTTCCCACAAGTTTAAGCCTGTGAGACGCATATCCAACGGGTCTATGCTCCGGTATTATTACTCCCCATCCTGTCATAGACTTATTCATTAAATCCACCCCCGAGCTTAACCACATGGCCTCGGGAGTAGAAGTCAATTCATCCATTTTAACTCCACGAAAGTTAAGTTATCAACATAACATTTTGTCTAAGAAAGGACTTATCTCCTTTGGATTAACCTACAAAACCTCTCGAGGTCCCATTATCTCATTCCTAGGGATCTAATCCCTCATAGAGTTAACCCACAACTTATTTGTGGTCAACTCCTTACAACCTTCCTAAACTAACAGTGCATACCCTAAAGGTCTAACGTCCAAATAATACTAAAGTAGATCTATATATATCCTATCTAAGTCATAGACATATAATAATAAATATATATCCCTAGTGCCCAAGACCTTACTCAACTTCTGACATTCGCTCGGGTTCATGCGTGGGACGTCTCGCCGAAGCGAAATCCAAACAAGGAACCCTCCTGTTACACTAATACCTCGCATCGTCGTTCATTAAGATATTGTGGTCTAAAACACATGATCGGGGTCGGTAAATTTTAACTTGAAATTTTACTAATAAAATTCCACTTCTATATATGTATTACCATTTCATCTTTAAAGATCTCAATTAATCAGACATTCACTTTTTGTGAAGTCTTACAAATTTTATCCCATAACAAAAATACATCTTTTCAAATAGCCTTCTTATCAAGGCATAACCCTAAGTCTCAATTCGACTTCGTATCTCAGTCTCCCTCACATCGTTCAGAGGAGAGAACTACATACCGTGCTTCCATCTCGCACTTTAATAGCCCTTAATCACTCTTCTACGTGATTCTTGGCTAAACCTTTCAACCCATCTCTTAACCAACCCAAATAAAATAAAATAAAATGGAATGAACGAAAAGAAGAAAGAATAACATCTCCCCACTTCCAACATCGTTGAGGTTCACCCGTGGAGCGTCCCGCAAAAGCGGAATCCAAACAAGGAACCCCTCCTATGCATTACTACTAAACTATGTCGTTCGTGCAGATAAGGCATACCAATCAAATGCAAAATAAACAATCAACCAACCAAACGCATGCAAGATAACATAACAAGAAATAAAAACCTCCTACTTACCTCAACCACCCCTATAAAGTCTCAACTTGTATCCAGGAGAGATATTATAGGACAACTAGTTCCATCCTGAAACTAGCAGTAGGATAGCCTCGCAATCTATTTGCTTGCTATCACCCCAACTAAACCAAAATATCCTTACTTGTATAGTATATATCATACAAGTAACATATAACATACATAATATTTAAAATAAAATACATCGTCACTTGCTTTATAACGAGTGAAGAAAATATAAAACTCCCCTACTACGGAAGTCATATAATTACTCTATTTAGTAATATCGAGACTACCGCAACCTCCATATACACACCCGGATCTATAGTAGAAACAATACTATTAAATCTAATCATAAGGAATACACCACCCACTACTAAGGTGGAATTCCCGCCAACATTTCATGCCAATCACTACGGGTCAATACTTATGGTTCTCAGACTCCGTATTCGAGTCTTATACGAACCAACATTGCTTCCATCAACTCCCCCAACTAGGCACTTTATCTTTGCCCTTGATCTCTAATCAACATAATGAAAATGCATGGTCCTTCCACGTCACAATAGCCGACGTAGTTACTTTTACTTTCTCAATAAAAGAGAACACACTCTCGGCCTCCTCTTCCTTAGTTCAATGAAACCTTCCCAGGCAGATGTCCACCAATGCGGTTTCATGATCACTGCTCCATCAGAAGTGTTAGCGGCACTTATTCTGGAGCCTATCATTCCATTGGGGGGCTCTTTCTTCCTTATCCCTACCTTTCTTTAGTGTACGATTTCCCTAATCGCACAACTCTTTATTCATATGTCGGCCTCTGACCGAGCCTCGCGTGAACATTTGAGAATCTACCTTCTCCTCCTTCCAGTTACCCCTGCGAAACTTACAATAGGAAGTATCTATTGAGTTTCTCCATGGGCAAAACTTCATGTGCCCACAAATAAGGTGACTATGCTCCCACCATTTCAACTCTACCCCTACAGGTGAAGGATTTTCTTCCCTCGTACTTCTGGGCACTTCTCTACTTCAATTTAACATCGCTTGAAACCTCAAGCTTAGTACCACCCTTCCTTCTAGCGGTACCTGGAAAACTAAATCTACCGTAATTAGTAGTCGCAGTAGCAAAACAAGAAAGTGCTACAAAAAGGGAGCGACCTCTAAAGCGGTCCTTATCCCCGACCACAAATTATAGTGCTTAGTAATTCTTTCTCATGACGCCCTTCTTCAATCGACCTACTATTCTCACACGAATGCGCAAAAGATTCTATAGGTTCTACCTCATGGAAGAAGAACAAAATCTCACAAGAGAATTCAACGATCTTAATCCTAAGGCTCTATATCCAATCAAAAGCAACACTGAAAGCACAAAGCGTTCACACAGATCCCTAAGGACTCTAGAACCTGATGCTCTGATACCATCTGTGACAATCCGTCATCCGAAATAGGGGGTGGCCAGCTCGATACTCCTAAATAATGGAATCATGGATGTAATCATTCTCAGCATCACAATAAAAGAAGAAGTATACGGGATAACCACTCCTTATTTAAGAAAAACGGGTTGCCAAATATTTTGATTTTTAAAGTTAATTAAAGAAAAAAACTTAACAACCCAATAAGAGAAAGTGGAAATCCAGATGAAATTATATTACATACTCATAAATGTACAATAAGGGACCAAATATGTTGTCCGCCACGAACTCATACAATAAAATTAAACAAAATCATTAATTACATAATACATTACATTAATCAAGTGCAAAAGCTTGGGCCTCTCGCCCGAGTAAAAAGACATGATCCTGACTAGAGTGCAAGGATGACAACATCTATTGCCAAATGCCCCGTAACACTCGCAAAGCATCACGGCTCGCCAAAGACACCGGGATCGGAATTCAAATCAGGCATCCTTGCGACGGAGTACCTGAGAGGATACAAGATGCAAGCACAATAAGAAATATGAACGGGTCAAGGCCCGGTTCTATATGATTACCAGATGAATAAAGAGTATGATAGTTATGAATGATAAATCACGAAGAAAGAGAAATAAGAAGCTACCTACACAGTTTAAAACATAATCTAAGTAGGAAAATAAAATGAATAACATTAATCTAAAAATTCATCATGCACACTAATTATTTCCTATATCCTTTTCTTAATAGGAAATATATATATATATATATATATATATATATATATTCACAATCTTATGCTCTTTATGGCAGTTTTATCTCAATTTAACTTTTTTTAAAAATCATTTCCCTATCAGGAAAATAATCATTTTCAAATGCACTTTTTGGCATTTATATTTGCTCTTTGTGGCACTTCAGTATGCTCTTTGTGGCATATAATCCATCAAGTTCCACTTGAATATGAATAGTTATATTTATATACATATAACAATTCTAAGACCGCCCGTCCGGGTTCCCCCACTGTGCGCGCCCCTAAATGACCATCATCTTCCAGGGCCTATCATAAGACAACTTGGGCACCTATAACGCAAAACGTCAGGAAGCGGCCATGTGTCTGCGGGGTAGTCAAGACCACACCCGGAATCTCTTACCCATCGTAGAAAAATATATATAACAACAAACGCTCACACGGCCTAGGACTATATCCACCCTGCATTCATTAGTCAGAGGGCTTCACCTCACTCGCGAACTTCCCTTATGATGTCATTTAGACAGGTGTGTTCCAACCATTTTATTTACCATTTTCAAAAATCAAGTAAATCATCATTTACCATATTCATGATTAAGTAAATTATCATTTACCATCATAATTACCATAACCATTTCATTTCCATTTATACATGTATGTTTCGTTTTATTTGAAACCATACTTGTTTACATTATTGCAAATAATTCACCTTATTAACCGGAGCCATACGATAACTTATATCGTAACTACAACCTCAAAGGAGTAAATAAACTCTTCATTATCTCCAAACATTTTAGGGTGTTATTTTAAAACCACAATACTATCATACCTCAAGGGAATGAAGAAACTTTCAATTTATTCTCCCAACACACTTTTATGGTGTTATTAAGAACCATCAAGGTTACCATAGCTCAATTGATCTTCTAAAGTCTCCCAAACATAACACTACATCTCCTAGTTTTATAGGAATTAACTAGAAGAAAAGTATGCCCTATCATCAGTAGGCATAACCCTGAAAAAGTCCCCACATAACCCATTCATAATGTAGGGAAATCAACTAACTCTTATTACACTCTAGGACTCTAAGTTTACTTCATTCAAGAAGGTTCCCAGGCCCTAGATTTAAATAAAAGAATTGGAATTGAGTTATAAAATTAACTCAAAAACAGCAGGAAACCAAATTGATTCGCCTAAAAAGCGAATCGGTTCGGACATGAAGACCTGGCATTCTGCAACTGCTGAATCGATTCGACTTAGGACCGAATCGATTCGGTCCAAGAAGACTTGGAAACTGGCCCTTAGCGAATCGATTCACCCTGAGGGTCGAATCGATTCGGCCTGGAGAAATTGCCAAGAATGGCTACGAAGGGTTATAAACCCTAATTTTCCCAAACCTCAAACCTCTTCCATTTTATACACAACCAACAATATTTTTCTACCCAAAGATTATCCTACATGGATTATAACAATTAAAACCCACAATATCATCATCAAAACTAAAATCTAGGTTTAAATACCAAATCTCCATTTTTGATACCCAAATGCCAAAACATAAATATCACACAAATTATTTATCTTAAATCACATATTAGCAAGTAGAAAACTTTCCTTAGGGTTGATATCTCAGATTTATTTGGAGAAGAAGATACAATCCTTCTTTAATCTCCAATCTCTCTCATTTCTCCATTTTTCTCTTCCTCTCTCATTCTCCCTTTTTCTCTCTATGTTTTAAGATATGAAATGAGGAAATCAAATAAGGGGTAAGACTTAAATCGTGGCTTAAGTCTAAAGTCTCCAACTTAAGTGGTTAATACCACATTAAAGTGACTCCCAAATACGTTTTTAAGTTAAAACCAGGTAAAAGTGCCCTAAACCCAAAAAAATAATATGGCACTTATTTTGACTGTCTCGCACCTTCTAAGACTAACTATACCCTCTAAACTGGCATCCGGCAAATTTTATAAATTATTTCCAGTTCCAATTTTTATTTAAACCATAATGTCATTTAAAATACATGACACTATAAAACATGCAACCTGATGATATTTACTTTCACATACAGTAAATATACATCAATCCAGTAAATATTAACTTTTAACTCATTAAATTAATATTTACTTCGGTTCCAACATTTTATATAATTACCTTATGCGGTAAATTAATATAAAATTAGCCTCCTAAAAGAGAGGGTTGTTACATCCCCCTGGAAAACGCCTTCAGATGTAGCCTTCATTGGAGGTGGATATGTAACTGCACTGTTGTTGGGCATTTTTGGTTGAAAGTAATCCCAAACTAACAGGAGGAACAAAACTTCACTTCAATACCTAAACGTTTAGATCATGATTTAACAACCAAACTAAAAATTCTTGGATTTATCCCCTAGTATATTCAAGAAGTTAAGATGTATGAATAAGATGTAATAAATATTCAACGAATAAAAAATGAACACACACCAATTGCGGATGAACACATACAATGCTTGCAAAGAGATATACCTCTAAAGAAACTCCACAAAATTTGAACTCCATTAATTAAAAACTTAAAAAAATCATATATGAAAGGTTGATATTAATAAATTTACATTTTCATATCAAGATACCTTGTACTTGTAGGACAAAAATTCAAATTTATATATAAAGAATAATCATTATGCAATACATAAGTCATCCTATATATGTGCTAGGGTAATGTTTCGGGAGGAGGCATTTGGGAGGAAATTGTTCTAGCAGGAGGCATTTGGGAGTGGAGTGTTCTGGGGGGCGGGGGGGGGGGGGGGGGGGGGATAGGGGAATGTTTGAGGCCTTCGAGGGTGGTAAGTCATTGTTGACTTAAAAGTTGGATCAACCCATGATTTGATTAATTAGGCATGACATTCCTTCCGAAGCTCTAGCATTTCTCCTTTTTTATTTGCATCTTCTTCAAAACCCCTCTCCATCTCACCCACTAATGAGATTTAGTCTAATAAAGGTGCACTATACTGTAATCTGGTACTTGGCATACGTGGGACCACACCCCTTTTCCCCCTTATGGTCTTATCTAAACACCTTGGTTAGGGCATCTGGTTGAATGTCATTGGGGCATCACTTAGACTAATTGTTGAACATGCTCTCTATCGTTTCCCGTAACATAATATTATATTTAAGACTATGATTTTAATAATTATAATATTATAACGTGTATATCTATGATAACTAAATTCAAACTCACCAAAGTTGGTGCCAGTTTGACTAGGAATTTATTGGTCCCTTTTCCCCTTCAGACATGCAAGTATAAGTTGACCTGTTTAGATTCTTTACCTTCTTTCAAAATCCCCTTGGTCTTTTCCATCTATTCACCTTTATTATCATCACAACATTTTTCCCCAAGTCTGTGGGCATCAAATTTTTTTTATTTGTTCAACTTATTTCTTACCCTATCATTAAGTATTCCCTCTCTATCCCCATTCTCCAAGAAGTCGTACCATTTATTAGTCGGCATTTCAATATTTTGAATAAATTTTCCTTTTTGCCTTAAAATATCAAAACTCATTGCCTTATTGGGGAAAAAATTATTTCGTAGGTTCTATCAATAGATTTTCAAGCCTCAACTTCTTTGGAAAGAAGCTTCGAACCAGTTGGGAATGAAAATGTCTTATTAAATTTCTTCGTAATGTCGTCCGTTAAGGAATATCAACCTTCTTATAGTTTTCTGCTCCCATGACACCCACAACCATCTTTGCAAGAGACAAACAATAAGTTTTAAAATGTTGAATGCCACCTTTACCATCGGTCGGATTATCCCCATCAATGAAGAACCTAATGTGCTTTTTAGGGTTAGATTGTGATCCCTTAACAATAGAAGTTGGGCATGTCTGATTATTATAGGTTCCTTGATTTTTGATGATGCGAAGATAGATTAGAATGAATCTTCGGTGTAGTAGAGTATTGATATCCCATAGGAGTTAAGAAATGAGCTTTGGGTGTAGGAGAGCGTCGAGCTAGTGGTGTTCCGCTATATTGTTTATTATTGTTATTTCTTTTTTACATTTCTAAAATTAAAGAAAAATTAGTGACATATCTAAGAAAATAAGGTTTACAGCCATATATATATATATATATATATATATATAAGCAGTAGAATTTTGGTTACTATTCAATAGGTTGATAGCTTAATTAGGGGCTAGGATTAAATGGTGCAAAATTGAATCCAATGGCTCACATTTGTTTGGAGTAAGATGGCTAGGATTGAATGGGTATTTTTGTAAAAAACCCTACTGTCTCCTCAATCACCTCACGTTTACTCAACCTCTACACTCAACCTCTTAGCCTCTATCTGTGAATCAACCCTACTATCTCTTTCTTGACTCTCCCGCTTCCCCTCTGAGTTTCAAATTTCAAACCTCAAAATTTCATTCTCTCTTAACCCTCCCAAATTAACCCAGCTCTATTCCATGGTTTCATTCTCTCTCAAGCATCTAAAACCTTATTCTCTCACTGATTTCCAAGCTGACAGTTATTGATGCTCACCCCCAGCTCTTAATTTTTTGGCAATTTTGTACCTACTTTTACTTTGGAATCTTCGATCTCTAAGGTAAACTCTCTAATTTGTGTTTTTTTTTAAGAATTTTAAGACTTTTAGCCATTGATTTCAAATTTTGGGGTTAGGTCTTAATTTAAAAAAATTGTGTTATTTTGACATAGTTTAGTGATTTATGTATTGTAGACGTTTTATTAAGTTTTTATTTATCAACACCATCAAGTATACTCTCGATTCTCTTCTTTTACATTTGTCATTTGATTTATATTTGTGGGTTTCAATACCATTAGGTATACCAAGTTTCTTTAGTTTCCATGATCGATTTTCAATTTTATCAATAGATTTGTTATTTAGAGTGATTAAACCATAGCTTGATGTATATGGGTTTTCAGTCATAGGAATATCTTTTTTTTTTATTTGCATTTTTGAAAATAAAGGTTTTGATCTTTGAATGTTTGTACTCTTAGGTTTAAGACGGCAGTGCGACACAATTGTTCGACAAGTATTTTTCTATATCTCACATTTAACTTGGTATGTGGTGTTCTAAGATTTAATATTGGAAAAAAATGAATTATTGTTTCGAAATAATATCTATGTTTGTTATTACAAAATTATTTGGGGGTTATTGATTAGGGACTTTAGAAAGTTTAGACCATGAAATATTTTATCACTCCATCCATTTCAATATTGTGTAGTGAGTGACATGATGTATTTGATTATGCAAAACTTTTTCTTCATCATATGTTCTATTGTGTACTAAAACATTGGACCCTAAAAACATATAATAATGGAAAGATAACTATGCCCAATTCAAATATTCTATTAGTTTAAACTCGAAAAGTATTGATTTTTAGTAGTTTTACTATCGAATAATGGCACATTTATTCAATCAAGTTTCATTGTTGGATTATTTTTTATTTCTTATAGAAGGTCGATAGTCCGATAAACTTCCTCTGCTTGATTTTTTTATAATTATTTATGTTACACAAATATTTTTGACTTAAATTATACATGAATACTTTGAAAACAAAGCATGATCCACTGATTGGTTGAAAACAGGGAACATCCATTTGCTATTGAAAATAGGGCATTTTAAATAGTGTATATTGGTTGAAAATGGGGCATATATTGGTTGAAAACATGGAATATCCATTTGTTGTTCGCATTAATGTATCATTTATGTTGATTCATTTGTTGGAATATCCATTTTCTTCAAAGTGTTATCTGGGATCACATATATATGGTCAATAAAGCACTTATTTTAGGGAATTGATTCTCGTCCAACAGATGCAAGGGATAAGATCATTTCTATGCAAGAATTGATTCACAAGTAGAAGCCAAGTGATGATTCACATGGAAAATTGATCCAACTCTTGGACGTATGTATACGGTTGAAATTTTATCTCATTATGTTTGATCATCTCCAACAGATTATTAAGACGGTTGTTAACTGATTATACACATTGTGTAAAAAAATTAGGCCCTCAATTAGATGTTAAAATGTGTAAAATTTCTATGTATTTTGCACAAACAAAATACACACCGAATATTTCCAATTCAATTATACAACATACATTGTTTATTAAACAGCTATACAAAATATATGTAGTTCACTTATGTGTGCATATATTCTACCATTTCAGATGATAAAATGTACATTACTTAATCCATCGTCAGTCGTATGGGAGGTATGCGTGAATTGAGTTATCATAAACTAATGCAATCTCATATAACAATCTCATATAAGTGAATTCCCATGCTTCTTTTGATTGTGTTTTCTTCGTCAATGATGTTTTCTGTGTGCAAAATCTATTACTTTATTTGAATATTCAAATCCATTTAGCATGAACCCATCAAGGGAATTACCCCTCTTTTCAAGAGGAATGCAGCCTAATACTTGCAACTTAAAACTGGAAGATATCTTATAGGAATATTGTTGACACTGACTTATTATTTCTTAGGTTGATTATGTCTTATACTTTATCAGAGCTTATAGGAATAATGTTCATACCCCCGAAAAGAACAATTTTTCAAAGATCACATCAGAATCATTGATTCTTTCAGTTTGATTCTTTTTTCATAAACATCGAAATGAAGAAATCTATTTTAGTACCAATTCGCCAATATTATGGTGGTGGATGAGCGAGTATGGAAGATAGGCATTCTACAATCAAACACTATGGTTACATTGCACATACATTTTTCACTTTTATTTCTTAAGTGCTTACTTTGACTTTTGATTCAAATGCAGGGATAAAGTATGGAAAATTTGGGGTATTTTGAAGGCCAAGTTCGATGGATACCTGTGAAGATTATATGAAGTTTTATGATTGTTTATTTCTTGTGTGATGAACACCCACTTTATTACTATTCAGTGCATCTTTATGAAAGGTATAAGAGAGGTTTGGATGATAGCATCTATTCAAAATGTCTTGGAGTATTCTTTATGTACCTTAACTGCCACATTTTTAATGATGAAAAGGATGCATCTGCTCCCTTGGAGGTAAATCTAGAGAAGCAGCTATAAGCTCGTAAAGATAATCCTATTTGGGTCGATAAAATTCCTCAGATAAAGGTTGGTCTACTAAAAATGTGAAAGTGGATGTTGGCCTCCCTCCAGATGCGGTATTTAACATTTTCACGGACCCTAATAACAAGATGGTCTTGAAGAATATTAAGGAAGTAACATCCAAAAAGTTGTTGGTTGATGAAGTTTTGTTGCAGGTAATTCAAGAGGAGAGAGCAGCTTCGTGGTAGTTTAAGTGGGGCAAGCAGTGTCGTGGTAGTTTAAGTGGAGAAAGAAGCCTGCTATTCTTCCTCCACCACCAATTTCGTGGTATCTTAGCCAATTTCTTGGTATCTTAGGGGAAACACCACAGGAACCATTGAGATTCTTATAAACGATTTGGTTATCGGAGTTGATTTTGGTATCTTAGTAGGTTCTCTTTATGTAACTTTGTACTCAATCTTTATTAGATTTTGCCACAATTCTGAGTCAGCATTAGTTGGATCTCTATCTATAAGCTCTGATTTTCTTATTTATCTTAATTTTTCAATTTGATTTTATAATGAGTCAATCTTATTCGGCTTCTGGCCTTTGGATTGTAGGGTTGTTAATAATTTTCTATAGGATTGAGCTTTCTTTTGGTTCATCTTTGGGATTTAGGTATTTTTTGGGATTTATGGGTTGCACTGTAGGTATAATTACCATCTTTGTGTGTGAAAAGTCTATGAACAAACTCTATAAGTTTTTTTATATGTGTTTTGTTTATCTTTGCTTTGTGTTATGTTTTACAGATACAGATATTTACATGTTACATTAATTACAACTAAATCTTCAATGTTTAATGTTTTTGTCATTTTTTTCTGCTATTCATGGTTTTTGGGATTTCAAAGTATGATTTTTTATAGTCACACTATAGAGCACCAATTACTTTAGTGTGTTATTATACAAGGTAATTGGGAATTTAAAATAGTAAAATGGAAATGTTGTGGCATGTGCAACCATATTTACCACTGCCTGTGAAGTTTGGGATCGACTAAGAAAGCGATGATGCCTGTGAAATTTTTGTATGCAGCGACGCTAGCGGATGCGTCGTTGACAATGCACATGGGATATGATGGGTTGTTTTTGGTGTCGGGGGTGTTTAAGAGTGGGAATCCCGCGAAGAAGGCCAAACATTCGTAGTAGTGGAAGGCTAAATTCACAAATTTAGGGCTCAATATATAGTATAAATTTATTAAAATTCTTAATCTTCATTTGTTCACAATGTACTAGATCCATCTAATGTGATTTAATTGTATTTTTGATGAAAAGTCTATTTAATTCCTAATTTTATTTGCATCCAACTATCTGAATTCTTTTTTGTATGGTTTTGACTGCAATAAGGATGGAAACCATTTCGAAACTATCTATTTTAATTCTTCAGTTATCGTACTATTATAATTTACAGTGTTAGGGATTCCATTCCAAGCCATCTTGGGTATACAGTGTTTGTAGATGTTGTGTAGACGTCTTTTGTTTTCTCTGTGTCATAAAATCATTCAACGATTCATGGTTATGGATTTTGGTGTTTTGCGTTATTTATTTTATAGTTTGGGCTCTTTGTGTTTTGTTATCTTTGTGTTTTATTCTATGTTTGCACTTACACACCTTTTTATACTTTTGGAGTATATGGATTTATAATTAGGAATCTACATTCGAGAGTGCATGATTGTAAGGACAGCTGGAAAGCTTACTCGGTTCCATTTTAATAGGATTCTGAAAGCTCATAACATTGATGTTCGTTCATCCTCTCAATGGCGTCAAAAGAAATTTAATTTCAATCCCAATGAATCTCTTCCCCTAGACTAAATCAGGTATATACTCTGCTTTTCTTTCAAAACCATAATATGTTGCATGGAGTTTATTTGTAAGAATCCATATATCATGTATGTGTTAAGAATTTATCGTTTGTATTTATCAATTCCTTACATACATGGATTGATTTCACTAATAGTGCAATCTTAAATCAGTGTATATATAGTTGGTAAAGTTTAATTTCTTTTATTGTTATTTAAATTGATTTTAATTGTATATATACCATCTTAAATCATCACTCTGTTTTGACAGAAGATCTTAAATCATCACTCTGTTTTGACAGAAAATACGAAGAGATATACTTCTTGACTCTTATTAGAGGCATTTTACTTTATTATATGGAAAACATAATGGTGTCTTAATGTTCATTTCTTAGAGAATGTATATGTTAGTTGTCTAATTGTATGTTCGATAATCAACACAACCATAAGTTTATTTTGTCTAATATACTCTCTTGATTTGTTTGATGTGGGCCTTGATTTATTTTTTAACAAAACTATATTTTCAAAGATTTAACGTATAGTTTTATGTTGGTCTTTCTCTCCCCGCTGGTGAATAAAAATGCATGCAAGGTCAGGTACTACATATTTTCCATGTGTTGCATTCCATCTGTTTGGAAAAAATCCAAATTGAAAATGCTAAGTTTACTGGGTTCAGCATGTTATATAATGTTCTTAACATTTTTTTGCTATGTACCAATTACATAAATCAAGTTTGAATATTTGTTGGGTTTACAATGTTTGAGTATTGAATCTATCTGAATAGCAAGTTATATAACATTTTAATATTTAGGTTTGTGGGCATGTGTGCTGATGTGTTGCAGAAGGTTTTTTATAGGTATAATTCGTCAAGGGAGGCGTTTGTGGAGATGTGTGCCAATGAGTATGTATAGAAGATGAATTTTGACAACTACTTGTACAAGAAGGTGGCGCTTGGGAACCAGTTGGAGGACTTGAAGATGGTTGTCAATACTATTGAAATCTTAGTGAGGGAGAATGCTCAGAGGAGGGAGATGGATAAGATTAGTGTATGAAAGAAATCAGTAAATAAGAGATCCTTTTGGTTTTAATTCATTTTACTTTTTGTATCAATCTTAATGGTTTCTCTGTAAGTTAAGAATGTGCTTTTGAGATCATTGTCTATTTTGTCTATCATAAAAGAAAATGTTGATTTGATATTGAGTATTTGGGTTCAGCAAGTTATACAACCTTTGAATTTTGATTACCTGTTACTAAACCCAGTAAAATCAGTGTTTGAGTGTGGATTACCTCTTACTAAACCCAGTAAAATCAGTGTTTACTGTACAAATACTTAGCATTTAAACGTTTGAGTTTTTAATTGTTGTTACAAATACTAAACATTTGAGCTTCTAATACCTATTACATATTTTCTCTATAAACTCAAATGTTGAAAGTCCATTCCTACTGTTAAACCCATTGTAACGGTTACCAACTCATCGTTTGAGTTTTGAGTTTTACTATGTACATGTTCCCAACTGAAATCTATCTTTACTCTTACTAAGCTCAATCAAAATGTATTTTTTTTGTCCGTTGAAAACACTAATCCATGCGTTTATCAGTTGCAGAGTTGGTTTGTTTTGTGTTACTCTTCTAAAACTGAACATTCTACAGTTTATTTATCCACACATTTATCATGCGTTTATCAGTTGTGGAGTTGGATTATTTGTTTACCCATCATTTTTTAAAATTGAACATGTTATGTTTTTTTTTTAAAACTCAATTTGTTACACTTTATTTTTTAGAGCTGAACCTGTTACGCTTTATTTTTTTGTTTCTTGGTTCTAAGCATTGTGGGGGTGTTTTTGGTAACCCTGGGCAACTTTTATCCATGCTTTTATTAGTTGCAAACCCATGTTTATTAGTTACAGACCCAGTTGCTTATACTTTGTTCTTGAGTCCAAAGCATATTTGAATGTACAATTTGGTTTATAATGTTTTTGGTGTGTTTAGTTAGGAGAAATTACGACTGAGTTCAAAGTGTTTCATTGATACTATGCCTTATTCGAAAAAGTAAGTTTAAATTTAAATATCTTATTTTATTTTATCCATTAAATTTTTTATGTAATATGAACCTAAGTTCATGTTATTGTTGTACTTTTATAGAATTGGGATTGTCACATGAAAAATTGAAAAAGAGGAACGACGGAAAAACCTGAGTATGGGGTGAAAGAATATGCAATGAGGTAACATCTTATCTTTATAATTTAAAATGAATGTTCTATATTTAGACTCAGATACTAATTCAGTGATCTTTATATTTACAAAACGTGTAGCTAGACAATGTTAGAAAAGTTGTGTAACGTCGTGATAAACACTTGAAAGTGTAAAATGCTACACCTATGAGTGTGAGTGCCATAACAATAAATCATCCGGAGAAAATTTATAACCGTGCCATAACAATAAATAATCGGGAGTGTAATTCAAATTTGGCATGCATCTTATGTTGTGGCCAACAACTTATGTTTCTATTTATTGAGTTTTCATCATATTAAGCACTTTTTCCAACTAAAATTTATCATTGTGCCATAACTATAAATAATTAAGAGTGTGATTGAAATTTGGCATGCATCTTATGTTGCGGACAACAACTTATGTTTCTATTACATGATTTTTTTTTGTTTTGAAGTTACCGACTTTGGAAATTTTTACTGTTTTGCAATTTCAAATATAATAAGAAGTAGGATGTTTTTACTGTGCCTTCAAGCATGGGCATTCCGATAGTATATATAATAAGAAGTAGGATATTTTTACTATTCCATAAGAACATAAGATAATTAGGGGTTAGGATTGCGCCACCTATTAAGATCTAAGGGTTCTTAATAGAATGGCATCTTGGTAATTAAAGTTTATAAAGAAGGCACATACTAAGCTAACCCACGTGGGGAGAGACATAAGAGACCCATCTCAATCATCCACTTGGGCTGCACAAGTTTCACACTCTCTCCTATTTTAATTTGAAAATAGCTTCAATTTTTCATCTTCTCTTCTCTACTCTAACACGCTGAAACAAAACTCACTTTCAAACACTGGCTTCTTTCTCCTCTTCATATTTTCTACTGAGGATCAACCTCACAATCAGAACCAAAAAAAACCCCAGGTACTCTCTACCAATGATTAACCTCGCCCGCAATCACAACAAAAAACAACCCAGGTACACAGGTGCTCTCACTCTTTGTTTCTCTCTCATTTCCTAATGTAATATTTCTGTTCTTTACCCTTTTTTGTTCTATGTAAAGAAGTTGGTTTTCAATCTCATAGTTACCAACATCGAGCCAAGAGTTGTCATTGACTTGCTAATTGTTAGTTTTCCTCACTTTGGTTCATAAATTACCCCCAACATTCTATTGAAGGTAATACCCATTTCAGACACATGTTTGTGGTTTATATCTTTGTTTTTTTTCTTTGAGTTTATGAAGATCTCAACATCGAGTGTTCATTTAACGTCTTGAAGTTTGGTTTGAATATTGATATCTATAGTTTACAGTAACAACATATCTTTATAGTCTCGGTGGTTGTTTAATGTTTTAGTTTGTTAATTTAAACATTACTTTGTTCACTGATTTCTCCATGGTACTCCATACATCATCGCTGACATCCCTATTAGAACACCCTTATCACATTGGGCACATAAATCAATTTTTAGGGTCTTTTGGGTTGAGCTCTTTAACTTTTTTGCCATTTGGTACAGTAGACAATCTGCAATTTGATTACATTCATGTTCTATTGTCCCTAATTATTTTCTTATTTCACATTGTTTATTAATGTTATTTTATAATCGTGTGATTTTGATAAAAGATTCAGTTTTAGGAAATTAATTTTCTCACTTGAAAGTTAATTTGTTATATAAGATTCCATTAAAAGGTACTCCCCGTCAAGTCACTTGCTTTGCTAAGAACTTATACCCACTTATAATTTCATTTCTGGTGAGTGGATTCTATATCTTTTACTATATACTTTGGTTCACCAATAATATTATACTATATCATTCATAATAATACTCATTATTCGAATTCAAGGTTTACATTGAATCAGTTAATTTTTATCTTAACTAATTTTTGTTGATCTTTGTTTAGATTGGATTAGTTACCTGATTGTAGGAGACATCACGTTTTGTCAGAAGGTACATGACTTGGATATATACTGAACTAAATTCCTATTTTCGTATCAAATGGAGCTATGTTGGTGGAGGTGTTATGGAAAGGAAGTGACATAGTTTATGATAATTTTGATATTTGTTTGGGGTTACTTTGGACATTGCCTATACTAATTTGTGATCGTAATTTAATAAAAAAGGTCATTTTGGATCTATTCAGTTACTTTTAATTGAAGAATTTAGTGTTAACGCAACTTCCTCATGTTATGCTAAGTTGAAGAATTTAGTGTTTCCTTGGCATGTTTGTATTCTTGAATATGAGGGGAAGAAGATTTGGATGGTCTTCTAAACGGGAATAAGGTAAATACTAGTTTTATAGTAAAAGTGTATCATATGAAAGGTTCTGATATCGGTTCCGATTCTGAAGCTCTATAAGATACTTTCGAGATAGATCTCAGAGTGAGGAGAAGACCGAACAACCATTTTACTTTAATGAATTTGAAAAATTTCCCGTGAGAAGAGACAGGAAAGCATAAGAAGATTTTGAGGAGCACTTGCGTAAAATTTTGTTGACTTGAAAAATGGGAAGTCGGTGGGGAGAGATGTTGAGTTACTAGACCTTGATGAGGTTGATCAGATGGGTCTACAAACTGCCTCACTGTTAAAGAAAAAGAGGAGATGTAGAATTTGGATGATTAGATGTATTTTTTTTTCATTTGTGCCTGAAGAATTTCGTGTTTTATGGAAAATGCTAATTTCTTTTAGTGTATATTTGGGATATCATGTTTGGGCATTTGGAATATAGATTGAATGACTTTTTGAAGTGAAGTTGTGTTTGGTGATTTGCATGATGGTAGTGAGTGGGTTATTTTATAATGCCAAAAGCTCTACAACTCTCATGTAAAATGTAGCCTCTAAAACTCTCAAGGAGAACAAATAATTGAAGCAATCAACCGTTAATTTCCTAATATCAGTTTGTTAGTTTTTAAATCACTCATTAGTTTATCATAGTACAGTTTATTTTCTTTTTCTTAAATTAGCAAGGGAAGTTGGCATTACCATTCAAAGTAAACAAAAATGCTCATATACCAAACTCCACTATGTTTTAAGAATTTCCAAAGGTAATACCCTCATTCGAATCATTATGTAAAATAAGTTTTGGTAAACATGGCATCCCTTATATTGATGCATTATGGCATTCTTTTAAATGGAAACATGGTTCGTATTAGATTTATCAAATTTCCTCATGTATTGAGATGAGGTTCATATGTATTGAGATGAATTTTCATTAATGGAATTTGCCGAATTAATTTTTATTGGGATCAATGTCTATATGTGTATTATTGTTGTTGTGGACTATTTGTATTGTTATTGTAATATTGTTTATTTCTTAAACAAGGTGGTGGATAATTCTATAAGCAAAGAAAACTTTGCCCAAATTTTCAAATTTTTTTACACATTGGTGTTGTAAGAAATAATTTCCGATGTAAAAATATTTGAGGGATATGATGCTGTGACACCCCGCCTAATTAATCCCGGGTGATCAGTCCTAAATCAAGTTAGAACAGGTTTCTCATTTGGTCCATTCTTAGCATCACTGTCGTCTTATTAATTTACTAACCACCTAAGTGAGAAAAATAGACCGGTGCCAATTTTTATCTTTCATTATTTAAACAAAAACCCATGCGGAACATAAAACAATACAACAATCATAGATAACTGAAATATTCATCCACAAGTAAGAATAATTAACCGAATAAACCATCGGTCCAAATAATAAATCCCGTAAAGACAAGAATGAACTCCCAACAAGTCTAATACAAATAAACGGAATGTGAGCAACATGCTCGAATAACTAATCATGAATTTATACATTAAGAATAAAGAATGAGGCGTCTATCAAAACCCCGCAACATCCACATATGTTGCCGCAACGGATCCCTGGAATTGAGTCAAGGCTGGCGTCCCTGTGGCTGGACACCTAAAAGGTTTTGAAAATAGATTTATAGCAAGGGTTAATACCCAAAACATTTGGAAAACATTTAACAAATGATTAACTTGTAGTAATAAATAAATATGCATGCTCTTCATATTCTAGTTAGTATCGCACTCTCTTGAGGACTTCCTTACCCCTCCTCTAATGTACACTACTAACACTTTAATTAAATTACCGAGTTATTCATCTCATGACTAGATAATTAACAAAGTTCCTTTATACCCACCCTACTCTAACTGAGTATATAGTGATTATGATTTTTAAGTTATTAGTAACATCAACTTAACTAAAACATTTCCCTTTTTAAATTCATATAACTTCGACACTTGTTATACATATGAAACAACTCATATTTTTTATTAATAACCCGTATATAATTAATTATCCAATTATATAGTTATACTCATATTTCATCATTCACAATCATACTGTAATATATTTAACAACTTACATCCACCCGAGTAAAATACTCACAGAATGTAAATTCTATAAAGTGTTATCCCACTAGGTACAATCACATAGCCTAGTTATCCCAAGTCAGAATTTCACACCAACTTGATAAAAATAAATAATTGGAGGCGGTCATATTCATTCCCTGAAAGTGAGATGTCCCTCACCCATATAATGGACGCTATGACCTCGGGAATATACTCACCCTACTCCTCAAGCTAGGGGATTCATCCACTACGCGCAACCTCCCCCTATAGCACTATAGTATAAAATATCTAATCACTGCTATTAATGTACACACCATATATATATACTATCACATCCATATATATAAATATAAAAGTCCCGGCTCTACCGTGCGCTAAATTCGTAACATAAGCCTATTAAAATTATTAAGAGTTTATGGTCCAACTCTAAATATTAATTAAATTTCACCTTAATTAATTAAGTTACTTTTGGTGTAGCCCCCACCATAAATTTGGACTTACTCTCGTAGCCCAAAATAAATTTACCCGAGTCAAAATACCCGACTCTAATTTATTAGCTTCTGTCTAATTAAATTATTACATTTCGGTTTCGCTCAACCAATATCCCCGGACTCGACAATAGCTCCGTATTTCATCATGACGTGACAACCAAATTTTCTGCCTCAAACCTTAATTAATTTATCTACAATTAATTAGATTTAAACTCATGTATTTAATTCCTCAATAATTAATTACATAAGATTTTTTATATGAATTTCCCCTTTTATATAATTAACTCGCGAAACTGCCAAGTTCTGACGACCGTCGATCGATCGACCCCAGACCGTCGATCGATCGATCGAACATGTCTTTGTCTTCTTCGCGAAGACAGGGCAGCCATTGACGAATTTACTTAAACCCTAATCTCTTGTAACATGAATTATAAGCCTTCTTATCACAAGTACATAACAGAAACCTTATTAGGATCCCCCAGAAAGTCCACAACAATCATCAATTCGTCCATAAACTACTTATTTATAATTTTAGGGAAAAATCTATCTTTATCCTTAAACACATTTACACCCCAAATTCTTCATCAAACTCGTTCTAATTTATCCGGATATCATTCTAACAGATACACATCAATATTCCAATATCAGATTTTTACATAAATCCTCATAAATTTTGGCAAATCAGATTAATATATTCTTTTGTTTTTCAAAACCCCATGTTTATGCCATGAAACCCCAAAACGAATTCTAATTCATTACCTCACACAAATATGAATTTAAAGACAGATTTAATACTATTGCAAGTTATTCACTTGCCTTAGGTTTCGTAGTGTCTGAATTTGAGATGGATTCCAAGGTTGAAGATGACCTTTGTTGGCTCTTTTGAGATCCCCAAATGGCTTTGGCTGCTGTTAGGGTTTCCTAACCCTTTAATTCTTCTCTCTAATTAAGCTCAGCCATGCCTTTACTTCTTTTTATTAGGTTAATTACCCAAATCCCGTTTTTTGACTAATGGGCCCAGCCCAAGTGACCTAAATGCCCCTGAGTGGGCCCGACTATGTCTAAAAACGTCCCGTGACCCATTTACTACCCCCGGGTACACTTTTCCGACTATCTCGGCCCATCCGGACTCAACTGTACACTCAGAATTTGCATCCGAATTAATTTATAAAAATACTTATCCCCCACCCAATATAGTCTATACCGACTTCCGGATGTGATAAATACATACCTCGTCATTAATACTCGAAACGACGTAATTACATTATTAATATTCACTTAGTAAATAAATTTTCCTAAATATTAACCATTCAATCCCAGATTAATATTTATATATTATTTTACCATAATTAATTCATTAAATTACAACACACTAGTAATTTAGAATTTCCGAATTAATTAAATTTTAAATGTACCAAAAATACTGGGTGTTACAGATGCTATTTGTGCAAGGTGCATGACACTATTAGTATTGTTATCGTGGATTATTTTTCATTTCTTAAACAGTGTGGATCATCCTATAAGTAATGAATACTCTATCTAAAAATTTTAATTTTTTTATAATTATTTGTGTTGTATAATAGTTTACCATTATTACGAGGAAATTAGTATTGTTATTGAATTATAATTTTTCTTGAACATAGTGGATAGTTTGATAAACAAAGGAAACTTTGTTCGAATTTATAAAAATATTTACACTTTTGCATCGTAAACAATATTTTTGTATTATAGTGATATTTCATAATGGTATAATTGTGATCATTATGATGTTTATTCGAGGTTTAGACTGAAATTTTAGTATTGTTATAGATTTTTTTATGTTAATAGAGCGGATAGTCCTCTAAATAAAGGAAACTCTGTCCAAATTTAATAAATTGTTTTCACATTTGTGTTGTAATAAAACTCGACTTGAATTGATTACACATTTCGGTAGTCCTTTTAACAAAGGAGATTATGGACATTTTTTAAAATTACACTTTATTTTATTGGGGAACGAAATCTTTTCCTTTTTACAATGATGCACATTGGAAATTTTACCCGTTTTTCGATTACGTACTTTGAAAAGTTTCACCGTGCCTTCAGGCACAGGCATTCCGCTAGTGTGTGTGTGTGTGTGTGTGTATATATATATATATATATATATATATATATATATATATATATATATATGTATGTAAACCTTATTTTAAAACATGCTCTGTGTCTAATTTCCATCCAATGAGTTTTACTTTTTTAAAACTTTGAAATTTTGCACGCGGCTAACTAGGCGGAAGCATGTCTATGATTTACATATAAATGTATGTGACATGAACTCATAATACTTTCATCTTAAAATATTTGCAAGCTCATTTTTAAGATGCATGTGTTGCGAGACATCACAATCTAGGTGAATACTCTCTTTACGAAATTGTATCCAAATAGGATGAATATATTTTTATCCTTTTCTATGTGTGTCACCAACATCAGTGACCTATCAGGATTATGTAGGTGGACTATATTCTATACTACCTCATAACAACATTCTAGTAACGAAAATAGAATACAATCGAATAGATAGGTTTATGAAAGATCAACTCCGTGATTTATAAGGTAATCGAATCATTCAATTTTCCTATTACCATACTTGTAAATCGTAGTTCCCTTTATATGATGTGAACTAGAGACAGATGTTTTAGTGTGATCAAATGGAACCCTCTCGTAATCTTGTTTCTAGTAATTACTACTATGACTCATTTTCCCTGTGAAAAAATATAGAAAGGATGTGAGTATGAGTCTTGAGGATGAAGACACAACAATTTAGGCTCAATAGAATTTAATTAAACCTAAAATTATTAGTAGCCCACTAATTTTTCATGACCTTGCACCAATATGTTGTTATACTGTGACACCCCGACTAATTAAACACCGGGTAGCTACTCCTTTATAAAATTAATTCAAAATGCCAAGTTGGCTCAGTTAATAGCATCACTGTCGAAAACGTTTTATTATTACTAACCACCTAGTATTTAAAAAGTAAGTGCCAAATTTTATTAAATCTGATTAACATGCAACAAGAGTAATGAATAACTAAATAACACCATTCACCATACTGAAGTAACAAGAATAACCATCACAATATGTAAATAAAACCTGGAGGAAAAACTCCTCAATACAAATCCCACGACTGATATGTAAACTGAAATAAATAACTAAAACTGAATACTGAGCAATACATGCTAGAGTCTGAAAACTGAAATGTAAAAAATGCTCTAATTAGGAATGGGCAACATGCCCTACAACTGATAGATAGTGACTCTGGAATCCAAAAGATAGAAGCGTCTATGAGCAAATCCCTGTAGCTTCCACAACCAGCTACAGCACGTCACCTGAATGAGTACCTATACTTGGTGTCCTTGTGGCTGGGCACCTAAAAAGGTTTTACAAGAAAATATATTTGAAAGCAAATGGGTCAGAGCCCGAAAGTGGAAATCATTTTAAAAACCTGCAAGTGCTTTAAAAACATTTAAAACATTAAATGCAAAGTACATGTTAGGACGTGCACTCACATTATATTCTCACCTCTCGTCTAACTGTGCACTCCAAACGCAAGTACCCATCTATAACTACCCATACTACTAGCTAACTGACAACATAACTAGCTAGACTACCACGGGTTCTACCCATGTAATCGGTTCCATATAACATAACAACTCTCGTAATCAAGTAGAGGTTTACTGTGAACACAGTTACTAAATATGCCAATGATATAACTATCAGTTAACTCATTATATAACTCGAAACAATACCGTAATATTTTTACAACATTAACATGAGGATTTCCATTAATTTAATGTATATTATTCACATCATAAATATACGATACAAGCACCCCGCAATCTAAGCTGTAGTGCACACATACTCTGCTATCCATCCCGGTACATCACGTACATAAGGATCACATATTCCGAATCTCTCAGGAATAGTTCAGATAACACAAATCACAAATAGTGGAGGCGAACATAGTCACCATCACATGGGTCACGCACATACCTACGCTCCCATGGTCAGCGGACTTATTAATATCACAATAAGTCTTTCTATGACCTATGTTCATCAAGGTACCAGTCTATATCCCCCCCGTAGGCACACAAGGAATAGAGGGTCCTAAGCGAACGAAACCTCCCGTGATAGCAAGTATGGTAGGTATGTCATACATACAATCCATATATCAATACTAAGTAAACACACATCTTAGTAATACCGTATTATATTCGTAGTACATGTTGCACTCTCGTACTAATGATAATTATCACAACTTATTTTATTCCGGTTCATAATTATACGCGCTATAATTCATCCTCACGTCGTAGTAGTCACTCACGTCTCAACCCAAATGATTCATTGAATATAACTCTCGTATATGATTTACTCATCTCAATAACCCAAAAGTCCCAAATCAATCACTATATCATCAAAGGGATGCTAACTCTACCCTTGAACCATCTCCCGGAACTCCAAAAGTCAAAACAGTCCAAAAAGGGTCAAACTGCCAACTCGTTAGAAGTCTCGTTCGAACGAGGCTTCGAACGAGTTTGGACTGTCAGGTCGTTAGAAGTCTCGTTCGAACGAGACTGTTCGAACGAGGTCCCAGTTCGTTCGAACGAACTGACCCTTCTAACGATATCTCGTTCGAACGAGATATCGAACGAAAATCCTACTCGTTAATAACGACTGGTCAACTCGTTAGAAGCTCGTTCGAACGAGCTCGTTCGAACGACCTGGGGGCTGCTTCTAACGAGATGCCAGTTTCGGCCCAGAATTTCCCAAAAATCGTTTTTCACCATTTTTACTCCTCAAACCTCTTTTAAAATTCGTTCCCACAATATATTGAGTTCTCTAAACATCCTCAAACATGTTAAGGGGTTATACTAACATCATTAAAGGGTTTGATATCATCTAAACATCATTAAATCACAATTTCTACACTAATTCCCAATTTTTCTTCAAGGACATAAACCCTAACTTTTTCTCATCATAAATTCCCAGATTTTAATTCGTTTATACATCACCTAGATATGAAATATCCGAAATTAAATCTCCCAACAATGTTTCTACATGCAAACCTATCCCAACATTCAATAATAACTTCAAATTTCATGGGTTTTCTTTTAATCTTTCAAGAACAATTAAGATTCTTCAATTTCTAACATGGAAAAGACATTCTCAGTAATTAAATGGAAATAAAGTCACTTGCCTTGGTTTGATTTCTGAATTTGGTGTGGATTCGGTGTAGAATTTCTGCAGAATCTCTCTCTCTCTCTCCTTCTCCAAGCTTTCTTCTCCAAAAGGCTATGGTGGCTAGGGTTTTGCTTTGGGGAAACTTATGAAACCTAATTTCAATAAACCTCCATAGCTTGTTGGGTTAATAAGGGTTGGTTGGGGTCAATCCTTATCAGATTACAACTCTCAATTTTCGTCACTTTTAATTACCCAAAAATACCAAATTACTAAAATACCCTTTAAGTTACCGGTACGGTCTAAAATTACCCCGGGATCCAAACTATACCCCCGGCTAGTGTTTTCTGACTATCTCGACCCTTCCGGACGCGTTGGCGCGCTCAAAACGACCATACGGATTATCGATTTTAAATTCACTTTTTATTAATAAAATATTATACCGTGACGCGGCGGTCCCACGCGTCTCAATAAAATTTCCAAATTGCCGTATATAAATCTCACGACAAATTTTATAATACCAAGTTCATATATAATCATATATGCACATAATCAAATACCAATACGCATCTCATTAGTATTTATAACCCGGATTAATTTCCAATTAATACGCATTTAATTAATTAATCCCAAAAATAAATATAGCCAAAAGTACGGGGTATTACATACTCCCCCCCTAATAACTGAATTTCGTCCCGAAATTCGAAACTAGAAAGTACCTGCTAAAAACAGCTCTGGATAACGTTCGCGCATCTCATCCTCGCGCTCCCATGTGGACTCCTCGACATTGTGATGTCGCCACTGAACACGTACTAACGGGACTATCTTTGACCGTAGTTTCCTCTCGCTTCGGTCCAGAATAGCAATCGGCCCTTCCTCATAAGAGTTATCCGGCTGGAGATCGATGTCCTCCACAGCAATGTGAGAATGAGCCAAATCATCCCTAAGGTATTTCCTCAGCGAGGAAATATGGAACACGTCGTGAATCCGATGTAAATGCTCCGGTAACCCGAGTCTATACGCAACCGGTCCGATCCGCTCAATAATAGGAAACGGCCCCACATACCTCGGTGCCAACTTCCCCTTCTTCCCGAATCGCATAATCCCCTTCATCGGAGAAACCCTGAGCAAAACCTGGTCCCCCACTTGGAACTCCCTGAAAAATCTCTTCGCATCAGCATAACTCTTCTGCCTGTCTTGAGCTACCCGAATGCGACTCCGAATCAACTCAATCCTTGCCGAAGTATCCTGAATTACTTCCGGCCCAAGTAGTTTGTTGTCCCCCACTTCCAACCAACATGCTGGGGAACGACAAGGCCTACCGTACAATGCCTCAAACGGAGCCATGCCAATCGTGAACTGATAGGAGTTGTTGTAAGCAAACTCCACCAGTGGAAGGTACTGCTCCCATCCACCCCCGAAGTCAATAATACACATGCGTAGCATGTCTTCCAACATCTGATTGGTGCGCTCGGTCTGCCCATCAGTCTGCGGATGATAAGCCGTACTCAACCGCAATTCCGTGCCCATGGCCTCCTGGAAACTCTCCCAAAACCACGAAACAAATATCTTGTCTCTGTCAGACACGATATTTAGGGGCACACCGTGAAGTCTCACAATCTCTGAAATGAAGAGTTGGGCATACTGACCCGCAGTGTAATCAGTCCTAACGGGTAAAAAGTGAGCGACCTTGGACAATCTGTCCACAATTACCCAAACGGAGTCGTGACCCCTCTGCGACGTAGGCAACCCCGTGATAAAGTCCATGGATATGCTCTCCCACATCCACACCGGAACCTCCAATGGCTGTAGCAATCATGTTGGTCTCTGATGATCCACTTTTACAAGCTGACAAGTGGCGCATTTCGAGACAAACTCTGCGATATCTCTCTTCATACCGCTCCACCAATACTGCCGTCTCATATCTTGGTACATTTTGTCCCCTCCGGGATGTACCGCGAACCGTGAGCCGTGCGACTCTGCCATCACATCGTGTCGCAGTTCCTCTCCTTCCGGAACTACCAATCTCCCATTGAAGCGTAATCCCCCGTCTGAGCTAACGGTATAGGATTCAGCTCCCTCAGCGAGTAATCGAACTATCTGCTCCTGACAGAACGAATCATTTGCCTGTGCCCGTACAACCTTCGTGACAATCTGCGGTGTAACGGTCATCACAGCCATGAAAGATCGGGCCACTGCATCCTGGTGTCCCAATTCCTTCCACTTCGCTTTCCACACCTCTGCCACCTCATCTGCTGGCCTGCGGCTCAACGCGTCTGCTACCACGTTAGCCTTACCCGGGTGGTACTGAATGTCGAACTGGTAGTCTTTCACAAATTCAAGCCACCTACGCTGCCGCATATTTAATTCCTTCTGCGTGAACAGATACTGTAGTGACTTGTGGTCCGTGAACAGCTGAAACTTCTCCCCCAAAAGATAGTGCCTCCAAATCCGTAAGGCAAATACTACTGCTGCCAATTCCAAATCATGCGTGGGGTAATTCTTCTCATGAGGCTTAAGCTTACGGGAAGCATAAGCTATGGCCTGTCTCTCCTGTTGCAAAACACCTCCAAGCCCTTGCAAAGACGCATCGGTGTAAACCAAATACTCAACTCCCGGTCTCGGCAATGCTAACACAGGTGCTGAGGTCAATTTGTCCTTCAACTCATCGAATGCCAACTGACAGGCATCACTCCAGATATATGGCACACCCTTACGAGTAAGATGTGTCAAAGGACCTGCTATCTCTGAGAAACCCCGAATAAACCTCCTGTAGTATCCTGCTAAACCCAAGAAACTACGAATCTCCGTTGGTGTCGTGGGCTGTCCCCACTCCCTCACCGCTGACACCTTCCCCGGATCGACAGATATTCCCTGGTCGGAAATAATGTGACCCAAGAACTGGACTTCCTTCAGCCAAAACCCGCACTTCTCATATTTTGCATACAGCTCGTTCTGACGAAGTGTCTGCAAAACCATCCTCAAATGCTCGACGTGCTCCTCCTCTGTCTGAGAGTAAACCAGAATGTCATCAATGAAGACAATGACAAATTGATCTAGGAAATCTCTGAACACCCTATTCATCAAGTCCATAAACACTGCTGGAGCGTTGGTCAAGCCGAAAGGCATAACCCGAAACTCATAAGAACCATATCTCGACAAGAACGCAGTCTTCGAGACATCCTCCTCCCTGATACGCAACTGATGGTATCCCGACCTCAAGTCAATCTTCGAGAAGAAAGAAGCTCCTCTCAACTGGTCGAATAAGTCATCGATTCGAGGCAACGGATACTTATTTCGTATCGTGACCTTATTCAACTCTCGGTAGTCCACGCACAATCTCAGTGAACCATCCCTCTTCTTCACAAACAAAACTGGAGCGCCCCAAGGTGAGGTACTCCTGCGAATAAAGCCCTGCCCTAACAGCTGCTCTATCTGATCCCGTAACTCTCGCATCTCAGCTGGAGCCATACGGTACGGTGCACGTGCTATAGGTCTCGTACCCGGTAGCAGATCAATAACGAAGTCTATTTCTCGACTGGGTGGTAAGCCTGGTATCTCCTGAAACACATCCGAATACTCCCTGACAACCGGGATCGAATCTAAAGGAATCACAACCTCCTTAGAGGTATCCTCCTCTATGTAATACAGATGAGCGGTCGATCCTCCCTCTGGGCGAGGCATCGCCACTATAAACATCTCCTGCCCCGGAATGGCAAAAACAATGCTCCCGCTGAAGCAATCAATCATGGCCCTATATGCTACGAGCCAATCCATCCCGATGATCACATCGTGAACATGCATGTCTAACACTAACATGTCCGCAGGCAATACCAAACCACCAACCTCTACCCCGACTCCCCGGCATATAAAGAAAATCAGTGACCCACTCCCTAATGGTGAGTCGACACACGTCACTGTGCTCTCTGCCGTAGCTAACAATCTTAAAGATTTCGCGAAGTGTGTAGCTATAAAACAATGTGTAGCACCCATATCAAATAACACCCGACCCATAGTGCCATGGATAGGAAACGTACCCTCGATTGCGGGCGGTGCCTGTGGAACTGCAGCCTGGTGAACGTTGTAGACACGTCCATACTGTAGTTGCCCCTGTTGAGCTGGGACTGCTGGAATGGGTGGCAATGCTGCCATCTGTGGCGGTGCGGGAAGAGCGGCGGGAAACATAGGTCTCTGTGGCTCCTGGCGAGCACCCTGCTGCTGCTGCTGTGAGGCCCTGCCCCTATCAGGACAATCCTGCTTCTTATGGCCAGTCTTGCCACAAGTAAAGAACTTCCCTGGGAAGTTTCCTCCCCTCTGCCCCTGCTGTCCCCGGCCCTGGTGGCCGTTACCATTCCTCCCTTGGCCCTGCTGGCCCTGATGGAACTGCTGCCCATTCTGCCCCTGCTGGCCCTGCTGGCCGTTTGGACCCTGATGGCCCTGGCGGAAACCTCCCTGTCCCTGCCTGTAGTTCCCTGATCGGAACCTCTTATTGTCCCCCTGCTGGGTACCCTGCTCAGTCTGTCTCTGCCCCTGACCGGTTTGTGCCCCGCTGGCACCATGTCCTCCAGTCCTGCCCTGATGGCTAGACTCCCCTGACCGCTTGCCCTCGGCCATATGAAAACGGTGGTCCTGGCAGTGTAGTAATGCAGCGTTAACCACATCAGAATACGTGGCCAACGATAGGTTCCCAAGTAGATGCTGCCGGATTCTCCAATTCAACCCGTCGGTGAACTTCTCTATCTTCTTCTTCTCTGTTGGAATCTCGTCTGGAACGATATTCAACAAGTTAGTGAACTCGGCCTCATACTCGGCCACTGTCTTGCCCTCCTGCTTCAAACTCATCAGCTTCCTCCTCATCTCTGTATGAACTGCGGACGGAAAATACTTGCGGTCGAACCGCACCCAGAACTCCTGAATCGTGAGGGTATCCCTCTCCTCCGCGGTGGTAATAGACTCCCACCACTGTAGCGCAGATCCAACTAGCTTGAAAGTAGCTAGCACCTGTTTCTGAACATCAGTGCACTCATGCATCCTCAAATGCCTCTGCATGTCCTTCCTCCATTGGCTCGAGATAACCACATCTGAGCTTCCAGCAAACTCTGGTGGATGCGCTTTCTGAAAAGCGTCACGTACACGCTCCCAAGCAAACGGGAATGCATTAACCTGTACTGGCGCGGCAACCGGCGCCTGAGGTGGTGCCTGCTGAATCACGGCAATCGCGGCATTTACCGCTTGGGCTACTATAGCAGCAACCTCAGTGGCGTTCAACATGCCCTGAACTGGAGCGGGCTGTGGTTCGGGCGTATCATTCCTGGGAACTCGTCGTGCACGTCGTGGAGGCATCTGAAATAAGAACAAAGTTTATAAGTTCACGGTTTATAAACTTAATATAGCTGAAGAACGAAGCATACACAAAAGAATACAACAGTCCTAAAATATAGGGCTCTATATCAAAGAAACGTAGCGGAAACATAATAGCCGTACAGATCCTAAAGGACACTAGAACCTGATGCTCTGATACCACCTGTGACACCCCGACTAATTAAACACCGGGTAGCTACTCCTTTATAAAATTAATTCAAAATGCCAAGTTGGCTCAGTTAATAGCATCACTGTCGAAAACGTTTTATTATTACTAACCACCTAGTATTTAAAAAGTAAGTGCCAAATTTTATTAAATCTGATTAACATGCAACAAGAGTAATGAATAACTAAATAACACCATTCACCATACTGAAGTAACAAGAATAACCATCACAATATGTAAATAAAACCTGGAGGAAAAACTCCTCAATACAAATCCCACGACTGATATGTAAACTGAAATAAATAACTAAAACTGAATACTGAGCAATACATGCTAGAGTCTGAAAACTGAAATGTAAAAAATGCTCTAATTAGGAATGGGCAACATGCCCTACAACTGATAGATAGTGACTCTGGAATCCAAAAGATAGAAGCGTCTATGAGCAAATCCCTGTAGCTTCCACAACCAGCTACAGCACGTCACCTGAATGAGTACCTATACTTGGTGTCCTTGTGGCTGGGCACCTAAAAAGGTTTTACAAGAAAATATATTTGAAAGCAAATGGGTCAGAGCCCGAAAGTGGAAATCATTTTAAAAACCTGCAAGTGCTTTAAAAACATTTAAAACATTAAATGCAAAGTACATGTTAGGACGTGGACTCACATTATATTCTCACCTCTCGTCTAACTGTGCACTCCAAACGCAAGTACCCATCTATAACTACCCATACTACTAGCTAACTGACAACATAACTAGCTAGACTACCACGGGTTCTACCCATGTAATCGGTTCCATATAACATAACAACTCTCGTAATCAAGTAGAGGTTTACTGTGAACACAGTTACTAAATATGCCAATGATATAACTATCAGTTAACTCATTATATAACTCGAAACAATACCGTAATATTTTTACAACATTAACATGAGGATTTCCATTAATTTAATGTATATTATTCACATCATAAATATACGATACAAGCACCCCGCAATCTAAGCTGTAGTGCACACATACTCTGCTATCCATCCCGGTACATCACGTACATAAGGATCACATATTCCGAATCTCTCAGGAATAGTTCAGATAACACAAATCACAAATAGTGGAGGCGAACATAGTCACCATCACATGGGTCACGCACATACCTACGCTCCCATGGTCAGCGGACTTATTAATATCACAATAAGTCTTTCTATGACCTATGTTCATCAAGGTACCAGTCTATATCCCCCCCGTAGGCACACAAGGAATAGAGGGTCCTAAGCGAACGAAACCTCCCGTGATAGCAAGTATGGTAGGTATGTCATACATACAATCCATATATCAATACTAAGTAAACACACATCTTAGTAATACCGTATTATATTCGTAGTACATGTTGCACTCTCGTACTAATGATAATTATCACAACTTATTTTATTCCGGTTCATAATTATACGCGCTATAATTCATCCTCACGTCGTAGTAGTCACTCACGTCTCAACCCAAATGATTCATTGAATATAACTCTCGTATATGATTTACTCATCTCAATAACCCAAAAGTCCCAAATCAATCACTATATCATCAAAGGGATGCTAACTCTACCCTTGAACCATCTCCCGGAACTCCAAAAGTCAAAACAGTCCAAAAAGGGTCAAACTGCCAACTCGTTAGAAGTCTCGTTCGAACGAGGCTTCGAACGAGTTTGGACTGTCAGGTCGTTAGAAGTCTCGTTCGAACGAGACTGTTCGAACGAGGTCCCAGTTCGTTCGAACGAACTGACCCTTCTAACGATATCTCGTTCGAACGAGATATCGAACGAAAATCCTACTCGTTAATAACGACTGGTCAACTCGTTAGAAGCTCGTTCGAACGAGCTCGTTCGAACGACCTGGGGGCTGCTTCTAACGAGATGCCAGTTTCGGCCCAGAATTTCCCAAAAATCGTTTTTCACCATTTTTACTCCTCAAACCTCTTCTAAAATTCGTTCCCACAATATATTGAGTTCTCTAAACATCCTCAAACATGTTAAGGGGTTATACTAACATCATTAAAGGGTTTGATATCATCTAAACATCATTAAATCACAATTTCTACACTAATTCCCAATTTTTCTTCAAGGACATAAACCCTAACTTTTTCTCATCATAAATTCCCAGATTTTAATTCGTTTATACATCACCTAGATATGAAATATCCGAAATTAAATCTCCCAACAATGTTTCTACATGCAAACCTATCCCAACATTCAATAATAACTTCAAATTTCATGGGTTTTCTTTTAATCTTTCAAGAACAATTAAGATTCTTCAATTTCTAACATGGAAAAGACATTCTCAGTAATTAAATGGAAATAAAGTCACTTGCCTTGGTTTGATTTCTGAATTTGGTGTGGATTCGGTGTAGAATTTCTGCAGAATCTCTCTCTCTCTCTCCTTCTCCAAGCTTTCTTCTCCAAAAGGCTATGGTGGCTAGGGTTTTGCTTTGGGGAAACTTATGAAACCTAATTTCAATAAACCTCCGTAGCTTGTTGGGTTAATAAGGGTTGGTTGGGGTCAATCCTTATCAGATTACAACTCTCAATTTTCGTCACTTTTAATTACCCAAAAATACCAAATTACTAAAATACCCTTTAAGTTACCGGTACGGTCTAAAATTACCCCGGGATCCAAACTATACCCCCGGCTAGTGTTTTCTGACTATCTCGACCCTTCCGGACGCGTTGGCGCGCTCAAAACGACCATACGGATTATCGATTTTAAATTCACTTTTTATTAATAAAATATTATACCGTGACGCGGCGGTCCCACGCGTCTCAATAAAATTTCCAAATTGCCGTATATAAATCTCACGACAAATTTTATAATACCAAGTTCATATATAATCATATATGCACATAATCAAATACCAATACGCATCTCATTAGTATTTATAACCCGGATTAATTTCCAATTAATACGCATTTAATTAATTAATCCCAAAAATAAATATAGCCAAAAGTACGGGGTATTACAGATACCCCGCCTAATTAAACATCCGGTGATCAGGCCTTCATTAAATTAAAACAGGTTTCTCAAATGGTTCATTCTTAGCATCACTGTCGAAAACTTTTTAATTACTAATCCCCTAAGTAAAATTAGACCGATGCCAAATTTTATCTTTCTTAAAACAGATAAATCAACCATGCGGAATAAAGTACAAATAATCATGTACTATAATTCAAACAACAAAGTAAAAGTACAACAGAACAAAGGTAGTACCGAATAAACCATCGGCTGAAAATCCCAAACAACAATAGAGTAACCACTAGTCTGAATCTAATATCTGAGACTAATATCGGACAACAAGTCCATACATAGAAGAGTGTGAGATCCTGTACTAGATCTGAATGAGAGATATCGCCTAGTCAAAATCCTGTAAGCATCCACTCTGCTACAGCTCCGAGTATCTGGAATGGAATCATCATACATGGCATCCCTGTGGCTGGACACCTAAAAGGTTTTGAAAATATTTTATAGCAAGAGTTAGTACTCAAAACATTTTGAAAATATTTAGCAAGCGTTTATCACAATATAAAATGCGGTTATTGATTACACATTTTAGGTTCTCGTACACTCTCTTGGGTTAACTCACCCCTCATCTTTAGTGCACACCTAACGTTCCACACTTAGTTTGTCTAGCCATACTTCTCAAGCTAACTAAAACCAAAGTAGTAAACTGAACTTATTTGTACCCAAGTTCCAGTACCGCCCATAAAGTACAACCATTTTACTAACATCTCGCGTATGTTAATTAATTCTCAAGTAACATTTCATCTATGTTATTTTTCAAGACTTCCCATTTAGCTTCACTACTAAAATTACTACAATTTTCACAAATTGTTGACTTTCCCACTTATGTAATTAAGTTTCGCTACTTGAATTACTAAAATAGATTTTCTCTATCTAAGGTTCATTTCGTAATTAAGTTTCACTACTTAACGTACCAATTCAGTATGTATCTTTAAATACATAATATATCAATCTACTAATACACGGAAGTAGAATATCATCAGGTATATATATTTCACAGACAATATATACTAAATATTAGTCACTGCTATTTTACCCCTTTTATACACATAAAGGACTCTTGGTTAGGAATGATTCATCGACCCCAAGTAAGAATTGGTTCGGCATGATACATCGACCCCAATTATTTTAAAAATATATATATACACATATTCTGGTTCGGGAATCTCTCATCGCGACACCAGTTCAAAGTTTGGTTCGGTATTTCTCATCAACCCCAAACTTATAATAACTTTATGTTAGTTCGGAATGTCTCATCGACCCTAACATAATTAATTTAGGTATAATCTCTCTACCTAAAAGATCACATAATTCAGTAGGTACACGCCCGACCTATTAATCATATACGTACATAATATTTTAATCTCATATATTTACCGTATAATATTCGCTTTACGATTTATCTCATTAATCGTATTTATTTGAGTATTCACACAACTCTAAGGGTCCTAGTTACCCCTGACATATAATTTCAGTAGTTATTTCTTACCCAACTGGTCTATTACTTAAATTGAATTTACTTCGCCCCGTAACTCAATTTCCGAACTCCTCGATACTCTACTAAATCGGATTATTCTCCTCGGTCCATAATCCAAGCCCTACACCCAATGGCCTTATTGGACCTCAACAATATACCTACTGGTCTTATTCTTACTCCCATATAAGTATAATGTAAATTCTAGAATACCCATTCATTCTCGAACTCAACTAAGGATTAAACACAAAATTTTTGGGAAACAACTTGCGTCGATCGATCGACGGCTGGGTTCGATCGATCGACATAGTCGATCGATCGATAGTTCAAGATCGATCGATCGATCGAACAGGGACAGACGCAGTCTGTCTTCTTCGTTGATCCTCTCCTCCATTAACAAATTTCCAAACTCCATTATTGTCCACCAAACTTTTACCCAATGATCCTAACATATTTCCACATATACTAGGACAGTTTCTAACGTGTCAATTACATCAAAACTCCAATTACTTTAAAGAAATAATGAATTAAAACCCAGAATTTCTTGAAACCCTAGTTATGGTGTTCTTCCCATATTATCATTCAAAATCCAGATTTTTATTTCGAAAATCATCAAGTCTAATCTGAATATTAATACTCTACATAGTTTAAATCATTCTACATGCGATTCCTATCCCAACATGCATAAATATCATCTTTCTCCAATCAAAATATTGATTTAAACAAAACTATTCAAAAACCCTACACATGGGTATTATAACTTTATAATTTTTGCAATAAACAACTTGCCTTATGATCAGACGGGTCTGATTTCGTGGTTCTTGTTGATGATTGATGATCTTCATCCTTCAATCTTTCTTCTCCAACAAGTAGATGGTAGAAATCTCTTTGAATCCTTCCCAAATCTTCTTTTTGCTTTAGAAAGTTGTGCCTCTCTTCTCTCTAATGGTATTGGTGTTGTCATGGGTGTTCTAACTCTAATTCATCTATCATACGGCTGATATAAAACTCTCAATTTCGTAGGTCTCCATACCCTCTTATGTTAAAAGACCAAAACGCCCCCGAACGGTCTCGGTTTAGTCCAAAATTGCCCCGGGACTCAACTAGTACCCCCGGGTATACTATTTTGAATAATTTGACCCTTACGGACTCATTGGTGACCTCTAAATTATCATTTGAGTCACTTAAAAAATATTACTCGTTCTCACCCCAACACGGTCTACACGCGTTAAGTAACTATTTACCACTCGCACTAAGTAAATAAAAATGATGCAATATATATACCAGTATCTATCTTCCGATTAATATGCCATAATTACAATTTCAAGACGATGTTTTCTCATTTAATTCTCCAATCTAATTAAATGGAATATTTGGAATATTCAGAAATACCGGGTATTACATACTTCCCCCCTTGCGAAAGGAATTTCGTACTCGAAATTAGGATAAGGCTGGTATTAAGGCTAAGGACCTTAAATAAAATTGTATCCTCCAATACCCAATACCAAATCATAACATCCTAACGGTCGCCCCCAAGTACATGACTTGCTTCATTATAAATCCTTATCGCACTTTGCCCATGCCGCATAACATAATTAAGTCTCACTACTTAATTTCTCCAAAGATTTTCCCAATCCAACGTTGATTCTTGAAATTAAGTTTCTCCCTACTTAATTTACCCATTTGACGTATATCTCTATATAACATATAAGTGTCTACTATCACTCATAAGTAGAATATTATAAGGTATATATTTCACACACTATATATACTTTAAGGAAAATTGGTCCGGCAAAAATCATCGGCCCCAATAATCCTATCATTTACATTGGTCCGGAAATTCCTCGACCCCAAGGTAAATGTAATGCACATGTCGGTTCAGACCTTCCGTCGATCCCAATATTTATCATCGATTTGGTTCGGAAAATCATCGATCCCAACTCGATCCCCCATGTATTGGTCCGGAACATCATCGACCCCAATACAGAGATTAAGCACACTTACTATCGCACATAAGTAGGAAAAATCAATAGGTATATATATCTTACACATAACATATACTACCAACACTTATTTTATAATCACCCCCTTCTATAACATTTTTGGGGTTATTGGCTCGGAATTCCACCTCGATCACCAATAGTTATTAATTACTTGTCTCGGGATCACAACTCGAGCACTAATATATGTATATATATCTCATCGCACATGAGTAGACAATTTGTGATCCATATATTTCACATTTCATATACCTTAAAATGTCACACTCCAATAGAATGTCCTCATATTACGCGTTAAGGACTAAAGGTTCGAAATGTCTCCTCGAACCACACCCAAAGTACATGTATTGTTCGTAATCGGTACCCACGAACCTAATCCTCATGTACAGTCCATATAGGCGCTCACTCTACCTATAAATATGCTCTTATAGGCATACATTCAACCTATGAATTGATCAGTGGGCTTCTCCAAAATTCCACTATCATAAGGGCGTATCATCATTCTTTCTCACTGACATTGAGTCGTAGGTAGCACAACGTACTCAAAATAAAACTTTATCTCTATTCCTGCCTGACCTTCTCTCACAGGGTGGAATTTTAGGATTTCATCCTGATTCACAATCATGTAGAGCGGCACTGTGCACTCTCCCTTATCAACTACATACTAATCCATCCCGGTCACCCCATTTCGCTACCCCCAACGAAATTTTGGCTTAATTATGGTGTTCATAACCCATCAATAATTTATAAGTCTGTATCCTCATTCCATCATTGGGAATGTGGGTTCACTACCACATTTTGGTTGTTCATTTCGAGTCTATCTTGTCTATTAACTAGAGGTGTATTTGGAAACAATCTCACAACGTCTCTCCTCAACATCGCTTCCCACTTACGTCATCTTTCCTGAAGTGGTACTCTATTCCCCTTTCTCCCCAGGTTTATTATACTTTACAATCCGTGCACTCTTCGTAATTGGCGCACTTTTTGGGTTAGTTACTTTATAAGGATCAACATTTTAGTAACACGTAAGTCACTCACAACACTCAGTCAAGTAGCAGCTTGCGCTACTTCTTCACCACAGTTAGGTCTCCCATATCAAGAGATAACCTTTGAACGGTTTCTCACTAACTTTCATCCCATAGGGTGTGCTGGATTTCTCAGCACATATAATCTTGGATCATCGTCAATCTCCCATGACGTTCAACCCATTTCATCGATACGACTTATTTCCTAATTTCCCCAATGTCATAAAAAATATTCCGCATCCCTCTATCTCGGATGTCTAAGGAATCCAATTGACTAGGGTGCCCATACACCCTTTTCTCCGGGTACATTTGCAAAAACATTGCAAATGTCGTACCCGTAACATGCTTTTCTTCAACTCCTTCCTAGTCTGCATGACGTGACTACAATCTTGTGGGTATTCTCAATACCCTAGAGACAAAAAAAATCAAATCTTTGCCCACAAAGTCCCACTTATCCCTTCGTGGTGAGGTAATCCTTTCAGTGTTTCTCCACAACACTACCGGCTCCACTGATGTCCTAGCATCTAACAATGTCTCTTCTCCTGACGTGCATAAAAATTCAGTCGTATTCCCTTTCGCAACCGAACTTAAACAAGGGACTTCTCCCCATGTATTCTTACTGAGCATTATCGGAACAACACATAGTCGATATGCTCAAATTCGATTTCTCGACAATATGTGCAACCATACTCCAATGTTTCTAACGGAGTCAAGTGGCACCGCACTTATGCTATCACTAAGTCTTAAGCATTAAATACAACGGCGAGCTCGATCTCTCCGCTCAGCGGTAATACTACATATCTTGACTCACATCATTTAGGTTCCCACACACCGAAATCAATTACTAAGAGATGTTCATAATCTCCGAAGTTTCTCACATTTTGATGAATAATGACAACTCGACCCTTTTTCAGGTGAGGAGTCTTCATATACCCCATTCACTCGAGGCTAAAACTCATATACTTCCTTATCCATCGCTCTGGTGATTTAGATGGTTCCCGGACATAACACGCTTGTCGTCTCCGGAATGCAAAACTTATTGGAGTTATTATTTCTTCAAATAACTTCTAGCTAAAAATAAAACGCATGGCCCTTGAATCCACACTAGACATCTTTTCAAAAATTCCTGACTCCAGGCCATGCTGACCGGTTTGGGTACCCCTCCTCTCGGACTGGGTAGTCTCGATCCGGAACACTATCATCTTGGTTCCCTTAGTTCTGCTGACCAAGAGGAACGCACTATGGGACTTAACAGTCCCGACTTAGGATCTAATCATTAAATCCTCTAGTGGGTTTCCACTTATGGCTTGCACCAGTCCCATTACATTCAGTCTTACTCTTTGACTAAATCTCTAAACTCCCTTAGCTCCGCCTACCCAGGAGTATTAACCTCAACCTTGTAGGAAGTACCATATTGTCTTCATATACATAAGTCGTTCAAGAAGAGTTTTACCAAAAATTGCGAGCTAAAACTTGAGAGTCCATTTTCTCAAGGGCTCTTTTCCCTTATACCTATCTCGCCGGTACAAGTTCACTTCACAGGATATATTTCTCTCTCACGATTGGCCTCTACCAGGCTTTCACGTGAGGGGTTCATATATTTCCATTCGCTATGCTTCTGAATCATCATTGGAGAACTTTGTGGTTAAACTATACGTAAAGTTCTTCTATTTATATATACGGACCCTCGGTCCGAATGTAGTGACTGGTATCCCCGCCACGTTGCCTGAAAATTTACTCACATTTTTCACTTCTGAGTATTTCTACTCCGTCCCAAATGCCAAAACCTCTGGACATACTACTTCCATTGGTTAACCTGCACAGTCGTCGTTTCATCACATTTACGGCTTGTTCTCATAAAATTTTCTTCATACCTACTCCCACTATCACTGCATTGGGCGGTCTAGACTAGCATCCCTATTGCCGTCGCGACACTTGGAAAATGCCTGCTATGCCTCAACAACCCTTGCAGCAGTTGCTTCCAATACCCACTAGGAGTGACCTCGACCATGGTCATCTCTCCTATGATTGCCATCTTCGAACACCCCATGCTATATGCCGAGCTCCTCCCTCCTGTAGTCCTGCTAATGCCAATGCGGGACCTACCACCATATTCGACGTACCGTGCCCAATCGGACTCGTATATATATAACACCATGTCTATTAAATAGCAGGAGAACGTAAACTATGTACGTAGAGGAGTACAATCATCCTAATATAGGGCTCTATATCAATCAAACGATACGCTGAAAACGTAGTAAGCCGTACAGATCCTATGGACACTAGAACCTGATGCTCTGATACCATCTGTGACACCCCGCCTAATTAAACATCGGGTGATCAGGCCTTCATTAAATTAAAACAGGTTTCTCAAATGGTTCATTCTTAGCATCACTGTCGAAAACTTTTTAATTACTAATCCCCTAAGTAAAATTAGACCGGTGCCAAATTTTATCTTTCTTAAAACAGATAAATCAACCATGCGGAATAAAGTACAAATAATCATGTACTATAATTCAAACAACAAAGTAAAAGTACAACATAACAAATGTATTACCGAATAAACCATCGGCTAAAAATCCCAAACAACAATAGAGTAACCACTAGTCTGAATCTAATATCTGAGACTAATATCGGACAACAAGTCCATACATAGAAGAGTGTGAGATCCTGTACTAGATCTGAATGAGAGATATCGCCTAGTCAAAATCCTGTAAGCATCCACTCTGCTACAGCTCCGAGTATCTGGAATGGAATCATCATACATGGCATCCCTGTGGCTGGACACCTAAAAGGTTTTGAAAATATTTTATAGCAAGAGTTAGTACTCAAAACATTTTGAAAATATTTAGCAAGCGTTTATCACAATATAAAATGCGGTTATTGATTACACATGTTAGGTTCTCGTACACTCTCTTCGGTTAACTCACCCCTCATCTTTGGTGCACACCTAACGTTCCACACTTAGTTTGTCTAGCCATACTTCTCAAGCTAACTAAAACCAAAGTAGTAAACTGAACTTATGTGTACCCAAGTTCCAGTACCGCCCATAAAGTACAACCGTTTTACTAACATCTCGCGTATGTTAATTAATTCTCAAGTAACATTTCATCTATGTTATTTTTCAAGACTTCCCATTTAGCTTCACTACTAAAATTACTACAATTTTCACAAATTGTTGACTTTCCCACTTATGTAATTAAGTTTCGCTACTTTAATTACTAAATAGATTTTCTCTATCTAAGGTTCATTTTGTAATTAAGTTTCACTACTTAACGTACCAATTCAGTATGTATCTTTAAATACATAATATATCAATCTACTAATACACGGAAGTAGAATATCATCAGGTATATATATTTCACACACAATATATACTAAATATTAGTCACTGCTATTTTGCCCCTTTTATACACATAAAGGACTCTTGTTTCGGAATGATTCATCGACCCCAAGTAAGAATTGGTTCGGCATGATACATCGACCCCAATTATTTTAAAAATATATATATACACATATTCTGGTTCGGGACTCTCTCATAGCGACACCAGTTCAAAGTTTGGTTCAGTATTTCTCATCGACCCCAAACTTATAATAACTTTATGTTAGTTCGGAATGTCTCATCGACCCTAACATAATTAATTTAGGTATAATCTCTCTACCTAAAAGATCACATAATTCAGTAGCTACACGCCCGACCTATTAATCATATACGTACGTAATATTTTAATCTCATATATTTACCGTACAATATTCGCTTTACGATTTATCTCATTAATCATATTTATTTGAGTATTCACACAACTCTAAGGGTCCTAGTTACCCCTTACATATAATTTCAGAAGTTATTGCTTACCCTACTGGTCTATTACTTAAATTGAATTTACTTCGCCCCGTAACTCAATTTCCGAACTCCCCGATACTCTACTAAATCGGATTATTCTCCTCGGTCCATAATCCAAGCCCTACACCCAATGGCCTTATTGGACCTCAACAATATACCTACTGGTCTTATTCTTACTCCCATATAAGTATAATGTAAATTCTAGAATACCCATTCATTCCCGAACTCAACGAAGGATTAAACACAAAATTTTCGGGAAACAGCTTACGTCGATCGATCGACGGCTGGGTTCGATCGATCGACATAGTCGATCGATCGATAGTTCAAGATCGATCGATCGATCGAACAGGGACAGACGCAGTCTGTCTTCTTCATTGATCCTCTCCTCCATTAACAAATTTCCAAACTCCATTATTGTCCACCAAACTTTTACCCAATGATCCTAACATATTTCCACATATACTAGGACAGTTTCTAACGTGTTAATTACATCAAAACTCCAATTACTTTAAAGAAATAATGAATTAAAACCAAGAATTTCTTGAAACCCTAGTTATGGTGTTCTTCCCATTTTATCATTCAAAATCTAGATTTTTATTCCGAAAATCATCAAGTCTAATCTGAATATTAATCCTCTACATAGTTTAAATCATTCTACATGCGATTCCTATCCCAACATGCATAAATATCATCTTTATCCAATCAAAATATTGATTTAAACAAAACTATTCAAAAACCCTACACATGGGTATTATAACTTTATAATTTTTGCAATAAACAACTTGCCTTATGATCAGTAGGGTCTGATTTCGTGGTTCTTGTTGATGATTGATGATCTTCATCCTTCAATCCTTCTTCTCCAACAAGTAGATGGTAGAAATCTCTTTGAATCCTTCCCAAATCTTCTTTTTCTTTAGAAAGTTGTGCCTCTCTTCTCTCTAATGGTATTGGTGTTGTCATGGGTGTTCTAACCCTAATTCTTCTATCATACGGCTGATATAAAACTCTCAATTTCGTCAGTCTCCATACCCTCTTATGTTAAAAGACCAAAACGCCCCCGAACGGTCTCGGTTTAGTCCAAAATTGCCCCGGGACTCAACTAGTACCCACGGGTATACTATTTTGACAAATTTGACCCTTCCGGACTCATTGGTGACCTCTAAACTATCATTTGAGTCACTTAAAAAATATTACTCGTTCTCACCCCAACACGGTCTACACGCGTTAAGTAACTATTTACCACTCGCACTAAGTAAATAAAAATGATGCAATATATAAACCAGTATCTATCTTCCGATTAATATACCATAATTACAATTTCAAGGAGATATTTTCTCATTTAATTCTCCAATCTAATTAAATGGAATATTTGGAATATTCAGAAATACGAGGTATTACATATGTGTTCACCCAAACAACATCCATCTAAGGAACACGTGAACAAATCCACAACAAGTTAATCAAATGACTTCATTATAAATATTTATTCATTAAGATAGGACATTCGTTAAGATAAATAATTAGTTAAAGGTTTATTATGATGAATTAATAAAGTGAGCATTTTAAGTATCCATCATCAGTGTAAAACCACGATCATTCAACAGAAGCCACAATAACAATCAACCCAACAATCCAACATAAGTATATACTATACTCCTGCTAAATAGTCTACTTTTATTGATTTTCAACCTAAGTTTATCCAGTTCAATATTACTAGCCTAATAATTTAAATATAAACATTATGAACAATTTATATTTCAACATTTTTAACATTAATCTTTTATCTAATCCATTAATATTACAACTATCCAAAATGTCAAGCATTGAACCATATATAAGAAAATATAAATTTCATATATGAAACACACATTGGCATTGACATTTTCTTCATTATAAGAAATGTAAAGTCAAATTTAATCTAAGAAACACAAAATCAAATTTAATATAAAAAAACAAAATAAAACCCACATTGAACATATTGGACACCTCCCCCCCCCCTCCCCCCCCACACGTAATCTCTCTCACACAGACACACCTCACTGAATTACACAGACATAGACACACACACACTGAAAAACTTCCCCATCACACACTCTCACACACAAACACACTAAAACATACACTAATAAACATACACACACACAGAGAGAGTGAAACACACATGCAATAAACACACATACATACTCAACAAATGGAGGAGAAAGAGGAATGGAGATGTACCTCTATTGGCAGATGGACAAAAACGGAGGAGAGATGCAGGCAGATGGATGAAAATGGAGGAGATTATCATTGGCGATTGGGGGGAGAGAGAGATGATTTTCAGTATAAAGGTGAAATAAAATCTTGGGGCTTTGATTTTTTTATACCTAGAATGGGTTAGCGGTCCAAAATCGTGACCTAGTTTATGACTTATTAATGACATAAACATGCTCATGGTTCTAGACTGCAACCTCATATGTGACCAATTGGAAGCTCAAAACATGATAACGATTTTGGATCATGACCTATGTATTGTGACCTTTTTGAAATATATTTGGGGTTCACAGTTCTAAATTATGACCAGTGTTCCTTGATATCATCATGGGTGGGTCACGGTTGCAAATCGTGACACCTTTTATGACCAAAACCATGATAATTTTATCTCTATAATAGGTCACGGGGAGTAACAATTTTGGACCACGACCCTTTGGTCATAGTTCCTAATCGTGACCCTTAATCCTGATCACTCTATATTGTCATAGGTGAGTCAGGGTTCTAGCTCGTGACCACTAGTGTGACCAGTCGAGCGGGAAACTTGGTGCCATAATAGGTAATGATGGAGCCACGAGTTTAGACCGTGCACCCTTTGGTCACGGCGTCTGAACGTGACCACTGTCATAATGAGGTCACCATAAACACATGTCACTTATTTGGTCACGTTCAATAGATGGGGTTAAGGTTTTGAATCGTGACCCCCTACTCACTGTCCAAAATCGTGACTCACTTACAATGACCCTTTTCGATTTTGGTTGTAGTGCTTGGTAAATATGAAAGTAATCCATGTGACTATCATTGAAAAGATGCAAAGAAAGTGCTAATTAAGGTAATTATGAGGTACTAATGAATACACGCTCACCTATAGGTAGATTGATCATCTTGATTTGGCTAGATATTCAAATTCAGATTTTGTACGATGTCTCATTGAAACAAAGAACACTCTAGGTTATGTTTTCCTTATAGCGGGAGGAGTCATCTTAAGGAAAAGTTGTCACAAGAGTGTTATTGTTTCATCCACCATGGAGGATAAGTTTGTAACTTGTTTTCAAGCTACAAATCATGGATTATGTCTCCAAAATTTTATTTTTGGAAATAGAGTGGTGAGTTCGATAGCTAAGTTGGTGAAATTTTTTTGTGATAATGTCCAATGAGTCTTTTATTCTATGAATGATTGGTATACTAAATAATTAAGCATATTGAGGTGAAATATTTACCAGTTACAAAAGAAGTTAATAAATAATGAGTGTCAAATAAGCACATTAGTACAAATGTTAATATAAGATACCCTCTTGTGAAAGGACTATCTCAAATGACATTTTTTCAACATTATGAAGAAATGGGTATTGAGTAGTTTAGTTTGGGATTTTTATTTGCTTAATTATTTCACACTACATTTTTTGATATCAATAAAGAGTTTCTAAATTTCACATTTCTTTCGTTAGTATGTACATACATCTGAATGAATAATTGTAAAAGAAATAGTCTTTTAGTAAAGACATTATAAGACAATTATGATAACCCACATTATAAACTGAATTTAATATGACATTGATGGCATAGTACATCTATGGAACCATGCTCTTGAAATAAAGTAGAATGGCCATGACTCACATTGGTGAGTTGTTTAATTAAGGTAGATCATTATTAACGAATATTTTCCAGCAAATTCCATGTCACCAAAAGCATGTTTATTTTAATATGGAAACATCTTCATTTAAGATTACTTTTGCAAGTGAAGTTTACAAGGAATAATTAAAGTCATGCAAAACTGGCCTACTAGGTCGTCTGGTACTATCAAAAGGACAAAAAATCACGACAGATGAATTTAAGAATAGACTTATTCTATTTGGAAGCCCTTATAATCATGGATTGTAATCATAGAAGCTAACTCCCAAAGATAAAAGGGTTTTAAATTTTTTTCTTTATCTTTAAAAGACAAGTATAAAGCTTGGATGTTTAGACCGATACATTTTAAATTAAGATCATTTAAACCAATGACATGAACCTTAATTTTAACCCTTCTAATTTTTTTGAACCAATGACCATGTATAGATTTCTTTGTTAAATCTTTTAGATGAGTTTTGGCACACTAGATAGTTGTTGGAAATTGCAAGAGGTATATGAGTTCCAATTGAATTTTAACCAAACAACACTTGACCAAAAATATGGAATATTTTCTAGGGTTCTAGTGGATATTGATTTTTCATACCTATTAACAAATGTAGTAGTTATTGAACATGACTAGATCAATAGCCCTATAAAAGTTGAGTTTGAATTTCTCCTAGATTATTGCGATTTCTGTAACTATGTGGGTCATTCTTCAGTCAATTGCAATATTATAAAGATATCAAGCCGTGTTCATACCCAAAAAGTTAAATACCAACAATTAGTTGATTTTGATGGGCAACATCATAATGGTCGAAAACAAATATACCAATTGCAAATATTTCAGCCAAAAAACTCCAACACATGAGAAATTCGGTAAATGGAAAATAGTGAAAATCCAAACTCCTTAATATGCAATCGCATAAAAAAGAAATTGTTCAATCCTTTGAGCAAGAACAAGTTTCTTCTTGAAGTTTAATTTGTAAAATTTTGAGTTCATTCCAAAACCTCAAGAAGTTTATGGTGATGTTGGACCGCACGTGCGTACTAGGCTACTAGAAACTAACACCAAGAATCATGGGATATATTTGAATCAATAAGAAGAGCTAATATAGGTGAATTAAGTGGGAGTGCAACTGAAATTTTTTGTTTTCAAGCTAGCTCGAAAATATCAAAAATTTGAGAAGGACATTATTCCCATGGAGAATGATATAAATGTAGATGATCAATCCACATGTTTATGTGTGAGAAACGGTGAATGTGAGGTGCCTCCAAGTGTTAACCATCACACCCATTTAAAGAATGTGGCATGTGTTGAGTCAGTTGAAAACCCAATAATCCAATCTAATAACATTTATGATTTTCCTATTGATTTAACTAAGGTAAACAACAATAAACAAGCCTTATCCCATGTGGTTAAAAAAGGGCTAACCGAACTCATTGTCGAGTCTCTAATTATATAGGAACATCTGAACCAAACAGTGGAGTATTTTGAAAAGGAGGAAGAAAATTGGGACAAGGAAATGTGTGAATAAAATCCAAAATATCTGGTATTGGATCAAAAAAAGAAAAAAAAATTATTTAGGGGATAACGTCACTATTGAGACCGATGAGTCATATTCTAAAATTGAAATGCCCTGCTTGAAGACATAAAAAATTTAAATGAAACTATCTCATCTCATTTAAAGGATTCATTGCAGGTAGAAGAGGCTCATACAAGCCTTGGCGTTAATTTATATGTCGAGATCCCAGAAATTGATTTAGGAATGAGCTCTCAATCTGCTCATGCTCGTGATTTTATTGAAGATTCGATTGGGGAAAAATGTGGAAAAACTCAATAACAAATCTTTAATTTTCATGTAACTAGAACCTTTCTTATTTTAGCCATCTTTAAAGCCTCAACAATTCATAAAGTTAATGGCAAAAAACAAAAGTGAGGAACTAAAAATTCTAAAACGGATACCTTTTCGACCTTATCTAAAGAGGAGAAAACGATGCTTAAATATAATTTAAGGCGTTTTTCTTGTTGTTTAAGAATTCGTAAATTTTCTTAATTTGTCTTTCATTATCGCTTGTAAGAGACATAGGAGAGGCTTTTACTCATATCTATTAGTAAATTATTTCCTTTCTTGCAAAAAAAAATGTGGGAGAATGTTATGAATATTTGATTAAATAATTAACTTCGAAATTTTGTAAATTAGGAAATGATTAATGTGTTATATATAAGTGTCCCACTCAATATTTTACATATAAGAAATCCTATTTTATTAAGATTCCTCTATATAACTAATCATGGTTTTTTAATTAATGAGTGGATTATTTTCCTAATTCAAGTCTAACTACGATGGATGCCAAAACTACAATTTAACTAGAAAATTCGGTTCAGCTTTTGCCTTATACTCCATCAAATACTCTGCATAAACCCCATAATATAGTGGAATGGATAGAGAAAATTATGAAATTTCTACAATTTTCTACCAAGAAGAAGTATTTTCTCTAGAAATTCAAACAAGAATTCAAGGGTCAAAATTCAGCTTCAATAATATTGAAAATCAATGGACAAAGTTACGCATTCTTGATCAATTATATTATAAGTACATCTCGTGAATGCATAAAGATCCAAAGAAAATTATATATATATAGTTATTTGTACTTTTATTAAGTTATGATTTTACATGACTTATGTATATGGGTAGAATTAAAGGAGTTATTTCAATCTACTTTTGAGAATTTTTTTAAGGAACAATTAATTGCTGAAACAACCACTCCACATCTATAGATACTTAGTGTTATCCCTTCATTAATATCTCCCAAAATTATCCAACATCTAATCGAGTTTTTTAAGGATGGGAGGAGGAGGAGGAGGAGGAGGAGGAAGATATATTCAAGGCTATTGAGGATTTGAACGATGATAGTGTGGATGAGCTAGATGACTCTAGAGTTTATTTTTATAAATACATTCTGGGCATTTTCCCAATGAATCTCATACAAGAAAATCATGCATTTTTTATGGTCCGTATCTTCTTACTAGCTAGTCTAATATTTCTATTGTAGTCATTCCCAAGAAATCCAATCCAACTCAGTTCTCCCATTACAAACTTATTACCATTTTCAATTTCTCGTATAAAATGATCTCTAAGATTCTTGATTACGTCTCTCATTATTTCAAGTGTATGCATCTAAGGAAGAAGCATGTTCCTATTAGCCCAAGAATTAGTGCATCGAATTAAATGAAAAAGTGTTTTGTTCAACTATCATTATCAAACATTATAGCACAAAGGCGTATAACAGATTTAATAGGGAGATCCTCATTCAAGTTTTGAGAAGTTCCAGATTTTTTAGGGTAAATCATGCAAAAAAATTCTTAACTATTGATTTTTTTACAACCAACTCATTTTTAAAAGAAAAATGAAAAAATTAACTCATTTAAAAAAAAAAAATACCTAAGTCCTTTGTTCGGAGGCAACAAGTCAAAAAAACCCCATAAGGCTCATCAGGATATGACTGCCCTCAACGCGCAAATCTCCCGTCGATAGCAAGTAGGCTATGTATGCTATACACATAAATTATCAATAAATATGTATATACTCAACCTATATAATAATAGGTACACACTTGACCTATGTCTCATATTAGGAATTCATCCTACCCCAAGTACTCGTATTTCTCGAATACTACCCGTACTTGTTAATTATGATTAAATCTCATTATCAGATTTTATTATGTAGTTATCACGCACATGATTCCTTTCTTAATTCAATATATAATTTCCCAACATTAACCCAAGTCTCTCACTCTTTGTTAATATACCAAAAATTATTCAAAACCTACTATGGGACAAAATATGAATTTCCAAACTTTTCTGAGAGAAAATAGGATTTCTGAAATCTCATTAGAAGTCCCTAAATTCTCATTCAAATGACATAGCATCTCGTTCGAACAACATCATGTCTCGTTCAAAAGACATCATGTTCAAACGACTTCCTAGTTCGTTCGACGTTTCAACAGTTCGTCCCCAACCTTTGTTTTATGCATTTTTCTCCATTTTCTTACACCCAAACCCTTATAGAATATATTCTAATGAATCCTAATTATCCCAACATCATTTATTCATGTTTATGGTTGATTATAACACATAGAAAACATCTAACTCCTTATTTTCAAGAAGGGTTTTTATTTAAATCAATATAATCTTTAAAATCCTCAAATTCTATATTCACCATTTATATTCTTCATAAAATCCAGAAAAAGAATGAAAATCCCAAATTCAAATGATACCAACCTCTGAAGAATCAATCCCAATTGATATAACCAAGTATTTACATGATTTATAACATCAAAACGTATCAAAATCATCATGGAGTTTCAATGAATCATGCAAATCTTTTTTAAATTCAGAAAATCTGCATTATATAATTCTTTCTCAAGAAGACTTATAAATGCCAAATTTCCTCATCAATTAAACCCAAAATTTCTTGGTGTCAATTATAATTTCATCAAAGGAACAATCCTAAATGATGTCCATTTAAAGAATTATACCAAAATTATCAAACATTCATCTTTGATTATTAGTTTTCATGGATGTTTACGTCACATATATAATAAACCCAATTTTTATAGTTACTATTCACGTCCCAAATAAAATGACCAAAATACCCCTCCGGGGTGTCCTTTTGGTTCCCAATTGACCCGATACCTAAACCAAAACCCCTAATAGACTTTTCTGCCTATTTAAACCATTTTGGACTCAGCGGTGCACTCGAAACGGCCATTCGGATGAGATAAAAATAATTTACTTTTCATTCCATGTAAATATAGTCCCGATACGACTCACACGTGCGTCCCGACTTACTTACTGTAATTGTCGTATTCACAACACACGACAATTTATAAAATCACAATCATATGTAAAGCCATAATCATATATATTACTTTTAATCACTAAGTAATAAAAAAAATCATAAATCACATATTACTTTATTCTCAAGTAATATTTAAAACCGGATTAATTTTCGATTATCCCATAATTAAGTCTAATTAATCCCATTTTAAAATTCATTAAAAATACGGGGTGTTACAATATGTACAAAAAGTACCACAACAAACATGAGTAAATTAGATATGAATCAATTAAAAAAAACATAACAAACCCTCAACCCCACAACTACCAACACATCGAAACAATTATGAATTAATTAAATACATTATCATTTCAGACATATAATGTTGGATTTAATTTGGAACACATAAGATTGTACTAAAAGTATTGCAAAATGAAAATTAACACAAATATACCAAAAGTAATGTATCAGTTTCTTATGATCCCCATTGTGCATTTCATCAATGAGGATAACCTCCAAGTACAATCTGAAACATAATAAACAAGTCAATGTGAAGAGAATTTCAGCCAAAAGTTTTAGCAGTAAATTCAGATGCATATAAAAAATAAAATGTCATTGGAAATAATTAATTAATGTCATGGGTATTTAAAATATTAAACAATTAAACTTTTTGTTTAGGGTCATATTAATGTCATTGGTATTAATTCCCATGCCACCTAATAAAATAGTAAAATTAATGTGCGTTGTACCACCGTACGAAATAGTAAAAGTCATGTGCGCAACGCTACCATAGAAAATAATAAAAAACGCTCGTTCAACTTTATCCATATGTAACAACCCTCGCTTGTGAGAACTTATTTTATATTTACTTACTACATGAAGTAATTATATATAAAATGTTGGACTATGGAGTAAGTACTAATTTAATGAAGAAAAGTTAATATTTACTAACTTGTTGCATATTTACTATATGTGTATGTAAATATCCTCATATTGAGTTTTATAGTGTCATAAGATTTAAATGAAATTGATGGTTTAAAATGAAACCGAAACTTGAAACAATTTATAAAATTTCCAAATGATAATTTGGAGGGCATAGTTAGTTCCGGAAGGTGCGAGATAGTCAAAATATGTGTCATATTGTATTTTGAGGTTTCGGGCACTTTTGACTCGTTATACCTTAAATGTGCAGTTGTGTATTATTTTATCGCGGTATTGATCATTTAAGTTGGAATTTTAGACAAAAGGCACGATTTATGTCTTGAAATCCATTTATTTCTCTTAAGTGCATTTAGTGACCAAGAGAGAAAGAGAGAAGAAGAGAACTTGTGGAGAAAGAGAGATATTGAAGATTTGGAGATTGATCTTGCATTCATCTTCCTCAAATCTGAATTTGCAAGATTGAGGCAAGTTTTCTACTTGATATAATGTGATTTAGGATGAGTAATTAGTGTTGATGGTTGTGTATTAGTTATGGTTTATAAATGTTAGGGTTTATTGGGTTTAATGAGATTTAGATCATTTGAGGTTGATTGTGTAACAACCCAGGTTTTCGAGCGACTATTTTATGCTATTTTGCCTGATGGGCTAATTTTATAAAATAGGAATGTTGGAGTAAATATTATTTCCCGTGAGACTTAGGGATAATATTTACTATGCTTTGTCTATTTACCGTTATGAGAAGGTAAATAGTGTTATATTATGTATTTTGCGTCGTTATATGTAAAACGACGGTTATGACCTATATTTAAATTTGGGTATAATTAATGAATTAAAATGGAATTGGAACACAAAAATAGTTCACACTTTCCCGAATGCCAAAATAGGGGGTGCGGTTGTTTTTAGAATAGTCGAGATAGTCGAAATAAGTGCCCAGTTGTAATTTTTGGGATTCGGGCATTTTTAAGGGGTTATGACTCAATTAAGTGGTTACGAGTCATTTTAGTGGTGTATTAGCAATTAGGAGTGGGGGTTTATATTTTTAGACCCTTATAAATCCCCCACCCCCCTTTCTTTTTCTTCATTTGTGTGAGAGAAGCCAAAGGAGAGAGAGAGAGAGAAGAGAAAGTAGAGAGAAAGAGAGAAATGGAGGATTTGGGCTGGAATCCGTCGCTACCGGAGGTGTTCAGAGACTACGAACCTCGAGGCAAGTTCCTTACTTGCTAGATATTGATTTAGTGTGATAAATTGCATGTGTAGTTAAGTTTTGGGAGGTTTAAACCATAAATGGGTTTTTGTAGATTTTGGTGTTTAATCCATTAATCTTGTGTTTTAATTTGATTTGAGGATGAATAATTGATTGTAGGATGTTTAGAAGTGATTGGGTATCATTATTTGTTGTTGTGGTTGGGTGAAATAGCGGGTAGAAGCTTGGTTGGCTCGACAATGGCCGAAACAGCTTCTCGGAGAAGAAGCTGTCCGCCAGGATCGATCGATCGAACCAGGAGGATCGATCGATCGAAGCTTTCGATCGATCGACGGCCAGAGGTCGATCGATCGACCTCGTCTGAAAAGGTGATGTTTTTCTGATTTTGTTTTTAGCTCGTTTCTTTAGGTTCGAGGCTTAGGAACCTTCCTTTGGGAAGTAATGGGGAGTCCTAGAGGGTTGTATTGGGTAGATTAATGTCCTAGGCTAAGAATGGAGAATTGGGTTTACCCGAGGACTAGTTGTATTAGGTGTATGTCCAATTGATATAGGAAGTTAACCTAAAGATATATTTGAAGTTAAAATATTAATGTTGAGATTTTGAGAGACACTCCATTATGGAGACTCACCTTGAGGGCTTATGAATTATATAAACTATTTGAGGCTATTTTGATGTTAGTGGCACTTTGGGTCTTAGGTCATTAATAAAATATATGACTTAATAAAAATGGTATGCACCTTCTGGAACTTGGTGCTTAAAGGTTAAGTGAATGATTTTTGGAAATATAAAATATGAGTTTTCAAAAATGGAAAAAGTAATGTTTTTCATAAATGATAATTTATGGATACACACCTCTCTAAATCGCTATCATAAGGGAAGTCGCGCGCGTTGTGGTGAAGCCCCCTGGCTAATGATGCAGGGTGGATATAGTCCCTAGGCCATGTGAGCGTTTATTTATATTTTCTGCACTGGTTAGGAGATTCCGGGTGTGGTCTTGACTATCCCGCAGGCACATGGTCGCTTCCCAACGTTTCGATAGGATCCCAGGTTGTCTTGGAGGCCCTGGAAGATGATAGCCATTTAGGGGCGCGCACAGTGGGGAAACCCGGACGGGTGGTCTTAGAATCGTTATATATGTATGAATATAACTATTCTAAATCAAGTTGGACTTGATGTTTGATGGGTGCCATAAAGAGCACAGTAAAATGCCATATAGAGCATGATGAAAGTGCCATAAAGAGCACGATGTAAGGCCATAAAGAGCCTATGATGATGATTATATTCCTGATAAGGAAGATATTTTTACAAAGTGAACAATTGAGATAAATGCCTCTAGAGCATAAAAAGTATGATTATATTTCCTGATAAGGTACAAATTCATGAAATGAATTAGTGTATGATGAAATTAATTTGGTAAACCCTTGATAAAGTGTTGTACCATTTATATGTATATTCCTAAAGGTAGAATTAGGAATTGTGCCAATAGATGATGGAGGGGTTTTACTTTTATATTTTCTTTGTGTAGCTGTAGATGTGACCTCCCACACTTATGCACACACATGTATTTATTTATTATTTAGTGCTTAAATTAATTAGGACAGGGCCTAATGTATCTCGACGATCAACCTTGCCTAAGTAGTAGTGTATCGGGGGGGTTCCTTGTTTGGATTTCGCTTTGCGAGACACCCCACGCACGAATAGGGCATAGTGTTGAGACTGGGGAGAAGTTAGCCTTGTGATCTTTCTATAACCTGAGCATCATTTATATTGCGCTAGGTTGCTGCTAGATTGAGAGGTTAGGAATATTATTGTTATCTGTGAGAGATTTACGCACTTACCTGCCCTGCATTTTAGTCACATGGTAATCATATCAAACCCGACCCTGACCGGTTTCTATATTTCCTTGGTTCTGCATATTCTTTGCCGTTACAGGTGCTCTTCCGCATGGACACCCGTGTTTACATTTCCATTTCCAGTTGTCATGGAGCTACGACATATTGCGGATGTTGTAGGATACTTGTAGTAGACGCTCCCCTCTATTGTACTCTAGTTATGTTTAGTACTCTCATTCGGGCGTGTTTGCCCAAGGTATTACACTCATTTATTATATTGTAAATATTAATTGTAATACTTAATGTATCATTTGTATTGGTCTGTGCACCGACAGCTTATTCGGTGATTATTTATTGTATTGTCATACTTTATTCATCGATTTTTGATACCCACCGTTTTTACAAATGGGATTGTCTAAGTGTTTCTCTTTTACTTTTAAAATTTTTTGTATATGACAATCCGTTTCCTAAAATGATTGGTGGTTATCTCATACTATTTTTATCGACAGTGATGCTAAGAATGGACCATCTATGATTCCTGTAATTATTGGAGTATTGGGCTGGCCACCTATTATTTTAGTAGGCGGGTTGTCACAGATGGTATCAGAGCATTAGGTTCTAGAGTCCTTAGGAATCTGTGCGGATGTTTTACGTCTTCTGCGTTTCTCTCTATTTTGATGTAGAGCCTTAGGAATAAGGTCATTGAATTCTCTTGTGAGATTTCGTTCTCCTGCTATGGTATGAGGACCCCGAAGATCTTCTGCGCGTTCGTGTGAGACTTGTAAGTCGTTAGGTGAAGGGCGTTGAGGAAGGCCGTTGTGAAGGCGTCGTGGGATGGGATTACTATAAGCTGTAGACTGTGGTCGGGAATAAGGACCGCTTTGGAGTTCTCCCCCTTTGTAGCATTATTTTATAATGCTGCCGTGACTACTAAGTACGGTGAAAATAGTTTTCCCAAGTACCACTGCCGGTAGAGAGTGGTACTATGCTTGGGACTCCGAGCAATGTCAATTCGGAGTTGAGAGGTTCTTTATTAGAACCACATGTTGAAGTTTGGTTGGATCGAGGAAGTGTAACCTCGTTCGGTGAGAATGAAGGGCCCAAGAGTTTTGGCCTAGAATTGGGTATAGGAGTGTCCAGGTGTGAGGATTTGAGGAAAACCCTTCACCCTTTGGAGTAAGGTTGAAGTGGCGGACAGGATAGTCACCTCGTTATGGTGGGGTAGAGTGTTTTTGCCCATAGAGAGAGCCTCTCAGTGGAAATGCTAGGCTCGTAAGTAAGTGTTGGAAACACTTTTGGAGTAGCAGTATTTAGGAGACCCCAATGGTGGACATCCACTCGGGGAAGGCTCGTGGAGCTAAGGTTGGGGAAGCTGGTAGAATGTTCTCCTTGCTGAAGAAGTCAAGGGAAGTATGCGTTTTGATCTTGTCGATTAAAGATAACCGGCAAGAATAGGACTCCTAGTTGAGTCATTGATGGAAGTAGTTTAGTTCGGGTAAGACTAGAAAGTCGTGTCTTAGAACTATCGGTAGCAGCCAAGGAGGTTGGCTAGTATGTTGGTGGGACTTTCTAACTAGGGTGCGAGTAGTGCATTCCTTAGGTAAGATGGGAGTATATTGGTGTTAGCCCTAGATTCGGGTGCGTATATCGAGCTTGTGATAGTATCGGTATGTATTTCTATATATAGTAGTAAGTATATTTATATGGCTTCCATGATAGGGGAGTTCTGTATTTTCCTTCTCACTCGTTATGGGGCGAGTGGTGATATATGTGGTACGTGCTACTTGTATTATATATTATACTAGTAGAGATATTCTTAGATTGGTTGGGGTGATAGCAAGCGAATATATCGCGAGGCTATCCTAGTTCTAGTTCTAGGAGGAGGACTAGTTGTTCTATAATATCTCTCCTGGATACGGGTTGAGACTTTATAGAGGTGGTTTACGGTATGTAGATAGTTTCCTTTAATTTTTTTTATTTTCATTTTATTCTGTTTGCTTGCTTGTTGCTTTGCTTGTGTATGCTATTGCCTTATCTCCATGGCTGGCTAGTTAAGGTGACTATGTGGAGGGGTTCCTTGTTTGGATTTCGCTTCGGCGAGACGCTCCACGCATGAACCTTAACGACGTTGGGAGTGGAGAGATGTGCATTTTCTTTTCTGCTCTTTTTTCTTTCCTTTCTTTTCTGTTGGTTAAGTACTGGGTTGGAAGGTTTAGCCAAGAATCACGTATATGAGTGATTAAGGGCTAAGTTCAGGTGCAATATATGAGCACTATGATCGTTTTCCTCTGACTAACGTGGGGGAGGACTAAGATTATGGATGTCCGATAGGGACTTATGGTTGTGCCTTAGTGAGAAGGCCATTCGTGTAGAGGTATATGTGTCTCTTGGGGTAGAGTAGTGGTGGCATCTTACTGAAAGTAAATGCCTCAGTCGATTGTTATGATAGGACTTAGACGTATATGTAGTAGTAGAATTTAGAGTTAGGATTTCCGTCGATCCCGATCATGTGTCTTCGACCGTTACTTCTCGATGACTGACAATGCGAGGTAGTAGTGTAACGGGAGGGTTCCTTGTTTGGATTTCGCTTCGGCGAGACATCCCACGCATGAAACCGAGCTAATGTCGGAATTCGGGAAAGGTCTTGGACACTAGGGATATTTAGTATTATACTTATACGGCTAGGTTAGGATAGATAGATTGACCTTAGGATTCTTAGGATGCTAGGCCCTTAAGGCATGCGGCGTTAGTTTAGGAAGATGGTTGGGAGTTGACCACAATAAGTTGTGGGTTAACTCTAAGTAGGATTTGGTCCCTAGACGACAAGTATGGGATTTTGAGCTCGTTAGGATGTTTCCTTTCGCTAAGTCAATGCGGATGGGAGTAGTATAGGCGCCGAGTAGATACCGTCATAGAGTTTATTCGTGGCATAGAATGCCAAGTGGAGTGAGCTTCACCGAGGGGACGCTATTGTAAGGACATTTAGGTCCATGATTGACCCTTTCACCTACTGGTATGTAGAGAGTAGTGTGGAACGAGGATGGGTATATCCGTGGACATTTTTATCGAATTCTCGATAATACAACGATCATGATTCTAGTTGAGGAAACTGTGGATCATTTGATCAATCGCTGCTTGCTCGATGTAAATGGGCGGACTAAGCGGGAGGTGTACGCCCAACTCTTCTTAGTAGGAGTTTTAGATCTGTATGTGATTCCTATCAAACGGTAGTGAACCGAGACGAAACATTCGTGTCAAGGTACAGGTAAAGTCTCCAGGAAGAATGGGAACCATTGGGATATGGGGTATATCCTACCACCCGTAAGTGGAAGGGTGGATTTGATTTAAAGGAGAGATCAGAGTATTAGTTTTTATGGATCGAATTTCCGTGCAATAGTTCGGATCGTTTTGAACAAACGTTAGGCCGTGCATAGCCTAGTATAGATGGCAATATGCCTTATCTACTCGTTGGAATGGAAACAGCGAATAGTATATTCCTGGGACTGGGAGTGGTCCGGGAACTTTCCTTTAGATGGGGCTCAGTGAGCAAGTAGACTTTTGAGGGTTACGCCAACGCGAATAAAAGTTAGTAGTGTTGGGATTAGCGATTGTAAGTTAGTGTAGTTATTCCCTAGTAGAGGTATAACGTGTTTCGGAAAGTAAGGCGATTAGTGCCGAGCTTGTGTGGGTATCTCCTCCCGTAGTAGAAGGGTAGGATCGATAGTTTCTGAGATCGATAGCGATGACCTTAGTTTGTGTCCTATGGGGACATTCATATTCGGGGGTTTGCTAGTATGATAGCACGGTTTTTATTATAGTATACCCTTTTCATGGTTATGGGTTACGCCTGAATTCTGAGGGCAAAATTCCCCTTTAAGGGGGGGAGTATGTAACAACCCAGGTTTTCGAGCGACTATTTTATGCTATTTTGCCTGATGGGCTAATTTTATAAAATAGGAATGTTGGAGTAAATATTATTTCCCGTGAGACTTAGGGATAATATTTACTATGCTTTGTCTATTTACCGTTATGAGAAGGTAAATAGTGTTATATTATGTATTTTGCGTCATTATATGTAAAACGACGGTTATGACCTATATTTAAATTTGGGTATAATTAATGAATTAAAATGGAATTGGAACACAAAAATAGTTCACACTTTCCCGAATGCCAAAATAGGGGGTGCGGTTGTTTTTAGAATAGTCGAGATAGTCGAAATAAGTGCCCAGTTGCAATTTTTGGGATTCGAGCATTTTTAAGGGGTTATGACTCAATTAAGTGGTTACGAGTCATTTTAGTGGTGTATTAGCAATTAGGAGTGGGGGTTTATATTTTTAGACCCTTATAAATCCCCCACCCCCCTTTCTTTTTCTTCATTTGTGTGAGAGAAGCCAAAGGAGAGAGAGAGAGAGAAGAGAAGGTAGAGAGAAAGAGAGAAATGGAGGATTTGGGCTGGAATTCGTCGCTACCGGAGGTGTTCAGAGACTACGAACCTCGAGGCAAGTTCCTTACTTGCTAGATATTGATTTAGTGTGATAAATTGCATGTGTAGTTAAGTTTTGGGAGGTTTAAACCATAAATGGGTTTTTGTAGATTTTGGTGTTTAATCCATTAATCTTGTGTTTTAATTTGATTTGAGGATGAATAATTGATTGTAGGATGTTTAGAAGTGATTGGGTATCATTATTTGTTGTTGTGGTTGGGTGAAATAGCGGGTAGAGGCTTGGTTGGCTCGACAATGGCCGAAACAGCTTCTCGGCGAAGAAGCTGTCCGCCAGGATCGATCGATCGAACCTGGAGGATCGATCGATCGAAGCTTTCAATCGATCGACGGCCAGAGGTCGATCGATTGACCTCGTCTGAAAAGGTGAGGTTTTTCTGATTTTGTTTTTAGCTCATTTCTTTAGGTTCGAGGCTTAGGAACCTTCCTTTGGGAAGTAATGGGGAGTCCTAGAGGGTGGTATTGGGTAGACTAATGTCCTAGGCTAAGAATGGAGAATACTAGTTGTATTAGGTTAATGTCCAATTGATATCGGAAGTTAACCTAAAGATATATTTGAAGTTAAAATATTAATGTTGAGATTTTGAGAGACACTCCATTATGGAGACTCACCTTGAGGGCTTATGAATTATATAAACTATTTGAGGCTATTTTGAGGTTAGTGGCACTTTGGGTCTTAGGTCATTAATAAAATATGTGACTTAATAAAAATGGTATGCACCTTCTGGAACTTGGTGCTTAAAGGCTAAGTGAATGATTTTTGGAAATATAAAATATGAGTTTTCAAAAATGGAAAAAGTAATGTTTTTCATAAATGATAATTTATGGATACACACCTCTCTAAATCGCTATCATAAGGGAAGTCGCGCGCATTGTGGTGAAGCCCCCTGGCTAATGATGCAGGGTGGATATAGTCCCTAGGCCATGTGAGCATTTATTTATATTTTCTGCGTTGGTTAGGAGATTCCGGGTGTGGTCTTGACTATCCCACAGGCACATGGTCGCTTCCAGACGTTTCGATAGGATCCCAGGTTGTCTTGGAGGCCCTGGAAGATGATAGCCATTTAGGGGCGCGCACAGTGGGGAAACCCGGACGGGCGGTCTTAGAATCGTTATATATGTATGAATATAACTATTCTAAATCAAATTGGACTTGATGTTTGATGGGTGCCATAAAGAGCACAGTAAAATTCCATATAGAGCATGATGAAAGTGCCATAAAGAGCACGATGTAAGGCCATAAAGAGCCTATGATGATGATTATATTCCTGATAAGGAAGATATTTTTACAAAGTGAACAATTGAGATAAATGCCTCTAGAGCATAAAAAGTATGATTATATTTCCTGATAAGGAACAAATTCATGAAATGAATTAGTGTATGGTGAAATTAATTTGGTAAACACTTGATAAAGTGTTGTACCATTTATATGTATATTCCTAAAGGTAGAATTAGGAATTGTGCCAATAGATGATGGAGGGGTTTTACTTTTATATTTTCTTTGTGTAGCTGTAGATGTTACCTCCCACACTTATGCACACACATGTATTTATTTATTTTTTAGTGCTTAAATTAATTAGGACAGGGCCTAATGTATCTCGATGATCAACCTTGCCTAAGTAGTAGTGTATCGGGGGGGTTCCTTGTTTGGATTTCGCTTTGCGAGACACCCCACGCACGAATAGGGCATAGTGTTGAGACTGGGGAGAAGTTAGCCTTATGTTCTTTCTATAACCTGAGCATCATTTATATTGCGCTAGGTTGCTGCTAGATTGAGAGGTGAGGAATATTATTGTTATCTGTGAGAGATTTACGCACTTACCTGCCCTGCATTTTAGTCACATGGTAATCATATCAAACCCGGCCCTGACCGGTTTCTATATTTCCTTGGTTCTGCATATTCTTTGCCGTTACAGGTGCTCTTCCGCATGGACACCCGTGTTTACATTTCCATTTCCAGTTGTCATGGAGCTACGGCATATTGCGGATGTTGTAGGATACTTGTAGTAGACGCTCCCCTCTATTGTACTCTAGTTATGTTCAGTACTCTCATTCGGGCGTGTTTGCCCAAGGTATTACACTCATTTATTATATTGTAAATATTGATTGTAATACTTAATGTATCATTTGTATTGGTCTGTGCACCGACAGCTTATTCGGTGATTATTTATTGTATTGTCATACTTTATTCATCGATTTTTGATACCCACCGTTTTTACAAATGGGATTGTCTAAGTGTTTCTCTTTTACTTTTAAATTTTTTTGTATATGACAATCCGTTTCCTAAAATGATTGGTGGTTATCTCATACTATTTTTATCGACAGTGATGCTAAGAATGGACCATCTATGATTCCTGTAATTATTGGAGTATTGGGCTGGCCACCTATTATTTTAGTAGGCGGGTTGTCACAGATTGGGATGATCATTGAAATAAATGATGGTAGTTAGATGTATTTATGATGTATTGGTTGTATTAAATGATCTTGGTTTGAAAGGATTTGAGTTGGCAGAAATTTTAGGAGTTCAAGACTCCATAACCAAACTTGGCAAATTTGTAGGGGAGAATTGATTCGGCCCCCGGGCGAATCAATTCGCATAGGGCCAGTTTCTTGGTCTGCTTGGACCGAATGGATTCGACCAAGACAAATCAATTCGTCAGTTTGTAGAATCCCAGTTTTCCTTGTCCGAATCGATTCTCTTTTTGGGCGAATCGATTCGGTAGGGCGAATCGATTCGTTTTCCTGCTGTTTTGAGTTAGTTTTGTAATTCAATTCTAACTCACTTTCTTTAGGTTTAGGGCCTTGGAACCTTCTTGTATGAAGTAAACTTTGAGTCCTAGAGTTCTAGATGAGTTAGTTTACTACCCTACCTTAGTAATGGGTTATGTGGGGGTTATTCCGGGGTACACAAATTGAGGTTAGTGGGTTTCTTTTCTTTACTTAATTAGTGGGAGTCTAGGAGACTATAGAGTCGTGGTTGGAGACTTTAGAGGTTAATTTGAGATATGATAGTCATGAGGATCTATTATGTAGCCCAATGAGGCTTGGAGAAATAACTTGGGAGTTTAATTATTCATTGGGGTTATTATGATGATGCGAATTTCGTATTGCTCCAGATAACTAATATGCATTTGATAAAATGGAAATGAGATTGGAAAGGAATAACGTAAATGATAATTTACTAAATCCTGACATGGTAATTAATAAAATGGTTTAAACACACCCTCTCTAAATGCCATCTTAAGGTAAGTTCGTGCGTGAGGTGAAGCCCCCTAGCTAGTGAATGTAGGGTGGATATAGTCCTAGGCCATATGAACGCTTGTTGTATATTTTTTGCAATGGGTAGGTAATTCCGAGTGTGGTCTTGACTACCCCGCAGGCATATGCCCACTTCCCAATGTTTTGGTAGGATCGCAGGTTGTATTGATGATAGGCCCTGGAAGATGATGGTCATTTAGGGGCGTGCACAGTGGGGAAACCCAGGCGGGCGGTCCTAGAATCGTTATATATGTATATTTATAATTATTCTACATCAAGTGGGACTTGATGGATATTGATGCCAAAAAGAGCATAATGAATGCCACAAAGAGCATATGATAGAATTTATATTCCTAATATGGAATGGAAAGATGAAATGAAAAAGGTGAAAAATGATAAAGGCTTTTGATTAATGATGATTATTTATATCCTCATACATAGTTGAATTAAATTCATAATCATTTAAATTGTCATAGTTTATGATATGAGATTTACATGTTAGAATCTCATCTCTATCATTCGTGTTTAACTATGCATAGCTGTCATACTCTTTATTCATCTGGTGATCATATAAAATCCGACCCTGACCCGTTCATTTTCCTTGTTGTGCATAAATTTATATCCGCTCAGGTGCTCCGCCGCAAGGACACCCGTACTGACCTTTCCGTTCCGGAGTCTTTTGAGGAGACATGACATTTTGCGAATATCACGGGATATTTTGTGTTGACGCCTTCATTATTGATTTCTAGTTATGATCGGGTCTTTATTAGGGCGTGTGGCCCAACTTTTGTAATTGTATAATGAATGTGAAAATGTACCTTAATGAACTTCTTATACATTGTACGTACCTGTGGACCGACAGCATATTCGGTCGTTATATTGTATACTTATTGTTGTTGTATTGCATAATCTAGGGGTTTCCACTTTCTTTTCAATTATGGGTTGTTTCAAATGCTTTCTTTAAATTATAAAATAAAAATTTTGGCAACCCGTTTTCTAAAATATTGAGTCGTTATCCTGGATACTCTTTATATTGTTGTGATGCTGAGAATGATTTCCATCCATGATTCCGTTATATTGAAGTATCAGGCTGGCCACCCCTTATTTCGAATCAAAGGTTGTCACAGATGGTATCAGAGCATCAGGTTCTAGAGTCTTTAGGATCTATGCGGACTTATCACGCTCTACCGTAGCGTTCTTTGATATAGAGCCAAATGTTAGGACTACTTTGTTGCCTATGTTTACGATCTTCTACAAGATAGATTGTTTTATATAGCATTCTAACTCTATTATTTCTCCATCTCAGATTCCGCCTAAGAGAGGTCGTCCTGCTCGACGAAATAGAGTAGTGGATGGGGATGATGGTCCTCCGTCGCCGCCACCGGGGAGTATAAATGTTGTTGATGTAGCAAATATAGTGGCCCAAGCAGTCAATGCAGCGATGACTGTCGTGGTACAAAAAATTCCACAAGCTCAACAACGAGCACATGATGCACAAGCTCCTACAGGGCCTTCTCAGTGGGAGAGAGTTAGGGAGTCCTTTCTAAAGGGCCATCCTCCGGAATTTGATGGAGGTTCGAATGTTATAAGGGAAATCAGTGGAAGAAAGACATGCAATGCCATCTTCGAATGGTAGAATGTAGTGAGGAGAAAAAGCAAGTCCTTGTTACTTTCAAGCTTGTCGGATCTGCGTTACATTGGTGGAAGTCGATGACTACACCAGAGCAGAGAGATTCCATGACAATCACTGATTTCTGGGCTTTATTTGACCGAAAGTACTTCCCTCCCGCAGTTCAAAGGGAGATGAGAAGGAAGCTCCAGGATATGGTACAAGTAGAGAGATCTGTTGCAGAGTATGAAGAGGAGTTCACCCGGTTAGCAAGTTTTGTACCGAATGAGGTAACTCCAGAAGAAAGGAGAATCTCCAAGTTTGTGGGAGGTTTACATTGGCCGATAAAACAACATTTGTTGGGTAATCCGTCTTTGTAAACCTTTGTGGATGTGATGAATGCGGCATTACTTCATTACTAAGAGCATAGATTGTTTGTGAAAAATAGCAAGAAGGCTACAACGATGAGGAAAGTGGGAAAACCTGGAGGTAATGGGATTGAGGGAGGAGCATCTCCTTTATCCCAATCTTCGGGAAGTAAACAAAGAGAGAGGGAACCCCAGCAAGGGGATTTGTCTAAACGCTAACGCTTTGGTGGATTTAATGCGGATGGTAACAACAATAGGCAGGGTCAAGGTGGACCGCCACAACAATAAGCAGGTAGAGGTGGAAATGGAGGTAGAGGCCAGCAGGGCCGATATTTTGGGCAGTTTTAAAATAATCAGGGGCGGAACCAAGAGAATGTGAAGAACAGATGTTTTTAGTGAGGGGAGTCTGGTCACTACAAGAGGTCGTGCCCTCAGCTGATTGGGGGACAGCCTCCTAGGGCTCCACAGCAGCCATATGTTCAGTTTCTGACACAAGTGCCTAGTCCGACTGTTCCTCCATAGCATGGACAGCTACAGTATGGGCGGGTTTATCACATTCAAGAGGCTATGCTTCCTCTGGAGCCGCCAGCAATTGATGGTAAGTTTCTCATCCAAGGGCATATGGGTCGGGTATTATTTGATATGGGCACAAGACACTCATTCATTTCCAGGAGTTTCGCTCAGACTACAGAGTTGATAAAATATGCAGAGATAACCTTTACTAGCGTTGAGTCTTCCATGGGTGATGGCTCACTGATTTTCCTTATTTGTAAACATATTGGAATTACTCTTGGTAACCGACTTGATCATCCTTGACATGGTCGGGTATGATGTGATTTTGGGCATGGATTGGCTAGTGAAGTATTACGCAATAGTCAATTGTTATGAGAAGAGTATAGTCTTCGCCATCCCGGGCTAAGAGATGTTCTTGGTAGTTATGCCTTATTTAGAGGGAGGTACTAGTACTTATTTATATTGTATCGCAGAGGACACTTCTAGGGATGAAGTTGTTCCCTTGGATTCTATTCCGGTTGTTAGAGACTTTGAAGGTGTTTTCCGAGAAATACCGGGTTTGCTTCTGAGCCGGGAGATGGAGTTTGTGATTGATTTAGCGTCGGGAACTCGACCGATCGCGAGAGCTCCATATCATATAGCTCCTTTTAAAATGAGGGAGTTGTGGGATCAAATTCAGCAGTTGTTAGAGCAGGGATTTATTAGGTGTAGTACGTCGCCATGGGGTCCTCCGGTGTTGTTTGTAAAGAAAAGAGACGGTTCTCTCCAGTTATGCGTTGACTATAGAGAGTTAAATAAAGTCACCATCTAGAATAAATACCCTTTGCCTAGTATTGATGATTTATTTGATCAACTTAGGGGAGCGTCGTACTTCTCTAAAATCGATTTGAGGACGGGGTATCATCAGTTGAGGATACAGGAGCAGGATGTATCCACGACTGCATTTATGACGAGATATGGATCCTATGAAGTTTTGGTTATGCCCTTTGGACTAACCAATTCCCCCGATGTATTTATGGATCTCATGAATAGGGTATTTCGGGACTTCCTTGACCAATTTGTTATTGTATTCATTGATGAAATCTTAGTCTATTCTCAGACATAATCTGACCATGCTACTCATTTGAGGTTGGTCCTATAAAGATTGAGGGATCATCAATTATACGCTAAGTTTGAGAAGTGTGGATTTTGGTTACAGGAAGTTCAGTTTTTGGGGCATATTGTGTCATCTCAGGGTATTTATGTGGACCCGAACAAGGTGGTTACGGTGAGCGAGTGGGGTCAGCCCACAACACCGACCAAGATTCGCAGTTTTCTAGGTTTGGCGGGATAGTACCGTCGGTTTATCAAAGGTTTCTCTAAAATCACTAGCCCTTTGATAAATTTAACCCAGAAGGGTGTGAGATTTGTATGGGATAATTCTTGTTAGTCATCTTTTGACGAGGTGAAGTAGAGGTTGACTTCTGCTCCAGTCCTTGCGTTGCCAAAGTCAGGATTGGAATATTTAGTCTTCACCGATGCATCTCTTCAAGGATTGGGAGGTGTACTCCAACAAGAGCGACAAGCCATTGCTTATGCTTCGCGCAAGCTGAAGCCTCACAAGAGGAATTATCCGATACACGACTTGGAACATGCCGTTGTTGTCTTTGCCTTGAAGATTTGGAAGCACTATCTCCTAGGGGAGAAATTGAGTCTTTTCACTGACCATAAATCGCTGTAATATTTATTCTCAGAGAAGGATTTGAATATGCGAGAGTGCCGATGGTTGGAGTTTGTGAAAGATTATCAATTTGATATCCATTGTCATCCGGGCAAGGCGAACGTGGTAGCGAATGCTTTGAGTAGAAAGCCGGATGGAGAGTTGGATGATGTATGGAAAACTAAATGGAAAGAGCTCAGTCACCAGGATACGGTTTCCCGAGCATTCATGTCAGTGATAATCGTTACTCCTACCATTGTGGCAAGGGTTGTAGAAGCCCAAGGAAGGGATAAAGGATGTCAGTATCATATACGTTGATTGCTGTCTGAGGGAGTGGAATCCCACTCGATAAGTTCAGAGGGTGGATTACATTTTCACGGGAGACTCATCATCCCGGATGAAGGGGATTTGAGAAAGGCTGTGATGGAAGAATCTAACGGGTCAAAATTTTTGGTTCATCCTAGTGGGGACAAAATGTATCAAGACATGTGCCGCCAGTATTAGTGGCCCGGCATGAAGAGGGATATTTCTGCGTTTGTATCCCAATGCACTACTTGTCAATTGGTCAAGATAGATCATCAGCGACCGACATGTTTGTTACAACCGTTGGAGATTCCGGTGTGGAAATGGGAGAGAATATCTATGGACTTTATTACGGGATTTCCAAGGTCACAGAGGGGTTATGATTCGATTTGGGTGATTGTCGACCGCTTGACTAAGTCGGCGCACTTCCTACCCATGCGTACGTATTTTGATATCGCTCGTTATGCCCAGTCTTTCATCACTGAGATTGCTAGACTCCATGGGGTGCCTTTAAATATAGTTTCCGACCGAGATAAGATTTTTGTTTCCCACTTTTGGCGAAGTTTCCAAGAGGCCATGGGAACCGAATTGAAGTTAAGCACTTCTTATCATCCTCAAATAGATGGTCAGACTGAAAGAGTAAACCAAATGTTAGAGGATATGCTCCGTATGCGTATGCTTGATTTTAAGGGTGGTTCGGAACAATACCTCCCATTGGTCTAGTTTTATTGCAACAACTCGTACGATATTACTATTGGAATGGAGCCCTATGAAGCTTTGTATAGTAGACCTTGTAGATCACCCACGTATTGGTTGAAGGTGGGAGATAATAAATTCCTTGAACCTGAAATGATCCAAGATACTTCTTCTAAGATCGAACTCATTCGGAATCGCATTCGGATAGCTCAAGACCACAAAAAGAGCTATGTCGATGCGGGTAGAAGACACGTGGAATTGGATATTGGGGACCAAGTCTTGGTGCGAGTGTCACTAATGAAAGGTATCAAGTGTTTCGAAAAGAAAGTAAAGCTTGCGCCGTGATATGTTGGACCTTTTCCTATTATTGCTAAGGTGGGTCCAGTGGCGTATCAACTTGCCTTACCGAAACCTTTGCAGCAAATTCATGATGTATTCCATGTTTTCTCTCTAAAGAAGTATAATAGATGCGAAGGTGCCCTTTGGCATATCCCTTTCGAGGATATTGACTTGCAACCCGACATTTCATATGAAGAACAATCGATTGCAATTCTAGAGCATGGGTAGCGTAGGTTGAGGTCTCGAGTGGTGCCCTTGGTGCGAGTCCAATGAAGTCATCACAACGATAAAGAATCGACGTGGGAACGTGAGGACGACAAGCGAGAAAAGTATCTGCATCTCTTCTTGCAAGGTACGCTTGAATTTCAGGGGCAAAATTCCCTCATAAGGGGGGGAGTATGTAACAACCCTCACTTGTGAGAACCTATTTTATATTTACTTACTATGTTAAGTAATTATATATAAAATGTTGGAATATGGAGTAAGTATTAATTTAATGAAGAGAAGTTAATATTTACTAACTTGTTGCATATTTACTATATGTGTATGTAAATATCCCCATGTTGAGTTTTATAGTGCCATAAGATTTAAATGACATTGAGGGTTTAAAATGAAATCGGAACTTGAAACAATTTATAAAATTTTAAAAATGATAATTTGGAGGGCGTAGTTAGTTTCGAAAGGTGCGAGATAGTCGAAATATGTGCCATATTGTATTTTGAGGTTTCGGGAACTTTTGACTGGTTATACCTTAAACGTGCAGTTGCGTGTTATTTTATCGCGGTATTGATCATTTAACTTGTAATTTTAGACAAAAGGCACAATTTATGTCTTGCAATCCACTTATTTCTTTTAAGTGCATTTAGTGATCTAAAGAGAAAGAGAGAAGAAGAGAACTTGTGGAGAAAGAGAGAGATTGAAGATTTGGAGATTGATCTTGCATTCATCTTCCTCAAATCTGAATTTACAAGCTTGAGGCAAGTTTTCTACTTGCTATAATGTGATTTAATATGAGTAATAAGTGTTGATGGTTTTGTATTAGTTATGGTTTATAAATGTTAGGGTTTGTTGGGTTTAATGAGATTTAGATCTTTTGAGGCTGATTGGTATGATCATTGAAATAAATGATGGTAGTTAGATGTATTTATGACGTGTTGGTTGTATTAAATGATCTTGTTTTGAAAAGATTTGAGTTGGGGGAAATTTTAGGAGTTCAAGACTCCATAGCCAAACTTGGCAAATTTGTAAGGGCGAATTGATTCGGCCCCTCGGCGAATCGATTCGCATAGGGCCAGTTTCCAGGTCTGCTTGGACCGAATCGATTCGGCCAAGCCGAATCGGTTCGTCAGTTTGCAAAATCCCAGTTTTCCTTGTCCGAATTGATTCTCTTTTTGGGCGAATCGATTCGTTTTCCTGATGTTTTGAGTTAGTTTTGTAATTCAATTCTAACTCATTTTCTTTAGGTTTAGGGCCTAGGAACCTTCTTGTATGAATTAAACTTAGAGTCCTAGAGTTATAGAAGAGTTATTTTACTACTCTACCTTAATAATGGGTTATGTGGGGGTTATTCCGGGGTACACTAATTGACGTTAGTGCATTTCTTTTCTTTACTTAATTAGTGGGAGTCTAGGAGACTATAGAGTCGTGGTTCGAGACTTTACAGGTTAATTTGAGATATGGTAGTCTTGAGGATCTAATATAAAGCCCAATGAGGCTTGGAGAAATAACTTGGGAGTTCAATTATTCATTGGGGTTATTATGATGATGCGAATTTCGTATAGCACCGGATAACTAATATGCATTTGATAAAATGGAAATGAGATTGGAAAGGAAAAAGGTAAATGATAATTTACTAAATCCTAACATGGTAATTAATAAAATGGTTTAAACACACCCTCTCTAAATTCCATCTTAAGGGAAGTTCGCGCGTGAGGTGAAGCCCCCTGGCTAGTGAATGCAGGGTGGATATAGTCCTAGGCCATATGAGCGCTTGTTGTATATTTTCTGCGATGGGTAGGTAATTCCGAGTGTGGTTATGACTACCCCGCAGACATATGGCCTCTTCCCAACGTTTCGATAGGATCCCAGGTTGTCTTGATGATAGGCCCTAGAAGATAATGGTCTTTTAAGGACGTGCATAGTGGGGAAACCCGGACGGGCGGTCCTAGAATCATTATATATGTATATTTATAACTATTCTACATCAAGTGGGACTTGATGGATATTAATGCCACAAAGAGCCTGCAATTGAGATATATGCCATGAAGATCATATGATAGAATTTATATTCCTAATATGGAATGGAAAGATGAAATGAAAAAGGTGAAAAATGATAAAGGCTTTTGATTAATGATGATTATTTATATCCTCTTGCATAATTGAATTAAATTCATAATCATTTAAATTGTCGTAGTTTATGATATGAGATTTACATGTTAGAATCTCATCCCTATCATTCATGTTTAACTATGCATAACTATCATACTCTTTACTCATCTGGTGATCACATAAAATCGGGCCCTGACCCGTTCATTTTCCTTGTTGTGCATGAATTTATATCCACTCAGGTGCTCCGCCGCAAGGACACCCGTAGTGACCTTTCCATTCCGGAGTCTTTTGAGGAGACGTGACATTTTGTGGATATCACGGGATATTTTGTGTAGACGCCTTCATTGTTGTTTTCTAGTTATGATCGGGTCTTTATTAGGGCTTGTGGACCAACTTTTGTAATTGTATAATGAATGTGAAAATGTAACTTAACGAACTTCTTATACATTGTACGTACCTGTGGACCGATAGCATATTCGGTCTCCATATTGTATACTTATTGTTGTTGTATTGCATAATCTAGGGGTTTTCGCTTTCTTTTCAATTATGGGTTGTTTAAAATGCTTTCTTTAAATTATAAAATAAAAAATTTGGCAACCCATTTTCTGAAATATTGAGCGGTTATCCTGTATACTCTTTATATTGTTGTGATGATGAGAATGATTTCCATCCATGATTCCGTTATATTGAAGTATCGCACAGGCCATACCTTATTTCGGATCACGGGTTGTCACACTATAATGCATATCTAGATTGAAAAGAAATTACAAAATCAATTCAATATATGCAAAATGCACTTGAGTTTTCTATCAAATAGGCGTTGTAGCCCTGCTTTCAAATTCATTATCTAAAAAACATGCATCCATCTTCCCCGTGATTTCTCAACTCCAAATCTGTTTTCCTATGGATCCCATTTCATCATCAAGTTGCGGTAGCTTAGACTTGGATTGTTGATCCATTCAAACTGCATATAGATCACCACATCTAATTTTGACCTAGTCTTGAATTGTTTCTTTTTCACCAAAAGAATCCTTGTGTATCACATCCACTATGCTAATTGTGTCAACATATTCCTATCGAGAACAGTTCGTATATTGAAGTTAAACAACTCAGATTAATATTAAAGTTGCCAACAGGAAGTGTGTAAAATTTAATCTCTTTTCCTTAAATCGAGGTTTCATACATGTTATAGAAGGTTTCTATACATGTTAAATATAGAAGAAAACCGAGGTTGTACACATGTTAAATAAGGTTCCTACATCATTTACTGCTATATTAGTTAAATAAGGCTACATACGTGTTAAATAACGTTGGATGCTCAAAGGAACCAGAGTTAATCATGCTAAATAAGGCTGTTATACATCTATAAGGTTCATTAAAAATGGTTGCATACATGTTGAAAAAGGCTGAATAATAAGGTTCCACACATGTTAAATAAGGTTGAATAATAAGGCTCTATACATGTTAAATATGTCTAATATACATCTTTTAAGGTTCTAGAATAAGAGGTTGACATACTTTTTAAGGTTCTTATAACTCTTTAAGGATGCATACATGTTAAATAGGGACACTATACCTCTCTAAGGCTTTTATATAAATTCAAGCTCGTGAAAATGAAGAATCGTCATTTAAATAAATAAAAAAAGTCATGGTTAATGACGAATTTGAAGGGGGGGCAAAGGACAACTCGATTGAACTTAGTTTTTTTTTGTCATGTACTCGAAACATTCACAAAAGTTAACTTGCAACAATAATTCCACTTCCCAAATTCATGTATAAAAATAATATTTGATTAGCTTATGTGACACCCCGCCTAATTAATCCCGGGTGATCAGTCCTAAATCAAGTTAGAACAGGTTTCTCATTTGGTCAATTCTTAGCATCACTGTCGTTTTATTAAATTACTAACCACCTAAGTGAGAAAAATAGACTGGTGTCAATTTCTATCTTTCATTAATTAAACTAAAACCCATGCGAAAAATAAAGCAATATAACCATCACAGATAATTGAACTAATCATTCCACAAGTAAAATAATTAACCGAATAAACCATCGGTCCAAATAATAAATCCCATAAAGACAAGAATAAAATCCCAACAAGTCTAAGAAATAAATAAATGGAAAGTGAGCGACATGCTCGAATAAATAATAATGAGTCTCTACATTATGAATGAAAGAAAGAGGCGTCTATCAAAGGTCCTGCAACATCCACATATGCTGCAGCAACGGAGTTCCTGGAATTGAGTCAAGTCTGGCGTCCCTGTGGCTGGACACCTAAAAGGTTTTTAAAAAATTTTATAGCAAGGGTTAGTACCCAAACCATTTGAAAACATTTAGCAAATGATTAACTTGCAGTAATAAAAAATATGCATGCTCTTCATATTTTAGTTAGTGTCGCACTCTCTTGAGAACTTCCTTGCCCCTCCTCTAATGTGCACCACTAATGCTTTAATTATCACCTAGTTATCTATCTCATGACTAGATAATTATTAAAGTCTCCTTATACTCCTCCCCTACTCTAACCTGAGTAAAATGTGATTATGATTTTTAAGTCATTAGTAACATCAACTTAATTAGATCATTTCCCTTTTTAATTCATATAACTACTCCACTCGTTATACATATACAACAACACATGCTTGTATTTATTTAGTTCGTATATAATAATCACCCTATTATATACTTAGAATATTGCAGCATTCACACACACACTGGAATACATAAACCACTAATATCCACCCGAGTAAAAGTACTCCCCGGATATAATTTCTCTAAAGTGCTAGTACACTAGGTATATTCACATATCCTAGTTATCCAAGTTAGAATCTCTCACTAACTTGGTTTAGTATACGATTGGAGGCGGTCATATTCCTTCCCGGAAAGTGAGATGCCCCTCACCCCCTGTAACGGACGCTATGACCTGGGAATCTACTCGCCCTACTCCTCAAGCTAGGGGATTCATCCACTGCGCGTAACCTCCCCCCTATAGCACTAGAGTATAATAATATCTAACCACTGATATTAAGGCATACACTATATATATATACTATCACACACCGTATATATATATATATATACATATATAAAAATGTTCTCGCTACACCGTGTACCAAACCCGTGACACAAGCCTATTCCATTTTTATTATGAGGTTATTACCCAACTCGAATTATTAATTAATTTGCACATTAATAATTTCAGTTGCTTTTGATGTTGCCCTCACCATTTAATTGGACTCAATCTCATAGCCCGAATTAACCTCACCCGAGCCTAAATCCCGACTCTAAATTTCTTAGTCCATTACTACGTAATATAATTTACCTCGGTGTCACTCAACCAATTTTGAAGTGTCATCCACATTTCTCCTCCCACTTCCTAATTAATTCACTCACATTTAATTAGGTAACCCCATGCATTAATTTCTCAACAATAATTAATTGCATAACAACTTTTATATAAATCTCTTCCTATATAAATAAAACTGGGCGAACTGTCAGTTTCTGCCGACCGTCGATCGATCGACTTCATGGCGTCGATCGATCGATCGAACAGGTACTCGTCTTCTTCGCGAAGACGGACAGCCATGGGCGAAAATCTGCAAACCCTAATTTCCTTCTACACTGAAACTAAGTCTCTTTTAGCATTTGTACATATTAGGAAACTCATTAAGGATCTCCAGAGTATTCAACAACATCAATAATTCGTCCATTAACTCAAATTTCTAAATTTGGGGAAAGTTTCATCATTAACCCTAGGTCCATTTATACCCCCAAATTTCATCATCAAATTCGTTTCCAAATATGCAGATAACATTCTTATCAGATATGCAATAACTCACCATAATCAGATTTTATAAGAAACATCACCCCAAATTTCGTAAATCAGAATTGTTGTTTTCAAAATCCCATGTTCATTCCATTAACACCCAAAAACGGATTTCTACATAATCACTACACATGAATATGAATCAAAAACAGATTTAATGCTATTGCAAGTTATCCACTTGCCTTAAGGTTCGTAGAGTCTGAATTGGAGCTAAATCCCAAGGTTGAAGATGACCTTTGATGGCTCTCTTTGATCCCCAATTTGGCTTTGGCTGCTATTAGGGTTTCCTAACCCTTAATTTGTTTTCTCTAATTAAGTTCAGCCACCCCCTTATTTATTTTTATTAGATTAATTACTTAATCCCGTTTTTTGACTAATGGGCCAAGCCCAAGTGACCCAAATGTCCCCGAGTGGGCCCGGCTATGTCTAAAAACGTCCCGTGACCCGTTTACTACCCCCGGGTACACTTTTCCGACTATCTCGGCCCATCCGGACTCAACTGTACCCTCAGAATTTGCATCCGAGTTAATTTCTAAAAATACTTATCCCCCACCTAATACAGTCTATACCGACTTTCGGATGCGATAAGTACATACCTCGTCATTAATACTCTAGACGACATAATTACATTATTACTATTCGCTTAGTAAATAAGTTTTCCCTAAATATTAACCATTCAATCCCAGATTAATATTTATATATTATTCTGTTCTAATTAATTCATTAAATTACAACACACTAAGTAATTTAAAATCTCCGAATTAATTAAATTAAATGTACCAAAAATACGGGGTGTTACATACTCCCCCCCTTATAAAGGAATTTCGTCCCCGAAATTAGATCGTACCTGCATTGAAAAGTTCTGGATATTGTTCCCGCATATCCTCCTCTCGCTCCCAGGTAGACTCGTCAACATTGTGATGACCCCACTGTACTCTAACCAATGGAACAACCTTGGATCGTAATTTCCGCTCACTATGATCCAGAATTGCTACCGGCCTCTCCTCATACGAGATGTCTGGCTGTAAGTCGATCTCCTCGAGTGGAATATGCCAAAAGGCTCTCTCGCTCCTTCGATATTTCTTCAGCGATGTCACATGGAATACATCGTGTATCCGCTGAAGATGATCTGGTAATCCAAGCTTATACGCCACCGGTCCTACCCTCTCAATAATAGGGAAAGGTCCTACGTATCGCGGTGCTAACTTACCCTTCTTTCCGAACCTCATCACCCCTTTCATAGGGGATACCCGGACTAAAACCTGGTCCCCAACTTCTAGCTCCACATGTCTTCGAGAAGCATCAGCATAACTCTTTTGCCTGTCCTGAGCTATTCGAATCCTTCCTCGAATCAACTCTATCTTGGCAGATGTCTCCTGGACAATCTCCGGCCCCAAGAGTTTGTTGTCCCCCACCTCTAACCAACAAGTGGGTGAACGACAAGGTCTCCCGTATAGTGCCTCAAACGGTGCCATCCCAATTGTGAATTGGTAAGAGTTGTTATACGCAAACTCTAACAAAGGAAGATATTTCTCCCATCCTCCCCCGAAGTCCAAAATGCACATTCTGAGCATGTCCTCCAGCATCTGATTAACTCTCTCAGTCTGTCCGTCAGTCTGTGGGTGATACGCTGTACTCAAGCGTAACTCCGTGCCCATTGCCTCCTGAAAGCTCTGCCAAAAGTGGGCAACAAAGATTTTGTCTCGGTCGGATACGATATTTATCGGCACTCCATGCAGCTTAACAATCTCTGCTATGAATAGCTGTGCATAACGCATCGTCTCAAAGTCTGTGCGTACCGGCAAAAAGTGGGCTACCTTAGTCAACCGATCCACAATAACCCATATGGAGTCGTGACCCTTCTGCGATATCGGTAACCCTGTGATGAAGTCCATGGAGATGCTCTCCCACTTCCACACGGGAATTTCTAACGGCTGTAGCATCCCTGATGGCCTCTAGTGGTCAACTTTCACAAGCTGACACGTGGCACACTTCGAAACAAACTCCGCTATGTCCCGTTTCATCCCTGCCCACCAATACTGCCTCCTCATATCTTAGTACATTTTATCCCCACCGGGATGTACTGCAAATTTCGAACCATGGGATTCTGTCATAACTGCGTGCTTCAAATCCTCATCCTCTGGTACCATTAACCTCCCATTAAAACGTAGGCCTCCTTCTGAGCTAATAGAGTAACCCTCTGCTCCCTCAGCTAACAACTGGCCCACCCTATCCCGGCAAATCTGATCCTCTGCCTGAGCCTTCACAACCCGCATAATGATCTCGGGTGTGATGGATAAAGCCGACATGCAAGCCTTTGCTACGTCGTCCTCATATTGAAGCTCTTTCCACTTCGCTTTCCATATCTCCGATATCTCCCCAGTCGGCCTTCGGCTCAATGCATCCGCTACCACATTGGCCTTACCAGGATGATACTGAATATCAAACTGGTAGTCCTTCACGAATTCTAGCCACCGCTTCTGCCTCATATTCAGATCCTTCTGTGTGAAGAGATACTAAAGTGACTTGTGATCCGTGAATAGAGTAAACTGCTCTCCTAGAAGATAATGCTTCCATATCCCCAAAGCAAAAACGACCGCTGCCAATTCTAGGTCGTGAGTGGGGTAATTCCTCTCGTGGGGCTTTAGCTTCCTGGGAGCATAAGCTATAGCCCTCTCCTCCTGCTGGAGTGCACCCCCAAGACCCCGTAAGGATGCGTCTGTGTAAACCCGATACTTTAACCCTCCCTTTGGCAATGCAAGCACGAGCGCATAAGTACTCTCTGAAAACCCTGTTCATGAGGTCCATGAATACTGCTGGTGCAGTGGTGAGCCCGAAGGGCATCACCCTGAACTCAACGGATATTTATTCCGTATCGTCACCTTGTTCAGCTCCCTATAATCCACGCACAAGCAGAGTGAACCATCTCGCTTCTTTACAAACAATACCGGCGCACCCCACGGCGATGTATTCCGCCGAATAAAACCCTGGCCCAGTAGTTGCTGAATCTGTTCCCTCAATTCCCGCATCTCTGAAGGGGCCATTCGGTAAGGTGCCCGAGCAATCGGCCTCGTCCCCGGTGCTAAATCGATAACAAATTCGATTTCTCTGCTGGGTGGTAACCCTGGTATCTCCTGGAATACATCCTCAAAGTTCCTCACTACGGGAATAGAGTCTAAAGGGACTACCGCCGTTTGTGAGGTTTCCTCCTCAATGTAATGTAAGTGAGTGCGCAATCCTCCCTCAGGAAGCGGCATTGCTATCAGGAACATCTCCTGTCCCGGAATGGAGAACACGATTGTCCTCTCATAACCATCCACCGTAGCCCGGTAACCTGCCAACCAATCCATGCCCAAGATGACATCATACCCCTCCATATCTAACACTAAGAGGTCTGCTGCTAAACTAAGCCTTCCAATCAAAATGTCCACTCCCCGACAAATCGAGCGAATCACAGTCCCGCTGCCTACTGGCGACTCTACGCTCATACGGAGGCTACCCGCTGCCTCTAACAACCCAGCCCGTTTAGCAAAATTACATTTAATGAAAGAATGCTTCCATGTTAAAATTATGCTACATACATGACCATGAATGAAAAACATACCCTCAACTGCTGGCGGCGCCTGCTGTGCCGGAGGATTGGGAACATTTCGGACATTATACACACGCCCGTAGTGTATCTGCCACTGATGCTTTGGGGCGAGTGGAGTTGGTGCGACCGGTGGTATCTGCCCCTGTTGCCCCTGATGGGTACCCTGCTGACGGCTTCTGCCCCTCTGCGGGCACTCCCTCTTGAAGTGTCCTGGCTGGCGACAGATAAAACAGAGCTTCTGCACGTCTCCCTGTCGTTGGCCCTAACGTGGCTGGCCCTGTTGGCCTCCCCGATTGTTCCCTTGGCCCTGACGGCCTTGAGGAACCTGCTGCTGCTGTTTAGGGTCTGGCTGCCCCTGCCTAGACCCCTGTCCTCCCGGTTGGAACCCACCAGGCTTAAATCTCTTTGCCTGATTCCCTTGCTGAATGAATTGTGGCTGAGTACTACTAGTGCAACCACCCGTAACCGCCTTGCCCTGCTGGCTCGATTCACCTGCTCTCTTATTCCCTTTCGTATGGGCACGATGATCCCGACAAAGTACGAGGGCGGCATTAACGACATCTGCATAAGTCATTAACGTCGAATTCCCAATCAAATGCTGCCTGATCCTCCAGGCTAAGCCATTCATGAACCTTGACCTCTTCCACTCCTCATTGCTCACCTCATTTGGTACAAATCTTGCCAAACGGGTGAACTCTTGCTCATAATCTGCCACTGACCGGTCACCCTGTATTAATTCACTGAACTTCCTTCGCATCTCCGCCTCTACCACTGGTGGAACGTGGTTATGGTCGAACCGCACCCTGGATTCGGGTACCGCCATGAAATCTCGCTCTTCAGTGGTGGTCACTGACTCCCACCATTGTAGGGCTGCCTCCGACAAACGAAGGGAAGCAAGCTTCTACCTCTGCACATCGGCACACTCCAGCATGCGCAGATGGCGCTGAATATTCTTCTTGCAGTCACAAGCCTCTACCACATCGTTGCTCCCCTGAAACTCAGGTGGGTGACCCTTCTGAAAAGTCTCCCTAACTTGCTGCCAAGACGGTGACCCCACTGGAGCCTGAACTGCTGGAGCCATTGGAGGCGGTGACTGGGGCTGTGGAAAATGAGCTGCCATAGCTTGCATCGCTGTCTCTACTGCCTGGGCCACTATCACTGCCACTTGAGTAGTAGAAATAAACTCGGGTGGGGGTGGTGGTGGCGGCGGTATCTGTGGCTCCTGGTGAGCCTCCCTCACCTCATCCCTAGCCTCAGCCCTCTCCGCACTCTGTCTCTTCGGTGACATCTGAAATAGATTGAATTGTATAAGTACACAATTTATACAAAACTAATAGCAGAAATACGATCTCTCACAAGCGGAAGATATAATCAACAGTCCTAATAATAGGGCTCTATAACAACCGAACGCTACGCTGAAACGTAGAAAGCCGTACAGATCCTAAGGACTCTAGAACCTGATGCTCTGATACCATCTGTGACACCCCGCCTAATTAATCCCGGGTGATCAGTCCTAAATCAAGTTAGAACAGGTTTCTCATTTGGTCCATTCTTAGCATCACTGTCGTTTTATTAAATTACTAACCACCTAAGTGAGAAAAATAGACTGGTGTCAATTTTTATCTTTCATTAATTAAACTAAAACCCATGCGAAAAATAAAGCAATATAACCATCACAGATAATTGAACTAATCATTCCACAAGTAAAATAATTAACCGAATAAACCATCGGTCCAAATAATAAATCCCATAAAGACAAGAATAAAATCCCAACAAGTCTAAGAAATAAATAAATGGAAAGTGAGCGACATGCTCGAATAAATAATAATGAGTCTCTACATTATGAATGAAAGAAAGGGGCGTCTATCAAAGGTCCTGCAACATCCACATATACTGCAGCAACGGAGTTCCTGGAATTGAGTCAAGTCTGGCGTCCCTGTGGCTGGACACCTAAAAGGTTTTTAAAATTTTTTATAGCAAGGGTTAGTACCCAAAACATTTGAAAACATTTAGCAAATGATTAACTTGCAGTAATAAAAAATATGCATGCTCTTCATATTTTAGTTAGTGTCGCACTCTCTTGAGAACTTCCTTGCCCCTCCTCTAATGTGCACCACTAACGCTTTAATTATCACCTAGTTATCTATCTCATGACTAGATAATTATTAAAGTCTCCTTATACTCCTCCCCTACTCTAACCTGAGTAAAATGTGATTATGATTTTTAAGTCATTAGTAACATCAACTTAATTAGATCATTTCCCTTTTTAATTCATATAACTACTCCACTCGTTATACATATACAACAACACATGCTTGTATTTATTTAGTCCGTATATAATAATCACCCTATTATATACTTAGAATATTGTAGCATTCACACACACACTGGAATACATAAACCACTAATATCCACCCGAGTAAAAGTACTCCCCGGATATAATTTCTCTAAAGTGCTAGTACACTAGGTATATTCACATATCCTAGTTATCCAAGTTAGAATCTCTCACTAACTTGGTTTAGTATACGATTGGAGGCGGTCATATTCCTTCCCGGAAAGTGAGATGCCCCTCACCCCCTGTAACGGACGCTATGACCTGGGAATCTACTCGCCCTACTCCTCAAGCTAGGGGATTCATCCACTGCGCATAACCTCCCCCCTATAGCACTAGAGTATAATAATATCTAACCACTGATATTAAGGCATACACTGTATATATACTATCACACACCGTATATATATATATATATACATATATAAAAATGTTCTCGCTACACCGTGTACCAAACCCGTGACACAAGCCTATTCCATTTTTATTATGAGGTTATTACCCAACTCGAATTATTAATTAATTTGCACATTAATAATTTCAGTTGCTTTTGATGTTGCCCTCACCATTTAATTGGACTCAATCTCATAGCCCGAATTAACCTCACCCGAGCCTAAATCCCGACTCTAAATTTCTTAGTCCATTACTACGTAATATAATTTACCTCGGTGTCACTCAACCAATTTTGACGTGTCATCCAAATTTCTCCTCCCACTTCCTAATTAATTCACTCACATTTAATTAGGTAACCCCATGCATTAATTTCTCAACAATAATTAATTGCATAACAACTTTTATATAAATCTCTTCCTATATAAATAAAACTGGGCGAACTGTCAGTTTCTGCCGACCGTCGATCGATCGACTTCATGGCGTCGATCGATCGATCGAACAGGTACTCGTCTTCTTCGCGAAGACGGACAGCCATGGGCGAAAATCTGCAAACCCTAATTTCCTTCTACACTGAAACTAAGTCTCTTTTAGCATTTGTACATATTAGGAAACTCATTAAGGATCTCCAGAGTATTCAACAACATCAATAATTCGTCCATTAACTCAAATTTCTAAATTTGGGTAAAGTTTCATCATTAACCCTAGGTCCATTTATACCCCCAAATTTCATCATCAAATTCGTTTCCAAATATGCAGATAACATTCTTATCAGATATGCAATAACTCACCATAATCAGATTTTATAAGAAACATCACCCCAAATTTCGTAAATCAGAATTGTTGTTTTCAAAATCCCATGTTCATTCCATTAACACCCAAAAATGGATTTCTACATAATCACTACACATGAATATGAATCAAAAACAGATTTAATGCTATTGCAAGTTATCCACTTGCCTTAAGGTTCGTAGAGTCTGAATTGGAGCTAAATCCCAAGGTTGAAGATGACCTTTGATGGCTCTCTTTGATCCCCAATTTGGCTTTGGCTGCTGTTAGGGTTTCCTAACCCTTAATTTGTTTTCTCTAATTAAGTTTAGCCACCCCCTTATTTCTTTTTATTAGATTAATTACTTAATCCCGTTTTTTGACTAATGGGCCAAGCCCAAGTGACCCAAATGTCCCCGAGTGGTCCCGACTATGTCTAAAAACGTCCCGTGACCCGTTTACTACCCCTGGGTACACTTTTCCGACTATCTCAGCCCATCCGAACTCAACTGTACCCTCAGAATTTGCATCCGAGTTAATTTCTAAAAATACTTATCCCCCACCTAATACAGTCTATACCGACTTTCGGATGCGATAAGTACATACCTCGTCATTAATACTCTAGACGACATAATTACATTATCACTATTCGCTTAGTAAATAAGTTTTCCCTAAATATTAACCATTCAATCCCAGATTAATATTTATATATTATTCTGTTCTAATTAATTCATTAAATTACAACACACTAAGTAATTTAAAATCTCCGAATTAATTAAATTAAATGTACCAAAAATACGGGGTGTTACAGCTTAGGGGAGAAAATGGAATTAAAAATAGAAGTTAACTTGGAATTGAGAATTTTATTGATATGAATAGATTACTTCGAGTGGCTATAGTTTATTTGCAGTTTTATGAAATAAAAAGTATTTTCCTGGCCTGTTTTTAGGGAATGTAATTCAACTCCATAACCAACATAGTTTATATGCCCATATCATTACCAACCCTTAATGCATTGTTAGGAGTTCCCAATGAATGTTGATTAATGATCCAGAAAAAAAACTATTAGTGATGAAATAAATACCTGATAGAGTGATGATGGTAAAGAACAAATTGGGGAGTATAGAAATTTTACCCACATGAATAAAATAAGATGCGGCTTCATGCCACATGGTTGTAATTGATGGCAAGCCTTGTTATTTTATAAATTTCATACAAGTGTTTACTTAAACTATTGGGGGTTATACAGAGTGAATTTCAATAGCGAATTCATCAAATTTCATTGTGAAATAAAAAAGAAAAGAAACAAACCTCAAAATGAATTAAATTTTCTGACAAAGAATTAACATTCTTACGCTTTTGATGAACACTATCCAAGTCAGTACCTGATCCGGCCAAGTTTAAAAGCAATATCAAAATTTGTGAGATGACAAAAATATTCATAAAATATTTCACATGGAAGTTACGAATGGTAGAAGACAGAAAATAATATATGTAATCCCCAACTATCTAGATTTGCGCATTGCAACTGGGCTAATTGTATATCTGTTGCAATACAATCATTTATACATCATATACATATAAAAGATCGTATACGCAATTTATAAGTTGTACATGTTGTATTGCAACAATGAATATTGTATATGCAATCTTTTATACTAAACAAATGCCATTAACTGAGAAATAAATTGCAACTGTGCAAATTGAAACTGTGCAGATTGTGGTGCAGGGGAAAAGGTCATATACTGAAAAATGTCATATAGTGGAAAATAAATTGCAACTACATAGATTTCATGTACATATTGTATATGAAATATATACAGAAATGTCATATAATGAAATTGAAATCCCAAACCAAAGTATATAACACCTAAATGTAAAACCCCAAACTGAAATTGGAAAATGTATATCATAAATCAAAAAATATATACACGAAAATTGAAAATTGTATAGAAAACCCCAAATGAAATAAATGTGGAAAAAATTTAATAAATAGAAACGCATACAAATATGAGAGAATCATGTAAATTAATTACAACTTCAAACAATCTATTGCATGTATTTTATCACAATCAAGTCTTGAAACAAATCGGGTAGAAATATTATACTAATGAAAAAATGAGAAAGATGAATATGTTATGAAGAATCGTGAAGATAAGATGAAAGAGATGAAGAATCGTGAAAGATAAAGAACCGTGAATATGAGTAGTCCTCTGCCGCACTCTAGAACCGTGAAGAACCATAGAGAATCAGACTCATTATCGCCTGATTTGACATATCCCATTACAAATCTCCATGAACTTTCACGACCAATCAGACTCTACATCTCCTAGTTTGAAGACTTCTTGACATCCCATAAAGGTATAAAATAATTTAAAGTTTAAATTATTTCACAGAATTAATTATTGGGATGTTTGTTTTATAAAAAATGAACATGGTTTTTTATTTTTAAAAGATAAATATTTTTGAGTTTTAAACCTTGTTCAAACGATGTGTCCATCTCATTCAAATGTGATTGCGATTTTGTTAGATGGGTCATTCATAGTTTTATCTAATGAGCTTCGATCTGGAGCGTACTATTTTGATTCATCAGAAGGTCATTTGAAGCTGGTTCAAACAAGATTTGTGTGTTGTTCAAATGAAATTTTATTTTGTTCAAATGATGTGCCTTTTTCATTCAAACGAGAATTGAATTTTGCTTAAACGAGTCCTTCGCCTCAAAATTTATGAACATCCTATAAATACTTGTTTCCTCTTCAGTTTTTCCATGAAATTTTCCAGATTCATTTATAAGTATCTTTCACGAAAGTTCTTCATTGTTTTGTGTTCCAAAACAGTTTTTAATTCACAATTTACATCCTAAAAAATTTCTTGTTAATTTGTTTAGAGAAGGCATCTCCATGGATGACTTGTGAAACCTGAGGGTATTCACTACTGAAGACAGGGGGTTAAGGTTTTTATGATTCTTATAAGGATCATTGTTGAAGGAAGGCTTCGACTTTATGGTTCTTCAGAAAATCATACCAGATTCCTTTATAGAATTCGTAATTTATAAATTCTTTACCCCGAGGGAATTTATCCTGAAACTCTATTTTGATTGCATGCTTGGATTGATTTACGTCTTGAATCACATAGTTGCAAATTCTATGATTAAAGGATTCAAATTTGGTGTGGATTGTCATTTGAATTTATAAGTAAACGCCATTAGATAACTGTGTACCCTCAATACACACTCACAAACCAAATCTCTTCTATCACCTCTAACATATCTCATGTCCCATACTTTCCATCTCTCTCTTCCTTCCCCCATTATAACCAAATTAAATACCCAGCCAATATCCACCATTCCTAACCAACCCATAAGAACAATTCGACAACCTCTTCAAAAACTCCATTCCGACCAACAGATGACTGAACGCACCTGAACAACTCATAGCACCGAGCACCAAACTCGGACCTAACTAACCTGTAGACTTTTAAGACCTATTCCTAGTGACCTTCACTAACACCCCACCTCCAAAACTACCCTTTTTACACGGCTATAACCTTTTCCGGACATCTTCCTACACAACCCACCTTTGCACACAACTTGTTACCCCAAAACTCGATTTCACCCAACACCTACCATATCCTATAGCAACCTCCAAAGCCCAGAGTTATAACCCAAACTTAGTCAACTTCAGACCCAAACTAGATGCCCAACTCCATAACGCGACAACCCCTATCTTAAATCGCTTCTAACCCAACATGGGCCTACCTACATCAACTTGACCCATTAACTGAACCCAACTCCATTCAACCTACCATGCAACTTTATCCCTTCTACTTGCCTTAGCCACCAAAATCAGACCTCTCACCTGCCAAATAATAAAAACACGTGAGCTAAAATCAAAATCTCTGAAAAATGTATCTTTGACTTTTTCTCTTAAATCCCAAAAACCTCTCAACCAAAAAAAAAAATCAAATCATTGCTTATAAGAAAGGAGGCCGCTCTTTTTGGGGAAAAAAACTTAGACGGGGAAGAATTTACAGTGTCATTCTACAATTTAGAAAAAAACCAAAAAAGTCATAAAATTACAAAAAAAAAATAGTTTTAGATTATTGTTAGGATGATTTATTTTATATTATTGTAATCAATTAAGCATTATTTATTTGAGGAAGTTGGGCGCATTAGAGGAAATCAATTCGACATGGAGGATTGCGTATTGTATTTTTCCTTTGTTTTAATTTATATCAATTTTGAGATGTTATTAATTGTTGGTTATGCACACATGAGAATGTTTGTCTAAACACCAAACTGTGTGTATTGTCATATTAAATAATTGATTTATTTATTTCTTATATATATAGAAAAATTAATTTTGGAATTGTCACATGTTAATTAATTCTTTGAGAGAGGGTAAAATTTTGGAATCGAACTAGAGATAGACTTTTCATAATTATGGTATTAAATTTTTAATGTTAACTCGAAATTGCGATTCATTGATTCATACAATTTTTAATAAATTGATCTTAGCGGGTGATTTTTTAAAGAGAGCATAAATCCAAATTTTTTAGAGTAGTGTCATTTTTAAATTATTTTTCTGACAAAGATATTATTCAATTTATAGTTTTAACGAGAGATAGATTATAAATTTAATATTATCTTGAATTATTTCAAATAAATAAATTAAAATAATTATTCATGCAACGTAATCCCATCCCATGTCCTTCTCACGTTTATCACGCTCGATTACGTGTCATTTTAGTTTATTTAGTCATTTAAGATTTCTAGCATCAATAAGTTAAATCTTCCTTGAAATTGTAATTTTAAAAATAAATTATATAAAAAACCAATTCAATTAAAAAAATTTAAGTCATTCACACTATTTGTTTCTTCACCTTAAAAGTTGGATTGATACGCGTACATACCACAATACAAGTTATTTAACAAGTTTTATAGGTATTCAAAGGATTTTTAGACCTGGCTTTCGAAGACAATGACACGCGTAAAAAACGAGTTATCAGTTGGAATAAACCCAATACCATTAGTAAATAAACACTGTTGGATGATTTTAATATTAATGGGTAATAATGGTTATAGGAGATGAAAGGTTAAAACCATTAATTAGTTGGAATAAGAAAAGACAAAGGGAAGTGGGAAAACAAAAAATCCCACATTGGAAAAGTGTGAAAAAGTTAGTGGGTTAATAAATAATCTTGTGTCATAAGAGATTACTTGTGTGCATTTAAGTGTATGCTACTATTGATTGGGCGTTTAGGGCACTTTAGAGGCACACTTTGCAGTTTGCACGTACGCATCGTCACGAGGAGATGTAGGAGCCTTTGATTTTTGACAACATCAAAAGATCAAACGGTCCAAATTAAATACATAATAAATGACACATAATTATGTCACGAGTGAATCCGAACCGTCGGATTTTAGCGTCACTTGATTAATTGTTAATCCATAAAGTCATACCTTTTAGGACAAATCTGGAACGTCAAATATATAATTATATATCTAGGAGACGTGATTCAATGACCTTTATATGTGGTATCTATTCATGAACATACACCACAAGAGGATATATATAGAAGGCCAAATCTTGTCGTAGTTAATCCCAAAAAATTTCTTTCTCTATTAGTTCTTCTTACCAATTTCATAGAGTGTTTTGAGCCATTTTTCAAGTTTGGTCCTTGAATAATTATGTGAATTCGTTGTATCTTGGAAGTAATTTTGCCTAGTGCCGTTAGCAAAGTCAATACGAGTGGGGCCAAATAACACCTTACGGACAATAGTTTATTACGCCTCAAATCCAAAAATATATTCATATTTTCTACATTCTTAAAATTCGTCAATAATCTTAAGGTGTTAATAAGGGAGGCAGAAAAGAATATGAATATGTTTCTTAATCCCAATGTGCATTTGGACCGTTTTTATGGAATAAATTTCACTGGCTGGAAATGAAAATAATTATTTCTTCTCGCTGGTTTGAAAATTTCATATGTTCTGGATCCTAAAGCAATTCCAGAAACAAAAGAAGATAATAATGAAACTTTCAAAGAACAATGAAAGAAACATGAAGAAGATGAATTGGTGTGTCATATGCATATTATGAATTCACTGTCTGGTCGATTATATGATCTTTGCAAATTTATGTAGTCTCCGTAGGAAATCTGGAATGCTCTTGAATACAAATAAAAAATAGAGAAAGACGATATAAATAAATTCTAAATTCTGAAATACTTTGAATTCAAAATAAGTGATAACCAAATTGTTTTAGACCAAGAACTTGAGTTGTAAATTCATGTCCGAAAGCTTTATGAATTAAAGGTGGAAATTTTTGAATCATTTCAAGTTGGTGCAATTATTACAAAATTACCACCAAGTTGGAATGATTGTAATAAGAAAGTCCTACATTGGAAAGCCAATATAAGTTTGGAGGAATTATAAAAACATTTAAGAATTTAAAAAGAAATTAGATCCCGTGATCAAACAAATGTTTCTCAGAACAACACCAAAGTTAACTTTGTTAAAGAAAATAAATATCAAAATAACTTCAAATCTAATGGTAAGAAGTTTAAGAAAAATAATTCCAACAACTAATGGTCTAATGGGGATTATTTCAATTGTGGAAAAAATGGCCACTATGCCCATGATTGCAAAAATAAGAAATGAAAGATAGATGCAACTAAATCCAATAAATCAAAGAATGAAATGTGGTGGAAAATATGATCGAGGATCGTTTGGAAATGGTATCGGATATGCAAATTGGTATGATTACCGAACTAAACATGGCGAAAATTACAAAGTCTTCTGATTAGTGGCTCGATTATGTGGCTACCATACATGTCTTCAATCATAAATCATTACACTCCGTATATGAAAAAGAAAAGGACGGCCAAAATGTTCTAATGGGGAATCACAATTCTGCCAAGGTTCTGGGAAAAGGAAACATCGAACAACAATTCACATCTGGGAAGAAATTGACATTGACAAATGTTCTACACATAACATAAATTCAAAAAAATCTAGTGTCTGCAAGTCTGATTTTTAAAAGCTCCATAAAAGTTGTCTTTGAATCTGATAAGTTAATTATGTCTAAGAATGGGGCATTTGTTGGGAAAGGGTATGCTTGTGATGGAATGTTCAAACTCAGTATTGTTGTTAATAATATGAATAATTTTTCTTATATTGTTGAGTCTTTTGATGTTTGGCATGCTAGATTAGTGCATTTAAAATATAGATCATTGAAATACATGCCTATACATAAACTAATATCTTGTGATAGTACTTCTCATGAAAAATGTGAAATCTGTATTCAAGAAAAATTAACAAAAATACATTTTTCTAAAGTCGAATGAAGTACTGAATTATTAGAATTAGTTCATTCTGATATATGTGAATATAATGCTATTTTAACTCGAGGAAGAAAAAGATACTTTATTACACTCATTGATTATTGTTCAAAATTCACATAAGTATACTTGATAAGACATTATGATGAAGCTTTTACAATGTTTAAACATTTTGAAGCTGTAGTTGAAAATCAAAAAGAAAAGAAAATTATAATTCTTCGTAGTGATAGAGGGGGAGAGTATTTTCTAAATGAATTTGACTCGTTTTGTGAAGAATGTGGAATAATACATCAAAGAACTGCCCCTTATACTCCCCAATAAAATGGTTTGGATGAATGAAAGAATAAGACTCTTACTAATATGATTAACTTTGTGTTCATTAACTCAAAATTGCCAAACCATTTGTGGGGAGAAGCGATTCTCACCCCTTATCATTTACACAACATAATTCCATCAATGAAAACACATGTTTGTCCATTTGAGGTATGGAAGAATCGAAAACCAAATCTAGACGAATTAAGGGTCTGGGGTTATTTGGCTTTCTATAGAGTTCATGACCCGAAAAGTTCAAAGTTGTGTGCAAGAGGAATTAAAGTTATTTGATAGGATATGTAGAAAATTCCAAGGCATATAGGTTGTTGGACATAAATTCTAATGTTATAATTGAATCAAGGGATGTTGAATTTATTAAAGATAAATTTTATAAAGATACATGTCCTAATTAGATGTCAATCTCGATACATCACCTAGTTTGATTCCTAAAACATCAATTAATGATAAAAGGAAGGAACCCAAAACAGAAATAGAACCTAGAATAAGTTAGGGAGATAGAAAAGAAAAATCTTTTGGCCCTGATTTTATTTAATCTCAAGTCTTAGCCTTTTTGGTTGATGGAGATAGAGATAATATTCTTAATAAATACATATATTACTTAACATAGAAGAAGATCCTAAAACCTTTAACGTAGCAATGAAGTCAAGATATGATTCTTTTTTAAAAGAAGCTATTAATGATGAGATGGATTCAATTCTATTTAATCAAATATGGGTTTTAGTGGACTTTCCACAGGGATTACAACCTATTAGTAGTAAATGGGTATTTAGAAGAAAATACAATACTGATGGTTCTATTCAAACCTTTAAGGCATGATTGGTAGCAAAAATTTTTAAACAAAGAAAATGGATTGACTATTTCGATATGTATGCACCTATTGCTACAATTACACCCGTACGTGTTTTAATGGTAATTTCATCTATTTATAACCTATTTGTGCATCAAATGGATGTTAAAACAACATTTTTTTAATGGTGACCAAGATGAAGAGGTATTTGTGGAATAAGGGTTTGTTTTGCCTGAAAATGAACATAAAGTTTGTAAATTACTTAAGTCATTTTATGGGTTGAAACAAGCACCAAAGCAATGGCATGAAAAGTTTGATAAATTCCAAATAGTTTTAGGCATAACAACGTTGATAAGTATATTTATTCTAAGTTCACCAACGATTATGGCGTAATTGTTTGTTTGTATGTTGATAACTTATTAATTTTTGTTACAAACATGAGAGATGTATCTGAAACTAAGAAGTATCTTAGTTCACAATTTAAGATGAAAGATCTTAATGAAGTGAATACAATCTTAGGTATTAAAGTTAAGAAACATAGTAGGGATTCTGCATTATGTTAATCTCATTATATTAACAAAGTTATTCACAAATTCAATATATTGAATATAAAAGAAGAAAATACCACATGATTCTAGGATAAAATTATTAGAAAATTCTGACAGAGCAGTTGCACAACTTGGATATGCGCAATTGTAAGTTTAATGTATGCGATGCATTGTACAAGGCCAGATATTGCATTTGCTGCAGTTAAAATGTCAAGATACAATAATAATCTAGGTGTGGATCACTGGAAAGCAATTGAGAGGATTTTTGGTTACCTCAAGAAGACCAAAGAATTGGGTATATTTTATTATGACTTTCCTCTAATTCTTGATGGACGCTATGATTCTAGTTGGATAGCTAATGCAAGTGGTAATAAATCCACATCTGGATGGATATTCACCTTGGCGGGTGGGGCGGTATCTTAGGCATCCAAGAAATAAACTTGCATTACACATTCAACAATGGAATCTGAGTTTATAGCACTGGCAGCAGCCAAAAATGAAGCAGAATGGTTAAGAAATTTATTATCGGACATAAAGTTATGGCCAAAACCAATTCAATCTCTTTCCTTGTATTATGATAGTGAAGTTACATTGTCTAGAGCGTATAAAAGTATATAACACAAAATCTAAACACATAAGTTTAGGACATGAATATGTTAAACAATTAATAACTGGTGGAGTTATAGTATTATATTTGTTCGAATAAATAAGAATTTAATTGAACCTCTTACCAAAGGACTCTCTAGAGATTTGGTAAAGGACACATTTAGTGGAATGGGACTAAAACCATTTTTTCAATAATCACCAGTAATGGTAACCCAACTTTGTAATAGCACTACCACTATTCTAAGGTTTAATGGGTAATAAAAATTTAGTGATAAGTCATTAGTTTTGAACTAAAATGTATTCAATTTATGTCCCTTCAAGGATGCTCAGTGCATATTTCTATGTCGAGAGGATGAGTTTAACTCATACTGAAGTTCGTTGTCAAAAGTAGCAAGGACATGCAAGAGAACTTCACCTATATGAATAAAGGAAGTGGTATCACTTCTAGTAATATTTTGGGTTTATTCTTGTAAATATTTATGAAACCAAGATGGAGCACATAGCCATAATAGTGCTAAAACATATTGAAGATCTCATAGACATTGGGATATCTCATGTGTGATATATATTTGGTTCTAAATAATGAGACAAGATTTGATGCATAGCACATAATTGTCTTATTAGAACTTTGATATATCTTCACTAACTGAAGGCTTATATTGAAAGACACCTTCTTGTATGCATGAGCATATCACAATAAGAAATCCATTAATATTAAAATCTAGTGGGGGATAGTTGGATGATTTTCATATTAATGTGTATTAATGGTTAGAGAAGATTAAAGGTTAAAACCATTAATTTGTTAGAATAAGAAAAGACAAAGGGAAGTGGAAAAATAAAAAGTCCCACATTGGAAAAGTGTGAAAAAGTTAGTGGGTTAATAAATTCTTTTGTTTCATAAGAGATTAATGCTCTAATGATTTTCTCAATCTCGTCATTGATAAATAAAACCTCCCGTGTCAACATACTCTCAATAAGCCTGCATTTTCGTTCACAGAGAATGAATTTATCTATCTTATCAACCCAGTCTCTCTCAACTAAATAACAACAAGAATCCAATAAAGGTTGGACTTCAACACTAAGATCCTCATCAACTTGACTAAATTCTTTCTCAAACTCTTTAATACTCATATCCAGAGACATATCAGGTGGCCAAGCGCGTAGATTTGTTATGTTACTATCACCTAGGGTAGTGACATCATTCACCTGAATGTACTTGACTTCATTATCTCCCTCCTCAGATGCTGGCTTCTGTAAATTAAACACATTCAACCCCACTATCATGTTCCCAACTGACAGGTTCAGTTGACCACTACGACATCAAATGACAACGTCAAAAGTGTCTAAAAAGGGTCAATCGAGGATGATCAAGATTTATGCAAATGAGTTCAGTACGTGTTGCGTGTCTAACACCACAAAGTCTATCGAAAAGATAAGCTCACCCACTTTAATCAATACATCCACTACAACACCTTTAGGCACCTTAATGGATTGGCCGGCTAAGGACAAGGTCATCTTAGTAGGATTTAAATCCCCTAAACCTAGTTTCTTGTACATGGTGTACGATATAATTTTCACACTTGATCCTAAGTCTAAGCGAGCTTTCTTCTGCACAAATAGGACAAGCTTTGTAATCATGAACAGTGCACCCAAACAAAGTGCCATATGCATGAAATTCATGAATTGCCTACAATTACATACTTCTGAGTGTAAAATTAGCTTTCGTGTGGGATTCATATGCCATTAAACCTTCGAACCATAGCTATTTCAACCCATATCCTAAAGGTTAAATATTAACATTAATGTCCTTACCCGATGCATTCGGTCCAGATATCAAAATAGACATCATGGAAAACTCTCTTTTCATACACAAAGATGGCTTCATATTTAAAGGTGCAACAATGACACACCAACAACTATAATTGGTTCTCAAATTACCGTATGGATTAAAACCGTCTGTAGCTATAGCAAGACGAACCTTACGCAATTTAGCAACAAAGTCAGGACGTTTCATATTTTCAGACTTCCAAGATGATGATTAACGTGATGGCGCATAAAATTTGTAATGGATTTTGCGCGAGCATGACAAGCTATTTCATTTTCAATCCATTCAGCATTGGAATCAATGAAAAATGCCTCACCATCTTTCGAGGTACTTTACCCTTATCGTTTCATATTGAGCATCTCTCCTTATTTACAGGTTCCTTCTTAGATGAGATACAATCATTCTGGCATGCATGAATGATCTTATAATCCATACCAACTTCTTTAATTATGTTATTCATATCTAGATATTTTATTAGTGTTGAATTTTCTTTGGGCAAAAACTCCTTAAATAAACCCAATATATCGGTTAAACAATTGTCCAACAAACCATGTCATGTCTTTATGTTATGTAATTTGATAAGAAAAAATAATGTTCGATGCTTCTTGTTGCACGAAGGATACAATGGCTCACTCGCCTTACCATGAATGTACTTGTATTTTAGCTCCTTGTGGGTTTGAGAACAATTTTCACAACCTTTGTCTCTACCAATAGGATCCGTCAAATTATTAAATGTTGGATTAAACATTTTAAAAGAGTCATAAAGAAAATCCTCCATCCTCAGATCTTCAGGCAAAACATCATTTTGTTCCACATCTTCACAGGTTGAATGTTAATTCCTCTCGACATATTGCTTTTCCCTGTGTAAATGAAAAAAAATGTTTATGAATGCGAGATTCCATGGAAAAGAAAATGAAAATGAATATCTTCAAGGTCGAGCAATTTCCCATTCTCACATTTACAGCGTAGACAAGAAAAAATAGTTTCTCCACGATCATTTTTCCTCGTGAAATCAATAAATGTATCACCCTGTTTATATGTTATGGAATTCCTCTATCACATTCTTACTCTTTCATCCACGCTATGTAAAGTTGTGACATCATTTTATAAGTCATACAAATCCAATGGAAAATAAATTTTAAATGATATATTTTATATAATTTACAAAGAGCTAAAAACAATGCAATTAAAGGCATGTTTGGTATATGTTTCGGCTATAAAACTAGTAGAATATGTGGTTAGCAACCTATATATTACAACTTTTTTTTAAAACTATTTGTTGAAAATCTGTGATTAAACCCCAGTTAGGCCCATTTGAACCCAATACTACACAAATAAACACTTAGTATCGACTATTTATAGTTACTTGTTAATTTAGTTATTCAAACAAATTGCTCTTCTGGAAAAATATTATCAGAAAATTACAAACAAAAACACTACAACATCTTTTCCAGAAAGAATAACCCAAAATTTTCCTCCAAATTGAGAAAAAATATTGATTGATTTAGAAAATCTAGAATATTTTTCTCTAGTTTTGGGTCAATTGAGTAAATCTGTCAGTTTTTTTTTATAAAAATATATTATGGATGGTGTAAGGACACAAGTCTCCGATTGAGTCTTAATATAGTGTTGGCTCAATTCCGGACAAAAATATTTGAGTCATAGGATAGAGTACTTGAACATCCATCAAGCCTATGACATGTTAAACTTGAAGACGTTGCGGCCTACTTATCAAGAGATCATCATTGTCGGTTTGCATGTGCCTCGTTTAACGTCATCAACTTAGTTCCAATCTCTCCTAAGGTATGAATACATTACATCTATATAATAAGGAGTATAATATTGGTTACTATCCAATAACATGATAAGCTAAGTAGAGGTTGAGATTAAAACACTAATGCAAGAATCCAAGGGTGGAGATTAAAAAAACATTTTTTTCCTCTTTTGTCCCTTTTCTACTTCATTTACCCCTCTTTTTTTACATTTCATATCCTTTCCCCCTCTTATCCAAAATTCAAAAACAAGGTTAGAATAGAAAATTCCACACTTGGGCGCACCACACACAAACACACACACATAAACTACACTCGTTCTCTCTCTCTCTCTCTCTCTCTCTCTCTCTCTCTCTCAAAGAAGCAGGGAACTCTCTCAAACTAGGTCGAACTCTCTTTTAACTTTCCATGTCGTCGATCACTTCCACCACCGATAACGGTTGAACCACCACCTCTATCAAAGATCTCCATGACTGAACCACTTTCGAGAACCATCACAGTATAACCATAGGGTATATACCATTATACATTTCATTTTCTTACCTATTTTTTGTGCTTTTTTTGTGTTGGAATTTTTCTCTCCATCTTACTCACAGATCTCTAGGACGTTAGTATTTGGGGTAAGTTTAAGCTATTGGTTTTAGGTTTTAGATATTTGGTGTTTTTATTATTTTTTTCTCCATTTATTTTCCTTTTTTTGAAACCCATATTTCTTGGGTGAAAATTTTAGATTATTTGATATTTCTTTTTGTTTTGTAGGTACTCATTTGATTATATACATGTGATGATGAAGGGTTCAACCAAGTACAACAATAAGTGCATCCCAGGTGTTTTGAGAAATTCTCAATATAGGTAATTTTCTTTGGTTGCGATGAATGTATAAATGCCTTCTTTTTAGTAGATTCTTTCACTCTCTTGCTTAATTGTATGATTAATGTTATTGTTACTTATTTTTTTATAGAACTTTTTGATAAGTAAGGGCTTTTGTTTGAAATTTTTTAGAATGTATAAATTTGGACTTCAATTTTGGTTAGCTAAGTACACAAATGAAGAATTTGTGTTTACAGGTTCTCATTTCTGAAAATGAAAATGAATGAAGCAAAAACTTCTAAACAAGAGAAATAATCTTCTGGCCATTTTTCAATCCATACAATTACATTTTTCTGTTGTTTTCATGAAATTATGGTCATTTCAATGTCCTGAAATTTCCAATCGTTGCAATTTGAATCCAAAATTTACTCCAGTGATGCAACGTTAACCCTATTTCTAACTCCGCTCAAATGTAAGTCAAGCATGTGTTGTGATTTTGGTGTTACATATTTGATTAATGCGGACGGAATTTAGAACCGTGCACGGTTGATATTAAAGACCGAAATAACATGAACCAAATTGTTGAACATTATACAAACTTTGAACCTTGAAATTGCACCTCAAAACCCAATTAAACCTTCGAACAAATGTAGGTGGACATGCCATGTTAGTGGTAGACTAAGAGGCGTAAAAAAATCTAATTAGTTTCATTGTTTATCTTAGATACGGGTCAAAATACGAGCTTAATTTTCATTTTCCTTATAGCTTTTCCAAAGATTCATTTTGTCGTGAGTTGTAGCTGTGGGTGTTAGTTATTACAAACTAAAATTGATATTGAAGTATCCATGAAGCTATAGTCCCGCACTGGTAAGCTGAATTAGTTTTTTTTTAATGAAGATACCATGAAGCTTAGTTCCAACAATATGTGTTTATTTTTTAATCGATGTTTGAAGCTATAGTTTCGCACTGGTAAGCTTAATTTTTCAGGAATATTTGATATATTGCGAAATCATCATGTTTTTGTTAATGTAAGTTGTCTGGACTTATCCAATTTCGTAGTGATCATGTTCTTTTTATGGGAGTAGGTATGATGGTAGGGATTAATGTTGCTATCCATATCAGGTGGTAAAATGAATGCATTCAGGGTAGTAGAGCTCAAAATTTGGAGAAACCATTTCCAGGATGCTTGGGAAGGATGGTGAACCTTTTTTATTTGAGCACAGGTGTTGTAGGAAACAGACTGATCACAGTTAAATCGCATCGTGATAGTGCTTTCCTTTGGTCATCATTTAATTCCTCCCAAATTCTTTCCCATCTTTACAAAATGAGAGATATTTTATGTCTAAAAGTAAGTGATCTGATTACGCCATGAAAACTAGGTTTCAGGGAACCCATGCAAAAGCACCCCAAGTGGTTCTGATCCCTCCTCTGCCATCCATATATCGTTACTTTTAAATCTCTGGTGATTCACTTCCTCCATAATCATCTCCATTATCTATACGGACTTAAATCTTAACTCTCTGTTATGTTTTCTTTATGTGTGTGAGAGTATTTAACGTTCAGTGGTAGCCTACATCAGTCAATTAATTTTATAATCTATGATTTTTTTTGCATAGAAAATGCAATGGGTAAACTGTCTTAATAGGTAAAGTCAATTTAGTTATTTCCTTGACAACTATATATTTTGCCCCCTTAAATTGAATTCTTGGTTTCACAACTTTTCAGAGAAATGACTTGATGATTTCTATGTTACATGAATGACATGCTCAAATAAATTCGTATAAAATACCATGACACAAAAGAATTTCTTGAATTCCAAATTATTAAATGTTCAAAGTTTAATATGAACTAATTTCAAAGGTTTTTCTTTACCTTATCAGTATCAATAAATAGATCTGAGTTAAATAACAAAAAGTTTCATTATGCAAAACACTCCTCATTCAAAATTGATTACTTATTTTCTTTTCTTTTATAAATTTGTGCACTCATTTCAAACGTTGTGTGCTAAATCTTAAGCCCCTAACCGTTTACCGAACGTCAATGTTCTACTAATTAATATACAACCATTGTAACTATTGGATGTATCCTACATGTCAGATGTTCTACTTATTTATTTTGTCTATTTTGCAAGTATCCCCTATATTATCTCTTATTCCGCCCAAATAAGGATTTGAGGTGAGTTTTTAAAGATTTATTGGAACTATGATTCAAAAATACGTGCTTTAGATAGGGTGGATTCTCTTCAAGCTAAATTTTTATACTTTTTTGTCTCTTTTAACAATTGATAGTATTTGTACTACTATTAATCTGTAAAATGTTATTAATCTGTGAGTTATTATAGTATGTAATGGATATCTTAATATGAGAACTTGGCAAGGTATATTTCTATATGATCATTGCGATGAAGCTACTCTGCGCAGAGTTGTGGTTACCTTTAATGGAATTCTAATTAAGTTGTGTAATGAAAAGTTGTGTTTTTATGGTTTGGTGATGACAAAATCTTATGTCAAAGGGGAAAACTATGTTTTTTCGTAATTTCTTTACATGTTAACATAGTAGAGTTTCATGTTTTAAAAAAATGTAATGTTTTTATTATTTTTTATAGTGTTCTAAAACACTATAAACCCATATGTGCTGAGTTTGCGAGTGTTGGGTTTCATCTAAAAAGATGAATTTATTTTGTAAGGGTTGGTGCTCGATTATATGAAATAGTGAAAAATGTACTCATGAAAAATTTGATCCAGTTTAAACCAATATTTTTTTCTTTTAAATACTTTATGGATGAACCTGATCTATTAGCATTTCTTTCGCAGTTCCCGTTACCACCTGTCAGAAGAACAAATAATGTTCAAGAATGAATATCAATCTTGGATATACAAGTTGTAAACAATATATAAATTACCTCATTGATTAAACCAGAATCATCACAATGAGGGAGATCAATGAGCCTTCGAATAGGTACCACTATTGTTGAATTTAATTCGATGTCTTTATTGAAGTTCAATTATTATGCAGCCAAAATCTGGTGGACCTGATCAAAATATTATGCAGCCAAAACATGCAAGGTTAAGTGCGATGTTCAACACGTAAGATGAGTTCTGGATTGCAGATATTTTTGCTTTGGCCCTCAAGATAAGTTCCTCGACCCAACCATGAAAAAGTGGAGCCGAGGGAAGAAGTTGCCCATGTTCGGGTGCACCAACTCATCACAAGTACTGAAGGAGATTAAAGGAGTCAAGGAGGCATATCATGCCGCGTTCATTCTTATCTTTGGATTCGACAACGTCAAACAAAGTGCATCAGTGTCATTGCCCACCCCACTGATTGTTATATGTTTCACCTAAACAATTGTGATTTAGGTATGTTTTACTGTTCTACTACAGTTACACGAATCCAAGGGATGACATTTTCACTTCTATATAAATCCAAGAGTCTCCTATGTTACCGTTCCATATCTCTACCACATAATAAACAAATTGGTGACATAAAAAACCCTTACCCCATTCTCCTTCCACTGCCTCATTCATTCGGTTCATCCTACCTCAATACAACATTATGTTTAATGGAATTGAGGTAAGTGTTAGCTTGATTTTACACTTAATTGGAAATTGCCTATTTGTTTGGACAAATTTGACATTTGAAGAACATTTAAAATTGAGTTATTAAAATTTAGTCCGTAATGGATGTATACTTTACATTTGGGATTCAGTATAGATGATGAAGGTTTAATTGGATATAGAACCGAAGGCAGCAGATATTTGGCATATGCAGCTGATTCATCCTTTTGGAGTTTTACCTGTCATTTATTTTGACTGATTTATCGTGTTTTTTTATAGTTCATGATTATGTTTAAGACATAAGATGTTGTTGGTTGTCTTAAATTTACGAATTTGTTTATTTATTGTAATGATGCGCTATTAATAGTGATTGACTTGAACATCATATATGTATTGGCTCTGTTATGAAATTTTTATCCAGCAATCTCATTGTTCTGTCGTAGGTTCCATTTTAGAAGTGGGTACATTTTCATGCTATTTGGTAATCAGAGGATAGATGGCACAATGAATAATCCAATGATGGAATTAGCCTATTCGGTTCCCATAATTACTCGAGACTAGGAAAAATTAGGGAGAGTACCTGTCGTGGTATCTCTTACTCTTTTAGTCTTTTCAGCACATTAGGATCGTTCAGACGTAGTGAAACGACGCAGTTTATAGTACATGTTGTGGTATCGCTTAACATCTAGATCATCGTTTGCTGGTATGTGACTTTTTTTTCTTCAGAAAATAGTTATATATGCATACATTGTTGGTATTTGATTTTTTTTCCTTCTAATGCTTTGTTATAGGTAGTTATACATTGGTATACAATGCAGTAGTACAGAGAACAATGGTATCTTTTGAAATCTGTAATTGTTTTTAGTTTTGATTAGTTATGTGGGAATAAAATAACTATTTGGCAATTTGATTTAGTTAATAATTTCTTATAAAATTTGTAATAGAATGATTGACAAGTCATTCATTCATTAATTATTTTTTTTGTATTAAATAATAGACACAGATGGGTATTTAAATTGTAGCATTCTGCTATAGTTCTCTAATCGAAGAAAGTTTCCAATTCCAATAATTGTTGGCCATATGGGAGCCCATCGTTGACCTCCCTTTCTCTCGCGCGAAGGTACTTACCGACACTCCTACATTCATATAGGCATACAAGTTGGAACTATGTTTAATACTCTTATTATGTGAATATTAAACTAGGCCTGTTGAAGGCTGCCTAAATTTATATGGCTACTTCAAGCAGAAAAAGATATTGAATTACTAAAATAAGAACAGGGGACTTCACTTCAAACAATTCTCGACCCAGAAGAGAAAAAAATCTTGCAACCTGTGTTAATTTCATGTGTTAATAAAGAGTAGGGGTGAAAAAAAAATTACAGCCTCTGTCAGTTATAGCTTCCATTTTACCAACTATGCAACTTAATAAACTTTCAATGAAATGAAAATAATAAACTTTTGATATCTTTACTTCTTACGTGGTAGGGGTGAAACTTAAGTATGATATAAGGTTCAACTTTTTGTTGTGCCTGATCTCAAGTTAAGGTCTTGGAGTCAAATTATGGTTCCAAATTAATGGTTTTAAGTATTATTGTTATATTTTTACTTTTTAAATTTTCATTTCCAGTACTATTTTTTATTTACAGCAAACTGTGGGATTTGACAATTTGTGTTCTTTACCAGATCATGGATGTTTGGTGTTTATATAGTTTGTGATTAAAGGTGAAATCTTTCATAGATATATATAGACATGGTCCATCTCTTTTATTCGTATCACGTAACACTTGGGCTTGCTTCTTACATCATATGCAAATGCCTCAGGTAGTGGCGATCGTTCGAAGTAGAAAGGACCAAAATTTTTGATTGGAAAATTCAAATCATAGGCCATACTATTAAGGTATTAATTGTGAAATTGCACGCGATGGTGTTCTAATCATAGTTGGTACCTTTATAGTTCTTCCAATTACAAATATTCAAGAAATTTGTTACTTAAAACTCTGTATGTATTACTTTAAATTCACATGCGTAGGTTCAAGACATTTTTTTTATATTTAACTATAATTTTTTTCTTTTGATATTTAGGTACTCAATGCTACAATAAAGGACCATGGAGCATGTACTTAGTTATAGTATTCAATCACTAAAATGGAATATAAGGAACATGGTAGTTTAAGAGGTTATTAATGGTTGTACCAATCATGTCTTCTTTAACTTATGGCTATATTGTCTTCCACTTTTCATCGAATACTTTACATTGATTAAAGAATGTGTAATTTTGAAACATTTTTCAAATGTCTTGGTGCTATTTGCACGATCTGAGCTATATTTCTGATTTTGTTTATATAAGGTCCTGGATGGACTATTAGTATTGTTACGGATTGTTGTTGGGTTATTTTTTTATTTCTTAAAAAGGGTGGTGGATTATTTTATAAACAACGGAAATTATGCCCAACATTTTTCAATTTTTTAGACTTTTGTGTTGGGAAGTAAAATTTTTGACCTAAATTATTATCGAATTTAGACTATTTGAATGTTATTGTACAGTTCGTTATTTTCGAAGCAGTGTGTATAGTCTTATAAACAAAATAGATTATAACCATTTTTTTTTAAATTACACTTTGTTTTTTATAGGAACGAATTTTTTTTCGTTTTGCAATTATGTACTTTAAAAATTTTCATTGTTTTACGATTACGTACTTTGAAATTTTTGTCGTGCCTTCAGGCACGGGCATTCCGCAAGTATATATATATAAGAGATTGGAACATTTTTTTATTGGATGAAATTTTATTTTAAAATAAATTTTATTTTCATAGGATTAATTTAAGAACTTTAAAATAAAGTTTTTTGGGCTTAAATCAAATTTTGACCATTATGTCACTTCGTTAGCTATTATCGTTCGAACGAGTTTTCGTTCGAACAAGAATGTCGTTCGAACGAGTTTGCCAACAAATTTTCCCAATTGGCCTCTGAAACATCGTTAGATAGGTCGTTCGAACGACACTTCGTTCCAACGAAAATCTCGATCGAACGAGATTTTCAGCTGGAAAATATTTTTACAGTTTTTTCCATGTTCTCACTACTTTTGTTCCCACTACTTTTTGACGAAATTAATAAGTACGGGAAACAACATTTTCAAACTAACTTTTTCACCTTCTTAAACCTCTAAGATAGAATTTTTGAGAGCTTAATTCCTCCATGAAAAGATTCAAGTTTTGAGTGTTTGTTTTTTCAAGAAATTCATTCTTAAACACTTTTGTTTACATTCATACTAGTTTATTCCAAGTACCATATATATATATTTGCTTAGAGTGTTTGGCACCGAGTTTTTCTCTATAGCCCAGAGAAGAGAAGTTTGGGTTTACTTCTACATCCCTAAAAGAAGAAGCTTTTGTTTTGCTGCGACATTCTCACATGGTGAAAGGCATCATACGTGGTTGGGGGTATCTTAGTCTCGATTAGTGGACTCCAAGGTTCCGGTGGACTTTGAGATTATTCGTTAGGCGAAAGTTGAAGTTCGAAAGAGCGCGCCAAGGCTTGAAGGGAGTCGAGTCAGTTGAGTAAGTCCTCTTGTTGAGTCTTTGTAAAATTCATACCATACTTAGTGAATCTGTTAGGCCAGGGCCGTCCGAGGCTTTTTTCCGTTGTGGGTTTTTCCTCATACATTGCGGTGTAGTGGTTGTGAATTTATTTTATCTTGCAAATAGAATGCATGCTTAGGATTAAAAGATAAAATATAGTTTAATTCGCAATCTTGTTTAAATTGGTGCTATAATTTAATTTGGGTAAAATTTAAGTTAATTTAATTCAAGTCTAAATAATTTAATTTGATAAAATTTGGTTTGGCCTAATTTAGTAATTTTTGAAAATATTGTGTAGGTAAATTTTAGGACTTGTGTTAAATTAATTTTGGTCTAAAAGTAATTTTCTCATAGTTAACTTCAAGCGCTATTTTTGTTTGTGAGAAAATCCATAATCTGGTTTGTGTGAATTTTGTGTATGTGTGTGTGTGCTCACCATAATTCAGTCCATTAGGTTTAATTTGAATTTTGTTTTTAGAAATTAAAATTTGTATTTAATTTATTTTTTCATCTTTTTAAGAAAAGAAAATTAAGTAAGTTTGGAAAATTAAATTGTTGTGTTGAACCATGTTTATTCCGCATTTAAAAGGAAATTATATTTGAAAATTTTAAAATTAGGGGTCTAGTCGTCGAATCCCAACAAGTGGTATCAGAGCCGGAACGCTAATTTATTGTGTTAAGGTGCATTCAATTATTTTGGTTAAAAATGGATTTTTTCCCATTTTCAAAATTTCCTATTTTCGATGGTATTAATTATGCATATTGGAAAGCACGTATGCGTTCGGCACTTAGGTCTCTAAATGAGAGGGTTTGGTTGTCAGTCGTTAACAGGTGATCCCCACCTACATATTTAGTTGAAAATGAACGTGTTCCCAAACCCATAGATAGATGGAGTGAGAATGAATTTAAACTTGCAAATTTTAATTCTCGAGGTTCAAATGCCTTGTTAAGCGCGGTCATGTAACAACCTAGGATTTTGAGCGACTATTTATACTATTTTGCCTGATGGGCTAATTTTATAAAATAAGGGATGTTGGAGTAAATATTAATTCCCGTGAGACTTAGGGATAATATTTACTATGTTTTGTCTATTTACCGTTATGAGAAGGTAAATAGCATTATATTGTGTTAGATTGCGCCGTTATATGTAAAACGATTGTTATGACCTATATATAAAATTGGGTAAAATTAATGAATTAAAATGAAATTGGAATGTAAAAATAGTTCACACTTTCTCGAATGCCAAAATAGGGGGTGCGATTTTTTTTAGAATAGTCAAAATAAGTGCCTAGTGGTAATTTTTTATATTTGGGCATTTTTAAGGGGTTATGACTCAAATAAGTGGTTACGAGTCATTTTAGTGGTGTATTAGCAATTGAAAGTGGGGATTTATGTTTTGAGACCCATATACGTCCCCCACCCCCTTTCTTTTTCTTCATTTTTGTGAGAGAAGCCAAAGGAGAGAGAGAGAGAGAAGAGAAAGTTGGGAGAAATGGAGAGAAAGAGAGAAAATGGAAGATTTGGGCCGGATTTTGTTGCTATCAGAAATGAACAGAGACTACGAACCTCGATGCAAGTTTCTTACTTGCTAGATATTGATTCAATGTGATAAATCTGCATGTCTAGTTAAGTTTTGGGAAGTTTAAACCATAAATGGGTTTGGGGTTGATTTTGGCCCTTAATCTTATGTTTTAATTTGATTTGAGGAGAAATAATTAGTTGTTTTATGTGTAGAAATGTTTTGTAGTAATATATGTTGTTGTGGTTGGGTAAAATATTGGGTAGAAGCTTGAATGGCTCGTTAGTGGCCGAAACATCTTCTCGGAGAAGAAGCTGTCCGTCAGGATCGATCGATCGAGCCTGAGGGATCGATATCGATCGACCCCTTCTGAAAATGTGAGATTTTTCTAGTTTTGCTTTAGCCCATTTCTTTTGGGTTCGAGGTTTAGGAACCTTCCTTTGGGAAGTAATGGGGAGTCCTAGAGGGTTGTATTGGGTAGAGTAATGTCCTAGGTTAAGATGGGATATTTGGGTTTACCCGAGGGCTAGTTTGTATAGGTTAATGTCTGATTGATATAGGAGGTTAACCTAAAGATAAATTGGAAGTTAAAATATTAAGGTTGAGCTTTTGGCAGACACTCCATTACGGAGACTCACTTTGAGGGTTTATGAAATAATATGAACTCTTGGAGGCTTGTTTGAGGTTAGTGTCACTTTGGGTCTTAGGTCATTAATAAACATGACTTAATGAATAAAGAATGCACATTATAAAATGTGGTACTATATCAATAAGTACAAATGATTTTCAGAATGTAAAATTGGATGTTTTCAAAACGAAAAAGTAATGATTTTCATAAGTGCTAACTTCTAGTTACACACCTCCCTAAATCGCTATCATAAGGGAAGTTGCGTACGTGTGGTGAAGCCCCCTGGCTAATGAATGAAGTGTGGATATAGTCCCTAGGCCATATGGGCATTTATATTACTGCGCTGGTTAGGGGATTCTAGGTGTGGTCCTGACTTTCCCGCAGGTAATATGGCCACTTCCCGACGTTGGTAGGTTCCCAGGTTGCCTTGTATAGATATGCCCTAGAAGATGATAGTCATTTAGGGGCGCGTCCAGTGGAGAAACCCGGAGGGACGGTCTTAGATTTATTAAAGAAATTCATGATAATGGATTGGCTTTAATTACAATTCCTGGATGGAAGAAGGGAAATGGGATATATGGTTTGGCTTCGGATAATATTTCCCGAAAGAAAAGATGGAAATGGAAGCTATGGCATACACAAGTATTTTTATGATAATAAAAATGACTTTTGATTACACTTCCTGGATGAAAGAAGGGAAGTGGGGTTTTATGAAAAAGGATAACGAACTTTTTATGATAATAAAACTTTCTTTAAATTATGTATTCTTCCTGGAGGGAGGAAAGGAAATAAAATTTGTAAATAAGATTGACTTGGTAAACATTTGATAAAATGTTGTACCATTTATATATATATATATTCCTAAAAGAAAGAAATTAGGAATTGTGCCATTAGATGATGGATGGGTTTATTTTTATATTCCTTGAGTATCTATAGATGTGACCTCCCACACTTATGCACACACATATATATTTATTGATTATTTCGTTCTAAGGATCTAATGGACCTCGAAGATCAACCTTGCCTAACTAGTAGTGTATCGGGGGGGGGGGGTCCTTGTTTGGATTTCGCTTTGCGAGACACCCCACGCACGAATAGGGCATAGTGTTGAGAATGGGGAGAAGTTAGCCCTTAGAACTTAGGGTTAACTAGAACATCTCACGATATTGCGCTAGGTTGCTGCTAAATTGAGAGGTGAGAAATATTATTGTTATCTGCGAGAGAATTACGCACTTAACTGTCATGCATTTTAGTCACATGGTAATCATATCAAACCGGGCCTTGACCCGTATCTATATTTCTTTTTTTCTGCATATACTTCTCGTACAGGTGCTCTACCTCATGGACACCCGTATTTACATTTCCATCCCAATTGTCATGGAGCTACAGCATATTGCGGATGTTGTAGGTTATTTGTATTAGACGCCTATTTCTATTTTCCCATAGTTAAGTTCAGTATATTTATTCGGGCGTGTTTGCCCAAGGTATTGCACTCATTCATTATATTGTAAATATTGAATTGTAATACTCGATGTGCTATTTGTATTGGTTTGTTCACCGACAGCTTATTCGGTGATATTTCTTATATTGTCATTCTTCATTCATTGATTTTTTTATATCCACCATTTTTGCAAATGGGATTGTCTAAGTATTTTTCTTTTATTTTCAAAATTTTAAATTTGATAGTCCGTTTTCTAAAATGATTGGTGGTTATCTCATACTATTATTTTAATCGACAGTGATGCTAAGAATAGACCATTTATGATTCCTGTGATTATTAGAGAATTGGGTTGTCCACCTATTATTTTAGTAGGCGGGTTGTCACAGATGGCATCAGAGCATCAGGTTTTAGAGTCCTTAGGAATCTGTACGAATGTTTTACGTCTTTTGCGTTTCTCTCTATTTGATGTAGAGCCCTATGATTAAGATCGTTGATTTCTCTTGTGAGATTTCGTTCTCCTGCTATGTTGTGAGAACCCTGACGATCTTCTGCGCATTCGTGTGAGACTTGTAAGTCATCAGATATAGGGCTTTGAGGTAGGTTGCGGTGAAGGTGTCATAAAATGGGATTCCAAGCAATGTCAATTCGGAGTTGAGAGGTCCTTGACAAGGACCATATGTTGAAGTTCGATTGGATAAAGGAAGAGTAATCTCATTTGGTGAGAGAATAAGGTTCGGAGTTTGGCCTATAAATGGGTATAGAAGTGCCCAGGTGTGAGGTTTGGAGGAAAACCTTTCACCCATTGGAATAAGGTGGTAGTGGTGGGAATGGTAATCGCCTCTTTATGGAGGGGCAGAATGTTTTGCCTTAGAGAGGGCCTTTCAATGGAAATGATAGGCTCGTTAGTAAGAATTGCTAACACTTTTGGATCGTAGTGTTAATGAGACCCCATCGGTGGACATCCACCCGGGGAAGACTCGTGGAGCTAAGGCCGGAGAGGCTGGTAGAATGTTCTCCTTGCTGAAGAAGTTAAGGGAACTATGCGTTCCGGTCTTGTCGATTGTAGAATAATGGCGAGATGGGACGCCTAGTTGGGACATTGATGGAAGTATTTTGGTTCGGATAAGACTAGAATGAAGTGTCTTGGAACTAGTGGAAGAGGCCAAGGAGATTGGCTAGTTTGTTGGTGGGACTTTCCAACTTAGGTGCGAGTGGTGCATTCCTTAGGTAAGATGGAGTAGTATGGTGTTAACCCTAGGTCCGGGTGTGTATATCGAGCTTGTGAGAGTATCGGTATTTTTTTATATATATATAGTAAGTATATTTATATGACTTCCAGGATAGGGAAGTTCTGTATTTTCTTTTCACTCATTATGGGGTGAGTGGTGATATGTGTGGTACGTGCTACTTGAATTATATGTAGTATACGAGTAGAGATATTTTTGATTGAGTTGGCATGATAGCAAGCGAACAAATTGCTAGGCTATCCTATTTCTAGTTCTAGAAGAAAGAGATAGTGGTTCTAGAATATCTCCCCTGGATATAGGTTGAGACTTTATAGAGGTGGTTTACGGCATGTAGGTAGTTTTCATTTTGTATTTATTATTTGTTTGCTTGCTTTGTTTTCTTTGCTTGTGTGTGATGTGCCTTATCTCCACGACCAGCTAGTTAAGGGGATTGTGTGGAGGGGTTCCTTATTAGGATTTCGCTTTGCGAGACGCTCCACGCATGAAACTTAACGACGTTGGGAGTGGAGAGATGTTCCTTTTCTTTTTTTGCTCTTTCTTTTCTTTTTCTGCTAGTTGAGGTGCTGGGTTGGAAGGTTTAGCCAAGAATCACGTATATGAGTGATTAAGGGCCAAGTTGATGTGCTATGTATGAGCACTATGATAGTTTTCCTCTGATCGATGTGGGGAAGACTAAGATATGAAAGTCCGATAGAGACTTATGATTGTGCCTTAATGAGAAGGCCGTTTGTAAAAAGGTATATGGGTGTTTTGGGATAAAGTAATTGTGGCATTTTACAGAAAGTAAATGCCTCAGTTGATTGTTATGGAAACTTAGAAGTAAATAAGTATTAGCAAAGTTACGAGTTAGGATTTTAACGATCCCGATTATGTGTCTTAGACCGTTACTTCTTGACGACCGACGATGCGAGGTAGTAGTGTAACGGGAGGGTTCCTTGTTTGGATTTCGCTTCGACGAGATGTCCCAAGCATGAAACCGAGCGAATGTCGGAAGTCGGGAAAGGTCTTGGACACTAGGGATATATTTAGTATTATACTTATACGACTAGATTAGGATAAATAGATCGACTTTAGGATTCTTAGGACGCTAGGCCCGTAGGGCATGTGACGTTATTTTAGGAAGTTGGTTGGGAGTTGACCACAATAGGTTTGTGGGTTAACTCTAAGTAGGATTTGGTCCCTTCAACGAGAAGTATGGGATCTCGAGCTATTCGGAATGTTAGGCCGTTAGTGGTGGGGCCTCTCGTAGATAGAGTGTTACGTTGGTGACCTACCTCTTAAGGAGTTGAGGTATGAGCTGGCTTTTTCTCCTGCACTCATGTTGTTAAGATCAAGGGTAGATTTAACGTATGAGTCTTTGCCAGGAACGAGAAGTATTAATATGGGAGCATGGACCCATTGTTCATGTATCTCACGCTTTTACGAAGTGTCATCCTACGCTTGATATAAAGTTCATAGCGATAGTATTTGCCTTAAAGAAGTAGAGGCACTACTTCCTGGGCAGGACTTTGTGTCTTTTCACGAGCAACAAGTTTGTGATCGTGAAGGACCATAAGTAGGATTTTCCCTTTCGCTATGGCAATACGGATGGGAGTAGTATAGGCGCTGAGTAGAAAATCATCTGAGAGTTTAGTCGTGGCATGGAATGCCAATGGATCGAGTTTAACCGAGGGGACGCTGTTGTAATAGCATTCATGTCCACGATTGACCCTTTCACCTACCAGTATGTAGAGAGTGGTGTGGAACGAGGATGGGTATATCCGTGGACATTTTTATCGAGTTGCCAATAATGCAACAGTCATGATCCTAGTTGAGAAAACTCTGGATCATTGGACCAATCGCTGCTTATTCAATTGATACGGGTGGACTAAGTACACAAGTGTACGCCCAGCTCTTCATGGTGGAGTTATAGAACTGTATGCGGTTCCTAGAAACAGTGGTGAACTAAGAAGAAACATTCGTGTCAAGGTACTGGTAAAGTTTCCAGGAAGAAATGGGAACCATACAGATATGGGGCATATCCTACCACTCGTAATTGGATGGGTGGATTTGACTTAAAGGAAAGATCGGAGTAGTAGTTTTATGGATCTAATTTCCATACAATATTTTGGATCGTTCCCTACGAGTATGATGCCGTGTGTAGCCTAGTATAGTTGTCAGTGTGCCTTGTCTGTTCATTGGAATGGAAACAGCGAATAGTATATTTCTTAGGCTTGGAGTAGTCCGAGAATATCTTTTTCACGATTGGGACAATTGAGCAGTAGACTTTTGAGGGCTACACCAACGCGAATAGGAGTTAGTAGTGTTGGGGTTAGCGATTGTAAGATAGAGTAGTTATTCCCTAGTAAGGGTGTAATGTGTTTCGAAAAGTATGGCAATTTGTGCCCAAAATTATGTAGATATCTCCTCCCGTAGTAAAAGAGTGGGATTGATAGTTCATGAGGAACGATTTGGTGCTATGTAAGAGCACTGAGAATTGTAGACTGAGATCGATAGTGATGACCTTAGTCTGAGTCCTATGAGGGCGCTGCACTGCAGAGGGGTTTGCTAGTATGATAGCACGGTTTTTGGTATAGTATACCCTATATAGGGTTATGGGTTACGCCTGAATTTTGAGCGAAAAATTTCCCTTTAAGGGGGGGAGTATGTAATAATCCAAGTTTTTGAGAGACTATTTTATACTATTTTGCCTGATGGGCTAAATTTATAAAATAGGGGATGTTGGAGTAAATATTATTTCCCGATAGACTTAGGGATAATATTTACTATATTTTGTCTATTTACCGTTATGAGAAGGTAAATAGCATTATATTTTGTTAGATTGCGTCGTTATATGTAAAACGACGGTTCTGACCTATATATAAAATTGGGTAAAATTAATGAATTAAAATGAAATTGGAACGTAAAAATAGTTCACACTTTCCCGAATGCCAAAATAGGGGGTGCGGTTGTTTTTAGAATAGTCGAAATAAGTGCCGAGTTATAATTTTTTAGATTTGGGCATTTTTAAGGGGTTATGACTCAAATAAGGGGTTACGAGTCATTTTAGTGGTGTGTTAGCAATAGAAAGTGGGGATTTATGTTTTGAGACCCGTATAACTCCCCCACCCCCTTTATTTTTCTTCATTTTTGTGAGAGAAGCCAAAGGACAAAGAGAGAGAGAAGAGAGAGTTGGGAGAAATGGAGAGAAAGAGAGAAAATGGAAGATTTGGGCCGAATTTTGTTGATACCGGAGGTGATCAGAGACTGCGAACCTCGAGGCAAGTTTCTTACTTGCTGGATATTGATTTAATGTGATAAATCTGCATGTCTAGTTAAGTTTTGGGAAGTTTAAACCATAAATGGGTTTGGGGTTGATTTTGGCCCTTAATCTTATGTTTTAATTTGATTTGAGGAGAAATAATTAGTTGTTTGATGTGTAGAAATGTTTTGTAGTAATATATGTTGTTGTGGTTGGGTAAAATATTGGGTAGAAGCTTGAATGGCTCGTTAGTGGCCGAAACATCTTCTCGGAGAAGAAGCTGTCCGTCAGGATCGATCGATCGAGCCTGAGGGATCGATATCGATCGACCCCTTCTGAAAATGTGAGATTTTTCTAGTTTTGTTTTAGCCCATTTCTTTTGGGTTCGAGGTTTAGGAACCTTCCCTTGGGAAGTAATGGGGAGTCCTAGAGGGTTGTATTGGGTAGACTAATGTCCTAGGTTAAGATGGGCTATTTGGGTTTACCCGAGGGCTAGTTTGTATAGGTTAATGTCCGATTGATATAGGAGGTTAACCTAAAGATAAATTGGAAGTTAAAATATTAAGGTTGAGATTTTGGGAGACACTCCATCATGGAGACTCACTTTGGGGGTTTATGAAATAATATGAACTCTTGGAGGCTAGTTTGAGGTTAGTGGCACTTTGGGTCTTAGGTCATTAATAAACATGACTTAATGAATAAAGAATGCACATTATAAAATGTTGTACAATATGAATAAGTACAAATGATTTTGAGAATGTAAAATTGGATGTTTTCAAAAGGAAAAAGTAATGATTTTCATAAGTGCTAACTTATGGTTACACACCTCCCCAAACTGCTATCATAAGGGACGTTGCGCACGTGTGGTGAAGCCCCCTGGCTAATGAATGCAGGGTGGATATAGTTCCTAGGACATATGGGCATTTATATTACTGTGCTGGTTAGGGGATTCTGGGTGTGGTTCGGACTTTCCCGCAGGCAATATGACCGCTTCCCGACATTGGTAGGTTCCCAGGTTGTCTTGTATAGATAGGCCATGGAAGATGATAGCCATTTAGGGGCGCGTCCAGTGGGGAAACATGGACGGATGGTATTGGATTTATTAAAGCAATTCATGATAACGGATTGACATTAATTACATTTCCAGGATGGAAGAAGGGAAATGGGATATATGGTTTGGCTTCGGATAATATTTCCCGAAAGAAAGGAGGGAAATGGAAGCATATGGCATACAAAAGTATTTTTATGATAATAAAAATGACTTTTGATTACACTTCCTGGATGAAAGAAGGGAAATGGGGTTTTATGAAAAAGGATAAAGCACTTTTTATGATAATAAAACTTGCTTTAAATTATGTGTTCTTCCTGGAGGGAAGAAAGGAGATAAATTTGGTAAATAATATTGACTTCGCAAACATTTGACAAAATGTTGTACCATTTATATATATATTCCTAAAAGAAAGAAATTAGGAATTGTGCCATTGGATGATGGATGGGTTTATTTTTATATTCCTTGAGTATCTGTGTATGTGACCTCCCACACTTATGCACACACACATATATATTTATTGATTATTTCGTGCTAAGGATCTAATGGACCTCGACGATCAACCTTGCCTAAGTACTAGTGTATCGGTGGGGTTCCTTATTTGGATTTCGCTTTGCGAGTCACCCCACGCACGAATAGGGCATAGTGTTGAGAATGGGGAGAAGTTAGCCCTTAGTACTTAGGGTTAACTAGAACATCTCACGATGTTGCGCTAGGTTGCTGCTAGATTGAGAGATGAGAAATATTACTGTTATGTGCGAGAGAATTACGCACTTAACTGTCATGCATTTTTGTCACATGGTAATCATATCAAACCGGGACCTGACCTGTATCTATATTTCTTTGTTTCTGCATATACTTCTTGCCATACAGGTTCTCTACCACATGGACACCCGTATTTACATTTCCATTCCAGTTGTCATGGAGCTACAGCATATTGCGGATGTTGTAGGTTATTTGTATTAGACGCTTCTTTATGTTTTACCATAGTTAAGTTTAGTATATTTATTCGGACGTGTTTGCCCAAGGTATTGCACTCATTCATTATATTGTAAATATTGAATTGTAATACTCGATGTACTATTTGTATTGGTTTGTTCACCGACAGCTTATTCGGTGATATTTCTCTTATTGTCATTCTTCATTCATTGGTTTTTGATATCCAGCATTTTTTCAAATGGGATTATCTAAGTGTTTTTCTTTTATTTTCAAAATTTTAAATTTGACAGTCCGTTTTCTAAAATGATTGGTGGTTATCTCATACTATTATTTTAATCGACAGTGATGCTAATAATGGACCATCTATGATTCCTGTGATTATTAGAGCATTGGGCTGGCCACCTATTATTTTAGTAGGCGGGTTGTCACAGGTCACACCGGATGAATTTCGATGCATTATGACGTGTGAAACCGCTAAAGAAGCTTGGGATATTTTTCACTCACGAGGGAACTAGTGTTGTAAAAGTTTCTAAACTCCAAAACCTCACCAATCAATTTGAAACCATCAAAATGAATGAAAAAGAAATATTCGATGAATTTTATGCTAAACTTTCCGATATAGTTAATTCATCTTTTAATTTGGGAGAGAAAATACCCGATGATCAAGTTGTAAAGAAAACTCCTAGGTCCCTACCCGATAGATGTATTCCTAAGGTGGTCGTGTTAAATTTTTTACCCACTTTAGCCTCTACGAAATTAGAAGAGCTCGTAGGTGATTTACAAACCAATGAACTAGTCATGTTTCCCTCCAAAACTGAAAAGAAAATAGATAAGGGCGTTGCTTTGAAAGCCCGAAAGGAGGAAAAACAAGTACTACAGAGTGAAAATGATAGTGACTCGGAAGATATGGTTATGTTTTCAAGGAAGTTTCATAAATTTCTTAAATTTAATAAAGATAAATTTAAAAATTATTTTAAGAAATTTGAAAATTCTAAGCAAGACAAAGCCGAAAAGATCACTATAACTTTTAATGAAAATTTAAATAGGGACGAGTTAAATAGGTGTTATGTTTGTGAAGGGTATGGTCATAGGGCTTTTGAGTTCCCCAATAAACTAAGGAGAGAGGGTAAACAACCAATTTCTTATAATGCCACCCTTAGTGATAGTGATAAGGAAGAGGGATCAAATTCTCCCATTGAGCGCAATTTTGTCGTGTTCATGGCTAGTCATGTGAGCACTGATAATGAATCTTCCCATGAAGATTTATAAATACATGACACTTCTGAGGCCCTTGTTTGTGAAGATAAAAAATATGATGTTAGTGAGAGTGGAGAAGAGAGAGCGAGTGAAAGTGATGAGGAGGTTGACGAGAGTGAACTTCAATTTCCATTTCAAGAATTATATGAAGAATCTACTACATTAAAAAGAGTAAATTTGAAGTTAGAAGCTAGTTTAAAAGAGCGTGTCGAGGTCATTAATGAGAGTGCTATAGTGGAAGACCTTAGGAAATGTGAGAGAGCTCTTCGTGAGAATATTAAATATGTAGAAGGCGAGAGAGATAGCCTTAAAGGTTTAATGGAATCCTTGAAAAAGGACCTTCTCACATTTGAAGAGCGCAATGTTTTATTAGAGTCTCACATTGTAGATTTAGAAAATAAATTAAAAGACTCTAGTAAAGTCAACTTTGATTTGGAGTGTCCTTCGGAGAAATTAGATAAAATATTAGGAACGGTCCAAATTGAAAATGACACGAGTGATTTAGGCTTCGATACTTACAATGAGTCAACTCATTAAGACAAAACCATTTTTTTGGATAATCCTCTTTGAACAATGTTATAGATCATTACTTAGGTAAGTATTTTCGCCTTTTCTTTAGGTGATCACATTGTGGTCGAAAAGATCATCTTAAGAAATTTTGTATTGATCTTAAACGAGGTCCTAGAAAATTCAAACGTAAGGCACCCGAGGTAGCCAAGATTCCTAAATCCCGAGATCGTCAATCATTACTCGTTTGGATTAGGAGATCCGACTTGGTATCTTTACAAGATAGGATTTTTTATTTTGATTTACTTTCACACGATACCTCACTTGCTAAATCCAAATGTTGAATGTGTTAGTTGTTTGCATACTCTAGACTTTTGTGCTTCATATTATATATCATTGCTAGGTATATGCATGTTTATCATCTTCTAGTCATTGTCTTATCTCATGCTAGAATTATGATGTTTGTTTATCTTTTGTATTATAGTTCGTTCATTTTAGTTTGCATTAAATGAAAAATACAAAAAGATTTTTGTTTATCATTTATCTTTCATTTTTATTTAGACTTAATGAAAAATGAATATGATTTTTGTTTGTCTTTTGAGTAAATATTTTTGTTTGTTTGGTTAAAAATTTCAAAAACTCAAAAATCTTTTTATTGTGTGTATTTTAGTTTGACACACTTTATGTGGCATATACTTGTGTTTGAATCCCTTATTTTTCGCTTCCATGTGGGTAGAACTTTCGGTTAAGATTGTCCATCCTTAAAATGTTCTTTACCATGCTTACATGGAGTAGTTAGATTTTGTGTTGCTATAATGGATTCTATTTTTATATGCCTCAATTCACACATGTACAATCTCACTTGAAATTTTAACTTCACATGTATATTTGAGCTTTGTGAGGTATTCTCCTACCAATCTAGTCATCGACGTATTATGTGACCTAGGAGGACTAGTGCATGTTAAAATTCGTTGCACGTGAGATTTGTGTGAGACTTAAAAATGATATACATCAATGTGCACGGGAAAGGGCTCTAGAAGGAAATATCATCCTTTGGGAGTAAGCCACCATTTGCTTGGACCTAAAAGAAATACGTGGTTCAAAGGCCTAAAAGAATAATGGCATATAAAGAAAATATTTGCCAAGGCCTATTTGTTTAGTTTGATGTAGTCATTCAAAAATTAATATCCTTATTTTTAGGGAGTTTGGATGGTATATCAACGGTTTTCACAATTTCCGTTTATCCTAGTTGCGCTTTTAATGTCATGACTTTATTGGTTTGTAGAATCATCAAAATTCTAGGCTTGTATGCATTGTGTATGTTTGTTCATTGACTTCAAATTATGTTGTCACGCGAGGTTATATTCATATGTGATAAAGTTTGAAATCAAATAAGAACTCCGTGAACATGTTTTTTAAGTGATTGGGTCTAAATTTAATTATTACTAGTTCACACCCCCACACTTTCGTTTCCATATAACATATTTTTGCCATACGAGTGTAAAAAGCTTATTGTACTTTGTGTCATGTGTGGTGTTTATACCTATATATATGTGTGTGTGCATTAGTGATATTTATTATGTCCACATATATATGGAAATTTCTTTGCCTTGCTTTCTAGTCCATCTACGCTTCTAATTCAAAATTAGTATCTATCTTGTTGCATATTATTGTTGATATCACATGCTTAGTGTCTTATATATCACATTGGTATCATTTTTTTTACATCTTCATTGGTATCCTTTATTATTTTTATGGATTAGTTATGATTTTGTTTCCCATATGCTTTCATGCTCTTATCACTTTAAGCTTCATTGTGTTTAAATTAGTTCTTTTATCCTTTGTGTAATCCTGAACAAAAAGGGGGAGAATGATAGGAGGGAAATGGTATCTAATCCTATTATAATTATATCTTAGTTTAGGAGATTTAACTTAGGGGGCAGAGTTATCTTCTTAGGTTGACCACATTTGATAACGGAGAATTAATTTAGGGGGAGTATTTAATTTCATTGCATTTAAACCAATCCTATTATAATAATATCTTAGTTTAAGAGATTTAACTTAGTGGGAGAGCTCTATCGTCTTAGGTTAATCATAGTTGATAAATGAGAATTAATTTAGGGGGAGTATTTAATTTCATTGCATTTAAATCTTTGATATTCCCTATGCGTTTAATGTTTGCTTAAGTGTACAGGAATTCTATTTAGCGGAAACCTTTCATCGACAAAGCTATTGATACTTGGGGCTTGAGTCAAGTTTTCAATTTTTGGGTGGGATGTTTTTTAGTCTAGTTGAGCTTGATGGCCCTTTAGGATTTTGTTTTGGTTTTTGTCCCGAAATAGCCAAAGGGGGAGATTTGTATGGACACAAGTCTCCGATTAAGTCTTAATGTAGTGTTGACTCAATTACTTGACCATCCATCAAGCCTATGACTTGTGAAAGTTGAAGACGTTACTACCTACATATCAAGAGATCATCATTACCGATTTACATGTGCCTCATTTCATGTCATCGACTTAGTTCCAATCTCTCCTAAGGTATGAATGATTTACATATATATATATAGGAGCTTGGAACTTCTTTTATTGGGTGTAATTTTATTTTAAAATAAATTTTATTTTTAGACGGTTAATTTTAGGAGTTTAAAATAAAGTTTTTTGGGCTTAAATCGAATTTTGACAATTCTGTCACTTCGTTCCTTATTGTCGTTCGAACAAGTTTTTCGTTCAAACAAGAATGTCATTCAAACGAGTTTTCCAACGAATTTTCCCTATTGGCCTCTGGAACATCGTTAGATAGGTCGTTCGAACGACACTTCGTTCCAATGAAAATCTCGTTCGAACGAGATTTCTGGCGGGAAAATATTTTTGCAGTTTTCTCCATGTTCTCACTACTTTTGTTCCCACTACTTTTTGACAGAATTAATAAGTACGGGAACCAACCTTTTTAAACTAACTTTTTCATCTTCTTAAACCTCTAAGATAGAATTTTTGAGAGCTTAATTCCTCCATGAAAAGGTTCAAGTTTTAAGTGTTTGTTTTTTCAAGAAATTCATTTTTAAACACTTTTGTTTACACTCATACTAGTTTATTCCAAGTACCATATATATATATATATATATATTTTTTTTTTTCTTAGAGTGTTTGGCACCGGGGTTTTCTCTATAGCCCAGAGAAGAGAAGTTTGTGTTTACTTCTACATCCCTAAAAGAAGAAGCTTTTGTTTTTCTGCGTCATTCTCACATGGTGAAAGGCATCATACATGGTTGATGGTAGCTTGGTCTCGATTAGTGGACTCCAAGGTTTCAATGGACTCCGGGATTATTCCCTAGGCGGAAGTTGAAGTTCGAAGGAGCACATCAAGGTTTGAAGGGAGTCGAGTCAGTTGAGTAATGTAACACCCCGTATTTTCATTCATTAAATATTTAATTAATTCAGGAATTCAAAATTACTTGTATGTCATAATTTTAATTGAATTAATTATGGTAATTTATATTTAAATATTAATCGGGGAGTGAATGGTTAATATTTAGGTAAACCTATTTACTAAGTGAATTGTATTAATGTATTTACGTCATTTCGGGTATTAATGACGGGATATGTACTCATTTCAGCCGGGAGTCGGTATAGACTAAATTGGGTGTGAAATAAGGATTTTTATACATTAATTCGGATGCTAATTCTGAGGGTACCGTTGAGTCCGGATGGGTCAAGATAGTTGGAAAAGTGTACCCGAGGGTAGTAAACAGGTCATAGGACGTTTTTAGACATAGTCGGGCCCACACAGGGTCATTTGGGTAACTTGGGCTTGGCCCATTAGACAAAAAACGTGATTAAAGTTAATTAAACAAATAAAAGAAACAAGGGAAAATCTGAATGGATTTTAGATAAGGGTTAGGAAACCCTAACAGCAACCAAAGTCAAATTTGGGGATCATAGGAGAGCCAAAAAGAGTCATCTTCAACCTTGAGCACTCACGATTCCAAATTCAGACTCTAGGAATCCTAAGGAAAGTGGTTTGTAACAACCCTAGCTTTTAGGAGGCTAATTTCATATTAATTTACCGCATAAGGTAATTATATAAAATGTTGGAACTGGAGTAAATATTAATCTAATGAGTTAGAAGTTAATATTTACTAGATTGACGTATATTTACTGTATGTGAAAGTAAATATCATCAGGTTTTATGTTCTATGGTGTCATGTATTTTAAATGAAATTATGGATAAAATGAAATTGGAACTAGAGATAAATTATAAAATTATCGGATGCCAGTTTAGAGGGTGTAGTTACTCCCAGAATGTCCGAGACAATCAAAATAAGTGCCATATTTTATTTTTGGGTTTCGGGCAATTTTACCTGGTTTTAACTTAAACGCGTATTGGGAGTCATGTGGTATTAACAACTTAAATTGGAGACTTTAGACTTAAGCCACGATTTTTAAGTCTTGCCCTTATTTTCATTTCTCATTTGGGTGTCTTAAACATAGAGAGAAAAGGCGAGAAAGAGAGAGGAAGAGAAAATAAAAGATTGAGACAGAGATTGGAGATTGAAGAATGACGATTGCTTCTTCCACAAAGATATCTCAGATATCAACCCTAAGGCAAGTTTTCTACTTTCTAATATGTGATTTAAGATGAATAATTTGTGTGATATTTATGTATTTTTATTTGGGTATAAAAAATGGAGATTGTGGTATTTAAACCTAGATTTTGGTTTTGATTATGATATTGTGGGTTTTAATGGTTATAACCCGTGTAGGATAATCTTTGGGTATATAAATGTTGTTGGTTGTGTTTAAAATGGAAGAGAATTGATGTTTGGAAAAATTAGGGTTCATAACCCTTAAAGCCATTCTTGGTAAATTCGCAGGAGCGAATCGATTCGGCCCTTGGGCGAATCGATTTGTCCCTTGGGCAAATCGATTAGGATAGGGTCAGCTTACAGGTCAGTGTGGACCAAATCGATTCATCCAAGACGAATCGATTCGGTAGGTTACAGAGTCCCAGGTTCTCTTGTTCGAACCGATTCGCTTTTTGGGCGAATCGATTCGCCAGGGCGAATCGATTCGGTTTCGTGCTATTTTTGTGCTAATTTTATAACTCAATTCCAATTCCTTTTTCTTTAAATCTAGGGCCTACGAACCTTCTTGAATGAAGTAAACTTAGAGTCCTAGAGTATGAGAGGAGTTAGTTGACTACCCTACATTAGGAATGGGTTATGTGGGGACTTTTCCGGGGTTATGCCTATTGATGTTAGGGCAATCTTTCTTCTAATTGATGGTTATGAAACTAGGAGATATAGTGTTATGTTGGGATATTTCAGAAGCTCGATTGAGCCATGTTAACCTTGATGGTTCATAATAACACCATAAAAGTGTGTTGGGAGAATAAATTGAAAGCTTCTTTATTCCTTTGAGGTATGATAGTATTGGGGTTTTAAAGTAATACCCCAAAATGTTTGGAGATAATTAAGACTTTATTTACTCCTTTGAGGTTGTGGTAACGATATAATTTATCGTATGGCTCCGGATAATACGGTGAATTACTTACAATAACGTAAATAGGATGGTTTCAAGTAAAACGAAACATACATGTATAAATGGAAATGAAGTGAATATGGTAATGATGATGGTAAATGATAATTTACTTAATCATGGATATGGTAAATAATAATTTACTTGATTTTTGAAAATGAAAAATAAAAAATGCTTGGAACACACCGTCTCTAAATGACATCATAAGGGAAGTTCGTGTGTGAGGTTAAGCCCCATGGCTAATGAATGCAGGGTGGATATAGTCCTAGGACATGTGAGCATTGTTATTGTATATTTTTCTGCGATGGGTAGGTAATTTTGTGTGTGGTTATGACTACCCCACAGGCACATGGCCGCTTCCCGACGTTTTGCGTTATAGGTGCCCAGGTTGTCTTATGATAGGCCCTGTAAGATGATGGTCATTTAGGGGAGCGCACAGTGGGGAAACCCGGACAGCCTGTCTTAAAATCGTTATATGTATATAAATATAACTATTCATAATCAAGTGGGACTTGATGGTTTATATGCCATAAAGAGCATAATGGAGTGCCACAAAGAGCACATATAAATGCCACAAAGAGCATTTGAAAATGATTATTTTCCTGATAAGGAAAGGATTTTTACAAAAAGTAAAACTGAGATAAAAATGCCATAAAGAGCATAAGATTGTGATTATATATATATATATATATATATATTTCCTGTTAAGGAAAAGATATATGATGTAATTTGTGAAAATGACGAAAGTTTTAGATTAATGTTACTCATTTTATTTTTCTGCTTAGCTTATGTTTTAAATTCTGTAGGTAGATTTTTATTTCTCTTTCAGCAAGATTTATCATTCATAACTGTCATACTCTTTATTCATCTGGTAGTCATATAGAACCGGGCCCTGACCCATTCATATTTCTTGTTGTGCTCGCATCTTGTATCCGCTCAGGTAAGGATGCCTGATCTGACTTCCTATTCCAGTTTCTTTGGCGAGCCGTAATGCTTTGCGGGTATTACGGGACATTTGAGATAGACATCGTGATCTTTGCACTCTAGTTAAGATCGGGTCTTTTTACTCGGGCGAGAAGCTCAAGCTTTTGTAATTGATTAATTTAATGTATTATGTAAATTATTGAACTTGTTTAATATTGTTTTAAGAGTCTGTGGCCGACAACATATTCGGTCCCTTATTGTACATTTGTGGGTATATAATATAATTTAATCTGGATTCCACTTTCTTTTTAGTTGGGTTGTTTAAATTATTTTCTTTAACTTTAAAACCAAAAATTTTTGGCAACCCATTTTTCTAAAATAAGGAGTGGTTATCCCGTATACTTTTTATTTTGTTGTGATGCTGAGAATGATTCCATCCATGATTCCGTTATTTTGAAGTATCGGGCTGGCCACCCCCTATTTTGGATGGCGGGTTGTCACAGATGGTATTAGAGCATCAAGTTCTAGAGTCCTTAGGAATCGGTGTGAAGGCGTTACATCTTCCGCATTGTTTTTGATTTGACGTAGAGCCTTAGGATTAGGGTCGTTGATTTCTCTTGTGAGATTTTGTTCTTCTGCCAGGAGGTAGTACCTATAGAATCTTTTGTGCATTCGTGTGATATTAGTAGGTCGATTGAAGAAGGGTGTCGTGAGGAGGATTTCTAAGAACCGTAAATTGTGGTCGGAGATGAGGATCGATTCAGAGGTCGTTCCCTTTTTATATCACTTTCTTATCTTGCTACTACGACTACTAAATATAGTGGAAGCAGTTTTCCAAGTACCGCTAGACGTAGAGGGTGTTACGAAGCTTGAGATTACAAGCAACGTTAAACTGTAGTTGAAAGGAGCCCATTATAAGGGCCACCCGTTGAAAAAGGATGGAGGAAGATCCTTCACTCGTAGGAGTAGTGCGGAAATGGTGGGAACGTAGTCACCTTATTTGGGGGTGCTGGAAGTTTTGGTCTATGAAGAAACCCGATAGATACTTTCTATAGTAAGTTTCTCTGGGATAACTGGACTGATAAGAAGATTAAATCTCAAATGTTCACGCGAGACTCGGTCAGAGGCCAACATGTAAATAAAGAGTTGTGCAATTAGGGAGATCGTACACTACACAAAGGTACGTATAAGGGAGAGCCCTTCAATGGAATGATAGGCTCCAGAATAAGTGTTGTTAACACTTCTGATGGAATAGTGATCATGAAACCCCATTGGTGGACATCCACCTAGGGAGGTTTCATTGAACTAAGGAAGAGGAGGCCGAGAGCGTGTTCTCTTTTACTGAGAAAGTAAGAGGGATTGCGTGTGCAATTGTTTGGTAGTTGGGGGTGGAACAGTGACTATGACGTGGAATGTAGAAACACTCATCTTGATCCTGTTGATTTGGAGAACAATGGAAAAGAATAAAGTTCCTAGCTTGGGAGTTAACGGGAATAATGTTGGTTCGGATAAGACTCGAATGCCATGTATGAGAACCATTAGTATTAACCCGGAGTGATTGGCATAAAATGTTGGCGGGAATTCCACCTTATTAGTGGGTGGTGTATTCCTTAGGATAAGATTTAGTAGTATTGTATCTACTAGAGATTCGGGTGTGTATATTGAGCTTGTAGTAATATTGACGCTGTTATAAATAGATAAATTATATGACTTCTATGGTAGGTAAGTTTTATATTTTTCTTCACTCGTTATAAAGCGAGTGATGATACATTTTCTTTTTTAAGTACTATGTACGTTATGTATTACTTGTATGATATGTACTATACAAGTAAAGATATTTTGGTTTGATTGGGGTGATAGCAAGCAATTAGATTGCGATGCTATCCTACTTTTAGTTTCAAGATGGAACTAGTTGTCCTATAATATCTCTCCTAGATATAGGTTGAGACTTTATAGGGTTGGTTGAGGTAAGTAGAAGGTTTTTATTACTTGTTGTGTTATCTTGTTTGTGTGCTTGGTTGATTGTTTGTTTTGTACGTGATTGGTATGCCTTATCTCCACGACCGACATAGTTGAGTAGTAATGCATAGGAGGGGTTCCTTATTTGGATTCCGCTTTTGCGGGACGCTCCACCCATGAACCTCAACGACGTTGGAAGTGGGGAGATGATGTTCTTTATTCTTTTTGTTCATTCCATTTTATTTTATTTTAATTGGGTTGGTTAAGAGATGGGTTGAAAGGTTTATCCGAGAATCACGTAGAAGAGTGATTATGGGCTATTAAAGTGCGAGATAGAAGCACTGTAAATAGTTCTCTCCTCTGATCAATGTGAGGGAGACTAAGATACAAAGTCGAATTGAGACTTTGGGTTATTCCTTGATAAGAAGGCTCTTTGAAAATATGTATATATGTTATCAAACAATTTGTAAGACTTCACAGAAAGTGAATGTCTGATTAATAGAAATCTTTAATGATGTTATGGTAAGACGTAGGAGTAAAATTTTGTTAATAGAATTGCAAGTTAAAAAAATTTACTGATCCCGATCATGTGTTTTAGATCATCACATCTTGATGACCGACGATGCGAGGTAGTAGTATAACGGGAGGGTTCCTTGTTTGGATTTCGCTTCGGCGAGACGTCCCACGCATGAAACCGAGTGAATGTTGGAAGTTAGGATTGGTCTTGGACACTAGGGATATACTTAGTATTATAGGTATATGACTTAGATAGGATATATATATATATATATATATATCAGCCATAGATTTATTAGGACGTAAGGCCATTAGGGCGTGTGATGTTGACTTAGGAAGGCTATAGGGAGTTGACCACAAACATGTTGTGGGTTAATTCTTAGGGGGAGTTGGTCTCTCGAAAAGAGGAGTATGGAATATCGAGAGATTTTGAAGGTTGGGCCGATGGAGATGAGGCCTCTCTTAGATAGAAGGTTACATTGGTAACCTAACTTTCGGGGGAGTTAAAAGGATGAGCTGACTTTCACTCCTGAGCCCATTTTGTTAAGTTCGGGGGTGAATTTAAGGAACAAGTCTCTACCAGGATAGGGAGTAATAATATTGGAGCATGAAACTGTGGTTTATGCGTCTCACAAACTCTAGCTTTATGGGAAGTATTATTCCACGCTTGATTTGTAATTCATTGCGGTAGCAATCACCTTAAAGAAGTGGAGGCACTATTTCCTGGCAGGAAAGTTGGTCTTTCTCGTGAGCAACAAGTTGTTGCAGTATGTCGGTGGAGAAATCAAGTTGGTTTATGAAGTTTATAATGGATTATTGATTTGGATTTTCTCATTCGCTAAGGGAATGCGATTGGGGTAGTATACGCGTCAAGTGGAAAATCGTCGGAGATATGGGTGATGGCATGGAAAGCCAAATGAAACGAGCATGATTAGGACGACTTGTAGCTAAAACATTTTCATCTATGATTGACTATTTAACCTACTCGCGTGAAGAGGAGTAGTGGTGGAACGAAAAAGGGTATATTCATAGAAGTTCGCATTGAATTGACGACATCAAACTGGACATGATCCTATCTGAGAAAATTGTTGATCGTTTAACCAAAGTTGTTACTTTTTCGGCCATTGTGGGCAGACGATATGTAGAAGAGTATGCCCCGATTTTATGGAGGGGTAAAGTGCCTAACAATAGTGGTGGACCGAGACTAGTTATTCATGTCGAGGTTCGATAAAGTTTTCGTGAAGGAATGGGAACCATATGGAGATGTAGTATATTTTACCACCCTAAAGTGGATGGGTGAATGGAAGAAGTTGACTTAAAGCCGGAGGGCATATATTGAATGTGAACCTTAGGATACTTAATGGACGGTGCAGTAGTTGTATGGATAGAAATTCCCTTACAATAATTGGTCTTTTTGATGGCCTTATGGATCATTTCCTAAGGTGTGTCACCATGAGTGGCCTTGGGTAGCCAGGTGAGTAATTCACATACTCGTTGGATGAGACCAGCGAACAATATGTTCCTTGAACTTAGAACGGACCCGAAACATTTCTTTAGGGATTGGGATTTTGAGCCATATGCCTTGAAGGGCTACGCCTATACGGGGAGAAGCTGAGTAGTGTTGGGGTTGAGCCATTTAATGTTGGTGTGATTACCCCTGAGGTGTGCGGAATGCTTTGTGCTATGCCAGAGTACAAAGATTTTAGACTGAGATCGATAGTGACGACCTTAGTCCAAATCCATTTTGAGACGCCTTAGCAACGAGGGTTTGTTATGGGAGATAGAATGGTTGTTTAAGATAGTATACCCTTTATGCGTATAGGGTATGCTCGAATTTTGGGGGGAAATTTCCCTTATAAGGGGGGGAGTATGTAACAACCCTCACTTTTAGGAAGCTAATTTAATATTAATTTACCACATAAGGTAATTATATAAATTATTAGAACTGGAGTAAATATTAATCTAATGAGTTAGAAGTTAATATTTACTAGATTGATGTATATTTACTATATGTGAAAGTAAATATCATCACGTTGTATGTTTTATGGTGTCATGTATTTTAAATGACATTATGGCTAAAATGAAATTAGAACTAGAGATAAATTATAAAATTATCGGATGCCAGTTTAGAGGGTGTAGTTAGTCCCAGAATGTCCGAGACAGTCAAAATAAGTGTCATATTGTATTTTTGGGTTTCAGCCACTTTTACCTAGTTTTAACTTAAACGCGTATTGGGAATCATTTTAATGTGGTATTAACCACTTAAATTGAAGACTTTAGACTTAAGCCACGATTTTTAAGTCTTTCCCTTATTTTCATTTCTCATTTGGGTGTCTTAAACATAGAGAGAAAAGGAGAGAAAGAGAGAGGAAGAGAAAAGAAGAGATTAAGAGAGAGATTGGAGATTGAAGAATGGGGATTACTTGTTCCACAAAGAAATCTGAGATATCAAGACTAAGGCAAGTTTTTTACTTGCTAATATGTGATTTAAGATGAATAATTTGTGTGATATTTATGTATTTGCATTTGGGTATCAAAAATGGAGATTATGGTATTTAAACCTAGATTTTGGTTCTGATTATGATATCGTGGGTTTTAATGGTTATAACCCATGTAGGATAATCTTTGGGTAGATAAATGTTGTTGGTTGTGTTTAAAATGGAGGAGAATTGAGGTTTGGGAAAATTAGGATTCATAAACCTTAAATCCATTCTTGGCAAAATCCGCAGGGGCAAATCGATTCGGCCCTTGGGCGAATCGATTCGCATAGGGTCAGCTTACAAGTCTATGTGGACCGAATCGATTCGGTAGGTAACAGAGTCCCAGGTTCTCTTATCCGAATCGATTCACTTTTTGGACGAATCGATTTGCCAGGGAGAATCGATTTAGTTTCCTGCTATTTTTGAGTTAATCTTATAACTCAATTCCAATTCCTTTTTCTTTAAATATAGGGCCTAGAAACCTTCTTGAATGAAGTAAATTTAGAGTCCTAAAGTGTGAGAGGAGTTAGTTGATTACCCTACATTAGGAATGGGTTATGTGGGGACTTTTCCGGGGTTATGCCTATTGATGTTAGGGCAATCTTTCTTCTAGTCGATGGTTATGAAACTAGGAGATATAGTGTTATGTTGGGAGATTTCAGAAGCTCAATTGAGCTATGTTAACGTTGATGGTTCATAATAACACCATAAAAGTGTGTTGGGAGAACAAATTGAAAGTTTATTCATTCCTTTGAGGTATGATAGTATTGGGGTTTTAAAGTAATACCCCAAAATGTTTGGAGATAATTAAGAGTTTATTTACTCCTTTGAGGATGTGGTAACGATATAATTTATCGTATGGCTCTGGATAATACGGTGAAATATTTACAATAACGTAAATATGATGGTTTCAAATAAAATGAAACATACATGTATAAGTGGAAATGAAGTGAATATGGTAATGATGATGGTAAATGATAATTTACTTAATCATGAATATGGTAAATAATAATTTACTTGATTTTTGAAAATGGTAAATAAAAAATGGTTGGAACACACCCTCTCTAAATGACATCATAAGGGAAGTTCGCGCATGAGGTGAAGCCCCATGGCTAATGAATGCAGGGTGGATATAGTCCTAGGCCATGTGAGCATTGTTATTGTATATTTTTCTGCGATGGGTAGGTAATTCCGGGTGTGGTTATGACTACCCCGCAAGCACATGACCGCTTACCGATGTTTTGCATTATAGGTGACCAGGTTGTCTTATGATAGGCCCTGGAAGATGATTGTCATTTAGGGGCACGCACAGTGGGGAAACCCGGACGGGAGGTCTTAGAATCGTTATATGTATATAAATATAACTATTCATAATCAAATGGGACTTGATGGATTATATGCCATAAAGAGCATAATGGAGTGCCACAAAGAGCATATATAAATGCCACAAAGAGCATTTGAAAATGATTATTTTCCTGATAAGGAAAGGATTTTTACAAAAAGTAAAAGTGAGATAAAAATGCCATAAAGAGCATAAGATTGTGATTTTATATATATATTTCATGTTAAGGAAAAGATATATGAGGTAATTTGTGAAAATAACGAAAGTTTTAGATTAATGTTACTCATTTTATTTTTCTGCTTAGCTTATATTTTAAATTGTGTAGGTAGATTTGTATTTCTCTTTTAGCATGATTTATCATTCATAATTGTCATACTCTTTATTCATCTGGTAGTCATATAGAACCAGACCCTGACCCGTTCATATTACTTGTTGTGCTTGCATCTTGTATCCGCTCAGGTACTCCGCTGCAAGGATGCCTGATCTGACTTCCTATTCCAGTGTCTTTGGCGAGCCGTGATGCTTTACGGGTATTACGGGACATTTTGAGATAGACGCCGTGATCTTTTCACTCTAGTTAAGATCGGGTATTTTTACTCGGGCGAGAGGCTCAAGCTTTTCTAATTGATTAATTTAATGTATTATGTAAATTATTGAACTTGTTTAATATTGTTGTAAGAGTTTGTGGTCGACAGCATATTCGGTCCCTTATTGTACATTTGTGGGTATATAATATAATTTAATATGGCTTCCACTTTCTTTTTAGTTTGGTTGTTTAAATTCTTTATTTTAACTTTAAAACCAAAAAATTTTGCCAACCCGTTTTTCTGAAATAAGGAGTGGTTATCCCGTATACTTTTTATTTTATTATGATGCTGAGAATGATTCCATCCATGATTCCGTTATTTTGAAGTATCGGGCTGGCCACCCCCTATTTCGGATGGTGGGTTATCACATGGTTAACTTGTTGTAGCATGCAAAGTGTATTTCAATTCATATGCACGTGATGTGTGTAATCAAAGAAATTCGTTTTGGGATTTAAAGGGTTATGAACATGGGGTTTTGTAAACCATGAATCTGATTGCTAAATTGATTAAAAAATCATATATAATTTGAATTGTATATTCATATCTGATAAGATGTGTAACCCCGGATGAATTGGAGACGAATTTGTTGTCAAGAAATTGATGTTTAAATGGGTTAAAGATTAAATGGAATTTTAACCCAATTTGTAAAAATGGTAGAGAAAGTAAATTTACTGATGTTGTTGAATTTTATAGAGGTTCCCCATAAGGTTTTTGATGCCTATTGTCGAGGGGAAAGCTTGATAGTGTAGAAGAAACTAGGGTTTGGAGGTGGGCCTCCATGGCTGAAACAGCCAACTCGGGGAAGACGAGGACCTGCTCGATCGATCGATGGTCCGGAAATTTTGACAGTTCACCCAGTTTTTAATGTATAGGGAAAATAATTAAAAATCCTTCCATGCCTTAATTGTTGAGTAATTAATACATGGGTTTAAAACTAATTAATTGTGAATTAAGGTTAATTAAGATTTGAGGGGGGCTTAGTGTGACATCATAATTAAAGTTCATTGGGATTTGGAGAAATTAGGTGTGACACACTAAGGTTAAATTTTGGATAGTTTGTTTCAAAATGATTAAATATGGATGTGGTAGACAAGTCCGGGAATAATGGTTGTGCAATACCGAAATGTAAATTTATTTAGGTAAATGCTAAATAATTTGGAGTTGGGGATTTAGACACGTGTGATGTTATTCCGGGCCACGAGAGTAAGTCCGAATATATTGGTTGGGGTGATACCAAAAGAAATTAATGTGAAACTTAATTTATAATAAGAGTTGGGTAATAAACTCAAAATAAAATGGAATAGGCTTGTGTCACGGACTTAGTGCACGGTGTAGCCGGGATAATTTATATTTATATATATACGGCGTGTGATAGTATATATATATGATGTGTACAATTAATATCAGTGAATAGATATTATAATTATATATTCTAGTGTTGTAGGGGGAGGTTGCGCGTAGTGGATAAATCCCCTAGCTTGAGGAGTAGGGCGAGTATAATCCCAGGTTATAACGTCCATTATATGGGTGAGGGGCATCTCACTTTTAGGGAAGGAATATGACTGCCTCCAACATGTACGTATAAACCAAGTTAGTGAGCAAATGTAACTTGGGGTAACTAGGCTATGTGAACATACCTAGTGGGATTGCACTATAGAGAATTTATGCCCGGTGAGAATTTACTCGGGAAAGTACTAATATTAAATGTTATATTAGTATGCTTGTGAAAATTATAATGTGATTGAGTATATAATTAGGAAAATAATTATATACGGGTTAAGTAATACAAAGCATGAGTTGTATTATATGTATAACAGATGTGGAAGTTATATGAAATCTAAAAGGGAAATGATTTAATTAGATTGATGATGATAATAACTTAAAAATCATAATTAAGGCATACTCGGTTAGAGTAGGGTGATTGCAAGGGGTTGTATAATTTATCTAGTCATAAGATAAAGATCTAGGTCAATTTAATTAAGGTGTTAGTAGTCCACATTAGAGGAGGGGTGAGGATATCCTCAAGGGAGTGCGGCACTAAGTAAAATATGGAGAGCATGCATCTTTATTTATTACTGCAAGTTAATCATTTGCTAAATGTTTTTCAAATGTTTTTGGTTACTAACCCTTGCTATAAATTTTTAAAAACCTTTTAGGTGTCCAGCCACAGGGACGCAAGGCTTGACTCTATTTCAGGAATCCGTTGTTGCAACATATGTGGATGTTGCGGGAGTTTTGATAGACGCCTCACTCTTTAATTCTATTATAGAGACTTATATCAGTTATTTTGAGCATTTCGCTCACAATCCATTTAGTTTTGTCAGATTTTTTGGGATTGATTACTTGTCTTTATTTTGTATTTGTTGAAGTTGGGCCGATGGTTGATTCGGTTAGTCATTTAATTGTGAATGGTTGTTTCAGTTAATTAATATTATTATGTTGTTTTATTTCCGCATGAATTTCATTTGAGTTAATGAAGGATAAAACTTGGCACCAGACTAATTTTCTCACTTAGGTGGTTAGTAATTAAAAAGGCGGCAGTGATGCTAAGGATGATCCAACTGAGAAACCTGTTCTAACTTAATTTAGGACTGATCACCCAGGGTTAATTAGGCGGGGTGTCACAGATGGTATCAGAGCATCAGGTTCTAGTTTTCTTAGGATCTGTGTGGCTTTATACGTTTCAGCGTAGCACTTGGTTGTTATTGTGCCCTATTATTAGGACTGTTGATTCATTTTTTCGCTTGTCAAATATCGTATTTCTACTGTGAATATTTTTGTGTAAATTATGTACTTATCCGATTCGATCTATTTCAGATGCCACCGAGGAGATTGAGAGCAGAGAGGGATGAGGCTAGGGATGAGGTCGGGGAGGCTTATCAGGAGCCACAGGTACCGCCACCCCCCCCCCCCCACTTGAGTTGATTTCCACTACTCAGGTGGCAGTGATAGTGGCCCAGGCGGTCGAGACAACAATAAGAGCTATGGCATCTCACTTTCCACAGCCCCAGGCACCGCCTCAAGTGGCACCGGCAGTTCAGGCTCCAGTGGGACCACTATCTTGGCAGAGAGTTAGGGAGACCTTTCAGAAGGGTCACCCACCTGAGTTTCAGGGCAGCACAGATGTAGTAGAGGCTTGTGACTGGAAGAAGAACATTCAGCGCCATCTGCGCATGCTGGAGTGTATCGAGGTTCAAAAACAGATGCTTGCTACCTTTCATCTATCGGGGTCAGCCTTACAGTGGTGGGAGTCAGTTACCACCGCCGAGGAGCGGGATTTGATGCCGATAGAAGAGTTTTGGGTGCGATTCGATCGAAAATACTTTCCACCAGCGGTAGAGGCTGAGATGAGAAAGAAATTCAGAGATTTAGTATAGGGTGACCGATCAGTGGCAGACTATGAGGAAGAGTTCACCCGTTTGGCAAACTTTGTGCCAAATGAGGTGAGCGATGAGGAGTAGAAGAAATCGAGATTTATGGATGGTTTAGCCTGGCGAATCAGGCAACATTTAATTAGAAATCCGGCGTTGGTAACTTATACAAATGTCGTTAATGATGCACTTGTGCATTGCCAGGATCATCGCTTCTATGCGAAAGGGATCAAGAGAACAGGGGAGCCGACCCAACAGGGCAAGGCAGTTTCTGGTGGTGACACGAGTGGTACTCAGTAGCAGACGGGCAGTCAGCAGGGGAATCAGGCTAAGAAGTTTAAGCCTGGTGGGTTCCGATCGGGAGGACAGGGGTTCAGGCAGGGGTAGTCGGGCCCAAATCAGCAGCAGCATGTTCCTCAGGGTCGTCAGGGCCAAGGGAATAATGGGGGAGGACAATAGGGCCAGCCACGTCAGGGCCAACGATAGGGGGATGGTCAGAAACGTTGTTTTGTCTGTGGCCAGCCAGGACACTTCAAGAGGGAGTGCCCACAGAGGGGCAGAGGCCCAACAGGGTCAAAGGGGTCAGATACCACCAACAGCACCAGCCCCACCGCAGCACGGGCAAATGCACTATGGGAGTGTGTATAACGTCCAAAATGTTCCCAATCCTCCAGCACAGGAAGCACCGCCAGCAGTTGAGGGTATATTTCTCATTCATGGTTATGAGGGTAGTATTCTTTTTGATATGGGAGCATCGCATTCATTCATTAAATATAATTTTGCTAAACGGGCTGGGTTACTAAAGACCGTGGGTAGGCTTTGGATGTGTGTCGAGTCACTAGTAGGCAGCGGGGCTTCGATTCACTCGATTTGTCGGGGGGTGGACATTTTGATTGGGAGGCTTAGTTTAACAGCAGACCTCTTGGTGTTAGATATGGAGGGATATGATGTCATCTTGGGTATGGATTGGTTGGCAGGTTTTCGGGCAACAGTGGATTGCTACAAGAGGACAATCGTGTTCTCCATTCCAGGACAGGAGATGTTTTCTTATAGCAATGTCGTTACCTGGGGGGTCACGCACGCACCTGTATTACATCGAGGAGGAGACCTCACAAGAGGTGGCGATTCTGTTGGACTCAATATCTGTAGTGAGGGACTTTGAGGATGTGTTCCAGGAGATACCAGGGTTGCCACCTAGCAGAGAAATTGAATTTATGATCGATTTAGCACCGGGGACGAGTCCGATTGCTCGGGCCCCATATCATATGGCCCCGTCATAGATGCGTGAGTTGAGAGAGAAGATTCAGCAGCTTTTGGGTTAAGGTTTCATCTGATAGAGTACATCGTCGTGGGGTGCACCGATGTTGTTTATGAAGAAGCGGGATGGCTCACTACAGTTATACGTGGACTATAGAGAGTTGAACAAGGCGACGATACAGAATAAGTATCCGTTACCTAGGATTGATGATCTATTTGACCAGTTGAGAGGGGCGTCTTACTTCTCTAAGGTCGACTTGAGGTCAAGGTATCATCAACTACGTATCCGAGAGGAAGATGTTCCTAAGACCACTTTTTTATCCCGGTATGGATCTTATGAGTTCAGGGTGATGTCATTCGGGCTCACCAATGCACTAGTAGTGTTCATGGACCTTATGAACAGGGTTTTCAGGGAGTTCCTCGATCAATTTTTCATCGTGTTCATTAATGACATCCTGATCTACTCGCGCACCGAGGAGGAGCACGTAGAGCACCTGTGTGTAGTTTTACAGACATTGCAGAATCACCAGCTATATGCTAAATTTGGGAAGTGTGGATTTTGTCTACGAGAGGTTCAGTTTCTTGACCACGTGGTGTCAGACCGGGGTATTGCGGTGGATCTAAGTAAGGTATCAGCGGTGAGGGAGTGGGGGCTGCCCACGACACCGACTGAGGTGCGTAGTTTTCTGGGACTAGCCGGTTATTACAGGTGGTTTATTAAAGGATTCTCAAACATTACGGGCCCTTTGACGAATCTGACACGAAGGGGGTACCTTTCACTTGGAATGATCATTGTCAATTAGCTTTCGACGAGCTAAAAAACAAGTTGACATCTGCACCCATACTTGCATTATCGAAGGGAGGATTAGAGCATCGGGTTTACACTGATATATCCTTACAGGGACTTGGGGGTGTGCTTCAGCAGGAGGAAAGGGCTATAGCTTATGCGTCTAGAAAGCTAAAGCCCCACGAGAGGAATTACCCCACTCACGACCTGGAGCTAGAAGCGGTCGTTTTTTCTTTGAGGATATGGAGACATTATCTTCTTGGAGATCAGTTCACGTTATTCACGAATCACAAATCACTTCAGTATCTATTCACACAAAAGGATCTGTATATGAGGCAGAGGCAATGCCTAGAATTCGTGAAGAACTCCCAGTTTGATATTCAGTATCATCCTGGTAAGGCTAATGTGGTAGCAGTTGCATTGAGCCGGAGACCGACCGGGGAAATATCAGAAGTTTGGAATGTGAAGTGGAAAGAGCTTGATATGAGGATGATGTGGCCAGGGCTTGCATGTTAGCATTATCCATCACACCTGAGATCATTATGCGGGTTATGAGGGCGCAGGCAGAGGACCAAATCTGCCGAGATAGGGTGAGACAGTTTATAGCTGAGGGAGCAAAGGGTTACTCGGTCAGCTCGGAAGGAGGCTTACGCCTTAATGGGAGATTAATTATACCAGAGGATGAGGAGTTGAGGCACGCTGTTATGACAGAATCCCATGGGTCGAGATTTTTGGTACATCGCAATGGGGATAAGATGTACCAGGATATGAGGAGGCAGTATTGGTGGGTAGGAATGAAACGAGACATAGCAGAGTTTGTTTCGAAGTGTACCACGTGTCAGCTTATGAAAGTTGACCACCAGAGACCATTAGGGATATTACAGGCGCTGGAGATTCCCGTGTGGAAGTGGGACAGCATCTCTATGGACTTCATTACCGGGTTACCTGCATCGCAAAAGGGTCACGATTCCATATGGGTCATTGTGGATAGATTGACCAAAGTGGCCCACTTTCTGTCGGTTCGCACAGACGTTGAGGCGATGCAATATGTGCAGTTGTTCGTAGCTGAGATTGTTAAACTACAGGGGTACCGGTTAATATTTTGTCTGATAGAGACAAGATCTTTGTGGCCCACTTTTGGCAGAGCTTTCAGGAATCCATGGGCACGGAGTTACGTTTAAGTACGACCTATCACCCACAGACTGACGGGCAGATTGAGAGAGTCAATCAGATGCTGGAAGATATGCTCAAAATGTGCGTATTAGACTTTGGGGGAGGTTGGAAGAAATATCTTCCTTTGGTAGAGTTCGCGTATAACAACTCTTACCAATTCACGATCGGTATGGCACCATTCTAGGCACTATACGGGAGAACTTGTCGTTCACCCGCTTGTTGGTTATAGGTGGGGGACAACAAACTATTGGGGCCGGAGATTGTTCAGGAGACATCTGCCAAGATAGATCTAATCTGAGGGAGGATTTGGATAGCTCAGAATAGGAAGAAAAGTTACACTGATGCTTTACGGAGACATGTGGAGCTAGAGGTTGGGGATCACGTGTTGGTCCGGGTGTCCCCTATGAAAGGGGTGATGAGGTTCGACAAGAAGGGTAAGTTAGCACCGAGGTATGTGGGACCTTTCCCTATTATCGAGAGGGTGGGGCCAATAGCCTATAGGCTGGGATTACTGGAGAACCTTCAGCGGATACACGGCGTATTCCATGTAGCATCGCTGAAGAAATATCGCAGGAGCGAGAGGGCTTTTTGGCACATTCCACTCGAGGAAATTGATTTACATCCAGACATCTCATATGAGGAGAGATCGGTGGCTATTCTGGACGGTATTGAGCGAAAGTTACGATCAAAGGTTGTTCCACTAGTTAGAGTACAGTGGGGTCATCACAATATTGACGAGTCTACCTGGGAGCGGGAGGAGGATATGCGGGAACAATATCCAAAGATTTTCACCACAGGTACGACCAAATTTCGGGGACGAAATTACTTTATAAGGGGGGGAGTATGTAACACCTCGTATTTTCATGCATTAAATATTTAATTAATTCGGGAATTCAAAATTACTTATGTGTCATAATTTTAATTGAATTAATTAATGTAATTTATATTTAAATATTAATCGGGGAGTGAATGGTTAATATTTAGGGAAACTTATCTACAAAGTTAATAGTAATAATGTATTTATGTCATCTCGGGTATTAATAACGGGATATGTACTTATTTCAGCCGGGAGTCGGTATAGACTAAATTGGGTGTGAAATAAGGATTTTTATAAATTAATTTGGATGCCAATTCTTAGGGTACGGTTGAGTTCGGATGGGCCGAGATAGTGGAAAAAGTGTACCTGGGGGTAGTAAACGGGTCACGGGACATTTTTAGACATAGTCGGGCCCACACGGGGGCATTTGGGTCACTTGGGCTTGGCCCATTAGACAAAAAATGGGATTAAAGTTAATTAAATAAATAAAAGAAACAAGGGAACGACTGAATGGATTTTAGAGAAGACTTAGAGGGTTAGGAAACCCTAACAACAGCCAAAGTCAAATTTTGGGATCACACGAGAGCCAAAAAGAGTCATCTTCAACCTTGAGCACTCACGATTCCAAATTCAGACTCTACGAACCCTAAGTGGTTAGCTTGCTGAGCATGTAAAGTGTATTTCAATTCATATTCATGTGACGTGTGTAATCAAAGAAATTCGTTTTGGGAAGTAAAGGGGTTTGAACATGGGGTTTTGTAAATCATGAATCTGATTGCTAATTTGATTAGAAAATCATATATAATTTGAATTGTATATTCATATTTGATAAGATGTGTAAACCCAGATGAATTGGAGACGAATTTGTTTTCAAGAAATTGATGTTTAAATGGAATTTTGTCCCAATTTGTATAAACAGTAGAGAAAGTAAATTTACTAATGTTGTTGAACTTTATAGAGGTTCCCCATAAGGTTTTTGATGTCTATTGTTGAGGGGAAAGCTTGGTTTTCAGTGTAGAAGAAACTAGGGTTTGGAGGTGGGCGTCCATGGCTGAAACAGCCAACTCAGGGAAGATGAGGACCTGCTCGATAGATCGATTGAAGGAGCGCCATCGATCGATCGATGGTCCAAAAATTTTGACAGTTCGCCCAGTTTTTAATGTATAGGGAAAATAATTAAAAATCCTTTCATGCCTTAATTCTTGAGTAATTAATACATGGGTTTAAATCTAATTTATTGTGAATCAATGTTAATTAGGATTTGAGGGCGGCTTAGTGTGACATCATAATTAAAGTTAATTGGGATTTGGAGAAATTAGGTGTGACACACAAAGGTTAAATTTTGGATAGTTTATTTCAAAATGATTAAATACGGATGTGGTTGACAAGTCCGGGAATAATGGTTGTGCGATACCGAAATATAAATTCATTTAGGTAAAGGCTAAATAATTTAGAGTCGGGAATTTAGACTCGGGTGATTTTATTTCGGGCCACGACAGTAAGTTCGAATATATTTGTTGGGGTGATACCAAAATAAATTAATGTACAAATTAATTTATAATAAGAGTTGGTCAATTAACTCAAAATAAAATGGAATAGGCTTGTGTCACGGACTTAGTGCACGGTGTAGCCGGGATAATTTATATTTATATATATACGGCATGTGATAGTATATATATATGATGTGTACAATTAATATTAGTGAATAGATATTATAATTATATACTCTAGTGCTGTTGGGGGAGGTTACGTGTAGTGGATAAATTCCCTAGCTTGAGGAGTAGAGCGAGTATAATTCCAGGTCATAACATCCGTTATATGGGTGAGGGGCATCTCACTTTCAGGGAAGGAATATGACCGCCTCCAACATGTACATATTAACCAAGTTAGTGAGCGAATCTAACTTGGGGTAACTAGGCTATGTGAACATACCTAGTGGGATAGCACTATAGAGAATTTATGTCTAGTGAGAATTTACTCGGGAAAGTACTAATATTAAATGTTATATTAGTATGCCTGTGAATACTATAATGTGATTGAGTATGTAATTAGGCAAATAATTATATACGGGTTAAGTAATACAAAGCATGAGTAGTATTATATGTATAACAGATGTGGAAGTTATATGAAATTTAAAAGGGAAATTATTTAATTAAATTGATGATGATAATAACTTAAAAATCATAATTAAGGCATACTCGGTTATAGTAGGGTGGTTGTAAGGGGTCGTATAATTTATCTAGACATAAGATAAAGCTCTAGGTAAATTTAATTAAGGCGTTAGTAGTGCACATTAGAGGAGGGGTGAGGATATCCTCAAGGGAGTGCGGCACTAACTAAAATATGGAGAGCATGCATATTTATTTATTACTCCAAGTTAATCATTTTCTAAATGTTTTTCAAATATTTTTGGGTACTAACCCTTGGTATAAATTTTTAAAAACCTTTTAGGTGTCCAGCCACAGGGACGCCAGGCTTGACTCTATTTCAGGAATCCGTTGATGCAGCATATGTGAATGTTGCGGGAGTTTTGATAGACGCCTTACTTTTCATTCTAGTATAGAGACTTATATCAATTATTTCGAGCATGTCTCTCACAGTCCATTTAGTTTTGTCAAATTTGTTGGGATTGATTACTTGTCTTTATTTTATATTTTTTGAAGTTGGGCTGATGGTTTATTCGGTCAGTCATTTAATTGTGAGTGGTTGTTTCAATTAATTAAGATTGTTATGTTGTTTTATTTCCACATGAATTTCATTTGAGTTAATGAAGGATAAAACTTGGCACCAGACTAATTTTCTCACTTAGGTGGTTAGTAATTAAAAAGGCGACAGTGATGCTAAGAATGATCCAACTGAGAAACCTGTTCTAACTTAATTTAGGACTGATCACCAGGGGTTAATTAGGCGGGGTATCACAAGTAAGTCCTTTTATCGAGTCTTTGTAAAATTCATACCAAACTTAGTGGATTTGTTAGGCGAGGGTCGTCCGAGGTTTTTTTCTGTTATCGATTTTTTCTCGTACATCGCGGCATAGTGGCTTTGAATTTATTTTATCTTGCAAATCACCTAGAATGCATGCTTAGGATTAAAAGATAAAATATGGTTTAATTCGTAATCTTGTTTAAATTGGTGCTATAATTTAATTTGGATAAAATTTAAGTTAATTTAATTCAAGTCTAAATAATTTAATTTGATAAAATTTGGTTTGGCCCAATTTGATAATTTTGAAAATATTGTGTAGGCAAATTTTAGGACTTGTGTTAAAATAATTTTGGGCTAAAAGTAATTTTCTCATAGTTAACTTCAAGCGCTATTTTTATTTGTGAGAAAATCCAAATTTTGGTTTGTGTGAATTTTGTGTTTGTGTGTGTGTGTTCATTATAATTCACTCAATTACGTTTAATTTTATTTTATTTTTAGAAATAAAAAATTTTGTTTAATTTAATGTTTCATCTGTTTAAGGAAAGAAAATCAAGTAAATTTGGAAAATTAAATGGTTGTGTTGATCCATCTTTATTCCGCATTTAAAAGGAAATTATATTTGAATTTTTTTAAATTGGGGGTCTACGGGGTCTTTGAATCCCAATATATGGTATGATTTGGTATTAACCCCTATTTGATCATCTCATCTTAAAAAAAACTGTAAAGAAATATATTATTGGTAGCATTTTGTACCTGTTTCTGCGAAGAGAAATATCCTTGGACCAAATATGAGACGCGATAAGACCAACGATGATCGAAAAACCACCCGAGACCAAAGATGGAATTACAATAACTAATAAAAGACGAGTAAGTAGAATACTTATAAATAAAATATGAGTAGATTAATTAGCTTCTTGCTAATACTAGAAGAAGAAGAAGAAAAAATGAAAAAAAAATCTTTGTCGATTTAAACAATATTAAAAATTTAATCAAAGATCTCAATATCAATTTTCAAAACATATTGAAAGGAGACCGCGCTATCAAAGCAAAATACCTCTTTTTTTATTTGTGTGTTGGGGGGGGGGGGGGGGGGGGGGGTACCAGAACCATCGACCAAAGATGGTTATAAAAGTTGTAGAAAACCACGGATGGAATCACGTAAGTAGAAGACCACGAATGGAACAACGTGAGAACATAAATAGTGATGAGTGGCGTGAGATGACTTTCGAGGTTCTTTCTAAGATGAAAATAGAATAGAGGGAAGAGAAGGGATTTTTTTAACACTTTGGAGTCTTAGAATGGTATACATATGACATTCATGTATTCTATGTTATTAATTGTGTGTTATATTAATAATTTTGTACCAATTATGGATACTTATAAATTTTTGTAAGTGACTAAAACCCTTACAAATGTTTTAAGTATCATGAACAGTTATAAATTATTTTTTCAATTACTTATAAAATAGTCAATTAGGTGTGGTGCATATATGAAAGGTTGGTATCAATAAATTTACATTTTCAGATCAGGATACCTTATACTTGTAGGCTAAAAAGATAAATCTATATATAAAGAATAATAATTATACAATACATAAGTCATCCTATATATGTGTGAGGGGTATGTTTTTGGAGGAGGCATTTGGGAGGAAAATGTTCTAGCAGGAGGCATTTGGGAGGGGAGTGTTCCAGTGGGAGGATAGGGTAATGTTTGAGGCATCTGAGGGGGGTAAGTCGTTGTTTAGTTAAGAGTTGGATCAACCCGTGATTTCATTCGTCAGGAGGGACAAGTCCTTCTAAAGCTCTGACACTTCACCTTTCGTCTTAGCACCTTCTTCCAACCCCCTTTCCATTTCACCCCACTAAAGAGATCTCCTATAATAAATGTGCACTGTACTATAATCTTGTAATTGCCATATGTTCGCCCACATCTCTTTTCATCCCCTTTATGGTCCTTCCCAAATACCTTAGTTAGGGCATCTGATTGAATGTCATCCAGGCTGCACTCAGACTGATTGTTGGGCATGCCCTCTATCGTTTCTCATAACATATTATTATATTTAGGGAAATAATTTTAACAATAATAATATTATAACGTGTATATATATGATAACTGAATTCCCACTCACCAAAGTTAGTGCTAGTTTGTCTGGGAATTTATCGATCCTTTTTTTCCCGTCAGACATAAAAGTACACGTTGACCAGATTATAGTCTTTACCTTCTTTCGGAATATCCTTGGTCATTTTTGCCTATTCACCCTCAATATCATCATAAGATTTTTCCCCCAATCTATGGGCATCAATCTTTTTTTATTTGTTCAGTTTATTTCTCACCCTACCTTTCAGTTTTCCCTCTCTGGCCTCATCCTCAAAGAAGTCGTACCATTTATCAGTGGGCATTCCAATATTTTGAAAAACTTTTCCTTTCAGCCTTAAAATATCAAAACTCTTTGCCTCATTAGGGAAAACAGTTATTTTGTAGGTTCTTTAGATAGGTTTTCAAGCCTCGGCTACTTTGGAAAGTACCTTTGGCTTTGAACTGGTTGGGAATCTTATTAAGTTGCACCCAAACGTCATCCTGTAAAGCATATCAACCTTCTTCTAAGTAACTGCTTCCCAGACGCCCACAGTCATCTTTGCAAGAGATACACAACGATTTTTAAAATGTTGAATGTCTCATTTATCAGTTAATGGATTATCCCCACCAATGGAGAGCCTAATGCTCTTTTTAGGGTTAGATTGTGATCCTTTGACAATAGCAGTTGAGCGTGTCACATTATTATGGGTTTCTTGATTTTTGATGACTCGGAGATGGAGTAGAATGAATATCCAGTGAAGTAGAGTATTGATATCCCAGAGAAGTTAAGAATTGAGCTTAGGGTGTGGCAGAGCATCCAGTTGGTGGTGCTCCACTATTTTGTCTATTATTGTTGTTTTTTTCAACATTTCTATAATTAAAAAAAAATTAGTGACATGTGTAAGAAAATAAGTTTTATGACTATATATATATATATATATATATATATATATATATATATATATATATATATATATATATATATATGTGTGTGTGTGTGTGTGTGTGTGTTTATATATATATATATATAACTTTTTGACTATATATATAACTTTTGGATAACTTTTAAAACATACTCGATGTGTCTAATTTCCATCTAATGAGTATTACTTTTTTAAAATTTATAACTTTTTGATAACTTCTGCACGTGGACAACTAGGCGGAAGCCTGTCTATGATTGACGCCTAAATGTCGACATGAACGTGAAATCCTTTATTCATTAACTATTTGCAAGATCATTTTTAAGATGCATGTGTTGCGAGACATCGCAATCTACGTGAATGCTCTCTTTATGGAATTGTATCCATATAGGATGAAATTTTGTCTAGCCTTTTCTAAACGTGTCACGAACAACAATGACCCGTCAGGATTTTGTAGGTGAACTATATTCTATACAACCCCATTCCAACATTATAGTAATGAAAACAGAATACGATCAAATATGTAGGCTTGCGAGAGATCAACTCCATGATTTATAAGGCAATTGAACTATTCAATTTTCCTATTACCATACATGTAAATTGTAGTCCTCACTATATGGAATGCACTAAAGAAATATATTTTAGTGTGGTAAAATTGAACCCTCTCATAATCTTGTTTCCAGTAATTACTACAGTGCCTCATTTTTCCCGAGAAAATATATAAAGGGGTGTGAATATGAGTCTTAAGAGTGAAGACACAACAATTTAGGCTCATTTTAATTTAATAACACCTAAAATTATTAGTAGTCCACTAATGTTGCAAGATCTTCCACCAATACCTATTCACCCAAACAACATCCATTCAAGGAAGAGGTGAACAAAGCCACAACAAGTTAAGCAAATGATTTTATTCTAAATATTTATTCATTAAGATAGGGTAGTCGTTAAGACAAATAATTAGTTAAATGTTTATTATCATGAATTAATAGAGTGAGCGTTTTAAGTATCCATCATCTGTATAAAACCAGGATCATTGAACAGAAGCCACAATAACAATCAACCCAACAATCTAACATAAGTATATCTCGTTCTCCATCGAAATCGTATACTTTGATTTATTTTTAACCAATGTTTATCCAGTTCAAGATTACTAACATAACAATTTATATATAAACATTATTAATAATTTGTATATCAATATTTTTAACATTAAATAGTTTATTTAATCCATAAATATTACAACTATCCACAATGTCAAGCATTGAGTAATCTATAAGAAAATACCAATTTTATATATTAAACACACATTGACATGGACATTTTATTTAGTATAAGAAATGCAAAGTCAAATTTAATATAAGAAAAACAAAATAAAATTTAATATAAAATAACAAAAATACAAACCCACATTGAACCCCATAGAGTTGACCCCCCCCCCCCCCCACCCCACCCAAACACACACACCCCACCACAACCACATACATAGTTGAGCCACCCCCATACACACTAAAACACAAGCACACACACACACATACTCTCTCTCTCTCTCTCTGTCTCACACACACACACACACACATACACACTTCACTGAATTACACACACACACACTGAAAACCTTCCCCCCCCCCCCACACACACACTCTAAAACATACTCGAATATGCACACACACACACACGCGCGCGCAAAAACACGCCTGCAATAAACACACATATATACGTAACAAATGGAGGAGAGAGAGGAAGGGAGGTCTACCTGTGTTGGTACATGGACAAAAATAGAGGAGAGACCTAACTAAGTGGATGGAAATGGAGGAGATTGTTTTTGGCGATTCGGGGGGGGGGGATAAATATATATATATATATATATATATATATATATATATATATATATATATATATAGAGAGAGAGAGAGAGAGAGAGAGAGAGAGAGAGAGATGATTTTTGATATAAAGGTGAAATGAAATCTTGGGGTTTTGATTTTTTTTATACCCAGAATGGGGTCACGGTCCAAAATCGTAACCCAATATATGACTCCTTAATGACTTAAACATGGTCATGGTTCTAGACTGCGACCTCATACATGACCAACTGGAACCTTGAGACATGATTACGATTTTGGATCGCGACCCATGTTCTATGACATTTTTTAAATAGATTTAGGTTCATGGTTTTAAAATTTCATCAGTGTTCCTTTATATCATTATGGGTGGGTCTCGATTATGGATCGTGACCACTTTTTTAATCAAAAACACGATAACTTTGCACTATAATAGGTCATGAAAGTCACGATTTTGTACTATGACTCTTTGGTCATGGCTCCTGACCGCGACGCTCAATTCTGATCACTATATGGTCAAAGGCGAGTCAGGGTTCTAGCCCATAACCACTATTGTGACCAATCAAGCGAAAAACTTGGTGCCATTATTGGTCACAATGGAGTCACGAGTTTGGACCAAGAACACTGTGGTCATGGCTTCTGAATGTGACCACTGTCGTAATGAGGTCACCATTAATATAGGTCACTTATTTGGTCATGATAAATAGTTAGGGGTATTGGTTTTGTACCGTGACCCTTGCTCACGATCCAAAATTGTGACTCATTTGCAATTACCCATTTTGATTTTTGTTGTACTGCTTAGTAATTATCAAAGTAATCCAGGTGACTATCATTGGAAAGATGGAAAGATGGAAAGAAAAAGTGTTAAGTTACTTATGAAGGACTAACGAATACATGCTCATCTATAGGTTGATTGATCATCTTGAGTTGATTAAGTATTCAGACTCATATTTTGGAGAATGCCTTGTTGGAAGAAAGAGCACTACGAGTTACATTTTCCTTCTAGTGGGAGGAGTCATCTTAGGAAAAAGTTCTCACAAGAGTGTTATTTCTTCATCCACCATGGAGGCTGAGTTTGTAGCTTGTTTTCAAGCTATAAATCATGGATTATGGCACCAAATTTTATTTTTGGACATAGAGTGGTGAGTTAGATATCTAAGCCGGTAAAAATTTATTTTGATAATGTCCAACCAGTCTTCCATTTTATAAACAATTGGTATACTAAAGCGGTAAATCATATTAAGATGAAATATTTATTTATTAAAGAAGAAGTTCAGAAACACGAGTGTTAACCGAGAACATTAGTAAAAATGTTAACATAACATATCCTCTTGCGAAAGGACTATCTCCAATGATATTTTTGAAATAGGTCTTGAGTAGTTTAGTTTGAGATTTCTATTTTCTTTGTTATTTTGCACTACATATTTTGATATCAATAAAGAGTTTTTTAATTTCACATTTCTTTTGTTATTATATACATGCATGTGAATGAATGATTGTGAAAGAAATTCTCTTTTAATAAAGACATTATAAGACAATCATGACAACTCACATTATAAACCTAATTTAATATGACATTGATGGCACAGTATATCGAAGGAACCATGCTCTTGAATTAAAGTAAAATGGCCATGACTCATGTTGTTGAATTGTTTAATTAAGGTAGATAATTAATAACGAATATTTTCCAAGAAATTCTATGTCACCAAAAGCTGATTGATTTTAAGATGGAAACATCTTCAACTAAGATTACTTATGTCAGTGATAATATAGAGAGGAGTCATTCTTAGACTCAATTCCATAATAACTCATCAAATGAAAGTGTCCATTATCTTCTCTCTAATTTATCGAGACCTTATTTTCAAGATTATATACCCATTGTCAAGATTTCAAGTAAAGTGTGACAACCCGCTACTATAATAAATCAGGTATCCCAGATGGCAGAGTCTCAACATCAACTGACAATACTAAAATATAAGGCTAACTACCCGAGATCATTAAAAGCGAATTGTCAAAAAATTTAAACTTTTATTTAACAACAACAACAAAACCATAAATGCAAACACAACCAACTATACACATCTAACTATTTTGAGTGATAAGTGCAAACTCCATTAATATACAAGAGTGCAGTACAAAGTACAAACAAAATACCCAAATATGATATCGGGTAACAGACAATACAATCGGAGAAATGAAATATAAAAGTGTTAATCTACAACTCCTTGAATACTAACTCCATATACAACTCAATCCTAATCTAGTTATACAAAGGTAGGAATCGACTAAAGCAAAATGCCGTGACAGTCCGCTATTGCCACAGGTCCACGAATCCTGAATGGATGAACATTAAAGGCATCCTTGCGGAGGAACACCTAAAGTAAAATGGGTCAGAGCCTGAGTTGAAAAATATTTTATAGCAAGTGTATTAAAATGCATAATAATTGTAAATGCATTATTACATGATTTAATGGAATCGTCCTCTCCATAAAATCCATCTCACCTCTCAACTAAAACGCGCACTAAGCGTATGCACGTGATCTCCAAATGGGTGCCCAATTCTATTTAGGCAAGAGAATCTAATTTAAAACCCAAATGAAATATTTAAATAAAATCATCTAACCTATATCTCAATCTCTACCTATGTGAGTTCCATCTAGATCGTATAGTTTAATTTAAATGTTATAGTTATCTTTATATTTGTTCATTTATTGAACATATAAATTTGCATAATCAACCACATCATCCCAAAACATTAACATTCTCAATTACTAGAATTTTATATTCTAGTGATGCCCTTATAAGGCATGCAACAAGATATAGATATATACATATATATATATATATATATATATATATATATATATATATATATATATATATATATGAGTTATTAGCATCAAGAGTTAAGGACTAAACTCCTCTCGATTCTCAACACAGCACTGCGTTTCGTGCGTGGGACGTCTCGCCGAAGCGAAATCCAAACAAGGAACCCCCGTTACACTACTCCTGACCATATCGATCCTCGAGACTCATTATGTTCTCAATGCGTGATGCATGTAACCCAATTTATTATCAGGTTTTAATTAATTAATATTTCCAATTCTCAACAGTACACGGCGTTTCATGCGTGGAACATCTCGCCGAAGCGAAATCCAAACAAGGAGCCCTCTGTTACACTACTCCTGGCACTGTCGATTGTCGGGATAGGTGATATATATATAATTATGAGCATTAAGGACTTATCCCCAAGTTCCAACATTACACTGCGATTCATGCGTGGGACGTCTCGCCGAGGCGAAATCCAAACAAGGAACCCCCCCGATACACTAATCCTTACAATGTAGGTCGTTGAGGTCCATTAAGCCCTCGATACCCAAATACAAGCACAAGCAATTGTAACCATCCAACAGAGCTATAACTCGAAGGACGCAGGCTCACTTTCTATCATGTTCTAGCAGCCCAAATACGTAGCAAACTGGGGCCACTTGGTGGGGTTCCACGACACCCACCCCGTGATCAACTCACGCACACGACGTCCCGGGAAGCGGTCATAGCTCCTAACCGGCAAGTGAGAGCGACACATACCCACGACCTCTCACCCCCCAAATAAATAAATGTATATCACATAATAATCACACGGACGACTATGACCTGGGGAATATCCACACCCTTTTCTTTGAGCCAGGATGCTCACCCTCTACGCACGTAACTTACCAATGATAACAAGGAGAGGGTGTGCCTAACCATGCATATATACCATCATATAGGCTATACATACATCCCATATAATAAAGATATACCATCATATAAGGTATACCTTCCACATCATTTTCATTTTCATTATACACTCTTAGGCGCAATAAATTTAATGTCATTGTTTAGTATATGTCTCTCCTTTGATACACTAACCGTCAAATCTCACATATCTTCACTACTTAGTATACGCGATACTATTTCTCGCTTGAAGCTCACACGTCTCTTCTAATAATGAATTGTCTCTCAATTCTAATTAAGTTAAGGATATTCTATATCTGAATGCACCTCAATTCACATAAACAGTTCTCCATCCATAATGGGGTTCAATTCATTTTATGAACCGTTAACGTTATCTCGTTTGGGATTTGATCCTAAGATCCGACGTCTCTAAATTTATCTCATTCTTTCTTATAATTAATATGATCATCTCCAAATCGAATCTCCAATCAATGTGGACTTCCCCACTTGAGGTATACCATAATATCTATTCGATATTCCTCAATTTTTGTCAATAAGACTACAATAATTTCTTATAAGGGAAAGCCTCTCTAAAGGTCTCCAAAACATACTCCAAACAATTCCTATGGAGGTCCCCAATCAGTAACCTCGAACGAAACTGGATTAAATTCCCCTTAGAAAAACAATCCCCCAAAAGCCTTGTTTTCGAATCGATTCGGGCCAATTCTAAATCGATTCGACCCAGCGAATCGATTCGGCCAGGAAGGCGAATCGATTCGGGTCATCAGACCTGGGACTCTGTCTCAGGCCGAATCTATTCGGTTGGGGTCTGAATCGATTCGGTTACTCAGACCTGGACACCTGCATATTTCTGAATCGATTCGGTAGGAGGCCGAATCGATTCGGCCCTTCAGAAACCTCAAAAATTGCTACTTTTTAGTAAGCCGAAAATCCCAAAATCCATTTTAGTCATTTCATCTCCATTTTTATTCAACCCAATCACATATATATCACGAATATTCATCCTAGAATACATGTAAACTAATTTCTAATCTCAAATCAAATATCTACATATCAAATCTAAGATTATACCCAAAAGTTAGGTTTTGGTAAACTAAACCTAAAACCCAAAGATTTAATCCACAAGTCATGCAATAAATGGTACACAATAATTATTTAGCAAGTTTAATCACTTGCCTCGGGTTCGTAGGATCTGAATCCACCTTGAGATCGCGTATTGGCCGGAATCTCCACTTTCTCTCTCTTTTCTCCTTCCTTTTCTTCTTCTCTCTTTCTTTCTTTCTTTTTCTCTTTCTCTCTTTGGATAAATATCTCTCGTAGCCTTAATAAGCCCTAAATCCCAAGATACACATCTTTAAATGAAAATACACACTTTAAATGACCAGATAACTTTAATTCGAGTGAAACGGTCCTAAATTATTTCGGAACCTAAATAAACTCCAAGTACAGTCATTTCTACTTTCCCGACCCTTCCGAACACAACTACACCCTCAAAATCGCCATTCGATACACTTTCTAACGACTCCAAGTTTTGACCTCAAGTGCCAAATTTAATTATTCTCAAATAAAATATTATTTATTTCTCCCAAAATAATTAAATCCTCATCTCCAAAACCTCGGGTTGTTACATAAAGTTTAGTATGAATCATTAAAGTCATTCAAAACAAGACTGTTAACACATCTGGTACAATCAAAAGGCAAAAAATCAATCACGATAGAGGAATTGAAGAATATAATTTCTTCTATTTGGAAGTCTTTATAGTCATGGGAAGTATTTTTTTCTATTTGGAAGCCTTTATAGTCATGGAAACTAACTCCCAAAGGTAAAGGGTCTATAGCTTTTTTTTAATCTTCACAGGAAAAGCATAAAGATTGGATATTTAAACCGATAGATTTTGATTTAGGACCATTTAAACCAATGACATGGACCTTAATTTTAATCATTTTAATTTTGTTTCAACGAATGCTCATGTATGGAGTCAGTGGTTAAAACTCCCATACGAGTTTTTGGCACCCTATATTATTATTGGATATTGCAAGAGGGATAGATGTGCCAATTCAAATTGACCAAACAACACTCGACCAAAAATATTGAATTTTTTCCAAGGTTCTAGTGGATATCGATTTTTCATACCCATTACCAAGTGTAGTAGTCATTGAACATGAGGAGATCAAGAGCCTTATAAAAGTTGAGTTCAAATATCTCTTAAATTATTGTGATTTCTCTAACTATATGGGTCATTCTTTAGTCAATTGCAATGGCATAAAGATATCAAGTTGTGTTCCTACCCAGAAAGTTAAATACTAGTAGGCAATTGATTCTCATGGGCAACATCAGAATGACAGAAAATAAAAATACCAGCCGCAAATATTTCAGCCAAAAAGTTCAAACACATGACAAATTCTGCAAACAAAAATAGTGAAAATCTAAACTCCTTAAGATGTAATCCCACAAACAATAATTTTGATCAATCCGTTGAGCACGAACAAGTTTCTTCCTAGAAGTTTGATTTGGAAAATTCTGAGTTCATTAAAAAACCTCAAGCAGTTCATGGTGATGCTGAACCACACGTGAGTGCCAGGCTGCTGGAAACTAACACCAAGAGTCATGGGATGGATTTGAATCAACAAGAAGAGCTAATAGAGGTGCATCAAGTGGGAGTCCAACTAAAAAATTTCGTTTCGAAGCTAGCTTGGAAATCTCAACAATTTGAAATGGTGAATCACAGTGTTCCTATAGAGAATGATGCAAATGCAGTTGATGAATCCACATGTGTAATACCCCCATAATGTTTTGAATAAAATATTTTAACTAATTTAAATTAGTTAATTTAATATTTATTTTGGAATAAATTGAATTGGATGAATTTAAATTTAGATTAGAAAAAAAATTAATTTTTAAATAAACAATTATTCATGATAACATAAGGATAAAACTCAACTTGACATAATGGGCTTGCGAGTGAAAAATAAAGAACATAAATATATTTATGGGTGCGTGTTGTTTTAACCTAATAAAAATATCCGAGTGAAATAAAAATAATTGGGACATGTTTTAGGAAGTGTTTGAGACTCAATTTAGTGTTTTAAATATTTAGAAATGGTCCCGACTCATTGGTATATAAGTTAGGAAGTTTTGGGGCAAGTTGGGTTATGGATTCGGGCCCATTTGGGGATCTACAAGTTGGGGTTTAGGCCGAAGTCAGGATTATCCACTAATTAAGTGTTTAAGTGGGGGTAAACCACTCCCCCACTATCATTAGAGAAAATCTAGATTAGCAGCCATGGGAGAGAAAAGCATAAATACCAAAAAAGGAAGAAAAGAGGAAAAACAAAGGGGAAAATCAAGAGAGCTTCAAGAGAAATTCTTCTACAGATTTTAAAGCGAGAATTTTCTTTATTAATTTATGTTTTAAATTTATTTCTTGATGCTTGTAATGACGCCTTTAATTTCTGGGAATTAGGTTTAAACTGGTTGATTTATTAATAAACAATACATGTAGAGGATTGACTTTACGTAGAATTTGCCCTAAAAATTTAAGTATCGTAAATTTGAAAATTAGGGATCGATCCCTTAGGTTTTGTTAGTCAGTTGGGGACATCTCAATAAATTATTATGGAGGGCATTACTGTTGATTTCTAGGACTGAAATCGTGATAGAAATTCCATGATAGATACCCATATTTTTGTTGGATAGAACTGAAATTTGATAATGATTCAAGCATTAAAATTTTTAATAAATAGTGTTTTCTTTTCGGGTTTGAGTATATCAGGTATGGAATGGTTTTTGGATTTAAACACATAAGTTTTGGGCTTTAAATTTTGGAACTTAATTAATAAAATTTCGGGATTCTTCGTTTACTGTTCTGGGATGAAACTGGATTCTGGGAAGGATTACTATTGTAGGATGAAACTAGAGTCTGGGAAGGAGAAAGCGGCATGGGGAAAAGGGACCAGAGGGTTGTTCGAACGATGTGGGATCTTGTTCAAACGACATGTCATGTTTTGCGAACGAGTCCCACTCTAATTCGAGCGACGTCATGGGTTTTTGCGCTTCGTTGCTACTTGGGATTTGGGTTAGTAGGATGGGCTTTTGGCCGAGTTTGTTCAGGGTTATGGTTGCTTTAGTATGTATGAGTTAAAAAGGAAAATTCTAACAATAAGTGTAGGACACATTTAATTAGGTAATTGACATGGCTAAATAAATTATTGTATGGGACAAAATTTCAAATTTATGAGATGGAAGTTTAATACCTAGGGTATTGGAAGATTAGGTATTAAGGAACATTAAAATTATTGAGGGTATTGGGTCTAGAATTTTAGCTGTGAGTATTTTTATAAGTCCAAATGAGTGAGTGGAACCGGGTTTGGGAAAATAGAGAATTTATTTAAAATACAATTGTGCCCACGTTAAACAGAGAAATTACAATTTACTAATTAGTTAAGTAATTAATTTATGGGAGGAGAATTAATAATTTATTAGATGATGAATTATTAATAAATGAAAATATTGTGGACTTTGGTTGGACTTTGTATGTTAATTATCGAGTAATTATCTTTATGATAATTATGGAGTAATTACCTTTACATACTATATGGGACAATAATATATACTATTATGTATTTGTGTGGACATACAAGTGGACCTTCCTATCGACTCGGGGGTTTGCGTGTTCGAGCTGCGTACCACACATCGGCACACGTGGGCTTGACGATGTGTAGGCCATATAGGTACTACGTGGAAGCCCCAGCCATGAGAGGTACCTGGCGCTGACTGTTCCTGTATCATCGTTGGGTATGGTTCGTGTATAGGTGTCTTGCGTAGGGACTGCCCCCAACTTGTGTGTATTTTGTGATGTCTGCTTAGGATAAGGGATTCTTCCGGAATTGCCAATAGAGCACGAATTAGACAGGACCGGTAGATACCCTTGTGTATCATTCATATATATATATATATATATATATATATATTTACCTGGACTTTATATGAGATAAACTGAAATGTCTAAGAACGTGCACATAATTACAATTATGATTCTTTAATGCATAAAAAATGTTGATGTCTTTATGTGAAAATTATGAGAATCTTATTTTACGGGTGTTGATAATTAAATTTAATCAGCACACTTAAATGATTTAGCCATTATTATTAATTTGACATGTTGTCAGAATTATCTTTTGGGGATTTATTGGGATGTGGATAATATCACACTTAGATGAGGGGTGAGGTGTTAAACGCATGTGAGTAACGAAGGGGGAATATTTATTTTGCATCGACTATATTATTGCATCAAAAATTAATTAAGTTAATTCTTGCACACTTCGGGCTCCGACACAAATTTAAAGACCCCCCCCCCCCGCGCTTATATCTAGACCGGGATAGCAGGAGTGTTGCTATACCAGCCTTGCGATCTCTCGTGCTTAGAATTTTTCCGAATCAATTGAATCGAACTTAGGTGCTTTTCTGCCAGAGTTAAAATATTTTCTTTAGAAACATTTGTAAGGGCCTAAGCCCGAGATTTATTTATTTATAGTATGTTGGAGTTGTGATTTCTATTTGTTGTTAGATTTATTATTTAGTTGGTATTGGTTTGAGCTTAATTATTTTCATGGAAATATTCATAAATTTTTAAAGCATCGGCCTTTAAATGAACAGTATTTATATTACGTTATACTGAGAATGATATTAATTGATCGACAAATCCCATCTTCGGTGTATCATGCCTGATCAGCCTTTACGTGAGAAAATGGGGGTTGTTACAACATTTTTATGTGTGAGCAATTGCGAATGTTGGGTGCCTCCGAGTTTTACCCATCAAACCCATTTAAAGCATGTGGCGTATGTTGAGTCAGTTGAAAACCAAATAAACCCATCTAATAACATTAATGATTCTCCGATCGATTTAACTAAGGTATATAACAACAAACATGCCTTATCCCAAGTGTCTAAAAATGAACAAACCGAAACATTCTGGAGTCTCCAATTAACAAACCGAAAAATTGGAATAAGTAAATGTGTGAACAAACTCCAAAATATCAGTATTGGATCAAAAAAAGAAAAGAAAATCTTCAGGGGATAACGTCACTATTGAGACTGATGAGTCATATTCTGAAAATGAAATGCCCCTTCTTGAAGACATACCAAATTTAAATGAAACTATTTCGGCTCATTTAAAGGATTCATTACGGGTAGAAAGTGCTTGGTACATATGAAAGTAATCCAGGTGACTATCATTGAAAAGATGGAAAGAAGGTGTTAATTAAGGTACTTGTGAGGGACTAATGAATACACGCTCACCTATAGGTAGATTGATCATCTTGATTTGGCTAGATATTCATATTCAGATTTAGATTTTGGACGATGTCTCATTGGAAGAAAGAACACTCTGGGTTATGTTTTCCTTATAACGGGAGAAGTCATCTTAAGGAAAAGTTGTCACAAAAGTGTTATTGTTTCATCCACCACGGAGGCTAAGTTTGTAGCTTGTTTTCAAGCTACAAATCATGGATTATGTCTCCAAAATTTTATTTTTGGAAATAGAGTGGTGAGTTCGATATTTAAGTTGGTGAAAATTTATTGTGATAACGTCCAACCAGTCTTCTATTCTATGAATGATTGGTATACTAAATAAATTAAGCATATTGAGGTGAAATATTTATCAGTTACAAAAGAAGTTAATAAATAACGAGGGTCAAATGAGCACATTAGTACAAATGTTAATATAAGATATCCTCTTGTGAAATGACTATCTCAAATGATATTTTTTCAACATGATGAAGAAATGGGTATTGAGTAATTTAGTTTGGGATTTTTATTTGCTTAGTTATTTCACACTACATATTTTGATAGCAATAAAGAGTTTCTAAATTTCACATTTCTTTCGTTAGTATGTTCATACATCTGAATGAATAATTGTAAGAGAAATAGTCTTTTAGTAAAGACATTATAAGACAATTATGACAACTCACATTATAAACTGGATTTAATATGACATTGATGGCATAGTACATCTAAGGAACCATGCTCTTGATTTAAAATAGAATAGCCATGACTCACATTGGTGAGTTATTTAATTAAGGTAGATAATTATTGATGAATATTTTCCAGCAAATTCCATGTCACTAAAAGCATATTTATTTTAATATGGAAACATCTTCAGTTAAGATTACTTTTGCAAGTGAAGTTTACAAGGAATCATTAAAGTCGTACAAGACTAGACTACTAGGTCGTCTGGTACTATCAAAAGGACAAAAAATCATAACAGATGAATTGAAGAATAGACTTATTCTATTTGGAAGCCCTTGTAATCATGGATTGTAATCATAGAAACTAACTCCCAAAGATAAAAGGGTTGTATAGTTTTTTCTTTATCTTTAAAAGACAAGTATAAAGCTTGGATGTTTAGACCGATACATTTTAAATTAAGATCATTTAAACCAATGACATGAACCCTAATATTAATCCTTCTAATTTTTTTGAACCAATGATCATGTGTAGATTTCTTTGTTAAATCTGCCAGATGAGTTTTGGCACACTACATAGTTGTTGGAAATTGCAAGAGGGATATGAGTGCCAATTGAATTTTAACCAAACAACACTCGACCAAAAATATGGAATATTTTCTAGGGTCTAGTGGATATTGATTTTTCATACCTATTAACAAATGTAGTAGTTATTGAACATGAGTAGATCAATAGCCCTATAAAAGTTGAGTTCGAATATCTTCTAGATTATTGCGATTTCTGTAACTATGTGGGTCATTCTTTAGTCAATTGCAATATTATAAAGATATCAAGCCTTGTTCATACCCAAAAAGTTAAATACCAACAGGTAGTTGATTCTGATGGGCAACATCATAATGGTCGAAAACAAAATTACTAATTGCAAATATTTCAGCCAAAAAACTCCAACACATGAGAAATTCGGTAAATGGAAAATAGTGAAAATCCAAACTCCTTAATATGCAATCCCACAAAAAAATATTGTTCAATCCTTTGAGCAAGAACAAGTTTCTTCCTGAAGTTTAATTTGGAAAATTTTGAGTTCATTCCAAAACCTCAAGAAGTTGAAGGTGATGTTGGACCGCACGTGCATACCAGGCTACTAGAAACTAACACCGAGAATCATGGGATAGAGTTGAATCAATAAGAAGAGCAGATAGAGGCGAATCAAGTGGGAGTGCAACTGAATTTTTTTGTTTTCAAGCTAGCTCAAAAATCTCAAAATTTTCAAAAGGACATTATTCCCATGGAGAATGATATAAATGTAGCTGATCAATCCACATGTTTATGTGTGAGCAACTGTGAATGTGAGGTTCCTCCAAGTGTTAACCATCACACCCATTTAAAGAATATGGCATGTGTTGAGTCAGTTGAAAACCAAATAAGCCAATCTAATAACATTTATGATTCTCCTATTGATTTAACTAAGGTAAACAACAACAAACAAGCCTTATCCCATGTGGTTAAAAAAGGGCTAACCGAACTCATTGCGGGGTCTCTAATTATATAGGAACATCTGAACCAAACAGTGGTGTATTTTGAAAAGGAGGAACAAAATTGGAACAAGGAAATGTGTGAATAAAATCCAAAATATCTCGTATTGGATCAAAAAAAGAAAAAATTTATTTAGGGGCTAACGTCACTATTGAGACTGATGAGTCATATTCTAAAAATGAAATTCCCCGCTTGAAGACATAACAAATTTAAATGAAACTATTTCAGCTCAATTAAAGGATTCATTAGAGGTAGAAGAGGCTCATACAAGCCTTGGAGTTAATTTATATGTCGAGATCCCAGAAATTGATTTAGGAATGAGCGCTCAATCTGCTCATGCTCGTGATTTTATTGAAGATTCGATTGGGAAAAAATGTGGAAAAACTCAATAACAAATCTTTAATTGTCATGTAACTAGAACCTTTCTTATTTTAGCCATCTTTAGAGCCTCAACAATTCATAAAGTTGATGGCAAAAAACAAAAGGGAGGAACTAAAAATTCTAAAACGGATACCCTTTCGACCTTATCTAAAGAGGAGAAATCGAAGCTTAAATACAATTTGAGGCGTCCTTCTTGTTTAAGAATTCGTAAATTTTCTTAATTTGTATGTCATTATCGCTTGTAAGAGCCATAGGAGAGGCTTTTTCTGCTATCTATTAATAGAATATTTCCTTTCTTGCGAAAAAAGGTGGGCGAATGTCACAAATATTTTATTGAAGAATTAGTTTTGGAATTATGTAATTGAGGAATTCTTTAATTGGTTAAATATAAGTGTCCTACTTAGGTTGCGTTTGTTTTTTTATCTGAATCTGAAGTCTGAATCTGAAATCTGAAGACTGAATCTGAAGTCTGAAATCTGAATCTGAAAAATGTGTTTGTTTTTACGTCTATATATACTTCTGAATGAATGTATTTAGACTGATTCAGACTCCAGATTCAGACTTCAGACCTAACTCTACCTCTTAATCATTAAGAGGCAAATATGACCGTTAACCTCTTAATCATTTAAAAAAACAAATACTTTTTGATACCTCTTAAGTCTGAATGGTTCAGATTCAGACTTAAGAGGTAAAAACAAACGACCCCTTAGTATTGTCCACATAAGAAATCAGATTTCATTAGAATTTCTTTATATAAGTCATCATGGTTTTTTAACTAATGAGTGGGTTATTTTCCTAAGTCAAGTCTAGCTGGGATGGATGATAAAATTATATTTTAACTAGAAATTTCGGGTCGTCTTTCACCTAATATATATTAGGTTATACTCCATCAAATAATATGCATAAAACACACAATATATTGGACTAGGTAGAGAAAATTCTGAAATTTCAAAGAATTACAATTTTCTACGAGGAAGAAGAATTTTCTCAAGCAATTAAAACAAGAATTCAAGGGTCAAAATTCAGCAATCAAATTTAAAATCAATGGACAAAGGTACATGTTCTTAATTCATTATATTATAGACACAACGTGTGAATGCATGAAGATCAAAAAGAACAAATTGCGTGTATAGCTGTTTGTATTGTTATTAAGTTACGATTTTACATGACTTGTGTATATGGCTAGAATCAAAGGAGTTATTTCAAATCGAGAATTTTTTGAGGAATAGTGACTGCTGAAACAACCACTCCACATCCATGGATACTTAGTGTTATCCCTTCATTGATATCTCCCAATATGAACCAATATCTAACTTAGTTTTTTGAGGAGGAGATATTCAAGGCTATCGAGGATTTGAATGATGATTGTGTGGCTGACCTAGATGACTCTAGAGTTTGGTTTTATAAATACTTTCGGGACATCATCCAAATGGATCTCATAAAAATAATTCATGCATTTGTTATGGTGCAAATCTTACAACTAGCTGGTCTAATACTTCTATTGCACTTGTTCCCAAGAAACCCATTCCAATCCAGTTCTCCCATTACAAACGTACTAGCCTACGCAACTTCACGTATAAAATGGTCTCTATGATTCTCGATTATACCTCCCGTTATTTTACCCAACTAAAGTTTATGCATGAAGGAAGAAGTATGTTCGTATTGGCCCAAGAATTAGTGCAAAAAAAAGTGTTTCGCTCAGAATATCATTATCAAACTTGATAGCACAAAGTCATATGATAGATTGAATTGGGAGCACCTCATTCAAGTTTTGAGAAGTTTAGGATCCTCTAAATGTTATATGAGCATTTTTCCAGTAAATAATGTCAAAAACCTCTTAAGTATTGATTTTCTACATCCAACAGATTTTCAACAAATTTTTAACATTTTTATGCAAAAAATCATATTTTAATGGTTCAGGAAGTTTGACGTAATTCACCCTTTTTTAATGATGATAAAAGAAAGGAGCATCAAAAAAGTAATGAGCATCAAAAAATTAATGGGTGCTTCGGTGAGTTAATTTATATCAAAAGAGTCGACTGCTATGGCTCACAAGTCGAGTGCTATAGTTTTTCTAATTATCCAATTCCTTGTGTTCTTTCCAGATTATAAATGTCCCCGCGGAGAGGTTGTTTCTTCTCTTTTAGCTAATAAACTCACATGCTACTGTCCCCTTTCTCAGAAAAAAAAAAGTGTGAACTGTTTTAATAAAATTAAAAGAATTAAATCAACTTTAACAAGCCAACTATATTAGATAACGAACATAATTTTTTGGTCTAAACCTTTTTTTTGGGTGCCTATTCATCATAAAGAGATAGATAGAGGGAGAGAAAGAAAGAGTAGATACTATAGTATTTGTAGAACATAATGTATTATAACCCTTCAGCAAACTAATGCCCGTGGCATCTAATAGCTATGTCAACCGAGTGACTTTATAGAAGACAAGTTTAAAACCGAGGGTAGGGTCATATTAAACTTCATTTATGTGTCTGTTTTCTCTTACGATAATCCACAATCACGGTCCCACCATAGAATTTTGCTGCCTCATAACAATCTAAAGCCGCCTCTTTGGATGTGGAAACTGTAGTCACCTGATAAATATGGAGTGGTTGTGGTTAAGTGTGTGCAAAAAAACTGACCTAACCGAAAATCGAACCGAACCGGCACGAATAGAATCGAAACCGGCGTTTTTTTTAGCCCGATTCGGTTTGCGGTTTGCGGATTTAAAAAAACGACAATGTCGGCTTGGTTGGCGGTTTAGACAAAGAAAAAACCGATTCGAACCGAACTGAACCGAACCGAACCGACATCAATATTCATATTAAAAAATCCTTACATATCTTTTATTTTTATATCCAAAACCCATTAACCAAGCTCCAAAATTGACCAAAACCGAAAACCGACCTAAAAAAACCCGACCAAAACTGAAAATCGGTTAAAACCGAACCAAAACCGATGTGAACCGAAACTGGCGGATTTTTTCATTATCGGTTCGGTTTCGGTCTGATTTTTTCCAAAACCGAACTGATCGGTTCGGTTTGAATTGCGGTCCAAAACCGAAACGAACCGTGCACACCCCTGGTTGTGGTTGATATTGATATTTGCGTAACTGGTGTTCAGAAGCTGCATGGATCCTTCCCTTCCTTCCGAAGTATGCATCCAGCATACCAAAGCCTTCCAACCCAACCTTCAAAAGGTCTGCTGTAATACCCCGTATTTTTTACTATATTTATTTTTGGGATTAATTAATTAATATGCGTATTAATTGGAAATTAATCCGGGTTAAAAATACTAATGTGATGCGAATTGGTATTTGATTATGTACATATAAGATTATATATGTACTTGGTATTATGAAATTTGTCGTGGGATTTATATACGACATTTTAGAAATTTTGTTGAGACGCGTGGGACCGTCGCGTCACGGTATAATATTTTGTTAATAAAAGTGAATTTAAAATCTATAATCCGTATGGTCGTTTTGAGTGCGTCAACGCGTCCGGAAGTGTCGAGATAGTCAGAAAACACTAGCCGGGGGTATAGTTTGGGTCCCGGGGTATTTTTAGGCCATACCGGTAACTTAAAGGGTATTTTAGTAATTTGGTATTTTTGGGTAATTAAAAGTGACGAAAATTGAGAGTTGTAATCTGATAAGGAATTGACCCAACCAACCCTTTATTAACCCCATAAGCTACGTAAGTTATCATTTAGTCTTCCAACTCTCCCAAAGAAAACCCTAGCCACCATAGCCATCTTTGGAAGAAGAAAGCTTAGAGAGGAAGGGAAAGAAGAGGAATTCTGCAGAAAATCTGCAGAAAGAGATTACAAATCCAACACCAGATTCAGAAACAATCAAGGCAAGTGATTTATTCCATTTAAATTTCAGAGAATGATTCTTCCATGTTAGATTAAAAAAAAAAAAAAAAACTTTGTATGTTCTTGGAAGATAATGAAAAACCCATAAGATTGGAGTCATTAGTTTAAATTCTGGGATATAGGTTGCATGTAGAATGTTATTGGGAGATTATATTAAGAGAATTATCGACTTTTGTTATACCAAAAACGGATTGAAGATGAAGTTTATGAATGTTCTTGAGATAAAATCTGGAAACTAGGTTTTTGATGAAGATTGATTCATATGTAGCCTATAGTTGTTGAAATATTGATTTATGGACGTTAGTAATATTGTAGGATTGTTATATGACATTACTATAACGTTATATTTGAGAATCACACGTTAGAAATAAGCTTTGGGACGTTTTTACAATCTGCAGAACGAAGCAGTCCGTAGCCATACCTGTTCGATCGATCGATCGACATTCATCAGTCGATCGATCGACATTCATCAGTCGATCGATCGACTAGATCGATCGATCGATATTCATAGGTCGATCGATCGACCTTCCCAGAATGAGTAAAATTTTCCTTAATTTGATTTTAACGGTGGAAACCCTCGGAGAATATGTTTGGAGAACTTATGAATACCCTCAACCTTAAGGAGACCAGTAGGAGTGATTATTATAGTGGACTTTAATTAGAATACAATTCGAGGAATTATTCTAGATTATTGAAATTCGTGAAGCGAGATAACGTTTAGGTTAATAGTGTAAAATTGTGTAATTCGATGAAATAAGGGTTTAGGGCAGAAGTAAAGACCTTAGGTATATAGATGTCATATGTGGGAATTATGGGAACTTAATAGTCTATTCAAGATAGGTTTTAAGGATAAGGGACTACGGCGTGAGACGTGTCGGTAATTTAACTTTATATTAATGGGAGACTTGAAAAATATATAAATTTGGAAATGGTATAATGATGTAGAGTATTACAATTATACTACGGTGATTACTAAGATGCGTGTATACTTAGTATTGATATAGTATTTGTGTGTATGACATACCTACCATACTTGCTATCACGGGAGGTTTGCGTTCGCTTAGGACCCTCTAATCCTTGTGTGCCTACGGGGGGGATTTAGACTGGTACCTTGATGAACATAGATCATAGAAGGACTTATTGTGATATTAATAAGTCTGCATGACCATGGGAGCGTAGGTATGTGTGTGACCCATGTGATGGTGACTGTGTTCGCCTCCATTATTTGTGATGTTGTTATCGGTAAACTATTCCTGAGAGATTCGGAATATGTAATCCTTATGTACGTGATGTACCGGGATGGATAGCAAAGTATGTGTGCACTACAGCTTAGATTGCGGGGTGCTTGTATTGTATATTTATGATGTGAATAATATACATTAAATTAATGGAAAATCCTCATGTTAATGTTGTAAAAATATTACGGTATTGTTTCGAGATATATAATGAGTTAGCTGATACTTATATCAATGGCATAGTTAGTAACTGAGTTTACGTTAAACCTCTATTTAATTACGAGCGTTGTTATGATAAATGGAACCGAGTAACATGGGTAGAACCTTTGGCAGTTTAGCTAGTTATGTTGTCAGTTAGCTAGTAATATGGGTCGTTATAGATGGGTACTTACGTTAGGAGTGCACAGTTAGTCGAGAGGTGAGAATTTAATGTGAGTGCACGTCCTAACATGTACTTTGCATTTAATGTTTTAAATGTTTTTAAAGCACTTGCAGGTTTTTAAAATGATTTCCACTTTCGGGCTCTGACCCATTTGCTTTCAAATATATTTTCTTGTAAAACCATTTTAGGTGCCCAGCCACAGGGACACCAAGCATAGGATACTCATTCAGGTGACGAGCTGTAGCTGCTTGTGGAAGCTACAGGGATTTGCATGTAGACGCTTCTCTCATTTGGATTCCAGTCTCAGAATCTATCAGTTGTAGGGCATGTTGCCCAATTCTATTAGACATTTTTACATTTCAGTTTTCAGACTCTAGCATGTATTGCTCAGTATTCAGTTTTAGTTATTTATTTCAGTTTACTTATCAGTTGTGGGATTTGTATTGAGGAGTTTTTCCTCCAGGGTTTTATTTACAGTTTGTGATGGTTATTTGTTTCATTTCAGTATGGTGAATGGTGTTATTTAGTTATTCATTACTCTTGTTGCATGTTAATCATATTTAATAAAATTTGGCACTTACTTTTTAAATACTAGGTGGTTAGTAATAATAAAACATTTTCGACAGTGATGCTATTAACTGAGCCAACTTGGCATTTTGAATTAATTTTATAAAGGAGTAGCTACCCGGTGTTTAATTAGTCGGGGTGTCACAGGTGGTATCAGAGCATCAGGTTCTAGTGTCCTTTAGGATCTGTACGGCTATTATGTTTCCGCTACGTTTCCTTTGATATAGAGCCCTATATTTTAGGACTGTTGTACTCTTTGTGTGTACGCTTCGTTCTTCAGCTATTTTAAAGTTTATAACTGTAGACTTATAAACTTTGTTCTTATTTCAGATGCCTCCACGACGTGCACGACGAGTTCCCAGGAATGCAGTGCCCGAACCCCAGCCCGCTCCAGTTCAGGGCATGTTGAACGCCACTGAGGTTGCAGCTATAGTAGCTCAAGCGGTGAATGCCGCGATTGCCGTGATTCAGCAGGCACCACCTCAGGCGCCGGTTGCCGCGCCCGTCCAGGTTAATGCATTCCCGTCTGCTTGGGAACGTGTACGCGACGCTTTTCAGAAAGCGCATCCGCCAGAGTTTGCAGGTAGCTCAGACGTGGTAGTCTCGAGCCAATGGAGGAAGGACATGCAGAGGCATTTGAGGATGCATGAGTGCACTGACGTTCAGAAACAGGTGCTAGCTACTTTCAAGCTAGTGGGATCTGCGCTACAGTGGTGGGAGTCTATCACCACTGCGGAGGAGAGGGATACCCTCACGATACAGGAGTTCTGGGTGCGGTTCGACCGCAAGTACTTTCCATCCGCAGTTCATACAGAGATGAGGAGGAAGCTGATGAGTTTGAAGCAGGAGGGCAAGACAGTGGCCGAGTATGAGGCCGAGTTCACTAACCTGTTGAATATCGTTCCAGACGAGATTCCAACAGAGAAGAAGAAGATAGAGAAGCTCACCGACGGGTTGAATTGGAGGATCCGTCAGCATCTACTAGGGAACCTATCATTGGCCACGTATTCTGATGTGGTTAACGCTGCACTATTGCACTGCCAGGACCACCGATTTCATATGGCCGAGGGCAAGCGGTCAGGGGAGTCTAGCCATCAGGGCAGGACTGGAGGACATGGTGCCAGCGGGGCACAGACCGGTCAGGGGCAGAGACAGACTGAGCAGGGTACCCAGCAGGGGGATAATAAGAGATTCCGGTCAGGAAACTACAGGCAGGGACAGGGAGGTTTCCGTCAGGGCCATCAGGGTCCAAACGGCCAGCAAGGCCAACAGGGGCAGAATGGGCAGCAGTTCCATCAGGGCCAGCAGGGCCAAGGGAGGAATGGTAACGGCCACCAGGGCCGGGGACAGCAGGGGCAGAGGGGAGGAAACTTCCCAGGGAAGTGCTTCACTTGTGGCAAGACTGGCCATAAGAAGCAGGATTGTCCTGATAGGGGCAGGGCCCCACAGCAGCAGCAGCAGGGTGCTCGCCAGGAGCCACAGAGACCCATGTTTCCCACCGCTCTTCTCGCACCGCCACAGATGGTAGCATTGCCACCCATTCCAGCCGTCCCAGATCAGCAGGGGCAGCTACAGTATGGACGTGTCTACAACGTTCACCAGGCTGCAGTTCCACAGGCACCGCCCGCGATCGAGGGTACGTTTCCTATCCATGGCACTATGGGTCGGGTGTTATTTGATACGGGTGCTACACACTGTTTTATTGCTACACACTTCGCGAAAGCTTTAGGATTGTTAGCTACGGCAGAGAGCACAGTGACGTGTGTCGACTCACCATTAGGGAGTGGGTCACTTATTTTCTTTATATGCCGGGGAGTGGGAGTAGAGGTTGGTGGTTTGGTATTACCTGCGGACATGTTAGTGTTAGACATGCATGTTCACGATGTGATCATCGGTATGGATTGGCTCGTAGCATATAGAGCCATGATTGATTGCTTCAGCGGGAGCATTGTTTTTGCCATTCCGGGGCAGGAGATGTTTATAGTGGCGATGCCTCGCCCAGAGGGAGGATCGACCGCTCATCTGTATTATATAGAGGAGGATACCTCTAAGGAGGTTGTGATTCCTTTGGATTCGATCCCGGTTGTTAGGGAGTATTCAGATGTGTTTCAGGAGATACCAGGCTTACCACCCAGTCGAGAGATAGACTTCGTTATAGACTTTCTACCGGGTACGAGGCCTATAGCACGTGCACCGTACCGTATGGCTCCGGCTGAAATGCGAGAGTTACGGGATCAGATAGAGCAGCTATTAGGGCAGGGCTTTATTCGCCGGAGTACCTCACCTTGGGGCGCTCCAGTTTTGTTTGTGAAGAAGAGGGATGGTTCACTGAGATTGTTCGTGGACTACCGAGAGTTGAATAAGGTCACGATACGGAATAAGTATCCGTCGCCTCGAATCGATGACTTATTCGACCAGTTGAGAGGAGCTTCTTTCTTCTCGAAGATTGATTTGAGATCGGGATACCATCAGTTGCGTATCAGGGAGGAGGATGTCTCGAAGACTGCGTTCTTGTCGAGATATGGTTCTTATGAGTTTCGGGTTATGCCTTTCGGCTTGACCAACGCTCCAGCTGTGTTTATGGACTTGATGAACAGGGTGTTCAGAGATTTCCTAGATCAGTTTGTCATTGTCTTCATTGATGACATTCTGGTTTACTCTCAGACAGAGGAGGAGCACGCCGAGCATTTGAGGCAGGTTTTGCAGACACTTCGTCAGAACGAGTTGTATGCAAAATATGAGAAGTGCGGATTTTGGCTGAAGGAAGCCCAGTTCTTGGGTCACATTATTTCCGACCAGGGAATATCTGTCGATCCGGGGAAGGTGTCAGCGGTGAGGGAGTGGGGACAACCCACGACACCAACGGAGATTCGTAGTTTCTTGGGTTTGGCAGGATACTACAGGAGGTTTATTCGGGGTTTCTCGGAGATAGCAGGTCCTTTGACACATCTTACTCGTAAGGGTGTGCCATATATCTGGAGTGATGCCTATCAGTTGGCATTCGATGAATTGAAGGACAAATTGACCTCAGCACCTGTGTTAGCATTGCCGAGACCGGGAGTTGAGTATTTGGTTTACACCGATGCGTCTTTGCAAGGGCTTGGAGGTGTTTTGCAGCAGGAGAGACAGGCCATAGCTTATGCTTCCCGTAAGGTTAAGCCTCATGAGAAAAATTACCCCACGCATGATTTGGAGTTGGCAGCAGTGGTATTTGCCTTACGGATTTGGAGGCACTATCTTTTGGGGGAGAAGTTTCAGCTGTTCACGGACCACAAGTCCCTACAGTATCTGTTCACGCAGAAAGAGTTGAACATGCGGCAGCGTAGGTGGCTTGAGTTTGTGAAGGACTACCAGTTCGACATCCAGTACCACCCGGGTAAGGCTAACGTGGTAGCAGACGCGTTGAGCCGCAGGCCAGCAGATGAGGTGGCAGAGGTGTGGAAGGCTAAGTGGAAGGCATTGGGACACCAGGATGCAGTGGCCCGATCTTTCATGTCTGTGATGACCGTTACACCGCAGATTGTCACGAAGGTAGTACGGGCACAGGCCGATGACTCGTTCTGTCAGGAGCAGATAGTTCGATTACTAGCAGAGGGAGCCGAGTCCTATACCGTTAGCTCAGACGGGGGATTGCGCTTCAATGGGAGGTTAGTAGTTCCGGAAGGGGAAGAATTGCGGCACGATGTTATGGCAGAGTCGCACGGCTCACGGTTCGCGGTACATCCCGGAGGGGACAAAATGTACCAAGACATGAGACGGCAATATTGGTGGAGCGGTATGAAGAGAGATATCGCTGAGTTTGTCTCGAAATGCGCCACTTGTCAGCTTGTAAAAGTGGATCATCAGAGACCAGCAGGATTGCTACAGCCGTTGGAGGTTCCGGTATAGATGTGGGAGAGCATATCCATGGATTTTATCACGGGGTTGCCTACGTCGCAGAGGGGTCACGACTCCGTTTGGGTAATTGTGGACAGGTTGTCCAAGGTCGCTCACTCCTTACCCGTAAGGACTGACTACACTACGGGACAGTATGCCCAGCTTTTCATTTCAGAGATTGTGAGACTTCACGGTGTGCCCCTGAATATCGTGTCTGACAGAGATAAGATATTTGTTTCGAGGTTTTGGGAGAGTTTCCAGGAGGCCATGGGCACGGAATTGCGGTTGAGCACGGCTTACCACCCGCAGACCGATGGGCAAACAGAGCGCACCAACCAGATGTTGGAGGACATGCTACGCATGTGTATTATTGACTTCGGGGGTGGATGGGAGCAGTACCTTTCACTGGTGGAGTTTGCTTACAACAACTCCTATCAGTTCACTATTGGCATGGCTCCGTTTGAGGCATTGTACGGTAGGCCTTGTCGTTCCCCAGCATGTTGGTTGGAGGTGGGGGACAACAAACTGCTTGGGCCGGAAGTTATTCAGGATACTTCGGCAAGGATTGAGTTGATTCGGAGTCGCATTCGGGTAGCTCAAGACAGGCAGAAGAGTTATGCTGATGCGAAGAGATTTTTCAGGGAGTTCCAAGTGGGGGACCAGGTTTTGCTCAGGGTTTCTCCGATGAAGGGGATTATGCGTTTCGGGAAGAAGGGGAAGTTGGCACCGAGGTATGTGGGGCCGTTTCCTATTATTGAGCGGATAGGACCGGTTGCATATAGACTTGGACTACCGGAGCACTTGCATCGGATTCACGACGTGTTCCATATTTCCTCGCTGAGGAAATACCTTAGAGACAATTTGGCTCATTCTCACATTGCTGTGGAGGACATCGATCTCCAGCCGGATAGCTCTTACGAGGAGGGGCCAATTGCTATTTTGGACCGAAGCGAGAGGAAACTGCGGTCAAAGATAGTCCCGTTAGTGCGTGTTCAGTGGCGACATCACAATGTCGAGGAGTCCACATGGGAGCGCGAGGATGAGATGCGCGAACGTTATCCAGAGCTGTTTTTAGCAGGTACTTTCTAGTTTCGAATTTCGGGACGAAATTCAGTTATTAGGGGGGAAGTATGTAATACCCCGTATTTTTGACTATATTTATTTTTGGGATTAATTAATTAATATGCGTATTAATTGGAAATTAATCCGGGTTAAAAATACTAATGTGATGCGAATTGGTATTTGATTATGTACATATAAGATTATATATGTACTTGGTATTATGAAATTTGTCGTGGGATTTATATACGGCATTTTAGAAATTTTGTTGAGACGCGTGGGACCGCCGCGTCACGGTATAATATTTTGTTAATAAAAGTGAATTTAAAATCTATAATCCGTATGGTCGTTTTGAGTGCGTCAACGCGTCCGGAAGGGTCGAGATAGTCAGAAAACACTAGCCGGGGGTATAGTTTGGGTCCTGGGGTATTTTTAGGCCATACCGGTAACTTAAAGGGTATTTTAGTAATTTGGTATTTTTGGGTAATTAAAAGTGACGAAAATTGAGAGTTGTAATCTGATAAGGAATTGACCCAACCAACCCTTTATTAACCCCATAAGCTACGTAAGTTATCATTTAGTCTTCCAACTCTCCCAAAGAAAACCCTAGCCACCATAGCCATCTTTGGAAGAAGAAAGCTTAGAGAGGAAGGGAAAGAAGAGGAATTCTGCAGAAAATCTGCAGAAAGAGATTACAAATCCAACACCAGATTCAGAAACAATCAAGGCAAGTGATTTATTCCATTTAAATTTCAGAGAATGATTCTTCCATGTTAGATTAAAAAAAAAAAAAAAAAAACTTTGTATGTTCTTGGAAGATAATGAAAAACCCATAAGATTGGAGTCATTAGTTTAAATTCTGGGATATAGGTTGCATGTAGAATGTTATTGGGAGATTATATTAAGAGAATTATCGACTTTTGTTATACCAAAAACGGATTGAAGATGAAGTTTATGAATGTTCTTGAGATAAAATCTGGAAACTAGGTTTTTGATGAAGATTGATCCATATGTAGCCTATAGTTGTTGAAATATTGATTTATGGACGTTTGTAATATTGTAGGATTGTTATATGACATTACTATAACGTTATATTTGAGAATCACACGTTAGAAATAAGCTTTGGGACGTTTTTACAATCTGCAGAACGAAGCAGTCCGTAGCCATACCTGTTCGATCGATCGATCGACATTCATCAGTCGATCGATCGACTAGATCGATCGATCGATATTCATAGGTCGATCGATCGACCTTCCCAGAATGAGTAAAATTTTCCTTAATTTGATTTTAACGGTGGAAACCCTCGGAGAATATGTTTGGAGAACTTATGAATACCCTCAACCTTAAGGAGACCAGTAGGAGTGATTATTATAGTGGACTTTAATTAGAATACAATTCGAGGAATTATTCTAGATTATTGAAATTCGTGAAGCGAGATAACGTTTAGGTTAATAGTGTAAAATTGTGTAATTCGATGAAATAAGGGTTTAGGGCAGAAGTAAAGACCTTAGGTATATAGATGTCATATGTGGGAATTATGGGAACTTAATAGTCTATTCAAGATAGGTTTTAAGGATAAGGGACTACGGCGTGAGACGTGTCGGTAATTTAACTTTATATTAATGGGAGACTTGAAAAATATATAAATTTGGAAATGTTATAATGATGTAGAGTATTATAATTATACTACGGTGATTACTAAGATGCGTGTATACTTAGTATTGATATAGTATTTGTGTGTATGACATACCTACCATACTTGCTATCACGGGAGGTTTGCGTTCGCTTAGGACCCTCTAATCCTTGTGTGCCTACGGGGGGGATTTAGACTGGTACCTTGATGAACATAGATCATAGAAGGACTTATTGTGATATTAATAAGTCTGCATGACCATGGGAGCGTAGGTATGTGTGTGACCCATGTGATGGTGACTGTGTTCGCCTCCATTATTTGTGATGTTGTTATCGGTAAACTATTCCTGAGAGATTCGGAATATGTAATCCTTATGTACGTGATGTACCGGGATGGATAGCAAAGTATGTGTGCACTACAGCTTAGATTGCGGGGTGCTTGTATTGTATATTTATGATGTGAATAATATACATTAAATTAATGGAAAATCCTCATGTTAATGTTGTAAAAATATTACGGTATTGTTTCGAGATATATAATGAGTTAGCTGATACTTATATCAATGGCATAGTTAGTAACTGAGTTTACGTTAAACCTCTATTTAATTACGAGCGTTGTTATGATAAATGGAACCGAGTAACATGGGTAGAACCTTTGGCAGTTTAGCTAGTTATGTTGTCAGTTAGCTAGTAATATGGGTCGTTATAGATGGGTACTTACGTTAGGAGTGCACAGTTAGTCGAGAGGTGAGAATTTAATGTGAGTGCACGTCCTAACATGTACTTTGCATTTAATGTTTTAAATGTTTTTAAAGCACTTGCAGGTTTTTAAAATGATTTCCACTTTCGGGCTCTGACCCATTTGCTTTCAAATATATTTTCTTGTAAAACCATTTTAGGTGCCCAGCCACAGGGACACCAAGCATAGGATACTCATTCAGGTGACGAGCTGTAGCTGCTTGTGGAAGCTACAGGGATTTGCATGTAGACGCTTCTCTCATTTGGATTCCAGTCTCAGAATCTATCAGTTGTAGGGCATGTTGCCCAATTCTATTAGACATTTTTACATTTCAGTTTTCAGACTCTAGCATGTATTGCTCAGTATTCAGTTTTAGTTATTTATTTCAGTTTACTTATCAGTTGTGGTATTTGTATTGAGGAGTTTTTCCTCCAGGGTTTTATTTACAGTTTGTGATGGTTATTTCTTTCATTTCAGTATGGTGAATGGTGTTATTTAGTTATTCATTACTCTTGTTGCATGTTAATCATATTTAATAAAATTTGGCACTTACTTTTTAAATACTAGGTGGTTAGTAATAATAAAATATTTTCGACAGTGATGCTATTAACTGAGCCAACTTGGCATTTTGAATTAATTTTATAAAGGAGTAGTTACCCGGTGTTTAATTAGTCGGGGTGTCACATCTGCCTTCTGTGACATTTGATATTACAATAGACAGTATAACAACTTATGACCGATGTCTTGTTTTTTGGGTACAGAAAATTAGAAGATTAAGACCCTTAATGTAGAAAGCTTAGTTACTTATTTAATTAAAGATAATGTTTTTTGAGTATAACAACCTGTGGCTATTCCTTCGTGATAATGTTTCGGAATCCATATAAAATATAGTGTGCTTAGGACAACACTTGTGCGTACTTGACATTAATAATATTTTTACATATCTGTGTAATAATACTCCATTAAAGAGGGAAATGTTTGGTAGGTTTGTGGATATATCAGAATCCATATCTGTGTAATAATACTCCATTTATATAAAGTGAGATATGAAATACTCCAGTACCAATCCAATATGCTTTTGGTGCCTTACCATGTGTATTATATTCTTTCATGGTGACTAATATACTTACCCAATTCATGAAGGTGCCAAGATCAAAGATTTCATGTTTCAATGCAAATTAAACAACCTGAAAATGTTATATTTTATATATTTAGTGGGACAAATTAATACTTTATCCAGGCTGCATACAAATCTATTTTGTGATTGAAAAGACATGAAGTATATTTGATTTTAAAGGCTTCGGTTTGAAGGCATATGTGTAAGCTGCTTGGTAGTGGGCCGACGAATCTAAACAATATATTTGCCCTGGAGTACTTGATTGCACTCTATTCTTTGTATTAGAAATACGTTTCTTATACCATAAATTAAAGGAATATTTATTGGGGATGTACGTTATACATTTTATCTTTTTATATGAGTTTGCACTGTATATAATTTATTTTCTGCATCCTGCCGTAATTGAACTATGTTAGTTATTAAAAACTTTTAATAAGAGAGTCGTATCGCTGAAATATAATTAACGGGGTAAAATATAGGGTGCAAAAATAAATAAATAAAAAAAATTATAAAAAAATTTAAAAATAAAATAGATAAAAAGAAATTAAACAATTTAAGGGTAGAAAATAACAGTGGAAGAAAAATTCTAATAAATTGCATTACCATTTTGATGCCACATCTCTCTCTGTCTCTCTCCCTCTCACACACACACACACACAAAATTTGGGAGAGGTGGTGGTGATAGAAGAGTTTTCTTCATCATTCATATCTTCGTTTTCTTCTATTTCTTTACTTTTATTGTTTAATTTCACAGTGTTTTTTTTAATTGTGTTTTTTTATTGATATATTTAGTTTGCACCCTGCATTTGAACATTTGTTTTGAGATTGCCACTTATATTTCAAGGGTAAGATGGTGTTATTAAAAGTTTCTAACATCATCTAAGAGAAATCACTGATGGATAGGGGTGTGTAAGAAATCGAAGGACAGAAAAAATTGAACATAACACACACACACACACACACACACACACACACACACACACACACACACAGGTCCCCAGTTTGAGGACCATGAATAAAGTCCTATTTTTTTTAAATAGTAAAAAAATTATTTTGGAGCTGATTTTTTTTTCTATGGTTTTTAAACATTTCAGTAGGATTATAAAAAAATAATCAGCTCAAAATATATTTTTGTACTATTTTAAAAAAATCGGTCAAAGTTTGTTAGTTTTTAACACTTTAAAAACTTACACAATTTGACCAATTTTTTTTTAAATAGCAAAAGAAATCATTTCTAGATGATTATTTTTTAATGGTCCCACTGAAATGTTTAAAAATCATAAAAAAAATCAACCCCAAAATATTTTTTTTACTGTTTTAAAAAATTGGACCTCATTCAGGGTCGTCAAATTAGAACCTCACTTGATCTTTTTCATATATATATATATATATATATATATATATATATGTGTGTGTGTGTGTGTGTGTGTGTGTGTGTGTGTGTACAAGTGGGATGCCCGTACCAAAAGGTACGGCGAAATTTCAAAAGTATGTTCCCCAAAGTAATTAATCTTGTATATTCAAGTCAAAGATTTTATCTTATAACACAAAATAGTGTAAAAAAGTTTAAATTATTTGGATCGAATTTACTTTGTTTATCAACGATCCACCCTGATTTAAGTGTAAACAATACTTATTTCATTTCATTATAATAATGATTAACTATTATATTAATCAAATACTTGTAAACAAATTAAAAATTTTGGCTCAAATACGCTTTGTTTATAAGACAATCCACCTTGTTTAACAAATAAAAAATAATTAAAGACAACAACACTAATAGTGTCATGAATCTTGCACAAATAGAATCATACCATCAAATACTTTCAAATCAGAAATTATTTTTATAAAACAAATGTGTAAACATTTTTAAAAAAATTGATAAAACTTCCTTTGTTTATAGGACTATCCATCACTCTATTTAAAAAATAAAAAATAGTATAATAATATAAATAGTCTGCAACAACACTAATACACCTCAGACAATGACCCAATAAAAATTAATGGCTTAAATTCCTTTAATGGAAAATTCATATCAATACATATGAATCAATTAAATATGTACTAAAAGTACCGCAACAAACATGAATCAATTAGATATTAATCATTTAAAAAACTATAGCAAACCCTAAACATCACAACCACCAACACATCCAAACAATTATGAATCAATTAAATAAATTAGCATTTCGGACATAGAATGTCGGATATAATGTGGAACACACGAGTTTGTTCTAAAACTACCGCAAAATAAAAATTAGCACAAACATACCAAAAGCAATGTATCGGTTTCTTATGACCCTCAATGGGCATTTAATCAATGAGCATAATGTCCACGTACAATCTAAAACAAAAAAAAGTGAGTGAAGATAATTTCAGCCAAATCGTATACCAATAAATTCAGTTGCTTACAAAAAAAAATATCATTAGAAATTATTTATTAATGTCATGGGTATTTAAAATAGGAAAAAGTTAATCTTTTTGTTTAGGGTAGTATTAATGTCATGTGTATTATTGTCGTGTACGCCACACCACCTAATAAAATAGTAAAATTCATCTGCGTTGCACCATCAAACGAAATAGTAAAAGTCGCGTGCGCAACGCCACTATATGAAATAGTAAAAATCGCTCTTTTAACTTTATTCAGAATACATATCTAGAATCAAAAGAAATTATAAAATCAATTCAAGTTATACAAAACTCACTTAAGCCTTTTATAAAGCAGACGTTGTAGCCCCGCTTTCAAATTCATTAGCCTAAAAACATACACCCATCGTCCTCGTGATTTCTCAACTACAAATTTGTTTTCCTATGCTCTTGTTCCTTCATGAAGTTGCTTTATCTTGGACTTGGACTATTGATCCATTCCAACTCTATCAAGATCACCACATCTAATTTTGACATGGTCTTGAATGATTTCTTTTTTCACCCAAAGAATCCTTGTGTTGCTCATCTAGTATGCTAATTGGGTCAGCAGATTCCTGTCGTGAACAGTTATATATTCAAGTTAAAAAACTCGAATTAATATTAAAGGTTCCAATAGGAAGTGTGTAAAATTTAAGCTATTTCCTCAAAACCGAGGTTGCATACATGTTAAATAAGGTTGTTATACAAGTTAAATATAGGAGAAAATCGAGGTTGCATACATGTTAAATAAGGTTGCTACAGCATTTAATGTTATATTAGTTGAATAAGGTTGCATACATGTTAAATAACGTTGGATACTCAAACGAACCAAAGTTCACTACACCAAAATGGCTAAAATATCACCTTCCAGCCGGCCACCCTTGTCACGGTCATTGACCGTGACAAAAAACACACGTTTTGTGTCACAGTCATTGATCGTGACAAGACCGTGACAAAGTATTGTCACGGTCAATGACCATGACAATACTTAAAATAATTGTCACGGTCAAGGAATTTGACACGACCGGGACAATCTCTTCAGTAAAAAAAGCCCTAGGCTCTTTTTTCCCACCGTTTTTTGATTTCCCTCTTTCTCTCTCTATAAGCGATTCAGTGCTCTCTCTCTCTCTCTCTCTAAGTTATATTTTTTTCCTCTCTTTCTCTTTCATTTCTATATGTGTGTGTATGTGTGTGTGTGTGTGTATATATATATATATATATATATATATATATATATATATATATATATATATGTGTGTGTGTGTGTGTGTGTGTGTATGTATGTGTGTATATGTATATGTATATGTATATGTGTGTGTATGTGTGTGTGTATATGTGTGGTGGGTGAGGGGGGCAGGGGGTGGGTGGTGGGGTTTGCGTGTGTGCAGTTGTGGTCGGGGTGGGGTGAGGGGGGCATGGGGTGTGGTGGGGGGAGGGGGTGGGGTGGGTGTACGTGTGCATGTGTGTGGTGGGGGTAGGGGGTCAGGGAGGGGGCGTGGATGGTGGGGTAGGGGTAGGGGGCTGCGTGTGTGTCTATGTGTTTGTGCGCGTAGTGTCCCTTGTAAATAATTTATTGATTATTAATTTTTTTAGTAAATTAATATATGATTGCCCCTTATTGTAAATTACTAAATTAATATATGATTAATTATTAAAGTAGGATTGCACCTCATTGTAAATTAGTAAATTAATAATTGAGTAGATGAATTAGAAGGAGTACGGGATACATATTTGTTGTTGACATTGCTGTTGGATTATTTTGTTTAGTAAATGTTGGCTTGGTTAGTTTTAAAAGTGGTATGACCACTGGATTATTATCCATATGGGGGTGGGACTTTTCAACTTTTGAATAATTGAATTTGAATATAAATAAGACATAATTAAATGAAACATACTATATATAATTATTAATAATTGAATTTGAATATAAATAAGACATAATTAAATGAAACATAGTATATATAATTATTAATCATTATTGGATTGTTGTGTGTGTGGTGGGGGGCAGGGGTGGTGTGTGTACGTGTACGTGTGCGTGTGTGTGGTGGGGGAGGGGGTGGGGGTGGGGGCAGGGGGTTGTTTGTAGTAATTGTACATATTTGCATGTCTTCTTCTAATCTTTTTTTATCTGTACTAATAACATTCTTTTACAACAAATGTCTCTTTCAGGTATTAAGGCGAGGATGATGATGTTGGTTATCATGATGTCGTCTGGGCTCGGTGGTAGCGGAGGCGACGAGGGCTCCTCGGCCCCTAGGCTCCCCAAATATGACAAATTTGGGATTACCATCGAGAACAAGTCGGAGCTATTAACGAGATCCCTCGAGTTGCTAAAGACGGTCATCGGCCCAGAGTTTATGAGTTGGAAAGTGGTGCCATATGAGCTCAAGTTAGCTATTTGGGAGGCACTATAGGTAATATATTTATATTTATATGAATATTTCAATTTCAATTTCAATTTTGATTTCAATTTCATTTTATATTTATATTTATTCGCAACTAACATTGTATTTGTTGGACAGGAACAATTCAACTTGGATCCAAAGCTACGTGATTCCGTCTTGGAGCAGTTGAGGGAGCAACACAAGACGTGGATGAAAAATATGCGGACACGGTACTTTGGAGAAACACGAGAGTTCATTATCCAATGGCGTGAATCCATCCCGCCCAAGGAGACGATCTCATTGGCATAATGGTAAAAGTTAATTGACAATGAGACCGGAGAGAGACAATTGGCATCTCGCCAATCGGAGAGGGAAAATAGGGCAAAAAAGGCGGACGTGCACTACTCCGATCGGACGTCTTATGCCGAGGTGGAGTATAGGATGAAGGTAAGATTTAATTTTTCTATAACTACAGAAATATATTATTCTTCATTATATTACTTTGCAGGGCCGATACTAATTTTACTTTATTTTATTTCAGGGGGTAGGGAGTGGCCTGGGGGGTAAGCCACATAGGCTCAATACTTATGTGGCGCTTCGGACGAAGAAGGGGAAGGATAAGGAGGTGTCCCCGAGCGTCACGGCCACGATTGTAAGTAATCCGACAGTTTAATTTTTGTTAATTACATTATAATTTTTTAGTTTACTTATTTTACTAATCATGTGCTTTTTGTCATTTCAGGCAAAGCTTAAGGAAGTGCATGAGTCGCAGTATGATGCCGACAAGGCATCTTTGTCCACAGACTAACTCAGCCAAGTACTTGGCTCTGATCGCAAGGGGAGGACAAGTGGGTGAGCTCGCGGGTGGCCAAATCTAGGATCATCGGATTGGAGACGAGCGACATCAGGTTGGCTCAAACGGTGGATTCACATTATGCGAAGCTGTCCTGTTTGAAGGCGACGGTCCAAGATATGTACTCATTCATGAAGCATACATTGGGTGGAGAGCATAAGGCGAGAGAGAAGGAGAAGGAGGTGGAGGAGGAGGAGGTGTGGGAGGACGAGGCGTAGGATGACGAGGATATGGACCTTGCTGCTTCATCACCGACACGTGCGTACTTCGATGATCCACTTCCTTATTTGGCTCCCTTTCCCAAACTCATGTCGATAATTGGTTGGCCGAGCGTGTTCATATTGGACGTATTTGATGGCCAGCGGATAGGGCGGGGGTTGAGGGACCCGAATATCGTCTAGGGTAGAATAGTTCATGGACGTTCTCTTCAAGAGATCGAGTCCAACGTGCTCGTCACGCATGTGATACCCGGGAAGGAGAACTCCCTATTGTGGTTGTGCAAACAATGAGGCATGATGTATATTAGTGGGTGTGTCAATTCGTATATCGTGTGGCCTACTCACCTCCTCACATTTACCCCAGACATGTAGTGACATTATTTTTAAGTTTGTACATTTGAATTATATTTGGATTATATCATCATGTATATTGTTTCTATTCTGAATATATATTTTCATTATCTTTAGTTTGTTTGGATATATGATGTTTGAACAGGTACAACGTTTCTATAACAGGTACAAATATATTGATGGGCAGTGGCAATGGCCATACTGCCCAGCAGATTTTTTTTAAATTCTGCCAAGAATTGTCATGGTCATTGACCGTGACAAGTCCGTGACAAAGGATTGTTGCCACGGACTAGTCACGGTCAATGACCTTGACAATTTTAAAAAAAGGGTCAAGTATTTGTCACGGTTATTAACCGTGACTAAACTTGTCACGGTCATGGACCGTGACACGACCGTGACAAAAAAAGTTGCCTCGCCCCAAATTGTCAAGGTCAATGACCGTGACAATTAGGCAGATTTGGTGTAGTGGTTAATCATGCTAAATAAGGTTATTGTACCTCTTTAAGGTTTGTGAAAAAAGTCTACATACATGTTAAATAAGGTTGAATAACAAGGTTGCATACATTTTCAATAAGGTTCCATAATAAATGCTACATATATGTTAAATAAGGCTGGTATAACTCTTTTAGGATTCTACAAAATGAGGTTTGTATCCCTTTTTAAGGATGCTATACCTCTTTAAGGATTCATACATGTTAAATTAGGTCGCTATACCTCTTTAAGGCTTTTATATCAATTCAAGCTCAGGAAAATTAAGAAAATTCAATTAAATTAAAAAAAAGTCATGGTGAATGACGAGTTTGAATGGGTGCCAAAGGACCAGTTAATTGAACATAGTTTTTTATTTGTCATATACTGAAACATTCACAAAATTTAACTTGCAACGATAGTTCCATTTCCCAAATTCATGTATAAAATATTATTTGATTAGTTTAGGGGAGAAGATTAAATCAAAAATAGCTTAATGAACTTGGAATCAAGAACTTTATTTATATGAATAGAATACTTCAAGTGACTATAGTGAATTTGCAGTTTTATGAAACGGAAAGCATTTTTCCTGGCCTATTAGATAACGTAATTCGAATCCATAACCAACATAGTTTATATGTCCATAGCATTACCAACCCTTAATTCATTGTTAGGAGTTCCCTATGACCATTGATTAATGATCCCGAAAAAAAAGTATTAGTGAAGAAATCAATACCAGACGGAGTAATGATGGGCAAGAACAAATCAGAGAGTAAAGATATTTGACACACGTGAACAAAATAAGAGGCGGCTTCCTGCCACATGGTTGTAATTGATAGCAAGCCTTTTTCTTTGGTAAATTTCATACAACAGTTTACTTAAACCCTTGGGGGTTATATAGAGAGAATTTCAACGGTGAGTTCATCCAATTGCGTTGTGAAACAAAAAAGAAAAGAAACAAACATCAAAATCAATGAAATTTTCTGACAAATATCAAGATAAAAGCAATATCAGAATTTTTGAGATGACAAATATTCATAAAATATGACACATGGAAGTTACGAAAGGTAGAAGACAAAAAACAGACGATGTAATCCCTAATTGTGCAGATTTGTGCATTGCGACTAAGAAGATTGAATATAACTTGCAATAAAACCATTTATATAAAATATACATATAAAAGATTGTATATGCAATTTTTAAGTTGTACAGATTGTATTGCAACTGTGCACATTGTAAATGCAATCTTTTATACTTGAAAATATCATATTCTAAAAAATAAATTGTAACTGTGCATTGGTACTATGTAGATTGTGGTGTAGGGGGAAATGTCATATTATGAAAAATGTCATATATACTGGAAAATAAATTGCAACAACTTAGATTTCATATGCATATTGTATATGAAATCCATACAAAAATGTCATTTAATGAAATTGAAACCAAAGTATATCATACCTAAAAGTAAAACCATAAACTGAAATGGGAAATTGTATATCATAAATCAAAAAATTTATACATGAAAATTGAACATTGTATAGAAAAATCCAAATAGAATAAATGTGGCAAAAAATATTAATAAATAGAAACGCATACAAATATGAAAGAAAATTGTATAAATTATTTGCAGCTTCAAACAATCTATCCCTTGCATTTTATCACAATTAAGTCTAGTAACAAATCTGAGTACAAAAATTATACTAATGAGAAAACGAGAAATATGAAGATGATATGAAGAATCGTACTCTAGAAGATGAGATGAAGGATATGAAGAACGTGAACAATGAAGAACCGTGAAGATGAGTAGTCATCTCTCGCACTCTTGAACCGTGAAGAACCATGAAAAATCAGACTCAGCATCTCCTAGTCTGACATATCCCGTTACAAATCGTTAGGCACCGTCACGATGAACCAGACTCGACACCTCCTAGTTTGAAGACTTCTTGACATCCCATAAAGGTATAAAACAATTTAAAGTTTAAATTATTTTACATAATTTATCTTTGGGATTCTTATTTGTATAAAAAACGAATAAGGATTTCTATTTCTAAAAGATAAATATTTTTTAGTTTAAAACCTTGTCCAAACATGATGTCCATCTCATTCAAATGAGATTGGAGCGATATTCATAGTTTTATCTAACGAGCTTTGATTGACAGAATCCTATTTTTATTCGTCAGAAGGTCACTTGAAGCTGGCTCAAACGAGATTTCGGTGTCGTTCAAATGAGATTTTATTTCATTCAAACGACGTGCCTTTTTCATTTGAACGAAACTTGGATTTCATTCAAACGAGTCATCCGCCTCAAAATTTGTGAACATCTTATAAATACCAATTTCGTGTTCAGTTTTTCTATGACTTTTGCCAAATTCATTTTTGTATATCTTTTGTGAAAGTTCTTCATTATTTTTTGTTCCAAAACACTTTTTAATTCACAACATTCATCCTGAAAATTGTTCTTGTGAATTTGTTTATACCTTATAAAGTTTTGAATCTTTATATACACATCTATAAAGAAGGCATCTCCATGACTGACTTGTGAAACCCAAAGGTATTCACTATTGAAGACAGAGGACTGCGGTTCCTGTGATTCTTACGAGGATCATTATTGAAGGAAGGATGCGGATTTGTGGTTCTTGAGAGAATCCTAGTAGATTCTTTTATAGAATTCGTAAGTTGCGAATTCTAAATTTAATAAAGTGAATGAGAATTTTTACCCTGAGGGGGGGATTTAACCTGAAACTCTATTTTGATTGCATGATTGTTTTGATTTACATTTTGAATCACATAGTTGAATAATCTAGGGTTAAAGGATTAAAATTTGGTGTGGATTTTCATCTGAATTTAAGATGTTAATGCCATTAGATAATTGTGTACTCTCAATACACACGCACACACAAAATCTCTTCTCTCACCCTTAACATATCTCCTTCCCCCTACTTGTCATCTATCCGTTCTTTCCCCCATTATAAGCAAACTAAATACCCAACCAATATCCACCATTCCCAGCCTACCCACAAGAACAATTCGATAGCCTCTCCAAAAACTCCACTCTGGCTAACATATGCCTTTATGCACATGAACACCTCAAAGATCCGACCACCAAACTCGGACCTAACTAACCTCTAAACTTCCAAGACCCATTCCCGGTGAACTTCACCGATAACCCCTCCTCATAAACTACCTTTTTTACCCGGTTATAACCATTTTCAGAGATCTTCCTACACAGCCCACCCTTGCAAACCACTTGCTACCCCAAAACCCGATTTTACTCTAACCCAACACCCGTCATATCTCCCAGCAACCTCCAAAACCCAGAGTTATAACCCAAACTTAGTCAACTTCATACCCAAACTAGCTGCCCAACTCTATAACATGACAACTCCAGTCTTTAATCGCTCTGCCTACATCCACTGAACCCATTAGCCGAACCCAACTACAAACCCATTCAACCTACCATCCAACATTATCCCTTTTACTTGCCTTAGCCACAAAAATTAAACCTCTCACCTACCAAATAATAAAAACACGTGAGTTAAAATCAAAATCCCTCAAAAAAATATCTTTGACTTTTCTCTCAAATCCCAACAATCTCTCAACCAAAACAAAATCAAATTATGGTTTGTAAGAAAGGAGGTAGCTCATTTGGAAAAAAAAAATCTTAGCCTGGGAAGAATTTACGATGTCATTTCACAATCTAGAAAAAAAAGTCATAAAATTACAAAAAAAAATTAACTTACTTTTGAATATTGTTAAGATCATTTCATTTATATTATTATAATCAATTGGGCTTGATTTATGTGAGGAAGTTGGGCCTATTGGAGGAAATCAATTCGATAAGGGGACTTGCATATTGTGTTTTTTCCATTTCATTAATTTATATCACTTTTAAGAGTTATTAATTGTTGTTTTATGCACACATGAGAATGTTTGGCTCAACACCCCATTTAAGGGGTGGGATGAAACTGTGTGTATTCTTAGATTAGTTAATTGATTTAAAATGTTTATTATATTTCGAGGAAAGTTAATTTTGGAACTGTCACATGTCAATTAATTCTTCGAGAGAGGGTAAATCACTTCATTTTAAATGTAATAATTAATTTTGGAATCGAATTAGAGATAGACTTTTCCTAATTACGGTATTAATTTGGAATGTTAACTCGAAATTTCAATTCAAGGATTCAAACAATTTTTAATAAATTGATCTTAGCGGATGATTTTTTCAAGAGAGTATAATCCAAATTTGTTAGAGTTGTGGAATTTTTAAATTATTTTTCTGAAAAATTTATTATTCAATTTATAGTTGTAATGAGAGTTATAATGTAAATTTAATATTATCTCAAAATATTTTAAATAAATAAATTAAAAGAATTAGTCACTCAACGTAATCACATCCCTTGTCCATTTCACATTTATCGCGCTCGGTTACGTGTCATTTTAGGTTATTTATTGACTTAAAATTTTCAGCATAATTAGTTAAATCTCCCTTGAAATTGCTCTTTTAAAAATAAAAATATATAATAAAAATTTAATTAAAAAAATTACAGTCATTCACACTATTTATTTCTGCACTTTCAAAACTGGATTGATACTCGTACATACCACAATACAAGTTATTTATCAAGTTTTTTAGGTATTGAAAGGATTTTGTGTAATACCCCGTATTTTTATGATATTTATTTATGGGATTAATTGAATTAAATGCGTATTAATTGGAAATTAATCCGGATTAAAATACTAGCGAGATGCGAGTTGGTATATGATTATAATGTATATATTTGATTATATATGAATATTGAATTATGAAATTTGTCGTGAGATGAAATACGGCAATTTGGAAATTTTGTTGAGACGCGGGTGACAGTCGCGTTCGGAATTTATTTATTTTAATTAAAAAATGAATTTTATTTCTATTAACCGTATGATCGTTTTGAGTGCGCCAACGCGTCCGGAAGGGTCGAAAGAGTCAGAAAACACTAGCCGGGGGTTTAGTTTGGATCCCGGGGCATTTTTAGGCCATACCGACAACGTATAAAGGTAGTTTGATAATTTTAGAATTTTGGGATTTTTGATTAACGAATTTTAGGAATTTTAAATGGAAAATTAAAACACCCACTAACCCATTACCAGCCATTAACTGATTAGTGGGCTACGGGGGTTATTAGAATTAGCTCCAAAAGTTCCTAAGACAAACCCTAGCCTCCATTGCCACCATTAGAGAAGAGCTTGTAGAGGGAGAGAGAAGAGAGGAGAATTCTGCAGAGAGAGAGAGAGAAACTCATCAATTCGTCATCGAATTCAGAGATACACATAAGGAAAGTGGTTTAATTTCGTTATTTTGCAAAGAATGTTTCTTCCATGTGTAAGAATTGATAAAATCTTATTGTTCTTGGGAGTTAATGAAAAACCCATTTTAATTGGAAGTAAAAATTACATTTTTGATGAGGAATCGCATGTAAATTTGTACTTAGATGATTATTCTGATGATATTATAATTTGGATGAAACGAAAACGGATTTAATTAGGCTCTTGGATGATTTATAAATTCTAGGGTTCATTTTCTTAAAATTGGGGGAAATATGAAGAGATTTGATAATTGAATGAGGTTAGAATGAATTAACCCCACAAATCACGTTAGTATATGACCTAAATATGTTTAGGGATGATTAGTGGCTTTTAACAATCATTAGATTAATCTTTGGATGAGATTTGAGGTGTAGAGAAGTTGAAAAAACGAAAATAGGAAATCTGGGCTCGAAACTGGCCACTCGTTAGAAGACCTGACCAGGTCGTTCGAACGAGCTCGTTTGAACGAGCTTCTAACGAGTTGACCTTTGACTTCTAACGAGGGTGAATTTCATTTGATGACTTCGTTCGAATGAGACCTCTTTAGAAATCCCCCTTCGTTCGAACGAACTCTCGTTCGAACAGCCTCGTTCGAACGAGACTTCGAACGAGTTGACAGTTTAGGCTTTTTAGCCTGTTTTGATTTCGCGTGTTCCGTAACGTTGTTTATATGGAGAAATAACATTTTCCTTGATGGATAATTGGTATATTTGGGGTGTTTGGGATATAATGAGGAGTCAAACCTAGAAGTGTAGTTTGAACCTAAGGGAAAATATGAAGTAGGACGTGAGTGCCTATTACGATGAGAGAACTATTGACGACCTAATTTATTATATTAACCGGGAACATATAAATTGTGTAGTATTATATGTCGGAATGAGAATGAGAAGTGTACCACCAATATATTATGGTGATTACTAAGATGTGTGCATACTTAGTATATGTATTACTTTTATGTGTATGACATACCTACCATACTTGCTATCACGGGAGGTTTACGTTCGCTTAGGGCCCTCTAATCCTTGTGTTGGCCGGATTTAGACTGGTACCTCGATGAACATAGGTCAGAGAAGGACTTATTGGGATGTTAATAAGTCTGCTGATCGTGGGAGCGCAGGTATGTGCGTGACCCATGTGATGTGACTGTGTTCGCCTCCATTGTTTGTGATTGTTGTTATCTGAGAACGATTCCTGAATGATTTGGAATGCGTGATCCTTATGTACATGATGTACCAGGATGGATAGCAGAGTATGTGTGCACCGCAGCTTAGTCTCGGGGTGCTTGTATTGTATATTTATGACGTGAATAATATAAACTTAATTAATATGAACTTTCATGTTGTTATTGTGAATATAATTATGGTAATGTTTTGAGAAAACATAATGGGTTAACCGATGGTGAATTGTACTACTAATTGAGAATTTGAGTTTAAGTAAAGCCCTCTATCTAATTGATAACGCTAGAATATAATATGGTAATCGAGTAGTAAGGTGTAGAACTTGGTACGGTTTGGTTAGATATGTATGTCATTTAGATGTGTATGGCTCGTTAGGAGTGCACATGTAGTCGAGAGGTGAGAATTTCATGTGAGTGCACGTCCTAACATGTATTTTGCATTTAATTTTTTAATGTTATTAAAACACTTGCTGTTTTTAAAATAATTTCCACTTTCGGGCTCTGACCCATTTGCTTTCAAATCTATTTTTGTAAAAACCATTTTAGGTGCCCAGCCACAAGGACACCATGCTTAGGATCCTCATTTAGGTGACGAGCTGTAGCTGTTTGTGGAAGTTACAGGACTTTGCTTGTAGACGCTTCATCTATCTTGACTCCATATTCAGCATTTATCAGTTGTAGGGCATGTCGCCCATTTCTTTTAGAGGCATTTCATTTATTTCAGTTATTCAGACTTCGGGCATGTAATTAATTCAGGATTCAGACTTATGTTATTATTTCATTCGTGGGATTATTGTGAGAAGTTTTTCCTCCGGAATTATTACTATTTGTTGGTTATTTCATTACTTCGTTATGGTGAATGGATTATGTTGTTCTTCCATTATTCTTTTATTGCATGTTAATCAGACTTAACTTAAAATTTGGCAACTTACTTTTTAAATACTAGGTGGTTAGTAACTATTAAAATGTTTTCGACAGTGATGCTATTAACTGAACCAACTTGGCATTTTGTATTGATTTAATAAAGGAGTAGTTACCCGGTATTTAATTAGTCGGGGTGTCACAGGTGGTATCAGAGCATCAGGTTCTAGTGTCCTTTAGGATCTGTACGGCTTATTATGTTTTCCGCTGAGCTTTCTTTGATGTAGAGCCCTACATTTTAGGACTGCTGTATTCTCTTGTATATGCTACGTTCTTCAGCTATTTTGAGTTTATAACTGCGAACTTATAGACTTTATTCTTGTTTCAGAATGCCTCCACGACGTGCACAGCGGGCTCCCAGTGATGCTATGCCAAAACCACAGCCCGCACCAGTTCAGGGCACGATGAATGCCGCCGAGGTTGCAGCCATTGTGGCCCAGGCGGTAAATGACGCACTAGCCGTAGTTCAGCAGGCACCAACTCAGGCGCCAGTAGCCGCGCCGATTCAGGCACATGCATTTCCGTATGCTTGGGAATGTGTTCGTGATGCTTTCCAGAAAGCACACCCACCGGAGTTTGTAGGTAGCTCCGATGTTGTAGTTTCGAGTTAGTGGAGGAAGGATATTCAGCGGCACTTGAGGAAGTACGAGTGCACTGAGGTTCAGAAGTAGATACTAGCTCCTTTTAAGCTAGTGGGGTCTACACTGCAGTGGTGGGAGTCTATTACCACCTTGGAGGAGAGAGATACTCTCACTATTCAGGAGTTTTGGGTGCGGTACAACCGCAAGTACTTTCCGTCAGCTGTTCACATGGAAATGAGGAGGAAGTTGATGAGCCTTCGACAGGAGGGTAAGACTGTGGCCGAGTATGAGGCCGAATTCACTAATCTTCTGAACATTATTCCGGATGAGATACCGATAGAGGAGAAGAAGATACAGAAATTTACTGACGGATTGACTTGGAGGATTCGTCAGCATTTGTTGGGGAACCTATCGTTGGCCACTTATTCTGATGTGGTTAACGCTGCATTGCTCCATTGTCAGGATTACCGCTTTCACATGGCTGAGGGCAAACGATTGGGAGAGTCCAACCATCAAGGCAGGACTGGAGGACATGGTGCCAGTAGGGCACAATCTGTTCAGGGGCAGAGACAGGGCGACCAGGGTTCCCAGCAGGGGGATAACAAGAGGTTCAGGTCGGGAAATTTCAGGTACGGACAGGGAGGTTTTCGGCAGGTCCATCAGGGTCCGAACATCCATCAGAACCAGCAGGGTCAGAATGGTCAACAGCAGGGCCAGTGGAGGAACGGTAACGGCCACCAGGGCCAGGGGCAGCAGGGACAGAAAGGGGTGAACTTCCCGGGGAAGTGTTTCGTTTGTGGCAAGACAGGCCATAAATGCCAGGACTGTCCTGATAGGGGCAGGGCCCCACAGCACCAGTAGGGTGCTCGGCATGAGCCACAGAGGCCACTTTTTCCACCTGCCCTCCCAGCTCCAGCCCAGGTGCCAGCACTTCCAGCCATTCCAGCAGTTCCTGTGCAGCGGGGGCAATTACAGTATGGACGTGTCTATAACGTCCACCAGGCAGCAGCTCCACAGGCACCACCCGTGATTGAGGGTATGTTTCCTATCCATGGTACTATGGGTCGGGTTTTGTTTGATACGGGGGCAACGCATTATTTTATAGCTACACATTTTGCGAAAGCCTTAGGGTTGTTAGCTACGGCAGAGAGCACAATAACGTGTGTAGACTCACCATTGGGGAGTGGGTCACTTATTTTCTTTATATGCCGGGGAGTGGGGGTAGAGATTGGTAGTCTGGTATTACCTGCAGACATGTTGGTATTAGATATGCATGTTCACGATGTGATTATCGGTATGGATTGGCTCGCTGATTATAGAGCCATGATTGATTGTTTCGGTGGGAGCATTGTTTTTGCCATTCCGGGGCAAGAGATGTTTGTAGTGGCGATGCCTCGCCCGGGGGGAGGTTCGACCGCTCATTTGTACTACTTAGAGGAGGATACCTCTAAGGAGGTTGTGATTCCTTTAGATTCGATCCCAGTTGTCAGGGAGTATTCCGATGTGTTTCAGGAGATACCAGGCCTACCCCCCAGTCGAGAGATAGACTTTGTCATAGACTTATTACCAGATACGAGACCTATAGCACGCGCACCGTACTGTATGGCTCCAGCTGAGATGAGGGAGTTACGGGATCAGATTGAACAGTTATTGGGTCAGGGGTTTATACGGAGGAGTACTTCGCCGTGGGGTGCCCCTGTGTTATTTGTGAAGAAGAGAGATGGTTCACTGAGATTGTGTGTGGATTACCGAGAGTTGAATAAGGTCACAATACGGAATAAGTATCTGTTGCCTCGAATCGATGACTTATTCGACCAGTTGAGAGGAGATTCTTTCTTCTCGAAGATTGATTTGCGATCAGGTTACCATCAGTTACGTATCAGGGAGGAAGACGTCTCGAAGACTGCGTTCTTATCGAGATATGGTTCTTACGAGTTTTGGGTTATGCCTTTTGGTTTGACCAATGCTCCAGCAGTGTTTATGGACTTGATGAATAGGGTGTTCAGGTATTTCCTAGATCAGTTTGTCATTGTCTTCGTCGATGATATTCTGGTTTACTCCCAGACATAGGAGGAGCACGATGAGCATTTGAGGCAGGTTTTGCAGACGCTACATCAGAACGAGCTGTATGCAAAATATGAGAAATGCGGGTTTTGGCTGAAGGAGGTCCAATTTTTGGGACACATTATTTCTGACCAGGGGATATCTGTTGATCCGGGGAAGGTATCCGCGGTGAGGGAGTGGGGACAACCCACGACACCAACGGAGATCCGTAGTTTTTTGGGATTAGCAGGATACTACAGGAGGTTCATTCGGGGATTTTCGAAGATAGCGGGTCCTTTGACACATCTGACTCGTAAGGGTGTGCCATTCATCTGGAGTGATGCCTGTCAGTTAGCATTCGATGAGTTGAAGGATAAGTTGACCTCAGCACCTGTGTTAGCATTGCCAAGACCGGGAGTTGAGTATCTAGTCTACACCGATGTGTCCTTACAAGGACTTGGAGGTGTATTACAGCAGGAGAGTCAGGCCATTGCTTATGCATCCCATAAGCTAAAGACTCACAAGAAGAATTACCCCACTCATGACTTGGAGTTGGCGGCAGTTGTATTTGCCCTTCGTATTTGGAGACATTACCTTTTGGGGGAGAAGTTTCGATTGTTCACGGACCACAAGTCCCTACAGTACCTATTCACGTAGAAGGAGTTGAATATGCGGCAACGGAGGTGGGTTGAATTCGTGAAAGATTATCAGTTTGATATCCAATACCACCTGGGAAAGGCTAACGTGGTAGCAGACGCATTGAGCCGCAGACCTGTTGATGAGGTGGCAGGGGTTTGGAAGGCCAAGTGGAAAGAATTGGGACACCAGGATGCAGTGGCCCTATCATTCATGTCGGTAATGACTGTTACGTCGCAGATTGTCACGAGAGTGGTACAGGCACAAGCAGATGACTCGTTCTGTCAGGAGTTGATAGTTCGGTTACTCGTAGAGGGAGTCGAATCCTATACCGTTAGCTCAGATGGGGGATTACGCTTCAATGGGAGATTGGTAGTTCCGAAAGGGGAGGAATTGCGACACGAGATGATGGCAGAGTCGCACGGCTCACGATTCGCGATACATCCCGGTGGGGACAAAATGTACCAAGACATGAGACGACAGTATTGGTGGAGCGGGATGATGAGAGATATTGCCGTGTTTGTTTCTAAATGCGCCACTTGTCATCTTGTAAAAGTGGATCATCAGAGACCGGCAGGACTTCTACAGCCATTGGAGATTCCGATGTGGATGTGGGAGAACATATCCATGGATTTTATCACGGGGTTACCTGCGTCACAGAGAAGTCATGACTCCGTATGGGTGATTGTGGACAGGTTGACCAAAGTTGCTCATTTTCTACCCGTAAGGACAGACTACAGTACGGGACAGTATGCCCAGCTCTTTATTGCAGAGATAGTGAGACTTCACGGTGTGCCCCTAAATATCGTGTATGACCGAGACAAGATATTTGTTTCGCGGTTTTGGGAGAGTTTCCAGGAGGCAATGGGCACGGAATTGCGGTTGAGTACGGCGTATCACCCGCAGACTGATGGGCAGACCGAGCGTACAAACCAGATATTGGAGGACATGCTACGTATGTGCATTATTTATTTCGAGGGTGGATGGGAGCAGTATCTTCCACTGGTGGAGTTTGCTTACAATAACTCCTACCAGTTCACCATTGGCATGGCTCCATTTGAGGCGTTGTACGGTAGACCTTGTCGTTCCCCAGCATGTTGGTTGGAGGTGGGGGACAACAAACTACATGGACTGGAAGTAATTTAGGATACTTCGGCGAGGATAGAATTGATTCGGAGTCGCATTCGGGTAGCTCAGGACAGGCAGAAGAGCTATGATGATACGAAGAGGTTCTTTAGAGAGTTCCAAGTGAGGGACCAGGTTTTGCTCAGAGTATCTCCTATGAAGGGGATTATGCATTTCGGGAAGAAAGGAAAGTTGTCACCGAGATATGTGGGACCATTTCCTATTATTGAGCGGATTGGACCGGTTGTGTATAGGCTTGGGTTACCGAAACATTTGCATCGGATTCACGATGTATTTCATATTTCCTCGCTAAGGAAATATCTTAGAGACGATTTGGCTCTTTCTCACATTGGCTTGGAGGACATCGATCTCCAGCCTGATAGCTCCTACGAGGAGGGGCCTATTGATATTTTGGACCGAAGTGAGCGGAAACTGCGGTCAAAGATAGTTCCGTTAGTGCGTGTTCAGTGGCGACATCATAATGTCGAGGAGTCCACATGGGAGCGCGAGGATGAGATGCGCGAACGTTATCCAGAGTTATTCTTACCAGGTACTTTCTAGTTCCTAATTTCGGGACGAAATTCAGTTATTAGGGGAGAAGTATGTAATACCCCGTATTTTTGTGATATTTATGTATGGGATTAATTGAATTAAATGCGTATTAATTGGAAATTAATTCGGATTAAAATACTAGCGAGATGCGAGTTGGTATTTGATTATAATTTGTATATTTGATTATATATGAATATTGAATTATGAAATTTGTCGTGAGATGAAATACGACAATTTGGAAATTTTGTTGAGACGCGTGTGACAGTCGCGTCCGGAATTTATTTATTTTAATTAAAAAGTGAATTTTATTTCTATTAACCATATGGTCGTTTTGAGTGAGCCAACGCGTCCGGAAGGGTCAAAATAGTCAGAAAACACTAGCCGGGGGTTTAGTTTGGGTCCCGGGGCATTTTTAGGCCATACCAGCAATGTATAAGGGTAGTTTGGTAATTTTAGAATTTTGGGATTTTTGATTAACGAATTTTAGGAATTTTAAATGGAAAATTAAAAGACCCACTAACCCATTACCAGCCATTAACTGATTAGAGGGCTACGGGGATTATTAGAATTAGCCCCAAAAGTTCCTAAGACAAACCCTAGCCTCCATTGCCACCATTAGAGAAGAGCTTGTAGAGGGAGAGAGAAGAGAGGAGAATTCTGCAGAGAGAGAGAGAGAAACTCATCAATTCATCATCAAATTCAAAGATACACATAAGGAAAGTGGTTTGATTTCGTTATTTTGCAAAGAATGTTTCTTCCATGTGTAGGAATTGATAAAATCTTATTGTTCTTGGGAGTTAATGAAAAACCCATTTTAATTGGAAGTAAAAATTACATTTTTGATGAGGAATCGCATGTAGATTTGTACTTAGATGATTATTCTGATGATATTATAATTTGGATGAAACAAAAACGGATTTAATTAGGCTTTTGGATGATTTATAAATTCTAGGGTTCATATTATTAAAATTGGGGGAAATATGAAGATATTTGATAATTGAATGAGGTTAGAATGAATTAACCCCACAAATCACGTTAGTATATGACCTAAATATGTTTAGGTATGATTAGTGGCTTTTAACAATCGTTGGATCAATCTTTGGATGAGATTTGAGGTGTAGAGAAGTTGAAAAAACGAAAATAGGAAATCTGGGCTCGAAACTGGCCACTCGTTAGAAGACATGCCCAGGTCGTTCGAACGAGCTCGTTTGAACGAGCTTCTAACGAGTTGACCTTTGACTTCTAACGAGGGTGAAGTTCGTTCGATGACTTCGTTCGAACGAGACCTCGTTAGAAAGCCCCCTTCGTTCGAATGAACTCTCGTTCGAACAGCCTCTTTCGAACGAGACTTCAAACGAGTTGACAGTTTAGGCTTTTTAGCCTATTTTGATTTCGCGTGTTCCGTAACGTTGTTTATATGGAGAAATAACATTTTCCTTGATGGATAATTGGTATATTTGGGGTGTTTGGGATATAATGAGGAGTCAAACCTAGAAGTGTAGTTTGAATCTAAGGGAAAATATGAAGTAGGACGTGAGTGCCTATTACGATGCGAGAACTATTGACGACCTAATTTATTATATTAACCGGGAACATATAAATTGTGTAGTATTATATGTCGGTATGATAATGAGAAGTGTACCACCAATATATTATGGTGATTACTAAGATGTGTGCATACTTAGTATATGTATTACTTTTATGTGTATGACATACCTACCATACTTGCTATCACGGGAGGTTTACGTTCGCTTAGGGACCTCTAATCCTTGTGTTGCCCGGATTTAGACTGGTACCTCGATGAACATAGGTCAGAGAAGGACTTATTGGGATGTTAATAAGTCTGCTGATCGTGGGAGCGCAGGTATGTGCGTGACCCATGTGATGTGACTGTGTTCGCCTCCATTGTTTGTGATTGTTGTTATCTGAGAACGATTCCTGAGGGATTTCGAATGTGTGATCCTTATGTACGTGATGTACCGGGATGGATAGCAGAGTATGTGTGCACCGCAGCTTAGTCTCGGGGTGCTTGTATTGTATATTTATGACGTGAATAATATACACTTAATTAATAGGAACTTTCATGTTGTTATTGTGAATACAATTATGGTAATGTTTTGAGAAAACATAATGGGTTAACCGATGGTGAATTGTACTACTAATTGAGAATTTGAGTTTAAGTAAAGCCCTCTATCTAATTGATAACGCTAGAATGTAATATGGTAATCGAGTAGTAAGGTGTAGAACTTGGTATGGTTTAGTTAGATATGTATGTCATTTAGATGTGTATGACTCGTTAGGAGTGCACATGTAGTCGAGAGGTGAGAATTTCATGTGAGTGCACGTCCTAACATGTATTTTGCATTTAATTTTTTAATGTTATTAAAACACTTGCTGTTTTTAAAATGATTTCCACTTTCGGGCTCTGACCCATTCACTTTCAAATCTATTTTTGTAAAAACCATTTTAGGTGCCCAGCCACAAGGACACCATGCTTAGGATCCTCATTCAGGTGACGAGTTGTAGTTGTTTGTGGACGTTACAGGACTTTGGTTGTAGACGCTTCATCTATCTTGACTCCGTATTCAGCATTTATCAGTTGTAGGGCATGTCGCCCATTTCTTTTAGAGGCATTTCATTTATTTCAGTTATTCAGACTTCGGGCATGTAATTAATTCAGGATTCAGGCTTATGTTATTATTTCATTCGTGGGATTGTTGTGAGGAGTTTTTCCTCCACAATTATTACTATTTGTTGTTTATTTCATTACTTCGTTATGGTGAATGGATTATGTTGTTCTTCCATTATTCTTTTATTACATGTTAATCAGACTTAACTTAAAATTTGGCAACTTACTTTTTAAATACTAGGTTGGTTAGTAACTATTAAAATATTTTCGACAGTGATTATATTAACTAAACCAACTTGGAATTTTGTATTGATTTAATAAAGGAGTAGCTACCCGGTATGTAATTAGTCGGGGTGTCACATTTTGAGACTTGGCTTTCAAAGACAATGAGACACGTAAAAAAAGAGTTATTGGTTGGTATAAACCAAACACCATTAGAAAACAAACACGTCATATAAGAAAGAAAAATGAAAAAAAACTCTATAAATTATAATCTGATATGCCTAAGAGTGCGAATAAAAGTGGTTAGAGAACAAAGAAAAACAAACATGCACTGCCTGATATATCCACCATCAAACTTAGAAAAAATGGTCAAAGAAAGGAAAAATTAAAAGGAAAAATTGCAAAATTGAGACTTGTATGACTCTAGACATTAAAAACAGTGTTGCCTTTGTGCAAACGGTTTTCTTTATGCTTTAGTAGCTTGAAAATTTTACATAGCCAAATAAGTTGTACCCATTTAAAATGAATTTATCGATGCACTTAGTACATCCTATCAGTGGCACACTGTGTATTTGGATTTATTTGGACCTGATGAGGGTATTGAAGTAAAAACTTGAGACTGAACTGGGTACAATGATGATACACTTGAAGATGAGATGCAATGGCCTTAGTTTTTATTAGGGAAATGTCACAGTTCTTAGGACTTCGGGACTTTCGAGTTCTTATGTTCAACATAGAGCTTAGTTTTGGTCTCTTTCTCTCTACAATCATCTAAACAATTTAATCCATTTCACACCTTTCCATGGGTTTTAATCCACTTCCTTTCTTGGATTTCAACCCTAAACCCTTCTATGATGAACCTTGCCCTCTACTTTGTGGTTCACCTACAAATAAGACTACCATCTAGGATGATCAATCTCATCCACCAACTTTTGCAAAAATTCTTGGTAAGAATCTACCCAAGATCAATTTTCCTTGATCACTCCTTGTCTTCCTCCTCTTTCTACACCTTTTTTGTGTGGGAAATCCCTTGTTGTACAAATTCTTAACTAGGCTTATCACGAAATTTGCAATGATTGTAGCTCCTCCACACTGATTGGGCATCTTATCCTTGACAAAGTTGACCAACCATGAAAATTTTCTTTGTTGAAAATGGAACTTACACAGGTTGGACAGATCAAGAAGGCATGGGTTCTTACACCCATATGTAAGGGTTATTTCATCTTACACTTCACTTGTGCAAATGATATGAGCGAGGTTATGTCTCTTCATTAGTTTAAGTTCTCTACTTATAGTTTTAAGTTATTTCCACGGGTTCCTGAATTCAAACGGGAAATGATTGTTATTTCTAATTCAAATATGCAGTTTTGATTTATGGGGTTGTGTCAAGACTATTGGGACCGACGTATTCTTATCCAAATTTCAAGGGGTGTTGGTCTTCCACTGCGAGTTAACAAGGAGACGGTGGAAAGGTTCTCTGGTACCTATGGTAGAGTTTTAATTGAAGTTGATTTATCAACTAAATCTCCTGAACGGTTATTAGTTGAATAAAATGATGGATTTTGTTTTTTGTAAACATTGACTATGAGTCTCTTCCTTTGTTTTATTGTTTTTTTAAGTCTATTGGTCACTCACCCAACGAGTGTAGGAAACTTGAAAAATAGGTGGCCAAACCTAGTACTAATGTGTCCAACATTTACGCTACAAAGTCAACAAAAATAAGTGACAGTGTTTATAATAAAACAAGTCCAAAAACTGACATTATTTTGTAAAACAATAGTCTTGATATAACACATATTCATCCATTAGTTCCAGTTGAAAAAGAAGGTAGATTTCATAGGGTTAGTAGTTCAACTTATATAAATAATATAGGTACTTCAGTCTATATAACTTCACTTACTGTGGCTGATATCAAAACATGTTTGATTGATGACAATTGACCTGTAAATGCTTGTGATATAAAGTCATAATACTTTCTTCGTCAACTATTTGTAAGCTCATTTTTAAGATGCATGTGTTACGATACGTCACAATCTAGGTGAATGCGCTATTTACAGGACCGTATCCACATAGGATGAATATTTTTTAGCCTTTTTTAACTATGTCACCAACATAAGTGACCAGTCAGGATTATGTAGGTGAACTATATTCTATACTACCTTATACCAACATTCTAGTAATGCAAACATAATATGATCAAATAGGTAGGCTTGCGAGTGATCAACTCCACAATTTGTATTGTAATTACTTTGTTCAATTTTCCTATTACCATACTTGTAAATCGTAGTTCCCTTTATATGGTGTGCACTAAAGAAAAATGTTTTAATGTGATAAAATTTACCCCTCTCGTAATCTTGTTTCTAGTAATTACTAATTTGACTCATTTTTTCCCGAGAAAATATATAAAAGAGTGTGAGTATAAGTCTTAAGGGTGAAGACACAAAAATTTATCCTCATTTTAATTTAATGAAACCTAAAATTATTAGTTGTCCACTAATGTTGCAAGCCCTTCCAACAATTTATGTTCACCTAAAAAACATCCATTCAAGGAAGGGGTGAACAAAGCCAAAACAAGTTAACCAAATGATTTTATTCCAAATATTTATTCGTTAAGCTAGGCTAGTCGTTAAGACAAATAAGTAGTTAAATGTTTATTATCTTGAATTAATAGAGTGAGCGTTTTAAGTATACATCATCCGTATAAAACCACGATCATTGAAGAGAATCCACAATAACAATCAACCCAAAAATCTAACATAAGTACATCTCATACTCCTTCTAAATCATCCTTGATAGATTTTCAACCTAAGTTTATCCAGTTAAACATTACTAACTTAACAATTTATATATTAACATTTAATATTTACTTTAATCCATTAATATTACAACTGCCCATAATGTCAAGCATTGAGTGATCTATAAGAAAATAAAAAATGTATATATGAAACACACATTGACATTGCCATCTTCTTTAATATAAGAAATGCAAACTCAAATTTAATATGAGAAACACAAAATCAAATTTAATGTAAAACAACAAGAATACAAACCCACATTTAACCGCGTATAGTGGACCCCCCTCCCTCCCCACACACACATAGTTGGCCCACCCACATGATCACTAAAACACACATGCACACACACACACACACAAACTCTATCTCTCTCTCACTCACACACTGACACACATAGACACACTTCACTGAATTACACACATATACACACACACTATAAACCTACCCCCTCACACACACTAAAACATACACTAATAAACACACACATAAAAAAACACTAAAACACACATGCAATAAACACACACACACACATAATAAATGGAGGAGAGAGAGAGGAAGGGACATGTACTGTTGTTGGGAGATGGACAAAAATGGAGGAGGGACCTAGGTAGATGGACGGAAATGCAGGAGACTATTGTTGGCGGTTGGGGGGCAGAGAGAGAGAGAGAGATGATTTTCGGTATACAGGTGAAACGAAATCTTGGGGGTTTGATTTTCTTTTTACACCCGAAATGGGCCATGGTCTGAAATTGGGACCCGGTCTATAACTAATTATTAATTAAACATGGTCACGGTTCGAGACTACGACCTCATACGTGACCAGTTGGAAGCTCGAGACATGATAATGATGATGGAACGGGACTCATGTACTGTGACCATTTTGAAATAAATTTGGGGCTCACTATTCTAAACTATGACCAGTGTTCCTTAATATCTTCACGGGTGGGTCATGGTTGCGAACCGTGACCACTTTTATGACTAAAACCACGATAATTTTAGCGTTATAATAGGTCACAGGGAGTCACGATTTAGACTATGATCCTTTTGTCATAGCTCCTGACCATTTCCCTCAATCCTAATCACTCCATATGGTTATAGGTGAGTTGGAGTTGAAACTAGTGTGACCAAATAAGCAGGAAATTTTGTTCCATATGGGTCACGGTGGAGTCACGAGTTTGGATCGTGAACCCTTTGGTCACAACTTCTGAATGTGACCACTGTCGTAATGAGGTCACTATAAACACTGTCCACTTATTTGGACACGCTAGATAGTTAGGGGTCGTGGTTTTGGACTATAACCCCCTGCTCACGGTCCAAAACCATGACTCATTTATAATAAGCATTTTTTATTTTTTCTGTAGTCCTTAGTAAATATCAAAGTAATGCATGACTATCATTGGAAAGATGGAAAAAAAGTGCTAAGGTAGTTGTGAGGGACTAAAAAATACATGATCACCTATAGGTAGACTAATCATCTTGAGTTGATTAGGTATTGAGACTCAGATTTTGGAGGATGTCATGTTGGAAGAAAGAGCACTCCGGGTTATGTTTTCCTTCTAGCGGGAGGAATCATCTTAAGGAAAAGTTCTCAAAAGAGTGTTATTGTTTCATCCACCATGGATGCTGAGTTTGTAGCCTGTTTTTCAAGCTAAAAATCATGGATTATGGCTCCAAAATTTTGTCTTTGGACAAAGTGGTGAGTTCGATATCTAAGCCAGTGAAAATTTATTGTGATAACGTCCAAACGATCTTTTATTCTATTAACGATTGGTATACTAAAGAAGTTAAGGATATTATGATGAAATATTTATCTTTCAAATAATAAGTTCAGTAACAACGAGTGTCAATTGAGCACATTAGTACAAATGTTAACATAACATATCCTCTTGCAAAAGGACTACCTCCGATGATATTTTTCCAGCCTGCTGAAGAAATGGGTCTTGACTAGTTTCGTTGAGGATTTCTATTTTCATAGTTATTTTACACTCCATATTTTAATATCAATAAAGAGTTTCTAAATTTCCCATTTCTTTTGTTATTATATACATGGATGTGAATGATTAATTGTAAAAGAATTAGTCTTTCAATAAAGACAATATAAGACAATTATCGTAACCCACATTATTAAATTAAGGTAGATAATTATTAATGAATATTTTCCAGCAAATTCTATGTAATACCACGTATTTATGTGTTTTTTTTGTTTAATTAATTTGAGGAATTAATTAGAAAAAATACGTTTTAATTAAATTACATGAGTGAAGTAATTTAATGCGACCACATAATAATTATGACTATTAAATATTAATCGAAAGATAGATACTGATTAATATTGCATTATGATATTTACGAAGTCTGAAAAGCAAATAATTGATAATTATGGTTATATAGCATAGTGAGTGATATGTGCGTATTTTATTCATTGTGGTTATACGGTATAGCGAGTGACACGTGCATATTTATTTTATCTCACTGCGAGTCGCGAGTAGACTATGTTAAGGTGAGAAATAAAAATATATTTTAAGAAACTCGAATGATAATTTAGAGGTCACAGATGATTCTGAATGGGTCAAAATAGTCGGAATAGTATATTCGAGAGTACAGTTTGGGTCCCGAGCCAATTTGGGACCAAATTGGCACCTGTTAATAGGGTGTTTTGATCATTTTACAAAAAGAGGTTAACGGACCTACGAAATTTAGAGACATATATCTAATATTTAGAGATGGGGGTTAGGTCTCATAACACAAAAAGGTTGGAGAGTCCATTAGAGAGAATAGATAGAACCTATTTTCAAAGCTTGAAGAGGGATTTCGAAGATGGTGAAGAAATCATGTATCTTAAGGCAATTGGATAAGGAAACAATCAATCGTCAATCAAGAACCATGAAATCAGATCAATCAAACAAAGGCAAGTGTTTATTGAAAATTAAATTGATGTTATAATACCCATATCTAGGGTCTTCATGAATAATTTGATTTTATTAAAAAATTTTGAATGAAATGTATGAATTGATTACATGTTTGGGTAGAATTGCATGTAGTTTTTATTTGCATCTGTAGAGGATGAAAAATCAGAAGAATTAGTATTGTTGCGATGAATCTAAATTTGGGTTCTAGATTGAATGAAAGAGAAGAACACAAAACTAGAATTGTGAAAGAGTTGTAAGGATTGATTCATTCTTGATTGATTTTGGTAAAGTCTTAATGTGTTTGAATTCTTTGTTAAGTTTTCCACCTTAATGATAGAAAAAAGGATTGATCAAACTCTATTGTGTCTGACTCATAGTGATCATTTATCAAAGAATAACTCTGGTTATAAAGTGATTGAACAACCGGGAGCAATTTACTTACGATACTTAGTTGACGTTCATAAGAAGTATCTAATGAATTATGAGTTCAATACATCCTATTTAGCAGAAAGACGAATATTCTTTTCTCATTATCAGACAATCACTTATTCATAATCCTCGTGTGGGGATACTCATTTTCATTTCCCGTATCATGGAAGACCCTTTTTTGCTCCGCTTATCCTAAGATATGTAGAAAAGGGTTGGTATTGTTGATTTCAATTTTGGCAAAGGATTTTGGAAAAAATTGATAAAAAAAATGCAATTGATAACAGAAAGAACGTAGTTGTAGAAAAACGGACCATTCTGGTCCTTGGAAGCCGGATCAGTTTGGTACTCTGAATTTTTAAAATCTTCCTTTTTCTCTTATACTCCTAAATGTACATGGTGGGTAATTCTTATGGACTTGTGAAAATATTACTGGGAGAATTAATATTTTATAGTAGGCCTATGATGGTAGTACGACTTCATCTTAGAGAGAGAATTAAGACGGGAATGGGATTGGTTATAGTAATTCGTAATTAATCTGAGAGATGGATAAAGAATTACGAGAATCTATTGAAACTATGTATATCAGTAGGTTAAGGATGGTAGCTACTGAATTTATATAACAAGGGAGTAACTAGGACCCTAGAGTTGTGTGAACACTCCTACATATACGATAGTGAGATAAATCGTAAAGTAAATAGTACGGCGAGTATGCGCGCGATATATACTACAAACTAACATGTTTTATCGGGTTGTGTGAATACCTATTGATGCATAGTAATACATAAGAGGTGTGAATACCTATAGTATACTAAATAAATACTAGTGGTTGAGGTATGATTCCAAGCCAAGAGATATAAATCACTATTAGTGATCGAGGGAGGATTCCGATCCAATAACCCCTAAAATGTGATACAAGGAGGTGATTATGTAGTATGTGTTTATAGTATATGTATGTGTATATATATATATATATATATATAACCTTTACATTGGGGTCGAGGGATATCCGGACCAATGTAAATGGTAGGATGATTAGGGTTGATGATTATCCGGACCAATAATCCTTATGGTATATATTGTGTGTGAAATATATACTTCATGATATTCTACTTATGTGCAAAAGTAGACTTGTAGATGATATATATAGATATACATATATATGGAAAATTAGGTAGAGAGAAACTTAATTTCGAGATTTAAAAATAGATTGGGAATATCTATTATAAATTAAGTACTGAAACTTAATTATGGAAGTTGAATGATGATGGATATGAAATGCTATATGAATTAAGTAGTGAGACTTGATTATGATGATTAAACATAACATATGTGAATGTTATATAAAGACTGAATAATATGCGAGGAATGTTAACAATGAAGTGTCATGTATGGGCGGTACGAGAGAGTAGACTTGATAAGATCGGTTATAAACTTTAGTCGAGATAGCTTGGGTATGATAGCTAGGTGGTCCAAGTATGTAACTTTAGGTGTTCACATTAGATGAGAGGTAAGGAAACTCAGAGGAGTGTGCAGAACTGAACATGTATAATCAATAATCGATTTTAATTGCGATAAATTACTTGTTGATTATTTTCAAAATGTTTTGAGTACTAACTCGTGCTATAAAAAATATTTTCAAAACCTTTTAGGTGTCCTGCCACAGGGATGCCATGCTTGATGGTTTCATTCTAGGGACTCGGAGGTGTAGCACTATGGTTGCTGACAGGATTTTGAGTAGACGATTCTTTCATTTAGATCTAGCATAGGATTGTGACACCCCGACTAATTAAATACCGGGTAGCTACTCCTTTATTAAATTAATTCAAAATGCCAAGTTGGCTCAGTTAATAGCATCACTGTCGAAATTTTTTTATTATTACTAACCACCTAGTATTTAAAAAGTAAGTTGCCAAATTTTAATATAAGTCTGATTAACATGCAACAAGTGTAATAACTAAATAAGTAACACCATTCACCATACTGAAGTAAAACGAATAACCATCACATAGTGTAAATAAAGTCTGGAGGAAAACTCCTCACTACAATCCCATACTGAAATAAATAAACGAATGCTAAAACCATACAAATCAAAGTCTGAAAATTGTAATGTAAAAGATGTCTCTAAATAGAAATGGGCAACATGCCCTATAACTGATAGATAGTGACTCTGGAATCCAAAAGATAGAAGCGTCTACAAGCAAATCCCTGTAGCTTCCACAACCAGCTACAGCTCGTCACCTGATTGAGAATCCTATGCTTGGTGTCCCTGTGGCTGGGCACCTAAAATGGTTTTACAAGAAAAAGATTTGAAAAGAAAACGGGTCAGAGCCCGAATGTGGAGTTAAATTTTAAAAACCTGCAAGTGCTTTAAAAACATTTAAAACATTAAATGCAAAGTACATGTTAGGACGTGCACTCACATGATATTCTCACCTCTCGTCTAACTGTGCACTCCTAACGTAAGTACCCATCTAGAGTGATACAGACTACTAGCTACGTGACAACATATCTAGCTAGACTATCATAGGTCCTACCCTTATTACTCGGTTCTCTTAATCATAATAACGCTCGTAATTAAGTAGGGTTTTAACGTAACTCATATGTTCAATATGCAATATATATAACTACCAGTTAACTCGTTATATTTCTCGAAATAATATCATAATTATATTCACATCATTAACATGAAGGTTCTCATTAATTAAGTGTATATTATTCACATCACAAATATACAGTATAAGCACCCCGAGAACTAAGCTGCGGTGCACACATACTCTGCTATCCATCCCGGTACATCACGTACATAAGGATTACATATTTCGAATCTCTCAGGAATAGTCAAGATAACACAAATCACAAATAGTGGAGGCGAACACAGTCACATCACATGGGTCACGTACATACCTATGCTCCCACGATCAGCGGGCTTATTAACATCCCAATAAGTCTTTCTCTGACCTATGTTCATCGAGGTAACCAGTCTAAATTCGGACAACACAAGGATTAGAGGGCCCTAAACGAACGCAAACCTCCCGTGATAGCAAGTATGGTAGGTATGTCATACACACAATTCATATACCAATACTAAGTAAACACACGTCTTAGTAATACCGTAGTTTAATCGTAGTACATATCGCTTTCTCGTACTAACTTATAATATCTACACTTATATTATTCCGGTTTATCATCATACGCGCCATAATCGATTCTCACATCGTAGTAGACACTCACGTCTCAACCCAAACGGTTCATTCAATATAACTCGTGTATATAGTTTACTCCTCTCAATAACCCAAAAGTCCCAAATCTATCCTTACATCATCAAAGGAAGGTCATCTATATCCTCGAACAAGTTTACGGGACTCCAAAAATCAAAACAGTCCAAAAAGGACCAAACTGTCAACTCGTTAGAAGTCTCGTTCGAATGAGACTGTTCGAACGAGATTCCTCTGCCAACTTGTTAGAAGTCTCGTTCGAACGAGGCTGTTCGAACGAGATTCCAGTTCGTTCGAACGAACTGTACCTTCTAACGACATCTCGTTCGAACGAGATATCGAACCAAATCCCTGATCATTAGCAGCGACTGGTCAACTCGTTAGAAGCTCGTTCGAACGAGTTCGTTCGAACGACCTGGGTAGGGGCTTCTAACGAGCTGCCAGTTTCTTCCCAGATTTCCTAAGTTACGTTTCTCACCATTTTTAACACCTCAATCCTTCTCCAAAGTTCGTTCTAACAGAGTTTTAAGTCCTCTAATCATACTAAAACATGCTTAGGTCATAAACTAACATCTTTTAAGGCATTAATGCATCCTAAACATCATTAAATCACAAGATTTTATACTTTTCCCCAATTTTATCAAGAACATGAACCCTAGATATATATCATCATCAAATCCCAGAATTTAATCCGTTTTAATTTCTTCTAATCATAATTATCATGAGAGAAATCATCTACCTATCATTCTACATGCAATTCTCTTCAAAAATTTTAAGTTCTAAACTCCAAACTACATGGGTTTTCATTCATCTTTCAAGAACAATTAAAATTCCTCAATTTCTAACATGGAAAAGACATTCTCTGAAATTAAATGGAATAAAGTCACTTGCCTTGATTGTCTCCGAGTTTGGTGTAGGTTTGGTAGAACTTTTCTGCAGAATTTCTTCTCTCCAAGCTTCCTCTCCAAGGGTGGCTTAAGGTGGCTAGGGTTTTGATTTGGGAACTTAGAAAGCTCTTCTAATAACCTACGTAGCCTTCTAGGTTAATATGGTTTGGTTAATGGGCTTAGTGGATTTAATCCACATCAGGTTTACATCTCTAATTTTCGTCACTTTTAATTCCTCAAAATGTAAAATTACCAAAATACCCTTTAAGTTGCCGGTATGGCCTAAAAATACCCCAGAATCCAAACTACACCCCCGGGTAGTGTTTTCTGACTATCTCAACCCTTCCGGACGCGTTGGCGCACTCAAAATGACCATACGGTTTATAGATTTTAAATTCACTTTTATTATCAAAATATTACACCGTGACGCGGCGGTCCCACGCGTCTCAACAAAATTTCTAAAATGTCGTCTATCAATCTCACGACAAATTTTATAATACTAAATACATATATCAAAACATGTATGCACATAATCAAATACCAACTCGCATCTCGTTAGTATTTATAACCTGGATTAATTTCCAATTAATACGCATTTAATTAATTAATCCCAAAAATCAATATAGTCAAAAGTACGGGGTATTACATACTTCCCCCCTAATAACTGAATTTCGTCCCGAAATTCGAAACTAGAAAGTACCTGCTAAAAATAGCTCTGGATAACGTTTGCGCATCTCATCCTCGCGCTCCCATGTGGACTCCTCGACATTGTGATGTCGCCACTGAACACGCACTAACGGAACTATCTTTGACCGCAGTTTCCTCTAGCTTCGGTCCAAAATAGCAATTGGCCCCTCCTCGTAGGAGCTGTCCGGCTGGAGATCGATGTCCTCAACAGCAATGTGAGAATGAGCCAAATTATCTCTAAGGTATTTCCTCAGCGAGGAAATATGAAACACATCGTGAATCCGATGCAAATGCTCCGGTAGCCCGAGTCTATACGCAACCGGTCCGATCCGCTCAATAATAGGAAACGGCCCCACATACCTCGGTGCTAACTTCCCCTTCTTCCCGAAACGCATAATCCCCTTCATAGGAGATACTCTGAGCAAAACCTGGTCCCCCACTTGGAATTCCCTGAAAAACCTCTTCGCATCATCATAACTCTTCTGCCTGTCTTGAGCTACCCGAATGCGACTACGAATCAACTCAATCCTTGCCAAAGTATCCTGAATCACTTCCGGCCCAAGTAGTTTGTTGTCCCCCACTTCTAACCAACATGATGGGGAACGACAAGGCCTACCGTACAACGCCTCAAACGGATCCATGCCAATAGTGAACAGATAGGAGTTGTTGTAAGCAAACTCCACCGGTGGAAGGTACTGCTCCCATCCACCCCCGAAGTCAATAATGCACATGCGTAGCATGTCCTCCAACATCTGATTCGTGCACTCAGTCTGCCCATCAGTCTGCGGATGATAAACCGTACTCAACCGCAATTCCGTGCCCATTGCCTCCTGGAAACTCTCCCAAAACCTCGAAACAAATATCTTGTCTCTGTCAGACACGATATTTAGGGGCACACCGTGAAGTCTCACAATCTCTGAAATGAAGAGCTGGGCATACTATCCCATAGTGTAATCAGTCCTTATGGGTAAAAAGTGAGCGACCTTGGACAACCTGTCCACAATTACCCAAACGAAGTCGTGACCCCTCTGCGACGTAGGCAACCCCGTGATAAAGTCCATGGATATGCTCTCCCACATCCACACCGGGACCTCCAATGGTTGTAGCAATCCTGCCGGCCTCTGATGATCCACTTTTACAAGCTGACAAGTGGCGCATTTCGAAACAAACTCAGCGATATCTCTCTTCATACCGCTCCACCAATACTGGCGTCTCATGTCTTGGTACATTTTGTCCCCTCCGAGATGTACCGCGAACCGTGAGCCGTGCTATTCTGTCATCACATCGTGCCGCAATTCCTCCCTTTCTGGAACCACTAATCTCCCATTGAAGCGTAATCCCCCGTCTGAGCTAACGGTATAGGATTCGGCTCCCTCTGCAAGCAATCGAACTATCTGTTCCTGACAGAACGAGTCATGAGCCTGTGCCCGTACTACCTTCGTGATAATCTGCGGACTAACTGTCATCACAGACATGAAAGATCGGGCCACTGCATCCTGGTGTCCCAATTCCTTCCACTTTGCTTTCCACACCTCTGCCACCTCGTCTGCTGTCCTAAGGCTCAACGCGTCTGCTACCACGTTAGCCTTTCCCGGGTGGTACTGGATGTCGAACTGGTAGTCCTTCACAAACTCAAGCCACCTATGCTGCCGCATATTCAACTCCTTCTGCGTGAACAGGTACTGTAGGGACTTGTGGTCCGTGAACAGTTGGAACTTCTCCCCCAAAAGATAGTGCCTCCAAATCCGTAGGGCAAATACCACTGCCGCCAACTCCAAATCATGCGTGGGGCAATTCTTCTCATGAGGCTTAAGCTTACGGGAAGCATAATCTATGGCCTGTCTCTCCTGCTGTAATACACCTCCCAATCCTTGCAAAGACGCATCGGTGTAAACCAAATACTCAACTCCCGGTCTCGGCAATGCTAACACAGGTGCTGAGGTCAACTTGTCCTTCAATTCATCGAATGCCAACTGACAGGCATCACTCCAAATGAACGGCACACCTTTACGAGTAAGATGTGTCAAAGGACCTGCTATCTTCGAAAATCCCTGAATAAACCTCCTGTAGTATCCTGCTAGACCCAAGAAACTAGGAATCTCCGTTGGTGTCGTGGGCTGTCCCCACTCCCTCACCGCTGACACCTTCCCCGGATCAACAGATATTCTCCGGTCGGAAATGATATGCCCCAAAAACTGGACTTCCTTCAGCCAAAACCCGCACTTCTCATATTTTTCATACAACTCATTCTGACGAAGTGTCTGCAAAACCTGCCTCAAATGCTCGGCGTGCTCCTCCTCTGTCTGGGAGTAAACCAGAATGTCATCAATGAAGACAATGAAAAACTGATCTAGAAAATCCCTAAACACTCTGTTCATCAAGTCCATAAACACAGCTGGAGTGTTGGTCAAACCGAAAGGCATAACCCAAAACTCGTAAGAACCATATCTCGATAAGAACGCAGTCTTCGAGACATCCTCCTCCCTGATACGCAACTGATGGTATCCCGATCTCAAGTCAATCTTCGAGAAGAAAGAAGCTCCTCTCAACTGGTCGAATAAGTCATCAATTCGAGGCAACGGATACTTATTCTGTATCGTGACCTTATTCAACTCTCGGTAGTCCACACACAATCTCAGTGAACCATCCCTCTTCTTCACAAACAAAACTGGAGCGCCCCAAGGTGACGTACTCCTGCGAATAAAGCCCTGGCCTAACAGCTGCTCTATCTGATCCCGTAACTCTCGCATCTCAGCTGGAGCCATACGGTACGGTGCGCGTGCTATAGGTCTCGTACTTGGTAGCAAATCTATAACAAAGTCTATCTCTCGACTGGGTGGTAAGCCTGGTATTTCCTGAAACACATCCGAATACTCCCTGACTACTGGGATAGAAGATAAAGGAATCACTACCTCCTTAGAGGTATCCTCCTCAATGTAATACAGATGAGAGGCCGATCCTCCCTCTGGGCGAGGCATCGCCACTACAAGCATCTCTTGCCCCGGAATGGCAAAAACAATGCTCCCGCTGAAGTAATCAATCATGGCCCTATATGCTATGAGCCAATCCATACCGATGATCACATCGTGAACATGCATGTCTAACACTAACATGTCTGTAGGCAATACCAAACCACCAATCTCTACCCCCACTCCCCGGCATATAAAGAAAATAAGTGACCCACTCCCCAGTGGTGAGTCGAGACACGTCACTATGCTCTCTACCGTAGCTAACAATCCTAAAGCTTTTGCGAAGTGTGTAGCTATAAAACAATGTGTAGCACCCGTATCAAATAATACCCGACCCATAGTTCCATGGATAGGAAACGTACCCTCGATCGCGGGCGGTGCCTGTGGAACTGCAGCCTGGTGGACGTTGTAGACACGCCCATACTGTAGCTGCCCCTGCTGAGCTGGGACTGCTAGAATGGGTGGCAATGCTGCCATCTGTGGCGGTGCGGGAAGAGCAGCGGGAAACATAGGCCTCTGTGGCTCCTGGCGAGCACCCTGCTGCTGCTGTTGTGGGGCCCTGCCCCTATCAGGACAATCCTGTCGCTTATGGCCAGTCTTGCCACAAACAAAGTACTTCCCTGGGAAGTTCCCTCCTCTCTGCCCCTGCTGTCCCCGGCCCTGGTAGCCGTTACCATTCCTCCCTTGGCCCTGCTAGCCCTGGTGAAACTGCTGCCCATTCTGCCCCTGTTGGCCCTGATGGCCGTTTGGACCCTGATGGCCCTGACGGAAACCTCCCTGTCCCTGTCTGTAGTTCCCTGACCGAAACCTCTTATTATCCCCCTGCTAGGAGCCCTGCTCATTCTGTCTCTTCCCCTGACCCGATTGTGCCCCGCTGGAACCATGTCCTCCGGTCCTGCCGTGATGGCTAGACTCCCCCGACTGCTTGCCCTCGGCCATATGAAAACGGTGGTCCTGGAAGTGCAATAATGCAGCATTAACCACATCAGAATAAGTGTCCAACGATAGGTTCCCTAGCAGATGCTGACGGATCCTCCAAGTCAACCCGTCGGTGAACTTCTCAATTTTCTTCTTCTCTGTTGGTATCTCGTCTGGAATGATGTTCAACAGATTTGTGAACTCGGCCACTGTCTTGCCTTCCTGCTTCAAACTCATCAATCTCCTCCTCATTTCCGTATGAATAGCTGACGAAAAGTACTTGCGGTCGAACCGCACCCAGAACTCCTAAATCGTGAGAGTATCCCTCTCCTCCATGGTGGTAATAGACTCCCACCACTGTAGTACAGATCCAACTAGGTTGAAAGTAGCTAGCACCTGCTTCTGGACGTCCGTGCACTCATACATTCGTAAGTTCCTCTGCATATCCTTCCTCTATTGGCTCGAGACTACCACATCTGAGCTACCTGGAAACTCTGGCGGATGCACTTTCTGAAAAGCGTCACGTACACGCTCCCAAGCAGACGGGAATGCATTAACCTGTACTGGGGCGGAAACCGGCGCCTGAGGTGGTGCCTGCTGAACAACGGCAATGGCGGCATTTACCGCTTGGGCTACAATAGCTGCAACCTCAGCGGCGTTCATCATGCCCTGAACTGGAGTGGGCTGGGGTTCGGGCGTTGCATCCCTGGGAACTCGTCGTGCACGTTGTGGAGGCATCTAAAATAAGAACAAAGTTTATAAGTTCACGGTTATAAACTTAATATAGCTGAAGAACGAAGCATACACAAAAAGAGTACAACAGTCCTAAAATATAGGGCTCTATATCAAAGAAACGTAGCCGAAACATAATAGTCGTCAGATCCTAAAGGACACTAGAACCTGATGCTCTGATACCACCTGTGACACCCCGACTAATTAAATACCGGGTAGCTACTCCTTTATTAAATTAATTCAAAATTCCAAGTTGGCTCAATTAATAGCATCACTGTCGAAAACATTTTATTATTACTAACCCCCTAGTATTTAAAAAGTAAGTTGCCAAATTTTAATATAAGTCTGATTAACATGCAACAAGTGTAATAACGAAATAAGTAACACCATTCACCATACTGAAGTAAAACGAATAACCATCACATAGTGTAAATAAAGTCTGGAGGAAAACTCCTCACTACAATCCCATACTGAAATAAATAACCGAATGCTAAAACCATACAAATCAAAGTCTGAAAACTGTAATGTAAAAGATGTCTCTAAATAGAAATGGGCAACATGCCCTATAACTGATAGATAGTGACTCTGGAATCCAAAAGATAGAAGTGTCTACAAGCAAATCCCTGTAGCTTCCACAACCAGCTACAGCTCGTCACCTGATTGAGAATCCTATCCTTGGTGTCCCTGTGGCTGGGCACCTAAAATGGTTTTACAAGAAAAAGATTTGAAAATCAAACGGGTGAGAGCCCGAATGTGGAGTTATATTTTAAAAACCTGCAAGCGCTTTAAAAACATTTAAAACATTAAATGCAAAGTACATGTTAGGACGTGCACTCACATGATATTCTCACCTCTCGTCTAACTGTGCACTCCTAACGTAAGTACCCATCTAGAGTGATACAGACTACTGGCTACGTGACAACATATCTAGCTAGACTATCATAGGTCCTACCCTTATTACTCGGTTCTCTTAATCATAATAACGCTCGTAATTAAGTAGGGTTTTAACGTAACTCAGATGTTCAATATGCAATATATATAACTACCAGTTAACTCGTTATATTTCTCGAAACAATACCGTAATTATATTCAAATCATTAACATAAAGGTTTTCATTAATTAAGTGTATATAATTCACATCACAAATATACAGTATAAGCACCCCGAGAACTAAGCTGCGGTGCACACATACTCTGCTATCCATCCCGGTACATCACGTACATAAGGATTACATATTCCGAATCTCTCAGGAATAGTCAAGATAACACAAATCACAAATAGTGGAGGCGAACACAGTCACATCACATGGGTCACGTACATACCTACGCTCCCACGATCAGCGGACTTATTAACATCCCAATAAGTCTTTCTCTGACCTATGTTCATCGAGGTAACCAGTCTAAATACGGGTAACACAAGGATTAGAGGGCCCTAAGCGAACGCAAACCTCCCGTGATAGCAAGTATGGTAGGTATGTCATACACACAATTCATATACCAATACTAAGTAAACACACGTCTTAGTAATACCGTAGTTTAATCGTAGTACATATCGCTTTCTCGTACTAACTTATAATATCTACACTTATATTATTCCGATTTATCATCATACGCGCCATAATCGATTCTCACATCATAGTAGACACTCACGTCTCAACCCAAACGGTTCATTTAATATACCTCGCGTATATAGTTTACTCCTCTCAATAACCCAAAAGTCCCAAATTTATCCTTACATCATCAAAGGAAGGTCATCTATATCCTCGAACAAGTTTACGGGACTCCAAAAATCAAAACAGTCCAAAAAGGACCAAACTGTCAACTCGTTAAAAGTCTCGTTCGAACGAGACTGTTCGAACGAGATTCCTCTGCCAACTCGTTAGAAGTCTCGTTCGAACGAAGCTGTTCGAACGAGATTCCAGTTCGTTCGAACGAACTGTACCTTCTAACGACATCTCGTTCGAACGAGATATCGAACGAGATCCCTTCTCATTAGCAGCGACTGCTCAACTCGTTAGAAGCTCGTTCGAACGAGTTCGTTCGAACGACCTGGGTAGGGGCTTCTAACGAGCTGCCAGTTTCTTCCCAGATTTCCTAAGTTACGTTTCTCACCATTTTTAACACCTCAATCCTTCTCCAAAGTTCGTTCTAACAGAGTTTTAAGTCCTCTAATCATACTAAAACATGCTTAGGTCATAAACTAACATCTTTTAAGGCATTAATGCATCCTAAACATCATTAAATCACAAGATTTTATACTTTTCCCCAATTTTATCAAGAACATGAACCCTAGATATATATCATCATCAAATCCGAGAATTTAATCCGTTTTAATTTCTTCTAATCACAATTATCATGAGATAAATCATCTACCTATCATTCTACATGCAATTCTCTTCAAAAATTTTAAGTTCTAAACTCCAAATTACATGGGTTTTCATTCATCTTTTAAGAACAATTAAAATTCTTCAATTTCTAACATGGAAGAGACATTCTCTGAAATTAAATGGAATAAAGTCACTTGCCTTGATTGTCTCTGAGTTTGGTGTAGGTTTGGTAGAACTTTTCTGCAGAATTTCTTCTCTCCAAGCTTCCTCTCCAATGGTGGCTTAAGGTGGCTAGGGTTTTGATTTGGGAACTTAGAAAGCTCTTCTAATAACCTACGTAGCCTTCTAGGTTAATATGGTTTGGTTAATGGGCTTAGTGGATTTAATACACATCAGATTTACATCTCTAATTTTCGTCACTTTTAATTCCTCAAAATGTAAAATTACCAAAATACCCTTTAAGTTGCCGGTATGGCCTAAAAATACCCCGGAATCCAAACTACACCCTCGGGTAGTGTTTTCTGACTATCTCGACCCTTCCGGACGCGTTGGCACACTCAAAACGACCATACGGTTTATAGATTTTAAATTCACTTTTATTATCAAAATATTACACCGTGACGCGGGGTTCCCACGCGTCTCAACAAAATTTCCAAAATGCCGTCTATCAATCTCACGACAAATTTTATAATACTAAATACATATATCAAAACATGTATGCACATAATCAAATACCAACTCGCATCTCGTTAGTATTTATAACCCGGATTAATTTCCAATTAATACGCATTTAATTAATTAATCCCAAAAATAAATATAGTCAAAAGTACGGGGTATTACAAGGATCTCACTCTTGTATATCATTTTTGGACATGTGATCCGTTGTGGGTATTATACTTTCAGTTTTGTATCGATGTTACCTTGCGATTTGGACTTTCTTTAATAATTGGTTTTGGTTATTTTTGCCAATGGTTTATTCAGCGTAACTTTGATTCATTTATATATCTTGATTGTTGGATTTTAGTATCTTGTGTATGTTGATTTAGCTCTACAACTATCCTTTCAACCTCTTTATTTGAAAGAAAAAATCTGGCACCGATTTAATTAACTTATGTGGTTAGTAATTAACTTGGTTTCCGACAGTGTTGCTAAGATTGAACCATATGAGAAACCCATTTTAGTTTGATAAGTGCCCGATCACCCGATATTTGATTAGCAGGGGTGTCACATATAAGATCAGAGCATCAGGTTCTAGTGTCCTTAGGATTTGTATGGCTTAATATGTTTTCAGCGTATCGTTTGATTGATATAGAGCCCTATCATATGACTGGTGTATTACTCTACATAGGTGGCTTATGTTATCATGTTATTAATTAGTTGATGTGATTCATATAGGGGTTCGATTAGGCATAGTACATCGAACACTATAAGGAAGACTAGTGAGGACCATAGAAAAGGCAACAGGAGGCGAGGCTCAATTTGAATTGAAGAATATTTTGGGGTTGATGACCATAGCATAGGTCACCCCTATTGTTGCTCAAGATAATGGATCTGTAAGGATTGCAAGAGTGTAGCATATATTGTTGTATTATTATAGCAGAAAGTGGTGCTAAATTAGAGTCACCTAGTATGGTTAGGATGGGAGAGAGTCAGAGGGGTCTTTGAATAAGACCACTTGTTGAAATTTTGTTAGATGCAGAGATTATGCGTGTAGCTAATGGATATAGAATACCCAGAGTCTTTAGCATATAGCAGGAAGTAATATATATACCAGGAAGTTAATTGGGGTAAAATTTCACTTGGCTCATAGGAGCAGTGTTGTAATGGTGGGAGTAAATCACCATATTTGGTACAATGGATAAAAGAGCCTTTAAGATAGATAATGGACTCACTAGAGGAGTCACAAGCAATTAAATGGAAATTCTTCTTGGACGATTGATGCAGATGGTGATGGTGATGATGTTGTGCCTTTGGCAATGTTGATATTAATGCTTCATTATGAAGGGAGATAAAAGAATTAGATAACTTAGTTATGGAGTAAGACTGGATGTAATGGTGCTAACGAAACTCTACAAGGGGGAGTACCATGAGGGGACCCATTTAAATGATTCAAATAGATGAATTCCTACCGAGTGGCGGTGGATTCAGTTGGGACTAGTAAGTCTAGTAGTGTGTTCTTTAGGAACAAAGAAACTAAGGGATCAGTGAGGGTGGAGATCGGAGTTGAGGCTACCAGGGTTCGAGAGAAGGATAACCCGAGTATGGTCAATATGGAAAAGGGATAGGGAATTCTATGAAGAGGCATTTTATGTGGAGAGTAGGACCACATGCATTGATTTTTCCCGAAGTGAGTAAAAGGGGCCAGAGTATGATGCCTAGCTGGGGCAATGATTAAGATAATTGTGGTTCAGTTCGGACATGCATGTCATATCCAAGAACCATTTGAGCCAACAACATTATTGACAATTGGAAGTATGAGTTTTATCCTCAGGTTTGTGGGTAAGTTTTATGTGACACGAGCAGGTCATAATATTCCGTTAGCACTAGATTCGCTTGTGAGACAAGTTTAGTGGGTATATCATTGATAACACTAATATATAAATTATTGCCTTTGCATAGCGGGTCTCACTTTAGTACTATTTGCAGGGGCGAGTGAAAGAATAGGGAGTACATGTATGTTGGAATTACTCATTTTATTTAAGTATCATACGACTGTGATGTTATCTTAGGTAGGGAATGATTAACGATGTGAGAGGAATGATAGAGGGCTATGATAACAAGGCCATCGTGTTTAATGTTTCAGGGAAGGATGTGTTATTTGACAAAGCCTCGCCTGAAAGAGGGTCGGGCTCGCATTTATATTATTTTATGGTGGAGACTTCGGAGAGCATATATCTCGTTGTAGTTAATCCAGGTGCGTAGGGACTTTATGATAGGATGCAAAGAATATTAGGTTTACTGTCAAAAGATTAAGCTCATTATTGTGATTAACGCTAATGCCTAGTAATGGTGATAGTGTAGTGCTAGTTAACTCCATTAGAGATGCGGGAGTTGAGATTTATAAGTATATGGTTGGAGGTAACATCTGAGTGTCCCGATTATGTGTTTGAGGCTTATGGAACTTGATCGCCGCCAATACTATGTGATAGTGCATTGGGTAAAATTCCTTGTTTGGGTTCTGCTACGAAATGAAATAAGCATGAACGTTAACAAACGTCGGGAGTAGAGAGACATTGATGGATGCCAGGGCATCAGTTTTGAATGAAAATCCTCGAACGTGTCGAGGAAACACTATGAGTTAAGATCTATAATACGATAAAAGGCCAACGAAGTCGATAGTGCTGTGAAAAAGAACTGAAATTTTTCTTCTACCCGTGAGTTAAAAGGTGGGACAATCTCTTGAGGAATTAAATGATGAATTTATGAGGTGATTGAGAATACCCATGTGATATAGCCATGTCGAGGAGGCGAGTCCGATCTAGAGAAAAGAGTCTTACATAGATGACGCTTATGATGTTTTTACAAATATACGAGAGCTATAGGGTGTATGAGCGCCCTAGTTAGTTGGTATAAACCGTCCTAGATAGAGGGTTATGTAAATTAATGAATGAATAGTATACCTTTGGGGTAGTTATCAATTAAGATGAAATGGGATGATGGATTGAACGTCGTGTGAGAAAGACGATGATCCAAGTATATATGTGCAAATAGAGCTAGCACACTCGAGATAGGTTGAAAGGCTGTGGGAAGACATTAAAAGGATATCTCTTCATAAAGAGGAGACCCAATTGTTTTGTGAAAAATAGAGCGGAGCTTTACTCAATCGAATGTTGAGAGTGGCTTGCGCGTAATTTAAAATGTTGATGACTATGAGGCAAAAGACTTTAGAAGCATGCTAGTTGCAAAAAGTGCACATGCCATAAATTTTGGCGTACCGGGGGAAGAAAGGGAGTATAAAGTACCACTTAATCTGAGATATTATAAGTGGGAATTGTTTTTAGCTGAGACATAGAGAGATTGCCTCCGGATACACCACTCATAGAAGGAAAAGCATTGACTCGAGATGATCAACCAGAATTTGGTAGCAATCCTACGTTTCCATTAATGGAATGGGTAGGTAGACTGATAAAATCCGTCGATGGGTTTTTAACATCATGACTAGGTAAAGAATGCCTCCGAGTATATGGAATATTTGGTTGAGATGAAGTAATTGTCCTTCTTTCTTTGAAAAGAAGGATGGCACCGGTGCAAGGTGCCTCCCAATATTGTTGTGAATCAGGATGAGATCCTGGAAGCCCACCTCTGATAGGGATTATCAGGAAGCGATGGGGATGAAGTTTTAATTTGGGCATATTGTGTCACCTATAGCTCGATGGTTAGACAAGAGGTGGTTTATTATATTGGCTAATGTGAGTAGTACGAACGGTGCCTTATAGGGTAATTGAGGGAAAAAATTACCAATTAGTAGAGTTATGTATAATAACTTGTATTGGTTTTTCAGGCACGAGGTACCTATTAAGGTTTTGTGCAAAAATCATTGACGTTCACCCTCTGGTTCATTAGAGGGGAGTAGAGAACTAGATTTTTGGTATGGACGTGATTTGGAGTCCGTTGTTAATAGTGGAGTGAACCACAAACTATTTTGGGTGGCTTTTGAATGTCTTAATAGTTACATCACCATGAATTGAAGTTCTATATACTGACATGAGTGGTCAGAGGTTATCGTGATTACTCCCATGAAGGGAGTTCTGAGTTATGGTGAATAAGGGGAGTTGTCACTTAGGGATATGCAACATTTTCTCAGTATGGGGATGATAGAGCCAGTATTGAGATTACATGACTGATGGAGCATATCAGTACGTAGTGAATTAAGGAAGCTTATTGATAAACTTGGGCTTGAGTAATTAAGCCTTTTGATAGTTCAGTACCACTTGCAGGTGTATAGTGGAGTGACCCTTATGTTATTATGATTTGAATTTGGGTTCTAGAGGATCTCGTAATGTTAAAGATCCTAAGTTTTTGTGCTAGTATTGTCCTAATTTCGAGGAAAAAATTACTTTTTAAAGGGGGGAAGTATGTAATACCCCGTATTTTTGTGTATTTTTATTTAATTAATTTGAGGAATTAATTAGAAAAAATAAGTCTTAATTAAATTACGCGAGTGAAGTAATTTAATGAAATTAGATAATAATTGTGATTATTAAATATTAATCGAGAGATAGATACTAATTAATATTGCATTATGATATTTACTATGTGTGAATAGTAAATAATTAATAATTATGGTTATACAGCATAACGAGTGATATGTGCATATTTTATTAATTGTGGTTATACGGCATAGTGAGTGATATGTGTGTCTTTTATTTTATCTCACCGGGGGTCGCGTGTAGACTACATTGAGGTGAGAAATGATAAATAAATTTTAAGGCACTCGGATGATAATTTAGAGATACGAATGATTCTGAATGGGTCAAAATAGTTGGAATAGTGTATCCGAGAGTATAGTTTGGGTCCCGGGCCAATTTTGGACCAAATCGGCACCCATTGAGGGCATTTCGATCATGTTACAAAAAGAGGTTAAGGGACTTATGAAATTTAGAGACATATATCTGATATTTAGAGATTGGGGTCAGGGCTCATAACACAAATGGTTTAGAGAGGCCATTAGAGAGAAGAGAGAGAACCTATATTCAAAGCTTAAAGAGGGATTTTGAAGATGGTGATGTAATCTTATATCTCAAGGCAATTGGAAAGGGAGATTGGAGAAGAAAACAATAAATGATCAATCAAGAACCACGGAATCAGACCAATCAAACAAAGGTAAATGTTTATTGCAAATTAAAGTGATGTTATAATACCCATGTCTAGGATTTTACTGAATAGGTTGATTTTACTGAAAAATCTTTAATAAAATGTATGAATTGATTACAATTTTGTGTAGAATTTCATGTGGTTTGTATTTACATATATAGAGGATGAAAAATCAGAAGAATTATTATTGTTACTACGAATCTAAATTTGGGTTCTAGACTGAATGAAAGAGAAGAACACAAAACTAGAATTGTGAAATAGTTTTGAGGATTGATTTATTCCGGTAAAGTCTTAATGTGTTTGAATTCTTGGTTCCGTTCTCCACCTCAATGACATAAAAAGGGATGGATCAAATTATATTAAGTCTAACTCATAGTGATCATTTATCAAGGAATATCTCTGGTTATCAAATGACTGGACAATCGGGAGAAATTAACTTATGATACTTAGTTGACAATCATAAAACGTATCTAATGAATTATGAGTTCAATACATCCTATTTACATGAATGACGGATATTCCTTGCTCATTATAAGACAATTACTTATTCACAAACCTCATGTGGGGCTACTCATTTTCATTTCCCATCTCATGGAATGCCCTTTTCGCTCTACTTATCCTAAGATATGTAGGAAAGGGTTGGTATTGTTGATTTCGATTTTGGAAAAGGATTTTGGAAGAAACTGGTGAAAAATGCACCTGATAACAGAGATAACGTAGTTGCAAAAAAAAAAAAGGACCGGTTCGGGCCTGGGAAGCCGGATCGGTTCGGTACTCTAGATTTTTTAAATCTCCCTTTTTCTCTTGTATTCCTAAATGGACGTGGTGGGGAATCCTTATGCCCTTGTGAAAATAATATTGGGATACGTATTATTTTATTGTAAGCCTACGATGGGAGTACGACTAGGTCTTAGAGAAATAATTAAGACGGGAATGGGATTGGTTATAGTAATTCATAATTAATCTGAGAGATGGATAAAGAATTACGGGAATCTATTGAAACTATGTATATTAGTAGGTTAGGATGGTAACTACTCAATTTATATAACAAATGAGTAACTAGGACCCTATAGTTGTGCGAACAGTCCTATATATATGATAGTGAGATAAATCATAAAGTAAATAGTACGGAGAGAATGCGAGAGATATAAACTATATACTAACATGTTTTATCGGGTTGTGTGAATACCTATTGATGCATAGTAATAAATAGGTGGTGTGAATACCTATAGTATACTAAATAAATACTGGTGCTCGAGGTATGGTTCTGAACCAAGAGATCGAAGGAGGATTCTGAGCTAATAACCCCTAAAATGTGATATAGGGAGGTGATTATATAGTATGTGTTTATAGTATATCTATTGTGTGAAATATATATATATATATATATATATATATACAGTTCGTCTTTATCATCGACCCTAATATTATTCATCTTCGAATTTGGTCCGGATAATCATCGACCCCAAATGGAGCTTTCATGTATTGACATAATCATCATCACCAATACATAATTATGCATACTTTTTGTATATATATGTTTTCCATTAGTTTTACCTTGCAGTTTGAACTTGGTTTATTACTTGGTTTTAGTTGGTTTTGCCGATGGTTTATTCGGTATGACTTTGATTCATTTATATATCTTGATGGTTTGATTTTAGTATCTTGTGTATGTTAATTTAGCTCTCCAAATATCCTTTTATCCTGTTTATTTGAAAGATAAAATTTGGCACCGGTTTAATTAACTTAGGTGGTTAGTAATTAACTTCGTTTTCGACAGTGATGCTAAGAATGAACTATATAAGAAACCTGTTTTAATTTGATAAAGGCCTGATCACCTGATATTAGATTAGGCGGGGTGTGACAGATGGTATCAGAGCATCAAGTTCTAATGTCCTTAGGATTTGTACATATTTTTTAGCGTATCGTTTGATTGATATAGAGCCCTATCACAGGATTGTTGTATTCCTTTACATAGGTGGCTTACGTTCTCCTGCTATTAAGTAGTTGATGTGATTCATATACGGGTTCAATTGGGCATAGTACATCGAATACTTTAAGGACTACCAGTGAGGACCGTTGGGAAGGCAGAAGGAGGTGGGGCTCAGTTGGAATTGAAGAATATTTTGGGGTTGATGACTGTAGCAGAGGTCACCCCTATTGTTACTCGGGATGATGGAGTTGTGTGGACTGCTAGAGTGAAGCATATATTATTGTATCGTTATAGTAGAGAGTGGTGCTAAATTAGACTCACCCAGTGTGGTTTGGATGGGAGAGAGTCGGAGGGGTATTTAAAAAGGACCACCCATTGGAATTTTGATAGATGCGGAGATTGATTGGCAGGACGACAAGGGAGCTCGACGGAGGTCAAAATCTCCATGCAAGCCCAAGGAAGAGATGAAAGTAAATCATGAAGATGATCTTGAAGATGATTCTGAGATACCCAAAAAACCCAAGTAACCAGAATGTGAGGTATTTACACTTAGTTTTGGTTCCTTTGATTGTCAGATGATTATAGGTGGAGATGATGGAGGTGGAGATCACGCTACTAAGAGAAAATCTTACCTTAATGAGGATCTAACTTGTTATTACATCTAGAGGATCCATCTAGCTGAATAAGATAGGCCGAGGAAGGTGAATAAAGAAAAGTTGGTGATTGGGTTTTCCACAAATGACTTGTTAGGAGTTCTCTACCCCCAAGACGACCCTCTAGTGGTCAAATTCAAATATCAATATATAATCTTTTTCTGGGTGTTGATTGACAATGGTAGTTTAGCGGATATTATGTTTTATCCCTCTTTTCAAAAATTGGATTTGAAGCTCAGTCGACTAGATCAGTACCGCCGGCGTTTGATCGTTTTTTCTGGTGAAAAAGTTTATCCTTTAGGCACAATCAAGCTGGAGGTTTTTCTCCGCACCTGGCCAGCAAGTCGGACCGAGAAAGTTTTTTCCTTATGATGGATAAGAACATGCAGTCAACCAGAGAAAGTTTTTTTCTTTATGATGGATAAGAACGTGCAGTCAACCTATAATATCATGGGGAGAGTATGACTAAAGAAGTCTGAAGCAGTTTCCTCAATAGTCCATCAATGCTTGACGTTCCCGACCAATTTCAGAGTAGGTGTGGTGGAGGGTGATCAAAAAGTAGCCTGGGAATGTTATTACTCCTCTGCAGAGAAAGAAGATCTTGAGGAAATAAATAAGAAGACCACCACTTACCAAGTGGACATTACTGAGCCCAATGTAGAATCTTAGGTTGAAACCTTAGATCCAAGAGAGGAGACATAACTGGTGAAAGGCCAAATTATGGAAGCAATAGATAATATCATCTTAGACAATGACACGCCAAAGTCAACTATATAGGAGGGTTCAAAGCTAGACCCTGTTCTTCAACATGATCTAGTGACGTTACTGAGATAGAAAAGGAACGTGTTTTCTTGGAGTGATGAGGATATGCTCGGGATTTATCCCAATTTCCTCTGCCATGAACTTAATGTTAATAAGGAAGCCAACCAGTAAAATAAAGGCATAGGGTGTTCAGCCCCAAGAAGAATCAGGTTATTCAAGAAGAGGCAGAAAAGATTCAAAAAGCCTCATTCATTGAAGATGTTAAATATCCATATTGGTTGGCCAATGTTGTTATGGCCAAGAAGAAAGATAATAAGTGGAGAATGTGTGTGGACGTCACTAATTTGAATAAAGCCTACCCAAAAGCTCATTTTTCTTTGCCCAGGATTAACTAGCTCGTGGATGCTACGTCAGGACATAAGCTAGTAAGTTTTATGGACGCCTATTCTGGTTACAACCAGATTAAAATGAAGACTAATGATAGGGAAAGTGCCTCTTTTATTACTCCTCGAGGAACTTACTATTATAATATCATGCCGTTTCGTTTGAAAATTTTAGGTGCTACCTACCAGAGGTTGGTAAACAAGGTCTTTGAAGATCAAATAGTCAAGAAAATGGAGGTCTATCTGGATGATATGTTGACAAAGAGTAAAAATCCTCTGATCACATTGCTGACCTCAGCCAAACCTTTGATCAGTTAGAAAAGCACCAAATGAAGCCGAATCCGACCAAATGCATGTTCAGTGTGCTGGAAGGAATGTTCCTCGGGTACATAGTAAATCAGAGGGGAATTGAAGCTAATCTTGACATAATAAAGGCTTTAATTGAAATGCAATCCCTGACTTGCAAGATGAATGTTCGAAGGCTCAATGGGTGAGTAGCCGCTTTGAATAGATTTGTGTCCCGAGCAACCGACAAGTTTTTGTAATTATTTAAGGTGTTGCTAAAGACCTTTGAATGGAATGACCAATGCGAGAAATCTTTTCAGGAGTTAAAGAAATATCTCGGATCACTCCCATTGCTCTCCCGACTAGTTTTGGGAAAAAAATTATATGTGTACTTAGCCGTTTCTGAGACGGCTGTAAAATCTGCTTTGATACGAGAAGATAATGGAGTGACTAAAATAGTCTACTACACCAACAAAGCCTTTCTAGGAGTAAAAATCAGGTATCCACAATTGGATAAACTTTCTTTGGCACTTATAGAGGCATCCCGACGTATAAAGCCTTATTTCCAAGCACATACTATAGTGGTGTACACTGATATGCCTCTTCAATAAGATCTTCATAAATTGAAGAAGTCTGGGTGATTGATGTATTCACCGTTAGAACTAGGGGAGTATTATTTTTATTCGAGCTAAGTTCCTCATTAAGGGGTCAAGATGTGGAGGACTTCATTACAGAATTCACTTATCCGGAGGTCCCTCAGCAACAGAGAGTTCTGGTAAGGCAAACCTCAATAAGGGAAAGTCGGGCCGGAGTCATCAACGACCAAAAGATCAAGCAAACCCCAGCGGGGGAGAGATCAGAAGAAGTTTCCGACCTACCGAAATAATCAACCGGGATAAAGGATATGGCTCAAATATATGATGAGACAAGAAATAAGGTAATCCACTAAAAGAGATTATCACACCAAGGATTTGACAACAACATCCCAGTATGGAATTTATATGTGGATTGATCTTCGTGTGTGATAGGAAGTGGAGCAGATATTATACTCAACACCCCTGACATGATTGATATTGAGTACGCGCTTAGATTCTTATTCCAGGCCTCAAAAAATGAAGGGGAATATGAAGCATTAATTGTGGGATTAAGTTTGACTCAAAAACTAACTGCCAAGAAAGTTGTGTCACATAGTGATTCTCAATTGGTGGTCAATTAGATCTTAAGTTTGTATGGAGCCAAAGGTGAAGTGATGACAAGGTATCTCGCTAAATCTATGGAGGTTATATCCATACCGCTCGCTGTTGGATGAGAAGAATTCCAAGATTGGAGTATGCCTGAGCTAATGCACTTAGTTGGCTTGCATCATAAACCAGGATTGAACTTAGGAGAATAATTGATTGAGGTGGAAACCAAACGTCCGTGTAAATATGTTAGTCGTTGTTATTGGCTTCCCACTTCAATACAAAAACCTAAACTTTAACTACACTCTTATGGAGTATAGCGGCGAGTCTGGGTATCGAATCCACAGGGAAAAAGGACGATCTCGTTTTGATGACAGAAGGTTGGTTAATCAATCCTAAAGTTCACTTTAAAAAGGTAAGAAAAGATAATTATGTGATTCTGGGATTAAATCTACTAACTAAATGCAAACTAGATTAAACTACCAAATTAACTACATGAACAAAATTAACTAACAAAGAAAGAATTAATATGACTGAGGAAAAATAGGTTAGGAATTCAATCCCCCAAACCCTAGTGTGTTGCCGAGTACAAAACTAATCGCACATTAATTAATTGATCAATCCCGATCCTTAGTACTCCCAAGCATTACATATATGAGGTTCAAGCCCACATCATACATATTCAAGAGATGAGTAAAGCAGTGTCGTATTAGCTACACGCGCGTCACACTATTAAGCATCCCGGTTACCTAAGGCAAATGAGATTAAAAGTCCTACAACGGTTGTTATCACCATACTACACGATCTAATCAATTATTAAATTTAGAGAACTAATTTTATACCCATGCAAACCACATCGGGTTGGTTACATGCATCCCAACCCTTAAAAATATCGTCTTTAAAACTTCATAACTTCTTCACCGTAGCTCCGATTGAGGTACCATTTTTTCCAGTGTTCTGGTAATTGAAATCTCTTCAACTTTTCAGTTGGCCCCACCTCCGGACTAAGGTTGCAATATTATGAAAATTCCCTTCAACTCCCTGTTTGTTGGTTTCTTTTACTATTTTGAGCTCTCTTTCGCACTAACTTGCATGAAATACCGATAAAACACATAAAAGATATACAAAATACAAAAATACTTGCAAAAAAGGATTAGTTCCATAAATATGAGATAAATCCAAGCTATTTACAATGCACGGGATGATAAAAAGACCGAAATTATGGGGATAAATGTGAAGAAGTTATGCCTAATCAAACCCCCTAACTTAGAACTTTGCTCGTCCCGAGCAATGTAAAATCATAAGAGTATGAGTTAAGGACCCTTCAAAAACTTTATTGGGATATAATACCTTTTTCTTGGGCAATCGATTGCATTTAGTGTATGCAATAAGCCTTTAAACCCCTATGTTAACCCTAGTAAGACAAGTTGTGTCTCGTGAGGGTTTGCACTGAATATACCCACAAAATTCGTTTTCGACCCAAGAAAACTCAAAATATCTAAAAATTGGACAATTTAAACTCCCCAAAAAAATAGTCACCTTAAAATCATATTCACAAGTCTCAAGTCATAGTGTGTGTGTGTGTGCGCCAAGCCGAAAATTTAACCGCTAATTTTCACCGATTGATCATTACGTTACTTTTCAAAAATTCGTTTTGATTCAAATGCTCACGGGATGCTCTCACAAATGAATTACTCGGATTTTGGCTATTTCTCTCAGAATGTGTGATATATAAGAGTAAATTCATAGGAACACGAATTCACGCACACTAATTTTAAAAGAAAAAAATTATGGGGTGAAAAGATCTCATCACGGGATTACGATTATAAGGAAACGAAAACATCACCTCTAGTTCACACCGTTAATCTCTATTATTAACTTTTGTGCCTTACCTCTCCACGCGGTAACCAATTTCGCAATTTGGACTCGGTTAGGACTTTATCCGGTCATAAGGTGTATTGGATAAAATGGGAGCGATTGGGAATTTCGGATTTGGAAATTTTTCTTATGATGTCCATTAGTACTTTTTCCGAGCTTTTGCTCATTTTTCTCTTCTTTTTCTATTTTTTTATATTTTTCACATTTTCTTTTCTTGCTATTTTTGCTGAGCATTTTTCTATTTTTTTTTCTTGCCCGTTTTTATTGATCAAATTTCTAATTTTTACAATTCCGGGCTAATTGGGTTTTCGGGTTGCCAAATAAAGAGGAAAAGTTATATTCGGCTCAATTGGGTTAGCAAAAGGGATAAATTTTTCACAAATTTTTCTGGCTCGTATTTTTGGTTAAACAAACGAGGGCCTATTTCATTGTCCGGATTACTTACTAATTTACCATAAGCGTCTCGAGGTTATTTAATTTAGAGATATGTTATCACGTTTATCAAGATAGCATCCAACACATTTCTCGTAACCGATCAAAACAAAGGATTGAGATCGTCAACGACTTGGTTAACACTTAATTGAACTTTGTGTTTACCATTGCCTCAGATTGATTTGAAAAACTCAGAAAAAATAATAGGCTCAATATTTCACCGAGTTTTATTAATCTTTACTCTTATTCATAAAGTCATCGATTTTCGCACAATTTTCATCTTTGGTCAATTTTAGCTTAGTGCTCTTGATTTTTTTACGATTTAAGACTTCAAATATAATAAAGGTGATATTTTTGAAAATTTTAAATTCCAGTATTTATTTATTTTAAATAAAAATATTTTTGGCTTTTCAACATGTTTCAATTTTTATTGTTTGGAAATTTTTGATTTTTTTTTTGAAATTTTCTAAAAAAACAAACATACTTAGAACGAACATGTGATCAAACCAGTGAATCTATACAATAAATGGGACAAATATTACACACCCCCTAAGTCAAATGTTGCATTGTCCTCAATGCGAATCAAGAACACAACATAAAGAGAGGAAAAGAAATATATTACCCAAATGGAGCGATCCCCAATAAGTATGAGTCTATTGAATCTAGAAAACACATTAGAACCAAGCATAGAAAAAAGAATAACAAAAACTTTAACTCATGACACTATACTATATTGTATAAAGGAAAAGAAAAAGAAAAAAAAAACTAATAATGTACAACCTACGATTTTAACTTCTAATAACTCATATAGTAGAAGTCGAAAAATTTGAGGATCCACCCAAAATACAATTTGACTTTGAGGGACAATCAGTGTACCCTCATAATTTTCATTTATGCCCCCCGAAAAATAAGAATTCTGTGTAAACAACGGAAGGCATGTGTAACCCGAAACAAATGGACCATCACTAATTAAAAATTTCAGGTGGATAATGAGGGATTTGGGTGCACAGGGGGACAAGTACCACTGGGATCCAAGAAAAATAAAATCCACTCCCAAAGAATTTCCAAGTAGTATGGGATGATGGGTACACAAAAAGGAAGATTTCATCTTGGAGAATAATTTAAGCAAAGGGTCCTTGTCCTCAAAAGCTTCTCCCCCAAAATTTTCAATTGGATCTGGTGGAGTGACACGTTCTAAGTGTATGGACCACAAGATGAAGAATCTCAAAATAACATTCCCATACAAGAATGGAATCAACATCCTCAATACATCCATCCAGTTCTTGTGATGGATTTAATGGTTCGATAATAGTGGGGATACAAGGAGACAAATGATCTTCAACCTAGGATAAAGTCTACCTAATTCCCCAGCAACGGTGCCATTTTGATCGTGGTGGAAAACGAGTGTCTGTGTAAATACGCTAGTCGTTATCGGCTTCCAACCATAATACAAAAACCTAAATTGTAACTACACTCTTATGGAGTATAGCGACGAGTCTGGGTATCGAATCCACGGGGAAAAAGGATGATCTCGTTTTAACGATCGATAATTAATCCTAAAGTTGACTTTAAAAAGGTAAGAAAAGATGATTATGTAATTATGGGATTAAAGCTACTAACTAAATGCAAACTAGATTAAACTACTAAATTAACTACGTGAGAAAAATTAACTAACAAATAATGAATTAATATGACTGAGGAAAAATAGGTTAGGAATTCAATCCCCCAAACCCTAGTGTGCTGCCCAGTACAAAACTAGTCGTAAATAAATAAATTGATCAAGACTGGTTTTTAGTACTCCGAAGCATTACATTTATGAGGTTCAATCCCACATCATTCATAATCAAGAGATAAGTAAAGCATTGTCGTATTAGCTACACGTGCGTTTCACTCTTAAGCATCCAGGTTACCTAGGGCAAATGAGATCAAAAGTCTTATGTCGGTTGTGATCACCAAACTACACAATCTAATCAATTAGGAAATTTAGAGAACTGATTTTGTACCCATGCAAACCACATCGGGTTTGGATCATGCATCCCAACCCTTAAAAATCTTGCCTAACATGGTGAAATTAGTGAAAACTACGTTATCTACATTGCATGAACTCATAATTGCATGGAAAGAGAGATTAAACATGAGAACTAATCATAAAAGTGCTGAAAATAAAGGTTACCAAGATTGAAGAACACAACCATGCAAGAAGAAATCAAAGATTGAAGAAAAAAATGGAAGAGCTCTTGAATTAAAAGTGAAAAATATGTAAATTCTTCTCCTAGATGTTCCTACTTATTATTGAGATTTTACATGAATGAAATCTTAATAATAACAGTCCTAATGAATAAATATATAGGCTAGAGGTCGTTTAGAAGAATCCCCAAAATATAAAACTCTTTTGGCAAAAAAGTTAAGGAAAAAATAAAAATCTCGTATCGGGCAATTTGTCACACTTTTTGTAGCAGATTTTGAGCGTGACTAAATGCGGTCCGAATCCTTTTAAAATAAAAGGTTCAGATCGCCCTTAAAATTTATTCAGAGATTTTCTTCTTGACGTTTCTCCTCTTCAAAACTTCATAACTTATTCACCGTAGCTCCGATTGAGGTACCATTTTTTCCAGTGTTCTTATAATTAAATTTTCTTCAACTTTTCAGTTGGCCCCACCTCCGGACTAAGGCTGTAATATTATGAAAATACCCTTCAACTCCACGTTTCTTGGTTTCTTTCACTATTTTGAGCTCTCTTTCACACAAACGTGCATGAAATACCTATAAAACACATAAAAGATATACAAAATACGAAATACTTGACAAAAAGGGTTAATAGCATAAATATGAGATAAATTCAAGCTATTTACAATGCATGGGATCTTAAAAAGACCGAAATTAAGGGGATAAATGTGAAGAACTTAGGCCTAATCAACAATCCACATTGAGATTCTAGCTACTCGGAGTATTAATGAAGATTTGATGATTAATTTCATTGCATTAGATATGGGACCTTCATGAATGGATCTCGTCAGAGCTTATATTGAAGAAGGAATTATGTCAGAAGATGACGTTAAGGCCAAAAAGCTTAAGTATAAGGCCACAAGGTACATGTTAGATAAAGGAGTTCTATGCCGGAGAGGGTTAATAGGTACTTTGCAGCGCTATGTTCACCCAACGGAGGTTAGAGATCTAATAAAAGAAGTTCATGAAGGTCTTGTGGAGCTCACATTACAAGAAGATTATTACTACAAGGAATAAATACTCAAGGGGCATTACTAGTCGACCATGAGGGTAGATTGTACAACTTTTGCAAAGAACTGTGATAAGTGTCCGAAATTCTCCAACATTAGCAAAAATCCACACGTAGTTTTGACTCCTGTTACTTCACCCTCGCCATTTGCTATTTGGGGAATATACTTGGTTAGGCCATTACCAACCACCTGAGGAAGATTTAAGTGCTTGGTCCTAGCTATTGAATATTTCACCAAATGTGTTGAAGTAGAACCAATAGTGGATATGCCCTATGAGAAGGTATACCAGTTCATCTGGAAAAACATCATTTGTAGATATGGTTTGTCATATGCCTTTATTACTGACCATGGTACCTAGTTTGACATTGAGGAGTTTACAGCGTAATGTGCCCAATCTAAGATCCAGAAGTTACATTCTGCTCCGGGTCATCCTCAAAGCAATGGGCAGACAGAGGTGACAAATAGGACCTTGCTCAATGGGTTAAAGAAGAGACTTGATGAGGCAAAGAGAAACTGAATAAATGAATTGTTCTCATTATTATGGGCCTATCGAATAACTCCTAGGGCTGTAACAGGGGAACAACATATATGCTAGCATTTGGGACTGAAGTAGTCGTACCAGTTGAGTTAGGCTTGCCAACTCATAGAGTGTTGAATTTTGATTCTCCCATCAGTGATTTAATGCAAAGGCTATACCTTGAAATGTTGGAAGAGGTACGAGGAGATGCAGCCTTGAGGAATGATGCTTATCAATAACAAACAACACACTTCTGCAACAAGAGTGTGAAGACGACCAACTTAAAAGAGGGGGATTATGTACTTAAGAAGGTGATTCAGAGGACCAACAACCTTGAAACCAATTGGCATGGGCCTTATCGTGTCTCAGCAATTTTTCGAACAGTAACTTATCGAATTGAAACTTTGGAGGGGGAGAATTTAAAAACCCTTGGAATGTCGAGCATCTTAGGAAGTACTACTAGTAACATAGCAAGCAACATCTTTTGTAATTAATTTGCATTAATATATGTAAAAAGTTTTTTTTTCTATTTTTTCCGATTTGTTTTGGGGGAATATTGTTGATATGCATCCCCCCATAACTACTTGGTCAGAAGGAATTCAGTACTTAGTCGGAGACTTTGTCTGTAAAGGCAATACTTGATCGGCAAAACATAAGCCCAAGTCAAAACAGGTTTTATGTCCACAGTACTTGGTCAAGAAAATTGGGGATAAAACTCGGTATAAAAATCAACAAGCATTATCCAAACTAAGAAAAATGGAGGAAGAGCGTTGTGAAGATTCCTAAATTGGAATATAGACACATATTCAAGATACCACTCGTCACCAATGGTAACTAATGCTAAACCTAAAAAATTAGCTGCATTAGTAGAACATATGACAATACCACGAGTGACTAGTGCTAAAGTTGGATTTTAATCTAAGTGCACTAATGGAACCTATGGCCACATCAATGGTAACTGGTATAAAACTTAGAAATCTATGTATATCAGTAGAACTTATGACAATGTCATTAGTAAATAATACTAAATTTAGGCAAATGTGTAACTGTATCAGTAGAACTAATGAAACAACAAAGTCATTCAAGCATCCATAAATTAACAAGATAAGTTAATAAATTGGATTTCATTTATACAAATGATGATTACATGCAAATATTGAGTACAAATGAAATATAGGAATAAATTATTCTCAAAGTATTCTACTAGATGCTTTCTTTTAGCTTTATAGCTGCTCGGCGCTTGTTCCATGCCTGTTCGAGGATAATCCAATGTGTATGGAGAGTTGATAAAGTTAAAATTGTGAAACATTCTCCTGTTACTAATGCTCGGAGTATTCAACAAATGAGGGGGTAAAATTATTTATCGCTTATCTTCCGGGATGTAATTCCCTAAATATTTGAAGATCAATCACTGGGGAATAGTTTCTGGAGGGATCCAGCAAACATCAAGCTTGAAGGGACATTTGTCACAGTCTAAGAAACTAGGATTAGCCCAGTACCATAGTTTTTTATCCTGTTCAACCTTCATAACTGTTTGTCAATTGGTCCATCCCCATTTATAGCCTTTGCATTGAGCCTTACTAAAATGATCGTCAAACCATCCAAGAGCTTCATTGTACCCTTTCATCCAAACTTCTTTGGGTTTCTTGTCAAACTAGAAGTTTAATCTTTCAACTTGATGTTGCAGCTTCTTCAACACTCCAACTTTAGTTTATTATTGAGAAAACTTGGTGGAAATTTGTTCGTCTTGAGGTTCAATCTTTTAAGACATCTCAGCAATGGCTACGTTCTTTGCCTTTATCTATGCAGCTTAATTTGTAAGCATTTGTTGAATTCTAGACTCATCAGTTGTAGGTCAGATAGATCTAGATCTTAGTTGGGAGGTAGAAGCATTTTTGGATTTCTTCAGGGACTCCAGTTCCTCCATTAGCCTAGTAATCTCAGTTTCCAAGAATAATACCCCTTCATCAGCAGCAAAAGTTATAGAAGGAGCCTTCAAGGAGTCCAGTTCACTCATTAACTTATTATTTTCTTTCTCAAATAACTTGGCAATGTCTCTAGCTTCATCAACCTAACACTTAAGCAAGAATTCTCTTCTTAAAGACAAAAAGGTGCTTCTCCAACTTCTCCTCAAATCCTTGAGATCTACTTAAAGCCTTGCACTTGGTCTCATAATCAGCATCAAGGAGAACGTTAGATTCATTATGCTCCTTTTGAAGTTCTTCAATCATTTCAATGTAAGCCAAATTATTGGCCACAACCAGATCAAGAAAAACTTGAGATAAATATACGCATTCTTGGCTTGATCCGTGGCATCCGCCCTGAGCAAATTTGATAAATCCTCCTTGAACAAAGTCATGTGGCCAGTTTTAAAACTATTGCAGCATTTGAGAAACTCAGAGTCATTAGAAGAAAGTTATTTCATCTTGGACATGAACTAGAAAAATGAATTAACATTCAATAAAAGAAGATATAATAATAGCCAAGAAATGACAAACAGTATGAAAAAAAGTCATTTTATTGATATTAATGGAAATTACAAATACGTCAGAAAAAATAAGAGAAAATCAAAAACAACAGAAGCCAACAGCCGAGCAAATTTACACCATTTCTATGTCAGTTTCAAATCCATCTTGGTTGGTAGAAGGGATGGCTGGAGTGACTTGCTCGGAGGATGGGAGGACTGACTCAATAAGATTCTTAGGTTAGTTAACTGAAGACACAACCACCATAGATGACTCCTTAGAACCAAAATCATCTTCAACTTCATCATCCCTGCCGGGGGAGATCCAGGCCCATGACTTTGGAAGAGTTTGAAGTCTTTTGTTGTGCCGACCTCCTTTAGTGCAGCCAACCAACCATCCTTGAAAAAAAAATCTTTGCATAATCAATCTAAGCAGAGGTAGCAGTGAAATCTTTATCCCAACCTTTATTGAAGGAAATTTCTCTAGCCTTCTTCCTTTTAGCCTTCTCAGCAGATAGGCTCTTTGTTATCTTAACCACTTGCTTCAGAGCTTCAGCAGCCTCATCCTCAGCCTTCTGCTGAGCTTCCTCGGCATCTTTTATTTTGTTCTCCCAACTCTTCTTTTCAGTCACTAATTCTTGTTGAGAGTAAAGCAAAGACTTCTTAAGACAATCAAAAGCCTCCTCAACACCGGTTGAAGAAGAACGAAGAGCATCATCGTTATCCAACATCTAGTTGAAATTAACCAGGAACAATAAAGAAGAAAGAAAAAATAAGTACAAGAATTCAAAGACAAAGTACAAAGTATGAAAGAAGTAATTGTACAAAGGAAGAATTCTCACCATAGCAAGGTTTTGAGGAGCCATTTCAAAATTTTTAATTCGGTCCAGAGAAGAAGCAATACGCCAGTGGTCTAGAAGAGTACCAAACTTAATTAATTTCCTGGATAAGCCACGACCTATGGCTACAGAGGAGCCAACACCAGATGGAGTAACACCGACCAAACTCTATTGTTCGGCATCAATAGTTTCTTTTACCTGCCTAGTAGCAAGACCTCTTTTCAATCATTTTAAGAGAGACTCATCTCCCTTAGTGGCTGGGGGATTCTTACCAACATCATCCTTATTTTTAGCCCCACCATCCACATACTTTTGGGTACTATCATCATCATTATCTCCAAGAAGGTTGGGAAAATTTCTTTTGCACATGGCTGTAGAGAGAGGAGAATCTGCCTCAAGGGAGGAAGAACGGCCTACAATAAGATCACCACTACTATATAAGTGGCAGATGAAGTGGACACTGGGTCCTTATCCAAATCAATCAAAAGAGTAGGAGCAACAAAGGAGGTGATAGAGCTTTTGTATTTCATCAAGTAGGAAACGAACCTAGTATACTCCTTACCAATTTTTTTATTAAGTCTCTAGAGAAACTTAAGCTCATCAAGCTTAATATCACCCACCTTAGGACACTTTCTCTTCCTATCAACTTCAAGTACACGAACAACCAAAATTAGTTAACATTTCAGTAGTTAATTCATCAGTCTAAGCATAAATATATTTATTGTAACCTATGCCATGACCCTCTTAAGGGCCTCTTGGTCCAGTATATACTTCTTCCCCTTTAAGAGGTTCATATTGCTAATTTTTAGCAATAACCCCATGATCGAAGTAATCTCTGTTAGAGTTAGGAAAATTGATGACTAGAGCTTTATTACAGAACTAGTTTTCAAATAATATGTACTATTGTTAGTGACTCACTTGTAACAGAACATTTTCTCTAGGATACCGATATGGGTCCCATGGATTTCATTAAGACTATGGACACTATTAATTATTCTTAAGGTGTTGCGGGATACTGTAGCAGGTACAGTATGAAAGTATTAACAAAAGTCCAAAAAAAATGATTTGGGGGAAAAGTGAAGACACATTCAGTTATGAGTAAGGAAGGAATCTAATAACCTTTACGCAAAGAGAAAACATCTATATGGGGATTAGGGAAATCTAAGTCTACCCAGTCTGGTATATTTCATTCATTTATAAACTCATCTAGAGAGACAACAACGTAAACCATAATTCAGTGTGAAGAAAATAAGAAAAGGATAGGATTCTTACAAAAACTTAAGGATTCCGTAATAACTAGAAGACCGAAAGAACAATCGCACGAAAGATCAAGAATTTGCAGCAAAAACTTAGAAGGTTTAAGGTAAGAGATAAATGAAAATTTACTGCCTTTATAGATTGCCTCAAAAATTTGTGAACGTAACGATTAAAGTGAAACGATAATTGAAACTATGGCGGAAAAAAAAAGACTTATTTACCCTGAGACGGTTCGTTAAAGTTGAGAATATTTATAAAAATGACATCAGCAAAACACACTGCAAACAAATATCAACGAAAATTTATAAATATGGGAAGTCGACAACTGACCAAGCATTAGGAATGTATACCGAGTTACTACCAGTACTAAATGACCCATAATTTCAAGAAAACATCAAGCTTGGAACATTGGGGGCTTCTGTTGATACAAAAAATTATCCAACTATGTAGACCAATTAGAAATAAATGGACATATGGCTCCCAATATGAAAAGAATCCTATTCAACAAGATATAGACTCGTCGACGGACACATGGGAAGCCGACCAATATACAGAATGTCGACCAATAGGCGGAATGCTGACCAATAAAGAGATGACCGACCAACAGGGTCAGTAAAGCGCCAACAGTCATGTACATTGTGAACGCCATGTACTAATCTAAATTCTCAATTTATAAAGGCATTCCATCCTTTACATTCCACCTCTCTATCTCCTTATGAGACTATAAATACATTATAATCCCTTCATCCAGGGCAGGTTCAACCCATTCGAAATCATGATAGGCAAGAAAGAATACAAGGTAATAAGAAAGGCAATGGACGTAGGCTTTTTCCTTATAGCCGTACCAATTTAAAACCCTTTTTGTCCCTTATTTTATTTGCATATATTATCTATAATTAAATAATTAGACCTAGTTTAGTTTTTTGCATCAACAAAGTCAATACCTGATCCGACCAAGTTTAAAAGCGATATCATAATTTATGAGATGACAAACTATTGATAAGATATTACACATGGAAGTTAGGAAAGGTAGAAGACAACAAACAAAATATTGAATCTCCAACTATGCAGATTTCTGCATTGCAACTGGGCAAATTGTATATGAGTTGCAATACAATTATTCATATATTATATACATATAAAGATTATATATGCAATTTATAAGTTGTACAGATTGTATTGCAATTGTGCAGATTGTATATGCAATATTTTATGCTAAAAAATGTCATATACTGAAAAATAAATTACAACTATGCAAATTACAATTGTGCAAACTGTGGTGTATGGGGAAATATCATATACTAAAAGATGTCATATATTGGAAAATAAATTGCAACTACATAGAATTCATATACATATTTTATATGAAATCTATACAAAAATGTCATATAATGAAATTAAAATCCCAAACCGAAGTATATAATACCTAAAAGTAAAACCCCAAACTGAAATTAGAAAATGTATATCGAAAATAAAAAATGTATACACGAAAATTGAAAATTGTATTGAAAACCCCAAACGGAATAATGTGGCAAAAAATTGAATATATAGAAACCCATACAAATATGAGAGAAAATCATGTAAATTAATTACAACTTCAAACAATCTATCCCTTGTATTTTATCATAACCATGTCTGGAACACAAATCAGGTGCAAATATTATACTAATGAGAAAATGAGAATGATGAAGATGATAAGACGAATCGTACCCTAGAAGATGAGATGAAGAATCGTGAAGATGAGATGAAAGAGATGAAGAATCATGGAAGATAAAGAACCGTGAATATGACTAGTCCTCTGCCACACTCTAGAACCGTGAAGAATCAGACTCATCATCTCCTAATTTGACGTATCCCGTTACAAATCACTAGGCACCGTCACGATGAACCAGATTCAGCATCTCATAGTTTTAAAACTTCATGACATCCCATAAAGGTATAAAACAATTTAAAGTTTAGATTATTTCACATAACTTGTTATTGGGATGTTTATTTTTATAAAAAATGAACATGGCTTTTTATTTCTAAAAAATAAATATTTTTTAGTTTAAAACCTTGTTCAAACGATATGTCCTTCTCATTCAAACACAGTTGTTATTTTGTTAGATGGGTCGTTCGTAGTTTTATCTAATGAGCTTCGACTGAGAGCAAAATGTTTTAATTCATCAGAACGTCATTTGAAGCTGGTTAAAATGAGATTTGTGTGTCATTGAAAGGAGATTTTATTTTGTTCTAATGATGTACCTTTTTCATTCGAACGAGACTTGAATTTTGTTCAAACGAGTCCTTCGTCTGAAATTTTTTGAACATCCTATGAATACCCATTTTATGTTCAGTTTTTCTATGTCTTTTGCCTGATTCATTTCTGTATATCTTTTAGGAAAGTTCTTCATTGTTTTGTGTTCTAAAACACTTTTTAATTCACAACGTCGATCCTAAAAATCGTTCTTGTGAATTTGTTTATACCTTTGAAAGTTTTGTATCCTTATATACACCTATGTAGAGAAGGCATCTCCATGATTGACTTGTGAAAACCCAGGGTATTCACTACCGAAGACAGAGGACTGAGGCTCTTGTGATTCATATAAGGATCATTATTGAATGAAGGTTGCGTCCTTGTGGTTCTTGAGAGAATCGTAGCACACTCCTTTATAGAATTTGTAAGTTGCGAATTCTAAATTTTATAAACTGAATAAGAATTTTTACTCTGAGGGAATTTATCCTGAAACTCCCTTTTAATTTCATTCCTGGTTTCATTTACATTTTGAATCACATAGTTGCATATTATAGGTTTAAAGGATTAAAATTTGGTGTGGATTGTCATCTGAATTTAATAAGTTAGCGCCATTAGATAATTTTGTACCCTCAATACCTACCCACACAACAAATCTCTTCGCTCACCTCTAACATATCCCCTTCCCCCTGCTTTCTTCTCTCCCTTTTCTCCCATGTTATAATCAAACTAAATACCCTAATAGTATCCACCATTCCCAACCTACCCACAAGCACAATTCGATAACCCCTCCAAAAAGTTCAGTATAGCCAACAGATGCCTTAAAGCACATGAACACCTCATAGCTCCGACCACCAAACTCGAACCTAACTAACCTCTAGCCTTCCAAGACCCATTCCTAGCGACCTTCACCGAAACCCCCACCTCCTAAACTACATTTTTTACTCAGCTATAACCTTTTCCAGCCATCTTCCTACACAACCCACCTCTGCAGACCACTTGCTGCCCTAAAACTCGATTTCACTCAGACCCAAATCTTATCATATCTGGAAGAAACCTCCAAAGCCCAGAGTTATAACCTAAACATAGTGAATTTCATACCAAAACTAGATTTCTAACTCCATAGCGCGACAACCGTTATCCTAAATCGCTTCTAACTTGATATGGGTCTGCCTACATCCACTTAACCCATTTACTGAACCCAACTCCACACCCATTCAACCTACCATCTAAATTTATCCCTTTTGCTTGCCTTAGCCTTGAAAATTGGACCTCTCACTTGCTAAATAATAAAAACATGGAGTTAAAATCAAAATCCCTCAAAAATATATCTTCGACTTTTTCTCTCAAATCCCAACAATCTCTAAACCAAAACAAAATCAAATCATGGCTTGTGATAAAGGAGACAGCTCTTTTGAAAAAAAAACTTAGAATGGGAAGAATTTATAGTGTCATTTTACAATGTTGAAAAAAAAGTCATAAAATTACAAAAACAATTAGCTTAGTTTTAGAATATTGTTAGGATCATTTATTTTATATTATTGTAATCAATTGAGCATTGTTTATGTGAGGAAGTTGTGCGCATTGGAGGAAATCAATTCGACAAGGAGGCTTGCGTATTGTAGTTTTTCCATTTTCGTAATTTATATCACTTTTGAGATGTTATTAATTGTTGTTTATCCACACATGAGAATGTTTGGCTAAACACCCCATTCAAGGGGTAGAATGAAATTGTGTGTATTGTTAGATTAATTAATTGATTTATTTGTTTGTTATATTTCTAGAAAAATTAAATTTGGAACTGTCACATGTCAATTTATGCTTTGAGAGATAGTAAAGTACTTTGTTTTAAATTTAATGATTAATTTTGGAATTAAACTAGAGATAGACTTTTCCTAATTACGTTATTAAATTTTGAATGTTAACTCGAAATTGCAATTCAAGGATATTTACAATATTTAATAAATTTATCTTAGCTGGTGAGTTTTTAAAGAGAGTATAAATCCAATTTTTTTAGAGCAATGGCATTTTTAAATTACTTTTTAGAAAAAATATATTATTCAATCTATAGTTTTAATGAGAGTTAGATTATGAATTTAATATTATCTCGAAATATTTTAAATAAATAAATTATAATAATTAGTCGCGTAATGCAATCCCACCCCTTGTCCTTCTCAAATTTGTCACGCTCGGTAACGTGTCATTTTAGTTTATTTAGTCACAAAAGATTTTCATCATTAATTACTTAAATCTTCCTTCAAATTGTATTTTGAAAAATAAAAAATATAAAAAAATAAATTTAATTAAAAAATTTGGATTCATTCACACTATTTATTTATGCCCCTTGAAAGTTGGATTGATACCCGTACATACCACAATACAAGTTATTTAACTAGTTTTTTAGGTACTCAAAGGATTTTGAGACTTGGCTTTCGAATACAACTCCACGCGTAAAAAACGAGTTATCAGTTGTTATAAACCCCAACACCGTCAGTAGACAAACACTGTTGGATGATTTTAATATTAATGGGTATTAATGGTTAGAGTAGATGAAATGTTAAAACCTTTAATTAGTTAGGATAAGAATATACAAAAGGAAATGGGAGAACCAAAAGTCCCACATTAGAAAAGTGTGAAAAAGTTAGTGGGTTAATAATTGCTCTTGTGTCATAAGAGAGTACTTATGTGCATTGAACTGTATGCTACTAGTGTACACCATAGGTCTGAGGATGGTGCTTTGCACCATCCGCATAAGCACGCACTCGCACACACGTGTGTGAAAGTGCGATTGGGCATTTTGGGAGCTTTAGAGCTGCACTTTACACTTCGATCATCGGGAAGAGCAGTAGGAGCCTTTGATTTTTGACAAAGTCCAAAGATCAAATGGTCCGGATTAAAAACACAATAAATGACACAAAATTATGGTGTGAGTGAATCTGAACCGTTGAATTTTGGCACTACTTCATTAATTGTTAATCCGTATAGTCAGACTTTTTAGGACAAATCTAGAACATCCAATATATATTTAAACATCCAAGGGTCGTGATTAAATGACCTTTGAATGTGGTGTCTATTCACGAACAGACGCCGTAAGAATATATATATATATATATATATATATATATATATATATATATATATATATATATAGAAGAACAAATCCTTTCATAATTAATCCCAAAAATTTTCTCTATCCATTTTCTTCTTACTAATTTCATAGAGTGTTCGGGGGTACTTTTCAAGTTTGCTACTTGAATAAACCCATGGATTTGTTTTATCTTAGAGGTAATTTACCTAGAATAATTAGTAAACTCTATACGAGTGAGGCAAAATACCACCTTAAGGAATTACGCCACAAATCCAATCAACTATTCATATATTCTGCATTCATAAAATTTATCAGTAATCATAAAGTGTTTGTAATGGAGGAAATAAAGAATATGAATATGTTTCGGAATACCAATGTGAATTTGGACCATTTTGATGGAACACATTTCACTCACTAGAAGGAAAATTATTCTTTCTTCTCAGTGTTTTAAAAATTGCACATGTTGGATCCTAAATTGTAAGTAATTCCAGAACCAAAATAAGATGATAACGAAACTGTTAAAGAACAACGAAAGAAATGTGAAGAAGACGAATTGGTGTGTCATGGGCATATTCTGAATACATTGTCTGACCGATTATATTATATTTACAACTCTATGCAGTCTTAGCGGGAAATCTGGAATGCTCTTGAATACAAATACAAAAATGGAGAAAGAAGGTACAGATAAATTTTTAATTCTGAAACACTTTGAATTCAAAATAAATTATAACCAAAATATTTTAGACCAAGTACACGAGTTACAAATTCTTGTCACAAAGCTCCGTAAATTAAATCTGGAAATTTCTGAATCATTTCAAGTTGGTGCAATTATTGTAAAATTACACCCAAGTTGGAATGATTGTCGTTAAAAAATCATATAAAGGAAAGAGGATATAAGTTTGGAGGAATTACAAAAACATTTAAGAATTAAAGAAGAAACTATATGCCGTGATCAAACAAATGTTTCTTAGAATTACACATAAGTTAACTTTGTTGAAGGAAAAAAAATATCATAAGAACTTTAAACCTAATGGTAAGAAGTTCAAGAAAAATAATTCCAACAAGAAACAGTCCAACGGGGATTCTTTTAAATAATGGAAATAATGGTCACTATGCCCGTGATTTTAGAAATAAGAAACGAAAGACAGATGCTACTGAATTCAATAATGCAAAAAATGATGGAAAATAAGATCAAGGATCTTATTGCAATGGTGTCAGATATGCAAATTGGTATGATTACCAAACTAAACTTGGTGGAAATTATGAAGTTTTTTTATTGGTGGCTTGATACTGGGGCAACCATACATGTCTGCAATAATAAATCATTATACTCCGCATATTAAAAAGCAGAGGACAGTCAAGAGGTTTTAATGGGGAATCCCAATTTTGCCAAGATTTTGGGAAAAGGAAATTGTTGGAACATAGGACCCCCAATTTTAAAATTCTTTAAAAATAATTTCCTTAAAGTGCGGAATATGATGGTTCAACTAAAAATACAACTAGAAACCAATTTGAGAATTTTTAACTTTAAGCCCAAAAATAACTTAACCAAGTCCTAAACATTTTGCCTACACAAATAAGTTCAATTTTACAAATTGGGTCAAACCAAATTTTACCAAATAAATAATTAATAAATTAAATTAAATTAATCTACACTTTGCCCAAATTAATTTTAGCACCAAATTAAACTAGTGTGATATTTAATCCAATTTTTCTTGAATTACCTCAGCATGCATTTTGAGGTAATTTTGCAAGATAACAAGAAATAAGTCACACTACGTCGGATTGTATGAGGAAAACCCACAACGGTAAAAACCTCGGACAACCCTTAGCCTTAAGTCCACTAAGTACAGAATTTTATAAATATAAGACATATGACTTACACAACTCGATTCGACTCCCTTGAAGTCCCTGACATGTCTTCTTCTACCAACCTCTGCTTAGCCAACAATCCAGGACTCCACCGGAACCTTGGACTCCTCCAATGTATCTTTTGGACCCCGTCAACTACACACGGTGCCTTTCACCGTATGAGAACGTCGTGGTAAAAATAAGACTTCTTCTTTTATGGGAAATATAAGCAAATACAATCTTCTCTTTCTTTGTGGTATGCATGAACCAAAGGTGCCAAATCAAACTCCAAGCAATACATATATATAAAGAGATACTTGGATAAACAAATGAATCTATGGGTGTAACAACATGTGTTTTATAGGAATTTACTTTAGTTTTAACACATGAAAACATGGACTTTTGGTTGGAAGATTTTTTTCTCAAAATCTCTCAAAGTGTGTTCCAAAGTCTTAGCAAAAATCTATTCCGAAGTGGTTAAATTATGTGAAAAGAAAGTGGGGAAAAATTAGTGGGAAAGTGTCAAAAACTGCCAAAAATAGTTCCCGCCAGAAATGTCGTTCGAACGATATTTCCAGGTCGTTCGAACGATAATGTTCGAATGGGATTTTTGGTAAAGAATAGTTACAAATCTCGTTGGAAAAGTTCGTTCGAACGAACTTATTAGAATGAGACTTCTAACGACAAATAAGTGTAGAATTGGTAAACTCGTTGGCAAAACTCGTTCGAACGAAATGTCATAATAGTCGAATTTCATTTTAAGCCCAAAATTATTCGAAGTTCTAAAATAAATTTCTTGAAATAAACTTCATTTTAAATAAAATTACACCCAAGAACAATATTCCATGTCTCTACAAATACATATATAGAATTCATACCTTTGGAGACCTTGGAAACAATTTGTTGTTGACGTAGAAACATGGCACTTTATAAACTTGGCACTTTGATATCTTCACTTTGAAATACATGCCACTGCATCTTCAACTCAAATAAGTCATAGGTTTGGAGGAATATAACATGAACATCTAACCTATAACTCAAATGTTTTTTTCCAGAATTGAGCGAACACTACATAAGATTCAATTGGAAATTTGTGTCCCTATAAATCTCCCCCTTTGGCTATTCTGGGAAAAAAACCAAACAAAAATCCTAAAGGCCCATGAAGCTCAACTAGACTAAAAAATATCCCACCCAAAATAAATAATTACAAAATTGACTCAAAACCCAAGGATGACTATCTTTGCCACTCTAAAGATTCCGCTAAAAATACTTCTCCTGCACACTTAAGCAAAACATTAAACGCATAGGGAATATAAAAATATTAAATGCAATTAAAATAATTACTCCCCATAAATTAATTATCCCCTTTATCAAATAAATGACCTACTTAGAATGACGTCTCCCCCGAAGTTAAATCTCCCAAACTAAGATACGATTACAATGCGATTAGATACCATTTATCCCCCTATTGTTCTCCCCTTTTTTGTTCAGGAATAGACAAAGGTGATAGAATTAATGAAATACTCATCTTCCCCACAATTTAACTAAGTATGATTTCCCTCGCTAAAAACTGTATAAGGGATAAAAATATGAGAAAAAAAGTATATATGTTGATGCATAAAGTGGTAGGATCATTTATCCCCCTACTGTAGTAGGAATATTTCTAATAAAATGCCTATCGTACTTAATGTAGAAGAAGATCCTAAAACCTTTAACGAATCAATGACTTCAAGAGATGCTTCTTTTTTGAAATAGGCTATTTATGATCAGATGGATTCAATTCTTTCTAATCACACATGGGTTTTAGTGGACTTGCCCCAAGGATCACAACCTATTTGTAGTAAATGGGTCTTTAGAAGAAAATACAATACTGATGGTTCTATTCAAACTTTTAAGGCTAAATTGCTAGCAAAAGGTTTTAAATAACAAAAAGGGATTGAATATTTCGATACTTATGCACTTGTTGCTAGAATTACATCTATACGTGTTTTAATGGAAATTGCATCTATTTATAACCTATTTGTGCATCAAATGGATGTTAAAAGAACTTTTTTGAATGGTGACCTAGATGAAGTGGTGTATATGGAACAACCTGAAGGGTTTGTTTTGCCTAAAAATGAACATAAAGTTTGTAAGTTAATTAAGTCACTTTATGAGTTGAACCAAGCACCAAAGAAGTGGCATGAAAAGTTTGATATAATCATTCTTTCAAATGGTTTCAGATATAACAATGTTGATAAGTGCATTTATTATAAATTCACCAACGATTATGGCGTAATTATTTGTTTATATGTTGATGACTTGTTAATTTTTGTTATGAACACGAAGGTGTATATGAAACTAAGAAGTATCTCAGTTAAAAGTTTTAGATGAAAGATCTTAAGAAAGTGAATACTATCTTAGGTATTAAAGTTAAGAAACATAGTGGGGGTTATGAATTATATCAATATCATTACATTGACAAAGTTATTCACAAATTCAATCACTTGAAAATAAAAGAAGAATATACACCATATGATCCTAGTATAAAATTATTAGAAAATTCTGGCAGAGCAGCTGAACAACTCGAATATGCTAGTTTAATTGGAAGTTTAATGTATGCGATGCATTGTACAAGGCCAGATATTGCTTTTTTAGTAGGTAAAATGTCAAGATACACTAATAATCCAAGTTCGGATCTTTAGAAAGTAGTTGGGAGGATTTTTGGTTACCTCAAGAAGACCGAAGAATTAGGTCTATTTTATTATGACTTTCCAATAGTTCTTGAAGGGTACTCTCATGCTAGTTGGATAACTAATGCAAATAGTAATAAATCCACATTTGGATGGATATTCACCTTAGGGAGTGGGGCGGTATCTTGGGCATGTGACACCCCGTCTAATATAATATCGGGCGATCACTCCAATATCAAATTAAAACAGGAGTCTCATATGGTTCGTTCTTAGCATCACTGTCGAAAATCAATTTAATTACTAATATCCTGTTAGGCCGGCGTCAAAGTTTTAATTAGCTAATCTTTTTAACCAAACCATTCAAATAAAATAATTACAACAGTTTATATGCAGCAACTGAAATGAAATAAAATAAAATAACCGAACACTCGGTACAATAATACAACCAAATTGAATGCCGCACTAAAAGGCGATAAAAGAATAAATGAGTACAATTGGGCCATAAGCCCGAATGTTTCTATAATACCTCTTATCTAGATCTCAATGACAAAAGCATCTAATATAAACCTGCTTGCATCCACAGTTGCTGCAGTAAATGTCTGACTCGAAAGAATCATCATCCAAGCGTCCCTGTGTCTGGACACATATATATATATATATATATATATAGCAAGAGGGGAAAATAGAGAAACGGGTCAGAGCCCGAGTTTTGAAAACATTTTAGCAAGTACTTAAAATCCATATTTTAAAATATGTTATTTCTCATATTTAAACTGGTATCGCTCTCACATGAGATACACTTCACCCCTCTTCTAACAGTGTACAACTATCGCATACCTTTTTAAACAACCTAGTTAAGCTACCCTGCCTAACTAATGTAATTACCCATCTTCTAATAATCCTCATTAATTCGAGTACTAAGGACTTAACTTCTCCCCATTCCCAACACTACGTTACGTTCATGCGTGGGGTGTCTCTCGAAGAGAAATCCAAAAAAGTAACCCCCCTGATACACTACTGCGTGACAATGTTGATAATCGGGATCCATTAGGCCTTCAGTACATACCATATTTATACCATCCCATATTTATTAATAGTTCTCATTAGAACCTAAGATTCATATTCATATAAATCCGTATATTCATATACCGGAAATGGTATCACACTTTATTCATTCTTTTCACTTTATACAAGGTTAGGTTATATGATATCTCATCTCATATATATAAACAATATACTATACGCAACAAGTATATTAATCATCCACCAAGCTATAATATAAATAGCTTAGCCATTCTTATTTACTAGGCAACCGTGGATTATCTCAAGTACACATATATTTTAATCTCAATAAATATATCCATATCCGACACCCATAGGCTTAACAATGGTGCACACATACTCTGCCATATAATCCAAGTACATCTCATACTAAAGGATCACATGTTTCACATAACTCAGAAACTATAACAATACAAATCGCATATATTGGAGGCGAACATAGTTCACATATCCATGGGTCACGCATATACCTATGCTCCCATAGTCAGCAGACTTATCGACTAACAAATAAGCCCTTCACAGTCCTATGTTCTTGAGTTACCAAATCTAATATCCCCCCGAAGCCAACACGGGATAAGATTGTCCTCTTTCAAACGTCAACCTCCCGTGATAGCAACTATGGTGGGTATGTCATACACATAATAAACAATAATATAGGTACACATTCCACCTATATAAATATATCATCAATTAGGTATTCACGCAACCATATTATAACGATAGGTATTTATCTCACCTATACATAATTTCCCATAGGTAATTATTTAACCCATGTATATAATAACATCAGGGCATACGCACCACCCATATAATAATATCCTACATAGTACATTTACATCTCGAATATCCTACACATTTATCAATTTGACTAATCCCCAATATTTTATTTTCCAAGCTTTTCTCACCGCACAATAATAATATCAACAACACCTATACATACATATATATATATATATATATATATATATATATATATATTATCTCTTCTCAATATTTTATGGCTATAATCTCAAGACTCTTATACCGATAGCCAATAGCCTCGAATATTCTCCTTCGCAATAATATAAGTTGTCACACAATTAAGACACTACCCCAATACATATTCTCTTATTTAATATTCAAATCACACATAAATATCTCTTTAAATATTATTCCTCATGAACACCCCTATTTGGGTAAATTTTGAATTTTACTTTCAACCAACCCAAAGTACACACCTTACTAAAAAAAATATTTAGAAGTACCCACACTATTTTAAGGAACCCCAAATATTTATCTCCAACCAATTCTAGCCTTTATTTTTACAATTTTCAGTTTGATTTCCGAGTTGATGATCAACCCCGAAATTGCTTTCTTAGAAAAATCATATCAAATCGGAAAAAAATCAAAAAAATACGGGTCGGCTCCCACACGACCGTTTCGAAAATATATACAACTTTTATGTTTTGACCGAGAGCTAAATTAGTTCTCTTCCTGGCCGAATCGGCCCCGCAAGCTACTGTGTTACTATTTATCGTCTTCTCCAAAATCCCAAACCTCCATTAATACACCTCCAAGTTTTTTGTCTCCTCTCTCATCATCATTCAACCTCAAACAACCATAATTACCCATATAGAAAGGGTTCTAATCATCTTAGAACCCGTTTTCAATAATTAATTTCAATAAATTCCAAGTTTCTCAAATTGGGTATTAATCGAGTTATATCCATTTTAATCTTCCAAAAACGAGCTTGAGCCACGAAATTTCAACCCAAAAATATTTATTTTTATACCAACTACAATATTAGAAATAAACACATTAAATCATAAAGTAAGTTAAACACTTGCCTTGTGGATTAAATCCGATGATCCCGAGTCGAATCCAGCAAATTTTGGTCGAAAATCTCTTCTTTTCTTCTCTTTTATTTCTTCTTTTTCTTTTCTTCTTTATCTCCTCTCTCTCTCTCTCTCTCTCTCTCTCTCTTATGGATGATATTTGGGGAAAATAAGGGTTTTCCACTTATTAAACCCAAAATTGGGTGTATACGTAAATGAGTACACGAGTCATTTAACAATTGGGTACTCTACTAGTCCAAAAATGCCCGGAACCCAAATTCTACCCCCGGGTACTCTATTTTGACAATCTCGGCCATTTTGAACCCAATGGCGGAGTCGAAATCTCCATCCGAGTCACTTAACTAAAATTCACTATTTGACTCAACACGTTCAATACGCGTGTTTTCCAATTTAAAATATTTTCCTTTGTCGCTTTACCCAATTGCGACATGTAATTAAAAATAATCCACTCGTATACTTAGTCTCATAAGAAAATATAATCCATGTAAATATTAGTCTGACACTTGAAAACTAATATTTACTATTCACTTTATAACATTAAATTTACTTAATTTCACCCATTAATCCCAGAATTACTATTCATAACAATTCTTCAAATTACCAAATTACATCCACGGTGTAATTTAAATATATTTAAAAGTACGGGGTATTACAGGGCATCCAAGAAAAAAACCTGAATTACACATTCAACAATTGAATCCGAGCTTATAGCACTGGTAACTGCCAGAAAAGAAGCATAATAGCTAAGAAATTTGTTATTGGACAAAAAGTTATGGCCAAAACCAATGCCATCTCTTTATTTGTATTGCAATAGTGAAGCCACATTGTCTAAAGTGTATAACAAAATATAAAATAGAAAATCTAGACACATAAGTTTAAGACATGAATATGTCAAACAATTAGTAACTGATGGAGTTATTACTATTATATATGTTCGAACAAATAAAAATCTAGTTGACCCTCTTACCATAAGACTCTCTAGAGATTTGGTAAATGATAAATCTAGTGGAATGGGACTAAAACAATTTTTTCAATAATCAGCAGTAATGGTAACGCAACTTTGAAATAGCAATACAACTATTTTAAGGTTTAATGGGTAATAACAAGTTTTTGATAAGTGATTAGTTTTGCAGTGAAATTTACTCAATTTCATGTCCCTTCTAGGTTGCTCAGTGAATATTAGTACGTCGAGAGGATGAGTTTAACTCCTAATGAAGTTCATTGTCTAATGTAGCAAGTACATGCAAGAGAACATCACCTATATGAATATAGGAAGTGGTGCCGCTTCTAGCAAGATTTTGGGTTTACTCCTGTAAATATTCATGAAGCTAAGATAGAGCACATGGCTATAATAGTGCTAAAACATATTGAAAATTTCGTTGAGATTGGGATATCTCATGTGTGATACATATCCATTTCGAAATAATAAGACAAGGTTTAATGCATAGCACACCATTTTCTTATTAGAACTTTGATACATCTTTACTAATTGAAGATTTAAATCGAAAGATAGCTTCGTGTATGCATGAGGATATCACAAGAAGAAATTGCATTAACATTAATATCTAGTGGGGGATTGTTGCATGATTTTAATATTAATGGGTATTAATTGTTATAGAAGATGAAATGTCAAAACCATTAATTAGTCGGAAAAATAAAAGACAAAGGGAAGTGGGAAGTGGGAAAACAAAAAGTCCCACATTAGAAAAGTTTGAAAAGTTAGTGGGTTAATAAATGCTCTTGTGCCATACGAGATTACTTGTGTGAATTGAAGTGTATGCTACTTGTGTACACCTTAGGTCCAAGGATGGTGCTTTGCACCATCGACACAAGCACAAGCGCGTGCGAGCGTGTGCAGAAGTGCTCTGGGCGCTTTAGAGGCGCACTTTGCACTTCGCACGTACGCATCATCGCGAGGAGCAGTAGGAGACTTTGATTTTTGAAAAAACCTCAAAATATCAAATGGTCCAAATTAAATACACAATAAATGACACATAATTATGGCGTGAGTGAATCTGAACAGTCGGATTTTGGCGTCGCTTCATTAGTTGTTAATCTGCACAGTTACACCTTTTAGGATGCATCTGGAACGTCCAATATGCAGTTATACATCCAAGGGACGTGATTATATGACGTTTGGATGTAGTGTCTATACATGAACATACACCACAAGAGGATATATATAGAAGGCCAAATCCTGTCATAATTAATCCAAAAAATTATCTCTCTCTATTATTTCTTCTTACCAATTTCATAGAGTGTTCAGGGGTATTTTTCAAGTTTGCTACCTGAATAAACCTGTGCTTTTTGTTGTATCTTGGAGGTAATTTGCATAGAGCCATTAGCAAACTCTATGCGAGTGGGGGCAAAATAACACCTTACGCACAGTAGTTTATTACGCCTCAAATCCAATCATCTATTCATATTTCTATGTTCTTAAAATTCGTCAACAAACACATGTTATTTGAAAGAAAATTGAATAAAAAAACTCTAACAATTATAATCAGATATGCCTAAGAGTGCAAAGAAAGTGGTTAGTGAACAAAGAAAGACAAACATACACTGCTTGAGATCTCCACCATCAAACTTAGAAAAAGTGGTTAGTGAAAGGAAAATGAAAAATGAAAAATAACAAAATTGAGATCTTTTTTACTTTAGACATTAAAACCTCCTCTACCTTTGTGCAAATAGTTTTATTTGTGCTTCCGTAACTTGTAAATTTTACATAGAAAATAAGATGTACCCATTTCAAATGAATTTCTTGATGCACTTCGTACAGCCTATCAATGGCACACTGTGCATTTGGATTTATTTTGACCTGATGAGGGTATTTAAGGAAGAAAGTTGAGACTGGAGTGGGAACAAAGATGATACACTTGAAGATGAGATGTAGTGGTATTAGTTTTGATTAGGGCAATGTCACAGTTCTTAAGATTTCAAAACTTTCGAGTTCTTATGTTGAGCATAAAGCTTAGTTTTAGCATCCTTCTCTCGGCAATCCTCTATACAATTTAAACCATTCCACACCTTTCCATGGATTTTCATCCACTTCCTTTCTTGGATTTTGACAGTAAACCCTTTTATGATGAATCATGCCCTCCACTTTGTGGTTCACCTATACTACCTTCTATGATGATCAATCTCATCCACCAACTTTTGCAAAACTTCTTGGTAAGAATTCTGCCAAAGATCAAATTTTCTTTGATCACTCCTTGTGACACATCCGATGTTTACCGAGGGTGAGGGTTAACTTGATAATTACTAAATCATAAATAAATCTGAATACTGAAATAACTAAGTTATTTATTAATTTTTAAATGTGTTACAACTAAAATCTATGAATAATGCAAAGGTATTTCTCTTGCTAACTAAGGTTCCTTTCTTATAATGTGATATTTCTTTGTCTCTATGCATCAGTTGATCTCTGAACTATTCATCATGACCTATTGGTACCTGTGTACAATAACTGAAAAAGAAAGAATAAATAAAACTTTTCCTAGTAGATAATTCTAGTTCTATAACAATATAAATATGTGAATAGCATAACTGGGTTTAAAATGCTCAAAATATAAAATAGTTTAGAGAAATCTGCAGTAAAATGAAATGTCAACAGAACTAAACATGGGTATAATGAAGTCTGCAATATATGAAAGAATTGTATGGTGAGTATAACAGGATATGGTGTTTATCGAGTTATAAATAAGGTTCAAACTACAATACAATAACCCCAAAATTGTCGTATATAGGGGCTACAAATGCGTAGACATACCATGAAAATATCATTCAAGACATAAAATGCACTTGAACGGGCAATCCTAATAATTGGGGAATAACCAAATAACTTGGCACACTTAGCTAGAGCGACACTCATACATAGAGTAAATATAACAACAAGGCACTCAACATTTGAGTCCTTCGGCCAATTAGATTTACCATGGGTTTATCAGGTCTAATCCCTGGATTATAAGGTATGCTACTAAAGGTTTCATTAATAATAGTTATAATATGGCAGGCTATCGTGCAAATCAGATGATTGAAACTAAAGTTTAATAACATGCAGGGTATACTGCAACCAGCTAAAACCGTTTAAATAATTATTCAACATGATTCAGTGGTGTACTGCAATCTAGATAATCAAATAGGTTGTTAGGATTGGGACTGGCTTGAGTTTAATCAGGTAACAGATTAAATCAATATTCACGGTACAGCTGAACTATCAAAAGAGTTTATGAATGATAATATGAGATCAAAGATATCACATAGTGGTACAATAATTAGTAATGTCAAAGACATACGTTCAAGGTATAATAGTGAAATAAAACCACCTACAAGTGTTTACAAGCTTTTCGATATTATTCACGGTTCTTTCAATGTTGCGTTCCAGTTTCTGCAATTTTTGTGTGGGCACTCCCTTGCTGTATGACTACTTAACGAGGCTTATCAAGAAATTCTCAATGATTGTGGATACTCCACACTGATTGGGCATCTTATCCTTAATGAAGTTGACAAAGCATGGAAAATTTCTCTGTTGAAAATGGAACTTACACTGGTTGGACAGATCAAGACGTTGGGGGTTGTTACACCCATAGGTAAGGGTTATATCAACTTACGCTTCACTTTTGCAAATGATATGATTGGGGTTCTATCTCTTCGTTATTTTAAGATCTCTACTGGATGTTTTAATTTATTTCCATAGGTTCCTGAATCCGAACGGGAAATGCATGTTATTTCTACTATAAATATATGGGTTAAATTGTAGGGTTATGTCAGACTATTTGGACCCTTGTCTTCTTCTCCAGAATACAAGGAGTGTTGGTCTTCCATTGCGAGTTGACAAAAGAACCATGGAAAGGTTCTCTTGTACCTATACTATAGTTTTAATTGGAGTTTATTTGTCAACTAAACCCCTTGAATGGTTATTAGTTGGATGAAATGATGTAATTTTTTTTGTAAACATTCACACTGAGTCTCTTCCTTTATTTTGTTGTTTTTGAAAGTCTATTGGTCACTCACTCAACGACTGTAGGAAGCTTGAGAAAGAGGTGGACAAACCTAGTACTAATGTGTGCAACATTTACACAAAAAAGCCAATAAAAATAACTGACAGTGTATCTCATAAAATAATTTCAAAAACTGACATTATTTTGATAAACAATAGTCTTGATAGAACAAATATACATCCATTAGTGTCAGCTGAAAAAGAAGGTAGATTTCATAGGGTTAGTAGTTCGACTTATATAAATAATTCAGGTACTTCAGCCTACATAACTTCACCTACTGTGGGTGATACCAAAACAATTGATGACAATTGTCTATTGCTAATCAACGGACGAAACTACATTTTAGATAAAGCAAATAACAGTGTTGAGAAGGGCATTCTATGTTGTAGAGTCAATTAGCTTGCCTAAGGAAACTTTACCTCATAATCAAGTACGTTTTTTTGGAAAAGAATGGGTTAAAATTCATCAACGGAGCTCATATGGCTGGTGACCGATAGAAAAAACATGTTTTTCAAAATAAGAAAGAAATCCCAAAAAATCATGAGGGTTATGAACTTATGGACGAAAGTTGTTTCAACTTCTTGGATACTACAACAACTTTGTTGACTTCAATATCTTCAACTAAAAATATGGAGACTATCCCAAGGGAAGTTCAATATATATCGGATGACTTTTCAGTGGGTAAGGATAAAAAATAAGCAAGGAGAGAAATTTAATTGAGGATATTTCAGAAAATAAAGATTTATACGGTCACATGCCTACCCTAGAGGACATTCCAAAATTGTCAAACCTCATAAATGATTCTTTAGGAGAACAGGAAGGCTAGAAAAATAATTTATATGTGGAGCATCCTAATTTTGATCTTGGAATTTATACTAATACTTAAAAAGCTCAGGCATTTATTGTAAACTCAATGGGGAGAAAATGTGGATATCAATTTTCTAATACTCTGATTAGGAATTCTTTTGAGATTTTATGGAACATTGAAGATTCAAAAATCTACATGAGGTAGCTACAATTAATCAAAAGATAGATAAGTCTCAGGATCGTTTCCTGTATTTAATGGCTAAGGAGAAATCGGCTCTTAAATTTAATTTAAATTCAGTCACTACTCATTCATGATCTCAAAATTTTAATTAATTATTTCATTCCTTAAGTGCTTGCAAGTTCCCTAGGAGAGGCTTTTTCTCCTTCCTATTAATAAATTATTTTCTTTTGTGTTAAAAAAAGTGCTGAGTTTTGGTGAGATAATTGTAATAACCCTCGCTTATGAGAGTATATTTTATATTTACATACTACGTGAGGTAATTAAATATAAAATGTTGATTTATGGAGTAACTATTAATTTAATGAAGAAAAGTTTATATTTACTAACTTATTGTATATTTACTATATGAGCATGTAAATATCCTGATGATGAGCTTTATAGTGTCATAGAATTTAAAATGACATTGTGATTTAAAATGGAACCGGAACTTAAAACGAGTTATAAAATATCCAAATGATAATTTGGAGGCCGTAGTTGATTCCGGAACGTGCGAGATAGTCAAATTATGTGCTATATTGCTTTTGAGGTTTTTGGCACTTTTGACTGATTATACCCTAAATATGCAGTTGCGTATTATTTTATTGCGGTATTGATCAATTGAGTTGGGATTGTTGACTAAAGGCATGACTTAGTCTTACTAAGTCTTCTATTTTTCCCTAATGTCATTTCCTAAACCTAGAGAACTAGAGAGAGGAAGAGAAAGAGTAGAGAAAAGAGAAGAGATTGAAGATTGAAGAAGGATTATTGATTCGACATAAAGAGAATCTGCATTTGCTAGATTGAGGCAAGTTTTCTACTTGCTATATGTGTTTTAAGATAAATGATTTGTAGTGATCATGGTTTAGCTAGTTTAGGGTTTTTATGAATTTGGGGATCTTGAATCATGTAAGAATAACTTGGGTGATTAATGAGGTTTATGGTGGTAGTTGTGGTACTCATTATGCATCGAGGACCATAAATGATATTGGGTTGAAAGGATTTGAGTTGGGATAAATTTGGAGTCTAAGACTCCATAGCCAAAATTGGCAAAATTCCCAGGACCGAATCGATTCTCCTAGGGACAGTTTCCAGGATTAGGTGAACCGAATCAATTCAGCATTTATTGCGAAACCCCATTTCCCTGGCCCAATCGATTTGGAAGGTTCGAATCGATTCGGCAATTATGCAGAATGCCATATTTTCTGGCCGAATTGATTCGAAAATCCTGCATTTTTTATTTCATTTTATTTTTATTTTTAACCCCCCTTTTCTAGTCTTAGGACAGAGGAACCTTCTTATATGAAGTTAACTTAGAGTCCTAGAGGTCTAGGTGAGTTAGTTTACTACCCTAGATTAGAATTTTGTTACTTGGGGATTATTTCGAGAATGTGCGAAGTGATGTTCAGGCATCACTTTCTTTCTTTAATTAGTAGGAGTCTAGGAGGTTACTAAGTCAAATTTAGAGACTTTAGAAATTGATTTGGGGTATGATGGTTTATATAAAGTCCAAAAAGAAGACTTTGGAAAATAACTTGGGTAGTTTAAATGTTCTTCGAGGTTATTATAATGATGTTAAGCACGTATAGTTTCGGATAACCATAGTGCATTTGATAAAATGAAAAATGGACAAAGTAAATGATAATTTACTAAATCATGAAATGGAAATTAATGAAATGGTTAAACACACCACTCTAAATACCATCTTAAGAGAAGTTCGTGCGTAAGGTGAAGCCCCCTGGCTAATGAATGCAGGGTGGATATAGTCCTAGGCCATATGAGCGCTTGTTTTATATGTTTCTGCGATGGGTAGGAGATTCCGGGTGTGGTCTTGACTATCCCGTAGCCATATGGCCGCTTCCCGACGCTTTTGATAGGATCCCAGGTTGTCTTATGATAGGCCCTGGAAGATGATGGTTATTTAGGGACGCGCACAGTGGGGAAACCCGGACGGGCGGTCTTAGAATCATTATATATATATATATATATATACTTATAACTATTCTAATCATCAAGTTGGAGTTGATGGGTATTAAAGCCATAAAGAGCATAAAGCAATGCCATAAAGAGAATAATATATGCCATAAAGAGCATACAATTGAGATAAGTGCCACAAAGAGAATATGATAAAACTTGTATTCCTGCTAAGGAATAGAAAGATAAGTTGAAATGGTGAAAGATGAAAAAGGTTTATGATTATTCTTCTTCTCTTATATAATTGAATTTCACTTTATAATCATTCAACTATTTTAGTTCTTTATATGATGTTATCATACTAGAATGTCATCTTTATCATCCATGCTTAATCATTCATTATTGTCATACTTGTCATTTATCTGGTGATCACATAAAATCCGGCCCTGAACCGTTCTTCTTTCTTGTTGTGCATATATATATATATATATATATATATATATATATATATATATATATATATATATATATATATATATATATATATATATATATTGTACCCGTTCAGGTGCTCCATCGCAAGGACGCCCGTAATGACTTCCCCATTCCAGTGTCTTTTGAGTAGCCATGACATTTTTGCGGATATCACGGGATATTTTGTATATACGCCTTCATTTTTATTTTCTAGTTATGTTCGGTTCTTTATTCGGGCGTGCGGCCCAAACTGTTGTAATTTTATAATGGATGTAATATGTAACTCATGGAACTTATTGTACATTGTATGTAATTTTGTTGATCGATATTTTATTCGGTCCTTTTATCGTAAAATTATTGCTGTTGATATACATATATACTTTTGGGGTTTCCACTTTCTTTTTCATGTATGGGTTGTTTAAAATGCTTTCTTTAAATTATAAAACAAAATTTTTGACAACCCGTTGTTTGAATTATTGAGTATTTATCTCGTATACTCTTTATGTTGTCACGATGCTGAGAATGATTCCATCTATGATTCCTGTATTTTTGGAGTATCGGGCTAGACACCCCTTATTTCGGATATCGGGCTATCACAGATGGTATCAAAGCATCAGTTTCTAGAGTCTTTAGGATCTATGCGGACTTGTCCCGTTCTACCGTAGCGTTCTTTGATATAGAGCCTAATGTTAGGACTGCTTTGTTGCTTATGTTTGCGATCTTCTGTAAGATAGATTGTTTTAAATAGTATCCTAACTCTATTGTTTCTCCATCTCAGATGTCGCCTAAGAGAGGACGTCCCGCTCGATGTAATAGAGTTTTGGAAGAGGAGGTTGGTCCACCACCACCGCCACCGGGGAGTATAAATGCTACCGATGTAGCAAACATAGTGGCCCAAGCAGTCAATGGAGCGATGACTGTAATGGTACAACAAATGCCACAAGCTCAACCAAGGGAGCAAGAGGTACAAGCTCCTACGGGACCTTCTCCATGGGAGAGAGTTAGGGAATCTTTTCTAAAGGGCCATCCCCCAGAATTCGATGGAGGCTCGGATGTTATAAGGGCAAATCAGTGGAAGAAATACATGCAGCTCCATCTTCGAATGGTAGAATGTAGTGAGGAGAAAAATCAAATCCTTGTTACTTTCAAGCTTGTTGGATCGGCATTACATTGGTGGGAGTCGATGATTACACCGGAGCAAAGGGATACGATGATAATCACTGATTTTTGGGCCTTGTTTGACCGAAAGTACTTCCCTCCCGTAGTTCAAAGGGAGATGCGAAAGAAGCTTCAAGATATAGTACACAGAGAGAGATTTGTTCCAGAGTATGAAGAGGAGTTCACCCGGTTGGAAAGTTTTGTACCGGATGAAGTGACTCTAGAAGAGAGGAGAATCTCCAAGTTTGTGGGTGGTTTACATTGGCGGATAAAACAACACTTGTTGGGAAATCCGTCTTTACAAACCTTTGGGGATGTGATAAATGTGGCACTACTTCATTGCCAAGAGCATAGATTGTTTGTGCAAAATAGTAAGAAGGCTACCGCAATGGGACAAGTGGGAAAACCAGGAGGGAATGGGATTGGTGGAGGAGAATCTCCTTCATCCCAATCTTCGGGGAATAAACAAAGAGAGAGGGACCCCCAGAAAGGGGATTTATCTAAACACCAACGCTTTGGTGGATTTAATACGGGTGATAACAATAATAGGCCGGGTCAAGGTGGACCACCGCAACATCAAGCAGTTAGAGGTGGGAACGGTGGTAGAGGCCAGCATGGCCGAGGTTTGGGGAAGTTCTGAAACAATCAAGGGAGGAACTAGGAGAATGTGGTGAACAAATGTTTTCAGTGCGGAGAGCTGGGTCATTATAAGAGGTCTTGTCCTCAGTTGATTGGAGGGCATCTTCCTAGGGCTCCACAGCAACCATATGTTCAGTTTCTGCCCCAACCACCTAATTCGGTTGTTCCTCCACAACAGGGGCAACTACAGTATGGCCGAGTCTATCATATTCAAGAGGCTATGCTTCCTCCAGCCCCTCCAGCACCGCCAGTGATTGATGGTAAGTTTCTCATCCAAGGGCATATGGGTCGGGTGTTATTTGATACGGGTGCGACACACTCCTTCATTTCTATGATTTTTGCTTAAACCACAGATTTGATAAAGTCTACTAAGAATACTTTCACTAGTGTTGAATCCTCGATGGGTGATGGTTCATTGATTTTATTTGTTTGTAAAAATATAGGGATTAATCTTGGTAATTTGTGCTTTGAGGTCGACTTGCTCGTCCTTGATATGGTCGGGTATGACGTAATTTGGGCATGGATTGGTTAATGAAATATCACGCGATAGTGAATTCTTATGGGAAGAGTATAGTCTTCACCATTCTGGGATAAGAAATGTTCTTGGTTGTTATGCCTTGTATGGAAGGGAGTACGAGTACCTATTTATATTGCATTGCGGAGGATACTTCTAGGGATGTAGTTATTTCCCTGGATTCTCTTCCGATTGTTAGATATTTTGAAGATGTTTTTCGGGAGATACCGGGATTACCTCCGAGTAGGGAGATTGAGTTTGTGATCGATTTAGCGTCGGGAACTCGACCTATTATGAAAGCTCTATATCGCATGGCTCCTGTGGAGATGAGGGAGTTGAGGGATCAAATTCAATAGTTATTGGAGCAGGGATTTATTAGGCGCGGTACGTCACCATGGGGTGCTCCAGTATTGTTTGTAAAGAAAAGGGACGGCTCTCTTCGATTATGTGTGGACTATAGAGAGTTGAATAAAGTCACCATCCGGAATAAATACCCTTTGCCTCTCATTGATGATCTATTTGACCAACTTAGGGGAGCGTCGTACTTATCTAAGATTGATTTGAGGACGGGGTATCATCAATTGAGGATACGGGAATAGGATGTTTCCAAGACCGCATTTCTGACCCGATATGGATCCTATGAATTCTTAGTTATGCCCTTTGGACTGACCAATGCCCCCTCTGTATTTATGGATCTTATGAATAGAGTTTTTTGGGACTTCCTAGACCAATTTGTTATTATATTCATCGATGACATCTTAGTCTATTCTCAGACAAAACCTGACCATGCTACTCACTTACGGTTGGTCCTGCAAAGATTGAGGGATCACGAATTGTATACAAAATTCGAGAAGTGTGGCTTTTGGTTGAAGGAAGTTCTATTTTTTGGTCATGTGGTGTCATCCCAAGGTATATCAGTGGATCTAAGCAAGGTGGTTGCGGTGAGGGAGTGGGGTCAACCCACGACACCTATCGAGATTCGTAGTTTTTTGGGTTTGGCGGGTTATTACCGTCGATTTATCAAGGGTTTCTCAAATATCGCTTGGCCTTTGATAAATTTGACCCGGAAAGGGGTAAGATTTGTTTGGGATAGCTCTTGTCACGCTGCTTTTGATGAGCTCAAAGATAGATTAACATCGGCTCCAGTTCTCGCATTGCCAAAACCAGGATTGGAATATCTAGTCTTCACAGATGCATCTCTTCAAGGATTAGGAGGTGTGCTTCAGCAAGAATGACGGGCTATTTCCTATACTTCTCGAAAGCTCAAGCCTCATGAAAGGAACTATCTTATGCATGACTTAGAACTTGCCGCCGTTGTCTTTGCCTTGAAGATTTGGAGGCATTATCTTTTGGGGGAGAAATTTGGTCATTTCACGGACCATAAATCGCTGCAATATTTATTCTCACACAAAGATGTGAATATGCGCTAGCACCGATGGTTGGAGTTCGTGAAAGATTATCAATTTGATATCCATTATCATCCGGGCAAGTTGAACGTAGTGGCGGATGCCTTGAGTAGGTGGCCCGAGGGAGAATTAGCTGAAGTATGGAAAGTTAAATGGAAAGAACTCAGTCAGGAGGATGCGGTGGTGAGAGCGTTCATGTCAGTGATGACCATTACTCCTACCATTATGGCAAGGGTTGTGGAAGCCCAAGGAATGGATAAGGGCTGCCAGGATCATATGCACCGATTACTGTCCGAGGGAGCGAAATCCTACTCGATAACTTCAGAGGGTGGACTACGCTTCCATGGGAGACTTATTATTCCGGAAGAGGGGGACTTGAGATGGGCGGTGATGGCGGAATCTCACGTGTCTAAATTTATGGTACATCCTGGTGGGGACAAGATGTATCAAGACATGCGTCGCCAGTATTGGTGGCCCGACATGAAGCGGGATATTTCAGAGTTTGTATCTCAATGCACTACTTATCTGCTGGTCAAGATTGATCATCAGCGATCGACGCGTTTGTTGCAACCATTGGAGATTCCAGTATGGAAATGGGAAAACATATCGATGGACTTTATTACGGGCTTACCAAGGTCGCAAAAGGGTAATGATTCTATTTGGGTGATTATCGACCTCTTGACTAAGTCGGCACACATCCTACCCGTGCGTACTGATTATGATACCGCTTGCTATGCCCAGCTGTTCATCGAAGAGATCATTAGACTTCATCGGGTACCTTTAAATATAGTTTCTGACCGGGACAAGATCTTTGTCTCCCACTTTTGGCAAAGTTTTCAAGAGTCCACGGGGACCGAATCGAGGTTAAGCACTTCTTATCATCCGTAAACAGATGGTCAGACTGAAAGAGTAAATCAAATGTTGGAGGATATGCTCCGTATGTGCATGCTTGATTTCAAGGGTGGTTGGGAACAATACCTTCCATTGGTTGAGTTTGCTTACAACAACTCATACCAATTTACCATTGGAATGGCGCCCTATGAAGCTCTTTATCGCCGTCCATGTAGATCGCCCGCTTGTTGGTTAGAAGTGGGTGATAACAAATTTCTTGGACCTGAAATGATCCAAGATACTTCCTCAAAGATCGAACTCATTCGAAATCGCATTTGGATAGCCCAAGATAGCAAAAAGAGCTATGCCGATGCGGGTAGAAGACACAAGGAGTTAATATTTGAAGACCAAGTCTTGGTGCGAGTGTCACCAATGAAGGGAATTAAGCGTTTCGGGAAGAAATGAAAGCTTGTGCCGCGTTTTGTTAGACCTTTTCCAGTTATTGCGAAAGTCGGTCCAGTGGCGTATTAACTTTCCTTACCGGAACCTTTATAACAAATTCACGATGTAATCCATGTTTCCTCTCTAAAGAAGTATAAGAGATGTGAAGGCGCCCTTTGGCATATTCCTTTTGAGGACATTGACTTGCAACCCAACGTTTCATATGAAGAACAACCGGTTGCTATTCTAGAGCATGGGGATCGTAAGTTGAGGTCTCGTGTGGTGCCCTTGGTGAGAGTCCAATGGAGTCATCACAATGCTAAAGAATCGACGTGGGAACGTGAGGATGACATGCAGGAGAAGTATCTGCATCTCTTCTTTCAAGGTACGGTTGAATTTTGGGGACAACATTCCCTCATAAGGGGGGGAGTATGTAACAACCCTCGCTTATGAGAGTCTATTTTATATTTACATACTACGTGAGGTAATTAAATATAAAATGTTGATTTATGGAGTAAGTATTAATTTAATGAAGAAAAGTTGATATTTACTAACTTATTGTATATTTACTATATGAGCATGTAAATATCCTCATGATGAGCTTTATAGTGTCATAGAATTTAAAATGACATTGTGATTTAAATGGAATCGTAACTTAAAATGAGTTACAAAATATCCAAATGATAATTTGGAGGCCGTAGTTGATTCCGGAACGTGCGAAATAGTCAAATTATATGTTATATTGTATTTTGAGGTTTTTGGCACTTTTGACTGATTATACTCTAATTATGCAGTTGCGTATTATTTTATCGCGGTATTGATCAATTGAGTTGGGATTTTTGACTAAAGGCATGACTTAGTCTTACTAAGTCTTCTAACTTTCCCTAATGTCATTTCCTAAACCTAGAAAACAAGAAAGAGGAAGAGAAAGAGTAGAGAAAAGAGAAGAGATTGAAGATTGAAGAAGGATTCTTGCTTCGACATAAAGAGAATCTACATTTTCTAGATTGAGGCAAGTTTTCTACTTGCTATATGTGTTTTAAGATAAATGATTTGTAGTGATCATGGTTTAGCTAGTTTAGGATTTTTATGAATTTGGGGTTCTTGAATCATGTAAGAATAAATTGGGTGATTAATGAGGTTTATGGTGGTAGTTGTGGTACTTATTATGCATTGAGGACCATAAATGATATTGGGTTGAAAGGATTTGAGTTGGGAGAAATTTGGAGTCTAAGACTCCATAGCCAAAATTGGCAAAATTCGCAGGACCGAATCGATTCGGCCTGGACGAATCGATTCTCCCAGGGATAGTTTCCAAGATTAGGTCAACCGAATCGATTCGGAATTTATGCAGAAACCCCATTTCCCTGACCCGATCGATTCATAAGGTTTTAATCGATTCGACAATTATGCAGAATGCCATATTTTCTGGCCGAATCGATTCGGAAATCCTGCATTTTTTATTTCGTTTTCTTTTTATTTTTAACCCACTTTTCCTAGTCTTAGGACATAGGAACCTTCTTATATGAAGTTAACTTAGAGTCCTATAGGTCTAGGTGAGTTAATTTACGACCCTAGATTATAATTGGGTTACTTGGGGATTATTTCGAGGATGTACGAAGTGATGTTCCGGCATCACTTTCTTTCTTTAATTAGTAGGAGTCTAGGAGGTTACTAAGTCGTATTTGGAGACTTAAGAAATTGATTTGGGGTATGATGGTTTATATAAAGTCCAAAAATAAGACTTTGGAAAATAACTTGGGGAGTTTGAATGTTCTTCAAGGTTATTATAATGATGTTAAGCACGTATAGTTCCGGATAACCATAATGCATTTGATAAAATGTAAAATGGACAAAGTAAATGATAATCGACTAAATCATGAAATGGAAATTAATGAAATGGTTAAACACACCTCTCTAAATACCATCTTAAGGGAATTTCGTGCGTAAGGTGAAGCCCCCTAGCTAATGAATGCAGGGTGGATATAGTCCTAGGCCATATGAGAGCTTATTTTATATATTTCTGCGATGGGTAGGAGATTCCGGGTGTGGTCTTGACTATCCCGCAGGCATATGGCCTCTTCCCGACGCTTTTGATAGGATCCCAGGTTGTCTTATGATAGGCCCTGGAAGATGATGGTTATTTAGCGGCGCGCACAGTGGGGAAACCCGAACGGGCGGTCTTAGAATCTTTATATATATATATATATACTTATAACTATTTTAATCATCAAGTTGGACTTGATGGGTATTAATGCCATAAAGAACATAAATCAATGCCATAAAGAGAATAATATATGCCACAAAGAGCATACAATTGAGATATGTGCCACAAAGAGCACATGATAAAACTTGTATTCCTAATAAGGAATAGGAAGATAAGATGAAATGGTGAAAGATGAAAAAGGTTTATGGTTATTCTTATTCTCTTATATAATCTAATTTCACTTTATAATCATTCATCTGTATTAGTTCTTTATATGATGTTATCATACTAGAATGTCATCTTTATCATCCATGCTTAATCATTCATTATTGTCATACTTGTCATTTATCTGGTGATCACATAAAACCGGGCCCTGGCCCGTTCTTCTTTCTTGTTGTGCATATATATGAATTGTAACCGTTCTGGTGCTCCACCGCAAGGATGCCCGTAATGACTTCCCCATTCCAGTGTCTTTTGAGGAGCCGTGACATTTTTGCGGATATCACGGGATATTTTGTATTGACGCCTTCATTGTTGTTTTCTAGTTATGTTCGGGTCTTTATTCTGGTGTGCGGCCCAAACTGTTGTAATTGTATAATTGATGTAATATGTAACTCATGGAACTTATTGTACATTGTATGTAATTTTGTTGACCGATATTTCATTCGGTCCTTTTATCGTAAAATTGTTGTTGTTGGTATACATATATACTTTTGGGGTTTCCACTTTCTTTTTCATATATGAGTTGTTTAAAATGCTTTCTTTAAATTATAAAACAAAATTTTTGACAACCCGTTGTTTGAATTATTGAGTGGTTATCTCGTATACTCTTAATGTTATCATGATGAAGAGAATGATTCCATCCATGATTCCTGTATTTTTAGAGTATCGGGTTAGCCACCCCTTATTTCAGATACCGGGTTATCACAAGAATAGAAGGATTTGTGTCTTCCATGTTTTCACTACACTAAAATAGGAGGATGGTAACAAAAAGCTAACCACGAATCAAGACCGTGAGAAGATGGTCATTACCCAAAGTTATGACTAGCGTAAAAACACACATGGGCAGTTCATGACCATAAACTTCTGAGACCAAAACTAGAGTTGGTCACGACTTTAGGCCGTGACTAGGATAGGTCAGGCTATGGTTTATGACCAGCGCATGACTAATTATGGTGGTAAAATTGAGCACATATTCCCTTCAAATGTGGTCATGGTAATTGGTCGTGAGAATGTCCATGACCATGGTAAAAACTTCCTCCAACTGTGGTTATGGCTTTGGGCCGTAACCATTTTGAATTTGTCACGATAATGGGTCACAATTATGATGACATGGTCACGGATGATGACGTGAAAAAATGGTCATGGCCCTGAGTAGTTACCAACCTCTTTATTTTTTAACCCAAAACCATTCAACCATTTCACACACAGACACATCTTTTTTCTGTCTCTCAAATCTCTAACCTATCTCTCTCTATCTCTTCGTTTTCCTTTGTCTCACTCTCTTAGGTAACTCTCTCTCTCTCTCTCTCTCTCTCTCTCTCTCTCTCTCTCTTTATATATATATATATATATACTATGTGTATGTGTATATTGCATATTATGTGTGTATTAGTGTGTGTGTGTGTGTGTATGTATATATACCCTATATGTGTGTGTGTGTGTATATATATATATGCATTGTATGTATATACTATGTCTATATGTGTATGTGTGTGTATTTTAACTAATTTAAAATCTTCAATTCTTAAACCCTAATTAATGGAACATTTTCCCATTCTTTTTAAAACTGCGGAAAATTACCTGAAACCCTATTCACTAAATCCTAATACAAAACTAATTTAGTGAGAAATATACCTAAATCCTATTTACTAAACCCTAATTTAGTTAGAAACTATCCTAAACCCTATTTACTAAACCCTAATATATGAACCAAATTGATGAGGTGCACTATGAGATATTGCTATCGCTAGTATGTGTTTTACCATATAGATGATAGAATGGGTACAAAATAATGATTGGTTTTTAGTTTGATTATTGGATAGTGTTGTTGGATTGCTTGGATTGATAATACACATACACTTTCAAACTCTCTCATAATAACCCCTAACAAAGTATGCCTCTTCACTTACAGTGAGTTGTTGTTTATACCTATGTGTATTTTAACTAATTTAGAATTTTCAATTCTTAAACCCTAATTAGTGGACAATTTGTGCATTTTTTTAAAACTAAATTAGTGAAAAAATACCCTAAACCCTATTTACTAAATCCTAATTTAAAATTAATTTAGTGTGAAAATACCCTAACCCTATTTGCTAAACCCTAATTTAATTTAGAGAGAAACTACTCTAATTTAAGTATCTTGCAAATCATGGAGTTCATCTCCAGTAAGAGTATATGTTTTAGCGTAATTTATTATCCCTACCAAAAATTCTTCATTTTCGTTCGAAAGATTTTAAAAAATTCTGCACCAAAAGTTTTGATTTCGTTTCATATCCATATAAGGAAAATCTTTTGACAGAAAATAGTAGAATTTCAATCCGATTTATATTATTTTATCCTTTTCATTCCTATTTATATTAGCTCTCTACATTGATGTATGAATTTTTAGTTTGATTTATGAATGTCTAGGGGCATGAACACCTTGTACATGACACTCGATTTGAGAATATAGTCTCCTAAATTTGTGGTTAAACGAAATTGGACCTGACATCCCCATAGCTACCTTATTTAACTCTACACTGGTCAATGCATCGACATCTCATTTCAAGCATAAAACACAAGGTGCCAGCTCTTTGAATTTGTTCTTATAGTGCTTCAGCCTCATCCCAAGCTCTAATTTTGGAACACTTAAACTGCATAACATTGTCTTTCTCTATTAGCCTATTGTATTTAACTTTAGCCATATTTTCTCGTACTATGTACAATTTATTATCCTCGTTAACACGGGTGACTTTTTATCTCAGGTGTTCGACCCATAACCTGCACCTTTTCCAATCAACTTCCATCTCGAGGTTTTCCATCACAATTCTCATGTTTTCATGTACATGTACATTTGCTAATTAGTTTCATAGAGACTAACATTTTTATATACTTGATATGAACAATGTTTTAACTATTTTATTCTCATACAAAGGTTAATTAAGTGCTCATTTATATGTACTTGAGAATGTGCCATCTGGGGGCTTGAATAAATCTCACATGACCAACATAACTCGTAGGAACTGGTCGCGTAGTAATGGGACTCTCGATTTGAGAACAAACAACGCTCAAATTTTTTTCAACTTGATAAAAACTTGATCGCGGATTAAAGTCGTGACCATTTTTAAGCCCCTGTAGACTATTGGTCAGGGCTTAGGTGTGTGACCAAGCTTTCAAACATGGTCACGGATGAGGTCCGTTACCCCATCCCTATTCTTGGTTACGACTTTGGTCCTATTCCATGACCAGAATGTCATATACTAGCCCACTCTCCTATCCATGACCTTTGTCAGGGAAAAAGTTCATCATCAACAATTTTGGTTACACCCATTTTGGTCACGAACTTTCCTATGACCTGGAGCTCTAGTTATGGACAAACATCCAATTCTTGTCTCAATCCCCTAGTATGTTGAAGAAGTTAAGATGTATAAAGAAAAACGAAATAAATATTCAACTAACAAAAAATGAACAACAGACTAATTGCGGATGAACATGTACAGCTCTTACAAAGAGGGATACCTCAAAATAATTTCCACAAAATTTGAACTCCATTAATCGAAAACTTTAAAAAATCGTCACTACACTAAATACGCTATTTTATAAGTGTTTTAAACACTTACAAATTAAACAGTAACAATTTTAGATTGTTATAAAATACGAGGTTATAATTCATTTATAACTTATCAGAAAACTTACAAATGGAAATTAGTAACGGTTCAATCGGTTAATATTTTCGGAGGTATGTGTGTTATAGTTAACCCATTATACGTGTTTAGAACCGTTACTGGTAGACATTTTACAGGTGTTTAAAACCGCTATTGTCTGAAGTTCTATAAGTTTTTAATACCATTACTATTTGAAAATTTATTACTGTTTAGGACTGTTACTATTTAATATTTTTTTAGTGCTTAAAATCATTACTGTTTGATACTTTATTAGTGTTTAAAACCATTACAAATATTGTTACAAAATAAAAAAAATATTTGACTAGCAATAACTCATCCAGAGAAATTTGATCATCTCAAAACAACAACCCCTGGCATGAACAAAATATCAAGACATTTTTTTCCCTATAACCACAATCCCTAACTTGAGCAGAATATCAATTAAAATCCAACTCAGAATTAGAAGCTAGAAACTAAATTAAAATGGAAAATAATTTCATATATAAAGTAGTACTAAAATTCATCCATTATATGTAAACAAAAAAGTAGTAATAAAAATTATTTAATCCAACTCCAAATGTCTAACTAAAAAGATAAAAAAGTAGTAATTAAAATCGTCCAACTCAACTCCAATTTCCAAATGCCCCTGACTATCAGTGTTCCATATAAACAGCCTCATGTCAGAAGCCTCCAAATTGATAATATGCGAAGAAAACTGAAATTTAATCAAAGGAATTAACATTGTCTTAAATTTGATTTTGTTTAAAAAAAAACTAAATTATTGCTTACTTTAGAAGTCAATTTTAGACCCACATATATGGGGTATCCAAATTTCATTGGTTGCACACTATCCCGTGGGGCATCCGAAAGCTAGTCATATACGTGAAAAATAAATATGGGAATCCACCAGTGATTATCAGCGAAAATGGTAAGTAGTTTTTTGTCAATTTATAAAATACCGCAAGTGCACGAGATATTATAGAATAACTAGTGTAATTATGGGTCGAACCCACGAGGATTTATCAATTTTTTTTCGTTCAAAATAATTTTAACCTTCTAACTAGACTAAATGGATTTAGAGATGAGATGCAATATTAAAATAAGCTAACAAAAATAAAAAATGTATATAAACTAGTGTGTGAGAATGTAGGATATTGGATCCATTTATCACGTTTAAGTAATACTATGCAATAGTTTAAATTCGTCATTCCCAATTGTATAACTCAAATTAAACTGATTCTCATCGCATTTAATTCGGAAAATAACACGGTTACATTGACACTAAAATTAAACGTCTCCAAATTTATACAACTAAAATCTCTATTCCCTTAAAAGTTGACATTTAAATTTCAAAGTACAATCTTTAAGCATGGATTATCAAAACAATCGAGTGCAAGCATAATCCATCAAAAAGTACTCATACTTAAAAATAAAAACATGATTTTTTTCAAAGAAATTCGAAGGTTTAAAATACACTGTCATGTCATTTTGAATGAATACCAAACATTTAAAACCTTTAACACATATTGGGAACAAATACGAATTTAAATCACACACAATATTGATGAAACATGATAAATTTCACCTAGTCCAAGTAAAGAACTTAGGCTAGCATAATTGAAGACATAATAAAATTGCACAAAAGAATACTAATTTTCATTAATGAAGCATACTTAAAAATGTTGTCTCTCACAAATAAACTTGCCAAAATTCCTCCCACAAAGATACAATTCTTGGCCCTCAAATATAAATAAAACATTCAAAATAAAACTACCAAAAATTGTTCTAAGGTGGATCTCTACAATCCTCCACCCCAAATAATGAGCCCAATGGTCTTATTTATATGCTTAGGAGTGAGGTATTAGGGTTTTGGTGAAACTCTTACTAATTGGCCGAACAGTGTTGGAAGTTATCACTCCACCTCTTTAATATTCAGATTAGGATAAGGTGTCGAATTTTCCTCCACTCGAAAAGAACGCACATCGATTTTCGTCCAAATCATAGAATAAATATTACTGAATAAAAATTATGATTTCACAATTTCGTCCAAGTGAAAAAACAACTTTTTTTCAAATAACTGTCAAAATCAGCTTTTTCGCTCATTTTTCGAGTTGATCGTCAATTTGTACCAAATTTCATCAATACCTGCAAAATTTTCACTTGGCAACTTTTTTCACAAATTAGCACAAGAATTTTGTAAAATTATTGTATTGCCCATTTTTTACTTAGAATTGCAATTTTAAATCTAGATTCAATCATTCTTGCATATTTTTTTCCTTTTTTTTAATAAAATGATCATAAGAACTTATTAAATAAAATAAAATGGGACTAAAAAAGTATAAATTTGGGTATAAAATATACTAAATAATGCACTCATCAAATACCCCCAAACCTAAACTTTGCTAGTCCTCGAACAAAACTAAAATTTTAAAATTTAAGTCACTTTCGCAGGAATCATGATTGTTCTTAACATGTGCAACAAGCCGTTAAACCCCTATGTTACCCTAATGGACGAGCTTTGTCTCAGGAGGGTTTGCAGTGAATATACCCACAAAATTTTAAAACTTGACTCAATACAAAAGAGTTAAAAGTAATATAACCATGTTTGAATGCAAACTTCATAAATACAGTAAAATTTCACTTTTCAATCTCAACTTATTGCGTGTGTGCGCATAGCCAATATAACCATCTATTTCAAAAGATTTGATCGTTACATTTCATATTCGAAAGTTTGTTTTGATTTTAAAATCTCATGGAATGAACTCTCAATCAAACACTCAAAAATTAGTTATTTTCTTTCGGTATATGTGAATAAAAGAGTAAATTTAAATGAACAAATTTCATGTATACATTATCAATAACGGATTTTTATAATGGATGAATATGATCTCATGAATGAAAAATCTATTACTTGTTGAAAACGTTGAATCGCACAATAGCTCATATTCATCTTCTCTCCACACTATAACTAACTTGAGTTGAGATTGATTAGAACTTTTTTTGGTTGTATTGTAGGCTCGAATTTGGATAAAAATAATGGTTTGGGGGGTTCAAAATTTCTGATAATATAGAGGATTTTCGGTAATTTGACTTTTAAGCACTTTTTCTTCCAACCTCGATTTTCCTTTTTTCACCTTTTTTTCACACATCATTCTTTTCTTCTCACGCATCATTCTTCTGCCAACATTTTTTCTTCATTCGGTTTTTGGCCCTTTTCCTACCGTAATTTTATCCTAGTATTCTCAAAAAAGGGTTATGGCTTCTTTTCACGGACTTTAACTCCTAGGTGGAGTTGGGTAGGATAATGGGTTTTCAACAAAAAAATGCATACATTCTTTTTTGCTCAAATGGGCTTGCGACTGAATAATGTAAAAAGGTCGATTTAGGCCTAATTTTTAGGCTTTCAAATGGTGGCCCAATCTCATTTCTCAAGTTCCGTTAAGTTACTTTATGTCTCATGACGACTTACTAAGACTTCTGGTGCTTTAAGATTCACATTTTGACCTTTTGTTTTCAATAATTGAACAAAACAAAGAATTTGAGATCATCAATAGTTTATCACTGAAGGAAAGTTTGAATTATTTTAACTTGGATTGATTTAAATCTCCCGAAAATGATGAATGGCACAAAAATCTCACCGGGTTAAAATCTCCACATTTATTCGTTAAGATATTAACTTTCGCCTCAATATCCATTTTCGATCATATTATATGGATCATGTGTAAAAAAAATCATAAGCTGAGAGATACATGAATTAATTTTATATTAGGAAATCTTTTCAACACTTAATTATATTGAAAATCTTTTTCAATTTTTTGATTTTTTTCTTTTTTTCCTCAAAAATACCATCCTTACCTCCAAACCTAAATTTTATATTGTCTTCAATGTATACTCAAGATAAAAATATGGACAAAACAAATAAAGTACAAAAGTAAAAGAATGATATTACTCGTGATCTTCCATTTGTGTTACTAGCTTCTAAACAATCGTACATTCCTTTCATCATAAATCAAACGTCTGAACAATTGAGAGTCAACCTAGTCGATAAAGTATTCATATAAAGGCACATAATGAATGTGGTGAGTGAAATTATCAAGATGTACAATCACATTATAACAGAGATGGTTAGTCTCAAAGAGACTATCATAATAAAATTGTGAATGACACGCTAAGCCTAGGTTTCCCTCAAACTCAAGAATGGATAAATCAGGCTCTAAATCGGACGATCCTTTACTCATTTCGTTAATCTCATCCAAATGCTCAAATGACACAAGTGGATGTGGTGGAACATGACAATGCGGTATGACAAAACATGTGTTACCTAGTGGAAATGCTCGAATGAAATTCTCAATCTCCTCATTGATAGATAAAACCTCACGTGTCAGCATACTCTCAAAAGGATCGCATTTTCGTTCACCGAGAAGGAACTAATCTATCATATCATCCCATTCTCTCTCATCTAAATGACAAAAAGTAATCCAATAAAGATTGGACTTCAACAGTAAGATCCTCATCAACCAGACCGAATTCTTTCTCAAAATCTTCAAGACTCATATCTAGAGACAGATTGGTGGCCAAGTGCGTAGATCAGTTGTGTTACTATCCCTTGTTGTAGTGACATTGTTCAGTTCTAGAATGTACTTGACTTCATTCTCTCCCCCATAAAATGATGGCTTCTCCAAATTAAACACATTCAAATGCATTGTCATGTTCCCAAACGACAGGTTCAGTTACCCACTATAACATCGAATGAAAGCGTCAAAAGTGCTTAAAAATGATCGATCGAGGATGATAGGGATTTGTGCGGGTGAGTTCAGTACGTGTTGCGTGTCTAACACCACAAAGTCTATCGGAAAGACAAAATCACCCACTTTAATAAATACATTCTCTACACCACCTCCAGGTACCTTAATAGATCGGTCGGCTAAGGACAAGGTCATCTTAGTGGGATTTAGCTCCCCTAAACCTAGTTACTCGTACATGGTGTATGACAGATATCGCCGGCGTCCCACAATCCTTAGACTTAACATGAGTTCTATAGGAAATGATCCAGCCAACTTGCTCAGCGAGAAAGGCTTTCTTTGGCACGTTGGTGTTTCTCTTGAAGGTACAAATGTCCTTTATAAATTTTGCGTAGGATAAAACTTGTCGTATAACATAAAGCAGTGGGATCGTTATTTGTATTTGCTTAAGCACGTCCAACATCATATCAACTTGCGCGTTCTTCTTTTGTGGCACCAAACGTTGGTGAAATGGAGCTTTTGGGACATAGGTCTCTGTAGATGGTTGGGAAGATGATGGCAGAGATGAAGTTGGATCCAAAGGTGGATCTTAATTTTCCTTACATTTATCAAATTCTCTCTCGGTGGGTGGTGAGACATTCTTTTCGACTTCCTTACTAGACCTGAGCATGATGATGGCTTTAAAATCCTCTTGGGTTTGTGATGAACCGATGTTATCTTTCATAGAATATTTACCTTTAGGTATGTTACCTTTAGGATTGGGCTTAGGTTGACTCAAAAATGTTCCGTTGTTTATCTCACTCAACACGTTCGCTAATTTGGCTCACTTGAACCTCGAGTTTGGCTATGGATTGAGTGTTTTCATGCAAGCTCTTTTGGGTGGATTGGAGGACACTCTGAGTCGATTTCTGGAATTAGAGGGTACGTTGAGCAAGAAAATTCATCGTATCCTCTAAATCTTAGATTTTTGGGATGAAGGTTACGATGGTTCAGGGGCATTCTTTTGGAAACCCGGAGGTGGGTTACCTGAATATTGACCTCGAATTTCTAGGTATTGACCCTTGGACCATGGAAAATTAGGGTGGCCCTGCCACCCCGGATTGTACGCATTAGAATATGGGTCATACTGCCTATTTTGGTAAAAGGCATTGGCTTGCTCGGTACGTGCCTTGTGAGTTGAAATGGCGGGATAATTTTAGAATAAGTGGTCGAATACATTGCAATGTATACACATAAGGGAACCTACAGGTGCATCTTGATCCCCCTATTTGTTCGTCTCCAAAGCATCTAAACTTTCGGCTAATGTGTCCACTTTGGCATTTAAATCATAACTTTGTTCGACTTGGTGAGAGAAACCCTCATTTCATGTGGTGGACCTAGATTCTCTATTGGGTGCTCATCGGTGGGACTTTTTCATTACGGTTTCTAGGAATAGCCACGTGTAGACCTAACTTTTCTCCATAAAATTATTGTTAAAAAGTGACTTGAGCATAGTTCGAGTATTACAATCGAACCCTTCAAACAAAATTTGAACTTGAAGTCCTATCTCAATCCCATAGTGCGGACATTGCAGTACAAAATGCTTAAATCACTCTAAATACATCAACAAGGCTTATCCCTCGTTTTGGATGAATGTGTTGATGCGTAACGTATCGACGCCATCTTTTGGTTGCAGAAGACTTTTTGCATGAAAGCAACACTCATTTGGTTCCAAGTGGTAATGGATCTGGGTTTTAACTAGTTAATTAACTCTTGGCTTTGTCTTTCAACGAGAATGGGAACAATTTATGTTTAACAATCTCGTCGGTGAGTTGTTGGTTCTTAATGGTACCACAAATCTCTTTGAAATCATGCACGTGGAGGTAGGGATCCTCTTTTTCTGTACCTCGTAACATAGGCAACAATTGGATTATTCCCGGATGGAATAAGAATTTATTCATGTTTTGATCGGGTAGAAGGATACAAAAAAGGTTAAGTAGACCGAGTTGGATAAAGGTAATCTGTATGGTCATGTGGCGCTAACTCGTCTCCCATCTCAATGAATATAAAAAATTTACGTACGTAAGTATCAGGAATGCTAGACTCCATGTAAGACCCGAGTAATACAACGTATTCTAATACAGTATATTAAAACCCCGTGAATGAAAGATGAAGTATGTTATGACTGGAGAAAAAATTATTAAGTATTGTTAACATAAATACTATGAAATGAGAAGTTTCAAAACCACCCTTAAGGTTTCCATAATTACAAAATCACCCCCTAAAAATTTTAAATGGCTTTTTAATTTTTCAAATATGAAATTTGACCCCATATTTTTTTACTAAAACCTACCTTACTTTCTGAAATTACAACCTAGCCCAACCACACACTTTTTTAAACATTTGAAACTTGCACAAAGGCTCCTCAAAAATGGAAAACGAGGCTTAAACACATTAAAGCCTAATAAAAACTTTCTAGGGACTAAATACAAAGACTTACATATCTTCTTTATCGGTAGAATTGATAAGATTTGGCAAACAACCCGTTGGAATGGCCAATACAAAGCTTGATAACCTTGAAAGACTTTCACCATATTGGTTCCCCTGAAAATTTCTTCTATTGGAACATAAACTACCACCCCTTATTTCAACCAATAAATTCACCTTTAAACCCCCATAAAACACCTACGTTAGGGAGATGAATTCAGTACAAATAGTGTTGGAATTATAAGCTCAAAATTCAGTCATTTTTGGTATTTTATAATTTTATGTTTAAATTCCATTTTTATTGCTTTGATTACACTTCTGCAGTAGTTTAGGGTTTCAATCAACCATCTCATGCTTTCTGTACACCTGAAAACCTTGAGTAACAACCAAAAATCTGAAAATCACCATGAAAGGTTGAGCTCCTATGGTGGAATTCGAATTTTTGACTTTAAACCTATTTTAAAGCAAGAAACCTTCTCCTTATGATCATAGTATCCAAACCCCCGAAGTTAATTCGAGTATATCATCCTTAACAATTCAAAATCAAAGTTTTTCAACTTCGGCCCCAAAAATTTCCAAAAACAAAATTCTCTTTACTCGGGATAAAGTAATCCTTCAAACCAAAACTAATTGGTTTAAAAACAACCCAGAAACCAAACCTTAGTATTGACGTTGTTCAAATTTGAACCAAAATCCATCAATGTTCTTTTGAAAATTTCATATTTTTCTAGTTCATAGAAGTATATCCTTCAGAAACTTTCGATACTTAAAAGGTATATATTTGAAATCCTTGTAAAAATTCAGAGAAAATGGCTTTTGAATGAAGTGAAATGGTTTCGTATTTCAGGTTTAATTTAAAGTCAAAATATTTGAAACCCTAGGTCAAAGGTCGAGAAGTTGAAGGCGCGTGACGTCCATGCGCACGACTGAGGTCAAATCCAGCGCGTGATATCTTTGACCTAGCGCGTGTGAGGGCGTGACCAGTTAGAAAATTCTGAAAAAAAATTCAAAACTTTTATTTTATTTTTCAGGTCAAAATGGTATATTGTAACACCATGTTTGAATGTCCAAAACTCAAAAACGACATAGGCCTTAATTAACCTTTAAATTTTAAATTTTGAATGTTTACACTTAAACCCATGAAATTTCTGACCTCCATAATTTTACCCCAAACTTTTTTTTACAACTTTTAGACTTATTTTCAATAAAAAGTCTTCTAGCACATGTCTAGATAAGCTAAGAAACTTAGTGGAATAAAATTTTAAGTCTATTTCTATATTAAACCCCAAAAAACTTATTTGTTCGCAACTGTAGGTTATTTCATATTTTAAACACAAGTCATACACTTCATGCTTACAATATATTTGTTGTTAATCAAAACAGACATGCACGGAATACCTTACTCTACTAAGAACTCGACGACATATTTTCAAACACTAAGTAGGTGATTTATTATTCAATATTATTTTTTGCAATGCTATTGAATCTCGCCCATTTTTTATATCACTTTGTGATAGACTCGGTATACTATATTCTCATTGAGGAACTCATTTGAGTAGTTCAAACTGCTTACATACAATTGATTCATTTATTTGAATTATTATGCGATCATATTATTTCATATGATGCTTTTTAAACCCGGTTACTTATTTATAGCATGCATTACAACTAAGGAATAATCTTTCGTTATTCCCACGACTGTATTATTTGGTCTAAAGGACTCAGATGATTGAGCGCCTGGATTATTTCTACCATATGGAATGTCATTTAATTACTTAGCACGGTTATTTTATCTCCGATCTAATTGGATTGATTTGGTTGTTTGTATTTTCTATTGCCCTAAGCCTCTAGACAGATAATTATGGGTTATTTATTTGGAAACCATCCCCAACCATTACCAACTCTACCCCTACATTGTTATCCAATTTAAGTAACACATTCTCATATCGTATTATTTGAATCTCCATTTTATTGAAACTCTTATACTAACTCTTTTACATTCTATTTGAACTGTATAGAAGAAGAATTATCTACTTGGCAAATTTTCTTATGTTTTTCAAATTCTAGATGGATCCGGGGGATAGAGCAAAAGTACTACTCCGCACAATAATAATGCTTCTTCTCGCATTACCCTAAGAATTATGTTCACCCAGAAAATTAGGCGAGGAAATGAAGCTCCTATTTTAATATCTTGTGTTACTACCTATAAGTGGACGTGTTATGTGTAGTCCTAAACTTATGTCGCACTTTCCTTTCCCAGTTTTAAGTTTTCTCTCCTATGAGAATATGTAATAAAGTTGTGATTTATTTTATTTTCTGATGTAAGAAGCATGTAATTCCATACCATATAGTATTCCCACTATTTTAAAACATGTTTTATTTCCGCAAATTATATATTTATTTTCTAGTTACAATTCTAAACCCAATCCCCAAATCACTCCTGATTTTTCGGGACGTGACAACATGGTATCAGAGCATTTAATTTAACCAGGTTTTTACTCCTATACGGGACACACACACACACACAAACATATATATATATAACTATTTTACAATTTTCGTAACTTCTTAATATTTTGTTCAATACTAATTGCCTGTCTTGCAGCCATGAACGTGTGGAATAATATCTATTTGAATCTGGAGGGTACCAATCAGGATCAGTTTAGTAGTATTGTTCAAGAAGAGGGATTCAATAAATTATGTAAAGTTGTTCGGGATATTGACCGAGAATGGGCCATTGCGACTCCTTACATTAAACCTCATTTATTGACGTCGCTTACTCGGGGATGAACAAGCCACAAAAGAAGCCCCGAGGTTCGCGGGGGATGATGAGATCCTTCAGACAACAATTCGTTTTGCATGGGATGTCGCCCGAATGAATGAACTCCGCAATACTCCGTCAGAATCATCCGAAGATTACGATCCCGATTTACCAATTTTACTACCTCGATAAGTTCAAATTCGGGAGACTCTGCCGAGGAAGGAGGGGACGAAGAAGAGCGTCTTATTACTACTTAAAAAGGACTAACACTGTTGTAAAATAAATAAATTTGTGTGGGCGAGAGGTTTTTAAGACGAATGTTACGTTAAGTGGAATGTTACATTATATATCAACTAGGAACTACTTTTCTTATGAGAGTGAGTTAAGTATGTTGTTCCAATTTTCCCAAGAAAATAAAGTTGAAAGTCCTGATGTGCTAATATATTTTTTTCCTTATAACATTATGCTTTAATAATTGTCTATTTTATATAGGATGGTGTATACAAGAACATTTAACACTACCCCTCGATCCGAAGCAACATCAACTGTTCCATCCACGGCTATGGATAACATAGCTAGATATCTACAGAAATTCACACGACTTACACAAATTTGATAAATTCCTACACGCGGAGCCAAAATATCAACAGAAGTTCGACGAATGAATGCGTTAAAGGAATTTTTACGACAATGACCCCTAACTTTTTACGGGAAACCAGGGGCTATAGAAGCAGAATGCTGGTTTCAGCAAATTTTGAAAGTTTTGAACGGAGTAAGTATTATACCTGAACTTCGAGGTGATTTGGCAACATATTTATTTGAAGGTGAGGCAGATTATTGGTGGCAAGCGATAAAACGTACTCAGAATGTGGAATATTGTACCTGGCTACAATTTGAGGAAATATTTTTCAGAAAATAATTTTCAGAAGCATTACGTGACCAATTGGCAGTGGAGTTTTTAGGACTTCAACAGAATAATATGACCGTGGCATAATATAAGGCACGATTTACAGAACTTTCTCATCATGCTCAATAATATGTCGACAACGACATTAAGAAATGCAAGCATTTTGAACGAGGTCTTAAGGCCAGTATCAAGTCTTTTCTCATTCCCTTACAGATCCGTGATTTGGGGAAAATCATTGATATAGCCAGCCTTATTGAGAAGAACCCGACTCTTAGTGGGATAAATCGTAGAAACACTTCTTTTCGGTACAGTTCAAATCTGAATACACCAAATCTTTCCATCCAGAATCTCCCTAATTTTAAGAATAAAGGATCATCTTTTAATCAAATTCAACACCGTTCTACTATCCGATGCCATGAATGCAATGTTCCTAGTCATAGTACGCCTGAATGTCCAAGAATTCATAAGCCCAATCCTCGAACCCCTATCAATACTGGGAAAAATCAAGACCCACGACGAAACATGGGAAAATCTCCAATAATAATTCCTATGACTAATCCAAAACTCCTCCACGAAATTTCAAACAAGGATCTACATCTAATCCACCCACACAGGGCTGATATTTTGCACTGTTAACTCAAATAGACAGCCACAACGTGATTGAAGGTAATGTTCTCCTCGGTAACCGTAAAGCACATGTATTAATTGATTCCACATCATCTCATTGTTTCATTAGTACAAGGTTTATGACTTTAATAGGTATTTTTACTATTACTTTGTATCACCAAATTTCAATAAGTATGCCTAACGATACTATCGCTAAAACATGGAAGATTTGTAAAGATTGTGAAATCAAACTTGATGTTGGAAACATCATCATTGATCTGGTGTTTTAGATGTAGAAGGTTTCAACCTAATTATTAAATTTTGACTCTTTAACTACCAACAATGCCTTTATTGATTTTGCATGACGAAAAGTTATATTTTGAAATATTGCTACTGAAGACGGAAAATTTCAAGGTCAACATTTCAGGAATTCCTTTAATGTATCTTCTTATGCATTAAAAATTCTCAATAATTACCATGGCGTATTTCCTGAAGACCTAGTTGGAATTCCCCCATCTCGAGAAATTGAATTCATAATCAATTTATTCCCCAATACTACCCCTATTTCCATACCACCTTATAGGACGACACCTTTGGAATTACGAGAACTTCGGATTCAGCTGGATGATTTATTGGCTAAAGGATTTATTAGACATAGTTCATCTCCATGGGGTGCTCTAGTTTTATTTGAAAATAAGAAAGACAGATCATTTCAATTATGTATAGATTATCGTCGATTGAATGAAGTCGCGATTAAAAATAAATATCCATTACCTAGATCGATGATTTATTTGACCAATTACGAGGACCTAGAGTATTTTCAAAAAATCGATTTACGTTCAAGATACCACCAACTAAGAGTAAGGGAAGAAGATATTCCTAAAACATCTTTTAGGACTCAATATGGGCATTTTGAATTTTTAGTAATTTCATTTGGACTTACTAATGCTCCAACAGCTTTTATGGATTTAATGCATCGAGTGTTTCGACCATTCTTGGATCAATTTGTGATAGTATTCATCGATGATATCTTAATATACTCACAAAGTATAGAAGATCATGAGCATCATTTACAAATTATCTTAGAAACATTATGAAGGCATCACTTGTATGCTAAGAAGAGCAAATGTGATTTCGTTATGAAAAAGGGGAAGTTTTTGGGACACGTAATTACCGAATTAGGAATTCAAGTAAACACTGCAAAAACTCTCGTAGTATTTTCTGACAATAAAATCTTAAAGTATATCTTTACTCCAAAAGATTTAAACCTACGTCAACGTAGATGGATGGAGTATTTAGAAGATTACGACTTCCAACTGCACTATCATCCTTGGAAAGGCAATAAAGTAGTTGACGCTTTAAGTCATAAAACTAGTAAAAGATCAATAGGAATACTTTCTTATCATCTTATGCTCACATTGATTGACTACGACTTGTAATATAAAGATTTCGCTATTTTTCAAAATATCATAGGTTATCCATCTCTTCAAGATAGAATCATTGGTCAACAAGCTACGGATAAGTTTTTTACCAACCAACGACGGAAGATCAAATGTGGGAAAGCTAAGCCAGAATGGACATACCACCCTTCTAAAGGAATACGATTTCAAAATTGCATAAGCGTACCAACGGACCCAAACTAGAGGAGGAACTTTTACAAGAAGGTCATCATTCCAAATTTATAATTCATCCAGGTAACACCAAAATGTACCAAAACCTTAAAAAGAACTTTTAGTGGGCAGCAATGAAGCAGGAAATTTGAACTTTTATTGCTAAATGTTTAACGTGTCAACAAGTCAATATTGAACACCAACAACTCGGTGGACTTTTATAACCTCTTCCTATACCAACTTGAAAATAGGATCATATTACTATGGACTTTGTTAGTGGATAACCCCCTACATCTCAGGGCTTTAATTCAATCTGGGTAATTGTAGATAGATTAACCAAATAAGTGCATTTTCTTAAAGTACGTACTACTGATTCCTTGTAATGACTCAGTAACTTATATCTGCAAGAGATTGTTAGATTACACAGGATTCCTTTATCAATTGTATCTGGCCATGACCCTAGGTTTGTGGGACATTTTCGGCAAGCATTACAAATCGCTATGGGAACCTTAAGTACCGCATATCATCCTCAAACAGATGGTCAGTCAGAACGATTGATACAGACTCCAGAAGACATATTGAGAGCATGTACTTTAGATTTAACAGGGAATCGGAGTGATCATTTGGTGCTAGTAGAATTTTCCTATAATAATAGCTATCAAGCTAGCATACAGACCGCCCCATATGAAGCACTTTATGGAAGACCTTGTCATTCTCCCATTTGCTGGAATGAGCCCGGGGAAAATCATATTTTTGGGCCAGAAATTATAGCCGAGACTACTGAGAAAGTACGATTAATCAAAGAGAGATTGAAAGAAGCCCAAAGTCGACAAAAAAGTTATGCTGATAATCGTAGATGCCCCCTGGAATTTCAAAAAGGAGATTAAGTTTTTTTAAACTATCACCTCGGAAGGGAAAACTGGCACCACGGTATATTGGACCTTTTTTTATTTCTAACCGTATCGAACCAGTCGCTTATCAAATAATATTACCCTTGACCTAACTCAACTACATAATGTATTCCATGTATCTCAATTAAGGAAGTACATTGCAGATCCAAACACAACAGTCCTATTTGTAGGGCTTTATGTCAAGAACGTTAACGGAAGAATGCATAAAGATCTCACAGATCCTAAGGACTCTAGAACCTGATGCTCTGATACCATCTGTAACAACCCGCCTAAAATAATAACGGGTGGCCAGCCCTATACTATATTAAATCAGGAATTCCAGATGGTCCAGTCTCAACATCAACTAACGGTACTATATAATATAGGACTAACTACCCGATATCATATAAGCGAGATGTTAATATAAATTAAAACTTGCAACATACATTAACCCAACACTATGAAACTACTAAGAATAAGAGAGAGATGCAAGAAGCACTATAAGAAATGAAAGGAATCACTATACATGAATATGCCATAAATAAATAAACCCGAATAAGCTGTCGGGTCACAGCAAATACAATAACTGAAATGGAATAAATATAAACATGTATATAAATATCCCTATGATACAAACCCGATATACATCATGAAGCCTACCTAGAATTTTAAAGAAGTAGGAAGCGGCTACATGAAACATCCCGCAACAGTCCGCACCTGTCACGGCTCCCAAGACTCTGGATAGAAAGTCATCCGGCATCCATGCGGTAGGATACCTGTGGAAATACACACACACACACACACACACACATATATATATATATATATATATATATATATATATATATATATATATATATATATATATATATATATATATATATATATATATATATATATATATATATATATATATACAAGCAGGAGAGAAAAGAAAACGGGTCAGAGCCCCGAATGTGAAAATATTTAGCAAGTGCGTTAACCGTGCATAATAAATACCGGTTTACTTAATTTCATAAATAAGTGAGACCGCGCTCTCGTGGAACCCCAACTCACCTCTCATCTAAAGGCGCGCACCTATTCGCGTCCTCGAATTTTAGTTAAATTACCCCCATTGATTTTAGGACAACCTAACTTATCAGGCCTAGCCTATATCCACGAGATCTACCTTCCCGTCATAATCTAAGGATCTACCCGTTTCTAATCCTATTAGATTATGATTGCAACAATTATGCCATAATATGCTTAATGAATTCCGATTAATAATCATATGAATTATAATCATCATAATTCTTAAGACATTACCCCTATACATATATATATATATATATATATATAGGCTAAAAGCGTAAGAATTAATATACTTAATAACATGCACACAGAATATTGACAAGACTTCTCTCTAATCCCAAAATTGTACTATGTTTCGTGCGTGGGGAGTCTCACAAAGCGAAATCCAAACAAGGAACCGACCCGTTACACTACTCCTGACAAGGTCAAGACCAGAGATCCGAGATGCCACCTATGGAATTACTTCTCTCAAATCTCGACATGGCACTGCGTTTCGTGCGTGAGGTGTCTCGCAAAGCGAAATCCAAACAAGGAACCACCTCGTTACACTACTCCTGGGCAATGTCGATCCTAGAGATCCATAATCCTCAACATACAAGTTAATACTACCATTATTACTAACTATAACTACTAGAGAAAGAAAGAAGAAAAGAAAAAGAAAACAAATAAAATAAAATAAAAGAACCTCCAATAATATCCTTGGGATGATGTAACCGAATAATACCTTATGTGCGATACATCAACCCCCATCAATCTAGTACACCATAATCATCTAAGATGTACTTCATAAAAGTCCATATCCTTTCATCTATAGGATATATATATAAATATATATATATATATATATATAGGTATTTATTTCTAACCGTACATATATCATCATCAATGCAATGGCCAAGTGTACATACTACATATGGTGTACAAGGCCATGCACATAATATACCCGGCTATGTATATCGCCGATAAACTGCATCAATGCTATCATCTTCCCAGTGCCCGGCTCACGTAGCAAAACTGGGGCCACCATGGTGGGACTAAACGACACCCATCTCGTGGTAAACTCACGCACACGACGTCCCGGGAAGCGGTCATAGCTCCAAACCGGCAATGAGACGAAACATGCCCATCACGTCTCATCCCAAAATAAATATATATATCATATAATAACACACTGGACGACTATGACCTGGGGAATATCCACACTCTGCTTTTCTAGCCAGGATGCTCGCCCTCTACGCGCGCAACTTCCCAATGATAGCATGAGCGGGGTATGCTTAACCAATTAAGTATATATATCAATTACATGCATAATATATATAATCCATATGATCCAATCATATGATCAAATAATAAACCATCATATACGGTTTGAATATCCATACCATGTATGTTCTCAACATAAAGATATCCATATATATATATATATATATATATATATATATATATATATATATATATATATATATATATATATATATATATATATATATATATATATATATATATATATATATATATATATATATATATATATATCAACACATATTCACATATCCTTATCTATATATATAAACTAATTCTCGTTCATATGTATAAGATATATATATACCTGGCTATAAGTATACATAGTCCTCAATATGCAAGCCGTCACCACAATTCCTTTAATTTACCTCGATATGTGAATATAATCCCATACTTGAAACATATTCGATCATTTTCCTATGATGAATAGTCTCCCAACCCATATGTATATATCTATACCTATATATATTCAACATTAGGGCTATCACCCGAGAGTTTGCGTAGGAATCCTTCACTACACATTTCATCCATATCTGAGAGTACATTAAAGAATCTAGTAATCATTTTGACTATCGGTATACATATAACTAATAGTCTATCAGCCTCAAGCTCATTCTTTCAATCATCAAATAATCTCATTTCCCTCGATTTCGACTATGGTTCGATCACTTTTGTGAATACCCTTGTTTGAGATCTCTCTAATAGTTCTTAGCCTCACATCACATCTATACCTACTTTTAATCTACAATTAGGATTCTCAATCCCAAAGGGTTTCCCCAAGATCTCTATCATACTCCAACTACATACATGGATACATTTCTCCCAAATTACCCTAAGGAGTCCCCAAAATTTTAATGTGTGAGAAGCTCCTTATATGTCTCCAAGAACATATCTCTTTCATCATAAGATAAGGCCCCAAATCAATAAACCCAACCAAAAAGGGGTTTGAAATCACTATGGAGAAAATACCTCAAAATTCCCTATTTCCGAATCGATTCGGCCTTGTTCCGAATCGATTCGGACTAGCGAATCGATTCGGCCTCCAAGGCGAATCGATTTGGGTCCAAAGACCTGGGCTTCTGCAATAGGCCGAATCGATTCGGGTTGGGTCCGAATCGATTCGGTCAATGCAGACCTGCTAATTTCACCAAACCGAATCGATTCGCTGGAGGGGGCGAATCGATTCGGACCTGTAATTTTTGAAGGGTTCTTCTTCTTCATCAAAACCCATGAATTCTAAACCCTAAATTTTCATTTCTAACAATTAAACCTTCATCCATTTATGATTTTAAGCCCATAAGTCAACCCAAAGTTGATCCCAAACATTTCTATTCCATTAAATCCATATTTAATCATTGATTTCAAGATTTAAACCTAAAATCTAGGTTTTGACATTAATACCCAAAAATCCATTTCTTTAACCCAAAAATTTTGAAATGAAATACACAAATAGCTATTTAGCAAGATTAAACACTTGCCTCAGGTTTGTAGCGGTTGAATCGTCCTCGATGTCGCGGTAGGGCCGGAAATCTCCAAGCTTTTCTTCCTCTCTCTCTTCCTTTCTTCTTCTTCCTCTTCTTCTTCTCTCTCTAGGGCTCTTCTCTCTTTCTCTCAAATGAGAAATGGCTTCATCCGTAAGCCTCCAACCTTTTAAAACAAAATCCCAGTTTTAAATGTTAATACACACTTTAAATGACTCGTTGACTCCAATTCAAGTCAAAACAACTTAAAAACATTCCGGAGCCGAAATAAGACCCAATGATAGTCATTTTGACTATCTCGACCCTTCCGGGATCGATGGTACCCTCAAAAATATCATCCGGAATACTTTGAAACGTCCTCTATTTTTGGACTTAAATTCCCAAATTTTAAAATTCTCCAATTTAATTAAATTTAATTTTCTCAAAATTAAATTTCTCAGTCTCAAAAGTCTTGGGGTGTTACAATCTTCCCCCCTTACAAAAATTTCGTCCGCAAAATTTAAGATGAGCCTAGGACATCGATATCATCTAGTCCTTACATCAATCCTCAAGATCACTATGCCGATCCTTTCTAGTTCTCACGTCGAACCGTGTAGCCTTTAAAACAAACTAACTACTCAGGGCGCCCATACACCCCGTACCTGAGTCTCCACTCGTAGAATTTCAATCAGGCTCCATTAGCCTCAAAATTTTAAGATAACCCTCGATAATATAATCTATAACAATATACTAAATATATAAAAGTTTGAAAATTTCCACTGGTTGAACTCTCCTCAATTCCTGACGCTAGCCACCTTCGTGCGGGGGATGTCTCGTAAGCGAAATCCAAACAAGGAACCCTCCCAATACACTACTGTGTAGCTAGGTCGGGGATTGAGATTAGTTGAACCAGGGTTAAGGTTTTATATATATAAAAAAAAGATTTCCATATTTTTTTTTTATATCGCCCGAGGGCCTATACAATAATACGATATAAATATTTTTCCGCGTCTTTTGAAACGCCATACAAACACCTTATGTTTAAAACACAAGGCCTCAATTAATACAATACTCTAGCCAATACCTAGTTCTCAAAACTAGCATAACTATGAGCTAAACTATCCGCTCCTCACAAATCTACCAAACTCTGAACCTCTCAGTTATGAAATTTCTATACATCATATTAACACCTTTATATAAAAATAAATCCTTCCCTCATTGGGATTCTAAAACTTCCCTACTATTTCGTTACGAAAAGGTGTATCATCTCCCAAGATGCCATACCAAGGCCACACTTGCTCACTTTCTTCTCTAGGAAAATTCCATGCCCCCTAGCGGTATAGCGGCTAGCTACTCATCACACCTCACACGCGACGTTCCCACTATCACACAAAGCGTAACTTAAACCCAGAGAAAGGTATTCTACCTTACAATTCCATAACATAATGGTTTCCCCTCACCCTAGAATCTCAACTCAGGGTCCTAAACCCCTTCCAGGAAAAATCATTATCCCTAAGCCTATTTCTTCACAAGAGAAACATCTTCCTCAAAATCCTTCCTAGCGAAGGTTGACGGGTTTCTAAATCCTAACCTCCCAAAGACTACAATAACCTCTCCTCAGACTTACTTTATTAAGTCCAAGGTTTGTCATTCGAGTAAATTTTCCTTTCTTACTCAACTGCCGACAAATCACCTCGAACCATTGCTAGAAATCTCCTCAATAACTCCTCCAGAATCGGGGAAAACAACTACCCCCGATCGAAGCGTACCCAAAATATGCTATGGGTATTGTACTTCTAAACCTATCCTTTCCTAGACGACAAAATCTAGGCGACGTCTGAAATGAAACAAGAGCAATTGTTATCAGAACGCCAATCAAGTGAATGTACTTCACAGAAGAAAACAACGCAATGAACACAACAGTCCTATTTGTAGGGATTTATGTCAAGAACGTTAACGGAAGAATGCATAAAGCTCTCACAGATCCTAAGGACTCTAGAACCTGATGCTCTGATACCATCTGTAACAACCCGCCTAAAATAATAACGGGTGGCCAGCCCTATACTATATTAAATCAGGAATTCCAGATGGTCCAGTCTCAACATCAACTAACGGTACTATATAATATAGGACTAACTACCCGATATCATATAAGCGAGATGTTAATATAAATTAAAACTTGCAACATACATTAACCCAACACTATGAAACTACTAAGAATAAGAGAGAGATGCAAGAAGCACTATAAGAAATGAAAGGAATCACTATACATGAATATGCCATAAATAAATAAACCCGAATAAGCTGTCGGGTCACAGCAAATACAATAACTGAAATGGAATAAATATAAACATGTATATAAATATCCCTATGATACAAACCCGATATACAACATGAATCCTACCTAGAATTTTAAAGAAGTAGGAAGCGGCTACATGAAACATCCCGCAACAGTCTGCACCTGTCACGGCTCCCAAGACTCTGGATAGAAAGTCATCCGGCATCCATGCGGTAGGATACCTGTGGAAATACATATATATATATATATATATATATATATATATATATATATATATATATATATATATATATATATATATTCAAGCAGGAGAGAAAAGAAAACGGGTCAGAGCCCCGAATGTGAAAATATTTAGCAAGTGCGTTAACCGTGCATAATAAATACCGGTGTAGTTAATTTCATAAATAAGTGAGACCGCGCTCTCGTGGAACCCCAACTCACCTCTCATCTAAAGGCGCGCACCTATTCGCGTCCTCGAATTTTAGTTAAATTACCCCCATTGATTTTAGGACAACCTAACTTATCAGGCCTAGCCTATATCCACGAGATCTACCTTCCCGTCATAATCTAAGGATCCACCCGTTTCTAATCCTATTAGATTATGATTGCAACAATTATGCCATAATAGGCTTAACGAATTCTGATTAATAATCTTATGAATTATAATCATCATAATTCTTAAGACATTACCCCTATATATATATATATATATATATATATATATATAGGCTAAAAGCGTAAGAATTAATATACTTAATAACATGCACACGGAATATTGGCAAGACTTCTCTCTAATCCCAAAATTGTACTACGTTTCGTGCGTGGGGAGTCTCGCAATGCGAAATCCAAACAAGGAACCGCCCCGTTACACTACTCCTGACAAGGTCAAGACGAGAGATCCGAGATGCCACCTATGGAATTACTTCTCTCAAATCTCGACATGGCACTGCGTTTCGTGCGTGAGGTGTCTCGCAAAGCGAAATCCAAACAAGGAACCACCTCGTTACACTACTCCTGGGCAATGTCGATCCTAGAGATCCATAATCCTCAACATACAAGTTAATACTATCATTATTACTAACTATAACTACTCGAGAAAGAAAGAAGAAAAGAAAAAGAAAACAAATAAAATAAAATAAAAGAACATCCAATAATAACCTTGGGATGATGTAACCGAATAATACCTTATGTGCGATACATCAACCCCCATCAATCTAGTACACCATAATCATCTAAGATGTACTTCATAAAAGTCCATATCCTTTCATCTTTATATATATATATATATATATATATATATATATATATATATATATATATATATATAGGTATTTATTTCTAACCGTACATATATCATCATCAATCCAATGGCCAAGTGTACATACTACATATGCTGTACAAGGCCATGCACATAATATGCCCGGCTATATATATCGCCGATAAACTGCATCAAAGCTATCATCTTCCCAGTGTCCGGCTCACGTAGCAAAACTAGGGCCACCATGGTGGGACTAAACGACACCCATCTCGTGGTAAACTCACGCACACGACGTCCCGGGAAGTGGTCATAGCTCCAAACCGGCAATGAGACGAAACATACCCATCACATCTCATCCCAAAATAAATATATATATCATATAATAACACACTGGACGACTATGACCTGGGGAATATCCACACCCTGCTTTTCTAGCCAGGATGCTCACCCTCTACGCGCGCAACTTCCCAATGATAGCATGAGCGGGGTATGCTTAACCAATTAAGTATATATATCATTTACATGCATAATATATATAATCCATATGATCCAATCATATGATCAAATAGTAAACCATCATATACGGTTTAAATATCCATACCATGTATGTTCTCAACATAAAGATATCCATATATCTATATACATATAGATATATATATTTATTTATATCAACACATATTCACATATCCTTATCTATATATATAAACTAATTCTCGTTCATATGTATAAGATATATATATACCTGGCTATAAGTATACATAGTCCTCAATATGCAAGCCGTCACCACAATTCCTTTAATTTACCTCGATATGTGAATATAATCCCATACTTGAAACATATTCGATCATTTTCCTATGATGAATAGTCTCCCAACCCATATGTATATATCTATACCTATATATATTCAACATTAGGGCTATCACCCGAGAGTTTGCGTAGGAATCCTTCACTACACATTTCATCCATATCTGAGAGTACATTAAAGAATCTAGTAATCATTTTGACTATCGGTATACATATAACTAATAGTCTATCAGCCTCAAGCTCATTCTTTCAATCATCAAATAATCTCATTTCCCTCGATTTCGACTATGGTTCGATCACTTTTGTGAATACCCTTGTTTGAGATCTCTCTAATAGTTCTTAGCCTCACATCACATCTATACCTACTTTTAATCTACAATTAGGATTCTCAATCCCAAAGGGTTTCCCCAAGATCTCTATCATACTCCAACTACATACATGGGTACATTTCTCCCAAATTACCCTAAGGAGTCCCCAAAATTTTAATGTGTGAGAAGCTCCTTATATGTCTCCAAGAACATATCTCTTTTATCATAAGATAAGGCCCCAAATCAATAAACCCAACCAAAAAGGGGTTTGAAATCACTATGGAGAAAATACCTCAAAATGCCCTATTTCCGAATCGATTCGGACTTGTTCCGAATCGATTCGGACTAGCGAATCGATTCGGCCTCCAAGGCGAATCGATTTGGGTCCAAAGACCTGGGCTTCTGCAATAGGCCGAATCGATTCGGGTTGGGTCCGAATCGATTCGGTCAATGCAGACCTGCTAATTTCACCAAACCGAATCGATTCGCTGGAGGGGGCGAATCGATTCGGACCTGTAATTTTTGAAGGGTTCTTCTTCTTCATCAAAACCCACGAATTCTAAACCCTAAATTTTCAGTTCTAACAATTAAACCTTCATCCATTTATGATTTTAAGCCCATAAGTCAACCCAAAGTTGATCCCAAACATTTCTATTCCATTAAATCCATATTTAATCATTGATTTCAAGATTTAAACCTAAAATCTAGGTTTTGACATTAATACCCAAAAATCCATTTCTTTAACCCAAAAATTTTGAAATGAAATACACAAATAGCTATTTAGCAAGATTAAACACTTGCCTCAGGTTTGTAGCGGTTGAATCGTCCTCGATGTCGCAGTAGGGCCGGAAATCTCCAAGCTTTTCTTCCTCTCTCTCTTCCTTTCTTCTTCTTCCTCTTCTTCTTCTCTCTCTAGGGCTCTTCTCTCTTTCTCTCAAATGAGAAATGGCTTCATCCGTAAGCCTCCAACCTTTTAAAACAAAATCCCAGTTTTAAATGTTAATACACACTTTAAATGACTCGTTGACTCCAATTCAAGTCAAAACAACTTAAAAACATTCCGGAGCCGAAATAAGACCCAATGATAGTCATTTTGACTATCTCGACCCTTCCGGGATCGATGGTACCCTCAAAAATATCATCCGGAATACTTTGAAACGTCCTCTATTTTTGGACTTAAATTCCCAAATTTTAAAATTCTCCAATTTAATTAAATTTAATTTTCCCAAAATTTCTCAGTCTCAAAAGTCTTGGGGTGTTACAATCTTCCCCCCTTACAAAAATTTCGTCCGCAAAATTTAAGATGAGCCTTGGACATCGATATCATCTAGTCCTTACATCAATCCTCAAGATCACTATGCCGATCCTTTCTAGTTCTCACGTCGAACCGTGTAGCCTTTAAAACAAACTAACTACTCAGGGCGCCCATACACCCCGTACCTGAGTCTCCACTCGTAGAATTTCAATCAGGCTCCATTAGCCTCAAAATTTTAAGATAACCCTCGATAATATAATCTATAACAATATACTAAATATATAAAAGTTTGAAAATTTCCACTGGTTGAACTCTCCTCAATTCCTGACGCTAGCCACCTTCGTGCGGGGGATGTCTCGCAAGCGAAATCCAAACAAGGAACCCTCCCAATACACTACTGTGTAGCTAGGTCGGGGATTGAGATTAGTTGAACCAGGGTTAAGGTTTTATATATATAAAAAAAAGATTTCCAAATTTTTTTTTATATCGCCCGAGGGCCTATACAATAATACGATATAAATATTTTTCCGCGTCTTTTGAAACGCCATACAAACACCTTATGTTTAAAACACAAGGCCTCAATTAATACAATACTCTAGCCAATACCTAGTTCTCAAAACTAGCATAACTATGAGCTAAACTATCCGCTCCTCACAAATCTACCAAACTCTGAACCTCTCAGTTATGAAATTTCTATACATCATATTAACACCTTTATATAAAAATAAATCCTTCCCTCACTGGGATTCTAAAACTTCCCTACTATTTCGTTACGAAAAGGTGTATCATCTCCCAAGATGCCATACCAAGGCCACACTTGCTCACTTCCTTCTCTAGGAAAATTCCATGCCCCCTAGCGGTATAGCGGCTAGCTACTCATCACACCTCACACGCGACGTTCCCACTATCACACAAAGCGTAACTTAAACCCAGAGAAAGGTATTCTACCTTACAATTCCATAACATAATGGTTTCCAGTCACCCTAGAATCTCAACTCAGGGTCCTAAACCCCTTCCAGGAAAAATCATTATCCCTAAGCCTATTTCTTCACAAGAGAAACATCTTCCTCAAAATCCTTCCTAGAGAAGGTTGACGGGTTTCTAAATCCTAACCTCCCAAAGACTACAATAACCTCTCCTCAGACTTACTTTATTAAGTCCAAGGTTTGTCATTCGAGTAAATTTTCCTTTCTTACTCAACTGCCGACAAATCACCTCGAACCATTGCTAGAAATCTCCTCAATAACTCCTCCAGAATCGGGGAAAACAACTACCCCCGATCGAAGCGTACCCAAAATATGCTATGGGTATTGTACTTCTAAACCTATCCTTTCCTAGACGACAAAATCTAGGTGACGTCTGAAATGAAACAAGAGCAATTGTTATCAGAACGCCAATCAAGTGAATATACTTCACAGAAGAAAACAACGCAATGAACACAACAGTCCTATTTGTAGGGCTTTATGTCAAGAATGTTAACGGAAGAATGCATAAAGCTCTCACAGATCCTAAGGACTCTAGAACCTGATGCTCTGATACCATCTGTAACAACCCGCCTAAAATAATAATGGGTGGCCAGCCCTATACTATATTAAATCAGGAATTCCAGATGGTCCAGTCTCAACATCAACTAACGGTACTATATAATATAGGACTAACTACCCGATATCATATAAGCGAGATGTTAATATAAATTGAAACTTGCAACATACATTAACCCAACACTATGAAACTACTAAGAATAAGAGAGAGATGCAAGAAGCACTATAAGAAATGAAAGGAGTCACTATACATGAATATGCCATAAATAAATAAACCCGAATAAGCTGTCGGGTCACAGCAAATACAATAACTAAAATGGAATAAATATAAACATGTATATAAATATCCCTATGATACAAACCCGATATACAACATGAAGCCTAACTAGAATTTTAAAGAAGTAGGAAGCGGCTACATGAAACATCCCGCAACAGTCCGCACCTGTCACGGCTCCCAAGACTCTGGATAGAAAGTCATCTGGCATCCATGCGGTAGGATACTTGTGGAAATACATATATATATATATATATATATATATATATATACAAGCAGGAGAGAAAAGAAAACGGGTCAGAGCCCCGAATGTGAAAATATTTAGCAAGTGCGTTAACCGTGCATAATAAATACCGGTGTACTTAATTTCATAAATAAGTGAGACCGCGCTCTCGTGGAACCCCAACTCACCTCTCATCTAAAGGCGCGCACCTATTCGCGTCCTCGAATTTTAGTTAAATTACCCCCATTGATTTTAGGACAACCTAACTTATCAGGCCTAGCCTATATCCACGAGATCTACCTTCCCGTCATAATCTAAGGATCCACCCGTTTCTAATCCTATTAGATTATGATTGCAACAATTATGCCATAATAGGCTTAATGAATTCTGATTAATAATCTTATGAATTATAATCATCATAATTCTTAAGACATTACCCCTATACATATACATATATATATATATATATATAGGCTAAAAGCGTAAGAATTAATATACTTAATTACATGCACACGGAATATTGGCAAGACTTCTCTCTAATCCCAAAATTGTACTACGTTTCGTGCGTGGGGAGTCTCGCAAAGCGAAATCCAAACAAGGAACCGCCCCGTTACACTACTCCTGACAAGGTCAAGACCAGAGATCCGAGATGCCACCTATGGAATTACTTCTCTCAAATCTCGACATGGCACTGCGTTTCGTGCGTGAGGTGTCTCGCAAAGCGAAATCCAAACAAGGAACCACCTCGTTACACTACTCCTGGACAATGTCGATCCTAGAGATCCATAATCCTCAACATACAAGTTAATACTACCATCATTACTAACTATAACTACTAGAGAAAGAAAGAAGAAAAGAAAAAGAAAACAAATAAAATAAAATAAAAGAACCTCCAATAATATCCTTGGGATGATGTAACCGAATAATACCTTATGTGCGATACATCAACACCCATCAATCTAGTACACCAGAATCATCTAAGATGTACTTCATAAAAGTCCATATCCTTTCATCTATAGGATATATATAAAAATAAATAAATATATATATATATATATATATATATATATATATATATATATATATATATATATATATATATGTATTTATTTCTAACCGTACATATATCATCATCAATCCAATGGCCAAGTGTACATACTACATATGGTGTACAAGGCCATGCACATAATATGCCCGGCTATATATATCGCCGATAAACTGCATCAATGCTATCATCTTCCCAGTGCCCGGCTCACGTAGCAAAACTGGGGCCACCATGGTGGGACTAAACGACACCCATCTCGTGGTAAACTCACGCACACGACGTCCCGGGAAGCGGTCATAGCTCCAAACCGGCAATGAGACGAAACATACCCATCACGTCTCATCCCAAAATAAATATATATATCATATAATAACACACTGGACGACTATGACCTGGGGAATATCCACACCCTGCTTTTCTAGCCAGGATGCTCACCCTCTACGCGCGCAACTTCCCAATGATAGCATGAGTGGGGTATGCTTAACCAATTAAGTATATATATCATCTACATGCATAATATATATAATCCATATGATCCAATCATATGATCAAATAATAAACCATCATATACGGATTAAATATCCATACCATGTATGTTCTCAACATAAAGATATCCATATATCTATATACATATAGATATATATATATATATATATATATATATCAACACATATTCACATATCCTTATTTATATATATAAACTAATTCTCATTCATATGTATAAGATATATATATACCTGGCTATAAGTATACATAGTCCTCAATATGCAAGCCGTCACCACAATTCCTTTAATTTACCTCGATATGTGAATATAATCCCATACTTGAAACATATTCGATCATTTTCCTATGATGAATAGTCTCCCAACCCATATGTATATATCTATACCTATATATATTCAACATTAGGGCTATCACCCAAGAGTTTGCGTAGGAATCCTTCACTACACATTTCATCCATATCTGAGAGTACATTAAAGAATCTAGTAATCATTTTGACTATCGGTATACATATAACTAATAGTCTATCAGCCTCAAGCTCATTCTTTCAATCATCAAATAATCTCATTTTCCTCGATTTCGACTATGGTTCGATCACTTTTGTGAATACCCTAGTTTGAGATCTCTCTAAGAGTTCTTAGCCTCACATCACATCTATACCTACTTTTAATCTACAATTAGGATTCTCAATCCCAAAGGGTTTCCCCAAGATCTCTATCATACTCCAACTACATACATGGATACATTTCTCCCAAATTACCCTAAGGAGTCCCCAAAATTTTAATGTGTGAGAAGCTCCTTATGTGTCTCCAAGAACATATCTCTTTCATCATAAGATAAGGCCCCAAATCAATAAACCCAACCAAAAAGGGGTTTGAAATTACTATGGAGAAAATACCTCAAAATGCCCTGTTTCCGAATCGATTCGGCCCTGTTCCGAATCGATTCGGACTAGCGAATCGATTCGGCCTCCAAGGCGAATCGATTCGGGTCCAAAGACATGGGCTTCTGCAATAGGCCGAATCGATTCGGGTTGGGTCCGAATCGATTCGGTCAATGCAGACCTGCCAATTTCCCCAAACCGAATCGATTCGCTGGAGGGGGCGAATCGATTCGGACCTGCAATTTTTGAAGGGTTCTTCTTCTTCATCAAAACCCACGAATTCTAAACCCTAAATTTTCAGTTCTAAAAATTAAACCTTCATCCATTTATGATTTTAAGCCCATAAGTCAACCCAAAGTTGATCCCAAACATTTCTATTCCATTAAATCCATATTTAATCATTGATTTCAAGATTTAAACCTAAAATCTAGGTTTTGACATTAATACCCAAAAATCCATTTCTTTAACCCACAAATTATGAAATGAAATACACAAATAGCTATATAGCAAGATTAAACACTTGCCTCAGGTTTGTAGAGGTTGAATCGTCCTCGATGTCGCGGTAGGGCCGGAAATCTCCAAGCTTTTCTTCCTCTCTCTCTTCCTTTCTTCTTCTTCCTCTTCTTCTTCTCTCTCTAGGGCTCTTCTCTCTTTCTATCAAATGAGAAATGGCTTCATCCGTAAGCGTCCAACCTTTTAAAACAAAATCCCAGTTTTAAATGTTAATACACACTTTAAATGACTCGTTGACTCCAATTCAAGTCAAAACAACTTAAAAACATTCCGGAGCCGAAATAAGACCCAATGACAGTCATTTTGACTATCTCGACCCTTCTGGGATCGATGGTACCCTCAAAAATATCATCCGGAATACTTTGAAACATCCTCTATTTTTGGACTTAAATTCCCAAATTTTAAAATTCTCCAATTTAATTAAATTTAATTTTCCCAAAATTAAATTTTTCTGTCTCAAAAGTCTTGGGGTGTTACAGGGACTAAATACAAAGACTTACCTATCTTCTTTATCAGTAGAACCGATAAGATTTGGCAAACAAATTGTTGGAATGGCCAATAGCCTTTCACCCTATAGGTTCCCTGTAACACCCCGTAATTTTGAGGATTTAATATTCAATTATTTTTGGGAGTTATAAAAATATCTAAATTGGAGAAACTTAAATTCATGAGTTGGAAAATTTATTTGAGTGAGCCGAATTATTTATAATTGTTGACTTTAAGTTTAATTGTCCGAATTAATGTGTGTCGCATTTTGAGGTCGAATTTGAAAATGTCAAAAAGTATTTCGGATGGGAATTTCTAGTGCGTGGTTGCGTTCGGATGGGTCAAGATCGTCAGAAAAGAGTACTCAGGGTGGTAATTGGGTCTCGGGGTATTTTTGGGCATAGTCGGGCCCACACAGGGTGAGTTGGGCCATTTTAATTAGGCCCAAAAGGCCAAAAATAGGATTAAGAGTTTTTAACCAAATTGAGAGACTAGGGAACGGCTGTCAACACAACTCTAAAACTAGGGTTTGAGAGGAAATTAGGGGAAAGAAAATCAAGAGCCAATTTGGGAATTTTGGAGCCAAATTATGGCACTACACCAACGGATCAGACCCTACGAACAATTCCGGGCAAGTGGTTAACTTGCTGTAATGTGTAAATGGTGATATCCAATTCATATTTTAGTGATGTGTAAATTAAAATTCATTTTGCGGATAAATGGGTACAAAATGGGGTTTTGTTAATGTAATACTTGGCGGAGATTCAAAGTACGAAATAGCTGTATTATATATCCCTAAGTAAAGATAAAATGAAATTTGAATATATTTGATGATTAAAATGGAATCTTTATGAGTTATTGGATGAAGAACATGAATCTTGAATGACTTAGGATTTAATTGATGAACACAAGATGACAATGTGCCAGAATTTTTGACACACATTAAAACGTATGCAATTTGAGTTGTACTTCGAATTAGAGTGTTAACCATATATGCCTGGAAAGATATTTCTCTTAGCTATCCAATGAACTTGGAATCAGGTCAATCATAGTTCTGTAGAGGGAGTAATCGATATTTTACTACAGGGTGTTTGATCTGACAACATAGTAATCTGTCAGAATTTTGACGTGACTTTAAACGTGTACAATTTGAATTTTTCTTAGAATTACAGTTTTAACCATACATTAATCGAAAGTTATTTCTCTTAGCTATCCAATGAACTTGGAATCAGGTCAATCGGAGTTATGTAGAGGGAGAAATCAAAATTTTACTAGAGGGTGTTTAATCTGCCAGAAAATTTGAGATTTTTCTTTTTAAGCCTCAAATGTCTAAAATTTTATTGGGGAAGTGTTTGGGACCTTGATACAATATATTGATGGAATAATGATATGGGAGTAGGTCTATGATTGAGTGTTGGACTTTAATTTTGTGAGAGAGTTAAAGTGGAGATTCATAGGCTTGATTGTGACGTACTCTAATTCGAGATGATAAGAATATAATTACGAAAAAGCGTGAGCGAGCTTAAATTCGTTAGGTCAGTGGGTTAACAAGGGTAACTACTGAATTGATATAACAAGGGGTAAATAGGACCCTTAGAGTTTTGTGAATACTTGAATTAATACGAAAGTGAAATAAATTCGTAAAGAAAACAAGTACGGTAAATATTAGAGAGAAATATATTACGTACAAGTATGAATAATTGGGTTGTGTAAATACCTATTGTTTTATAGGATTACTTGGATTATGAATGCCTATTGTGTGTTTCCTTGTGATAGGAACATGAACTCGGGAAATATTAAGTTATGGGCCAAGTGAGCGAGTCCGGGGATAATGGTTGAGTGACATCAAGTTATTAAATTAATGGATGTATTAATTAATGAAAGTAGAGTCGGAAGTTAGACTCGGAAAAGTAATAAAATTAATTGATGTTGTAATTAATTAATTTAGAGTCGGATTGTAGACTCGGGAAGGGGATGGATTAATTAATGTGTAAATTAATTAAATGAGAGTCAGACCACAAACTCAGATTGGTATAAATTAATTAATGTGTAAATTAATTATATGAGAGTCGGACCACCGACTCGGATCGGTATTAAATTAATAGGTGTGTTAATTAATTTAATTAGAGTTAGACGATAGACTTGGGAAGGTATTAAATTAAAAGGTGTGTTAATTAATTTAATTAGAGTTGGACGATAGACTCGGGAAGGTATTAAATTAATAGGTGTGTTAATTAATTTAATTAGAGCTGGATGGTAGACTCGGAAAGGTATTAAATTAAAAGGTGTGTTAATTAATTTAATTAGAGTAGGACCACAGACTCGGGGAAATAGTATATTAATTGAGGTGTGAATTAATTATATTAGAGTCGGACTACAGACTCGGATTCGTGTTAATTAATTAACGTGTAAATTAATTAAATGAGGTCGGACTATAGACTCAGATTTGTGTTAATTAATTAATGTGTAAATTAATTAAATGAGGTCGGACTACAGACTCGGAGTTGTGTTAATTAATTAATGTGTAAATTAATTAAATAAGAGTCGAATTATAGACTCGGGCAAATTTCATATAAATTATTGTGTAAAGTATTATTATTTAGAGTCGGGCCACAGACTCGGGAAGATGGAAATTATTAAGTGAGCAAATTTATTACGTTGAGTCGGGTCAGAGACTCGAAAAAATTACAGGCTAGTGTTGCGGGTTGTGAGTACACGGTGAAGCCGGGGTTTATTTTATATATATATACGGTGTAGTGATAGTATATATATATATATATATGTGTGTGTGTGTGTGTGTGTGTGTGTGTGTGTGTGTGTCAATATTGTGTGTGCTATTAAATATCAGAGATTAGATATTTACTTAATTTATATACTCTATTGCTATCAAGGGAGGTTGCGCGATGTGGGTGAATCCCCTAACTTGAGGAGTAGGGTTAGTATATCCCCCGGTCATAGCGTCTGGTATATGGGTGAGGAGATTATCTCACTTTCAGGGAAAGAATATGACCGCCTCCGTGTCGTTTATGTTTTGGGCCAGGTTGGTGAGCGATTTCAACTTGGGTAACTAGGTTATGTGAGCACACCTAGTGAGATAGCACTTTAGAGGGAATCATCCGGCGAGGGTATACTCGGAGGGATGGATATACGTATGTTATATGTGTGGATGTTTTAGTAAAGGTGCGTATATAATGGTATTCAATATTATATGCGGGTAATAATACATTTTGTGATGTATTTACTTTATATGACTTGTGACACGGTTATATGATACTATTTAAGAATGAATTAATTAAGTTAATTGTGAGAGAACTTATAATTCAAGAATCATTATACTCGGGTTGGAGTAGTATGGCAAGAGGAGGTTATACCAGGACTAGTTGGATGGGGTAGTACAACTAGGTGGGGGTCAAGGTAACCATTAGGTGTGCACAATAGTGAGGGTGTGAGAATGTCCACAAGGGATTGCGACACTAACTTAAATATGAAGCGCATTCATGCATTTTAAATTACTGCAGTTAATTCACTTGCTAAATATTTTGAAAATGTTTTAGGTTCTAACCCTTGCTATAAAACTATTTTCAAAACCTTTTAGGTGTCCAGCCATAGGGACGCCATGATTGATATTCTATTCCAGGGACACAGAGCTGTGGCATATGTGGATGCTAGCAGGAGTTTGGATTAGACGCATCGTTCATTTATTCCTAGAGTAGGAATCATGTATCAGTTTCAGTTTCATTTAGGGCTTGTCTCCAGACTTCTCAGTACAGTTTTCAGATGTATTTATTCAGGTGTTGAATATTTGAATTGGATTTCAATTTTGTGGTCGATGGTTTATTCGGAAAATTTGTTTAATTAATTATTCAGTTGAGTTTTATTCAGTTGTGTGAATGGTTATATTTATTTCTGCATATACTGTTTTGTTAATTAAAAAGTTAAAATTTGGCACCAGCTTTTGGAAAACTAGGTGGTTAGTAAGTTTTAAAAAGTTTTCGACAGTGATGCTAAGGATGAGCCAACTGGGATTCTTGTTTTAATTTGGTATAGGACTGATCACCCGGTATTTTATTAGGCGGGGTGTCACATTCCCTTAAAAATTTCTTCTATTGAACCGCAAACTACCACCCCTTTATTTCAACCAATGAATTCAGCTTTAAACCCCCTATAAAACACCTAAGTAAGGTCAGTATAAACAGTGTTGGAATTCAATGCTCAAAATTCAGCCATTTTTCGTATTCTATAATTTTATGTTTAAATTCCTTTTTTATTGCTTTGATTACACTTTTGCAGTAGTTTAGAGTTGGAATCAACTCTCTCATTCTTTCTGTGACCTTGAGTAAGAACCAAAAATTCGAAAATCACCATGAAAGTTTGAGCTCCCATGGTGGAATTCGAATTTTTCACTTCAAACCTATTTTAAAGCAAGAAACCTTCTCCTTATGATCATAGTATCCAAGCCCCGAAGTTAATTCCAGTACATCATCCTTAACTGTTCAAAATCAAAGATTTTTAACTTCGTCCCCAAAAATTTCCAAAAACAAAATTCTCTTTACTCAGGATGAATTAATCCTTCAAAACAAAACTAATTGGTTCAAAAACAACTCAGAAATTAAACCTTAGTATTGTTGTAGTTCGAATTTGAACCAAAATCTATCAATGTTCTTCTGAAAATTTCGTATTTTTCCAGTTCATAAAAGTATACCCTACTGCAACTTTCGATACTTAAAAAGTATATATTTGAAATCCTTGTAAAAATTAAGAGAAAATGACTTTTGAATGAAGTAAAATGCTTTCATATTTAAGGTTTAATTTGAAGTCAAAATTTCTGAAACCCTAGGTCAAAGGTCGAGAGGTTGAAGACGCGTGACGTCCACACGTGCGACTGAGGTCAAATCCAGCGCGTGATATCTTTGACCTGGCGCGTGTGAGCACGTGACCAATTAGAAAATTCTGAAAAAAATTCAAAACTTTTATTTTATTTTTCTGGTCAAAATGGTATATTGTAACACAATGTTTGGATGTCCAAAACTCAAAAGATATATAGGCCTTAATTAACCTTTAAATTTTAAATTTTGAATGTTTACACTTAAATCCTTGAAATTTCTGACCTCCATAATTTTACCCCAAACTTTTGTTTTACAACGTTTAGACCTTATTTGCAATGAAAAAGTCTTCTGGCACATGTCTAGATAAGATAAGGAACTTAGTGGAATAAAATTTTAATTATATTTCTATATTAAACCCCGAAAAATTTATTTGTTCGCAACTATAGGTTATTTCATATTTTAAACACAAGTCATACACTTCATGCTTACAATATATCGGTTGTTAATCAAAACAGACATGCACGGAATACCTTACTCTACTAAGAACTCGACGGCATATTTTCAAACACTACGTAGGTGATTTATTATTCAATATTATTTTTCGCAATGCTATTGAATCTCGCCCATTTTTTATATCACTTTGTGATAGACTCGGTATACTATATTCTCATTGAGGGACTCATTTGAGTAGTTCAAACTGCTTACATACAATTGATTCATTTATTTGAATTATTATGCGATCATATTATTTCATATGATGCTTTTTAAACCCGGTTACTTATTTATAGCATGCATTACAACTAAGGAATAATCTTTCGTTATTCCCACGACTGTATTATTTGGTCTAAAGGACTCAGATGATTGAGCGCCTGGATTATTTCTCCCATATGGAATGTCATTTAATTACTTAGCACGGTTACTTTATCTCCGATCTAATTGGATTGATTTGGTTGTTTGTATTTTCTATTGCCCTAAGCCTCTGGACATATAATTATGGGTTATTTGTTTGGAAACCATCCCCAACCATTACCAACTCTACCCCTATGTTGTTATCAAATTTTAGTAACACATTATCATATCGTATTATTGGAATCTCCATTTTATTGAAACTCGTGTACTAAAACATTCTATTTGAGCTGTATAGAATAAGAATTATCTACTTGGCAAATTTGCTTATGTTTTTCAAATTCCATATGGATCCGAGGGATAGAGTAGGAAATACTACTCCGCACAATAATAATGCTTCTTCTCACATTACCTTAAGAATTATGTTCACCTAGAAAATCAGTCGAGGAAATGAAGCTCCTATTTTAATATCATGTGTTACTGCCTATAAGTGGACGTGTTATGTATAGTCCTAAACTTATGTCACACTTCCTTTTCCCTGTTTTAAGTTTACTCTCCTATGAGAATATGTAATAAAGTTGTGATTTATTTTATTTTCTGATGTAAGAAACATGTAATTCCATACCATATAGTATTTCCACTATCTTAAAGCATGTTTTATTTTCGCAAATTATATTTTTATTTTCCAGTGACAATTTTAAACCCAATCCCCAAATCACTCTTGATTTTTCGGGACATGACACTCCACACTCGATAAACGACCGGTATGATCTCGAAACCAACGTCGCATACATTAAGCTCACTCAAATTTTACTCTTTTTTTTCATTTTCTTTTTTTTACATTTTTTTATGTGAAGAAAATTAAAAAAATATTTGACTCAAACCAGATAATTCCTAGCTAACACAAAGCAAATTGAATTATCTACTTTAGGTGAAGGAAATTTTAATTTTAAAATCTAGTTTTTCCAAGATTAATCGACGACAACAGGGGTCTCTGAATTAATCTCCCTAATTAGACAGCTCCTACTCTTTGACAAGGCAGAATTTAAAAGATGACAAACTACGGTTATAGCCTCAAATTTCGTTGTTTCCTCGAGGTAGGTGGTGGGTACAAAGACTCAATAAAAACCACCAATCCCAGATAAGGTGAAACGAGATCTATTTGGCAAGTTCGCGTTGGAGTATGTTTCAATTCTATAGTTAAGAGGTTTCCTATGAGATATCCTAAGGCCAGGGTCAACTTAATATTAATTTAAATGTGGTGGCTCGGGATATGTATATGCTTGGTTAATTAGTTATTTTCGGGCCAAGGAAGGGTGATAAAATCCCCGCCTTATCTTTCACATAGGTTTTCCCATAAGTCAATTAATGCAATGTGCTAAATTAAATGCGAAATTAAACCACGTAGGAGCACAAAAAAACGTACCTCTGGTGTGGACTTTTTACGGTCAGTGTTTACGCCGGGGCGAAGTTTAAGCTGACGTCAATCGGAGGGAAACATCGCCTACGTGTCAGTCATCCCCAAGAGTTCCTTGTGCTCGTGACAAGATTGCACATTTTTTTTTCTTCATGTTTGCACACCGTTGCACACTTTTCCCAATTTAACTTCACTTTTGCCCATTTTTTCTTATTTTCTCTTTTTTTTAATGTGATTCTGAAAAGAAAAAAAACTGAACAAATTGCAAAGTGTGAAACAACAAAAAAATCTAAGAAAAGAAAAGAACAAAAATCACATGACACACTCACTATTAATGTATTTAACACATAAAAAAATAGAGCACACTTGTGAAACATGTATTTTTTTTATTCTGGAAATGACAATTAAAAATATATTTTTCTTTCATTTTCAGGTTTTTTTAGGGACTACTTGCTAAAAATATAATTCTGGAAAATTTCCAGAAAAAAATATTTTTTTTTCGAGTTTTTTATGGATTATGTGATAAAGTAGCACTAAAAGTGCTATTTACTAAAAAACTTAAATCTTGATTTTTTTGTCTTTTATGAAATTTATACTAACAAAAATGTGTGAAGTAAAAAAAAATAGTCCGAAAGTCACAACTTCTATTTAAAAAAATTGAACATATCCCCAGTAACGACGCCAAAAGCTTGTTGTCAATTTATAAAATACCGCAAGTGCATGGGATATTATAGAATAACAAGTGTAAGTATGGATCGAACCCACGACGATTTATCATTTTTTTTGTTCAAAATAATTCTACCTTTTTAACTAGACTAAATGGGTTTAGAGATGAGATGTAATATTAAACTAAGCTAACAAAAATAAAAAGTTCGACTACGAAAGATATAAACTAGCGTATGAGAAATTAGGGCATTGGATCCATTTATCACGTTTAACTAATATTATGCAATATTTTAAATTCATCATTCCCAATTTTAGAACTCAAATTAAACCAACTCTCGTCGTATATAATTCGAAAAATAAAATGGTTACGTTCACACTAACATTTAACGTCTCTAAATTTAGACAACTAAAATCTCTATTCCCTTAAAAGTTCACTTTTAAATTTCTATGTATAGTCTTTAAGCATGGATTATCGAAACAATTTAGTACAAGAAAAAATTGTCAAAAAGTACTCACCTTTAAAAATATATAAAAAATATGATTTTTTTTCAAATAAAGTTGAAGGTTTAAAATACACTCTCGTGTCATTTTAAATGAATACCGAATTTTTAAAACCTTTAGCACATATCGAGAACAAAGGCGAATTTAAATCACACACAATATTAATCAAACATGATAAAATTCAACCAGTCCTAATAAAGAAATTAAGCTAGCATAATTAAAGACATAATAAAATTGTAAGAATGAATACTAATTTTTATTAAAAAAATAAACTTACAAATGTTGTGTCTCACAAATAAAGTTGACAAGATTCCTCCCACATAGATACAATTATTGACCCTCAAATATAAATAAAACTCTCAAAATCAAACTATGAAAAATTGTTCTAAAGTGTCTCTATATAATCTTCCACCCGAAATAATGACCCAAAGGGTCTTATTTATAGGCTTAGAAATGAGGTATTAGGCTTTTAGTACTCTTCCGAATTGGCCAAATAGTGTTGAAAGCTATCACTCTACCTCTTTAATCCTTGAATCGAGATAAGGGGCCGAATTTCCTACCACTGGAAAAGCCTTATTGTTTCTTACTGAACATGCACGCCGAATTTCATTCAAATCGGAGAATAAAAATTCCCCAATAAAAATTACGATTTCACAATTTCGTCCAGTGTAAAAACAACTTTTTTTTCGAACAACTCTAAAAATCAATTGTTTTGCACCTTTTTTGAGTTGATCATCAATTTGAACCAAATTTCATCATTACCTGCAAAGTTTTCACTAGACAACTTTTTTCATAAATTAAGATAAGAATATTATAAAATTATCGAAATGCCCATTTTTTTACTTGCAATTGCCATTTTCAATCCAAATTCAATCATTCTTTCATTTTTTGTTCTTTTTTTAATAAAATGATCCTAAGAACTTAATAAATAAAATAAAATGGGACTAATAATGTTTACATTTGGGTATAAAATATACAAAATAATGCACTCACCACAGTTACAGCTTCAAAGCCTAACCACCACTCCCTTACATTTATTATTCATTAACGAGTCATATTCATAAACAAGTCATAAGTTTCAAATGATTCTATATTAAGAGGCAGGGATTTGGTATCCCAATAACCCTAAGGGATAAATACTATACTGCCCCTAACTATACAATATTCTTACGCAATGTTCCTTATTCTACTAACATTAAAACATCAAGAGATAATAATAACTACAAATAAATTCTCTTTAATTTTGGATTGGATTCCTACCACTCATTTGTACATTATCATTTATATCATTTGTAACAAAATAATAATCCTATGGATGTTTTTATTGGTAACAAAATAATAATCCTATGGAAGTTTTTATATCTACTATTATATAAAGTCTGCAAGCTACTGTGTTTGAAGCCTGAAGCCCCTTCTCATTTATTTGTCCCAATAATATCCACAAAGACATCACTCAAGATTCTTAAGGCTTTATGTAACACCCCGCCTAATTAAATACCGGGTGGCCAGTCCCATACCAAATTAAAACAGAATATACAGTTGGCTCATTCTTAGCATCACTGTCGAAAACATTTATAACTCACCCAATACCCAATTAAGCAGGTGTTAAAAACTTTCCAAATTTTAATTTCAACAAATCCATTTTTAGTTTAAGAATAATGCAACACATTTTATCCTACAATACTTATAACTGAACAGATGACACAAAAGAATTTAAATGCAATTGGAATAAACATTCCCAAATAATATTAATCCATTACAGTAATCCTAACAATAACAAATGTATTAAAATGACACAAACACAATAGTATTTGACTCAGATGGAAAAAATAATTGAAATCCTTTGGGCGACATGCCCTAACTAAAGAATACTGTGAATCAAAATAAGATAAGCGTTTAAGCAATACTCCATAGCTCCATAACTCGTCATAATCTGCTAAGGTTGGCGCCCCTGCTGCTGGACACCTGATATAGAAGGTAAAATAGAAGAGAAAATATGCAAGGAAATGGGTCAGAGACCGATTGTGAAAATGATTTTGAAAATAGCAAGTATTTAACAAGTGAAATAAAGAATTTATTATGTACATGTTAGTATCCAACTCTCACTTGCTATTCTCACCTCTCCTCTAGAGTGCACACTTAACGTTTCCTATTAACCTCCTAGTTAATGGTTCCTCTCACCTCTCTTCACCAATTCCATAATATGATTCCATTCCCATATCATAACCCAGTATGTCCTATACCATATGTAATCATTCTTATACATTTCTCAATTATATGAATTGTTTCTCATTAACATGAATTAAGTTCTTCAATAAATATTTATTAACTTACTTCAATTCTTTTCTCAATTCACCGTTGTCTACAATTATCACACAGTAGATGATTTAACCACCATATAACCATTCATTCATTTAATTCATTATATATATAATCATATATAATACAGCACCTCGAGTCATAGATGCGGTGCAATGCATTATTCTGCTATCATGTCCCATCATCGTTGGTCGCCTAATAGGAGACAAAAGGTTCGGTAAGAATTTCTCGAACCACAAACAACAACACAATCATTAGAGGCGAACATAGTTCTCATACCCACGGGCCACGCACATACCTATGTTCCCACAGTCAGCGGACTTATCAACTCCCCGATAAGTCTTTCATAGACCTATGTTCTCGAGCGACAAATCAAAGACCCCATGGATTCATCAGGATATGACTGCCCTCATGCGCAAACCTCCCGTCGATAGCGAGTAAGCTTGGTATGTCATACACATAATCATTAACCAATAAAATAGGCATTATCATACCTATAATATAATATCAACAAGGTACTCACATTACCCTTAGATTATTCCCATACGTATCATTATATCACTTTAATTCCCACGTATTAAATTATCATAACTATACTTCTTAAATTTAGTTACCCCCGAGCTCACTCAATACTCAAGGTTCAAATGGGTTTTTCCTCAGCTTATATTCCGTAAGAAGTCACTAATATCCTACTGGTCCATATCATCATATCTCCTTAATTACTATGAATTAAACTCTCCTTTTAATTAGGGTTAAAACCGTTAGTTTCAAATCTCTTATGAACACATCTTCTTTCCCTTAGGATTAAACCCCCTTGTAAACTTAAGGATACCCAGTTGTTATGTTCAATCACCCCTACTAGTATTATCTTTAATCCTCATACATACTAATTAGAATCGAACAATTGAATCTAGCAATCGAAATTCCTTTAATTTAATTATCATTATTCTAATCAATTAACTCCCACTCAAATTAATTCAAATCTTATCTAGGGCTTACTGATCTTATATAAGTCCCATAATATCCAATTAATAATTATCAAAGATCTAACAAAGGTTTGGGATAAGAATCAACATTAAAAAGAACAACTTTAGGAATTCTGGAGAGGTCGATCGATCGAAGGCAGGGGTTCGATCGATCGATCCCTCAGGTAACAGCCTGATTTTTCTGCATTTCTGCAACTACAGGTTTCACCATTTTTGTTCTTTCAAACCTTCATATTAACATCTCAAATGACTTATAATCCTTACTAGATGATATATAAACATATATGAATGATTTATAATACTTTAAACATCTTAGAATCATCAAGAGATTTTATTAAAAAGCATGTTTATCTCCTCTTTTTCCAGAAAATTATCAACCTAATATCCTCAAGAACACAACAATGGTTTTCAAAATTTCCTCAATAGATATATGAATATTTCGTGGATTATTATCAACCTACAACATGAGTTTAATTCCTATATTATTTCAGTTTCCAGAAATCCATTTAACAACTCCATTATGTCTTCCAAACATGAAAAGTCATCTCTTTTAATAACTATTTTAACATGGACAATATACAAACTTAGATTTCCATTATCAAACACTTGCCTCTAATGAAGGTCTGATCCTTTGGTGTAGTATTTCTCAGGTGGTTCTCCCTTCTCCTGTCAACCTCCGGTGGGGGTTGGTGGTGGTGACCCTTGGTTCTTGTTCTTCTCCTTCTCAAGTAAGCTCTTATCTTCCCAAGCAACCTTTTACTCTCTCTAGGAAGATGACTTCTCTATTTTGTGTAGAGGAGATGAATAACCCACGTACACTTAATCTTCAAATACTTATAATAGGACAAAATCCGAAATCACTATGCATCCCCTAGAAAAATGACCAAAATGCCCTTTTGGGTTGTCTATTCATTTCCAAATGACCCCAGACCCAAATCCAACATCCAAATAGACTTTTATGACTATTTCGAACCTTACGGACGCAACGACGCAGTCTAAATGACTCTAAGGTTGATAGAAATTAAATTTCCTTTTTAATTTAATAAATTAGTCCCGACACGTCCCATACCGCGTCTGACTAAAAATTCAAATTAACGAACAGCAATTATCAATAATCATCACATTCACATATTACCTAAATATCTTTAAGTAATATTCAGAATCATACATTTTAATATCCTCAATTCGGATAAAACTCCAATGAATTGATTAATAATAAAATCCAATTAATCCATTAATTTAAAATATAACTTATTTTAAAAGTCATAAAAATTACGGGTTATTACATACTTCCCCCCTTATAACAGAATTTCGTCCCGAAATTCAGGAATATAAATCATACCGGTAAGGTCAACTCCGAGTATAAATCTCACATCGCAAGAAATCTAAGACGTACCGTCTATACAGTACATTATCAAAAATCCCTATTGATGTTATAAGCCCAACCTCACCATATAGTTTCAAGTGAATTGAATTTAATCTTTACTCAATCTTCCCTATACCATCGACGTAACCAATTTCAAAAAAAATGATCCTTATACTTTCACAATTTTTAAAACTACTACCATTCAACCATCCAGGGCGCCCATACACCCTATCGTACCACTTCATTATAAAAAAAATCGCAAAGGTTATAAACTCATATCCTAAAGACCTAACTTATTTCGACTCCCAACGGTTATTTGTTTCATGCGTGGGGTGTCTCGCAAGTGAAATCCAAACAAGGAACCCCCCTGATACACTACTACCTAAAGTAGTCGGTCATCAAAACTCCTCAGGTCCTTAGTCAACAGTATATAAAAATTAGGTTTATCGATTTTTTTAAAAGAAATCTGGTTTATCGATTTTTTTTTATCAATTTCAAATTGAGTCCACTCATCTACTCTCTTATAGAAGACAAGATGCTGGACAGTAGTAGTACATACGCTCTCATATATCACAAGTCAATGCACGTCGATAGTCATATCATGCTCGGACATGCCCAAAGTAAGTAACTCCGTGATAAAATTAGACCCACATGATAACATGAAAGATATAGGTGTCCCCAACCCCTCGATGAGTCTACATAAATAACAATGTTGTAGGCTAAGTTTAACAACCCTTTTGCCCACACAATATTAATCTCTACAAAAATCAATATACGCCTCATAATTTCTTAGATAGAAAACATACCCTCATTCGTAGGTGGTGGTTGTTGATTCGCTGCCTGATGGACATTATATACAGGCCCGTACTGACACTGTTGCACGGGTGCTGCTGGAATGGGAGGTAGTGCTAGCACCGGAGCTAGAGCTGGAAGAGCAGCTGGTGGAAACACTGGTACTTGTGGCTCCTGTCGAGAATTTTGTTGCTGAGGTAATTTGTCTTTATCAGAAAAATCTTATCGTTTATGGCCGTACTTGCCACACACGAAACATTTTCCCGCAAACTTTCCACCACTTTGACCCTATTGACCCCGACCCTGCTAGCCATTACCTCCTTTCCCTTGGCCCTGAGGAGCCTGTCCCTGGCCCTAATGGCCCTATTGCCCTTGCCCGATACCTCTATCCTCAAATCGAGAATCTCCCGATCACAAACGCTTAGCATAATCCCCTGTCTGGGAACCCTTATCACCCTGACATAGATGACTCTACCCTGACTGAGTCCCACTAGAACTGCCCTAGTAGTCTTGCCTTACAGGTTTGATCCAAACCCCCGCTTAACACCCTGAGTATGAAAGCGGTTATCCTGGAAGTGAAGCATTGCAGCATTAAGAACATCTGCATACGTACGTAGTGAAAGATTCCCCAATAAATGTTGGCGAATCTTATAGTTCAACCCATCAGTGAACATTAGAATTCTCTTCTCCTCAGTGGGTACCTCTGCTGGTACCAAATTAGTTAATCTCGTAAATTCTTCCTCGTATTCCGCCACAGTCTTCTCTCCCTGCTATAAATCAAGTAGTTTCCGCCTCATCTCTGTCTGGATGGCGGAAGGAAAATACGGTAACACCCCGCCTACATAAGGGAGTTGTTATATGGATTTATAGAAACTGAAATAATATGGGAAGTAAACTTATATTGTAGGATGATAATAATCCACGAAATGATCATGAATATGTTGAAGAAAAATCTGAAAAACCATTGAAGTGTTCTTGAAGTTAATATGTTGATGATTTTCTGGAAATAAGGAGAGAAACATGCTTTTAATCCAATCCCTTGATGATTCTAGGATGTTTAGAGTATTGGAAATCGTTCATATATGTTGATATATCATGTAGAAATAATTATAACTCATTTTGGAGGTAAATATGAAGGTTTGAATCAGTAAAAATGGTGAAACCTGTAGTTGCAGAAAATGCAGAAAACCAGGCTTGGACCTGAGGGATCGATAGATCGACCCCTGCCTTCGATCGATCGACCTCCCCAAAATATGTAAAGTTGGTTCTTTTTAAATGTTTATTCTTATCCCAAACCTTTTGTGGATCTTTGGTGATTATTATTTGGATATTATGAGACTTAGAAAATATCAGTAAACCTTTGATAAGATTTGAATTAATTTGATTTGGATTCAAGTGATTTAAATGATGAAAATTATATTAAATGGAATTTCGGTTGCTAGATTCATTTGTTAAATTCCAAATGGGGATGTATGAGGATTTAAGATAGGACCAGTAGGGGTGATTGAATGTGACACCTGGGTATCCTTAAGTTTATAAGAGGGTTTAATCTTAAGTGAAAGAAGATGTGTTTATAAGAGATTCGAAACTATCGGTTTTAACCTTAATTAAAAGGAGAACTAAACTCGTAGTAATTCGGGAGAAATGATATTATGGACGATTAGGATATTAGTGCCTTCTTATTGAATATATGTTGAGGAAAAACTTATTTGAATCATGTGTTTTAAGTGAGGGTAGCCTTAGGGTTACAATTTGAACATCAAGGACTGAGTTTAAGCTCAATGGTGATTTCGTAACGATCAAGTGTAATACAAGAGCGTAGTGGTGTGTCTCCTGGATAGAGATGGGAGTTTAAAACACATTTGGTTAAAAGAGGGTATGAGGTTATCCCGATCGCATAGGTGAAGTTGTCGGACCTCCTCGATTGACAAAGTTAAGTAGTAGTGTATTCGAGGGGTTCCTTGTTTGGATTTCGCTTTGCGAGACGCTCCGCGCATGAACCTTAACGACGTCGGGAGTGGATAGATGTTATAGGATGCGAGGATAATTAAATTATGAAGTAAAGATATGATATTTTAATACGTGGAATTTAAAAGAGATATAATACTACGTATGGGAAATATCTTAGGGTAGTGATAATTACCTTATTGATATTATATTATAGGTATGATAATACCTATTTTATTGATTGATGATTTATGTGTATGACATACCTAGCTTACTTGCTATCGGTGGGAGGTTTGCGCGTGAGGGCAGTCATATCCTAATGAATCCATGGGATCTTTGATTTGTCGCTAGAGAACATAGGTCTATGAAAGACTTATCGGGGAGTAGATAAGTCCGTTGACAGTGGGTACGTAGGTATGTGCGTGACCCATGGATACGAGAACTATGTTCGCCTCAAATTTATTTGTTGTTGACTGTGGTTCGTGGAATCTTACCGAACCTGTAGTCCCCTATTCGGCGACCTGCGATGATGGGACATGATAGCAGAGTAATGCATTGCACCGCAGCTGTGACTCGGGGTGCTGTATTATATATTAATATATATATAATGGATTAAATGATTGAATGGATATTGTGGTTAAATCTATCTACGGTGATAATTGTAGATAACGGTGAATAGAGAAAGATAATGGAATTAAGTTAATGAATGTTTATGCTTATAGAATTGAAAATCTTAACTCGTGTTAATGAGAAACAATTCATATTAATGAGTAATGATTCATGTTAATGAGAAACTAATCATATAAAGGAGAAATGTAAATGAATAATAATGTGACGTATGGTATGGTACATGCGGGGATTATGATATGGGGATGTAATTATAATATGGAGATTAGAAAAGAGGAACCATTAACTAGGAGGTTAATAGAAAACGTTAAGTGTGCACTCTAGTTGAGAGGTGAGAATAGCAAGTGAGAGTTGGATCTAACATGTACATAATAAATGCTTTATTGCACTTGTTAAATACTTGTTGTTTTAAAAATCATCTACACATTCGGGCTCTGACCCGTTTCCTTGCATATTTTCGCTTCTATTGTATCTTCTATATCAGGTGTCCAGCAACAGGGACGCCAACCATAGTTGATTGTGACGAGCTATGGAGCTATGGAGTTTTGCTTAGACGCCTATCATCTTTTGATTCACAGTATTCTTAGTTAGGGCATGTCGTCCAAAGGATTCAGTTATGTTTTCTATGGAGGTCAAATATTATTGTATTCGGGACTTTTTAATACATTTAACATTGTTCGGATTATTGTAAAGGATTTATATTATTTGGGAATGTTTATTCCAATTGCATTTAAATTCTTTTGAGTTATTTATTGTGTTATCAGTGTTGTAGAATAAAATGTGTTGGGTTATTCTTAAACTAAAAATGGTTTTGTTGAAATTTAAATTTGGAAAGTTTTTAACACTAGCTTAATTGGGTATTGGGTGAGTTGTAAATGTTTTCGACAGTGATGATAAGAATGAGCCAACTGTATATTCTGTTTTAATTTGGTATGGGACTGGCCACCCGGTATTTAATTAGGCGGGGTGTTACAGGTGGTATCAGAGCATCAGGTTCTAGTGTCCTTTAGGATATGTATGGCTTACTATGTTTTCAGCTAAGCGTTCTTTGATGTAGAGCCCTATGAGTAGGATTATTGCTTTTCTATTTACGCCTACAAAGGTACGATGACTGCGACCGAAGTTGCTGCAATTGTTGCTCAGGCAGTCAATGCGGTTTTAGCTGCTGTTCAGCAGGCTCCAGCACCGGCACCGGTTGTGCCACCCGCGCAAGGGCAAGTGTTTCCTACTGCATGGGAACGAGCGAGGGATGCCTTTCTGAAAGCGCACCCACCTGAGTTTCAGGGAGGATCAGATGTTGTGACTGCTAGCCAATGGAAGAAAGATATCCAACGGCACTTGAGAATGATTGAATGCATTGAGGTTCAAGCTAGTAGGGGCAGCTTTGCAATGGTGGGAAGCTACGACCACTATAGAGGAGAGGGACACAATGACTATCCAAGACTTTTGGATACGGTTTGATGGGAAGTATTTTCTTCTGCCATCCAGATAGAGATGAGGCGGAAGCTACTTGATTTGAAACAGGAAGAGAAAACTGTGGTGGAATATGAGGAAGAGTTTACGAGATTAACTAATTTGGTACCAGCTGAAGTACCTACTGAGGAGAGGAGAGTCCTAATGTTCACTAATGGGTTGAACTATAAAATTTGACAACATTTATTGGGGAATCTTTCATTACGTACGTATGGCAGATGAGGGCCATTGGACGAATAGCGGAGATCGTACTTAGGAGGTTATGAAGTATGTTCGAGTATGATGACCGTAGTCGAGGTCACCCATATTATGAAAAAATTGAGGAGAGTCATCAGTAGAAGTTCTTAAAATGCGTGAATTGTGTATGTTCCCTAACGAAGGCAATATATTGAAAGGCTTGGGTATATAGTGGAGTGTGGTTAACTAGAACTGAAAATTTGGGGTAAAATTTCTCTTGACTCATCGGAGCAAAGTTATAATATTGGGATTCAACAACCACCACCCGCGAATGAGGGTATGTTTTCTATCTAAGGATTATGAAGCGTATATTGATTTTGTTACGATTAATGTTGTGTGGGCAAAAGGGTTGCTAAACATAGCCTATAGCATTGTTATTTACATAGACTCACTGAGGGGTGTGGGACACCTTTATATTACATGTTATCACGTGGGTTTGATTTTTATCATGGGATTGCTTACCTTGAGCATGTCCGAGTGTGATTTGACTATCGACGTGCATTGACTTGTGGTATATGAGAGCATATGTCTGCATCTTGTCTCCTATAATAGAGTAGATGCGTAGACCCTATTTGAAATCGATAAAACCTAATTTTTGTTTTAAATCGATAAACCTGATTTTTTTTTATAAACCAATTTTTTATATATTATTGCCTAAGGACCTTAGTGTAATACCCCGTATTTTTATGCTATATTAATTTGGGGATTTATTAAATTTAATGTGAATGAATTATTTAATAAAAATTCAGAAATTAATAATATTATAATTATTAACGTGATTGTAACAACCCGAATTCATTTTCGGGGTTTCTAAACTACCCCAAAAATTATCCCGAACATCTATGACATTAATTCTAGACGTAATTTTTCCAATTCCCGATTTGATTTCCGAGTTGGAAATTCCAACCCGGAGCTGCCATCTTGTAAAAATCATATCAAATCGTAGAAAAATCAAAAAAATACGCAGTTGGCGCCCACGTGACCGTATCGAAAAGATCTACAACTTTCGTGTTTTGGCCGAAAGCTAAATCAATTCTTTTCCTGGCCAAAAGTGCCCCCAAAGGTGACAGGTTACTATTCATCATCCCTTCCGAGACGATTTCGGCCATTAAAGCTTCTCCCAAGCTTTTGTCGCCTCACCCAACGTCCTACAACCTCAACCAACTACAAATACACTTATAACACGGGTTCTAAACATCCTAGAACCCGTAATCACCAATTAATTTGGATTAAAACCATAGTTCCAAAAAATTGAAATATTATTGGGGTTTAATTGTTTTAACTCCCAAAAACCCGTTTTATCCACGAGAACCCACCCCAAAACCATTAGGGTTTGTTTATACCAAACTACGGTATGAGATATTTATGCAAAAAGATAAATAAAGCAAGTAAACACTTGCCTCGTGGATAAAATCCGACGACCTCGAGTCGAATCCGGCGAAGTTTGGCCCGAATCTCCATTTCTCCCCTCTTTTCTCCTTCCTCTCTCTCTTCTCTCTCTTTCTTTCTCTTTTCTTTCCCTCTCTCCCTCTTTATATAAGAGAAAAGGGTTTTAAACCCTTAAAACCCAAAAACGACTCGTTTACCCAATTACGAGTTACTTTTACCTCTAAAATTACCCGAAACTCATTTTCGACAATCGGACACTCTTTTCCGACTATCTCGGACATTCTGAGAATTATGGCGCAGTCGAAATTTCCATCCGAGGTACTTGACCGCAAATCACTATTCCAACCCAAAATAAATAAATGCGGGTTTCCCAATTAAAAATCTTACCTCGTGTCGCTTTACTCAACGACGACATATAATTAAATTACTTCGACCTATATAGTCCCAAAATAATTTATAACACCCTTCGAAAATCATTAAATCCTCGAGAATCCCAAAAATTACTATTTCGAGAAATTCTCCAAACAAAGCGAAATCCAAACAAGGAACCCCCCGATACACTACTACGCGGCAAGGTCGATCGTCGAGATCTGCTAGTCCCTCAGTATAGAAAGATATATATAAATATATATACCATCAGAATTTATAATATAGGAGCACTAAGGATTAAACTTCTCCCCAGTCTCAACACACTGCCATATTCGTGCGTGGGGTGTCTCGCGAAGCGAAATCCAAACAAGGAACCCCCCGATACACTACTATGCGGCACGGTCGATTGTCGGGATCCATTAGACCCTCGGTAATCGATTCATCCATATATACATTTTCATATTACAATATACATCCGGATCTATCTCCCGGACTGAGGATTTATATACAAGTATTTATTATCAATACTTTACATTTTTCTTAAAACTTCCCATTTCCCTTTTTATACTCAGGAAATGTAAATATAAAAGCCAATTCATTATCATGAATTGCTTTACCAAATCATATGCTTTTTAAAAGCCAGTTTTATTATCATAAAAATGATTTTTCCTTTATATGTCATCCCTTCATTATCATGAAAATGCTTTGATCAATTAATGCTTCCACATCCCTTCTTAGATCCGGGAGTGTTACCGAAGCTAAACCTTTATCCCATTTCCCTTTTTATAATCAGGAAATGTAAATATAAAGCCAATCCATTATCATGAATTGCTTTAATAAATCTAAGACCGTCCCTCCGGGTATCCCCACTGGACGCGCCCCTAAATGGCTATCATCTTCCAGGGCCTCCAAGACAACCTGGGAACCTAACAACGTCGGGAAGCGGCCATGTGCCTGCGGGATAGTCAAGACCACACCCGGAATCTCCTAACCAGCGCAGAAAAATATATATCAACAAACGCTCACATGGCCTAGGGACTATATCCAACCTGCTCAACAGCCAGGAAGGCTTCACCACAACGCGCGCAACTTCCCTTATGATAGCGATTTAGGGAGGTGTGTAACCATAATCCATAATTTATCAATTATGAAAAACATTTATCTTTCCATTTTGAAAATATTCATTTTTATATTTTCAAAATCATTTCCATCATATCATATATATATAAATATATATATATACTATAATCACATAATATATACCTATACCATATATCCCTCCTAGAATATATATATATGTGTACTTTATATGATGGCCATATTTGCCAAACCGTCTATTGATGACCAATAATCCCAAAGATTCTCTCAAAGAATCATAATCATGCATTCATATATGCATAATACTAAACCCAAAGTATTATAATCACATAAATATTACCTCGTGTCGCTTTACTCAACGACGACATATAATTAAATTACTTCGACCTATATAGTCCCAAAATAATTTATAACGCCCTTCGAAAATCATTCAATCCTCGAGAATCCCAAAAATTACTATTTCGAGAAATTCTCCAAATTGCCAATTTATATTTAATTACGGAATTTAATTGTCTCTAAAAAGGACGGGTTGTTACACTCCCCCCCTTACAACGGAATTTCGTCCTCGAAATTCAGATGCGACCTACACCACCAATCTTAGGATCACTCCAAATCCTAATACCTCAAGGGAAACGATACTAACCCAACGGTTCCCAACCATATGCTACACGACTATCACGATCGCAAAGTGACTCTTATACGTCACATAATACCCATCATCTATAATGCCTATCGGCATGAATTTCAACCTTATATACTACGCCCATTCTATTTCAGGCGGTATATAAACCAACTTACCAAGGTGACCATACACCTTTCTAACTTGTGCACATCTGCACATCCGTAGTGAACGTCTAACATGTAACACTCTCTCCCAATAAGGATCTCCTTTCCTCAGTGTAATACTCATCTATGGGTCCTCCCGACCCTCGAAAATCAAACTCCTAATCTCGGCATTACTAACTCTAACGAGCCTACATCCTACAGTGCTACTGTCTATGCGTTACCCTACCTAAGTGAAACGAGTCTCCTAATTATCCCTAGTGCCCAAGGCCTCTCTCAACTCCCGACGTTTTCTTGGTTTCGTGCGTGGGACGTCTCGCCAAGGCGAAATCCAAACAAGGAACCCTCCCGTTACACTACTCCCTCGCGTTGTCGGTCATCGAGATATAACGACCTAAGGCACACCAGCGGGACGTCCTAAATTCTACCTCGCTAACCTACGAACGCATTCCTACTATTTAATCCTTCCGCCCATACGAAAGGAAACCTAATTAACCAAAGTGCCTACTCTTTGTAGGAACACTACTAACATCACACCGAACAAAGATTTTCTCCAAATTTGCCTTCTTATTAAGGCTTGGCTATCATCCTCGAATCAATTCCTCTAAGTCCTACTCCACCCAACTATTTGTGGTTAGAGGACCACTTTAGTGCTTTGCCATAGCACAATATTTCCATAAGTGTACCATCATCACAGGGCTCATAGTCTATAGTGGTTCATCCACACTATAAGACTACCCCAAATCCTTGCATCCAATAACAGCTCTCCACGCCCGGCGCCGTTAAGAGTCATGTGTGGAGTGTCTCGCAAAGCGAAATCCTAACAAGGAACCCCTCCACACATTAACACTTGACTTCGTCGGTCACGGAGTCCCGTTATTTCAGACTTGCACCCGGGATAATCCTATCCCTTAACATCGAAAGGTGGTCTGAACTCGTATTTCTAACTAAGAGTCACACCATGCAGCGCTCACACTAATATTCAGTCCTCGCGCACACAAACCCTGAGCTTAATCTTACCGCTCACTAATAATCCCGTGGACCTTAAATTATATCAATAAGGTTGCCACATATACAAACCAAAAATAAGGAAGCCTCTACTCATCGCGGTTCCATCAATCCATAATAATAAAGGTGAAATCGACCTTTATCAAGGTGAGACACCACAATAACAACCTGTTCCCTCGAGGAACCATGGACACGATAGACTTGCCATCATTAGCCCGCTATCGCTCCGATCAATCCATACATATACATATATAAACAAAATATAATCACCCGCCATTATGGAGAGTGAAGGAAAACAAAATCCCGCTATTGCGGAAAACACATAAACACACATGATATTATGTTATCGTGACCGCCATAACTCAAATTACACACACGAGTCTAGGGCTAACTAATACCGCGACTTTATTTAGTCACGCCAAATATACGTCCTCGATTGAGGTAAAACTCAGAACAACATCTTCGCCTTTATTCACTATCGGCCTCTAGCCGAACCTTATGTGAATAACCCAAAACAACATTCTTCTCATTCATGCTGAACCATGGGGAGTCACGGTTAGAACTATCCGTAAGATCCCTTTCGAACCCCCAATTTCCATGAGGAATTCGACTTTAGCACCATTCTCTACTTCAGCGGTACTGCGGTAATCCTAACTACCATTATTTAGTAGTCGCCACCGAAATCCTTAACAATTACCATAAGGAGGGTGACCTCTACTATGGTCCTCATCCCAACCTTCTACCAGCTGCTCCAGCTAAGCCTCACCTCCTACTACCATCCAAGCTCCGCACATGATTCTCAAACGAGCGCGCAAAAGATTTCTATAATCTCATAATATGGCAGGAGAACGAAATCTCACAATAGAAATCAACAATCCTAGTCCTGAGGCTCTATAACAAATGAGAGCAACGCTGAAAGCGTAGTACGTCCGCACAGATTCCTAATGACACTAGAAGCTGATGCTCTGATACCATCTGTAACAACCCGAATTCATTTTCGGGATTTCTAAACTACCCCAAAAATTATCCCGAACATCTATGACATTAATTCTAGCCGTAATTTTTCCAATTCCCGATTTGATTTCCGAGTTGGAAATTCCAACCCGGAGCTGCCATCTTGTAAAAATCATATCAAATCGTAGAAAAATCAAAAAAATACGCGGTTGGCGCCCACATGACCGTATCGAAAAGATCTACAACTTTCGTGTTTTAGTCGAAAGCTAAATCAATTCTTTTCCTGGCCAAAAGTGCCCCCAAAGGTGACGGGTTACTATTCATCGTCCCTTCCGAGACGATTTCGGCCATTAAAGCTTCTCCCAAGCTTTTGTCGCCTCACCCAACGTCCTACAACCTCAACCAACTACAAATACACTTATAACACGGGTTCTAAACATCCTAGAACCCGGAATCACCAATTAATTTGGATTAAAACCCTAGTTCCACAAAATTGAAATATTATTGGGGTTTAATTGTTTTAACTCCCAAAAACCCGTTTTATCCACGATAACCCACCCCAAAACCATTAGGGTTTGTTTATACCAAACTACGGTATGAGATATTAATGCAAAAAGATAAATAAAGCAAGTAAACACTTGCCTCGTGGATAAAATCCGACGACCTCGAGTCGAATCCGACGGAGTTTGGCCCGAATCTCCATTTCTCCCCTCTTTTCTCCTTCCTCTCTCTCTTCTCTCTCTTTCTTTCTCTTTTCTTTCCCTCTCTCCCTCTTTATATAAGAGAAAAGGGTTTTAAACCCTTAAAACCCAAAAACGACTCGTTTACCCAATTACGAGTTACTTTTACCTCTAAAATTACCCGAAACTCATTTTCGACAATCGGACACTCTTTTCCGACTATCTCGGACATTCCGAGAATTATGGCGCAGTCGAAATTTCCATCCGAGGTACTTGACCGCAAATCACTATTCCAACCCAAAATAAATAAATGCGGGTTTTCCAATTAAAAATCTTACCTCGTGTCGCTTTACTCAACGACGACATATAATTAAATTACTTCGACCTATATAGTCCCAAAATAATTTATAACACCCTTCGAAAATCATTCAATCCTCAAGAATCCCAAAAATTACTATTTCGAGAAATTCTCCAAATTGCCAATTTATATTTAATTAGGGAATTTAATTGTCTCTAAAAAGGACGGGTTGTTACAGTGACGAGAGTTAGTAATTATGGGAAATTTGTTGAATATTACTAATGAGCAAAGTAATATATGTTATTGATTATATTGAATGTCACGAGTGAATAAAATGATAATTTTGGAAATTTGAATCGGGGCGCGCTCGTGTCGCGTCGGGACTAAATTTGGTTAAATAAAAAGTGAATATTTTATAAGTTGTTCGTATGGTCATTTTGAGTGCGCCAACGCGTTCGGAAGGGTCGAGATAGTCAGAAAAGTGTACCCGGGGGTGTAGTTTGGGTCTCGGCGCGTTTTTAGGCCTAATTGGTACCCCGGGAGGGCATTTTAGTGATTTTACATATTTGGGTAATTAAACCCACGAAATTCAGCAACCTATATCAGCCATCTAGGTTAGCCATTTAGGTTTAGAATATTCAGAACCCTAGTACGGCCATTGGAGAAGAGAGGGAAAGCTCTCAAGGCAATTCAAGGCCAAAAAGTCACCGGTTTGCACCGCCGCCACCACCAACGCGTAGATCGAGAGAAGGGGAACGCAACCACACCAAAATCAGCCTTAAATCAGAATACCAAAAATCCTAGGCAAGTGTTTAACTTGCTATTTTCGTTGGTGCAATCTTCATATTAGTTTAGAAATGATTAGGGGTGAATTATGTAGAAGAAAATCCAATTTGTGATAGGAAAATCCATGTAGTATTGGTTGATATGATGATTCTGGAAACCCTTGCCATGTAGAGGAAATTAACCACGAAATTTTGATGATTATAAGAAAGAAATTCTGGAGAAAGATTTGTTAGAAAACTGTTTAAGAAAATTTTAAGATTCTTGATAATTAGATGTAATTTTGGGTGGAAATTCCATGTTTAAATAATGAATATGTACATGCCTTACGTTAGAAACATCTGGTATACTGTTATAATGTTAGTAGTAGAATTCTTGGACGTTTGGGGTTGGAAAACATGTATTTGGATGAAGAAAATTGGTAGAACACGTAACTGCAATTCTGCAGAAATTCGAAATACCTGTTTGATCGATCGATCGAGCATAGAGCTTCGATCGATCGAAGGTTCGATCGATCGAGATCCAAACCTCGATCGATCGACCCCTCCTGGCAGACTCTTATTTCCCTTTGTAAATGATTTAAAAATCGAATTGTCGTGATATAATTCTTGGGCATTCTTAGTATAATGATTTGGGACACATAGAGGACCAGTAGGGCGTATAAATAAATGTTGGGATCATTAATATTCGTCGAGAATGGTATTTATGGGATGTTTACTTTAGGGTTAGTAAATTGATATATTAAAGTGTGAGGCGCGTAAGATAGTTACTTTGAAACGTAAATGTGACACCTACTGAATTTTCTACTTGGAAGAATAGAGTCCACGAGTGTCACGAAATAAGTGAGAAAACCCTTCGAGTTAAGGTTAGAGATGAAACCTTATATGTAATACTAATAATGTGGAATTAAGGATAAATGTTGTAATTATGGGTGACAAAAGAACCTACATTAATATGATAAAAGTGGTATATTTATATGATTGTGTGTGCATATAGTATATACATGTGAAAATCATGCCCACGCTACTTGCTATCCCTGAGGTTACCGCGCTGGGACAGTCTTATCTCGATGGGACCTTTATGGGGGATATTGACTTGTACCCTAGAAGATAGATGTCCTTGGTACAGGCTATCGACGTGATAGTTCAGACGGTCCTAAGAGACGCAGGCATGTGCCATCCTCTTAGAGACTTGGAATCTATTCTTCGCCTCAATTTTGTTGTGTATTTTGTTAATACAATTCGAGAGTGATTTTGATTGTATTCCCCTTAATATGAGTGATATGGGGTTTTGGATAGTAGAGTATGCACGCACCATAGTTTTATTTGGGGTGCTGTTATTTTATATATATTATTCGAGTAGTTAATATATATATGAGATTTGGAATTTGAAACTGCCTACTGTGATTTGATACGTAGGACATGGTTGATGACTCAAATGGTAAATACTTGTTTTGAGAAAGTATAATATGCCACTGGAAAACTTTATTGATTTTATAAAGTTAAAATGGAGAACTTTGATTTCTAATTGAAATACCCTTTTCGAAATGGAATCGTTAAATATTGAATCTTACGAGTAATCTAAGATAAGTTAAATCATTGGGAAGATTTGTGCGATAAATGATAAGATAACCCGTTGGGAAGGTTAGTATGATAGGCGTGCACATTAGAAGAGAGGTGAGAATTTCTCAAGAGAGTGTCGCTCTAATATGTTGTTGCATTGGCATGTATTAATTTAAATACTTGCTAAACGTATTTTAAATCAAACACACTTTCGGGCTCTGACCCGTTTTTCTCTCTCTCTCTCTGTTGTATATATATGTATATATTTCAGGTCCCCAACCACAGGGGCGTCTTGCTTAGGATCTCTTGAAAGGAACGAGCTGCAGCTTAGGTGGGAGTTGCAGGTCACTTGCGTAGACGGCTTCCTTTATTGACTCCACTTCTAGCATTCTCATTTATTGGGCATGTGTCGCCCTTTCCATTATTTCATTATTATTGGGACATTTTTATTTCCAGTTATTTCTCGTATTGTCGCTATGGAATTTATTCAGTTTGAATTGTGTTACTTTATATTTCACATGTTGACATTCGATTGACGAATGTTTTAAATTAATTGGATTGTGTTCCAGGTTTATTGTGGGTGATTCTTAATTGTTGAAATGTTGTTAATAAAAAAATTAAATGTTTTTCTTTAAATAAAATTTGGAAAGTTGTGTATCAAAATGGTTTTGACACTTAGCTTAATTATTTAGGGTGTTAAATTGGAAAATTATTTTTATCGACAGTGATGCTGAGAATGAACCAACTGTATAACTTGATTTAATTTAATAAAGGAGTGATTGCCCGGTATTTAATTAGGCGGGGTGTCACACTTAGGAGTTTCGATGACCGACTACTTTAGGAAGTAGTGTATCGGGGTGGTTCCTTATTTGGATTTCGCTTGCGAGACACCCCACGCATGAAACTAATAACCGTTGGGAGTCGAAATAAGTTAAGTCTTTGGGAAACAAGTTTAAAACTTTTGCGAAACTTTTAATATTAAAAGCGGTACGAGAGGGTGTATGGGCGCCCTGAATGATTGGATTGTAGTATTTTTCATAATTGTGAAAAAGGTAAGTAGTTGAAACTATATGGTGAGGCTTGGTGTATAACATCGATGGGGATTTTTGTTAATGTATTGTATGGGCGGTACATCTTGGATTTCTTGCGATGTGAGATTTATACTCGGAGTTGACCTTACCGGTATGACTTATATTCCTGAATTTTGGGACGAAATTTTGTTATAAGGGGGGGAGTATGTAATACCCCGTAATTTTAAATGACTTTTAAAATGGGTTATATTTTAAATTAATGGATTAATTGGATTTTATGATTAATTAATTCATTCGGGTTTTATCCGGACTGTGGATATTAAAATGGATGATTCTGAATATTACTTAAAGTTATTTAGGTAATATATGAATGTGATGTCATTGATATGACTGTATGATATAAATTCGGTAATTTGGATTTTTAGTCAGACGCGGTATGGGACGTGTCGGGACTAATTTATTAAATTAAAAAAGGAAATTTATTTTTTATCGATCTAATAGTCATTTCGACTGCGTCGTTGCGTCCGGAAGGTTCGAAATAGTCAGAAAAGTCTATTTGGATGTTAATTTTGAGTCTCGGGTCATTTGACAATGAATAGACAACCCGGAAGGGTATTTTGGTCATTTTTCTAAGGGGGATGAATAGTGATTTCGGATTTTGTCCTATTATAAGTATTGGTAGATGAAGTGTATGTGGGTTATTCATATCCTCTACACAAAATAGTGAAGCCATCTTCCTAGAGAGAGTGAAAGGATGCTTGGGAAGGGAAAAGCCTACTTGGGAAGGAGAAGAACAAGAACCAAGGTTCACCACCACCAACCACCACCGGAGTTTGACCGGAGAAGGGACAACCAACTGAGATATACTACACCAAAGGATCAGACCTTTAGTAAAGGCAAGTGTTTGATAATTGCAACTTAAGTTCGTATATTGTCCATGTTAGAAAATTATGAAAAGAGATGATTTTTCTTATTTGGAAGACATAATGGAGTCGTAATATGGATTTATAGAAACTGAAATAATATGGGAAGTAAACTTATATTGTAGGATGATAATAATCCACGAAATGATAATGAATATGTTGAAGAAAAATCTGAAAAACCATTGAAGTGTTCTTGAAGTAAATATGTTGATGATTTTTCTGGAAATAAGGAGAGAAACATGTTTTTAATCCAATCCCTTGATGATTCTAGGATGTTTAGAGTATTGGAAATCGTTCATATATGTTGATATATCATGTAGAAATAATTATAACTCATTTTGGAGGTAAATATGAAGGTTTGAATCAGTAAAAATGGTGAAACCCGTAGTTGCCGAAAATGCAGAAAACCAGGCGTGGACCTGAGGGATCGATCGATCGACCCCTGCCTTCGATCGATCGACCTCCCCAGAATATGTAAAGTTGGTTCTTTTTAAATGTTGATTCTTATCCCAAACCTTTTGTGGATCTTTGGTGATTATTATTTGGATATTATGAGACTTAGAAAATATCAGTAAACCCTTGATAAGATTTGAATTAATTTGATTTGGATTCAAGTGATTTAAATGATGAAAATTGTATTGAATGGAATTTCGGTTGCTAGATTCATTTGTTAAATTCCAAATGGGGATGTATGAGGATTTAAGATAGGACCAGTAGGGGTGATTGCATGTAACACCAGGGTATCATTAAGTTTATAAGAGGGTTTAATCTTAAGTGAAAGAAGATGTGTTTATAAGAGATTCGAAACTATCGGTTTTAACCTTAATTAAAAGGAGAACTAAACTCGTAGTAATTCGGGAGAAATGATGTTATGGACCAGTAGGATATTAGTAACTTCTTACTGAATATATGTTGAGGAAAAACCTATTTGAATCATGTGTTTTAAGTGAGGGTAGCCTTAGGGTTACAATTTGAACATCAAGGACTGAGTTTAAGCTCAATGGTGATTTCATAAGGACGAAGTGTCATACAAGAGCGTAGTGGTGTGTCTCCTGGATAGAGATGAGAGTTTAAAACACATTTGGTTGAAAGAGGGTATGAGGTTATCCTGATCGCATAGTTGAAGTTGTCGGACCTCCTCGATCGACAAAGTTAAGTAGTAGTGTATTGTAGGGGTTCCTTGTTTGGATTTCGCTTTGTGAGACGCTCCGCGCATGAACCTTAATGACGTCGGGAGTGGAGAGATGTTATAGGATGCGAGGATAATTAAATTATGAAGTAAAGATATGATATTTTAATACGTGGAATTTAAAAGAGATATAATGCTACGTATGGAAAATATCTTAGGGTAGTGATAATTACCTTATTGATATTATATTATAGGTATGATAATACCTATTTGATTGATTGATGATTTATGTGTATGACATACCTAGCTTACTTGCTATCGGTGGGAGGTTTGAGCGTTAGGGCAGTCATATCCTGATGAATCCATGGGATCTTTGATTTGTCGCTCGAGAACATAGGTCTATGAAAGACTTATCGGGGAGTTGATAAGTCCGCTGACTGCGGGTACGTATGTGCGTGACCCATGGATACGAGAACTATGTTTACCTCCAATTTGTTTGTTGTTGATTGTGGTTCGTGTAATCTTATCGAACCTGTAGTCCCCTATTCGATGACCTGCGATGATGGGACATGATAGCAGAGTAATGCATTGCACCGCAGCTGTGACTAGGGGTGTTGTATTATATATGAATATATATATATAATGGATTAAATGATTGAATGGATATTGTGGTTAAATCTATCTACGGTGATAATTGTAGATAACGGTGAATAGAGAAAGATAACGGAATTAAGTTAATGAATGTTTATTCTCATAGAATTGAAAAGCTTAACTCATGTTAATGAGAAACGATTCATATTAATGAGTAATGATTCATGTTAATGAGAAACTAATCATATAAAGGAGAAATGTAAATGAATAATAATGTGACGTATGGTATGGGACATACGGGGATTATGATATGGGAATGGAATTATAATATGGAGACTAGAAAAGAGGAACCATTAACTAAGAGGTTAATAGGAAACGTTAAGTGTGCACTCTAGTTGAGGGGTGAGAATAGCAAGTGAGAGTTGGATCTAACATGTACATAATAAATGCTTTATTGCACTTGTTAAATACTTGCTGTTTTAAAAATCATCTACACATTCGGGCTCTGACCCGTTTCCTCGCATATTTTCTCTTCTATTGTATCTTCTATATCAGGTGTCCAGCAACAGGGACGCCAACCATAGTTGATTGTGACGAGCTATGGAGCTATGGAGTTTTGCTTAGACGCGTATCATCTTTTGATTCACAGTATTCTTAGTTAGGGCATGTCGCCCAAAGGATTCAGTTATCTTTTCTATCGAGGTCAAATACTATTGTATTCGGGACTTTTTAATACATTTAACATTGTTGGGATTATTGTAATGGATTTATATTATTTGGGAATGTTTATTCCAATTGCATTTAAATTCTTTTGAGTTATTTATTGTGTTATCAGTGTTATAGAATAAAATGTGTTGGGTTATTCTTAAACTAAAAATGGTTTTGTTGAAATTTAAATTTGGAAAGTTTTTAACACCAGCTTAATTGGGTATTGGGTGAGTTGTAAATATTTTCGACAGTGATGCTAAGAATGAGCCAACTGTATATTCTGTTTTAATTTGGTATGGGACTGGGCACCCGATAATTAATTAGCCGGGGTGTTATAAATACTTCCCATCAAACCGTATTCAAAAGTCTTGGATAGTCATTGTGTCTCTCTCCTCCATAGTGGTTGTAGATTCCCACCATTGCAAAGTTGCCCCTACTAGCTTGAATGTAGCTAGTATTTGACATTGAACCTTAGTGCATTCAATCATTCTCAAGTGTCATTGGATATCTTTCTTCCATTGGCTAGCAGTCACAACATTTGATCCTCCCTGAAACTCAGGTGGGTGCGCCTTCTGAAAGGCATCCCTCACTCGTTCCCAGGCAGTAGGAAAAATTTGCCCTTGCACGGGTGGCACAACCGGTGCCTATGTTGGAGCCTGTTGAACAGCAGCTAGAGCTGCATTGACTTCCTGAGCGACAATTGCAGCAACTTCGGCCGCAGTCATCGTACCCTGAGCTGGGGCGGGCTGAGGTGAACTTCGAGGAGGCATCTGAAATGAGAGAACACTAGAATTATTTGATATATCAAAATAGTTGAAGAACGTAGGCGTAAATAGAAAAGCAATAATCCTACTCATAGGGCTTTACATCAAAGAACGCTAAGCTGAAAACACAATAAGCCGTACAGACCATAAAGAACACTAGAACCTGATGCTCTGATACCACCTGTAACACCCCACCTAATTAAATACCGGGTGGCCAGTCCCATACAAAATTAAAATAGAATATACAGTTGGCTCATTCTTAGCAACACTGTCGAAAACATTTACAACTCACCCACTACCCAATTAAGCAGGTGTTAAAAACTTTCCAAATTTTAATTACAACAAATCCACTTTTAGTTTAATAATAACGCAACACATTTTATCCTACAATACTTATAACTGAACAGATGACACAAAAGAATTTAAATGCAATTAGAATAAACATTCACAAATAATATTAATCCATTACGGTAATCCCAACAATAACAAATGTATTAAAAGGACACGAACACAATAGTATTTGACTCAGATGGAAAAGATAACTGAAATTCTTTGGACGACATTCCCTAACTAAAGAATATTGTGAATCAAAAGAAGATAAGCACCTAAGCAATACTCCATAGCTCGATAGCTCGTCATAATCCGCTAAGGTTGGCGTCCCTGCTGTTGGACACCTGATATAGAAGGTACAATATAAGAGAAAATATGCAAGGAAACGAATCAGAGCCCGATTGTGAAAATGATTTTGAAAACATCAAGTACTTAGCAAGTGCAATAAAGCATTTATTATGTACATGTTAGTATCCAACTATCACTTACTATTCTCACCTCTCCTCTAGAGTGCACACTTAACGTTTCCTATTAACCTCCTAGTTAATGGTTCCTCTTCACCAATTCCATAATATGATTCCATTCCCATATCATAACCCAGTATGTCCTATACCATACATTATCATTCTTATACATTTCTCAATTATATGAATCGTTTCTCATTAACGTGAATTAAGCTCTACAATAAATATTTATTAACTTACTTCAATTCTTTTCTCAATTCACCGTTGTCTACAATTATCACACAGTTGATGATTTAACCACCATATAACCATTCATTCATTTAATTCATTATATATATAATCATATATAATACAGCACCCCGAGTCATAGCTGCAGTCCAATGCATTACTCTGTTATCATGTCCCATCATCGTTGGTCGCCGAATAGGAGACAAAAGGTTCGGTAAGAATTTCTCGAACCACAAATAACAACACAATCATTGGAGGCGAACATAGTTCTCATACCCACGGGCCACGCACATACCTACGTTCCCACAGTCAGCGGACTTATCAACTCCCCGATAAGTCTTTCATAGACCTATGTTCTCGAGCGACAAATCAATGACCCCATGGATTCATCAGGATATGACTGCCCTCACGCGCAAACCTCCCGTCGATAGCGAGTAGGCTAGGTATGTCATAGACATAATCATTAATCAATCAAATAGGCATTATCATACCTATAATATAATATCAACAAGGTACTCACATTACCCTTAGATTATTTTCATATGTAGCATTATATCGCTTTAATTCCCACGTATTAAATTATCATAACTTTACTTCTTAAATTTAGTTACCCCCGAGCCTCACTCAATACTCAAGGTTCAAATAGGTTTTTCCTCAACTTATATTCAGTAAGAAGTCACTAATATCCTACTGGTCCATATCATCATATCTCCCGAATTACTACGAATTAAACTCTCCTTTTAATTAGGGTTAAAATCGTTAGTTTCAAATCTCTTATGAACACATCTTCTTTCCCTTAGGATTAAACCCTCTGGTAAACTTAAGGATACCCATGTGTTATGTTCAATCACCCCTACTGGTCCTATCTGGCTCGAGACTACCACATCTGAGCTACCTGCAAACTCTGGCGGATGCGCTTTCTGAAAAGCGTCACGTACACGCTCTCAAGCAGACGGGAATGCATTTGCCTGTACTGGCGCGACAACCGGCGCCAGAGGTGGTGCCTGCTGAACAACGGTAATTGCGGCATTTATCGCTTGGGCTACTATAGCTACAACCTCAGCGACGTTCATCATGCCCTGAACTAGAGCGGGCTGGGGTTCGGGCGTTGCATCCCTGGGAACTCGTCGTGAACGTCGTGGAGGCATCTGAAATAAGAACAAAGTTTATAAGTTCACTGTTTATAAACTTAAAATAGCTGAAGAACGAAGCATACACATAAAGAGTACAACGGTCCTAAAATATAGGGCTCTATATCAAAGAAACTTAGCGGAAACATAATAAGTCGTCAGATCCTAAAGGACACTAGAACCTGATGCTCTGATACCACCTGTGACACCCCGACTAATTAAATACCGGGTAGATACTCCTTTATTAAATTAATTCAAAATGCCAAGTTGGTCCAGATAATAGCATCACTGTCGAAAACATTTTTTTGATTACTAACCACCTAGTATTTAAAAAGTAAGTTGTCAAATTTTAATTTAAGTCTGATTAACATGCAACAAGTGTAATGAAGAAGAATAACACCATTCACCATAACGAAGTAAATAGAATAACCATCACATAATGTAAATAAAGTCTGGAGGAAAACTCCTCACTACAAATCCCACGACTGAAATAAGCAATGAAAATACTGAATACTAAATCAATACATGACAAAGTCTGAAAACTGAAATGGAAAGATGTCTCTAAAAGAAATGGGCAACATGCCCTACAACTGATAAATACTGAATCAGGAATCCAAATGATAGAAGCGTCTAAAAGCAAATCCCTGTAGCTTCCACAAACAGCTACAGCTCGTCACCTGAATGAGTATCCTATGCGTGGTGTCCTTGTGGCTGGGCACCTAAAATGGTTTTACAAGAAAAATAGATTTGAAAGCAAACGGGTCAGAGCCCGAATGTGGAGATATTTTAAAAACCTGCAAGTGCTTTAAAAACATTTAAAACATTAAATGCAAAGTACATGTTAGGACGTGCACTCACATGATATTCTCACCTCTCGTCTAACTGTGCACTCCTAACGTAAGTACCCATCTACAACGACACAAACCACTAGCTAAGTGACATCATATCTAGCTAGACTGTCATAGGTCCTACCCTTATTACTCGGTTCTATGAACATTATAACGCTCGTAATTTAAATAGGGGTTTAACGTAAATTCAGTTTCTCATACAAGAGTAATACAGCTCATTATAAATTAAACCTCTATGTTATTCCATAGTTACACACAATACTATATAAAAGTTCCCAGTTTATTAAGCGTATATTTCCACAACATAAATATACAATATAAGCACCCCGAGACTAAGATGCGGTGCATACATACTCTGCTATCCATCCCGGTACATCACGTACATAAGGATCACATATTCCGAATCTCTCAGGAATAGTTCACCGATAACAACATCACAAATAATGGAGGCGAACACAGTCACATCACATGGGTCACGCACATACCTACGTTCCCACGATCAGCGGACTTATTAACATCCCAATAAGTCTTTCTCTGACCTATGTTCATCGAGATAACCAGTCTAAATCCGGGAAACACAGGGATTAGAGGGACCTAAGCGAACGCAAACCTCCCGTGATAGCAAGTATGGTAGGTATGTCATACACACAGTTTATATACCAATACTAAGTAAGCACACATCTTAGTAATCCCGTAGTTATATTGTAGTACTATTCTCATTCTAGTTCTAATATATAATTTACGCACATTATACGATTACGGTTTATAATCATACGCGCCATAATTTATTCTCACGTCATAGTAGACACTCACGTCTCAACCCAACTATCCCTTTAATTTAAATCGCTCGTATATAATTTACTCCTCAAAATAACCCAAACGTCCCAAATCTATCAATACATCATCAAAGTAATGTTATCTCTATCCTAGAACAAGTTTACGGGACTCCCAAAATCAAAACAGGCCAAAAAGGCCTAAACTGCCAGCTCGTTAGAAGTCTCGTTCGAACGAGGCTGTTCGAACGAGATTCCAGTTCGTTCGAACGAACTGTACCTTCTAACGACATCTCGTTCGAACGAATGTATCCAACGAAATACAGTTCGTTCAAACGAAGGTATCGAACGAAGTCTCCCCTCGTTAGAAGCGACTGGTCAACTCGTTAGAAGCTCGTTCGAACGAGCTCGTTCGAACGACCTGGGAAGGTCTTCTAACGAGGGACCAGTTTCGGCCCAGAATTTCTTAGTTACGTTTTTCATCAATTCTTACTCCTCAAATCTCCTCTAAAATTCGTTCCAACAATGTTTAAAGGTCTCTAATCACTCCTAAACATAACAAGGTTATAAACTAACGTATTTTACTGAGTTAATTCATCCCAATCATCATTAAATCATCAAGTCTCATCACTTTCCCCCAATTATTCAAGAACACAAACCCTAAAATTTTAATTCATGAATTAACCCAATAAAAATCCGTTTTAATTTCACCCAATCACTAATATCCTCAGTATAATCATCTATCTATCATTCTACATTCAATTCTCCTCAAGATTTCAAGTTCTAAGTTCCAAAATACATGGGTTTTCATATTAAACCAAGAACAAATCAATTTCATTAAATTCCTATACATGGAAAGAGCATTCTCTGAAATTAATTGATTTTAAACCACTTGCCTCGATTGTCTCTGAATTTGGTGTTGATTTTGTAAAGGTTTTCTGCAGAATTCCTTCTCCTTCTCTCCCTCTCTAAGCTTTCTTCTCCAAAGGTGGCTATGGTGGCTAGGGTTTTCTTTGGGAAAGTTGGAAACCTAATATGATAACCTCCGTAGCTTATTGGGTCATTAAGGGTTGGTTAGTGGGTTTAGTGGGTCTATTCCCAATCAGATAAAGACTCCTAATTTTCGTCATTTTTAATTCCTAAAAATACGAAATTACCAAAATACCCTTTATATTGCCGGTATGGCCTAAAAATACCCCGGAACCCAAACTACACCCCCGGCTAGTGTTTTCTGACTATTTCGACCCTTCCGGACGCGTTGGCGCACTCAAAATGACCATACGGTTAATAGAATTTAAATTCACTTTATAAGTAAAATAATTATATCCCGACGCGACTGTCACACGCGTCCCAATAAAATGACCAAATTGTCGTATATCAATCTCACGACAAATTTCATAATTCAATATTCATATAACATCATATATACTCAATATAGTCAAAAACCAACTCACAACTCGCTAGTATTTTACCCGGATTAATTTCCAAATAATTCACATTTAATTAATTAATCCCAAAAATAAATATAGCAAAAAGTACGGGGTATTACATACTTCCCCCCTAATAACTGAATTTCGTCCCGAAATTTGAAACTAGAAAGTACCTGCTAAAAATAACTCTGGATAACGTTCGCGCATCTCATCCTCGTGCTCCCATGTGGACTCCTCGACATTGTGATGTCGCCACTGAACACGCACTAACGGGACTATCTTTGACTGCAGTTTCCTCTCGCTTCGGTCCAAAATAGCAATCGGCCCCTCCTCGTAGGAGCTATCCGGCTGGAGATCGATGTCCTCCACAGCAATGTGAGAATGAGCCAAATTATCTCTAAGGTATTTCCTCATTGAGGAAATATGGAACACATCGTGAATCCGATGCAACTGCTCCGGTAACCCAAGTCTATACGCAACCGGTCCGATCCGCTCAATAATAGGAAGCGGCCCCACATACCTTGGTGCCAACTTCCCCTTCTTTCCGAAACGCATAATCCCCTTCATAGGAGACACTCTGAGCAAAACCTGGTCCCCCACTTGGAACTCCCTGAAAAATCTCTTCGCATCATCATAACTCTTTTGCCTGTCTTGAGCTACCCAAATGAGATTCCGAATTAACTCAATTCTTGCCGAAGTATCCTGAATCACTTCCGGCCCAAGTAGTTTGTTGTCCCCCACCTCTAACCAACATAATGGGGAACGACAAGGCCTACTGTACAATGCCTCAAAAGGAACCATGCCAATAGTGAACTGGTAGGAGTTATTATAAGCAAACTCTACCAGTGGAAGGTATTGCTCTCATCCACCTCCAAAGTCAATAATGCACATGCGTAGCATGTCTTCCAACATCTGATTTGTGCACTCTATCTACCCATCGGTCTGCGGATGATAAGCCATACTCAACCGCAATTTCGTGCCCATGGCCTCCTGGAAACTCTCCCAAAACCTCAAAACAAATATCTTGTCTCTGTCAGACACGATATTTAAGGGCACACCGTGAAGTCTCACAACCTATGAAATGAAGAGCTGGGCATACTGTCCCGTAGTGTAGTCAGTCCTTACGGGTAAGAAGTGAGAGACTTTGGACAACCTGTCCACAATTACACAAACAGATTCGTGACCCCTCTGCGACGTAGGCAACCCCGTGATAAAGTCCATGGATATGCTCTCCCACATCCACACCGGGACCTCCAACGGCTGTAGCAATCCTGCCAGTCTCTGATGATCCACTTTTACAACCTGACAAGTGGAGCATTTCGAAAAAAACTCAGCGATATCTCTTTTCATACCGCTCCACCAATACTGGCGTCTCATATCTTGGTACATTTTATCCCCTCCGGGACGTACCGCGAACCGTGAGCCGTGTGACTCTGCCATCACCTCGTGCTGTAATTTCTCTCCTTTCGGAACCACTAATCTCCCATTGAAGCGTAATCCCCCGTCTGAGCTAACGGTATAGGACTCGGCTCCCTCTGCTAGTAATCGAACTATCTTTTCCTGACAGAACGAGTCATTATCCTGTGCCCGTACTACCTTCATGACAATCTGCGGTGTAACAGTCATCACAGACATGAAAGATCGGGCCATTGCATCCTGGTGTCCCAACTCCTTCCACTTTGCCTTCCACACCTCTGCCACCTCATCTGCTGACCTACGGCTCAACGCGTCTGCTACCACGTTAGCCTTACCTGGGTGATACGGGATATCGACCTGGTAGTCTTTCACAAACTCAAGCCACCTACGTTGCCGCATATTCAACTCTTTCTGCGTAAACAGGTACTGTAGGGACTTGTGGTCCGTGAACAGTTGGAACTTCTCCCCCAAAAGATAGTGCCTCCAAATCCGTAGGGCAAATACCACTGCTGCCAACTCCAAATCATGCGTGGGGTAATTCTTCTCATGAGTCTTAAGCTTACGGGAAGCATAAGCTATGGCCTGTCTCTCCTGCTGTAATACACCTCCAAGCCCTTGCAAACACGCGTCGGTGTAAACCAAATACTCAACTCCCGCTCTCGGCAATGCTAACACAGGTGCTGAGGTCGATTTGTCCTTTAACTCATCAAATGCCAACTGACAGGCATCACTCCAGATGAATGGCACACCCTTACGAGTTAGATGTGTCAAAGGACCCTCTATCTCTAAGAAACCCCGAATAAACCTCCTGTAGTATCCTGCTAGACCCAAGAAACTACGAATCTCCGTTGGTGTCGTGGGCTGTCCCCACTCCCTCACCGCGGATACTTTCCCCGGATCAACAGATATCCCTCGGTCGGAAATAATGTGTCCCAAAAACTGGACCTCCTTCAGCCAAAACCCGCACTTCTCATATTTTGCATACAACTCGTTCGGACGGAGTGTTTGCAAAACTTGCCTCAAATGCTCGGCGTGCTCCTCCTCTGCCTGGGAGTAAACCAGAATATCATCAATGAAGACAATGACAAACTGGTCTAGGAAATCCCTGAACACTCTGTTCATTAAGTCCATAAACACGGCTGGGGCGTTGGTCAAACCAAAAGGCATAACCCGAAACTCGTAAGAACCATATCTCGACAAGAACGCAGTCTTCGAGACATCCTCCTCCCTGATACGCAACTGATGGTATCCCGATCTCAAATCAATCTTCGAGAAGAAAGAAGCTCCTCTCAACAGGTCGAATAAGTCATCGATTCGAGGCAATGGATACTTATTCCGTATCGTGACCTTATTCAACTCTCGGTAGTCCACACACAATCTCAGTGAACCGTCCCTCTTCTTCACAAACAAAACTGGATCGCCCCAAGGTGAGGTACTCCTGCGAATAAAGCCCTGACCTAACAGCTGCTCTATCTGATCTCGTAGCTCTCGTATCTCTGCTGGAACCATATGGTACGGTGCGCGTGCTATAGGCCTCGTATCTGGCAATAGGTCTATAACAAAGTCTATCTCTCGACTGGGGGGTAGGCCTGGTATCTCCTGAAACACATCCGAATACTCCTTGACGACTGGGATCGAATCTAAAGGAATCACAACCTCCTTAGAGGTATCCTCCTCTATGTAATACAGATGAGCGGTCGAGCCTCCCTCTGGGCGAGGCATCGCCACTACGAACATCTCTTGCCCAGGAATGGCTAAAACAATGCTCCCGCTGAAGCAATCAATCATGGCCCTATAAGCTACGAGCCAATCCATACCGATAATCACATCGTGAACATGCATATCTAATACCAACATATCTGCAGGTAATACCAGACTACCAATCCCTACTCCCACTCCCCGGCATATAAAGAATATAAGTGACCCACTCCCCAATGGTGAGTCGACAAACGTCACTGTGCTCTCTGCCGTAGCTAACAGTCCTAAAGCTTTCGCGAAATGTGTAGCTATAAACAGTGTGTAGCCCCCGTATAAAACAATACCCGACCCATAGTGCCATGGATAGGAAACGTACCCTCAATCGCGGGCGGTGCCTGTGGAACTGCAGCCTGGTGGACGTTATAGACACGTCCATACTGTAACTGCCCCTGCTGAGCTGGGACTACTGGAATGGGTGGCAATGCTGCCATCTGTGGCGGTGCGGGGAGAGCGGTGGGAAACATAGGCCTCTGTGGCTCTTGGCGAGCACCCTGCTGCTGCTGTGGGGCCCTGCCCCTATCAGGACAATCCTGTCGTTTATGGCCAGTCTTGCCACAAATAAAACACTTCCCTGGAAAGTTCCCTCCTCTCTGCCCCTGCTGTCCCCGGCCCTGGTGGCCGTTACCGTTGCTCCCTTGGCCCTGCTGGCCCTGGTGAAACTGCTGCCCATTCTGCCCCTGTTGGCCCTGATGGCCGTTTGGACCCTGATGGCCCTGACGGAAACCACCCTGTCCCTGCCTGTAGTTCCCTGATCGGAACCTCTTATGATCCCCCTGCTGCGAACCCTACGAACCCTGTCTCTGCCCATGAACAGATTGTGCCCCACCGGCACCATTTCCTCCAGTCCTGCCCTGATGGCTAGACTCTCCCGACCTCTTGCCCTCAGCCATATGAAAGCGATGGTCCTGGCAGTGTAACAAAGCAGCGTTAACCACATCAGAATACGTGGCCAACGAAAGATTCCCTAACAGATGCTGACGGATCCTCCATGTCAACCCGTCGGTGAATTTCTCAATATTCTTCTTCTCTGTTGGTATCTCATCCGGAACGATATTCAACAGATTTGTGAACTCGGCCACAGTCTTACCCTCCTGCCTCAGACTCATAAATTTCCTCCTCATTTCTGTATGAACTGCGGACGGAAAGTACTTGCGGTCAAACCTCACCCAAAAGTCCTGAATAGTGAGAGTATCCCTCTCCTCTACGGTGGTAATAGACTCCCACCACTGCAGTGCAGATCCAACTAGATTGAAAGTAGCTAGCACCTGCTTCTGAACATCCGTGCACTCATACATCCTCAAGTGCCTCTGCATATCCTTCCTCCACTGGCTCGAGACTACCACATCTGATCTACCTACAAACTCTGGCAGATGCACTTTCTGAAAAGCGTCACGCACACGCTCCCAAGCAGACGGGAATCATTTGCCTGTACTGGCGCGACAACCGGTGCCAGAGGTGGTGCCTGCTGAACAACGGCAATTGCGGCATTTATCGCTTGGGCTACTATAGCTGCAACCTCAGCGGCGTTCATCATGCCCTGAACTGGAGCGGGCTGGGGTTCGGGCGTTGCATCCCTGGGAACTCGTCGTGCACGTCGTGGAGGCATCTGAAATAAGAACAAAGTTTATAAGTTCACTGTTTATAAACTTAAAATAGCTGAAGAACGAAGCATACACATAAAGAGTACAACAGTCCTAAAATATATGGCTCTATATCAAAGAAACTTAGCGGAAACATAATAAGCCGTCAGATCCTAAAGGACACTAGAACCTGATGCTCTGATACCACCTGTGACACCCCGACTAATTAAATACCGGGTAGCTACTCCTTTATTAAATTAATTCAAAATGCCAAGTTGGTCCAGTTAATAGCATCACTGTCGAAAACATTTTTTTGATTACTAACCACCTAGTATTTAAAAAGTAAGTTGCCAAATTTTAATTTAAGTCTGATTAACATGCAACAAGTGTAATGAAGAATAATAACACCATTCACCATAACGAAGTAAATAGAATAACCATCACATAATGTAAATAAAGTCTGGAGGAAAACTCCTCACTACAAATCCCACGATTGAAATAAGCAATGAAAATACTGAATACTAAATCAATACATGACAAAGTCTAAAAACTGAAATGGAAAGATGTCTCTAAAAGAAATGGGCAACATGCCCTACAACTGATAAATACTGAATCAGGAATCCAAATGATAGAAGCGTCTAAAAGAAAATCCTTGTAGCTTCCACAAACAGCTACAGCTCATCACCTGAATGAGTATCCTATGCGTGGTGTCCTTGTGGCTGGGCACCTAAAATGGTTTTACAAGAAAAATAGATTTGAAAGCAAACGGGTCAGAGCCCGAATGTGGAGATATTTTAAAAACCTGAAAGTGCTTTAAAAACATTTAAAACATTAAATGCAAAGTACATGTTAGGACGTGCACTCACATGATATTCTCACCTTTCGTCTAACTGTGCACTCCTAACGTAAGTACCCATCTACAACGACACAAACCACTAGCTAAGTGACATCATATCTAGCTCGACTGTCATAGGTCCTACCCTTATTACTCGGTTCTATGAACATTATAACGCTCGTAATTTAAATAGGGGTTTAACGTAAATTCAAGTTCCCATACAAGAGTAATACAGCTCGTTATAAATTAACCCTCTATGTTATTCCATAGTTACACACAATACTATATAAAAGTTCCCAGTTTATTAAGCGTATATTTCCACAACATAAATATACAATATAAGCACCCCGAGACTAAGATGCGGTGCACACATACTTTGCTATCCATCCCGGTACATCACGTACATAAGGATCACATATTCCGAATCTCTCAGGAATAGTTCACCGATAACAACATCACAAATAATGGAGGCGAACACAGTCACATCACATGGGTCACGCACATACCTACGTTCCCACGATCAGCGAACTTATTAACATCCCAATAAGTCTTTCTCTGACCTATGTTCATCGAGGTAACCAGTCTAAATCCGGGAAACACAAGGATTAGAGGGCCCTAAGCGAACGCAAACCTCCCGTGATAGCAAGTATGGTAGGTATGTCATACACACAGTTTATATACCAATACTAAGTAAGCACACATCTTAGTAATCCCGTAGTTATATTGTAGTACTATTCTCATTCTAGTACTAATATATAATTTACACACATTATACGATTCTGGTTTATAATCATACGCGCCATAATTTATTCTCACGTCGTAGTAGACACTCACGTCTCAACCCAACTATCCCTTTAATTTAAATCGCTCGTATATAATTTACTGCTCAAAATAACCCAAACGTCCCAAATCTATCAATACATCATCAAAGTAATGTTATCTCTATCCTCGAACAAGTTTACGGGACTCCCAAAATCAAAACAGGCCAAAAAGGCCTAAACTGCCAGCTCGTTAGAAGTCTCGTTCGAACGAGGCTGTTCGAACGAGATTCCAGTTCGTTCGAACGAACTGTACCTTCTAACGACATCTCGTTCGAACGAATGTATCCAACGAAATACAGTTCGTTCGAACGAAGGTATCGAACGAAGTCTCCCCTCGTTAGAAGCGACTGGTCAACTCGTTAGAAGCTCGTTCGAACGAGCTCGTTCGAACGACCTGGGAAGGTCTTCTAACGAGGGACCAGTTTCGGCCCAGAATTTCTTAGTTACGTTTTTCATCAATTCTTACTCCTCAAATCTCCTCTAAAATTTGTTCCAACAATGTTTAAAGGTCTCTAATCACTCCTAAACATAACAAGGTTATAAACTAACGTATTTTACTAAGTTAATTCATCCCAATCATCATTAAATCATCAAGTCTCATCACTTTCCCCCAATTATTCAAGAACACAAACCCTAAAATTTTAATTCATGAATTAACCCAATAAAAATTCGTTTTAATTTCACCCAATCACTAATATCCTCAGTATAATCATCTATCTATCATTCTACATGCAATTCTCCTCAAGATTTCAAGTTCTAAGTTCCAAAATACATGGGTTTTCATATTACACCAAGAACAAATCAATTTCATTAAATTCCTATACATGGAAAGAGCATTCTCTGAAATTAATTGATATTAAACCACTTACCTCGATTGTCTCTGAATTCGGTGCTGATTTTGTAAAGGTTTTCTACAGAATTCCTTCTCCTTCTCTCCCTCTCTAAGCTTTCTTCTCCAAAGGTGGCTATGGTGGCTAGGGTTTTCTTTGGGAAAGTTGGAAACCTAATATGATAACCTCCGTAGCTTATTGGGTCATTAAGGGTTGGTTAGTGGGTTTAGTGGGTCTATTCCCAATCAGATAAAGACTCCTAATTTTCGTCATTTTTAATTCCTAAAAATACGAAATTACCAAAATACCCTTTATGTTGCCGATATGGCCTAAAAATACCCCGGAACCCAAACTACACCCCCGGCTAGTGTTTTCTGACTATTTCGACCCTTCCGGACGCGTTGGCGCACTCAAAACGACCATACGGTTAATAGAATTTAAATTCACTTTTATAAGTAAAATAATTATATCCCGACGCGACTGTCACACGCGTCCTAATAAAATGACCAAATTATCGTATATCAATCTCACGATAAATTTCATAATTCAATATTCATATAACATCATATATACTCAATATAGTCAAATACCAACTCACAACTCGCTAGTATTTTACCCGGATTAATTTCCAAATAATTCACATTTAATTAATTAATCCCAAAAATAAATATAGCCAAAAGTACGTGGTATTACATTATAATCCTTACTACATGATATATAAACATATATGAATTATTTATAATACTTTAAACATCTTTAATCATCAAGAGATTTGATTAAAAAGCATGTTTATCTCCTCTTTTTCCGAAAATTATCAACCTAATATCCTCAAGAACACGACAGTGGTTTTCAGAATTTCCTCAATAGATATATGATTATTTCGTGGATTATTATCAACCTAGAACATGAGTTTAATTCCTATATCATTTCAGTTTCCAGAAATCCATTTAACAACTCCATTATGTCTTCCAAACATGAAAAATCATCTCTTTTAATAACTATTCTAACATGGACAATATACAAACTTAGATTGCCATTGTCAAACACTTGCCTCTAATGAAGGTCTGATCCATTGGTGTAGTATATCTCAGGTGGTTCTCCCTTCTCCGGTCAACCTCCGGTGGTGGTTGGTGGTGGTGACCCTTGGTTCTTGTTCTTCTCCTTCCCAAGTAAGCTCTTATCTTCCTGTGACACCCCGCCTAATTAAATACCGGGCGATCACTCCTTTATTAAATTAAATCAAGGTGAACAGTTGGTCCATTCTTAGCATCACTGTCGAAAAATAAATTTTTCCAATTTAACACCCTAATTAATTAAGCTAAGTGTCAAAACCATGTTCATACATACATTCCAAATTTTATTTAAAGAAAAATCATTTATTTTATTAACAACATTCAATAAGTAAGAATCACACCACATTAAATTCTGCAACATAATCCAATTAATTTAATACATTCGTCAATCGAATGTCAACATACGAAATCTAAAGTCACACATCCAAACTGAATAAATCTCATAGTAACAATACTGGAAATAACTGAAATACAAATGTCCAATAACAACGGAATAATGGAAAGAGCTACACATGCCCAACTAGATGAAAGTACTAAGAGTGGATCCGAATGAACGAAGTCGTCTAATCAAGAGTCCTGCAACTTCCACCTAAGCTGCAGCGTGTTCCTTCCAAGAGATCCTAAGTAAGACCCCCATGTGGCTGGGCACCTGTAATACATACATATATATACAAGAGAGAGAGAGAGAGAGAGAGAGAGAGAGAGAGAGAGAGAGAGAGAGAGAGAAACGGGTCAGAGCCCGATAGTGTATATGATTTAAAATTTGTTTAGCAAGTATTTAAATTGATACAGGACAATGCAACAACATATTAATGCGTCACTCTCTTGAGGAATTCTCACATTTCTTCTAATGTGCACACCTATCGCACTAACCTTCCCAACGGTTTGTCTTATCATTTATCGCACTAATCTTCCCAATGATTTAACTTATCTTAGCTTACTCGTAAGATTCAAAATTTAACGATTCAATTGTTCGAAAACGATATTTCAATTAGCAACCAAAGTTATCATTTTTAACTTTATAAATCAATAAAGTTTTCCAGTGTCATATTATACTTTTTCAAAACAAGTATTTACAATTTTAGTCATCAACCAAGTCCTACATGTCTCGTCACAGTAGGCAGTTCCAGATTTCAGAATTTCATATATATATTAACTACTCATAAAATATATATATATCATAACAACACCCCAAATAACAACTATGGTGCGGGCATACTCTACTATCCAATCCTCGTATCACTCGTACTAAGGGAATACAGATTCGGAATCACTCTCAAACTGTATCAACACATGCTCAAACCATATTGAGACAAAGTATAGATTCCAAGTCTCTCAGGACCGTCTGAACTATCATTGCGATAGCCTGTACCAAGGATACCTATACACAAACAAAATTAGGCGAAGCATAGATTCCAAGTCTCTAAGAGGAAAGCACATACCCGCATCTCTTAGGACAGTCTGAACTATCATTCCGATAGCCTGTACCAAGGATATCTATCTTCTAGGGTACAAGTCAGTATCCCCCATAAAGGTCCCATCGAGATAAGACTGTCCCAGCGCGGAAACCTCAGGGATAGCAAGTAGCGTGGGCATGATTTTCACACATAGATAGTATATGCATACACAATCATATAACTATACTAACATTACCATTTCAATAATGGGTAAATTCTCAATTCCCATAATTACGACATTTGTATTTATTTCTCATTATTTAGTTATCACGTATAACCATTCACATCTTATTTTAATTTGAGGAACTTTTCCACTTACTACATCACGCTCACGGATTCTATCCTCCCAAGTATAAAATTCACTAGGTATACACATTTGTCCCAAAGTAACTCTCTTACATGTCTCTCTCTCTTTAACATATACTTACATTGTCCCTCATGTAAGATATCCCAAAAATATAGATTTCTCCTTACATTAAAGGATTTTGAATTTTATTTTCAAAGATGAGAATTTCAAAGGGTTTCGAAATCGGAATTAAAATGGAGTTTTAATTGAATTTTTTTTTTATTATTTAGAAGAGTCCTCAAAATATAAAACTCTCTAAGAGTCCTCAAAATATAAAACTCTCTAAGAGTCCTCAAAATATAAAACTCTCTAAGCGTCCTCAAAACATAAAACTCTCTAGTAAAAATAATATTTTTAGAAATCCGACCGTTCGATCAAGTTGAATTTTTGTCAGCAGTCCTGTCTCGCCGTTTGCTACAACATATTAAAATTTCAAGCGATTCCAATGGTCCGATCACCCGGAATAAAAATTTTAGTATTTGTATCTAATTAGAACTCTTTTCTTAATCAAACTCTTAATCCTTTACATGACAAAGGGTTTCTAAAATATCATTTAAGTCATCACTACATGCAATTTCCTATCTCAAATTGGGTTTTTCTTCCATACAATTCATCCTAATCATTCCTAAACCAATATGAAAGATGCATCAACGAAATAAGTAAGATAAACACTTGCCTGGAATTTTAGAAATCTGGTTTGGTGCCGAAATTGGTGTGGTTTCGTTCCCCGTCTCGCGATCTACGCGTTGGTCGTGACGGCGATGCAATCGGAGGTGTTCTTGGCCTAGAACTCCTTGGAGAGCTTCTCCTCTTCCTCTCCAATGGCCGTCATTTGTTTTTGGTTGTTCTAACCCTATAAGACAACCTAGATATCTGATATAACCCTTTTATTTTTCGTAGGTTTAATTACCCATAATTGCGAAATGTCCAAAACGCCCTCCCGGGGTACTAATTGAGCCTAAAAACACCCCGAGATCCAAACTAAACCCCCGGGTACACTTTTCTGACTATCTCAACCCTTCCGGACACGTTGGCGCACTCAAAACGACCATACGAACAACTTATAAAATATTCACTTATTAATCAACATTTAGTCCCGACACGAGACAGGCGCGTCCCAACTTAAATTTCCATAATTGTCCTTTTATTCACACATGACAATGTTATAACAATAAATCTCATATATTACTATACTCATCCAGTAATATTCAACAGATAACAAATTTCCAATAATTACTAACTCTCGTCACGCTAGTAAATATTTAAAGCAACATTCCGGATTAAAATTAAATTAATTTATCTCAATTAAATTTAATAAATCCCATAATTTAAAAGCTATAAAAATATGGGGTATTACATACTTCCCCCCTAATAACTGAATTTCGTCCCGAAATTCGAAAAATAAGGCCTATCAGGTAGCACAATTCTGGATATCCTTTTTCGTACACAAACTAACTACACATTACGGCGCTCAATCACTATAGCCCTTTCTTCACAGTAACATTGTTTTGCATTCTCTTTGGAGACACTTCACATTGTGCTCCCAACCGACAACATTCGCATAGGTCACGCCTGTACGTTATACATTTCATTATCTCACTATCATTTGGAGGCCGCACCTCACTACATGACAAATACTTGGATTTATTCATATACAAAACTCCCATTCTGAGAAAATATTACGAACATTTGATCACTCTTGCTCGTCTAAAACAGTCGTGGAATTCTACCATAGTTATCGGATATTTTCTCGACCGATCCAAAAATTCTGATTATCTACTCTCCTCTAAACATACGGAAGGAGAATAGTCGAGGTTCTTCCATAACAAAACCTTAATAAGTACCTCATACGCGACAAACAGGTACGAGTGCTTCTACAGAGCATTCTTGAAATCATCGTACCAAGATTCCAAAATCTCCTTCACGTGGCTTCACTAATCTTTAATCACCATGCGCTTATTCCCTGGCTAAGGGTGATACATCCTAATTGAAATGAAATCTTATCTCCGCTGGTTCCTGAAATCCCATATCAAAGGTGGGATTCACCAATCTCATCCTGATTCAGAAATTTATACTGCGCCGGACCATGCACTGGCGCGATCCTTCCTTTCAAAGGAAGTCTGGGGCATACTAGTTAATATTGTAAGCCAGCCCAAAGGAATATAAATCACTTCCTTCTCGGCGACTTAATTCACATGTTCGAGATAAACCCTTGATCTCGTTTTGAGGATGGCAACCCATCCAAGAACTTTACCGACTTTACCAACCTCTTCCAATTTCAGGAATTTTCGATAAACACAAAATTATTTGGTTGATTCTCCTCTTTCAACCAAACCTTACCTATGGGCAGTGCATGTAGAGACTACTCACTACGTCTCGCTAAACATCGATTCTTCCCTTGAAATGTCTCACATTAAGTGACACGTAATACTCCCCTTCCTTCCTTGTAGTATGCCAAAAGTTCCACCCGTGCTCTTCTCTCCACGAAGCGCACTTCTGGATCTCTTATATTATACTAACATCATTACTCTTTATATGTGTGAGTCGCTCTCACACTTGACTAATAACAACTCCGCTCCGGGTGTGCTTCATAACAATTAAATTCTACTATATTTAAGGAATACCAATTCTTGAATGGCTTCCCACAGCCTTCCAATCAAGTTAGGGCATGCTATTCTAATTTCACACTTATGTATGGATTATCGCTCCTCATGTGACGTTTAATCCACTCTATCACTTCCACTTTGTTATACTAGTCCCACAAACATATATTCCACACGTCTATTACCACGTCCCTTCCACTCGGACTATTTTAACTGTAGTTAACCAAGATGCCCACATTTTTGCAACACTCCGACCGCCCTGGGAGAGCGAACGGCGTGCTACTCATCTGTAGGACTAACTAAATTCAACGGAATAGAAGGGATAGGGCATTCAAATTCCATGACAATAAAAGAGGAATAATAATTCTCAACCTTCCTCAGATAAGTACAACAATTTTCCCAAATAGGTACAACAACCAAAATAAATCACTAACGCTCTATTCATCAAAATAATTACAGGTCATCCCTTTTGTATAATATAAAGTTCTTTCCAGATAATCCATGCTAAAAATCATTCCAACTCTTTATTCACCTTGTGTTCTGTACGCGGTTATGACATTTGGGTTCTCTCAATCACCCTAGAAATCAAAATTCTTAAATTCTCCTTATCATCGTTCCACCCCTCAACTCGTGGGGATAACTTTTAATGCTTTCCTACCTCAAAAATTCGGCTCCAATGGCCTTAAAACAAAATTCAACTTCCAACTTACATATATAATTACTTGATCCCATTTCGATCAGGGTACCGAACTCATGGAATAGTGACCAAACTTCTCCCTATTTCCAACGTTACGCTAAGTTTCATGCGTGGGATGTCTCGCAAAGCGAAATCCAAACAAGGAACCCTCCCAATACACTACTACCTAGCATTGTCGGTTATCGAAATCCGTTAGGTCCTCCGTCCATAGTATATACCCCTTTATTCCGTCCCTTGACAGAAAAGTTATAATTTCTCCCGTAATTATGCTTAACAAAGAACGTTTCACCAAATTTCACTATCGTTCAACATAGGTTCGTGGTAATAGCATTCCATAAACCTCGAATACATACAATCGGAATTCTCAAAATTCCTTTTTCTAACATTAGGGGTATAACTCTTAACTCCCACATCTCTTAAGGATAAATATAACACTGCACTCTTCCTATCACTAAGTCCGGAGTGCCAAACATAATACTGCGTCAAATCTTTTCGCTCAACGGTAAATCCCGATACATGCAAAATCATATTGGCAAAGTTTATACATACTTTGGCATCGAATATCTCGAGCCCACTATCTCCTCCTAAGTCTCTAGGATAGATAATATAAGTGCGAGTCCAACCTTCTCACAGGTAAAGCCTCGCCAAAACAAACATAAAACATGTTGCACTAATGCAACCACTCCGATAGCCTTGCAATAAATGCCCACTATCGTACTAACCATTTCTGTAATGTTTTAAACAAGATAATATCATACTCGTGTATCGTATCACTACAACGAGTAACCTCAATAAAGTATAAAACACTGTTGATATACTCATTCATCCTCCGCGGATATCACTAAAGAAAAATCCCGCTACACTAGGGAAAAATATTCACATAATGGTAACATTTATAATTATATGCATTAAGCTCGTCTCACATGCTAATCTAGCAATGAACAAAATATAGTGACTCTCTCGTGTCACATAAACACGCCTCATCCTCTGAGGATACAACTTACACTTCTACCTTGTCAATCGTCTTGACTGCGCAAATGGTTTTCGGACGTAACACGTCTGCCCAAACCATAACAAAATTATTTTAATTGTTGCCTTTTACTAGGCACCGTATTCTTGTCCTTATACTCACTTTGGAACATATTATCGTGAGCGATCTCACTCCGTACAAAATACCTCAGTACATAATCCACTTACCACCTGTCCTACTAACCAGGTTAGGATTTGTCCTCCTCTCAGACTTTAGTAAAATCGATTCCTGTTAACCATTCCGATTGTTCCTTTAACTTTTTAGGCCATAAAGATCATGTTACTATCTATAATAGCACTTACTGAATTTACCATCACTTGGTAAGAATTCCATTATCCGAATCATTTAAATGGGTCCCCTAATGTATATCCACATGTCTTTTTGGTGTTATATCACCACCATTGTATTCAGTCTTATTCTCGACTAAATTCTTCGATTTCTTTAAGCTTCCCACACAAGGAGCATTATCATCTTTATTGACAAAATACAACATTGTCAACCTCTGAATCAACCGTCCATCAGAATTTCCTCCTCGAGTATTATCAATTATTATTACGAGTTGGTCTCCCACTTGGAGTCGTTTCCTCCACTCGTATCTACATCTTTCGATACAAAATTTGCTAATGATTAGGGTTCATATCCACAATCGGACTTCTATCATGCCCTCCCGCGATGAGTTCAGAACCACGTTTTCTTCTCACCCTGAACAGTTGAGGAAGGAACATATGGTCAACACTGTACCTAAGGTTCTCCTATAGGCATAGCATTCCACTTCTAAAATTGGTGGTTGACTCCAACCATTATAATTTCGTCCCAAAAGCCAAGAAAATTTTCTCTAAATTTTCACTTTCAGTTTGCCACACTTCGTCCTATATCTAAGCCTTTGGGTACATTACCTCCTTTGGTAAAGACACATACAATTTCCGCATTTCTAAAATTTCCCATTGACAGTCTCTACACATTTTTATAATACGTTGGGTAAGTTTACCCTCGCACCTCATTTGACTATAACAGCATTTGAAAAATCATTGTTGCACCTTAGTCGCCTTTCTAGTCATGGCTTCTCGTGCCATAATGGAGGTGACCTCGACTACGGTCATCATCCTCGGATATATTTCATAATATCAACTGAGCCCTGCCTCCTGATGTACGCTTAACGGTCCTCTTCTGACATCCGTCATCGCTCGGCACACGCACACATCCGAACGAAATTAGAATTCACTAGTGTATACACATTATAGCAGGAGAACGAAATCTCGTCAAGGGAATCAACAATCCTAAGCATAGGACTCTATAATAAACAAAGCAACGCTGAAAGCATAATAAGCCGTACAGATCCTAAGGACACTAGAACCTGATGCTCTGATACCACCTGTGACACCCCGCCTAATTAAATACCGGGCGATCACTCCTTTATTAAATTAAATCAAGGTGAACAGTTGGTCCATTCTTAGCATCACTGTCGAAAAATAAATTTTTCCGATTTAACACCCTAATTAATTAAGCAAAGTGTCAAAACCATGTTCATACATACATTCCAAATTTTATTTAAAGAAAAATCATTTATTTTATTAACAACATTCAATAAGTAAGAATCAAACCACATTAAATTCTGCAACATAATCCAATTAATTTAATACATTCGTCAATCGAATGTCAACATACGAAATCTAAAGTCACACATCCAAACTGAATAAATCCCATAGTAACAATACTGGAAATAACTGAAATACAAATGTCCAATAACAACGGAATAATGGAAAGAGCTACACATGCCCAACTAGATGAAAGTAGTAAGAGTGGATCCGAATGAACGAAGTCGTCTAATCAAGAGTCCTGCAACTTCCACCTAAGCTACAGCGCGTTCCTTCCAAGATATCCTAAGTAAGACACCCCTGTGGCTGGGCACCTGTAATACATACATATATATACAAGAGAGAGAGAGAGAGAGAGAGAGAGAGAGGGAGAGAGAGAGAGAGAAACGGGTTAGAGCCCGATAGTGTATATGATTTAAAATTTGTTTAGCAAGTATTTAAATTGATACAGGCCAATGCAACAACATATTAGTGCGTCACTCTCTTAAGGAATTCTCATCTCTCTTCTAATGTGCACACCTATCGCACTAACCTTCCCAACGGTTTGTCTTATCATTTATCGCATTAATCTTCCCAATGATTTAACTTATCTTAGCTTACTCGTAAGATTCAAAATTTAACGATTCAATTGTTCGAAAAGGATATTTCAATTAGCAACCAAAGTTCTCATTTTTAACTTTATAAATCAATAAAGTTTTCCAGTGTCATATTATACTTTCTCAAAACAAGTATTTACAATTTTAGTCATCAACCATGTCCTACATGTCTCATCACAGTAGGCAGTTCCAGATTTCAGAATTTCATATATATATTAACTACTCATAAAATATATATATATATATATATATATATCACAATAGCACCCCAAATAACAACTATGGTGCGGGCATACTCTACTATCCAATCCCCGTATCACTCGTACTAAAGGAATACAGATTCGGAATCACTCTCGAACTGTATCAACACATGCTCAAACCATATTGAGACAAAGTATAGATTCCAAGTCTTTCAGGACCGTCTGAACTATCACTGCGATAGCCTGTACCATGGATACCTATACACAAACAAAATGAGGCTAAGCATAGATTCCAAGTCTCTAAGAGGAAAGCACATACCCGCATCTCTTAGGACCGTCTGAACTATCATTCCGATAGCCTGTACCAAGGATATCTATCTTCAAGGGTACAAGTCAATATCCCCCATAAAGGTCCCATCGAGATAAGACTGTCCCAGCGCGGAAACCTCAGGGATAGCAAGTAGCGTGGGCATGATTTTCACACATAGATAATATATGCATACACAATCATATAACTATACTAACATTACCATTTCAATAATGGGTAAATTCTCAATTCCCATAATTACGACATTTGTATTTATTTCTCATTATTTAGTTATCACGTATAACCATTAACATCTTATTTTAAATTGAGGAACTTTTCCACTTACTACATCACGCTCACGGATTCTATCCTCCCAAGTATAAAATTCAGTAGGTATACACATTTGTCCCAAAGTAACTCTCTTACGTGTCTCTCTCTCTTTAACATATACTTACATTGTCCCTCATGTAAGATATCCCAAAAATATAGATTTCGCCTTACATTAAAGGATTTTGAATTTTATTTTCAAAGATGAGAATTTCAAAGGGTTTCGAAATCGGAATTAAAATGGAGTTTTAATTGAATTTTTTTTTATTATTTAGAAGAGTCCTCAAAATATAAAACTCTCTAAGAGTCCTCAAAAGATAAAACTCTCTAAGAGTCCTCAAAACATAAAAATGTCTAAGATTCCTCAAAACATAAAACTCTCTAGTAAAAATAATATTTTTAGAAATCCGACCGTTCGATCAAGTTGAATTTTTGTCTGCAGTCCTATCTAGCTGTTCGCTACAACATACTAAAATTTCAAGCGATTCCAATGGTTCGATCATCCGGAATAAAAATTTTAGTGTTTGTATCTAATTAGAACTCTTTTCTTAATCAAACTTTTAATCCTTTACATGACAAAGGGTTTCTAAAATATCATTTAAGTCATCACTACATGCAATTTCCTATCTCAAATTGGGTTTTTCTTCCATACAATTCATCCTAATCATTCCTAAACCAATATGAAAGATGCATCAACGAAATAAGTAAGATAAACACTTGCCTGGAATTTTAGAAATCTGGTTTGGTGCCGAAATTGGTGTGGTTTTGTTCCCCGTCTCGCGATCTACGCGTTGGTGGTGAGGGCGGTGCAATCGCAGGTGTTCTTGGCCTAGAACTCCTTGGAGAGCTTCTTCTCTTCCTCTCCAATGGCCGTCATTTGTTTTTGGTTGTTCTAACCCTAGAAGAAAACCTAGATATCTTATATAACCCTTTTAATTTTCGTAGGTTTAATTACCCATAATTGCGAAATGTCCAAAACGCCCTCCCGGGGTACTAATTGGGCATAAAAACGCCCCGAGACCCAAACTAAACCCCCGGGTACACTTTTCTGACTATCTCGACCCTTCCGAACACGTTGGCTCACTCAAAACGACCATATGAACAACTTATAAAATATTCACTTATTAATCAACATTTAGTCCCGACACGACAGAGGCGCGTCCCGACTTAAATTTCCATAATTGTCATTTTATTCACACGTGACAATATTATAACAATAAATCTCATATATTACTATACTCATCCAGTAATATTCAACAGATAACAAATTTCCAATAATTACTAACTCTCGTCACACTAGTAAATATTTAAAGCAACATTCCGGATTAAAATTAAATCAATTTATCTCAATTAAATTTAATAAATCCCATAATTTAAAAGCTATAAAAATACGGGGTATTACACTTCCCAAGCAACCTTTTACTCTCTCTAGGAAGATGACTTCTCTATTTTGTGTAGACGAGATGAATAAACCACGTACACTTAATCTTCAAATACTTATAATAGGACAAAATCCGAAATCACTATTCATCCACCTAGAAAAATGACCAAAATGCCCTTTTGGGTTGTCTATTCATTTCCAAATGACCCGAGACCCAAATCCAACCTCCAAATAGACTTTTCTGACTAATTCGAACCTTTTGGACGCAACGACGCAGTCAAAATGACTATAAGGTTGATAGAAATTAAATTTCCTTTTTAATTTAACAAATTAGTCCCGACACGTCCTATACCGCGTCTGACTAAAAATTCAAATTACCGAACAACAATTATCAATAATTATCACATTCACATATTACCTAAATATATTTAAGTAATATTCAGAATCATACATTTTAATATCCTCAATTCGGATAAAATGCCAATGAATTAATTAATAATAAAATCCAATTAATCCATTAATTTAAAATATAACTCATTTTAAAAGTCCTAAAAATTACAGGGTATTACACTTTATTCCGATATTATTCACAAAAAATATTGATTAACCCAGGGCTTCATAAGTCCAGTCTATTTCTGGATTATCCTATAAATAGAGGAGTATGTAACCATTTATAGTGTTAAATTAACGTTTAGTTTAATAAATTAACAAAAAAAAACCATTCATGAATTTCTAGGGGGTAACACTCACCTTTATATCCATGTCGTTGTTCAACTTGATGCCAAATTGAAAATAAAATACCTACAAATTAAGAATCAAGCAGAGGGTGGAAAGCACAAAAACATTCATTCAACTAGGCCAAGGTCGAGATGCTAGAAAAAATCAGTAAGAGACCTCACTATCTCTTTTGTAATCATGAATAACTTTAGTGATGTTACTAGACTCGAGTGCAGGCTTTGAGGCTTTCACAAGCATATCCCCGCCCTGAATAGCATCAACCAAATATATCACATATAGAAATGCAAGCTACAATAATTAGAAAACTTAGCATCAACGGATAGTCAATATTGACTCTCATCATTGCAAAATCATTAATAATACGAGGTAGTAGTCCTTGATGAAAAGCAGACTTAAGTGACAAACATATTTCATTGCTAACTAAAAACATTTGTTATTATATAGTTATTATCAATAGTGAGCATGACATGAAGATATTTTTACCACAAAGTCAACAATGATACTAAAACGACATGCATAGACTAACACGACAAATATAGAAAAGGATTCCATGACACGTCAATAAATAAATATATTTGACAAATTTATATAAAGAAAACCAGGACATGAAAAGAAAAGAAAAACAAAAGAACGTCTATGAATACTTATTAAAAATTTTAATTAATGATTTAAAATCTTCATGCAGATCATAGAAACGATTGTGGAGAACCATTCTAGTGTGTCCAGTAGAGCGAGGGAAAAATGTTCATATTTTATTGGGGCATAGTATTTGATAGATGAGGCCGGAAATCATGCCATCAATTTAGCTTACACTTTTATATAATTATTCTCCACTAAATATTGACTCTTACAAAGAAGTGTCAAATGCATGAAAATAAGTCTATGAGTGTCGAAAGAGTGTGAAAAGGAGGGCCAGATACATGTCTGAGAGTGTCGAAAGATCGTCACACATGTTGGACTTCTCAAAATTGTTTTGGCTTCCTAGGGTTCAATTGAAGCGTGAAGATATAAATTTTCATATATGAAACCAACAAAATCATCAGCAAACAAAATTATAAATTGACGTGTCACCCGGTCTAGTAAGTAAATCATTTTCCAAACAAAATATGTTACTAACAAGAGGCAATTTACAACATATCTCATTGAAAATTCACGAAAATTCATGAAAATCACAAAGTCAGTACTAAAACAAGATTTTGATAACTCGGATATTGAATTCATAAAAAATAACCGAACAAGAAGTGGGTAGATATTCACAAAAAAAGGGCACATAAAATAAATAGATTGAAAGAAATGAGATCGTAGCTCAAAAAAGAAAAGGTTGTACAAACATGGAGTAAAAGAAACATTATTCATACTAAATATTACAATCACACACAAAGGAAACTTGATCAAGCTACAAACTAAGAATACAATATTTAAAACCAAATCTCAAGCATAACAAAAACTCCAATTACAAAATCAAACAACACTTTTATCGCTTTAACTTCAAAGACATATAATACAAAAAAAAAAACTTAATATGAACAGTATTGACAATATCATAAAAGAAAACATAAAATCAGTACAAAAACCACACTGAATTCAAATTACAATATGGAAATCAAAGAATTCATAAATTTTTTAGAGATAGGAGATCTCAATATCTGTTAAGTAATTTGAATTCAATATATAAAGGTGTGGTTTTAGGTTTAGTAACTAAAACTTAAACCCACACTTTTACGGCTCACGCATAAAACAAGATTTTTTAGCTTAGATTACAATATACAACACATAACATTCTAGAAAATCATAAAAGTCAATACTGGAACCAGATATTAAAGGTGTTAGTAACGCATACAAAATTGTAGATTTTTATAGAACGTAGATCGGACATGTTCGTGGACCTTGGCGATTGGCGGTGGTAAGGCATCGCATAAGGTGGGCAAAACACTCTCTTCACCGAGGTCACCAAGGGCTGTGAAAGCTCTTTGTAATCTGGTTACAACAGATTTCAGATTCTCCATTTTAGATTATCAAATTTTCGATTTTAATTTGTTTTGTTTTTGGAGTTTAGATTTCAAATTTGGGATGGGTGTGTGTGCGCGCACGCGCGCGAGAGAGAGAGAGAGAGAAGGTGACGCCAAATGGTGATGGACTACTGGACCTAAATTTAACTGTTTTTTACCTTTCGAGTTTGAGTTTCAAAATAAGAATCCATTTACTACCCAAACAAGCTCTATGTAAATTTAATGCAAAAGAAATAATGAAAAGAAAAACTGCACAAACGAAAAACAAAATTATCCAAATGATCCAGTAAAGCCATCAAAACAAAAACTAATGAGCAAACATTGCAAGGTTATATAATGTTAAAATAAAAAATGAAAAGGAGTGAAGTGTGTAGTAAATATGTAGAGGATATAAATGGGAAGAATAATTAACAAGGGGAAGAACATATCTGAACTTTTACACTTCCGAAGTCCCAACACGCTTCCAAATTATCCAAATGATCCAGTACCCACAACACATTCTACCATGTAACTAATGGTCAGTAAACATCATTATAAGATGCAGTTTAGCTTCTCTAATTGGAAGCTGTGAAAAATGAATCATCTAATAAATTTAAATTGCTTGACTCCCCTGTGAATACAAGTGGTGGCTTTAAGTATCATAAGATAAACAATGGTTCTCGTACCAAAACACAATGGTTCTCATAGTAAAACAGGACATCTTATTGAGCGTATGCAGAACATTCTTAAAGACACTCCGATAATGCTTCCTCATCCAATTACACCTACTGAACCACTAAGCTTTATTAGATCAACCATAAACCAATTCAAAATCTCACCTAGACGCCCCAAAGATAGATACAGAGCCAAAGCTTTCCAACCTAGCTTCGATAAAATTCTTGTCAAAATTCCTGATAACATTACAAAGTCACTTGTTTATACACAAGCAAACAATCCTATTCAGACTCTAGCAGCCATTAGTCATCCCAAAAAAGTTATTTATGCAGATGTAAACAATCATGTTCACACTCAGAGGTCGGGAAGATATTTGAACCAAGGCAATTGGGACGTATCGGTTATTAATCAATTCAATATGAAATAATTAAAGCAGTAGTAATTAATCAAAATAGTGGTAATGAATCAAATCTGAGGACATCAGTTATGTCTTCCTATTATCTGCTAACTCTCCAAACCTCTTCCCTCCACCTTTATTCGGGCTTGGGATCGATAATGCAAAATATATACTTGCATTGGCGGAGTTAAAAAGGTTTTAGATAAAAAAGAAGAAAATTAGTTAAAGATAAAAACATGCACACAACATAATAACATAAAAGACATACAATCAATTATGAAAAGTTCCTACCAAAAATATAAGGCAACAACACCCAGCATAAACAATTAAAATCCATAATTACAAATTCCACATCAAAAAAATAAATATTGAAAATTATTAAATAAGCTTGACAAGTGCTTTCGACCACACGACCCAGATTCCAGTACCAATGTCTCTCAAATTATCAGCTCCACCCTGTTGGCCCAAGTAAAAACCAGCACTAAGGTCAAATATTGTGTCTAATATCACTACTAGCTCCTGCTCATAATCAACGGTGTGTGAGTGCACCTTTTTCCCAAACAGTCGCATATATGGTTCTCTTAGTAATAAACTTACCATTCAAACCTTTGATCACTCATGGCACACATCTTCTAGTACGCACCGTGTTGCATTAGATGAAGCAGAGGTTACTTATATGGAACTTTCCCCATTTACGAGGCTGGAGTGATGTTTCCCCATATTAGACTTTACAAATTAAACCAATTCAACAAGTGTGTTCTCCATGCATTCCATCGATGCTTCCATTGTGTTCGATCGACTTTTCATACATTCATTTTCAGTTTTTTAGGTTCGAAGCAGAGCAAGGGCTGGCATGGAAGCTTTGATAGATGATAGTGGCACTGAAGACCTTACACCTAGAGTGCGTCCCCTTTTGTCTATGACAAATACTTGGGACAACCCATAAGTTTTCAACGATTGGGATTGGTCAATACCCTTTTCTTTAAGCTCGACATTTTTTTACTTTCACCTTCTCCTACAATATATTATGTAATAAAAATATTATCAAATAATTAAACACAACTAATCATGTACTTGATACTATGAAATCATTATTGTTTGAAAACACTTACCATGCTTGAAGCAATGCTACATGGGACTATTCCATTTTCCCTAGATTGGGTGGCTATCTACACATCAACACATGTGATATCGGCATTAGGATTTAATTTGGAGTTGTCATCATTGGGATTAGAGTTGCCATCTAGGTTATCGACCTTTTTCTTTATCTACAAATATAAATTCACTGATTAAAAAATATTCGATTAAAAGAATACAATTCGCCTATTAGAGAATATTCGATTACAAAAAAATAATTCATCGAGAAAGAATACCAAGTTTGAAAAAAAAATGTACTTATAATTTTGTATCGGACTTGGGACTGACCATTACTCCCACTAGTGATTAGCCCCAATTCTAGATTTATTAGATTTCCCTAATTTACTTTTCTTTTTTATATCTTTCGTGCCCTCATTCTCCACGAACTCCCTCCACCGCTCTGGCCTAACATAGGGAGGTACATTCGCCAACCTTTCTGCATCCGTTGTATATTTCATGTAATATAACCTCCTTAACCTTGATTTATATGACATGTATTTAGAGGCCTTATTTTTTAAACATTATTTCTTATGAGATGATAGAAGATCATATATTTCCTGGTATGAAGAAACATTATCTAGCTTTTAAGATATGAGATACGTCATAAAGAGAAAGAATAAATAAATAGATATATTATTGATGTTTTACGAGTATCTCATTCCAAACGTCATCTTTGTAGTTGACTGGAACTTTACACCAATATGGTATGTAATCGGAACATTAACAACTATATTCCCAAGTCGAGACATATATGGACCTTTTTTCTCACCTACCACTTGATTATCCTCGTCTATAGTTACTATTTCTCTTACGTCACTACCACCGACAGACATCGCATACTACTTCAAAACAACTTAACCATACAAATTAATGTGCAAAGAAGGACAACAAAACTAAAATAAGAATTTTAAAAAATATCATTGCTATTAAATACCCAACATATGAATCACTATTCAACATCACCATGACCCCAACATATGTATTATAAAAGGTTCTTTAACATCAATTAAAAAGCTAGTAATAACAAAATATGTAATATAGAAAGGGTTGTTTCAGCAAACAGGAGTCTGGGATGAATAGCAAAAGATGTTTGCATATGAACAAACTTAATATAAGAAAATAAAACACTCAAGAGATGAATAAACTAGAAAACATGTCCAAAAGGCCATATATGTTCATTCAACATTGAGAACATTATTTTGATTGACATCGTCCTCAAGAATGGATTGATACACGATTGAAAATGAACGTCGCACACCATTGTTGTCAATCTATTTGGAGTATGTAAAGTAATAGACCATCCATCATTTAAAAAATCCTTAGCATAAAATACTTGAGTTGCTTCAAAGGAAAGAATGAAGGGCTCATCATCATTTCTCTCTTTATTATTCAGCTTACTCAAGTTAACCATCACTAACTTTGGGTGAGGATCAACTTTGCAGCCATTAATCTTGTCCTTGACTTTCACCCAATTACAATAAAATACGACTATCTTAAAAGATGTATAGTCCAAATCAAATATGTCACTAATAATTTTGTAATATGTTATCTCTGCTTCTTTATAATTGGTATCTTTCCCACTTCATCTGAACTTTGTGATGGCCACTATGAACATATCATTATTTTGTATTACCCGATGCTTGTCATATTCCCATGTTGAAAATTCAAACCCTTTGTAACGATACTTCTTATATGATTGTTCATCATATTTTGGCCCGTTGGCTAACCGCTACAACATTGTATCGGTTGACTCTTTTTTAGTAGCTATAAAATATAATGATAAATAAGTACACTGAAATATAAAAATATATAATCAAATGTTTTCATATAGCAGACTGAAGTAAGAACCTCCTTAATCAACCATGAAACAAAACCCTTGTTCTTTTCCTTTGTTGTACCCCCCTTTTAATTATGCCCAAAGGTAGATTCTCAGTATAGATCATACTTCCTACATCCAATAAAAAACATTTATACATATCATACATGTTAAATTAAATAAAAAAACATAACCATTACTAATATACACACATTTTCTATTCATCCACTTCATCAAGTTGTTGCAATACCCATTTCTGAGCTTGTTCAAATTTCACCGTGGTTAAATTAACTTTTTTCCCTTGTACTAATGGCCCCTCATCATCACATTCATCGTTTTCATCAAGAAAATCTTAATGCGTATACTTTTGATTTCTTTCACATGGGTTTGACACGCACTCCATGCAATAAATAGTTGATTCTTCTACAATGTATTTCTCACCAATGCTCCCTTCAATATACCTCTTGTTTCCAACGTACTTCTTGTAATTTTTCATCAACCTATACCTTAAAAGAATAATCAAAACTAATAAATAAATATTATTTTGTATTATTCATCTAAAAACATCATCACACATAATTTGCTTACGTCTAAAAAGGATACATCCATCTAAATCATACTGGGTCACATTTTATTATTTTCGCGACTAAATGTATGATGATGTGGATTGTTATAACAAAAAATGTGGGTGGAAAATACTTCTCTAAAACACAAACAACCTCAAATAATGCATTTTTATCTAAATTAACAGCATCCCTTCTTATCACCTTAGCGCACAACACATTAAAAATATGCTTAACCTCTCAATAGTATCTAAAAAATCCTCGTGCTTTGCATAATCATTTTAAGCAATAGCTAAAGCAAATGTTTCAGAATCGCATGATAATCATGTGACTTCACTCCCTATAACCCGAGAAGTTGTAAAGTTACATTCTTACTCAAGTTAGAAAAAATACCTTCGATAATTCTAACTCCTTTAAGGTACGAAAGAACCAGTTTTTTTCTTCTTTACCTAAAGTCAAGTCAGCTGTAGGTTTAATAGTTTTACCAGATTCATCTACACTCAACCATAAATTTTTTTTATCCCCATCGCCTCCGTATCTTTACGTGCATTGGTTTCATCTTTTTATATATCTTTCAAGTCCAAATAGTTGACAAAAGATGCTTAGTGGCATTCTTCTCAATGTGCATAACATCTAAATTATGTCGAACATCGTGCTCTTTCCAATACAGAAAATAAAATAAAATAAAATAGACCTTCGATACCATGGAGTTGTGATATTTGTATCCGAACAATCATTATTATGCTTATTTAATTTCCTTTTCTTTTTATTTTTTTATTTACCAATTGTTAACTTAATGCATGCTACTTTCTGTTCAATCTCAGTACCAAACAATTTTTGTGGATCTTTATGATATTCAACATTATTCTTAAATTTATGTTTGTCCAACCTAAACTTGTGATTTTGAGGAAGGAATCTTCCATGACCCCGGTAGCAAATTTTCTTACTATTTTTGGGATGTTCTGAGTCGACTTCTTTTGCACAAATTGGACAAGATTTGTAACCACGAGCATGCACCCAGATAAAGTACCATATGCAGGAAAGTCATGAATTGCCCACAATAACATAACTCTCAGTATAAAATTATCTTTCGCGGGGGATTCATATGTCGTTACACCTTCAAACCATAATTGTTTCAACTCATTTACTAAAGATTCAATATAAACATCAATATCCTTACCTAGTGCATTCGACTCAGATATCAAAATTTACATCATGAAAAACTCCCTCTTCATACACAAAGATGGATTCATATTTAAGGGCGCAACAATGACATGACAACAACTATAACTAGTGCTTAGATTACCGTATGGATTAAAACCATATGTAACTAGACCAAGATAAACATTACATAATTTAGCAGCAAAGTCAGGTCATTTCGTATTTGCAGACATCCCAGCTGATGAATCAACGGGATGGCGCATAATATTGGTAATGGATTTTGCTCGAGCATGCCAAGTTATTTCATTTGCAATCCATTCTATACTAAACAATCTCTTCATCATTGGAATTAACAAAAAATGCCTCACTGTCTTTCGGGGTACTTTATCCTCCCCGTTTAAACTAAACCAATATCTAGAGAAGTGGCATATTGGGCATTTCTCGTTCTTTGCATGTGCGTTTCAGTGTAAGATACAATCATTCTAGCATGCATGAATGATCTTATAATTCATACCAATTTCTTTAATTATGTTATTTATATCTGGATATTTTATTGGAGTATAATTTCCTTTGGGCAAAAACTCCTGAAATAAACCCAAGATACCAGTTAAACTATTGTCCGACAAACCATGTCTTGTCTTCATGTTATCTAATTCGACAAGAAAATATAATGTTATGTGCTTCTCGATACACAACGGATACAATGTTTCACTCGCGTTACCATGAATGAACTTGTATTTTAGCTCCTCGTGGGTTTAAGAACAATTTTAATAACCTGTATCTCTACCAATGCTAGCTGTCAAGTGATTGAATGTTCAATTAAGAATTTTAAAAGAATCATAAACAAGTTCCTCCATCCTCAGAATTTCAGGCACAACATCATTTTGTTCAACATCTTCCCCGGTTGAACGTTCATTCCTCTTGACATATTCCTTTTCCCCGTGTAAATGAAAAAAATTGTATGAATGTAAGATACGTGTGACAACCCGCCTACTAAAATAATAGGTGGCCAGCCCAATACTCTAATAATCACAGGAATCATAGACGGTCCATTCTCATCATCATTGTCGATTACAATAATAGTATGAGATAACAACCAATCATTTTAGAAAACGGGCTGTCAAATTTAAAATTTTAAAAATAAAAGAAAACCACTTAGACAATCCCATTTGCAAAAACGGTGGATATCAAAAATCGATGAATAAAGAATGAAAATATAATAAATAATCACCGAATAAGCTGTCGGTGAACAGACCAATACAGATAGTACATCGAGTATTACACATTAAATATTATAATATAGTAAATGAGTGCAATACCTTGGGCAACATGCCCGAATAAATAACTGAACATAACTAGGATACAATAGAAAGAAGCGTCTAATACAAATAACCTACAACATCCGCAATATGTTGTAGCTCCATGACAACTGGAATGGAAATGTAAATTCAGGTTTCCATGCGGAAGAGCACCTGTACGGCAAGGAGTATATGTAGAAATAAAGAAATATAGATACGGGTCAGGGCCCGATTTGATATGATTACAATGTGACTAAAATGCATGACAGTTAAGTGCATGTTTCTCTCGCAGATAACAGTAATATTTCTCACCTCTCAATCTAGCAGCAACCTAGCGCAATATCATGAGATATTATAGTTAACCCAAGTACTAAGGGCTAACTTCTCCCCAATCTCAACACTATGCCCTATTCGTGCATGGGGTGTCTCGCAAAGCGAAATCCAGACAAGGAACCCCCCCCCCCGATACACTACTACATAAGCAAGGTTGATCGTTGAGATCCATTAGACCCTTATCAGGTAATCAATATATATATATAGGTGTGTGCATATGATCTACAGCTACTCAAGAAAACATAATTTATTCCATTCACCATCTAAAAATAGAATTCCTAATTCTTTCTTTAGGAATATATATAAATGGTACAACATTTTATCAAATGTTTACCATTTCAATCTCATAACTCTATATGTACCATTCATATTTCTTTCTTAGGGATATACATAAATGGTACAACATTTTATCAAATGTTTACCAATTAATCTCATTTATACAATTTCTTTAGCAATTTTATTTCCTTTCCTCCATCCAGGAGAGAAATACATTTTTAAAGTAAGTTTTACTAACATAAAAATGCTTTATCCTTTATCATACAACCCCACTTCCCTTCTTCCATCTAGGAAGTGTAATCAAAAGTCATTTTTATTAGCATAAAAAAACTTTTGTGTACCATATATCCCATTTCCCTTCTTCCATCCAGGAAATGTAATTAAAGCCAATTCATTATCATGAATTTCTTTAACAATCTAAGACCGTCCCTCCGAGTTACCCCACTAGACGCGCCCCTAAATGGCTATCATCTTCTAGGTCCTATCTATACAAGACAACCTGGGAAACTACCAACGTCGGGAAGCGGCCATATTGCCTGCGGGAAAGTCAAGACCACAACCAGAATCCCCTAACCAGCGCAGTAATATAAATTCCCATATGGCCTAGGGACTATATCCACCCTACATTCAATAGCCATGGGGCTTCACCACACGTGCGCAACTTCCCTTATGATAGCGATTTAGGGAGGTGTGTAATCATAAATTAACATTTATGAAAAACTTTACTTTTCCTTTTGAAAACATCCAATTTTACTTTCTCAAAAATCATTTTGTACTTATTCATTTAGTACCACATTTTATAATGTGCATTCTTTATTTATTAAGTCATGTTTATTAATGACCTAACCCAAAGTGCCACTATCCTCAAACTAGCCTCCAAGAGTTCATATAATTTTCATAAACCCTCAAAGTGAGTCTCCATAAATGAGTGTCTCCCAAAAGGCTCAACAATACTATTTTAACTTCAAATTTATCTTTAGGTTAACCTCCTATACCAATCGGACATTAACCTATACAAGCTAGCCCTCGGGTAAGCCCAAATATCCCATCTTAACCTAGGACATTAGTCTACCCACCTCCTATACCAATCGGACATTAACCTATACAAGCTAGCCCTCGGGTAAGCCCAAATATCCCATCTTAACCTAGGACATTAGTCTACCCAATACAACCCTCTAGGACTCCCCATTGCTTCCCAAAGGAAGGTTCCTAAACCTCGAACTTAAAAGAAAATGGCTAAAACAAAACTAGAAAATTCTCACATTTTCAGAAGGGGTCAATCGATCAACCCCTGGTCTTCGATCGATCGAAGGCCTCGATCGATCGATCCTCCAATCTCGATCGATCGATCCTAGCGGACAGCTTCTTCCCCGAGAAGCTGTTTCGGCCATTGACGAAACCTCAAAGCTTTTATTCACTATTTCACCCAACCACAACAACATTTACTACTATAAAATTATTTCTACACATCAAATAACCAATTATTTCTCTTCAAATCAAATTAAACTATAAGATTTAGAATTAAACACCAAAATCAACCAAAAACCCATTTATGGTTTAAACCTCCAAAATTAACTATACATGCAAATTTATCACATTAAATCAATATCTAGAAGTAAGAAACTTGCCTCGAGGTTCGTAGTCTCGGATTGCCTCCGGTAGCAACGGAATCCGGCCCAAATCTTCCATTATCTCTCTTTCTCTCCATTTCTCCCAACTCTCTCTTCTCTCTCTCTCTCCTTTGGTTTCTCTCATAAAATGAAGAAAATGAAAGGGGGTGGGGGACTTATACGGGTCTCTAAAACATAAATTCCCACTTTAAATTGTTAATACACCACTAAAATGACTCGTAACCACTTCATTGAGTCATAATACCCCAAAAGTGCCCGAAACTCAAAAATACAACGTGGCACTTATTTCGACTATCTCGACTATTCTAAAAACAACCGCACCCCGTATTTTGGCATTTGGAATAACGTGAACTATTTTTATGTTCCAATTTCATTTTATTTCATTAATTTTACCCAATTTTATATATAGGTCATAACCGTCGTTTCACATATAACGACGTAATAATACACAATATAAAGCTATTTACCTACTCATAACGGTAAATAGACAAAATATAGTAAATATTATCCCTAAATCTCACGGGAAATAATACTTATTCCAACCTTTCCTAATTTATAAAATTCGCCCATCAGGCAAAATAGTATAAAATAATCGCTAAAAAAAACCTGGGTTATTACATACTCCCCCCCTTAAAGGGGAATTTTGCCCTCAAAATTCAGGCGTAACCCATAACCATAGAAAGGGTATACTATACCAAAAAACATGCTATCATACTAGCAAACCCCTCCGCAGTGAAACGTCCCCATATGACTCAGACTAAGGTCATCACTATTCGATCTCAGTCCACATCATCATGCTATAAAGTAGCGCTGAAATATTCCTCATGAATTATCGATCCTACCGTTGTACTACGGGAGGAGATACCTACACAATCTCGGACCAAATTGCCTTATTTCCCGAAATACGTTACACCCTTACTAAGGAATAACTACACTAACTTATGATCACTAACCCCAACCTATTTACTTCTATTCGCATTGGCGAAGCCCTTAAAAGTATAAGGCTCAACGAGCCCAATCATGAAAGAAATATTCTCGGACTACTCTAAGCCCAAGAAATATATTGCCAGCTGGCACCATTACAATGAGCCGGCCACTTACTCGGTCGTCTATACTAGGCTACACACACGGCACCATACTTAGGAAACGATCTGAACTATTGTACAGAAATTGGATCCATAAAAACTACTACTCCAATCCTTCTTTTAAATCAAACCCACCCATCCACTTACGGGTGGTAGGATATACCCCACATCCATACAGTTCTATAACTCTGCTACGAAGAGCTGGGCGTACTCATCTGCACTTAGTCCACTCATTTCCATTAAGTAAGCAGCGATTGGTCCAATGATCAACAAGAATCATGACCGTTGCATTATCGACAACTCGATACTAATGTCCATGGATATACCCATTCCTCGTTCCACACTACTCTGTACGCACTAGTAGGTGAAATGGTCAATCACGGACATGAATGCTCTTACAATAGCATCCCCTCGGTTAAACTCGTCCCATTTAGCATTCCATGCCATGACTAAACTCTCCATCGGGTTTTCTACTCGGTGCATCGGCTAACCCATCCGCCTTTCCCTAGCGAAAGGGAATATCCTATCGATAGTCCTTTACGAACTCCAACTTGTTGCTCGCGAAAAGACCCAAATTCCTGCCCAGGAAGAAATGCCTCTATTCCTTAAGGCAAATACTACCGCTACGAACTCTTCGTCAAGCGGGGAATGATACTTCTCACGAAGTTTTAAAAGTGTGAGACACATGAACAATGAGTCCATGCTCCCGCATTAATACTTCCCATTCTTGGCAAAGACTCGTTCGTTAAATCCACTCTTGATCTAAACAGCACGAGTACAGGAGTAAGGGTCAGCTCATACTTCAACTCCTAAAAAGCTAGGTTATCGACGTAACACTCTATCTAAGAAAGGTCTCATCTTCTTTGGCCCAACATCTCGAACCTCTCGAGATCCTTTACTTTTCTAGGGACCAAATCCTACTTAGAGTTATCCCACAAACCTATTGTGGTCAACTCCCAACCACCTTCCTAAAATAACATCACATGCCCTAAGGGCATAGCGTCCTAAGAATCATAAAGTCTATATTATATCTAAGTCGTATAGGTATTTATCCTAATGATATCCCTAGTGTCCAAGACCTTTCTCATCTTTCGACATTCACTCGGGTTCATGCATGGGACGTCTTGCCGAAGCGAAATCCAAATAAGAAACCCTCCCATTACACTACTACCTTGCATTGTCGGTCGTTAAGAACTAATGGTCTAAGGCACATAATCGGGATCGACGGAATCCTAACTCATAACTCTACTAATACATATTTACTTATAAGTTTCCATAACAACCAACTGAGGCATTTACTTTCTGTAAGATGCCACAATTACTTTATCCCAAAATACACATATACCTCGCCTTTTCATTAAGGCACAACCATAAGTCTCTATCGGACTTTCATATCTTAGTCTTCCCCACATCGATCAGAGGAAAACTATCATAGTTCTCATACATCGCACATCAACTTAGCCCTTAATCACTCAATTACGTGATTCTTGGCTAAACTATCCAACCCAACACTCAACCATAAAAAGAAAGAAAGGGAAGAAAGAAAGAAAGAAAAATGCAACATCTCTCCACTTCCAACGTCGTTAAGGTTCATGTACGGAGTGTCTCACAAAGCAAAATCCAAACAAGGAACCCCTCCGACACAATCCCCTTAACTTGTTGGTCGTGGAGATAAGTCAATATCATACACAAATAAAGCAAGCAAATAATAATAAAGCAAAACAAATAAAGCAAAACAAATAAGAATGAAAACCACCTCTATAAAGTCTCGACCTGTATCCAGGAGAGATATTATAGAACCACTAGCTCTTTTTCTAGAACTAGAAATAGGATAGCCTCGCAATTTATTCGCTTGCTATCTCGACAACCCAACCAAGAATATATCCACTCGTATATTACATGTATATTACATATAATACAAGTAGCACATACCACACATATCACCACTCGCCCCATAACGAGTGAAAAGGAAAATACAGAACTTCCCTATCATGGAAGCCATATATATATACTTACTATCATAATATTGATAGCTCCGCAGACTCAAATTTACACACCCGAATCTAGGGTTAATACCATATTACTCCATCTTACCTAAAAAAAATGCACCACTCGCACCTAAGTTAGAAATTCCCACCAACAAATTAGCCAATCTCCTTGGCCAGTACCAATGGTTCCAAGACGCATCATTCTAGTCTTATCTGAACCAAACTACTTCCATCAATTCCCAAACTAGGCACCCTAATCTCGCCCTTGTTCTACAATCGACAAGATCAGAATGCATAGTTCCCTTAACTTCTTCAGCAAAGAGAACATTCTACCAGCCTCCCTGGCCTTAGCTCCACGAGTCTTCCTCGGGTGGATGTCCACATATGGGGTCTCACGAACACTACTTATCCCAAAAGTGTTAACAACACTTACTAACGAGCCTATCATTTCCACTAAAAGGCCCTCTCTATGGGCAAAACATTCTTCCCCTCCACAAAGAGGCGACTACCATTCCCGCCACTTCCACCTTATTCCAATGGGTGAAAGGTTTTCCTCCAATCCTCACACCTGGGCACTTCTATACCCATCTATAGGCCAAAACTCTCGAGCCATATTCTCTCACTAAATGAGATTACTCTTCCTCCATCAAATCGAACTTCAACATGTGGTCCATGTCAAGGACTTCTCAACTCCGAGTTGACATTGCTTGAAATCCCAAGCATAGTACCACTCTCTACCGATAGCGGTACTTGGGAAAACTATTTCCACTGTACTTAGTAGTCATGGCAGGAATGTAAAATAATGCTACAAAGGGAGAGACCTCCAAAGCGACCCTTATCCCCGACCACAGCCTACAGCTTATAGTAATCCCATCCTATGACGCCTTCAAAACGTCCTCCCTTGATGTCCCTCATCTAACGACTTACAAGTCTCGCACGAGCACGCATAAGATCTTCGGGGTTCTCGTATCATAGTAGGAGAACGGAATCTCACAAGAGAATTCAACGACCATAATCTTAAGGCTCTACATCAAATAGAGAGAAACACAGAAGGCGTAGAACATCCGCACCGATTCCTAAGGACTCTATAACAAGATGCTCTGATACCATATATGACAACCCGCCTACTAAAATAATAGGTGGCCATCACAATACTCTAATAATCATAGGAATCATAGATGGTCCATTCTCAGCATCACTGTCGATTACAATAATAGTATGAGATAACCACCAATCATTTTAGAAAATGGGCTGTCAAATTTAAAATTTTAAAAATAAAAGAAAAACACTTAGACAATCCCATTTGCAAAAACGGTGGATATCAAAAATCGTTGAATAAAGAATGACAATATAATAAATAATCATCGAATAAGCTGTCGGTGAACAAACCAATACAGATAGTACATCGAGTATTACACATTAAATATTACAATATAATAAATGAGTGCAATACCTTGGGCAACACGCCCAAATAAATAACTGAACATAACTAGGATACAATAGAAAGAAGCGTCTAATACAAATAACCTACAACATCCGCAATATGTTGTAGCTCCATGACAACTGGAATGGAAATGTAAATTCAGGTGTCCATGCGGAAGAGCACCTGTACGGCAAGGAGTATATGCAGAAATAAAGAAATATAGATACGGGTCAGGGCCCGGTTTCATATGATTACCATGTGACTAAAATGCATGACAGTTAAGTGCGTGTTTCTCTCGCAGATAACAGTAATATTTCTCACCTCTCAATCTAGCAGCAACCTAGCGCAATATCATGAGATATTATAGTTAACCCAAGTACTAAGGGCTAACTTCTCCCCAATCTCAACACTATACCCTATTCGTGCGTGGGGTGTCTCGCAAAGCGAAATTCAGATAAGGAACCCCCCCGATACACTACTACATAAGCAAGCTTGATCGTTGAGATCCATTAGACCCTTAGCACATAATCAATATATATATATGTATGTGTGTGCATATGATCTACAGCTACTCAAGAAAACATAATTTATTCCATTCACCATCTAAAAATAGAATTCCTAATTCTTTCTTTAGGAATATATATAAATGGTACAACATTTTATCAAATGTTTACCATTTCAATATCATAACTCTATATGTACCATTCCTATTTATTTCTTAGGGATATACATAAATGGTACAACATTTTATCAAATGTTTACCAATTAATCTCATTTATACAATTTCTTTACCAATTTTATTTCCTTTCCTCCATCCAGGAGAAATACATTTTTAAAGCAAGTTTTACTAACATAAAAATGCTTTATCCTTTATCATACAACCCCACTTCCCTTCTTCCATCCAGGAACTGTAATCAAAAGTCATTTTTATTATCATAAAAATACTTTTGTGTACCATATATCCCATTTCCCTTCTTCCATCCAGGAAATGTAATTAAAGCCAATTCATTACCATGAATTGCTTTAACAATCTAAGACCGTCCCTCCGGGTTTCCCCACTGGACGCGCCCCTAAATGGCTATCATCTTCCAGAGCCTATCTATACAAGACAACCTGGGAACCTACCAACGTCGGGAAGCGGCCATATTGCCTGCGGGAAAGTCAAGACCACACCCAGAATCCCCTAACCAGCGCAGTAATATAAATGCCAATATGGCCTAGGGACTATATCCACCCTGCATTCATTAGCCAGGGGGCTTCACCACAAGTGCGCAACTGCCCTTATGATAGCGATTTAGGGAGGTGTGTAATCATAAATTAACATTTATGAAAAACTTTACTTTTCCTTTTGAAAACATCCAATTTTACTTTCTCAAAAATCATTTTGTACTTATTCATTTAGTACCACATTTTATAATGTGCATTCTTTATTTATTAAGTCATGTTTATTAATGACCTAATACCCCAAAGTGCCACTATCCTCAAACTAGCCTCCAAGAGTTCATATAATTTTCATAAACCCTCAAAGTGAGTCTCCATAAAGGAGTGTCTCCCAAAAGGCTCAACATTACTATTTTAACTTCAAATTTATCTTTAGGTTAACCTCCTATACCAATCGGACATTAACCTATACAAGCTAGCCCTCAGGTAAGCCCAAATATCCCATCTTAACCTAGGACATTAGTCTACCCACCTCCTATACCAATCGGACATTAACCTATACAAGCTAGCCCTCGGGTAAACCCAAATATCCCATCTTAACCTAGGACATTAGTCTACCCAATACAACCCTCTAGGACTCCCCATTGCTTCCCAAAGGAAGGTTCCTAAACCTCGAACCTAAAAGAAAAGGGTTAAAACAAAACTAGAAAAATCTCACATTTTCAGAAGGGGTCGATCGATCGACCCCTGGCCGTCGATCGATCGAAAGCCTCGATCGATCGATCCTGTAGGCTCGATCGATCGATCCCGGCGGACAGCTTCTTCCCCGAGAAGCTGTTTCGGCCATTGACTAAATCTCAAAGCTTTTATTCACTATTAAACCCAACCACAACAACAAATACTACTATAAAATTATTTCTACACATCAAATAACCAATTATTTCTCTTCAAATCAAATTATACTACAAGATTTAGAATTAAACACCAAAAACTCCAAAATTAACTATACATGCAAATTTATCACATTAAATCAATATCTAGCAAGTAAGAAACTTGCCTTGAGATTCGTAGTCTCGGATCGCCTCCGGTAGCGATGGAATCCGGCCCAAATCTTCCATTATCTCTCTTTCTCTCCATTTCTTCCAACTCTCTCTTCTCTCTCTCTCTCCTTTGGTTTCTCTCATAAAATGAAGAAAATGAAAGGGGGTGGGGGACTTATACGGGTCTCTAAAACATAAATTCCCACTTTAAATTGTTAATACACCACTAAAATGACTCGTAACCACTTAATTGAGTCATAATACCCCAAAAGTGCCCGAAACTCAAAAATACAACGTGGCACTTATTTCGACTATCTCAACTATTCTAAAAACAACCGGACCCCCTATTTTGGCATTTGGAATAACGTGAACTATTTTTATGTTCCAATTTTATTTTATTTCATTAATTTTACCCAATTTTATATATAAGTCATAACCGTCGTTTCACATATAATGACGCAATAATACACAATGTAAAGCTATTTACCTACTCATAACGGTAAATAGGCAAAACATAGTAAATATTATCGCTAAATCTCACGGGAAATAATACTTACTCCAACCTTCCCTATTTTATAAAATTCTCCCATCAGGAAAAATAGTATAAAATAGTCGCTCAAAAAAACCTGGGTTGTTACAATACCATGGCAAAGCGAACGAAAAGGAATATCTTGAAGGTCGAGAAATTTTCCATCGTCAGATTTACAACGTGGACAAGAAAAAATAATTTCTCCACGACCATTTTTCCTCGCGAGATCAATAAATGTAGCAACCCTGTTTATATATTGTGGCGTTCCTCTATCACGTTCTTTCATCCATTATATATAAAGATATGACGATATTCTATAAGTCATATAAATCCAATGCCAAATAAATCTTAAATGATATATTTTATATAAGTTACAAAATGCTCAAAATAACACAATTAAGGGCATGATTGGTCTATGTTTCGCCTATAAAACTACTAGAATATGTGTTTGGCAACCTATATTTTAAAACTTGTTTTAAAACTATTTGTTAAAATCTGTGTTTAAACCCCAATTAGGCCAATTTGAACCAATGCCACACACAAAAACACTAAGTGCTTACTATATATAGTTACGTGTTGATTTAGTTATTCAACCAAATTGCTTATTCGAAAAAATATTATCAAAACATTACAAACGGAAACACTACAGAATATTTTCCAGAAAGAATAACCCAAAATTTTCCTCCAAATTGAGATAAAAATATGGTTTGATTTAGAAAATCTATAATATTTTTCTCTAGTTTTGGATCAATTGAGTAAATCTGTGGGTTTTTTTTTATAAAAATATATCATGGATGGTACGATTTGGTATTAACCCCTATTTGATCATCTCATCTTTAAAAAAAACACTTTAAAGAAATATATTATCGATAGTATTTTGTACCTATATCTGAGAAGATAAATATCCTTAAAAGAAAGATGAGATGCGATGAGACCAACAATGACCCAAAAACTGCCTGAGACCAAAGATGAAACTGCAATAACTAACAAAAGATGTGTAAGCAGAATACCTCTAAATAAAATACGAGTAGATTAATCAACTTTTTGTTAATAGAAGAAGAAGAAGAAGAAGAAGAAGAAGAAGAAGAAGAAGAAGAAGAAGAAGAAGAAGAAGAAGAAGAATAAAAAACAAATAAAAAAAATCTTTGTCGATTTAAACAAAATTAAAAATTTAGTGAAATATCTCAAAATCGATTTTCAAAACATATTGAAATTTTCAAAACATATTGATTGAAGACCTTGCTATCAAAGTAAAATTCCTCTTTTGTGTGTGGGTGTGGGTTTACCTGAACCACCAACCAAAGATGGTGATAAGCGGCATAGAAGACCACGGATGGAATCACGTGGGTAGAAGACCACATATGGAACAACGTGATAACACAAATAGTGTTGAGCGGTGTGAAAACACTTTTGTGGTTCTTTCTAGCTGGAAGATAAAAATATAATACAAGGAAGGGAAGGGAAGGGAATTTTTTTTAACACTTTAGAGTCTTATAAGGGGATACATATGACATTCACGTGTTCTATGTAGTCTATTGTGTGTTATATTAAGATTTTTGTACCAGTTATGAACACTTAAAAATTTTGTAAGTGACTAAAGCTGTTACAAATTTTGTAAGTATCCCGAACACTTATTAATTATTTTTCAATTAGTTATAAAATAGTCAATTTGGTGTAGTGCCTATATGAAATGTTAGTATAAAAAATTACATTTTCAGATCAAGATACTTTCTACTTGTGGGCTAAAAATATAAATCTATATATAAAGAATAATAATTATACAATACATAAGTCATCCTATATATATGCGCGGGGTATGTTTTGGGAGGAGGAATTTGGGAAGAAAATGTTCCAGCAGGAGGAATTTATGAGTAAAGTGTTCCAGTTGGGGGATAGGGGAATGTTTGAGGCATCTGGGGGGGTAGGTCGTTGTTGAGTTAAGAGTTGGATCAACCCGTGATTTCATTCGTCAGGAGTGACATGTCCTTCTAAAGCTTTGACACTTCTCCTTTCTTGTTAGCACCTTCTTCCAACCCCCTTGCAATCTCACCCTACTAAATACATCTCTTCTAATAAAGGTGCACTATACTATAATATTATACTTGGCATACATGAGCCCACATCTCTTTTCCTCCCCTTATGGTCCTTCCCAAACACCTTGGCTAGGACATCTGATTGAATGTCATTGGGATTGCACTTAGACTGATTGGTGGACACGCCCTCTATTATTTCCCATAACATAATATTATATTTAGGACAATAATTTTAACAATAATAATGTTATATTGTTTATATATAGGATAACTAAATTCCCACTCATCAAAGTTTTTGCCAGTTTGTGTGTGAATTTATTGGTCCCTTTTTTTCCCGTCAAACATGGAAGTACACGTTGACCCGATTCGATTCTTCACCTTCTTTCAGAATCCCCTTGGTCCTTTTCTCCCATTCACCCTTGATATCATCATAATATTTTTCCTCGAGTCCGTGGGCATCAATCTTTTTTTATTTTTTGAGCTTATTTCTTACCCTATCATTCTATTTTCCCTCTCTGGCCTCATCCTCTAACAAGTCGTACCATTTATTAGTGGGCATTTCAATATTTTGAAAAGCATTTCCTTTCAACCTTAAAATATCAAAACTCCTTGCCTCATTGAAAAAAAATTCTTTTGTAGGTTCTTTTGATAGGTTTTCAAGTCTCGGCTGCTTTGGAAAGAACCTTTGGGTTTGAATCAGTTAGGAATGAAAATGTCTTGGTAAGTGGCACCCAAACGTCATCATTTAAGTCATATCAACATTCTTCTAGTTATATGCTCGCCCGATGCCCACAACCATCTTTACAAGAGACATGTAATGGTTTTTAAAATGTTGAATGTCTCATTTATCACTGGTTGGATTATCCCCACCAATGGAGAACCTAATGCTCTTTTTAGGGTTAGATTGCGATCCTTCAACATCAGTAGTTGAACGTGTCAGATTATTATGGGTTTCTTAATTTTTGATGACTCAGATATGGAGTAGAATGAATCTCTGGTGAAGTAGTGTATTGATGTCCCGGAGGAGTTGAGAATCGAGATTAGGGTGTAGGAGAGCGTCATGTTGGTGGTGCTCCGCTATTTTGTCTATTATTGTCATTTTTTTCAACATTTCTATAATTAAAGAAAAATTAGTGACATATGTAAGAAAATAAGTTTTGTGACTATATATATAATAACTTTTAAAACATGCTCGATGTGTCTAATTTTCATCTAATGAGTATTACATTTTAATAATCTAAGATATTTTGCACGTGGCCAACTAGGCGAAAGCATGTCTGTGATTGACGTATAAATGTCTGTGACACGAACTCAAAATCCTTTCTTCTTTAACTATTTGTAAGATCATTTTAGGATGCATGTGTTGCGAGACATCGCAATCTAGGTGAACGCTCTCTTTATGGAATTGTATCCACATATGATGAATTTTTTTTCAGCGTTCTCTAACTATGTCATGAACATCAGTGACTTATCAGGATTATGTAGGAGAACATTATTCTATACTACCATATACCAACATTATAGTAATAAAAACAGAATACGATCGAATATGTAGGCTTGCAAGAGATCAACTCCACGATTTGTAAAGTAATTGAAATGTTCAATTTTCCTATTAGCATACTTGTGAATCGTAGTTACCTCTATATGGCATGCACTAAAGAAAGATGTTTTAGTGTGGTAAAATTGAAACCTTTTCTAATCTTATTTCCAATAATTACTATTGTGACTCATTTTTCCTGAGAAAATATATAAAAGGGTATGAAAATGAGTTTTAAGAGTGAAGACACACTATTTAGGCTCATTTTAATTTAATTAAATCTAAAATTATTAGTTGTGGACCAATTTTGAAAGCCCTTCCATAAATTTTTGTTACCCAAACAACATCCATTTAAAGAAGGGGTAAACAAAGTCATAACAAGTTAACTAAATGACTTTGTTCTAAATATTTATTCGTTAAGATAGGGTAGTCTTTAAGAGAACTAATTATTTTATGGTTTATTATGACGAAATAATAAAGTACGCATTTTAAGTATCCATCACCCTTAGAAAACCACGATCATTCAACATAGGCCACAATAACAATCAACCCAATAATCCAAGATAAGTATATCACGTACTCCTTCTAAATCATATACTTTGATTGATATTCAACCTAATTTTATCCAGTTCAACATTACTAACCTAACAATTTATATATAAACATTATTAACAATTTATATATACACATTTTTAACATTAAATCTTTTCTCTAATCCATTAAGATTACAACTATCCATAATGTCAAGTGTAATCTATAAGAAAATACCAATTTCATATATGAAACAAACATTGACATTGACATTTTCTTTAATATAAGAAATAAAAAGTCAAATTTGATATAAGAAAAACCAAATCAAATTTAATATAAAACAACAAAAATACAAACCCACATTGAACCCAATATAGTGGACCCTCCTCCCCACTGCCACCACCACATACATAGTTGACCCACCCCCATACACACACTATCGCACACACTATCTCTCTCTCATACATACAACATAAACACACGTCACTGAAGTGCATGCACACACACTGAAAACCTCCCTCCACCCCCACACACACTAAAACATACAAGAATACACATACACACATACTGAAACATGCACTCAATAAGCACACATAAATATGCAAAAAATGGAGGAGAGAGAGGAAGGGATATGTACCTGTGTTGGTAGATGGCCAAAAATAGAAGAGAGACCTAGGTAAATGGACAAAAATGGAGGAGATTGTTATTGGCAATTGGAGAGTGAGAGAGAGAGAGAGAGAGAGAGAGAGAGAGAGAGATTATTTTTTATATAAAGGTGAAATGAAATCTTGGGGTTTTGATTTTTTTATACCCAGAATGGAGTAACCTAGTGTATTTATCATTAATGAATTAAACATGCTCACGGTTCTAGACTGCCACCTCATACGTGACCAATCGGAAGCTTGTGACATGATAACGAGTTTGGACCGTGAACCATGTATTGAGGCATTTTTAAAATAGATTTGGGTTCACTGTTCGAAAATGACATCGATGTTCCTTGATATCATTACGGGTGGGTCACGATTATGGACCTTAACCACTTTTGTGGTCAAAACCACGATAATTTTTGCACTATAATAGGTCACGGAAGTTAGGATTTTGGACGATGACTCTTCGATCACGGCTCCTGACCATGGTCCTCAATACAGTTCACTATATATAGTCATAGGTGAGTCAAGGTTCTAGCCCATGACCACTAGTGTGACCAATCGAGCAGAAAACTTGGTGACATAATGGGTCACGATGGAGTCACGAGTTTGGAACATGAACCCTTTGTCCACGGCTTCTGAACATGACCACTATCGTAATGAGGTCACCATAAACAGAGGTCACTTATTTGGTCATAATAAATAGCTAGGGGTTCTGGTTTTCGACCGTGACCCCTCGCTCATGGTCCAAAATCGTGATTTATTTACAACAACCATTTTTTATATTTTTTGTAGTTCTTAGTAATTATCAAAGTAATCCATGTGACTATCATTGGAAAGATGGAGAGAAAGTTCTAAGGTACTAGTGAAGGACTAACGAATACATGCACACCTATAGGTAGATTGATCATCTTTATTTGATTAAATATTCATACTCAAATTTGGAGGATGTCTCGTTGGAAGAAAGAGCAATACGGTTTATGTTTTCCTGCGAGTGGGAGGAGTCAACTTAAGAAAAAGTCCTGACAAGAGTGTTATTATTTCATCCACCAAGGAGGTAAAGTTTCTAGTTTATTTTCAAGCTACAAATCATGGATTATGGCTCCAAAATTTTATTTATGGCCATAGAGTGGTGAGTTCGATATCTAAGCCAGTAAAAATTTATTGTGATAACGTCTAACCAATCTTCTATTCTATGAATGATTGGTATACTGAAGCAGTTATGCATATTGAGATGAAATATTTTTCTATCAAAGAAGAAGATCAAAAACACAAGTGTTAATAGACCACATTAGTACAAATGTTAACATAACATATCCTCGTGTGAAAAGACTCTCTCCGATGATATTTTTACAACATGCTGAATAAATGGGTCTTGAGTAGTTTAGTTGGGGATTTCTATTTTCTTAGTTATTTTACACTACATATTTTGCTATCAATAAAGAGTTTCTAAATTTTACATTTCATTCGTTATTATATGCATGCATGGAAATGGATAATTGTTAAAGAAATTATCTTTTAATAAAGACATTATAAGATAATTATGAAAACCCATATTATAAACCAAATTTAATATGATATTGATGGCATAGTACATCGAAGGAATCATGCTCTTGAATTAAATTAGAGTGGCCATGACTCACATTATTGAATTGTTTAATTGAGGTAGATAATTATTAAAGAATATTTTCCATCGAATTCTATGTCACTAAAAGCTGATTGATTTTCAGATGGAAACATCTTCAGTTAAGATTACTTATGCTAATTCTCTTATAGAGAGGAGTCATTCTCAGACTCAGTGCCACAATAACTCATCAAATCAAATAGGTTATTGTCTTCTCTCTAGTTTATCGAAACCTTATTTTCAATATGATACACCCATTGTCAAGATTTCAATTAATGTTTACTAGGAATCATTAAAGTCATTCAAAACTAGACTTTTAGGCCATCTGGTACAATCAAAAGGTAAAAAATCAATCACGACAGAGGAATTAAAGAATATACTTACTTCTGTTTGGAAGCCTTTATAGTCATGGAAAATATTTCTTCTGTTTGGAAGCCTTTATAGTCATGGGAACTAACTCCCAAAGGTAAAGGATTTTATAGGCTTTTTTTAATCTTTAGAGGACAAGCCTTTATAGTCATGGAAACTAACTCCCAAAGATAAAGCTTGGATATTTAAACCAATAACATGGACCTTAATTTTAATGGTTTTAATTATGTTTCAACCAATGCTCATGTATGGATTCATTTGTTAAATGTCCTAGATGATTTTGGCACCCTAGATTGTTATTGGAAATTGCAAGAGGGATAGGAGTGTCGATTTGAATTGACCAAACAACATCGACCAAAAATATGGAATTTTTGTCAGGATTCTTGTGGATATCAATTTTTCATACCCATTACCAAGTGTAGTAGTTATTGACCATGAGGAGATCAAGAGCCCAATAAAAGTTGAGTTCAAATATCTCTTAGATTATTGCGATTTTTGTAACTGTGTTGGTCATTCTTTAGTCAATTGCAATAGCATAAAGATATCAAGCCATGTTCTTACCCATAAACTTAAATACCAGCAGGCAGATGATTCTCATGGGCAACATCAGAATGGTAAAAAAAAATACCAACGACAAATATTTCAGCTAAAAAACTCCAACACAGGACAGATTCTGGAAATGGAAAATAGTGAAAATCCAAACTCCTTCAGATGTAATCCCACAAAAAAAAATTGTTCAATCCATTGAGCAAGGACAAGTTTCTTCTCGAAGTTTGATTTGGAAAATTCTGAGTTCATTCCATTACCTCAAGCAGTTCGTGCTGATGCGGAACCACATGTGAGTACCAAGCTACTGGAAACTAACACCAAGAATCATGGGATGGATTTGAATCAGCAAGAATAGCTAATAAAGGTGAATCAAGTGGGAGTCCAACTAAATTTTTTTGTTTCGAAACTAGATCGAAAATCTCAGAAATTTGAAATGTAGAATCACACTGTTCCCATGGAGAATGATATAAATGTAGTCGATGAATCCACATGTTTAATACCCCATAATTTTGGGAATAAAATATTTCGACTAATTTAAATATGATAATTTAATATTTATTTTGGAATAAATTAAATAGAATGAATATAAATTTAGATGAGGAAAAAAAATTATTTTTTAAATGAACAATTATTCATGATAACATAAGGATAGAACTCAATTGGACATAATGGACTTTCGAGTGAAAAATAAATAACACAAATAATTTTATAGGCGCGTGTCATTTTAACTAATAAAATATCTAAGTGAAATAAAAATAATTGGGACACGTTCTGGGAAGCGTTAAAGACCCGGTTAAGTATTTTAAATATTTAGAATTGGTCCCGCGTCATAGGTATATAAGTTGGGGAGCTTTGGGGCTAGTTGGGTTATGGATTCGAGCCCATTTGGGGGTCCAAAAGTTGGTTTTTGGGCCCATCTCGGGATTAGCAACTAATTAAGTGTTTAAATGGGGGTAAATCGCTTCCCCACTATCATTAGAGAAAACCTAAATTAGTAGCTATGAGAGAGAAAAGGAAAAATACCAAAAAGGGAAGAAAAGAGGAAAAACAAAGTGAAAAATCAAGGGAGCTTCAAGAGAAATTCTTCTACATAATTATAGGAAAGAATTTTCTTACTTTATTTATGTTTCCAATTTATTTCTTAATGCATGTAATGGCTCCTTTAATTTGTGGGAATTAGGTTTAAATTGATTAATTTATTAATGAATAATACATGTAGAGGATTGACTTTACGTAAAGTTTGCTCCAAAAATTTAAGTATCGTAAATCTGAAAATTCAGGATAAATCCCTTAGGGTTTGTTAGTCAGTTGGGAACATCTTGATAAATTAATGTAGAGGGAAATGTTGTTAGTTTTTAGGACTGAAATCGTGATAGAAATTCCATGACAGATACCCATATTTTTAGTTGGATATGACCGAAATTTAAGAATGATTCAAGCATTAATTTTTTTAATAAACACTATTTTCTTTTGGGGTTTTAGTATATCAGGTATGGGTGTGTTTTTTAATTCAAACATATAAGTTCAGGGTTTTAAATTTTTGGACTTGATTAATAAAATTTTGGGAATCTTGGTTTACTGTTCTGGGATGAAACTAGATTATGGGAAGGATTATTGTTGTGGGATGAAACTGGAGTCTAGTAAGGAGAAGATCGTGTCGGGCAAAGGGATCAGGGGGTCATTCGAACGAGGTGGGATCTCGTTCAAATGACATGTCATATCGCGCGAACAAGCTCCACTCTCGTTCAAGCGATGTAGTGGTTTTTTGCACTTCGTTTCTTCTTGGGATTTGGGTTACTGGCGTTGGTTTTTGGCCGAGTTTATTCCGCATTTGGGTTGCTTTAGTATGTATGAGTTAAAAAGGAAAATTCTAACAGTGAGTCTAGGACACATTTAATTGGGTAATTGACATGGCTAAATAAATTACTCTATGGGATTAAATTTCTAATTTATGAGATGGAATTTTAATACCTAGGGTATTGGAAGATTAGGTATTAAGGAACATTAACATTACTGAGGGTATTGGTCCTGTAAGTTTAGGTGTGAGTATTTTTATGAGTCCAAGTGAGTGAGTGGAACTGGGTTTGAGAAAATAAAGAATTTATTTAAAATACAATTATGCCCACGTTAAATAGAGAAAATTGCAATTTACTTGATGGTTAAGTAACTAATTTATGGGAGGAGAATTAATAATTTATTAAATGATGAATTATCAATAAATGAAAATTTTGCAGACTTTGGTGGGGCTTTGTATGGTAATTATGGAGTAATTACCTTTATATATTATATGGGATAAAATATATACCATTATGTATTTGTGTGGACATACCAGTGGATCCTCCTATCGGCTCGGGGGTTCGCGCGTTCAGGTCGCATACAAAACGTCCGCACACGTCGCCTTGACGATGGGTAGGTCATATAGGTACTATGTGGAGGCTCCACCCACGAGAGGTAGGTATTAGCACTGATCATTCATGTATCACCACTGGGTTTGGCCCCTGTACATGTGTTTTGCGTAGGGACCGCCCCCAACATGTGTATGTTTTGTGATGTCCCCTTAGGATAAGATATTCCTCCGGAATGGCCGATAGATGACGAATTAGACACCGACGGTAGATGCCCTTGTGCTATATATATATATATATATATACCCGGACTTTATATGAGATAAACTAAAATGTCTAAGAATGTGGAGATATATTACAATTGTGATTCTTTAATGCATAATAGAGGTTGATGCCATTATGTGAAAATTATAAGACGGGATATTACGGGTATTGATAATTAAATGTAGTCGGTATGCTTAAATCATTTAGTCATTATTATTAATTTGAGACGTTGTCATAATTATCACTTGGGAATTTATTAAGATGCGAATAATATCACACTTTGATGATGGGTGATGTGTTAAACGCATGTGAGTGATGAATGGTGAATATTTATTTTACATCGAGTGGATTATTTCATCGTAAATTAATTAAGGTAATTCTTGCACACCTCGGACTCTGACCCAAATTTAAATGCCCCCCCGAGGTTATTTCTAGACATGGATAAAAAGATTGTTATTGTACCAGTCTTACGTTCTCTCGTGCTTAGCAACTTTTCGAATTTATTGACTCTAGCTTAGGTGTTTTTCTAGAGTTCAGATATTTTCTTTCGAAAAATTTATAATGGCATAAGCCCCATATTTATTTATATATTTATAATATGCTGGAGTTGTGATTTCTATTTTCTGTTAGATTTATTTTTTACTCGGTGTTGATTTGAGTTTAATTATTGTCATGAAAAATTAACAGTATTTATATTACCTTGTGCTAAGAATGGTATTAATTGATCAATAAGCCCCATCTTCAGCGTATCGTGCCTGGCCAGGCTTTACGTGAGAAAATGGGGATTGTTGCAACATGTCTATGTGTGAGCAATTACGAATGTGAGGTGCCTTCAAGTTTTAACCATCCCACCCATTTAAAGCATGTGGCATGTGTTGAGTCAGTTAAAAACCAAATAAACCCATCTAACAACATTTATGATTCTCCTATCAATTTAAGTAAGGTAAATAACAACAAACAAGACTTGTCCATGTGGCTAAAATGAACTAGCCGAATCATTGTGGAGTCTCGAATTATATTGGAACTTCTAAACCAAACAATGGATTATTTTGAAATGGAGGAACAAAATTGGAATAAGGAAAATGTGTGAACAAACTCCAAAATATCGGGTATCGGATCAAAAAAAGAAAAAAAAATCTTCAGGGGATAACGTCACTATTGAGACTAATGCGTCATATTCTGAAAATGAAATGCCCCCTCTTGAAGACATACCAAATTTAAATGAAACTATTTCAAGTCATTTAAAGGATTCATTGCGGGTAGAAGAATATCATATAAGCATTGGAGTTAATTTGTATGTCGATATCCCAGAATTTGATTTAGGAATGAGAGTTAAATATGCTCATGCTCGTGATTTTATTAAAGATTCGATTGGAAACAAAATGTGAAAAAACTCAATACTATATGTTCAATTCTCAAGTCTGTAACCCCTTTGATATTTTAGCCAGCTTTGAAGCCTCAACAATTCATACGGTTGATGGAAAAAAGCAAAAGGGAGGAACTAAGAATTCTAAAGTGGATACCTTTTCAACCTTATCTAAAGAGGAGAAATCGATGGTTAAATACAATTTAAGGCATCCTTCTTGTTTAAGAATCCATAAATTTTCTTAATCTATCTTTCATTGTCGCTTGTAAAAGTCATGGGAGAAGCTTTTTCTACTATCTATTAATAAAACATTTCTCTTCTTGAGAAAAGAAATGGGAGAATGTTAGGAATATTGAATTGAATAATTAATTTTGGAATTATGTGAATTAGAAATAATTAATTATTTAAATATAAGTGTCCTACTTAATATTTTCCACATAAGAAATCAAATTTTATTTTGATAAATAAATAAATTCAATAAAACCAAGGGGCTTTTACGGTCTAGTCCTTGGACTGACAATTTTGGACAAAAAAAAAGGCCTAACGAATTTTAAACAATTAGGTCCAACATATAAATATCCCGAAATTAAAACAAACACGCACAATTCAGAAATCGAAGCGCCAAAAACACTATATTCTCTCTTGAATTAAAACCTTATTCGTACCATCCCTTCGATCAAAACCCCAAAATGAATCTATTTCTCAATCAAATTTTGGTCAACAACAACATATAAATACTCCTGATCGAAGCTCTAAAAACTCTGTTCGATCAAAACCCTAGCTCTCTTCGATCAAACCCTAATCGTTGAAGTTCTACATTTTACATTCTAAATCAAATTCTTCCAAACACCACTAACAAGTATGTATACATTCTTTTATCACCTTTTTGTCCTTGTGTATTTTGTGTTCTCATATGCATAAATCTGTAGACACATGGACTGGTGAAATCACATTCTTCTTCTTCATGATATATATTTCATCATATATTTGTTTCCCTCATTTTAATTGCAAAACACACTTTTTGCATGTTAGATATATGTATTTCATCATTGTACTTTTCTTCCTGTATACATCATTTATCGAGGATTTATCAAGGACAAAGAATATATACATGATTGGAATATGTACATGTACAAGCCTTGTGTTGCATGTACCATGTGTATTTTGCGTTGTAACACCCCACGATTTTTGGAGACTGATAAATTGAATTGTTGGGAAAACAAAATTTAATTAGAAATTAAATCATATGTTTCAACCCAAATGCATATTGGGTAACTTATTCAATTCATAAATTGTTAAAGTATAAATCGGAATCCACTAAGCCTAATAAGGCACATATGATTGAAAATAATTACTTAACTGTGGTTAAAAAGGAGTGGATTCTTGGGGTATGATAGGAAGGTAGATCTCGTGGGTATAGGCTAGGCCTATGATAAGTTAGGTTGTCCTAATAAAATGGGGGTAATTTAACTAAAAGTTGAGGACGCGAATAGGTGCGCGCCTTTAGAGGAGAGGTGAGTTGAGGTTCCACGAGAGTGCATCCACTTTCAATTATGAAATAAGTGCACCGATATTTATTATGCACGGTTAACGCACTTGCTAAATATTTTTCACAACTCGGGCTCTGACCCGTTTATTTTTCTTTCCTGCCTGTATATATATATTACTACAGGTATCCTACCGCATGGATGCCGGATGACCTTCTATCTAGAGTCTTGGGAGCCGTAACATGTGCGGACTGTTGCGGGATGTATCTGGTAGTCGCTTCCTCCTTTTAAAATTCTAGGTAGGATTCATTGTTGTACATCGGGTTTGTACCCAAGGGATATTTATATACATGTTTATATTCATTCCATTTCAGTCATTGTATTGGCTGTGACCCGACAGCTTATTCGGGTTTACTTCTTTGTAGTATACTCTGTTGTAGTTATCTATTTCATGTTTATTTCAGCATACCTTTTATCATAGTTCTTTCCTGCATATTTCTTTCCTTTATTCATAGTGTTAGGTTGTGTTATGTTGCATGTTTTAATTTATTTTAACATCTCGCTTATATGATATTGGGTAGTTAGTCCTATATTATATAGTACCGACTGTTGGTGTTGAGACTGGACCATCTGAAACTCCTAATTTAATGTAGTATAGGGCTGGCCACCCGTTATTATTTTAAGCAGGGTGTTACAGATGGTATCAGAGCCTCAGGTTCTAGAGTCCTTAGGATCTGTGTGAGTTTTCTGCATTCTTCCGTTAACGTTCTTGACATAAAGCCCTACAGTTAGGACTGTTGCATTCACTGCGTTGTTTTCTTCTATGAAGTATATTCACTTGATTGGCGTTCTGATAACAGTTGTTCTTGTTTTGTTTCAGACGTCGCCTAGATTTTGTCGTCTAGGAAAGGATAGGATTAGAAGTACAATATCCATAGCATATTTTGGGTACGCTTTAATTGGGGGTATTTGTTTTCATCGATTCTGGAGGAGATATTGAGGAGATTTCTAGCAGTGGTTCGAGGTGATTTATCGGCAGTTGAGTAAGAAAGGAAAATTACCCAAATAGTGAATCGTGGGCTTAGTAAGGAAAATCTAAGGAGAGGTTAGTGTAGCCCTTGGGAGGTTTAGGTTGAGAAACCTTTCAGCCTTCGTAAGGAAACCTAGTGTTGGTGACTCTTACCGATGTGAGGAAGGTGTAGTTGTCCCAATATCAGGAGTGTTGCCTTCTGGGAAGAGGGAGAAAATTTGGAGACTCGATTTCGTAAGTAAGGACTGAGGGAGTTTTTGATTGCCGTAATTGTGTTTTGTCCTTCAAATGGTTAGGAAGGATTTTGAGAAAGATGTTTCTCTTGTTGAGAAATAGGTTTAGGAATAACGATTGTCCTGGAAGGAGTAGAGGATTTTAAATAAGGATCCACGGATGAAGTAAAATAATTGGAGTCTGTTAAGTAGTGGTTATAAGACGATTGTCTTATGGGTAGGTTAGGGCGCATAATTGCAGTGTTCTAACGAAGGGAGAACTTATATTGTGGAAAGGTGTTGATGTGATGTAGAAGAATTTTTATACTTGAGAAGTTCAAGTCTAGTAGGTGTATGTTGAGCGGATAATTTAGCTCATGGTTGTACTAGTTTGAGGACTAGGTAGCGGTTAGAAGTATTGTATTTGTTGAGGCCTTGTGGTTTAAACATGAGGTATTTATTTGGCGTGTCGAAAGACGCGGAATTTATTTATATTATTTATTGTTACGTACCTTTGGGCGGTAATTAAAATATGAAAATATTTTATAAAATCTTAACCCTGGTTCAACTAATCTCAATCCCCGACCTAGCTACATAGTAGTGTATTGGGAGGGTTCCTTGTTTGGATTTCTCTTTGCGAGACCTCCCCAGCACGAAGGCAGCTAGCGTCAGGAATTGAGGAGAGTTCAACCATTGGGAATTTTTAAACTTTTATATATGTAGTATGTTGTTATAAATTATAATGCCGAGGTTTATATTATGATTTGAGGCTGATGGAGCCTCATTAAAATTCTACGAGTAGAGCTCGGGTACGGGGTGTGTGGGCACCCCGGGGTAGTTATTCGTTTTAAAAATCTATATGGTTCGACGTGAGAACTAGTAAGGATCCGTATAATGATCCTAAGAGTTGATGTAGAACTAGATGATATTGAGGTCCTAGACAGATCTTAAATTTCGGGAGCGAAATTTCTGTAAGGGGGGAAGATTGTAACACCCCCACAATTTTTGGAGACTGAGAAATTGAATTATTGGGAAAACAAAATTTAATTAGAAATTAAATCATATGTTTCAACCCAAATGCATATTGGGTAACTTATTCAATTCATAAATGGTTAAAGTATAAACCGGAATCCACTAAGCCTAATAAGGCACATATGATTGAAAATAATTACTTAACTGTGGTTAAAAAGGAGTGGATTCTTAAGGTATGATAGGAAGGTAGATCTCGTGGGTATAGGCTAGGCCTATGATAAGTTAGGTTGTCCTAATAAAATGGGGGTAATTTAACTAAAAGTTGAGGACGCGAATAGGTGCGCGCCTTTAGAGGAGAGGTGCGTTGGGGTTCCACGAGAGTGCGAGTCCACTTTCAATTATGAAATAAGTGCACCGATATTTATTATGCACGATTAACGCACTTGCTAAATATTTTTCACAACTCGGGCTCTGACCCGTTTATTTTTCTTTCCTGCCTGTATATATATATTACTAAAGGTATCCTACCGGATGGATGCCTGATGACCTTCTATCTAGAGTCTTGGGAGCCGTGACATGTGCAGACTGTTGCGGGATGTATCTGGTACTCGCTTCCTCCTTTTAAAATTCTAGGTAGGATTCATTGTTGTACATCGGGTTTGTACCCAAGGGATATTTAAATACATGTTTATATTCATTCCATTTCAGTTATTGTATTGGCTGTGACCCGAGAGCTTATTCGGGTTTACTTCTTTGTAGTATACTTTGTTGTAGTTATATATTTCATGTTTATTTCTGCATACCTTTTATCATAGTTCTTTCCTGCATATTTCTTTCCTTTATTCATAGTGTTGGGTTGTGTTATGTTATGTTGCATGTTTTAATTTGTTTTAACATCTCGCTTATATGATATCGGGTAGTTAGTCCTATATTATATAGTACCGACTGTTGGTGTTGAGACTGGACCATCTGAAACTCCTGATTTAATGTAGTATAGGACTGGCCACCCGTTATTATTTTAAGCGGGGTGTTACATGCGTGTACTATCAAAAAGTACACGCAAAATACACAGAGTACACACATTGAAATTGAATTTCTCAATTCATTATGCGTTTACTTTTATGTTTTATACATGTACTCTATAAAATATTTATTTCAAATCCATATTTGATCAATCCTATGTTATTTTGGTCCACGCCAGCGGCATTTGAATGATATTCCATGAGTTTGTAAGAAGGATTATTATTTTGTTAATATTTAGGAGTGTTTTTGGTCCGCGCCAGCTGAATTTGAATGATATGTTATTAGATAATAATATGTATTATTGCGTGTACTTTTTCATTTTTTGTGTGTAGTTTGTTGAAAGTACACACAAAAAATTCATAAAGTACACGCACTTTGAAATTCAATTTGTTCAATCCAACATCCATGTACTAATGTGTATTATGAGTGTACTATTTTGTATTGTTGTGTTATTGTTTAGGAATCATACGATCAAGCATGTTCAACTACAAAACTGCTGCTTGCACGTTCGAAGATCTTAACAATACAAAACCTTTCACATTGACAGTCAATAGTACTAATGATGACGAAATTCATTTTCTCCTTCGCATTAATGATAGAGCTAAAAGGTTACTTGGTTTCTACTACTACTATGAAGACATTTACTGCACTTTTGATGTGCATCAGCTTCAAGTAACTGAATCGAAAGCGAAGGATTTAGCTAAACGAATTGAGCAGTATTGCTTAAGGGGTTTTGATAATGTTGGAGCTTTTAGCATTCAGCTATTGTATCACTTCTTTACTGAATATGTTAGGAGTAGAGAATCTTGGTTTTTGACTTGTTGAACAACCTCTGTTAGGTATTACCATGAAACTAACGATATATATTATCGCCTTTAGCATGTATTTTGTTCAGACTTGTATAAATTGTTTGTGAGAATCTTGCATGTACTTTTGTTAAATACGCTTGCATTTTATTGTTTTAGTCCATGCTTTATTCTAATTCGCATGTATTTTATTTTTTGTACATATCATTATAGGTTAGTAATTTAAATTTTGTTTATATATCAATATAATGGGGATGAAGATGAAGGCAAGAAGAGGAAAGAAATAAAAAAAGAGCAGTTCTGATGATAGTTCTTCATCCAGTTCCAGTTCTAGTTCTAGTGTGGCATTGAAATCTAAACGTCCTGCAAAGAAGAATGACCAATATCGGTCAAATATTGTTAGCTTTATCCATGATTTGCATCAGATTAAAGATAAAATAAACAATAGCCATATTGAACTTCTTAAGAAGACTCCATTTTGGGAGCTTTTCAATGCCTACTACAGTAAGAAAGTAGTAGAATTGGACCACAAGAAGACGGATAAAAATATTTTATCAATTATCGAGCTGTACAATACAGAAACCAGAAGTTTTTGTATGAAGAGTAGGATTCCAATAATGTCAATAGATATAAGTGAAATATTTGGCATACCCCTGGTTGAGGGTTTAAAATCAATAGAACTGAAAAAGGGACCGAATACTGCTCAAAAATCTGGATTACAAGCACGATAATTCGCAAAAAGAATAGAAAAGTCAGAAATATTGAATGGTTTGAAGAAATCAGTTGAATTGGAGACAGATGAAGGAATTGTTGATTTTGTTAAAATTGTGTGTCTCCACTTCATGAACACGTTGTTTTTCTCCAACTCAAACTTCACCCTTGGAGAATTTTGGTTGAAATACATCGACGATATTGAGGAAATAAATAAGTATGATTGGGCATCTGTTGTGCATCAATTTCTCATACATTCACTTGACAAATCAGCAAGTTCAAAACCTAGCACAGTTACTGGATGTGTCATTTTCCTACTGGTGAGCAACAAAACATCCTGATATTTCAAAATTTACATACCAATACTCACGTGTATTTTGAAAATACACGTGATATTTTCACTTGTATTTTCAAAATACACGTTTATTTTAACGTGTATTTTCAAAATACGCGTGATATTTTCACGTGTATTTTAAAAATACACGTGTATTTTTAAAATACACTTGATATTCCTGATATTTCAAAATTTACTTAACAATACTTACCTGTATTTTGAAAATATTACGTGTATTTTCAAAATACACGTGATATTTTCTCTTGTTCTTTCAAAATACACTTGATATTTAACGTGTATGTTGAAAATACACGTCTTATATCACGTGTATTTTAAAAATACACGTCTTAATCACGTGTATTTTGAAAATACACGTCTTATATCACGTGAAAATACACTTGTATTTTACAAAGTACGCGTGTACTATGTTTTGTAAATATACCCAGTCTACTTTCAAAATACTCTTGTTATATTTTTTTTCAATATTATAAATGTACTTTAGAAAGTACATGAACTTATATTGACAAAGTACACGTTAAATTTGTAAAAATCATGTGTACTTTCAATATACAATTGTAAAATTTGTAAAGTACACGTTTAATTTTGCGTGCATTTTGAACAAATCACTTGTACTTTCCATTATGAATCCCTAGGTAATACAAGTATTAAATTCATTTTGTTTTTTGTATGATCACAGTATTGGGCATGTGAGAAATTTGAAATTATTTCTCCTGTTGAAGAATTTAAAGAAAATACTCCAAAATTCCTGAAGTGGAAATTATCGTCTTTGAAACAATGGTTTGTGAAGAATGACATCGCAATAGCAACTTTGAAGCAGACTACAAATAAACCAGCTTGTAAGGATAGTCCTGTACAAAAGGAATCTCAGTTTGAAGGGCCAAGTTACTCTTTGAACATATCTACAGAAAGTCCTATACATGATGATTCATCATCAAAAAAAGTTGCTGAAGATATTAATGACAATGAGTTTTCACATGGTTGGAATATTCCCCTTAAAAACATTGTGACTCCAAAGAAAAAGAAGGAAAAAGATCAACCAAAGGTTAATTTGGAGGAACAAATTACTGTTTTGAAAAGGGAATTGTTGGAAAAAAATAACCAACTATCTAAAGCAGGTGAAGACATTAATGGTGAACTTGAGAAGGTGACCTCTTTGGAGGTGGAGAGTGCCATTTTGAATGTGAAGTCGCAGGTAGATCGTGATTCACTTTTTGAAGCCCATGAGGAAATGAAGAAGTTAAAGGTGGAGAATTTCAACCTTTTGAAGGAAAAAGAGTTATTAAATAAGTTGGAGGTAGAAAATGCCCAACTAGTTGAGTTAAATAATTCTTTAAAAGAAAAGCTTGATCAAGTCACAATGAGTGACTCAGATAGAATTAAAGAATTGGATGAATCATTGAAAAAACAGGCAGAATCAACACGAATTTTGGAACAAAAAAATGGATATCTGTCTCTGAGTAATGAAGATATAAAAAAAAAGTATGATAATACATTGCAATAATGGAAAGATGCTGACATACAAAAGATGACATTGAGGAAAAATCTTGAGGAGTCAGAATTGAAAAGAACTCAACAGGTACTTTTGAATGCAGAGTACACGCAGTTTTCCTAAAGTACAAGCAGTTTTCCTAAAGTACACGTTTAAAGTACACGCAGTTTTCCTAATGTACACGCAGTTTTTCCAAAATACACGCAGTTTTATTTCATAGTATTTTTAATGCAATTTTCTTAAAGTACACGCAGTTTTCCTAAACTACACGTTTAAAGTACACGCAGTTTTTCTAAAGTACACGCAGTTTTTCCAAGTACACGCAGTTTTCCCAAAGTACACGCAGTTTTATTTCATAGTATTTTCAATGCAGTTTTATTTGATATTAGAAATAATGCAGATTACATGCATTATTTTATTAAAAATAATGCAGTTTTATTCAAGTATTGCTTATAATGTAACATTCTTTTTGTATAACAGGAAAACAATAATAAACTCCTTAATGACGAAATTTCGGAGTTGAAGAAAATTCTTGAAGAATCAAAATTGAAAAAAACTGACCAGGTATCTATAAAATACAATAGATATATAGTACACGCTTTACATTCTAAAGTAAACGTAAATTATGTTGAAAGTACACGTGTATATTATAAATTTTATAATATACACGTATTTTATAATAGATGTGTGTATATTATAAAATACACACATGTATTAAAACACAGGCGTGTACTTTATAAAATACACGTAAGAGAAAATGAATCATTGTTTAAAAAATGCTTAAAATCCAACATTCCTTGTTAAATATATCAGGAAAACATTAATAAACAACTCATGGATGAAATTTCGAGTTTGAAGATTGAACTAGCCTCAAAGACAGTTCAGGGCACCCCCAAAATTTCCAAACCAAAAGGACCTCTTACTAGAGGGCAGAAGAAAAGAAAATATGACAGCGAAATCGAAAAGCATGAACCAATTAAGAAACAAAAAGAGTTAAAGCTGAGAAAAGGCCGTCTAACAATAGCTGAACAAATGAAAGAAACTCACTTCAAGCTTAAAGCAATCGAAGTATACAAATATCTCGATGAAGCTTCGAAGAAAAAGATTGAAGAGTTTATTCAAAAGGCTGATCCAGTGTAAAGTTTATTATTTTATCATTTATCACTTCGCTAATTTATATTTTTGGGGGGGCAAAAGAATAAGGTTATTATTATTATACAATTCTTATTGATTATATAAAATGCAGGGAATTTATTTTCTAAGGGCTGGTTTTGTATGTCCCATGGGAAGATTTTGTTGAAGTCCTCAACAATCAAGAAATTTCAAGCCATGTATGTAGTCCAAATATTAGACATCCATTAAATTTCAACATTATTATTTCCTCACCATTTTATATTGTGTGAAACAGATAATACTTGCCTTTAGTGAAATATTGAGGTTAAAATTGTCAGAGGAAGGACTCTCCTACTCACACACTTTTTCTGCTTGTTGTTGGGTAAGTACAATTAAACCGAAAATTTTGAGAAACAAAATTTCAATTTTTTTATTAACACAATGTCTATAATTTTTATTCAGATAGAAGCTTGTAGCACAAATGAAGTCAATAAGAAGGGGGAGATCACTTTCCAGCAAGAAGTCAATAAGAAGGAAGTTTGATGAAGGTACACCAAATTCAATAAGAAAGTGATCTCAAATTTGACCTAATAAGAGATCATGAATGCCCTAAACAATATAATGGGTAAGAAAAACTTCATTTCTAAAAATTACTAATTTGTATCTTTTCAAAAAATTTCATTCACATCATACTAATTTGTATATTTCTTTTATTTTAATTTCAGGGTTGACTATGGGGTGTTCTGCATGTACTACATTGAACAAAAAAGTAAAAATAAGAAAATGCAAAAAATTATTTCAAGAACCTGACATGCTAAAACAAAGGACATATGTACTCAGGAAAATTCTTCTATCAAAATATTTCTTCCCCCGAAAGGAGAAAAAACTTCTATAAATTGTGATTCAAATACAAAACATATTTGTAATTTGTTTTGTGTTATATTTGTTATTGTTTATAATATTTATTACACAAAAATGGTTTTTTTTTTCGCTGGCTCGGACCATAATCCACGTAAGGTTTAGACAAACAATGCACCTGAGTGTTATGAAACAATGTACAAGCAGTTTTTACGAAAAATACAAGTGATAATTACTAAGTACACCAATGAATTCTTCAAAGTACACACATTTTTACTAAAGTACACGCACTGATTAATATAATAATTTTTTATTATTTTAATTGGAAACTACTTTGAAGAATTCATTCAGGACACAATAACCAAAATCAATTTATTAAGCTCAACTACTTACTTCCCAACTACTTCTGGTCAAGAAATAAATATCTTTAACATTTCCTATAAAAGAGTAATATTTGTTCTTTTCTTAACCATTACATCTAGGCTACAGATAACATAATGGCTATTCCAGCAGAAAACTTGCGAGAAACTCTTGAGAGAGATGAAAGAAATAAAAAAGAATAAGGCAAATTGAGAAAAATATTTCCTCATATGAAACTGCCTTTGAGCAGTTTCAAACATATGTGAGGGAAGGCTATTCTGGACTTCCACCCAATCCTATAGATTTATTTGATGTGGATGAGGACTCTCCTCAAACATATGAAGACCTCATGTCTTTCTATACACAATAAGTTCTCATGAAAATCGCCAAGCTGAAGGAGAAGAAGTCTCTCCATGAAGGCCTTGTAGCTGTCATAGAAGAAGAAATTCGACACTGGTCGAATTTAATTGACTCTCTTCCTGACACCCTAGATGCCTTTGACAAACATCCCTAATAGAAGTCTTCTTTAGTTTTTTCAGCTCTCGTTACTTGAAAAAATTGTACTTTGTTTTTTTATTTTTAATAAAAAAAATTATTTCTTTCATGCATGTGTTCTCAGTTATGTCATACACCAAATATAGTAAAGTATACGTGAACCCTTATAAAAATGATCACATGTATTGTAAAAAATGTAAACATTAATATCATTTCATATAAAAAAAATTGGTATGTCAAAATATGATTGCGTGTATTATAAATTATAATACACGCAAATTTTTATAAAGAACAAACAAGATATTTTCCCAAAACATTTTATAAATGCGTGTACTCTATATATTACACGTGTACTTTATAAAGTACACGCATAGTCTATAAAGTACACGCCTATTGAAATACTTGTATAATAATGCCGTTGGCGCGGGCCATAATACACATAGGAGTTTAAGAATATGAGTGACCCAAATGTCTTTTATAAAGTACAAGCACATTGTAATGCCCAAAAATATTTTCCAAATAGTACATGAATTTATATACGTCTACTTGATAAAATTACATGCAGAATACATAAAGTACACGTATATTGAATTAGATTTTTGTCATATCAATATGCGTGTTCTTTGCTAAAACATGCATGTACACTATATTAAAATGCGTGTACTTTAATTATCAATGCGTGTACTTCATAAAGTAAACGCACATTTCATCAAGTACATGCATATTATATTTATATTATGCGTGTACTTTAATTATCAATGCATGTACTATAATTATTAATGTGTGTACTTCATAATGTATATAATATTATATTTATATTATGCGTGTACTTCATGCATGTACATCATAAATGCGTGTACTTAATAAGTGTACTTTATTAAGTACACTTATATTTAAATGCGTGTACTTTAATTATCAATGTGTGTACTTTATAAATATTTAAAGAATCCTTCTATTGTAACTGAATTTTTTACCGAAATTACACGTGGCGGCGTGTTATTGGTTTGTTCTTTGGTTCCACTGGCGTGGACCCCACAAAGGAACCACTAGAAACCCTCCACCTCATTCGGTAATTCCACATTAGGTAAAAAATTCAGTCCCAATATCATTTTCCATATTTAAATGCGTGTACTTATAAGTGTACTTTATTAAGTACACTTATATTTAAATGCGTGTACTTATATTTGAGATGTGTGTACTTAATAAGTGTACTTTATTAACTACACTTATATTTAAATGCGTGTACTTTAATTATCAATGCGTGTACTTCATAAATATAATATAATATTATATTTATATTATGCGTGTACTTCATAGAGTACACGCATATTTCATCAAGTTAATCTCAATTAAATGTCATTAATAAAGTAAACGCATATTGAACTGACCAAATCTATTTTTAAATGCGTGTACTTTATGTACTCTATGTGTACTTCATAAAGTACACGCATCTTTATAAAGTACACGTATAGTCTATAAACTACACGCCTATTGAAATACTTGTATAATAATGCCGCTGGCGCGGACCATAATACCCATACGAGTTTAAGAATATGAGTGACCCAAATGTCTTTTATTAAGTACAAGCACATTGTAATGTCCAAAATCATTTTCCAAATAGTACATGCATTTATATACGTCTACTTAATAAAATTACATGCAGAATACATAAAGTACACGTATATTGAATTAGATTTTTGTCATATCAATATGCGTGTACTTTGCTAAACATGCATGTACACTTATATTTAAATGCGTGTACTTTAATTATCAATGCATGTACTTCATAAAGTAAACGCACATTTCATCAAGTACACGCATATTATATTTATATTATGCGTGTACTTCATGCATATACATTAATAAAGTACACGGACGCTTTTATAAAGTACACGCATATTGAACTGACCAAATCCATATTTAAATGCGTGTACTTTATGTATTCTATGTGTACTTAATAAATTGCACGCATATTTTATCAAGTACACGCATTGATAAAATTTCTTTGGACATCAAAATGCGCGTGTACTGTACATAACATGCGTATACAAAGGTAAAGTACACATGAACATCAGGAAAAATGATCACGTATGCTTTATGAAAAATATGTGTACAGGAGCACAAAAAAACAAACTAAAAAATGAGACTTAAAAATAAATTACATTCATTTATGTGAAACAAATGGTTTATTAATTAATTTATTCAATCAAATGGTTAAACTGAATGAATTCAACAATTTTAAAAATAGTCAAATGGGTTCCTTACAAGTAGACCTGTAATAAGCCATTTTACTACACCTCGAGCAAGTAACTTCCCTTACTGTGATCTCACCAGAAGACTTTATTCTCTTATTTCTGGGCCTGCATATCGGTCTCTTAGTCATTGGTGTAAGGACAGATGTATTTTCAGGAATAGGAATATTTAAGGAAATCAAATTAGGAAGAGGAACAATAGGTATCGAGTATGATTTTCTGTAGAAAGATACCTTATAGTACACCTCAATATAATCATAAATACTGGTCCCTTTCCTCCGCACAACACAAACAGCATTAGAACATGGAAAACATCTAATCTGCCAACTCTTACAAGAACAAGTCCTTTCTCCTAAGTCAACTGTTGTTCGCGCTTCTGAATGAACTTCAAATACATTTTGACTTGAGCGAATAATAGTCCAATGTCGAATTTTATTCCAATTTTAATTCAGTAACTTTTGAAAAAAAATGACATAGCTCATTTGTCCAAGTGTCAGACTCAACAAGTTTGTTTGCATTGAAATTCATAATCTTCACTCTCAATTTATCAATCATATTCATTACTGATAAATGTCTTTGCTCCAATATCCATGAATTGAATGACTCTGTAACACTATATGCCATGCCACCATACCGTTTACCAGGGAAATCTGCACGGGAGCAATTCTCGGGAGGAAAACTATCAATGAAATCGACAATATCAGTTCCTCCTTCCTTCTTCAATGCTTCAATATTCTTGTGAAATACATCTACTGAGACAACATATGCACAAGACAAAAAATCTTTAACAATTTTCTTTCGAAATTCAGAATAATTCCCACGAATTTTCCTTTTTATATTCCCTTGTAAATGATGTATATAGTAGGAATGTACAGACAACGGGAAGACCCTCGAAACAGCTTCAAGTAATCCATTGTTTCGATCTGATATAAATGTTATGTTTCGATATTGCTCAACTACTGCACTATGCAAATTGACAAGAAACCACATCTAGTTATCTTCGATTTCGGAATCAACAACAACATATGCAATAGGAAAAAGTCCTGAAATATAAAAATATATCAAAATTAAAATAAATAACATATCCATGTCAACACTTTGTAAATTGATGTTGCTGGCGCAGACCCTAAAATACATGGGAAATATATTATGTGTTTAATTTAAATTGTTTGTAAATAACAAGACAAAGCATAAAAATGTACCGTATACATGATAAAGATAAAAAGACATGCACATTTACTTTCCAATCTTTTGCTTGGCTTTATTATTAACAACACTAACATCAACATACACGCATAAAAATGTAAAGTACAGGTGAACTAAACAAAAACATTCAAAGGTACTTTACATTTTCAACATGTACTTTTCTTTATTATTTCTAAATAACAACACCTATCATCAAAGTACACACATAAAAATGAAAAGTACATGTGAAATTAAGAAAAATATTCACGTGTACTTGACATGTACTATGCATGTACTTTGGTTTGTATTCAACATAACATCAGCATCAAAGTACACGCATAAAAATGAAAAGTACACGTGAAATTAACAAAAACATTCACGAGTACTTGACATGTAAAATGCGTGTACTTTACTTAGTATTACACACAACATCATCATCATCAAAGTACACGCATAAAAATGAAAAGTACACGTGAACTTAACAAAAACATTCACGTGTACTTGACATGTACTATGTGTGTACTTTACTTAGTATTACACATAATAAGACATATCATGAAAATACACGCATAAAAATGAAAAGTACACGTGAACTAAAACAAAGACCTTCAAAGGTATTTTATATTTTTATGCTCGTATTTTGATGATATGGAATGTAACAAACAAAATGTCAATGCAATACACAAAATAAAATATTTACAATTAATTTAACATTGTTCCCATTCCTTGCAGTAGCTGATAGTATTGTTCCACGGTAACGCCTCTTCAAAAAGGCACCATTAAGAAATAAAACAGGTCTGCAGTATTGAAATCCATAAATATATCCTCTAAACATTACAAATATTCTCTTGAATTTTTTACTCTCATGTTCCACGCCAATGATGCAATGCGACCCAGGATTATACTGCAATAGAAGGTCACGATAATTATTCATTAATGCATAAAAAACCTTTTCATCACCATGTATATCAACAGAAGCCATCTCTTTCGCATGCCATGCATGTTGATAAGCTATATCAAGACCATAATTCTTCTTCATATCTCTAACTACATCAATTGGTCTCAATAGCGGGTTATCTCTAAGATCATCAGCTACCAATGTTGAAACCAACATGGAGGCTATCATTTTGGCTGACGGACTACGAAAGACACCTCTAAATGTATGCTCATTATTCATTGCACGTATGTAAAAGTATCCATTTATTGTAGATAATGAAGCACGAATTCTCCACATGCAATTCTCAGTAGTCTTTTTAGAGCATTCAGTCGTCACTCGAGTTTTATCATTCTTCAAATATGCATACTTGAACCCAACCTCAATAGCATACTTTCACAATTTATCCCAAAATTCCACTATACCTCCTTCAAAACACTGCTGCTCATAACTTATATAAGTCTTCCAATCATTCGAAAGATAGACTTTCAACTTACTTGGCTCCGCACCTCCAAGATAAAAGTCATTTTCAATGCAACTATTAAAATCATTTGCAGTGCTTGATGATAAATACTCTAACCTCTGTGTATTTGTATCACCACTGTCAACCCTCTCAGAACTTGTATTATTGCAGTCAACCCCTTCAAAAATTCGATTAGAGTATTCAACCCGTTAACGACATGAATTACATGGAAATGGTAATGAATCAATGACATATATTTAAATGAAATTAGCTTTCACGATCAATTGGGACTGCAACATACAACAAACATCGTTGTCACAAACCAACATGAATCGACATTTATCACCAAATGAATACCTCAATGAAAAACTACGACTTTTTAAATTAGTAAACCTAATACATAACTCATTGCATATGAAATCTAATGAGCTATCTTCAAATATTTCAATACAATCCATATTATCCAAATAAGAACACCGTGCTATTAAACTACTTACCATAATGTCCTGTAGTAAAACAAAGACGAAAAACATTTACTTCAAGGTCAACAATTCTAAAAATGTGTGCAATAATTTAATGCATGAAATATCAAAATATTTATTTATAATTAATATAAAATTACAGGCACTATTTAAAAACCTATACATGAAGCAATAAAGCACACACATATTTTCAAAAATCAATCACGTGTACTTTATAAACACTGCGATTAATTGGAAAACTGATATCGAACTGCTTATTTTCGCTGGCGCATACCTATATCAATAAGTGATTCAATACCAAATCAAAATCAAGGACTCTTAAAATTAGAATGAAACATCAATAATATTCATTCAGCACATTCAACTAACAATTACAAATATTGATAAATATAACTTATATATGAAGAATCCAAACATAAATGCATAAAAACACAAAATCAAAACATATACATATATAACATATAAAAAGCTATTCAATCACATGAATGAATATTACAATGAGTCTCTTGAATAAAAACAAAGGACATATACTTATTGTAATCGATCGAAAATAGAAAAACCAACTGTTGATAAAGATAAACTTACAAATGATAGAGCCAAGTGATACAGGTAGAATCGATTAAGAACATTGTAATCGACTATAGGACAGACAATCAAAGCATAAGATTGATGTTATTTTCGATTTCGGAGAATAGTCATTAGTTGCAGAGAAAACTCCAATAGTCGATTAGGTTTATGATTTTTTTAAATTGGGGGTATTTATATGTTGGACCTAATCGTTTAAAATTTGGTTCACCGATTTTTTTATCCAAAATTATTAGTCCAAGGACTAGACCGTAAAAACCTATAAAACCAATTGTTAAGGGAGTGAACCGGTATATAGAAAATATACAAAAATAAAAATCACAACAAGCAAAGCCCATAAAAACAAACAAACGCCTACCTCACAGGCTCCCTGATTACAACTCAAAGCTTCAACACATGCCCCCACTAACCCATGCATCCTTCCTTGTTTAACCGACACCATGCCTTATTCCCCTCATTTTGTTGCCCACTTTCAGTATCCTCCCCACCATTTTTTTGTCTCTCGTGCTGGGCTCCTCGATAACCCAACTCCCCCCCCCCCCCCCCCCCCCCGCCAGCACGTGCAGTGGCATCTTTCCTGGAGAGCATCACCTCCGGCTCATCACGCCGGACACTTGCATCAACACGGATATCTGCTGGGGCCTCACGATTTTCGTCCCATCTTCTATCTCCACTGAGTGCTCAACGCCTCCCGTTCCGCTTTTTTACTCTGCTTTAGACGTCTCTTCTACCAGCGTGTGTACTTCCGTTATTTGCTCAGGTTGTGACTGGTTAGATACCGGTGCTTGCTCCAACTGTGAAACCCTATGATCCATCCCCCTCGTCTCATTATGCACGTTTTTTTATTAGAAACCTCGACGCTGCCAGAACATTCTCCTCTATCTACAAACTGTGCATTCATTTTTTCAAGCCATGCCATCAAATCCTTTAGCCACCCACCCACTTCCATCTTAATGTTCCTCACAGAGCTATTAAAGTCTCTTATAAGAATTCTGGCCCATTGAAGCTCTTCTCCCTTTAATGTGGCCTCATCCACTCTCACATAGCCACCACAAAAATCTCCAATGGCTGAAAACACTTCCTCTCCCCATAAGTGGGTTGGCATACCCAGAATGCGTACCCACGATAATTAAGACTTACCCTTGACTCCCCCATAGCCAGCCAGCGAATGCCATTTCAGTAACCAGAGTGGGTCACCAATAAATACCCATTTTTTCTTCAATACAATCTCTGTTGGAGTTTAAATGAGAACTATATTGTTGTATTAGAAGAAGAAGTGAAGAAGAAAGCAAGAGAGGTATTGTGGAGAAGATAATCTTTCATTTCCAATGAATGCAAAGTTCTGGCAGTTGAGTACATATAAGAAAACAGGGGAGATGCATTTATTGTTATGCTGATTTTACTCCCCTAAAACATACAATAGGTAGACTATACTTTAGGACCACTAAGGCACACATTAAAGGCACATTAATTGCCCTACAACAGCCCCTATAGAAGCCCCTACATCAGCTATAGCAGCCCCTACAACAGCTATAGAAGCCCCTATAACAGATATTCATTAATTTTAACATTCCACCTTAATGCATTTGTTGAGAACCTATCATTTCTCTAAGAAAATGAAATTTGTCCTTGGGTAGAGCTTTAGTGAAGATATCCGCAACTTGATCTTCGGTCTTGATATATTTGAGTTGAATCTCTTCATCTTCCACGGCCTCTCTAATGAAATGATGCTTGATTGCAATGTGCTTGGTGCGGCTATGATAGCCGGGATTCTTCGTCATGGCAATCGCGGATTGGTTGCCACAAAGTATTGGAGTAGAATCTCCTTGATTTTCACCAACATCCTCCAAAATTCTTCTTAGCCACATCGCTTGTGAAGTTGCCAATGATGCCGACACATATTCGGCCTCGGCGGATGATTGCGCTACCATTTGTTGCTTCTTTGATGCCCATGAAACTGCTCCGGAGCCAAGAGAAAATACATACCCGAAGTACTTTTCATGTCATCAATAGAACCAGCCCAATCACTATCACAAAACCCAAGTAACTTTATCTCAACATTCTCCTTATACATGATGCCAAAATCAGAAGTTCCTTGGATGTACCTCAACACTCTTTTTGCAACCCCAAAATGAGTTTGACTCGGCTTGTGCATGTACCGAGACAATAAACTAGTAGCATACATGATATCCGGCCTCATAGTCGTCCAGTACAACAAACTTCCAACCAAACTTCTATAAATAGATGCATCAACCTCCTTGCTTCCATTTTCTTTCAACAATTTTTCATTCACCACCAAAGTCGTAGCCGCCGATTTGCAATTCATCATTTTGAATTTTTCAAGAAGGGTTTTAGCATACTTCTTTTGGCAAATAAAAATACTATCTTCTTGTTGATAAATTTTTATGCCTAATAAGTAATTGAGAAGACCCAAATCACTCATTTCATATTTTTTCATCATATTACTTTTGAAATCTTCAATCATTTTTGCATCACTTTCGGTAAACACCAAGTCATCAACGTAGAGAGAGACAATAAGAATACCTGCTGCCCCGCTTCTTTTAATGTACAAGGTTGGCTCGCTTCTACTTATTTGAAAGCCTCTTTCATTGAAGTATGCATCAATCTCACTATACCATGCTCGGGGAGCTTGCTTCAAGCCATACAAGGCCTTTTTCAGCTTGTATACCTTCTCTTCCTCACCTTTCATCACGAATCCTTGAGGTTGGTCAACGTACACCGTTTCATTTAACACACCATTCAAAAATGCAGGTTTTACATCAAGTTGATACAAAAACCAACCTTTTTGAGTGGCCATGGCAACAAGTGCTCTAATTGTGTCAAGCCTTGCCACGGGTGCAAATATCTCTTGAAAATCAATTCCGGGTTGTTGAGAATACCCCTTTGCTACAAGTCTTGCTTTGTTCTTTGGATTGAGCCATCCGGATTAACTTTGCTTTTATAAATCCTATTTTTAGGCCTCTCCACCAATTCCCAAGTCTTGTTCTTCTCAATAACCTGAATTTCTTCTTCCATTGCAAGCTGCCAGACTTTCTCATTTTTAGCATCTTCAAAGGTCTCCGATTCAGCTACACAAAAATTACATCTAGCATACACATCATTTAAAATTCTTATTCTTCTTGGAGTTGAGCTTGGAGATGAGGAGTTTGAGCTTGATGGAGAACTTGAGGATGATTGTGGACTTGCATTTGGACCTGCATTTGGAGACATTTGAGGAGCTTCTACATCTTCCTCTTTATCTTCTTCAACACTTTGTGATTCTTCATTAAGGGTGATAACTTGATTTTAGGATTTCTTTTCTTTCCAATCCCAAAAGGATTTCTCATCAAAAATTACATCTCTACAAACAATCACTTTGTTCCTCTTCAAGCTAAAGAATCTATACCCCTTTGATTTTGAGTTATACCCAACAAAGATGCATTTTTCACTACTTTTATCAAGCTTGTGTCTCACTTCTTTAGGGACATGAGCAAAGCAAATACAACCAAACACCCTCAAGTGGTTCACGGATGGTTTTCTTCCATTCCATGCCTCAAATGGAGTTTGGTTTTCTATGGCCTTTGTAGGGCGTCTATTCATCAAATAAATCGGTGTATACACCGCTTCGGCCCAAAAGGTATATGGCAGCCCTTTCTCATGTAACATGGATTTTGCCATTTCCTCAATGGTTATATTCTTCCTTTCCGCCACTCCATTTTGTTGTGGAGTATACCCAACCGTTAGTTGTCTTTCCATGCCAATATCTTCACAAAATTTATCAAACTCCTTAGAGTTGTATTCTCCACCTCTATCACTTCTCAAAATTTTCAAGTAGTGACCACATTGTTTTTCAACTAGTTTGTGAAATTTTCTAAAAATGGAATAAACATCTAATTTTTGCCGCATAAAATACACCCAAGTCATCCTTGTAAAATCATCAATAAAGGTAATGAAGTATTTGTTACCGGCATGAAAAGTGTTATTCATTGGTCCACACACATCGGTATGAACAAGCTCCAATGGTGCTTTAGCTCTCCATGCTTTCTCCTTTGGAAAAGGCTCTCGGTGGTTCTTTCTAAGAGGGCATCCTTCACAAACTCCATTTACTTCTTGGATGCTTGGCAGCCCATAAACCATGCTCTTTTGATGCAAATTCGTCATGCTTTGAAAATTCAAGTGCCCATATCTTCTATGCCATAGCCATATGTCGTCAACCACATTCATCTTCAAGGCCACATTCTTTGAGTATCGAAAAGTGAGAGGGAAACTTCTACTCTTTTCCATCTTAATTTTTGCAACAACTTGGCTTCTCCCCCCTTTGTCAAAAAATTTGCACGAGTCTTCTTCAAAGAGAATAGTGTACCCATGTTCCGTAAGTTGCCCAACACTCAACAAATTCTTCTCTAAATCCGAAACTAGTAACACATATCGTATATACTTTATTCCTTTCTCCATTTCAATGACTATAGTACCCTTGCCCTTTGTTTGGACTAAGGCACCATTACCCATCTTCACTTGAGAATTAGAAGAAGTATCCATAGAGGTAAAAATATTTTGATCTCCGGTCATGTGATTACTACACCCACTATCAAGAAACCTCAAATCATTTCTTTGCTCCGATGCACTTTGATAAGCAAAAAACAAATTCCCCTCACATTCTTGTTCTTCGGTGAAGTTAGCTTGTTGGTTGTTCTTGAGCCGACAATCTTTTTTAACATGCCCAAATTTCTTGCAATTGTGACATTGTGGCTTTCCCCGGAACCAACAATCTTTATCAATATGGCTACTTCTCTTGCAAATACTACACTTTTGTTGATTGAAACTCTTACTACTTTCTCTTCTTTCAAAATTATTTCTACCTCTTCCTCGAGTGTTTTTTCCTCTTCCTCGTCCATGTCTTCCACCTCTTGAAGATTCACCTTTGGGTTGATCAAAAAATGGTTTGGCCCCAACATTGAGCTTAGATTGAAAGGCACTATCAACATATTTTTAGAGTGTCTACTCAACCTTTGCTCATATGTTTTAATGGAACCCATCAATTCTTCAACACTCAAAAAGGCCATTTCTTTAGTTTCTTCAACAATGGTAACAATGGGGTCATACTTTTTCGGCAAACTAATCAAAAAAAATTCAACAATCCTTTGATCGGAAAGTTGTTCCCCATATGTTTTCATTTGATTCACAATCTCCATTAATCTAGAGAAATAATCTTTCAATATTTCCACATCCTTCATCTTCATATTATCAAAATCTCTTCTTAAGGACTGAATTTTAATAGCCCCTACCTTCAAAGTACCTATGAATTCTTTTTGTAAAATATCCTAAGCCTCCTTTGCTTTGTTTGCATTGATGATTCTTGGAAATATTGTTTCAACTAACCCCTATTGGATTAGGCTTAAAGCTTTTGCATCTTTCTTCTTGTGCTCCTTCAACTTTTGCTTTTGAGCTTCCAACAAAACCGTGATATCCTCCGGTTCATCAAACCCATCTTCAATATACTCCCATAAATCAAATGAAAGAAAAATGGTTTTCATTTTTATAGACCAAAAATCATAGTTCTTTCCATCAAAAATTGGAATGAAGGGTTGTTGGGTACCCATTTGGTTGCTAGAACTTGCCATAAATTTTTTGTCGCTTTTCGTCGGATTTGTTTTCCGGCCAGCAAAGAAAATACACCCAGCTCTCTTGATCTGAACAGGGCTCTGATACCACTTTGTTGGAGTTTAAATGAGAACTATATTGTTGTATTAGAATAAGTGAAGAAGAAAGCAAGAGAGGTTTTGTGGAGAATATAATCTTTCATTTCCAATGAATGCAAAGTTCTGGCAGCTGAGTACATATAAGAAAACAGGGGAGATGCATTTATTGTTATTCTGATTTTACTCCCCTAAAACATACAATAGGTAGACTATACTTTAGGACCACTAAGGCACACATTAAAGGCACATTAATTGCCCTATAGCAGCCCCTATAGAAGCCCCTACAGCAGCTATAGCAGCCCCTACAACAGCTATAGCAGCCCTTACAACAGATATGCATTAATTTTAACAATCTCCACCTGACGCTCAGAGGCAAACATGAACAAAAATAGCGAATCATGTAACTTCCTCACCTCTACCTTCCCTATATGCTTCCACTTTCCTAACACCAATTTTCTCACCCTCTTTAAGGATGGAGGATCAGAAGCATATTCCCCAACCCTCCCAATCACTGACCTGTTGAAAAACTGTACTCTGGGCAGACACAAACCGTCCTCAACAATCAGATATGATCTCAAGGATAGATCAGCCTTGATATTGATTTTAGAAAGAGACCAATGTTCTACACTTGTAGCTTGAAGATAAGACCTCCCCTCTACACGGCCATGACTTACAAAATATGCAGATTTGGTGTCAAGATAACCCACAACCTCCTCTAATCTATGAAAAACCCCAGCTACTCTATTCCACTCCCTGCCTCTCCCTTCATGTGGCACCTTGAAATGAGTCCTACTCTCCTTCATTCTAATAACAATGTTGAACCACTGATTCCCCCCACTCACGCTAGTGTACGCTAACACCTTTCTGTTAATGCACTCTCTCAATCTGAAGAACTTCCCCGATCGCCTGGCAGCCTCTCTTAGACAAAAACTCAGCCAGTGGGTCTCCCCCCCTCATGAAAACTGCTTCCACCTTGCGTGGTCCACCTAGAGAGAGCACTCTGACCTGGTAGCTTTGTCCACAAGGTTCTTTGGCCAAAACCCACTTCTTCCCACCAGCTAGAAATGATTCCATTTCCTGTTTTCTTCCAGAGAATTTAGTTAATCAGATTTTATTAGGATTCTTTTATATAAGTCATCATGATTTTTTTACTAATGAGTAGGTAATTTTCCTAATTCAAGTCTAATTGCGATGAATGACAAAATTACAATTTAACTAGAAAATTCGGGTCGTCTGTCACCTAATATATATTTGGTTATACTCCATCAAATAATCAGCATAAAACACACAATATATTGGACTAGGTAGAGAAAATTTTGAAATTTCAAAGAATTACAATTTTCTACGAGGAAGAAGCATTTTCTAAAATCAATATCAAGGGGTTTATCCATCCTAGCTTGGTCTAGTGGTAAGGAGGGTTTCGTTCTAGACCATAGGTTATGAGTTCGATCCCTCCTCACGGATACCTGCGCTCAGATTTAAATTGGAGTGTGTGTTAGGGTGGCTCTGGCACTTGCACTCTCCCGTTTAGCAAACACGAGGGAGTCCAAAGGGCTCGTTCGTGTGGAGGTTCAAGGCTTAAAAAAAAAAACTTAAGGGTCGAAATTCAGCTTCAATCAAATTTAAAATCAATGGACAAAGATACAGGTTCTTGATCCATTATATTATAGGTACAACTCGTGAATGCATGAAGATCAAAAGAACAAATTACGTGTATAGCTATTTGTATTGTTATTAAGTTACGATTTTACACGATTTGAGCATATGGGTAGAATCAAAAGAGTTATTTCAATGTACTTTTGAGAATTTTTTGAGGAACAGTTAAACTACTGAAACATCCACTCCACATCCATGGGTACTTAGTGTTATCCCTTCACTTATATCTCCCAAAATGAATCAATATCTAACTTTGTTTTTTGAGGAGGAGGAGATATTCAAGGCTATCGAGGATTTGAACGATGATTGTGTGGCTGACCTAGATGACTCTTGAGTTTGTTTTTATAAATACTTTCGGGACATCTTCCAAATGGATCTCATATAGGCAATTCGTGTGTTTTTTAAGGTGCGCATCTTCTTATTAGCTGGTCTAATACTTCTATTGCACTTATTCCCAAGAAAACCAATACAACTCAGTTCTCCCATTACAAACGTATTAGCCTACGTAACTTCTTGTATAAAATAATCTCTATGATTCTTGATTACACCTCTCATTATTTGACCCAACTAAAGTGTATTCATTCAAGGAAGAAGCATGTTCCTATTGGCCCATCAATTAGTGCATGACATTAAATGAAAAAAGTGCCTCGTTCAAATATCATTATCAAACTTGATACCACAAAAATTTTGACAAAATTTTACACCCCATACGTTTTTGACAAAATTTTAATATTTTTTATTAATAAAATCATGTCTTATAATTTTTTTTAATGAAAATGGATTGGATATACAAAATCAATTGTTCAAGAGGATTTGGTCTAATTTACCTTTCTTTAATGATGATAAAAGGACGGAGCATCAAAAAATTAATGAGTTTTTTCAGCAAGTTTGAAGGGTGCTTTGTTCAGTTACTTTATATCAAAAGAGTAGACTTCTATGGCTCACAAGTGGAGTGCTATAATTTTTCTTATTATTCCACTCCTTGTGCTCTTTCGAGATTATAAGTCGATGTAAACTCTCATGCTACTGTCCCCTTTCTGAAAAAAAAAAGTGTGAACAGTTTAACAAAAGAAAAAGGAAAGAAATCAACCTTAACAAACCAACTCTATTACATGACCAACATAATTTTTTGGTCTAAACCTTTTTTTCTGTGACAATTCATCATAAAAAGATAGATAGATAATAGATAGATAGAGAAAGAAAAAGTAAACACTATAGTATTTGTAGAACATAAGGTATTATACTACTTCAGCAAACTAATGCCCGTGGCATGTAATACATATGTTAAACTTGTCTTTATAGTAGATAAGTTTAAAACCGAGCGTAGGGTCATATTAAACTTCATATATGCGTCTGTTTTCTCTTACGATAATCCACAATCACGGTCCCACCATACAAGTTTGCTGCCTCATGACAATCTAAAATCACCTCTTTGGTTGTGGAAAGTGTAGTCACCTGATAAATATGGGGTTGTTGTGGTTGATATTGATATTTGCGTAACTGGTGTTCAGGAGCTGCATGGATCCTTCCCTTCCTTCCGAAGTATGCATCAAGCATACCAAAGCCTTCCAACCCAACCTTCAAAAGGTCTGCCTTCTGTGACATTTGATAGTACAATAGAGAGTATAACAACTTATGACTGATGTCTTGTTTTTTCGGTACAGAAAATTAGAAGATAAAGCCCCTTTATATAGAAAGCTTAGGTACTTATTTAATTAAAGAGAGACCCAACTTGTGCTATTCCTTCATGATAATGTTTCGGAATGGATATAAAATATCGTGTGTTTAGGACATGGTGCTTAACATCAATAAAAATACTATACATATGTGATATGTGTCGCATTTTTATTGGTGCCGAGCGTTAATAAAAAGTTTACTTCAATTAAAGAGGGAAACGTTTGGCAGGTATACGGATATATCAGAATCCATATCTATGTAATAATACTCCATGTTAGGGGTGTTCAAAAAACCGACTGGACCGACGGACCGAACCGAACCGAGCCGAACCGCTACTTTTTTTCGGTCTTTTTTCTTAATCGGTCCGGCCTCCGTTTATTTTTTTGGAGGACCGACCTAGTCGGTCCGCTCCACGGTTTACAGATTCAAAAATCCTGTTAGGACCGACCCGAACCGACCATGTATAAAATAATATATTTTTAGATACATATGTGTATATATAAGATAAACAAGTAGTGAAAATATTTATTTTAATATTTGATTAGTTTAAATTATAGTTTAATCCAATACTAGTTTTGTTTTAATTGTAAATTTCGATATTTTTTAGTTTTTAATGTTTGGAAAAAATAGATTCGGGTATATTTTTATTATTATAAATGATGTAATTCATTAATGTGAGGACCGACGGGTTAGACCGAACCGACCCTATAAAAAACCGAACCGACTAGGGTCGGTTAATCGACATTATCGGTCCGGTCTCGGTCCATTTTTTTAGAGGACCGACCAAGTCGGTCCGGTCCGAAAAAAACCTTAAAACCGAACCGGACCGGACCGCGAACACCCCTACTCCATGTATATAAAGTGAGATATGAGATAACGCAGTACCAATCCAATATGCTTTCTGTGCCTTAGATTCTTTCGAGGTGATTAATATAAGTCTTTTTATACCGATACATTTTTGTGAAACATTTGGTGTAATTCTGTGTCAAATATCTGTGTGGACCTATCATTTATGCACTAATATACTTACCCCTATCCATTCTCTCCAAGCATATTGAGTATGCCTCGACCCTATTCAAGATCAAATATTTCATGCCTTAATGCAAACAACAAGAAAATGTTATATTTTATATATTTAGTGGAACAAATGTAATACTTTATTCAGGCTGCGTACAATACTATTTTGTTATTGAAAAGACATGAAGTATATTTTTATTCTAAAGGCTTCGGTTTGAACGCATATCTGTAAGCTGCCTAGTAGTGGGATGAGGAATCTAAACAATATATATGCCCTGGAGTAGTTGATGCACTCTACTCATTGTATTACAAATATCCTTACAATGGCAAATATTAAAGGAATATTTGTTATGTTATGTGGTACGGTGGGGAAGTACGTTATACATTTTATCCTTTTATATGATTATGCACTTCTTCTTTTTTGTTGGCATTTCGCCACTACAACAAAACTTACATTTAGTTGCGATTTTTTTACCTATTAAAAAAAAAAATCATGACTAAATATCAACATCTGTTACGAAATTTATTTCGTGGCAAAAAGTATTAGATTTGACAACGAAATTAAAATTTTGTTGATAATAGGTCCCAAAAAATTGGCTCCCACGTCTTCCCGCGCTTGGGTCTAAATGTGAAATGTTTAGCAACAAAATTTTTATTATTGACAACGAAATATTTCGTAGTAGTTAATATATTATTTTTGCAATGAAATTATTTTTGTGGCCTAATATATATGTTTTTTGACAACCCTTTCTTTTGTGATAAAAGGTAATCTTTTTTTTAATATCCCTCCAGAAACAAATGATCTCTACCTCAGCCCCTCCAAAGCGTTTGGGAGTCCAAAACGATCTCCATCTCTCTCTCTCTCTCTCTCTCTGTGTGTGTGTGTATACATATCTCCATCTCTCTCGGTGAACTAAAACGTTTGATTTTATTGCGTCTCTCTCTCTGTGTATACATTAAAGCTTTGAGTTCATCTCATGATCTCATCATTTCAGATTGCGAAAAAAGGGGTTAGATCTGATTTTGGGTCTTTATTAAAGCTTGGAGGGAATGGTTTGGTATATACTGTTCCTTAAAACCTTTCCCAAAATCTCCACATTGGTGTTGTAATTTTTAGGCTAAAATCCAGACAACCCCTTAAATTTCATCGCTTAGGTTTCATTTTTTTTAGCCAAAACGTTTGGGAGTCTTGTTTTGTAATATTTGTAATACCCTTAGTCTTGTTTTGTGATTTCTTTTGTAACACACTCACTTTATAATCTATAAGAATTTGAAAGATATAATCATTTTTTTAAGTAGGTTTTGGGTTATTTTGACACATTTAATCTCGAAACAAATATTGTTTGACCTAATTCTACAGATTTAATCTTGTTAAATCTTGAAATAAATGTTTAGGGATTAAATCTTGAAATAAAATTTTGGGGATTTAATCTTGTTGGTGTGTGCTGATTTTTTCTTATTCGCATGTATTGATTTATTCTTGTTGTGTTTGTCGATTTTTTGTGATAACCCCTACCTCATTCAGATTTCTATCCTGTTTAATAGTAGGATCTTGATAATATCTTGTTTATGTTAAATTTGTCAGTGCATACCTATGTACTTTTATTGTTTTAGATATAGACATCAATTTTGACATTGTTCTCAAAATCCGTATATTCAAACTTTCTTTTTCCATGCTCCTTTAAATCTACCAACATTGGCGCTCTGCCATGTCTTGCGTTTTACATTAAGAAAGTTTTAATAGGACGGGTAAATAGGTTTTAAAGAAATCGAGTTTGTGGTCCTATTTAGGGTGATAGTTAATTAGATTCCTATTAGATTACTCAGAAAACATAATTTTTATCTCCGGTATATTAATTAGTGAAGAGTTATCTGTTGAATATAAATATATAATACGATTCTTATTTTTTTAAAGTTCTAACTGGTGAAAATTGGGTGTTCGATTAACAGTCATCAGAATATAATCACTAATTTATTTTTTTCTAGTACTAAACCATTGTTAAGACCGATTCCAATGACTTGTACCCTTCGAATTGTGGATTATGATTTCAAAGTATTTACTACGACTTTAATTAGTATATTACTAGATCCCACTTGTTTAAACTAGTTTTTTTCTACTTAACTTGCTATGCACCGTATATGTGAAAAACAGTTACTAAAGCCGTTTAATACAGGATTAAACTATTTAAGTAACTCCGAACAGTTTTTTGAGGAAACGCTTTTCTTTAAATCAAATCAGTTTTTATCACAAGATGTGTTTAAAAATATGCACGAGATCAGTTCAAGATTTGTTAACAAGTTTTCAAAAACAAAACTAAAACAGTTTTAAATCAGCACACCAGCAAGAATGATATGAGGAGATGTAGAAAGATTAATGACAAGAGATTTATAATTTGGTAAAACCTCACCCAACTGAGGAAACATCCACGACTCCCTCTATGGAGTAAAAAGAAAAATCCACTAAAACAAAATATATCAGTTACAAACTATATAACACACATGCACACAAATCAGTCCTATACAAGTTTAGGAATATATCCACTGGTGTCCTTCTAACTTTTCTGCAGTTCTGATTGCTCATGTGGTTCTCCCAGTTTGCTAACTTACACTTTGTTCCAGTCTTTACATCGACTTTTGTTCTAAGATCTTAATGCCAACACTTCCAATGTTGTAGTGTGTAAGTGTTTGTGATGGTGCAAACAGTCCTAGCAAATTAAAAATCAGATCTGTATGCTGTGATTTTCAGTTTCTCTCTTCTTAGGAAACTTAAACCTTATTTGACCTTAAAAAAAACAGAATCCACGACTATCTTGTTCAGAAGACGTTTCAAGATCTTAATCAATTTCAGGATTTTGAAAATATTTTTGAAATTGAAAATCGTCAGGTGTGATTCCAACTAGGTCAAAGGTCTTGTTTCAAAAGAACTAGAAACATAAAATGATTTTGTTGATTTTGAAGATGAAAACATTTACAGAAAATAATCAACAAAAGATTTCTCAAGATGAGAAACTAAGAATGTAGATCTAAGTGTATTGTAACATAAAATGACCAGATCTATGATTTATATGAAACAGAAATACAGATCTAACCTAATGTTTAAGTTGGACGCAAGATCTTAAAACGAAGAGGTTACAGCACGAAACAACTTTCAAACCACCACTCAAAAACTCTCAAACACTTAGGGTTAGTGTTTGGTGTAAACTGGTTTTTTGGAAAGAGGGTTAGGGTTTGATATGGTGTTTGGAATGATTTAGGGTTAGGGTTTCTAACTGTGTCATTTCTCTCTCTCTCTCTTCTCTTCTCACTTGGATTAGACGAAGTGGCAAAAACTTATTACCAACACTTCCAGTGTTGTAGTGTGTAAGTATTTGTGATGGTGCTCAAACACATGCATGCACACACTCACGCTTATATACAAACAGTCCTAGAAAATTACAAATCAGATCTATATGTTTTGATTTTCAGTTTCTCTCTTCTTAGGAAACTTAAACCTTATTTGACCTTTAAAAAGAACCCAGAATCCACGGTTATCTTTCTCAGAAGACGTTTCAAGATCTTAATCAATTTCAGGGTTTTGAATATTTTTGAAATTGAAAACCACCAAGTGTGATTCCAACAAGGTCAAAGGTCTTGTTTCAAAAGAACTAGAAACGAAAAATGATTTTGTTGATTTTGAAGATGAAAACATTTATAGAAAATAATCAACAAAAGATTTCTCAAGACGAAAAACTAAGAATGCAGATCTAAGTGTATTGTAACATAAAATGACCAGATCTATGATTTCTATGAAACAGAAATATAGATTTAACTTAATGTTTAAGTTGGATACAAGATCTTAAAACGAAGAGGTTACATCACGAAACAACTTTCAAACCACCACTCAAAAACTCTCAAACATTCAGGGTTAGTGTTTAGTGTAAACTGGTTTTTAGAAAGACGGTTCGGGTTTGATAAGGTGTTTGGAACGATTTAGGGTTAAGGTTTCTAACTTTGTGGTTTCTCTCTCTCTTCTCTCTCTTCTCCCTTCTCTCTTCTCACTTGGATTAGACGAAGTGGCAAAAACTTCTCAAAGGCTGAGGGTTGGCCTCTTTTTATACTGGGCTGAGAAGGATCGAGAAGGAGGTTCGAAATCAATGGCTAAGATTAAGTCTTGCCATATTGACTTTCATCTAATGGTTTAAGGTAGGCGGTGAGTTAAGTTGCTTTTGGTTAGAGGATAGAGGTTCATAGGGATTGGGACAAGGACATATGCAGAGCGTTGATAAGATTAATCCAAGGGCTGATAATACACATTGGTTTCGTCTCTTAAAAGAAACATACAATCAACTAGTAGGAGTGCGACAGGTGTAAGGCAACTAGAGTAACACAAACGCGCGTCTCAAACCAATTACATAGACACCCATACAGTCTCCAGCGCTTTCGGATCCTACCCAAGTGAACTTTATAGGAATAAAACCAACAATTAGAAATTATAGAAAGACCCCAAAACCTTTTAATTCCAATTTTATTTAAGAAAAAATTGTTTTAAAATCATTAGGAATTCCCAAAAAAATTATTAAAAAAATATTTTAAGGGAAATTAACACACACAACACACACACAAACAATATATGAACAATGTATGCAGTCCTAATGTGTGTGAGTGTTTATAAGTATACCTTTGATCATTCAAACAAGAGGAATGAATTGAATTGAAGGTCTTAGGTTCTTTGGTTTCTAGGGAAGGGACTGAATTTTATCATTATTTCCAAACTAGATGAGCACTTATACAATGTAGACTCAAGTGAGTCAAGAGTATAAGGTGCTTCAATCTCTCCCTTTGGAAATATGAGACAAAATCTTCTTTGAGTCAACTTGGACTCGGAGGGCAATAAATAGAAAAGGAAAAACCTACTCCTATACAAAAATTATATCTACCCATTTCCTAGAAAAGAAAATTATATAACTCAACTAATTACAATTCATTACCCTATTACATCTATTGAGAATAACTGTACAGAGTCCTGCAAATAATCACTAAGATCAAGCTTTTTAAAATATGTACAAAATAAATGAATTCTCATAAGACTCAAATTTCTCCCCCATTTTGTCTCAAATGGACAAAGGGAAAAATATGTACGCCAAAGAGTTTAATCAGCACAAACCATTCATATCAAGTTACGCAAAGAAATAAACCGAGTGTAATCCAAAGGTTTGGTAAATATATCTGCAAGTTGCAAATCAGTAGGAAGATAATTGATTTCTAATTCCTTAGTCTCAACTAATTCGCGTATAAAGGGATGTCTTATTTTTATGTGTTTTGTTCACGAGTGTTGAACAAGATTTTTAGGGATATTGATCCCGCTTTGATTATCAGAATAGAGATGTAGTTGTTCCTCTTTAATACCATAATCACTTAACATGTGCTTAAGCTACAGTAATATGGCACAGCAGCTTCCAGTGGCTATGTATGTAGATTCAGCTGTTGATAAAGAAGTGCAGTTTTATTTCTTAATACTCCAACCTACCAAGTTATTACCAATATAGTAACATGCACCTGATGTTCCCTTACTATCGTCAGTACACCCTGCCCAATCGGCATCGGTGTATCTTATTATAGTGCTAGGAGTATCATTGGCGTACCAAAGTCCTAAATTTAGAGTTCCTTTAATGAATTTTATAATTCTTTTAACACAAGCTAAATGGCTCTCTTTAGGATTATTTTGATAACGGGAACACACGCAAACAGAGTACATAATATCAGGACACGAGGTAGTAAGGTATAGCAAGGTTCTTATCATACTACGATATAAAGTTGGATCTATGAATTTTTCAGTTTCATCCTTATATAGTTTGATTGTAGTACTCATGGGAGTTTTAGCATCTTTTGCACTCTCAAGCCCGAATTTTTTAACAATCTTTAAAGCGTATTTCGATTGCGAAACAAATAATCCTTCTGAATTTTGTTTGACTTGAAGACCCAAGAAAAATTGTAACTCTCCCATAAGAGACATTTGAAATTCTTTATGCATAATTTTAGAAAACGATTTTACTTCCGAAGGGGAAATTGATCCAAAAATGATATCGTCAACATAAACTTGAGCTATAATGATATGTTTGTCAAAATATTTGACAAAAAGGGTTTGATCATTTCCTCCTCTCTTAAAACCTTTGCATAAGAGAAAGTTGGAAAGTCGCTCATACCAGGCTCTTGGCGCTTATTTTAGGTCATACAAAGCGTTTTTAAGACGAAAGACATGATTTGGATATTTAGGGTCAATAAACCCTTTTGGTTGTTCTACATAGGTCCCCTCGATTAATATACCATTAAGGAAGGCAGATTTGACATTCATTTGGTAAAGCGTAAAATGTAAGTAACAAGCTATGGCAAAGAGAAGACGAACAGATTCTAAGCGAGTAACAGGAGCAAAAGTCTTGTTAAAATCTATTCCTTCAATTTGAGAGTATCCTTGAGAAACTAATCTGGCTTTGTTTCTAATGACCATCCCACTTTCATCAGATTCATTTTTAAATATCCAACGTGTGCCAATAACCTTTTTGTGATCAGGCCTAGGTACAAGATACCAAACATCATGAATGACAAATTGAAGAAGTTCTTCCTACATTGTAAAAATCCAATGAGGATCATTCAATGCATCATTTACATTCTTTGGTTCCACAAGGGAAACAAAACATGCATAATGAGCATAGTTTCTTAATTGAGATCTTGTACGTACAGGCTCATTAGGGTTACCAATAACGTTATTTATGGGATGTTCTTTAGAAACCCAGTTGGGTACTTCAGGTCTCTCAATTGGTAAAGAATCATCTATTTCTGGAGAGTCATTTTCTAAAACATTTCCAAACTCTTCCACAATAGTTAGTTATCCGGTCTTACTCTCTATAGTAGTGTCACTTATAATAACGTTTATGGATTCCATTAAGGTCTTCGTGTGAAGATTATAGACACGGTATGCTCTACTGTTAGGTTAATATCCTAGAAAGATGGTTTTATCTCCACGAGTCTCAAATTTGGATAAGTGTTCTCTATCTTTGCAGACATAACACGTAATACCAAAGGTTCTAAGATACTTAAGATTGGGCTTCTTCCCATACCAAAGTTCGTAAGGATTTTGTTTAGAATTCTTTCTAAGATAGACCCTATTGATAATGTGACACGCAGTACGAATAGATTTTATCCAAAAATACTTAGGTAAAGTTTTTCCATGAATCATAACTCGTGCCATCTCTTGAAGGGTACGATTCTTTCTCTCAGTAATACCCTTATGTTGAGGAGTCTTAGGAGCACTAAATTCATGTTTATAACCATTGTATTCACAATACTCTATAACACCTGTATCTAAGAATTCTCCGCCTCTATCACTATGAATTCTATCAATTTGAGTGTCTTTCTCATTTTCAATTCGAAGTAAAATCTTCAAAAAAATTTGGAAAGTGTCAGACTTTTATTTTAAGAAAGCTACCCAAGTAAATCTGGTGAAGTCATCAACTATAACAAGAATGTAATTGTGTCCACAAAGACTAACATTTCGAGAAGGACCCATTAGGTCCATATGGATGAGCTCCAGGGGTTTAGAGGTAAGGATATCTTTGACTTTCTTATGAGGGGATTTAACAATTTTTTCTTCCTGACATGATCCACATACAATATTAAAAATAGGTTTGATTTTAGAAATACCTCTAACTATTTCTTGTGAAGACAATCTACTAAGATTTTCGTAATTTATGTGACCCATTCGATTATGCCATATCTCATTGTCATCCATTCTGGCAATGTTACAGACCTCAGTACTGTTCTGGACAGTACAACAATTGTTCGGAGTCCTATAATTATGCACTAACCTTTTTCATTTAAAATTTTTCAATTATTCTTTGAAAAGGTGACAGTATGATTTGAGTCACAAAATTGCGAGATACTAAGTAGGTTGGCCTTAAGACCTTTTACTAGAAGAACATTTTCAAGTAAGGGTAATCCTTCTTCTTGTAGAGTTCCTTTACCAATGATTTGAGATAATACACCATCACCAAACATAACTTTTCCTCTAGCAAAGTTGGTTTTGTTTAAAAGTTTGGTATCATCCCCAGTCATGTGCTTCGAACACCCAGAGTCTAAATACCAACCAGAGGGAGTGTGTTCAGTTTTTAAAGCAATAATAATAATATTACACTTCATCTGGGGTAATAGTTCATCTTTTCTAACCCAAAAAACTCTTATTTTCATTTTGCGCTTATTTACTCTCATTTGATAAAATTTGCGAGCATTAGATTTTTGTTGAAAAATGTTTTGCGCATGAGGTTGAATTTTATGAAAAGTATAAGCATTTGATTTAGAAAAGTGTCTAGGAACCCTTCTTGGAAATGATCTTTTAGGTTTAGTCTTTCTCTTTCTATAGTTAGAGTTTTTGTCTGGTTATCTAGGGAGAACATAATTATTATGACTTCTCGTAGAATAGTTAAAGTTTTGGTACACGGGAGTACTATAGACAGGGTTGACTGAGCATCTAGAGTAGAAACCTTCAAAGGAATGACCATATAAGTCACATTAAGAGCAATATAAATTTCTTGAGGATGGTATCTCCTTAGGAAAGTCTCTAAACATAGGCTTCATGACATTTTGGAGTTGAACCTTATTTCTAGGGAGTATAGTTTGAAAGGCCGAATCACTTTTCCTAATCGGGGGGCACACATATTTAGTCTTAGGTGGACTTTCACACTTAGAGTAACTTGATTCCCCAATATCAAACTTTGATTTTTTTTCATCAAACTCATTTTTCAAAGAAAATCTAGACAAGTTTCTATAGGTCTTTTGCCTCCTGACACAAACTTGATTGGTTCAAGATTTTTAGTTTGAGTCTTCAAATTTGGGCAAAACCCTATTCCAGTTCAATCATCAGAATTGGTTTTTGAATCAGCAACAAAACCATCAAAACAGTTTGAATTATTTTCAAAATTTGCAAATTTTTTGAAAACTATTGTTGTCTTCTCTTTGGATTGTTCCAATTCTAATAATGTCCCTTTATATTTTTTCTCCAGTTTTTCATTTTTTTCAATCAAATTCTTTAATTTATAATCAAAACTTTTGACTTCATTTTCATGAGTTACACATTGGGTAGTATACTCTTCAGCGTTAAGTTTAACCATCAGACTTAGGTCTTCTAGTTTCTTAGTGAGATCCTTCACTATCTTCTCTAGTCTAGTGCTTTTCTTGAGATTTTTTGCATAAAGTGTGTGAATATCAGGGAGGTCTTCAGTGTCTGAGTCACTAAGTGTAGTGTGTGCAGTGACCCCTAAGGATTTAATTCTTGAACTCCCCACCCATTGACATCGTCATTTTTGCATTCCCTTTTACTCAAACCCCGTGGTAGAACTAGCAATATTCTCATAAATTAAAGCATCTAAACCAGTAGCTGCATGATTTATAACTACATAAGTAGAGCTATTATCATCATTCTCATAGATAGGCATATCATTATTGTAAATTATCTTCACAAAGAAAGACATGCAAGGATCAAAACCATCAAAAGATTCAGGTTCCTCATTTTCAGAATCACTTTAATCATCCCATGTTTCGCAAATATTGGCCCTAGTATGTTTATTGGCAGTGTTCAGTTGTACTCTACAGTCTTGTGTTATGTGTCCTAGTTTTCCACATCTAAAACATTCAATGTTCTTGAAGTCTTTTTTGGGTCTCATGTCCTTGTGATGTTTGTCTTGACCTTTCTCATGAGGTTTGTAGTTAGACTGAGTTAGATAATTTGGCTTGCCTTGTCTGTTTGCCATTTTATTTCTAAATCTGTAATTTTCTTAAATTATTTTGACATCAAAACAATTTGATTATCCAAACTGTCTATATCACATTCCTCATCAGAATCATCGGTGGGAAGAGTAATCTCAGGTTTCATCAACTTAAAGGAAAAACTCAAGTTGGAACTAGTCTGTTTCCTATTGGACTGGGTCATTTGTTTCTTAAATTCTAATTCCATTTCCACAGTTCGTAGTTTACTACTGAGTAATTCAGGAGTGAGATTTTGATCACACATTTCCTCAATAGCATAACTTTTGTTGTCAAATTTCTATGGCAATGATCTTAGAATTTAAGATACAATTTCATGTCTGTCATATGGTATCCCATTAGCATGCAGTTTGGTCACAATGGAAGTCAATTTCATGTAAAAATCATCAAAGGATTTAGAATCCGACATAATTAGGGAGTTATACTGCTGGACAAGCATTTGAGTTTTATCAACCTTAACTCTAGTGTCACCTTCATGTGCATTAATAAAAGTATCCCAAGCTTCCTCAGAAGTGGCACAAGGTGAGATCCTTTTGAACCCATGTTCATTTATGGATATAAAGATGGCATTATTGCCTTTGTTATTGTTTCGAGAAGCTTGCTTCTCTTCTTGAGTGAATTCACTTAATGCCTTCTTAATCCTCTCATTACTTCCTTCAGTGGCTGGTAAGATAAGTGTATCCATTTTCAACAATATCCAAGACATCATATCCCAAGGTTCTTTATATGAAAGCAACCATTCTCACCTTTGAGTAAGCAAAGTTGTTTCCATCATTTTTCTCGTCCATTATTTTGATTTTAAGAAAATAATTTCAGAAACACAAGATCTTTTAAAAAGATTTCCAAAGCTCTGATACCAATTGAAAACTGTTACTAAAATCGTTTAATACATGATTAAACTATTTAAGTAACTTCTAACTATTTTTTGAGGAAACTCTTTTCTTTAAATCAAATCAATTTTAATCACAAGATGTGTTTAAAAATATGCACGAGATCAGTTCAAGATTTGTTAACAAGTTTTGAAAAATAAAACTAAAACAGTTTTAAATCAGCACACCAGCAAGAATGAGATGAGGAGATGTAGAAAGATTAATGACAAGAGATTTTTAACGTGGTAAAACCTCACCCAACTGAGGAAACATCCACGACTCCCTCTACGGAGTAAAAAGAAAAATATACTAAAACAAAATATATCAGTTACAAACTATATAACACATATGAACACAAATCAGTCCTATACAAGATTAGGAATGTACCCACTGGTGTCCTTCTAACTTTTCTGTAGTTCTGATTGCTGATGTGGTTCTCCCAGTTTGCTAACTTCCACTTTGTTCCAGTCTTTACGTCGACTCTTGTTTCAAGATCTTATTACCAACACTTTCAGTGTTGTAGTGTGTAAGTTTTTGTGATGGTGCTCAAACACATGCATTCACACACTCACGCTTATATACAAACAGTCCTAGAAAATTACAAATCAGATCTATATGTTTTGATTTTCAGTTTCTCTCTTCTTAGGAAACTTAAACCATATTTGACCTTTAAAAAGAACCCAGAATCCACGGCTATCTTGCTCAGAAGACGTTTTAAGATCTTAATCAATTTCAGGGTTTTAAAAATATTTTTGAAATTGAAAACCGCCAAGTGTGATTCCAGTTAGGTCAATGGTCTTGTGTCAAAAGAACTAGAAACAAAAAATGATTTTGTTGATTTTGAAGATGAAAACATTTACAGAAAATAATCAACAAAAGATTTCTCAAGGCGAGAAAATAAGAATGCAGATCTAAGTGTATTGTAACATAAAATGACCAGATCTATGATTTATATGAAACATGAATACAGATCTAACCTAATGTTTAATTTGGACACAAGATCTTAAAACGAAGAGGTTACAGCACGAAACAACTTTCAAACCACCACTCAAAAACTCTCAAACACTTAGGGTTGGTGTTTGGTATAAACTGGTTTTTGGAAAGAGGGTTAGGGTTTGATATGGTGTTTGGAATGATTTAGGGTTAGGGTTTCTAACGGTGTGGTTTATATCTCTCTCTTCTCTCTTTTCTCTTCTCACTTGGATTAGACGAAGTGGTAAACACTTCTCAAAGGTTGAGGGTTGGCCTTTTTTTATACTGGGCTGAGAAGGATCGAGAAGGTGGTTTGAAATCAATGGCTAAGATTAAGTCTTGCCATATTAACTTCCATCCAACGGTCTAAGATAGGCGGTGAGTTAAGTTGCTTCTGATTGGAGGATAGAGGTTCACAGGGATTGGGAGAAGGACGCATGCAGAGCGTTGATAAGATTAATCCAAGGGCTGATAAAACACACTGGTTTTGTCTCTTAAAAGAAACACACAATCAACCAGTATGAGTGAGAAAGGTGTAAGGCAACTATCGAAACACAAACACACGTCTCAAACTAATTACATAGACACCCTTACAATCTCCAGCGCTTTCGAATCCTACCCAAGTGAACTTTATAGGAATAAAACCAACAATCAGAAATTATAGAAAGACCCCAAAATCTTTTCATTCCAATTTTATTAAGAAAAAATTATTTTAAAATCATTAGAAATTCCCAAAAAAATTATTAAAAAAATATTTTAATGGAAATTAACACACACAACACACACATAAACAATATATGCAATATATGAACAATGTATGCAGTTCTAATATGTGTGAGTGTTTGTAAGTATACCTTTTATCATTTAAACAAAAGGAATGAATTGAATTGAAGGTCTGGGGTTCTTTGGTTTCTATGGAAGGGACTCAATTTTGTCACTATTTCCAAACTAGATGAGGACTTATATAATGTAGACTCAAGTGATTCAAGAGTATAAGTTGCTTCAATATGTAGCGCGCCTTCCCAATAGGTAGTATATATATGTAGAAAAAAATTAATAAGATTGATGAAAACACCTGTTTAATTGTTAATGTTGTGTGTTGCTTTTTTATTGATAAGGGGACTTAGGTTTATGTAGTGGGAACCTAATTAGAAATGTTGTGTTTTGACTTAAGGGCTTCCCTATATCATCTAGTTTTATGGATATTGATTAGTGGTTATGAATAAACATATTCTGTCTTTTGCTCTGGAATCTTAGACAACAAAAATATTGTATGAAATAATAAACTAATATTTTAATGTGTTTTATTTTTCATGTGAACTAGATGGATAAGAGTTGGATGCAAGAAACAAATAGATTTTGTGAAAAGTATGTCTTGGGTGTTAGATCATTCATTCGATTTGCAAAGGATCATATGGGACCTAATAGTTACATTAGGTGCCCATGTTGCAATTATCTTAACATCGATCTCAAAAATATTGATGAAGTAGAAGATCATCTTTTCTTAAAAGGTATTTTTACCACCTACACACAATGGACATATCACGGGGAATGTTCTAATGATATAGTTCATGATGATGCGAATGATGATAATATTGATGTCGATGATTGGATTGATAATGAAAATGAAGAAGGGGACGAGATGCAAGAAGTGTTGAAAGACATGCAGAAAGGGTTTTTCTTTGATGCTGGTCCAGCTGAAGCGTTTGAAACTTGTAATACTCCTAGACAAGTTGGTGTCGGGGATAAGACAAATTTTAACAAATTATTGAAAGATGCAGAGCGTGAATTATATCCTGGTTGCAAAAAATTATTTACACTGTCTTTCCTCGTGAAGTTGCTCCACTTGAAATTGATCAATCACTGGAGTAATAAATCACTCAAGATGTTGCTTGAACTATTGAAGGAAGGTTTCCCCGATGGTGAGACGCTTCCAAAGTCAGATTATGAGGCAAGGAGCATGCTGCGTGGCTTGGGATTAGGATACATATCGATTCATTCATGCAAAAATGATTGTTGTTGTTTTGGAAGGAGCTTGAAAATAAGCATGAGTGTCCAATATGTGGAGAGTCTGGATGGAAGGTTAATAATGACAGGGGTAAACGCATTCCTGACAAAATACTTCGTTACTTTCCACTAAAGCCAAGACTCCAAAGACTGTTTATGTCGAGAAAAATGACTGATGATATGAAGTGTCATAAAGAAAAATGTGTAAAAGATAATGTATTGAGACATCTTGCAGATTCTAGTGCATGGAAGGATTTTGATGCGGAGCGCGAGTGGTTTTATCAAGATCCTCATAATATAAGGCCTGGCCTAGCAAGTGATGGTTTTAACCCCTTTGGTAATATGCACAACTCATATAGCATGTGGCCAGTAATACTTATGCCATATAACTTTCCGCCTTGGTTATGTATGCAAAAGTCATTTTTTATGATGTCATTACTTATTCCAGGACCTCTGGCACCAGGTAAGGATATGGATGTGTATTTATGACCATTAACTAATGAGTTGAATGAGTTATGGGAAGTTAGTGTAGAAACATATGATGCATCCACCAAAATGAATTTTCAAATGCATGGGGCATTTTTGTGGACTATAAATGACTTTTTGACATATGGTAGTTTGTCTGGTTGGAACACTAAGGGTTATATGGCTTGTCCTACGTGTAACAAAGATACTTCTTCGAAAAGAATAAGGAGTAAGATATGTTATATGGACCATCGCCGATATCTGGATCCCAAGCATATATGGAGGAAGAGTAGAAAATTTGATGGTAAGCAAGAGCTCCGGTTAAAGCCCATGGACTTAAATGGGGATGATTTGTTGCGACAATTGAATCATGTCAATGGTTATATACCGGGAAAACATTCGAGTAATAAAAAGAGGAAACGTACACCTGAAGAGCTCAACTGGAAAAAGCATTTTTTTGAATTACCATATTGGAAAACATTAAAACTCTGACACAACCATGATGTCATGCATATTGAAAAAATATTTATGAGTGTTGGGAACTATATTAAATACTGAGGGAAAAACAAAAGACACGTATAAGGCGAGGCAAGATTTGGAGGATATGAAGATAAGGAAGGAATTAAGTTTGAAGCGGAATGGGGATGTAACACTCCGTATTTTTGAGCATTTAAAATTTAATTAATTCGAGAATTCTAAATTACTTGTGTGTCGTAATTTTAATTGAATTAATTATAGTAATAATTATTTAAATATTAATTGAGGAGTGAATGGTTAATATTTAGGAAAATTTAATTACTAAGTGAATAGTAATAATTTATTTACGTCATCCCGAGTATTAGTGACGTGGTATGTACTTATCTTAGCCGGGAGTCGGTATAGAGTAACTTGGGTGTGAGATAAGGATTTTTATAAATTAATTTGAATGCCAATTCTGAGTGTACGGTTGAGACCTAATGGGCCGAGATAGTCGAAAAAGTGTACCCGGGGGTAATAAACGGGTCACAGAGTATTTTTAGGAATAAACGGGCCCACACGGGGGTATTTGGGTCACTTGGGCTTGGCCCATTAGGCCAAAAAGGGGATTTAGACTAATTACCTAATTAAAAGAAAAAGGGGAACGACTGATGTGAAATTAGGAAACACTTAGTGAGAGAGGAAAACCTAAGAGACAGTTAAAGGAAAATTGGGGGACAAAGAAAATAGCCAAAAGAAAGGATTTCGTCTTCAACCTTGGGAATTCACAACCTCAAATCAGACCCTACGAATCATAAGGCAAGTGGTTTACTTGCTATAACAATTAATTTGTGTTTCGATTCATATTTATATGATGTGAGATATCAAAATTCGTTTTGGGATTTAAAGGGTACAAACAAAGGGTTTTTGTAAACCAATATTGTGATTTCTAAATTCTGTAGAAATTCATGTATAATCTGAGATTAGTATATATATCTTGTATGATGTGTAAACCCGGATGGATTGAAAACGAATTTGAGATAAGGAATTGATGTTTAAATGGGTTAAAGATTTAGAATGGATTTTTCCCCAATTTATGAAAAAGCAGTAGAGGAACATAAATTAAATTGTGTTTGTGGACTTTATAGGGGTCCCTTATGAGGTTTTTGGTATATATTGTTGATGGGAAGACTTGGGTTTTACAGTAGAAGAAGTTAGGGTTTAGAGCTTTTCATCCATGGCTGAAACAAAAGGGGGAAGAAGACGATGACCTGTGCGATCGATCGATCGATCGAGGCTTGGGGATCGATCGATCGATGGTCGGAAAATTTTGACAGTTCGGCCAGTTTTTTTTTATAAGGGAGATTTACTTAAAATTTCTTCCATGCCTTATTTAATGAGAAATAAATATAGAATTTTCAATCTAATTAATTATGAGGGAAAATTAATTTGGATTTGGAGGAAATTTATATGTGTCACACCATGATTAAAATTTTGGGAATAATATTTCAAAATAATTAAATACGGATTGAGTGGGCAACTCCGAGTATATTGGTTGAGCGATACTAAGACGTTAATTTTATTTAAAGTGAAAGTTAAATAATTGGGAGTCGGAAATTTAGACTCGGGTATTGTTTTATTTCTGTCCACGAGAGTAAGTCCAAATATATTGGTTGGAGTGACACCGAAAGTAATTTAATTAATTAATGTGTAAATTAATTAATAATTGGAGTTGGGCCATAAAATCATAATAATCTTAAAAGGCTTGTGTTACGGACTTAGTACACGGTGTATCCGGGATAGTTTATATATATATATATATATATATATGGTGTGTGCATTAATATCAGTGGATAGATATTATTATTACATATACTCTAGTGCTATAGGGGGAGGTTACGCGTAGTGGATGAATCCCCTAGCTTGAGAACTAGGGCGAGTATATTACCAGGTCATAGCGTCCGTTATATGGGTGAGGGTCATCTTACTTTCAGGGAAGGAATATGACCGCCTCCAATTTTTACGTATTATCCAAGTTACTGAGCAATTCTGACTTGGGGTAACTAGGTTATGTGAATATGCCTAGTGGGATAGCACTTTAGAGAATTTACATCCGGTGAGTTATTACTCGGGAGGATGTTTAATATTAATTATTATTGTAGCATGTTGTGAATGTTGCAACATAACTATACGTATATAATGAGGTAAATAATTATATACGGGTAAATTAATACAGGCTGTGAATTGTATTATACACATAATGGGTGTGAAAGTTATATGATTTTTTTAAAAAGGGAAATGATTAATTTTGTTAATGTTAATAATAACTTAGAAATCATAATTATGGCACACTCGCTTAGAGTGGGGTGGTTGCAATGGATTATATTAGTTTTCTAGTCCTGGGATAAATAACTAGGTAAATTAATTAAGGCGTTAGTAGTACACATTAGAGAAGGGGTGAGGATGTTCTCAAGAGAGTACGACACAAACTAAAATATGAAGAGCATACATATATATTTATTACTGCAAGTTAATCATTTGCTAAATGTTTTCCAAATGTTTTGGGTACTAACCCTTGCTATAAAAAAAACTAAAAACCTTTTAGGTGTCCAGCCATAGGGACGCCAGGCTTGACTCATTTCAGGGATCCGTTTCTGCAGCATATGTGGATGTTGCGGGAGTTTGTTAGGCGCCTCGTTATTTTCAATTCTAGTATAGAGTTTTTATATCAGCTACTCGAGTATGTCGCTCACAGTTTTATTCAGTACTTATGTCTAACCTGTGGAGTTTTATTACTGTCTTTACTTTTGTTGAATTTTGAACCGATGGTTTATTCGGTCAGTTAATTAATTGTGAATGGTTAGTTTCAGTTAAGTGTGATTGTTTATATTATTTTGTTTCCGCGTGAATATTTCATTTAAGTTAATGAAAGATAAAACTTAGCACCAGTCTAATTTTCTCACTTAGGTGGTTAGTAATTAAAAAGGCGACAGTGATGCTAAGAATGAACCAACTGAGAAACTTGTTCTAATTTAATTTAGGAGTGATCACCCGTGGTTAATTAGGCGGGGGGTCACAGATGGTATCAGAGCATTAGGTTCTAGTGTCCTTAGGATCTGTGCGGCTTACTACGTTTCAGCGTAGCCTTCAGTTGATATAGAGCCCTATTATTAGGACTGTTAATTCATTTTCCGCGTTTGAGATATCGTATTTCTACTATTAGTTATGTATAAATTGTGTACTTATACAATTCGATATATTTTAAGATGCCACTGAATAGGCAGAGAGCGAAGAGGGCTGAGGCTAGGGATGAGCTCAGGGAGGCTCATCAAGAGCCACAGGTACCGCCACCACCACCCCCATCCGAGTTGATCTCCACTACTCAGATGGCAGTGATAGTGGCCCAGGTAGTCGAGACGGTGATGCGAACTATGGAAGATCATTTTCCACTACCCTAGGCATGACCTCCAATGGCACTAGCAGTTCAGGTTCCAGTGGGGCCACCGTCTTGACAGCGAGTTGAGGAGACCTTTCAGAAGGGTCACCCACCTGAGTTTCAGGGTAGCACTGATGTAGTAGAGGCTTGTGACTGGAAGAAGAATATTCAATGGCATCATGCTCGTGCTGGAGTGTACCGATGTGTAGAAATAGATGCTTGCTACCTTTCGTCTGTCGGGGGCAGCCTTACAGTGGTGGGAGCCAGTTACCACCATTGAGGAGTGGGATTTGATGACGATATCCTAATTTTGGGTGCGGTTTGACCGCAAATACTTTCCACTAGAGGTAGAGGATGAGATGAGGAAGAAGTTCAGTGATTTAGTACAGGGTGACCAGTCATGGGCAGACTATGAGGAAGAGTTCACTCATTTGGCGAATTTTGTGCCAAATGAGGTGAGCGATGAGGAGCGAAAGAAGTCGAGGTTCATGGATTCTTTAGCCTGGAGAATCAGGCAGTATTCGATGGGGAATCCGGCATTAGCGACTTATATCAATGTCCTTAATTCCGCCCTTGTACATTGCCAATATCATCGCTTCCATGCGAAGGGGAGCAAGAGAGTAGGGGAGCCGAGCCAGCAGGGCAAGGTAGTTACTGGTGGTGACATGAGTGGTACTCAATATCAGACTAGCCGTCAGCAGGGGAGTCAGGCTAAGAAATTTAGGCCTGATGGGTTTCGACCGGGAGGATAGGGGTTCAGGAAGGGGCAGCCAGGCCTAAATCAGCAGTAGTAGGTCCCTCAGGGCCGTCAGGGCAAAGGAAACAATGGGGGAGGCTAGCAGGGCCAGCCACGTCAGGGGCAATAGGTCCAACGACAGGGGGACGGTTAGAAATGCTGTTTTGTCTGTGGACAGCCAGGACACTTCAAGAGGGAGTGCCCACAGAAGGGAAGAGGTCATCATCAGGGTGCCCAACAGGGGCAATAGGGACAGATGCCGCCAGCAGCACCAGCCCCAGCCCCACCTGCCCCACGACATCAGGGGAAAATGCACTAGGAGAATGTGTATAACGTCCGGGATGTTTCCAATCCTCCAGCACAGCAGGCGCCGCCAACAGTTGAGGGTATGTTTATCATTCATGGTCATGAGGATAGTGTACTTTTTGACACGGGAGCATCGCATTCATTCATTAAATATAATTTTGCTAAATGGGTTGGGCTACTAGAGACCGTGAGTAGTCTTCGTATGTGTGTAGAGTCACCAGTAGGCAGCGGGGATTTGATTCACTCAATTTGTTGGGGGGTGTCTATTTTAATTGGGAAGCTTAGTCTAGCACCAGAACTCTTAGTGTTAGATATGAATCCCTACGGGGACTTGGGAGTGTGCTTCAGTAGGAGGAAAGGGAGATAGATTATGCTTCCAGAAAGCTAAAGCCCCATGAGAGAAAATACCCCACTCACAACCTAGAGCTACTAGCGGTCATTTTTTCTTTGAGGATATGGAGACATATCTTCTAGGAGATAAGTTCACGTTATTCACGGATAACAAGTCACTTCAATATCTCTTCACATAGAAGGATCTAAATATGAGGCAGAGGCGGTGGCTAGAATTCGTGAAAGACTACCAGTTTGATATTTAATATCATCCTGGTAAGGCTAATGTGGTAGCAGATGCCTTGAGCCGGAGACCGACTGGGGAAATATTAGAAGTTTGGAAAGCGAAGTGGAGAGAGCTTCGATATGAGGATGATGTAGTCAGGGCCTGCATGTCAGCATTATCCATCACACCTAAGATCATTAAGCGGGTTGTGAGGGCTCAGTCAGAGGATCAGATCTGTCGGGATAGGGTGAACCAGTTGTTAGCTGAGGGAGCAAAGGTTTACTCGATCATCTCGTAAGGAGGCCTACGCCTTAATGGGAGGTTAATTGTGCCAGAGGATGAGAAGTTGAGGCACGCTGTTATGACAGAGTCCCATGGTTTGAGATTTACGGTACATCCCGATGGGGATAAAATGTACCAGGATATGAGGAGGCAGCATTGGTGGACAGGAATGAAATGGGACATAGCAGAGTTTGTTTCGAAATGTGCCACATGTCAGCTTGTGAAAGTTGACCATCAGAGACCATTAGGGATGCTACAGCCGCTATAGATTCCCGTGTGGAGGTGGGAGAGCATCTCAATGTACTTCATTATAGGGTTACCTGCATCACAGAGGGGTTACGATTCCATATGGGTCATTATGGATCGGTTGACCAAGGTGGCCCACTTCCTGCCGGTTCGCACAGACTTTGAGATGATACGTTATGCGCAGCTATTCATAGCGGAGATTGTTAAGCTGCACGGGGTGCTGATAAATATTGTGTTCGATAGAGACAAAAATTTTGTGGCCCATTTTTGGCAGAGCTTTTAGGAGGCCATGGGCACGGAGTTACGATTGAGTACAGCCTATCACCCACAGACCGACGGGCAGTCTGAGAGAGTCAATCAAATGCTGGAAGACATGCTCAGAATGTACATTTTAGACTTTAGGGGAAGTTGGGAGAAATATCTTCCTTTGGTAGATTTCACGTATAACAACTCTTACCAATTCACGATTGACATGGCACCGTTCGAGGCACTATAGAAGAGACGTTGTGGTTCACCCGCTTGTTGATTAGACACTACACCAAAATGACAAAATTGTCACCTTTCAGCTGGTCACCCTTGTCAAGGTCATTGACCGTGATAAAAAATACGCGTTTTGTGTCACGGTCATTGACCTTGACACGACCGTGACAAAGAATTGTCATGGTCATTGACCGTGACAAGTCCATGACAAATTTACTTATCACGAACTTGTCACGGTCAATGACGTTGACACGACCGTGACAATGTTTACAGCAAAACCCCTTTCCCCCTTCTTTTTTCCCTCCCGCCGTTCCCTCCCTCTCTCTCTCTCGACGCTGCTCTCTCTCTCTCTCTACTTTCAGGTTTAATTCTCTCTCTCTCTACTTTCAGGTTTAATTCTCTCTCTCTCTCTCTCTTCCATTTATATATATGTTTGTCTGTATATATATGTGTGTATGTGTGTATATATGTGCGTGTGTGTGTGCGGGGGTAGGGGGTGGGGCAGGGTGGGGGTAGGGTGGGGGTAGAGTGGGGGTAGGGGTGGGGTAGGGTGGGGGTAGGGGTAGGGGTTAAAAATGTAATATTATTTTGATACAACATTAATTTGTGTATGAGTTTCATAATTATAAATAATATCCAAAAATATTGGATAACAATTTATTTTCATTCAAAATAAATAAGTAATTTTCTACAAATTTCATAAAAAAATGAAGGTCGGCTTAATATGTGATTTAAGTGTGAAATAATCGCTATATACTTACACTAATGGAGAAAAAAACCATATATGACATTTTTGTTTTTATTAGATGCAAAATAACACATATAGGTATCACATGACTTTATATCCATCAAATAAAATTTTACCATAAAATATCATTTTGTGGAAGGCAAGATCTATTACAATATATTTACATACCTAAATGATTTTTTTTTAAATGACATTACAACAAAAAACTACAATATGGGTTAAAATGGCATCCGAAATTGCTAAAAGCATGAAAAATAAAATAACATTTAGTCTATGTTGTTGAAAAATTTGATCAAATTGGTGAGCCCTTCATATTTAAAAATGTTGTTTTTATTCCTATTTAACTTTTCTTTCTATTCACCCTTAATTATATTTAAAGTTTAATAAAATAGGAGTTATAGAAAGAAAAGTGGGGTTTAAATAAAAACACTTTTTTAAAATTTTAGGTACTGGTGCATAATCTTACTTTGTCACAATTAATTTATATGCCTCAAAGTTATTTTATCACTCTTAGTTTATATTTGTGATAATACTTTATGAACCACAACTTTAGGTTGATTATTTTAGAACTTAAACTTCAAGATACAAAAAATAATTCTATAGAACAGCTTAGATATCTTAACAAAACACATATCTAACATTGAATATGATTTATAAAAAGCACAAAACAATAGTAGAAATTCAATTCATGAAATTAACATTGAGATTATTTTAAATAGACAGTCACTACATGAAATTAACATTGAGATTATTTTAAATAGTGAGTGGGGGTGGTGGTGTGTGTGTATGTGGTGAGTGGGGGGTGTGGAGGGAGGTGTGTGTGTGTGTGTGTGTGTGTGTGTGTGTATATATTTGAATTAACCCATGAATTTTTATTTTTGTATTTGAATTAACCCATGAATTTATTTTTGTATTTGAATTAACCCATGAATTTATTTTTGTATTTGAATTAACCCATTATATGAAACATACTTGAAATTAAATATAGTGCGCATAGATACTAGCCTTCTAGTTCTTATGCGTACGCATTCAATAGCCCTTAGACCCGTTCGAGAGTCATTACCCCTGTAATGAGATCTCTCGAATTGTCCCGTTTGGACAGTTTGAGAGTGTATAATTGTAATACCACGTATTTTCATGGCTTTTAAATTTAAGGATTTATTAAATTTAATTGAGATAAATTAATTTAATTTTAATCCGAAATGTTGTTTTAAATATTTACTAGCGTGACAAGAGTTAGTAATTATTGGGAATATATTATTTGTTGCATATTACTGGATGAGTATAGTAATATATGAGATTTATTTTTATAATATTGTCACGTGTGAATAAAATGACAATTGTGGAAATTAAAGTCAGGACGCGCCTGTGTCGTGTCGGGACTAAATGTGGATTAATAAAAGTGAATATTTTATGAGTCGTTTGTATGGTCGTTTTGAGTGTGTCAACGCATCCGGAAGGGTCGAGATAGTCAGAAAAGTGTACCCAGGGGTTTAGTTTGGGTCTCGGGGCGTTTTTAGGCCTAATTAGTACCCTGGGAGGGCGTTTTGGACATTTCACAATTATGGGTAATTAAACCCATGAAAATCAGTAACCTATATCAGCCATTTAGGTTAGTCAGCTAGGGTTAGAAAACACAAACACAAGAACGGCCATAGGAGAGGAAGGAGAGAGCTCTCAAGGCAAATTCAAGGCCCAAAATCCATCCGGTTGCACCGCCACCACCACCAACGCGTAGATCGCGCGACGGGGAACGCAACCACACCAAAATTATCCGCAAACTAGAACATCGAAAATCCCAGGCAAGTGTTTATCTTTCTTATTTCGTTGATTCATCTTTCATATTAGTGTAGGAATGATTAGGATGAGTTTTATGGAAGAAAACCTAAGATTTGAGATAGGAATCGCATGTAGTTATGGTTTAAATGATAATTCTGGAAACCCTTGCCATGTAGAGGAATTTACCCACGAAATTATGATGTTTATAAGAAGAAATTTCTGGAAAAACAGATTGGAACCATGATTTAGAGATTTCTAGGGTTCTTGAATATTTAAATGAATTATGGCATGATTAATCCATGTTTAGTGACGTAAATTGACATGCTTTACGTAGGAAATGTATGATATAATATTAGGATGTTAGTAGTACAAATTTTAAGACGTTTGGGATTGTAAAATATGGATTTGGTATAAGTTAGAAGATGAAACCCGTAACTGCAATTCTGCAGATTTCGCAGACCTGCTTGATCGATCGATCGGGCCCAGAGCTTCGATCGATCGAAGGTTCGCTCGATCGAGCCCCAGACCTCGATCGATTGACCCCTCCTGACAGACTCATGTTTCCCCTTATTAATTAGTTGAAATTCAATTTAATGTGAAAAAAATTCTTGGGCATCCTTAACAAAATGTTTTGGGAGATATGGAGGACCAGTAGGATATATGAATAATTTTGGGATTCTTAATATGAGATGAGAATTGTACTTGTGGGATAATTACTTAAGGGTTGATGAGTTTATGAATTAACGGGAGAGTTGCGTAAGAGAGTTACATTGTAACATAGAAAGGACACTTACTGAATTTTACACTTGGGAGGATAAAGTCCATGCATGTTACGTATTCAGATGAGAAAATCCTTCGAGTTAAGGTTAGAAACGAACTCTTATACGTAATACTAATAATGTGAAAATTAAGGATAAATGTTGTGATTATGGGTGATGAGAGGAACCTATATTAATATGATAAAAGTGGTATATTTATATGATTGTGTATGCATATATTATATACATGTGAAAACCATGTCCGCGCTACTTTCTATCCCTGAGGTTACCGCGCTGGGACAGTCTTATCTCGATGGGACCTTTATGGGGGATATTGACTTGTACCCTAGAAGATAGATATCCTTGGTACAGGCTATCGAATCGATAGTTCAGACGGTCCTAAGAGGCGTGGGGTATGTACTGACCTCTTAGAGACTTGGAATCTACGCTTCGCCTCAATATTGTTTGTATATATATGTTGATACAGTTCGAGAGTGATTCCGAACTTGTATTTCCCTTAGTGTGAGCGATACGGGGATTGGATAGCAGAGTATGCCCACACCATAGTTTTATTTGGGGTGCTGTTATAATATATATATTATACGAGTAGTTAATATATATATGAAATTATGAAATTATGAAATTTGGTACTACCTACTGTGTTATGGTAAGTAAGACTGATATAATGCCGTGAATCGGAAATACTTGCTTGAAAAGTATAATATAACACTGGGAAGCTTTGTTAATAAATAAAGTAAAATGAGAGCATGGTTATTAATTGAAATCCTCCTTTTTAAACATTTACATGGTTCGGTTCTGAAATCTTACGAGTAGTCTAAGAAAAGTTAAATCATTGGGAAGATTAGTGCGATAAATGATAAGATAAACCGTTGGGAAGGATAGTGCGATAGGTGTGCACATTAGAAGAGAGGTGAGAATTTCTCAAGAGAATGTCGCACTAATATGTTGTTGCATTGGCCTGTATCAATTTAAATACTTGCTAAATGAATTTTAAATCATACACACTACCCATTTCTTTTCCTCTCTCTCTCTTGTATATATATGTATATATTAGAGGTGCCCAGCCACAGGGGCGTCTTGCTTAGGATCCTTTAAAAGGAACGTGTTGCAGCTTAGATGGGAGTTGCAGGCCACTTGCATAGACGACTTCGTTTACTTGATTCCACATCTATCATTCTCATTTATTGGGCATGTGTCGCCCTTTCCACTATTTATCTGTTTTATTGGGACATGTATTTCAGTTATTTCTAGTACGGTTAATTTGGGATTTATTCAGCATGAATGTTTTACTTTAGGTTTTAAATGTTGGGATTTTGAATGTTGAATGTTTAAAGTAATTGGATGATGTTCCAGGATAATTATTGTATGATTCTTACTTATTGAAAATGTGGTTAATAATTAAATAAATAAGTTTTGCTTTAAAAATACAAATTGGTTAGAAAGGTTAAAAATGGTTTTGACACTTAGCTTAATTAATTAGGTTGTTAATTTGGAAAAGTTTATTTTTACGACAGTGATGCTAAGAATGAACCAACTGTTCACCTTGATTTTAATTTAATAAAGGAGTGATCACCCGGTATTTAATTAGGCAGGGTGTCACAGGTGGTATCAGAGCATCAGGTTCTAGTGTCCTTAGGATCTGTACGGCTTATTATGCTTTAAGCATTGCTTTGTTTGTTATAGAGACCTATGTTTAGGATTGTCGATTCCTTTGACGAGATTTCGTTCTCCTGCTATAATGTGTATACACTAGTGAATTCTAATTTCGTTTGGATGTGTGCGTGTACCGAGCGATGACGGATGTCAGAAGAGGACCATTAAGCGTACATCAGGAGGCAGGGCTCAGTTGAGATTATGAAATATATCCGAGGATGATGACCGTAGTCGAGGTCACCTCCATTATGGCATGAGAAGCCACGACTAGAAAGGCGACTAAGGTGCAGCAATGATTTTCAAATGTTGTTATAGTCAAATGTGGTGCGAGGGTAAACTTACCCAACGTATTACAAAAATCTGTAGAGACTGTCAGTGGGAAATTTTAGAAACGCGAAAATTGTATGAGTTTACCAAAGGAGGTAAAGTATCCAAAGGCTTAAATATAGGACGGAGTGTGGCAAACTGAAATTGAAAATTTAGAGAATATTTTCTTGACTTTCGGGACGAAATTATAATGGTTGGAGTCAACCACCAATTTTATAAGTGGAATGCTATGCCTATAGGAGAACCTTATGGTACAGTGTTGACCGTGTGTTCCTTCCTCAACTATTCAGGATGAGAAGCAAACGTGGTTCTGAACTCATCGCAGGAGGGCATGGAAGAAGTCCAATTATGGATATAAATCCTAATCGTTAGCAAATTTTGTATCGAAAGAGGTAGATACTAGTGGAGGATACGACTCCAAGTGGGAAACCAACTTGTAATAATAGTTGATAATACTCAAAGAGGTAATTCTGATGGACGACCAATTCAGAGGTTGACAATGTCATATTTTTTCAATATAGATGATAACGCTTCCTTGTGGGGGAAGTTAAAGGAATCGAAGAATTTAGTCGAGAATAAGAATGAATACAACGGTGGTGGTATAGCACCACAAAATGATGTAGATGCACATCAGGAAAACCATTTAAATGCTTCATATAGTTAAATTCTTACCAAGTAATGGTAAATTCAGTAAGTACTATAATAGATAGTAACATGATCTTTATGGCCTAAGAAGCTAAGGGAACAACTGGGATGGCTAACAGGAATCGAGTTTACTAACGTCTGAGAGAAGGACAATCCTAACCTAGTTAGTAGGACAGGTGGTAAGTGGATTATGTGTTGAGGTATTTTGTGCGGAGTGAGATCGCTCACGATAATATGTTCCAAAATGAGAAAAAGGACAGGAATACGGTGCCTATTAAGGCAACGATTAAAATAATTTTGTTTTGGATTGGGCAGACGTGTTACGTTCGAAAACCATTTGTGCAGTCAAGACGATTGCCAGGATGGAAGTATAAGTTGTATCCTTAGAGGATGCGGCGTGTTTATGTGACACGAGCGAATCACCATATTTTATTCATTGCTAGATTAGCATGTGAGACGAGCTTAATGCATATAATTATAAATGTTACCATTATGTGAATATTTTTCCCTAGTGTAGCGGGATTTTTCTTTAGTGCTATCCGCGGAGGATGAATGAGTATATTAATAGTGTTTCATACTTTAGTGAGGTTACTCGTTGTAGTGATGCGATACACAAGTATGATATTATCTTTGTTAAAACGTTATAGAAATGGTTAGTACGATAGTGGCCATTTATTACAAGGCTATCGGAGTAGTTGCATTAGTGCAGCATGTTTTGTTGTGGCAAGCTTTACCTGTAAGAAGGTTGGGCTCGCACCTATATTATCAATCCTAGAGACTTCAGAGGAGATAGTGGGCTCGAGATATTCGATGCCAAAGTATGTATAAACTTTGTCAGTATAATTCCGTATGTATCAGGATTTACCATTGAGCGAAAAGATTTGACTCAGTATTATGTTTAGCACTCCGGACCTAGTGATAGGAAAAGTGCATTGTTATATTTATCCTTTAGAGATGTGGGAGTTAATATTTATACCCCTATTATTAGGGAAAGGAATTTTGAGAATTCCGAGTGTATGTATTCGAGGTTTATGAAATGCTATCACCACCAACCTATACTAAACAATAGTGCAATTAGTGAAACGTTCTTTGTTAAGCATAATTACGGGAGAAATTGTAACTTTTCTGTCAAGATACGGAATAAAGGGGTACATGCCACGGACGGAGGACCTAACGGATTTCGATAACCAACAATGCTAAGTAGTAGTGTATCGAGGGGGTTCCTTGTTTGGATTTCGCTCTGCAAGACATCCCACGCATGAAACTTAGCGTAAGGTCGGAGATAGGGAGACGTTTGGTCACTATTCCATGAGTCCGGTACCCTGGTCGAAATAGGATCAAGTAATTATGTATGTAAGTTGGAAGTTGGATTTTGTTTTAAGGTCATTGGAGCCGAATTTTTGTGGTAGGAAAGCATTGAAAGTTATCCCCACGAGTTGAAGGATGGAACGATGATAAGGAGAATTTAAGAATTTTGATTTCTAGGGTGATTGAGAGTACCCAAATGTCATAACCACGTACAGAACACAAGGTGAATAAAGAGTTGGAATGATTTTTAGCATGGATTATCTGGAAAGAACTTTATATTATACAAAAGAGATGACCTGTAATTATTTTGATGAATAGAGCGTTAGTGATTTATTTTGGTTATTGTACCTATTTGGGAAAATTGTTGTACTTATCTGAGGGAGGTTGAGAATTATTATTCCTCTTTTATTGTCATGGAATTTGAATGCCCTATTCCTTATATTCCGTTGAATTTAGTTCTTTTTGCGGATGAGTAGCCCGCCGTTCGCTCTTCTAGGGCGGGGTGTTGCAAGAATGTGGAAATCTCGGTTAAATGCAGTTAAAATAGTCCGAGTCGAAGGGACGTGGTAATAGACGTGTGAAATATATGTTTGTGGGACTAGTATAACGAAGTGGAAGTGATAGAGTGGATTAAACGTCACATGAGGGGCGATAATCCATACATAAGTGTGCAATTAGAATAGCACGCCCTAACTTGATTGGAAGGCTGTGGGAAGCCATTCAAGAATTGGTATTCCTTGAATGGAGTAGAATTTAATTGTTATGAAGCACACCCGGAGCGGCGTTGTTATTAGTTAAATGTGAGAGCGACTTGCGCATACAAAGAGTAATGATGTTAGTATAGTATAAGAGATCCAGAAGTGCGCTTCGTGGAGAGAAGAGCACGGGTCGAAACTTTCGGCATACTCCAAGGAAGGAAGGGGAGTATTACGTGTCACTTAATGTGAGACATTTCAAGGGAAGAATCGATGTTTAGCGAGACGTGGTGAATAGTCTCTACATGCACCGCCCATAGGTAAGGTTTGGGTTGAAAGAGGAGAATCAACCAAAGAATTTTGTGTTTATCGAAAATTCCTGAACTTGGAAGAGGTCGGTAAGGCCGATAAAGTTCTTGGATGAGTTGCCATCCTCAAAACAAGATCAAGGGTTTATCCCCGAACATGTGAATTAAGTCGCCAAGAAGGAAGTAATTGATATTCCTTTGGGCTGGCTTACAATATTAACTAGTATGCCCCAGACTTCCTTTGAAAGGAAGGATCGCGCCAGTGCATGGTCCGGCGCAGTATAAATTTCTGAATCAGGATGAGATTGGTGAATCCCACCTTTGAAATGGGATTTCAGGAACCATCGGAGATAAGATTTCGTTTCGAGTAGGATGTATCACCCTTAGCCAGGGAATAAGCGCATAGTGATTAAAGATTAGTGGAGCCACGTGAAGGAAATTTTGGAATCTTGGTACGATGGTTTCAAGTATGCTCTGTAGAAGCACTCGTACCTGTTTGTCGCGTACGAGGTACTTATTAAGGTTTTGTTATGGAAGAACCTCGACTATTCTCCTTCCGTATGTTTAGAGGAGAGTAGATAATCAGAATTTTTGATCAGTCGAGAAAATATCCGATATTTATGGTGAAATTCCATGACTGTTTTAGGCAGTCAGGAGTGGTCAAATGTTCGTATGATCTTCTCAGAATGGGATTTCTGTGTATGAATAAATTACGAGTAGTTTGTCATGTAGTGAGGTGCGGCCTCCTAATGATAGTGAGATAAGGAAATTATAACGTATAAGCGTGACCTATGCGAATGTTGTCGGGTGGGAACACAATGTGAAGTGTCTCCAATGAGAATGTAAAACAATATTGCTGTGAGGAAAAAGCTATAGTGATTGAGCACAAAATAGATAGTTTCCGTACTGACAAGGATATCTAGAACTGTGCTACCTGGTAGGCCTTATTTTCCGAATTTCGGGACGAAATTCCGTTATTAGGGGGGAAGTATGTAATACCCCGTATTTTCATGGCTTTTAAATTTAAGGATTTATTAAATTTAATTGAGATAAATTAATTTAATTTTAATTCGAAATGTTGTTTTAAATATTTACTAGCGTGACAAGAGTTAGTAATTGTTGGGAATATATTATTTGTTGCATATTACTGGATGAGTATAGTAATATATGAGATTTATTTTTATAATATTGTCACGTGTGAATAAAATGACAATTGTGGAAATTAAAGTCAGGACGCGCCTGTGTCGTGTCGGGACTAAATGTGGATTAATAAAAGTGAATATTTTATGAGTCGTTCGTATGGTCGTTTTGAGTGTGTCAACGCATTCGGAAGGGTCGAGATAGTCAGAAAAGTGTACCCAGGGGTTTAGTTTGGGTCTCTGGGCGTTTTTAGGCCTAATTAGTACCCCAGGAGGGCGTTTTGGACATTTCGCAATTATGGGTAATTAAACCCACGAAAATCAGTAACCTATATCATCCATTTAGGTTAGTCAGCTAGGGTTAGAAAACACAAACACAAGAACGGCCATAGGAGAGGAAGGAGAGAGCTCTCAAGGCAAATTCAAGGCCCAAAATCCATCCGGTTGCACCGCCACCACCACCAACGCGTAGATCGCGCGACGGGGAACGCAACCACACCAAAATCATCCGCAAACCAAAATGTCGAAAATACCAGGCAAGTGTTTATCTTGCTTATTTCGTTGATGCATCTTTCATATTAGTGTAGGAATGATTAGGATGAGTTTTATGGAAGAAAACCTAAGATTTGAGATAGGAATCGCATGTAGTTATGGTTTAAATGATAATTCTGGAAACCCTTGCCATGTAGAGGAATTTACCCACGAAATTATGATGTTTATAAGAAGAAATTTTTGGAAAAACATATTGGAACCATGATTTAGAGATTTCTAGGGTTCTTGAATATTTAAATGAATTATGGCATGATTAATCCATGTTTAGTGACGTAAATTGACATGCTTTACATAGGAAATGTATGATATCATGTTAGGATGTTAGTAGTACAAATTTTGAGACGTTTGGGATTGTAAAATATGGATTTGGTGTAAGTTAGAAGATGAAACCCGTAACTGCAATTCTGCAGATTTCGCAGACCTGCTTGATCGATCGATCGAGCCCAGAGCTTCGATCGATCGAAGGTTCGCTCGATCGAGCCCCAGACCTCGATTGATCGACCCCTCCTGGCAGACTCGTGTTTCCCCTTATTAATTAGTTGAAATTAAATTTAATGTGAAAAAAATTCTTGGGCATCCTTAATAAAATGTTTTGGGAGATATGGAGGACCAGTAGGACATATGAATAATTTGGGGATTCTTAATATGAGACGAGAATTGTACTTGTGGGATAATTACTTAAGGGTTGATGAGTTTATGAATTAACGGGAGAGTTGCGTAAGAGAGTTACGTTGGAACATAGAAAGGACACTTACTGAATTTTACACTTGGGAGGATAGAGTCCATGCATGTTACGTATTCAGATGAGAAAATCCTTCGAGTTAAGGTTAGAAACGAACTCTTATACGTAATACTAAACCATGAATATACGCTTCTTATCTTTAATAGGTTATTAGTACATAGTTATTTGGGGTCTCCTATTTGTGGAGAGGAGACTGAATCTCTTCGTCTATCCAAACACTAAGAAATGCCATAATCCTGTGGAGCGATGCTCTGCAAATTCCTTCCAACCGTTATGTAGCCAAACATCACCAGTTGAAGTTGTCAATTCCACTTTCCATACCCCACCACTTGGAACTTTTAGCAAAACATGGGAGACCATTGAAAGGTGGAATTGACAACTTCAACTGCTGATTTTTGGCTACACAATGGTTGGAAGGAATTTGCAACGCATAACTTCATAGGATTATGGTATTTCTTAGTGTTTAGATATGAAGAGAATTATATTTGACACGATTGCCCGGGGTACATTAGTTGGAAGGAGGTTCCATATGAGCTCAAGTTAGCTGTTTGAGTGACACTACAGGTAATGTATTTATATTTATATGTCAATTTCGATTTCGATTTCAATTACAATTTATATTTATCTATATTTGAGGGGCGGATACTAATTTTACTTTATTTCAATTCAGGGGACAGGGAGTGGCCCTAAGGGTAGGCCACATATGCTCTATACTTATGTGGCTATTCGGACGAGAAGGGAAGGATAAGGAGATGTCCCCGAGCGTCGCGGTACAAAATCTCTTTTCCATGCAAATAGTTTGTAGATTTGAGATAATTGATGGTGATGTTGTTTCTTCTTAAATAGTTTCTATTTTGAATATATATTTGCAGTATCTTTAGTTTGTTTGGATATATGATGTTTGGAACAGGTACAACGTTGCTATAACAGGTACAAATATACTGCTGGGCAGTAGCAGTGGCCATACTGCCCAGCAAATTTTTTTAAAATTATGTCCAGAATTGTCACGGTCATTGACCGTGACACGTCCGTGACAAAAAGTTATCACGGACGTGTCACGGTCAATGTCCGTGACAATTTTTTTTAAAAGGGTCGCGACTTTGTCACGGTTATAAATCGTGACAAACGTGTCACGGTCATTGACCGCGACACGACCGCGACACAAAACGCGAGTTTTGTGTCAAGATCAATGACCGTGACACGACCGTGACAAAAAAAGTTGTCTCGCCTCGAAATGTCACGGTCATTGACCTTGACAAGTTGGATTTGTCAAGGTCAATGACCTTGACAATTCGGCAGATTTGGTGTTGTGAGAGGTGGGGGACAACAAGCTATTGGGGAAGATATTGTCTAGGAGATGTCTTCCAAGATAGAGTTGATCCGAGGGCGAATTCGGATAGCTCGGGATAGGTAGAAGAGTTATGCGGATGCTTCACGGAGACATGTAGACCAATTATATATATGGTGTGCGATAGTATATATATATGGTGTGTGCATTAATATCAATGGCTAGATATTATTATTACATATACTCTAGTGTTATAGGGGGAGGTTGCGCGTAGTGGATGAATCCCCTAGCTTCAGGAGTAGGGTGAGTATATTCCCAGGTCATAGTGTTCGTTATATAGTTGAGGGGCATCTCACTTTCAGGGAAGGAATATGACCGCCTCCAATTTTTACGTATTATCCAAGTTAGTGAGCAATTTTGACTATGGGTAACTAAGTTATGTGAATATACCTAGTGGGATAGTACTTTAGAGAATTTACATCCGGTGAGTTATTACTCCAGAGGATGTTTAATATTAATTATTATTCCAGCATGTTTGTGAATGTTGCAATATAACTATACGTATATAATGAGGTAAATAACTATATACGGGTAAATTAATACAGACCGTGAATTGTATTATACACATAATGGGTGTGAAAGTTATATTATTTTTTTATAAAGGGAAATGATTAATTAAGTTAATGTTAATAATAACTTAGAAATCATAATTATGGCACACTCGCTTAGAGTGGGGTGGTTGCAAGGGGTGATATTAGTTATCTAGTCCTGGGATAAATAACTAGGTAAATTAATTAAGGTATTAGTAGTGCACATTAGAGAAGGGGTGAGGATGTTCTCAAGAGAGTACGATAAAAACTAAAATATGAACAGCATGCATATATATTTATTACTGGAAGTTAATCATTTGCTAAATGTTTTCCAAATATTTTGGGTACTAACCCTTGCTATAAAAAAAAGTTTAAAAACCTTTTAGGTGTCCAGCCATAGGGATCCCAGGCTTGACTCATTCCAGGGATCCATTGCTGCAGCATATGTGGATGTTGGGGGAGTTTGCTAGGCGCCTCGTTCTTTTCAATTCAAGTATAGAGTTTTCATATCAGCTACTCGAGCATGTCGCTCACAGTTTTATTCAGTACTTATGTCTGACCTGTGGAGTTTTATTACTGTCTTTACTTTTGTTGGATTTTGAACCGATGGTTTATTCGGTCAGTTAATTAATTATGAATGGTTAGTTTCAGTTAATTGTGATTGTTTATATTATTTTGTTTCCGCATGAATATTTCACTTAAGTTAATGAAAGATAAAACTTGGCTCCTGTCTAATTTTCTCACTTAGATGGTTAGTAATTAAAAAGGCGACAGTGATTCTAAGAATGAACCAACTGAGAAACATGTTCTAATTTAATTTAGGACATATCACCCGGGGTTAATTAGGCGGGGTGTCACCGGGGATAAATATATAATGCCGCCTGAATGTTATACATTTATTAACTTAGAGAAATAAGGTTTTTGTGAGTTCTTGAAATTCGTGAAGTTTCCAGATGCATATGCTTCGAATATCTCACGGTGTGTGAACGTTGGTGATGGTAAAGTATCGGGGTTGAAAATCCATTATTGTCATGTTCTATTATAGCGTTTGTTGCCCGTTGGGACTCGTGGATATTTTCGCAAGGAAGTATACAGTGCAATTGTTGAGTTGGGGAATTTTTTCAAAGATTTGTGTTGTAAAACACTGAATGTATAAGAACTGAAGAGGTTGGAGAAAGACATTGTCGTGATTTTGTGCAAACTAGAATTGATTTATCCATCGACTTTTTTTATATAATGGTCCACTTAGCTATTCATTTGCCGCGAGAGGCTATGCTTGGAGGACCGATGCAATATAGGTGGATGTATCCTATTGAAAGGTATGTCAATATACTCATTGTCATATTTTAGGGCTATTTCGACATAGCCCCCAATTTTTAAGTCAAACTTCACATTAAAAGTGTGGGTTTAAGTCAAAATACTTATTTTTTACGTATAGTTTATAGATTTAACATGAGGTAATTTATATCATTGTAAATGATAGTAGGTACTTAGGCACATTAAAGGGTTATGTGCGTAATAAAGCTCGACCATAAGGTTCTATAGCAGAAGCCTACATCGTTAATGAATGTTTGACATTTTGCTTAATGTACTTTGACGAGTTTAAAACTAAACTCAACCGCTCGGAAAGAAATTACGACGGGGAGGAGCAAGAGGAGGGATTGGATGTATTCTCTCAAAAGGTATGCCCTTTTGGGGCATGTACTTTTGACTTTCTCACAGTGACTGAGATGGAAATGATGCGGTGGTATACATTGAATAATTCTGAGAAAGTGGCTCCATATATAGAATAAGTTAATAACTAGGAAGTAATCTTCATAAGTATTAATTTTCCAACTTCTACGAAGCTTATTGTTATAATTATTACCATTGTTAGTAAGCATATGGAGGAGCTGAAGAAAGAAAGCCCTTTGAATTTAGAAGATAGAAGTCGAAGGAATTTCCCTAGCTGGTTTGAAGAACGCGTAAGTTTAATTAAAGTTATCATAACATAATATTGATGTATAAATTTTATTATTTTTTAAGTAATATAATTGGTCTAACTTATATCATTCAAATTTTTTCTTTAATAGATGAAAAAGTTATAAGGCCAGAAGTCTCCAGAATGTACTGAGATATTATATGCATTAGCATGTGGTCCTGACGTACGGGCAACACTACACCAAAATGGTCAAAATGTCACCTTTCAGCCGGCCACCCTTGTCAAGGTCATTGACTGTGACAAAAAACACGCGTTTTGTGTCACGGTCATTAACCTTGACACGACCGTGACAAAAAATTGTCACGGTCAATGACCGTGACAAGTCCGTGACAAAATCACTTGTCACGGTCGTGTCACGGTCATTGACCGTGATAATTCTTTAAATAATTGTCAAGCTCAATGACCTTGACACGACCGTGACAACTTCTTCAGCAAAAACCCTTTCCCCCTTCTTTTTTCCCTCCCGTCGTTCCCTCCTCTCTCTCTCTCTCTCGACGCTGCTCTCTCTCTCTCTCTCTCTTCCATTTATATATATGTTTGTGTGTATATATATGTGTGTATGTGTGTATATATGTGCGTGTGTGTATGCGTGTGTGGGGGGTGGGGCAGGGTGGGGGGTAGGGGGTGGGGCAGGGTGGGGGTAGGGGGTTAAAAATGTAAATAAATAAGTAATTTTCTATAAATTTCCAAAAATAATATCAAAAAATGTAAATGTAAATAATATCCAAAAATAATATCCAAAAATGTAAATGTAAATAATATCCAAAAATATTGGATAACAATTTATTTTCATTCAAAATAAATAAGTAATTTTCTACAAATTTCATAAAAAAATGAAGGCCGGCTTAATATGTGATTTAAGTGTGAAATAATCGCTATATACTTATACTAATGGAGAAAAAAACCATATATGGCGTTTTTTGTTGACTTTATATGGTGAAATAATCACATGACTTTATATCCATCAAATAAAACCATGAAAACTAAAAAACTACAATAAGGGTTAAAATGGCATCCGAAGTTGCTAAAAGCATGAAAAATACAATATTTTTTAAGATTTGTGGTGAATAACTAAAGTTAAAAAAAGTATTACTTTAGTCATTAAATTACTTTTTGAATTCGGGCGATGCGCATAAATTTGTAGTAATTGTCTTATAATAAAGATCAATTAGTCTATGTTGTTGAAAAATTTGATCAAATTGGTGAGCCCTTCATATTTTAAAAATGTTGTGACAAAGTAAGATATGAGAATTTTATTAAAGATATGAGATTATGGAAACCCCACTTTTCTTTCTATACACCCCTAATTATATTTAAAGTTTAATAAAATAGGAGTTATAGAAAGAAAAGTGGGGTTTTCGTAATCTTACTTTGTCACAATTAATTTATATGCCTCAAAGTTATTTTATCACTCTTAGTTTATATTTGTGATAATACTTTATGAAAGATTTTTATGGGAACTTGTTATACTAGAACTTAGATGAACACTAAGTGATGAAAATAGTACTTAAAATTGAAAATTAAATAAAGTTTATAAAAGTAAAGATGATGGTAATACATCAAAGATAAATTAATAAGGACTAAATAACAAAACGTGTTCAAGTGTATAACAAGAAAGAAAATGTGGTATTTAGATTGGGTAAAATTCTTAAAGTAATGTTAAGGGACTAAAAGACCCAAGACAACTGGCCAGTAAGTCACGGATCGAAAAATTTATGACGGGTGATGAAAGCCCGTAAACATGTTGGGGTGGGGTGGGGGTGGGGTATGATTTATAAAAAGCACAAAACAATAGTAGAAATTCAATACCTGAAATTAACATTGAGATTATTTTAAATAGACAGTCACTACTGTGTGTGTGTTTAAATTGAAAGAAGATATGAGAATTTTATTAAAGATTTTTCTCACTTTATTAATGCCAAACCCGGCTCTCTTATAAGATATGCATATTGTGATAATATTATATCTGTACTAATAACATTTTTTTACAGCAAATGTCTCCTTCAGATATTAAGGCGAAGATGATGATGCTGTTTATGATGATGTCGTCTGGGGTCGGTGGTAGTGGAGGCGACGAGGGCTCTTCCGCCCCTAGGCTCCCCAAATATGGGAAATATGGGATTACCGTCGAGAACAAATCGGAGATATTAGCGAGATCCCTTGTTCTGCTAAAGACGGTCATCGGCCCGGGGTTTATGAGTTGGAAGGAGGTGCCATATGAGCTCAAGTTAGCTGTTTGGGCGGCACTACAGGTAATATATTTATATTTATATTTATATTTCAATTTCAATTTCAATTTCAATTTCAATTTCAATTTCAATTTCAATTTCAATTTCAATTTCAATTTCAATTTCAATTTCAATTTCAATTTCAATTTCAATTTCAATTTCAATTTCTATTTCAATTTCGATTTCATATTTATATTTATATTTATATTTATTCGCAACTAACATTGTATTTGTTGGACAGGAATAATTCGACTTGGATCCAAAGCTACGCGATCCCGTGTTGGAGCAGATTAGGGAGCAACTCAAGTCGTGGAAAAAAAATATGCGGGCACGGTACTTTGGGAAAACACGAGAGTCGATTATCCAATGGCGTAAATCCGTCCCCCCCAAGGTGCCGATCTCATTGGCACAATGGCAGAAGTTCATTGACAATGAGATCGAGGATCGACAATTGACATCTCGCCAATCGGGGAGGGAAAATCGGGCAAAAAAGACGGACGTGCACTACTCCGGTCGGACCTCTTACGCCGAGGTGGAGCATAGGATGCAGGTAAGATTTAATTTTTCTATAACTACAAAAATATATTATTCTTCATTATTTTACTTTGCGGGGCCGATACTAATTTAACTTTACTTTATTTTATTTCAGGGGGTAGGGAGTGGGCCAGGGGGTAAGCCACATAGGCTCGATACTTATGTGGCTCTTCGAACGAAGAAGGGGAAGGACAAGGAGGTGTCCCCGAGCATCGCGGCCACGATTGTAAGTAATCCGACAGTTTAATTTTTGTTAATTACGTTATAATTTTTTAGTTTACTTATTTTAATAATCATGTGCTTTTTGTCGTTTCAGGCAAAGCTTAAGGAAGTGCATGAGTCGCAGTCTGATGCCGACAAGGCATCTTTGTCCACAGATGCACTCAGCCAAGTGCTTGGCTCTGATCGCAAGGGGAGGACAAGGGGGGGTGAGATCGCAAGGGGTGAGCTCGCGGGCATGAATCGCAAATAAGTACAAAAGTTACATAGTAAACGGAGTTAGATTTTACACTAATGACCGTGACAATCGCAGGAGAAGTCAAAAGACTGGTTTAGTTGTTAAAGGTTATTATAATGACAAGGAGATTAACTTTTATGTTGTATTGAACGATATTATTGAGTTAGAGTATATCAAAGGAAATCGAGTCCTCGTTTTTTAGTGTGACTGGTTTGAAGCTGATAAAAAGAAAAAATCAGGAATACAAATCGATGATCACTTTACAAGCATCAATGTTAATGGTAGGTGGTACAAGAGTGATTCTTATGTGCTAGCCATTCAAGCAAAACAAGTGTTTTATCTCAATGACACAAAATTGGGAAAAAATTGGCAAGTTGTTCAGGAATTCCAGCATAGACACTTGTATGATCTTGGGGTGGAAGAAATGGACACAAATGTAACAGAAACAAACGATTTTGTGTACCAGAAAAATGCTTCATAAGGGGCTTTTGAGATTATAGAAGTTGATGTTGGTCAGTTGCAAAGAAACGATGTAGAGGCGGACACTATTGATGCTGGAATTGTGGATATAGACAAAGGAGTACCATCGGACGAAGACATTATTTCCCTTGATGGCGTCGATGATGAAGACGAAACATTTGATGAATATTGTGAAAATGCGGAAGAACTCGTACTGGTTGAGGATGATGATAGTAATATAGATTAACTTTGTTAATGGAAACTATGTAATGGAGTGTACTGCTGGTTTAGGGTGATAATAATGATATAGATTGCCTCTATTTTACCATTGTAATTTTTATTGATTTTCTATGAATAACCATGCATGTGATTGTTGTTCCTCTTTATATTGGATCAATTATAATGAATGGACAATGTGCTACCCTTGTCAAATAAAACATGTTTGGTGTGCAACTATAATGAATTTACTGCTAATGGCATATTTGAATGTTGATCAATGAGTTGGTATGGCGTTTATGTCTATTTATAGTTTTGTTTTATTTCAGTAAAGTGGTGTAGAAATTACAATATTTTTTTATAATACTACATGTTATTCTTTCTTATTATTCATTACTAAGTATGCAAAAAAAATTGTGTTTTGATGTTCTTTTTCAGTATGGCGCCAGGAAGATGTCTTCGGTCATATAGCATGAAAGAGGCTCCCTCGGCACCCCCGAATCTCACGGCGCCCCCGACTACCACGACACCCATGACACCTACAGCACCCACGGCTCCCATAGCTCCCATGGCACTCAAGACTCCCATAGCTCCCATGGCACCCACGACTGAACACGTAATGGATGTAGAATCTGCGAATATCTCGCCATCAACACAACAGACTAGTCCCGAAACCTCCACAAGCCATGCAGGTACAAAAACTAATTTTGAAATGATTCTTACTATTGTTCATTTGTTACTAATATTGTTTATTTGCTTTTAAAGTTTCAAATACAGACTCTACCATAACGAAAAAAGTCCGTGGACCTACACGTGTCAAGGGGCTTCAGAAGATTATCAAAGCTACTGGGAAAAAGATGCGTATTGAGATATCGAAGGAGAAAAACAAGCCACTTGACAAAGAATAGTCTGCAAAATTATCAAATGAACTCGGGATTATCATTCGTAACCTAATTCCAGTCCCAACCAAATGGAAAGACCTCACTGAAGCTGATAAGACAAGAGTGTTCGACAGACATAATGTAAGTAATTTCTTATTGAAAATGGCATTGTTATTTTAATTTTGCGATTTTGAATTATTTCTGCATGCTGGAGTGATTTTGAATTAAGAGTATATAAATATGTAGATTGGAACTTGTCATACAGAATCATTAATGAGAATAATAGTTATATAACTGATATCTCTGGGAATTTCAAAAGTACTTGAATGATGTATACTGATATCAGAAGTTCTATAACGGTTATGTTCTTTAATTCAAAGATTTATAATAGTTGTCAATATTTATATAACTTACGTATAACTGATATCCAAATTATATAACTGATATCGCTAGAATATCATGACTATTTCATAGTAGCTTATAGTTAAACCCCCAACATATTACTTTATCTATGCTTTCTAGAATTTCATGATCTCATTATGGATACATCTCTTCTCATTGACTATTTTCTAAAAGACAATGAACATAAATATATATTGATTGACATTGGAAAGACATTTAGGGAGCAAGTACTTCGCTGATTCACTTTCCATAACTTTTCTCGGATCGATTCTATTATTTTCACTGATGAACATGCTGATGCACTTCTTGTTCTGGATGACATACGTGTTGTGCAACCATTTAGTTCTATAAATAATATTGACCCCACCCTCATTTACCTCACTCAGTATGCAATGGAGAGCGTTAGAGGGAGATTTCCGTACTTAGTTCAGACAAACTTAAAGCAGTCCAGGAATTTTGGATTGTGTTTGTTAAGATCACTGTTGTCAATTTCTCGCTATGGCCTTAGATTGTGTTTGTTCAGATCACTGTTGTCAATTGTAACCCCTAAACTATTGTAAAGTGGATTACTTTGGTTGCCAAAGGCAATTTTGGAACCAAATCTACAATTGTATTTATTGTCTATCTTTTTGCGTGATATTATAGAAATGATTCAATAACATGACATATTATTATTAAATTTCGTACAAAACCCATTTCACCAACAAGCTCTGATATCCCCCTTTTCTTTAACAAATGTAATATGTCATTGAGGCAAATTAAGCCTATGTTACAAAAGTTGTACAGCTAAATGTATATAGCTGTAGTCATCACTCAACATAAATACACGTGATGGAAGGGGTAGTGGTGGGGTGGCATATTAGTCTGCTACTTGTGACAGAGTTGTAATTCATTGAGTTTGACACATTGCCTCTTAAATATATTTGATAGTCTTCTGATAATCTAAGAATCCCATAAACGAAAACTCAAAGTTATCATCAGTAACTGGGATATCACCATCTCCTGAGATCCTTGAGGCTCTAGCTCTGCCATTAGCCTTGAAATTATAGTACAGTCTTCTAGTGAAACTATTTGGTACCAAGTATGACTTATTACTGTTTTCTTTCACCAGAAGCGCACATTCTAGACCTTTGTGATATACAATGCATGTTCAATTCATACTTTAATTACTTGATCAAAAACTGAGAATAAAGTGTTCAAATTCTATCTTATGGGCCTATGTGATCTAAAATAACCTAGGCATGATCAATTCACCACGCTTCTGATGCAAGAGCATGGATAAGGCTTTCTTCGTATTTTCCTAGTATAGGTAGTTCTGTAACTCTCAAAACTCCTAGTTACCTAGTATATAAGTAGACTTTCTTGTGTTATTAGCTCATTGACCTAATTTTGAATATTGAGAATGTGAGAAAGAGAGACGGAATCCTAGTATCTGTGCATGTAATTGTGCTTCCACTTGTAGTTTGCATCAAAGTGGTACAAAAGTGACATCCATTCACTCAAGGTCAAAGTCGATAATGTACCACAGTGATTGGGAAATGGGTTGGTACAACTAAGACTGCAAAACGAACCGAGGTAATCCTAATCGAGCTCAATCCTTCAACGAGCTCCTTTTGTTTTAGGAGATTAAACGAGCTGAGCCTAATCAAGCTCGACATTCAAATGAGCCGAGCCAAATTGAGCTTGATTTTTAAACAAGCAGAACCTTTAAATAAGCTGAGCTCAAGATGTTTATGCATAATTTGTCGCCTTAGTTACAAACCTTGAGAAGCATGAGTGTGCTTTCGCTAGTCAAATCTTCCCAAGGGGGATTACGACTTGCAAGAATATATATTATTTAGAACTTGATTAAGATAATACAAGCACTAAGATGAAATAAATATCAAATAGAGTAAATTACCATGTAATGGTATCTGAACAACTCTCCAGTTGGAGTAGAGAGTTTGAGTGATGTCTCGTTGCAGAAGGCAACCTTATCAGTAGAGATAAAGAGGAGGCCTGCCATTGGACATGTAGTTGTTGACAAATAGCATTGAGATGCTCTCAATAGATTCTCTCCTTCTCCTACACTAAATTTTTGCTTGAAAACTTTAGCTACTCGTCCTGCTTGAAGAATTTTAGCCCCCAAACTCAACTTTCCCTTCAAAGTTTCACTTATTTTGGGTCCTAATCTCACTGCAATTACAAAATGAATCAATATCTTAATCTCACAAAAGGTACAAAAAATAAAATGTAAATTCCAATAATGTTTTTATTTATGTAAGGAAACACGTACCATGCTCTCGAATCCCGAGTACAAGACTTCAGTTCCTGACCTCTGATCTAGGTATACTGCTGAGCTGACTGGAGAATTTTCTTGAAACCAGTTATTTATATTTAATAATTTCTTTGTTTTGATCTTGTCTCTTATAACGTGAACTTGTTGTCTGCATTTATTTTTCAGCTTCCATAAGCCCAAAATGTTGAAGCAGACTGAGGCAATTATGCCAATTTCTTTGGACAATTTCTCATTCCAAAAATGTTCCATCTCACTCGTTGTTTTGCTGATGATATTATGATTTTCTACTGAGCAGATTTTTCTTATCTAATATCTCTAGTTAGTTTACTCCACTCTTATAACAATGATTCTAGCTAGTTCATCAGTCTAGACAGATGCAATGTGTTTATTGGCAAATGAGCTATTTTTATAAGCAATGTTATTTGCTCTACTATCAACATGAAGAAGGCATTGACTCAATCTCTTACATCGTTTCATTTGATCAGTTACTGATTGAGTATAAAATTTCAGGAGAAATTCGACATTCATTTGGATGATCATGCAAAGGAGTGTTTGGAAGAGTTAATGAAAGGGAGAAATAGGAGTCAACGGAGCAAGCTTCGTGAAGTGTATAAAAAATATGGATCAGGAGAGGAGGCTCGAGAAAATTTGCCTACTAATATAACCAAGGATAATTGGCTTAGTCTATGCGATCTTTATGGAAGTCCAAGATATCAGGTTTGAACTATTGTTGATATTGTAACTTGAAAATATTTTTTTTTATTAAAATATGCGTACTTATGATGTTTGAAAAATTACTGCAGATACAATGTATTGTAAATCAGAATAACAAGTCTAAAAAAGTTCTAAAGCATAATCAAGGGTCAAAAGCATTTGTGGTGGTTCGTCATGAACTAGTAATATATCAACTTGTTTTGGTGTGTCAATTGAGAATTTTATTTTAAAAGTACAATTATTAATTATTTGTTGTTTAATAGAGGAGTAAAGAGGTGGACGGCCAAGAGCCGAATAGGATCGAGTTTTATAAAGAAACTCATTGTAAAGATGAAAAGTGGACATCTCCCAAAGCCGAAACGCTCTATGTAAGTCTTATAAATTTTATTTTGAATTTACCCTGTTGTTGCTGAATTACAAACTAACAAACGCTACTGGCTTGTAATTCCTTTGGTACAATTATCTTCGGTATAAAAATTACACGTATTAAATTATGCTTTTCGCAATTAAAATTATTGTCTTTAATTAAATTAAAAATTGTAGACATCTCGACAGTTTGGCTAAACCTGTAATCCTTTTTCTTCTATTTTGTTTATAGAATAAGATGAAACGCCTTGAATCTGAATCAATATCCGAGAATGGTACCATGATGAGCTCAGATGAGATAGTAGATAAAGTTCTTGGCACAAGACAAGGATATATTAACGGGATTGGGTAGGGTCCCAAAAAAAAAGATTCTAGAATTAATCTATTGCGATTGAGGAATTCTGAATTGAAAGAGGCACTTAAGAAGTTTATAAAAGTTCAAGAAGATTTGATGGAGCGTTTACAAGCTTGTGAGGTAGAGGCAACAATTCAAAGAGAAGAGTCAGTGGCACAAAATGCTGATATGGAGAATCAATGTGCAATACTAGAGGATATTCTAGCTCGACAAGCGAAGTCCGATAAGTTAATTTAGTCGTTGATCGCATCACGTTACTCATCTTTCGAACAATGGTAATCTAGACATCCTTTAGATTTACTACTCATATGCTTTTAAAATGATTCGTAATCGATTATTATATCTTTAATTATCAAATTTCGCTCATCGTTATAACTTTTTCATGATAAAGACGAATCAAATCCCACTTTATTTTAGCTAATGATATTTTATTCTCTTAATTGCAGATTCGACGTGACAGAAAGCTATTTTGGGTCACCATGAACTTTTGACATTTGAAATTGGAATTGGAAACTTTTAAGTCCTTTAACTAGTTTAGGTTATTTTTTTGCACCGTGGATATTTGTCGTTTGTAAAGGGATGAAATGTGAAACTTCTACGTCCTTTAACTAGTGTTTATTTGACTTGACAATGTATGTGTATGTGACTTCATGTGGATTTTATTTATGATAATTTAGTTATTTTATGGATTTTAACAAATGTGTTATTTTTAGATGGTAATTTGTTTAAATTTGGTGGTATACATTAATTTATCAAATTCAAAATAAAAATATATATATTTGGAAACATTTCTTTACCAAAATAAATGTTTTAGTAGTTAAATATGCAATTGATAAATAAAAGTGTGGCTTAAGATTTGACAGTTTATTATTGAAAAATTAATGATTAAGAATCATTCTTCAACAATTGAATTTCGTAGCCAATAGATCTTGAGGGAAGGTACATTTTTTGTATCTAAAAGTTTCTATTTATAGAATTGGCAACAAAATGTAGACATTTAGCAACGAGATGTTCAACAATTAGCTACAAAACAAATTGTAAATTTCGTAGCTAAAAGTTTCAAGCAGTAGTTTACATATAGAATTGGCAATGAAATTAAGATATTTAGCAATGAAATGTTGAACTTTTACCTACAAAACAAATTGTAGCCTAAATATGATAATTCTCCACGAAAATAATTTCGTGTAAAATAACCTAAACAATTGGCAACAAAAGTTAATTTCGTGGCCATATACATTTAGCAACGGTCCTTTGGCCATGAACCTGTTACGAAATAATTTTCATTGCCAAAAACTATCAGCAACGAAATATGAACTTTTGGTTTTGGAAAATTTTGCAGTTAAATGTGTAATTTGTTGTAGTGTGCGGTTATTGATTTCTGTTAAATGCTGGGTGCCAGGACAGACAAACTTATAATAAAATTTCAAACTAAAGTAGATAGAAAAAATGCAAATAGGAAATTAAACAATTTAAGGATAGAAAATAAAAGAAGAAAAAATCTTCACCACCTTCACAACTTCCTCCCTCTGGCCACCTTGATTACCATATCATTTCCACCTCTCTCTTACTCTCTCTCTCACACACACACGCACATGCACACGGACTCAAAGACACTCACAATGTGGTGGAGGGAGGGAGGAGATTGTGGTGGCGGTAATGGAGAGAAAGGTATTTCTCATCTTTTATATCTTCTTCTTCTTCTTCTTCTATTTTTTTACTTTTTTTTTGTTTAACTTCATAGTTTTTTTATTTTGAATTATGTTTTTTATAGACATTTTTTGTTTGCACCCTACATTTGACCATTTGTTTTATTCGATTACCACTTATATTTCAAGGGTAAGATGGACTTATTAAAAGTTTCTAACATCAACTAAGGGATATACTACCAACTAGGGATGTGCACGAAATCGAATGGACCGAATAAAACTAATGGATATATATATATATATATATATATATATATATATATATATATATATATATATATATATATATATAAAGCAGGAGGGTCTTTTGGCCATGTCATAAGGTTTTGTATACAAAAATTATATAAATAGATTTTGTATCTATCTATGCAATAAAATAGGAGGGGGGTTATGTCTTTGTCAACTGATGGCTGAGATTGAGTGTGAGGGTTTGAATCTAATAGTGAAATAAGATGCCATGTATGAACTGACTAAGACAAATATTTGGCCCACCCGCCTCGAGCCTCACCCACACTCCTTCCTAATCAGAGCACAAGGCTTGAGACATTTTCTCTGTCATCTCTGTGTAGACATTTGATCCCGCTTTTTTACTTTGATATTTTCTTTCTTTGAAAACCACTTCTCAAAATAAAACCCACTTCTCAAATTATTCAGGTGCTCTCACTAAACCAAGACAAAATCCAAACCCCCCTCCCTTCAACGAGGGATCCTCCAGACTGTCTTCGACGTTGCAAAGCTTCTATCACAAACCTCCTCGAGACCCTCTTGAAGAGTAGATGAGTTCAGATGTTTTTCACCTTCCTTTGTTTCTATTTTATACATTGCGGATCTTCATTTGTAAGAATCTTCCTGAGTGCGGATGGGGAATCTACATGAGTGCGGATCTTCATTTAGATTTTTTTTCACTTTCTTTTGTTTCACGTTCTAATATTAGATTTGTCTTCCCTCTCTATTTAACACTCATAACCTAAACTACTTGATGCACCTTTTACTTATTTTTTTCTTTACTTTGATGGGTACGTTGGTAATAGAGACCTAAAATATCACGTTCTTATTTGAGATTTCTTGTTTTTATTTTTACATTATATACCTTTTGTTGTTGTTTTTTGTAAGAGTGTTGAACTGGAGATTGGAAGAGACTTGGATAATAATCAGAAGTAATGAAGTTGGTGACAGAGAAGGTGATGAAAATAGTGGTTCAGTGACAGCTAGAAAGAAGATTGAGTGGTGGAGGGATATTAAATTTCTTAGATAATAATTTTAGTTATAGTTATATAGGTAGTGGTGTCTTGATGGCTACCATGTGTAGAAGATATAGCATTGTAATGGGTAGTCCCAATTTTATAAATCTTTTTCTCTCTTTGATATACCATGTTCAAGTCTTTTAGTAGACTTCGTCCTATTGGTATGGTCAGCAAAATATATTGTTGTTCTTAATTTTAAATCTTAATTTTTCACAAGCTATAGTGTATGTTTATGGGTTTTCAACGTGTTCTTAGGTGTTCATATATGCTCATCTCTTTCATCTTAAACCTCACCTGCTATATTTTTTCCTCACAAGACTCTCACAGTATCTCCATGTCCATGCCTAGGTATATGAGTTTCAAAATGGTTTTCAAAATCTACTTTTCAAAATGGGTGTCCACTACCATGACCAACTCATGGGTTTAAAAATCTACTTTTCATACCTTAAAAATTATAACTACGTTTTATTTCTCGGATCTCATCGTTGAATGTTTTATACACGGGATCTAAAAGGTTTTAGGTTCCCATCGTCGAAGGTTTTATACACAGATCTGAAAGGTTTTGAATAATTTTGATTTTAATCAAGCACAAAATGACACTAACTATTTGAATCTTTACTTTTTATTTTTTCTGGAGTTTCCACACATTCAAGATGAGCTAACGATTGAACCGGCATACTCAGTTACATACATGCACTTTTTTGTGTAGGTTACTTCACAACAAATCATTTGATTTAAGGGTTTCTTCTTTTTTTGGTTGTAGGTTTCATATATTTTTTGTTTGATGTAACATTTTTGTCTTAAAATAGGCATTTTTGTCTATAAATTTGAATAGCTTCTTAGGAAAAAATTTATAAATAAGAAGCTTTATGGTGAGCGTTAATTTCTATTTTTTCTATCTATTTTGAAGATTTAACCCTTTTGCATTCCACTTTATAGCTATTCAATACTCCATCTCTCTCCTCCACTACAATTTCTCACTTTTGGGTTCTATTTCATATTTATATTTTTTATTTGGTTTTAATATTTTTATTTAAGCTCCATTTTTGATAAAAAATTGTCATGTTGTGTTTTATTTTGTCCGTGTTTGTTTTAAGTAAAAAAAATAGTGTTTTGTCGTGTTTAACAGAGCTAGTGATGAAGCATTTTGAGCAATTTTAATTTTAATTATCTAATAATATTTTTCTGCAAACAAGCGACATATAAAAGAGAAGAAAATAAAAAGTCCACAGAATCAACCAGACAATTAAAAGTTTGTCTCAGTGAGATTCAAATTATGTATTATTTCAAAGGGGCTCCAATAAATAGTATAAATAAATGTGTTTTTTTCCATGTTTCTTTTTTTCTTTGATTTCGTGTACCTAGCTGTTAAATGACAATATATAGGTTTGTATTAATACATAAAGCAACGTGAAAATGAGAATTTTTATTCTTTTTTTTTAAGACAAAAGCGATTGAATATGATGAAGCTAAAACTGGGGTTGGTAATTTTTTACACGATAACCCATTTTTGGTTATAACTCGAAATGACCCGAACCTGATACGATTAGCTTATACAGATTTAAAAGTACTCAGAACTTATGTTCAAATCAAAATAAATTGACTCTAAAATGACACAACTAACCCAAATTTCCACCCCTACCTAAAAGAAATAAAAGTATCAATATCGTAGTATCACCTAACCCTTTGAGCTTGTCAACAATGGAATCAGCATCTTCTTTAGTAACCTCCTTCTTCACCACAACAGGTGCTTTCTCGACCAAATCTTTAGCATCATTCAACCCTAAATCAGTAAAAGACCAAACTTCCTTAATAATCTTGATCTTAGCTGCCGCGTTAAATTTCTCAAGCTTCACATCAAAAATATACTTCTCATCGACCTTCATGTCGACGACATCATCGGCCAATGGGAAAGAGAGACCGAAAACGGCAGGTTCATAGTTGTTGAATCCCATCTTATGCCTGAAGAGGATGGAGTAATCGAAACGATCGATTTTGTTGAGGCTAAGAAGCTCATTTGCGATTCTCTCCAGCTTCTCGATGCTTGTCGAAACACAGCGGGAGGGTAACAACAAGCTCTCCAGGGATCTGGACGGGAATTTGGACGTTATTGTCCTCATTTTTCTAGATCGGATTTAGATTCTACTCTCTCCAACTTTAATTAGGTTTTTTCTTCATTCAGCAGTATTCTAGAGGGCAAATGAGATTAAATACAATTCTATCCAACTTTAATGGGCGAGTGTTATATTGTTTAAACTCCAAAGTTTTTATCCCTTCACATTATATAACTTACTAAAGAGCTACATCTACAATGGAGAACCAGACAACGAATAAGCAATAGTTGTGGGATGAAATCACATTCATAGAGAATGATCGTAAACATACTATCTTACTCTCTTTTTCCACTCCCTTTGCCTTTATGATGATGATGATGAAAACTAAATTATGTGAAACAACTATTAAACTTGATTAATAGTAATAAGAAATATATGGAAAAAGTCCATATTTATTCCTAAAATCTCGCCTAGGGAGTACTAAACGACTACAAATATTTTATGTGATGTATCATTATCGTTATATTGACTATCCAACTTAAACTTTGTGCTTGTAGTATTATAATTATAAAATAAAATAATATGTATCTTTTTAAAAATAAAAAGTTGTAGTTGATTTTCCTGTTGAGGTGTTAACTTCAAGTAAATAAGTGTTTGAGAGACTAAATGTGTTAAAGTGAAAATATATATTTATGTTTTGAATTATACAATGATGGATCAATTAAAAAATAGATATATTAAAAAAATAAAAATAAAATTTGAAGCGGAGAGAATTAAGAGTAAATTTCTAAAGTAATTTCCTAATGGTAAATGTTTATTGTCACTTGTTATGGCTACTAAAAGTGTTTCAAATTGAATGCAAAAGGATACAAAATGTTTTTTAACCCAAAACTAACTCAACCAAAATAAATACGACACGCCATGAAATATTTTTTTATCAACTCCAAACACTATCAATGTAAAAGAAATATAACACAAAATATTATTTTTAAACCAAAAACGAATACGACCAAAATAGAAATGACACAACATGAAAATTTTTCTTTTTACCTATCATGAACACTACCCAAGTAAAGTGCCACAAAATGGCACGACATACAAGTATCAAGTGTGTTTGGTTTGTATTTGTAAATGTTTGCTTTTAAGTTATAAAAAAAGGAATCTGTAATGGTCCACACCCCCACCTATTTCACATGTTGCCACTCAGTTAGTATTTCGATCCATGATTCCGTCAGAATAGAAATGTTTATTCTTTAAAAAAAATAACTTTAACATTTTTTACGCTATCCCATTAATGTATTTAAAATACTAACTCCCATAACCCAGTAACATGAGTCAAAATTTTGAAATGAGCACGACACATTCATGTAGGTAAATCCTAACATCAATATGTCTTTAGAAATGTTGACTTCGAATCAACGTGATGATATTTCACCATGCCATCAGTACGGGTACACATTTATCACGAGATCAAATTTATCACGGGAACAAATTTATCGCCATACCATCGGCACGGGTACACCCTAGTGTATATATATATACTGATCTTGTGCGGACCAGTACGCATTTTAAGAATGCAGACCGGGCATGTGTTACATGGCGGTGGGCCTAAAAAATAGAAAGAGAGTGCCTATAATTTAGTCGATAGTTTCTAGGCTCATCGCCATATCCGGTCTGCACTCTTAAAATGCGGACTGGTCTGTATAACAATAGTGTATATATATATATATATGATAGCTTGGTTTTTGAAAATACTCACATTTTTAACAGTGCAGATTGATGCCACCTCCTTACACATTTTTCCATAATGGATGCTTGAGATCAATACAACCATTCATTTCAAAATAATTTGGTTTCCCACCACACCTTTTTCTCCTTTTCCCCCGATTTCTGTGCCCCTCACCAACTCTATCACCCGCTCACCTCACACATCTCACCGCCCACTTGCGTCTCTCCTCTCACCTCCCATGTCAAGGTTCTTAGCTTCATTATTATTTTGTTTTACATTATTATTTCATTCATAGCTTCATTGTTATTTACATTTAGGTATGTACATTTTGGAGGTTTTCTACATTCGGGTATGTACATTCTTATTTTACATTCTATTTTGCATTCTTATTGTCATGGGTCACATTCTTAGGTTTACTTATTCACATCTCATTTGGGTATTTACATTATAGAGGTTTTGTGAAGCTTGGCTAAAGTATTTACTTATTAAAGTATTTATATTACTAGGTGCATAACTTCATTGTTTGGGTATTTACTTATTCACATTCTTAGGTGGGTGTCTGATTTGGGTATTTACCGGTATTTACATTTACATTCAAGTATTTAAATTTTGGAGGTTTGGTGAAGCTTGGCTAAGGTATTTAAATTCTTATTTTACATTCTTATTATTATGGGTCACATTCTTAGGTAAACTTATTCACATCTGCTTTGGGTATTTACAGGTATTTACATTATGGAGGTTTTGTGAAGCTTGGCTAAGGTATTTACTTATTAAGGTATTTACATTCTTAGGTTCATAGTTTCATTTTTGTATTAATAAGTCTTTACTTATTTACTCGTTGTATTGATAGGTTGGGTTTCATGGCTTCAGATATTAAAATGGTTTGCTTTTTATGAAGCTTGCCTTTACGTATTTACACTCTTAGGTTTGGGTTTGTATTTACATATTTACATTCTTAGGTCTGGGTTTGTGCTTTTGGACAATTTATTTACATTATTTATTAATAGGTCGGGTTTCGTGGGTTCTGCTTCTTTTGTTTAGAGAACTAAAGTTTGGAAGTGTTTTGACATGTTGAAAGGTGTAAGGATACCTTAGCCAATTTATTTACATTCTTAGCTTCCTTTCTTAGATGTATTATCCTACATGTATATTTTTTTATGATTGAAACTAATTGTTTTTGGCATTATAGGTTGAATTTACGCGATGTAGACACCTTAGTATTATTATTCGAGATGAATTTGAGATAAATACTATTCGAATTGAGGCACAAAATCAAAACATTATGGCAAGTTCCGATGGAGGTATAGGAAAGAAAAAAGGCAAAGAAAAAATTATTTCAAATAGGGTATGTTCGAAAAGGCCTTTTCACTTTTTATAAACTATACTTCGAGAAGGAAAAACATTATTTCACTTTTAATACATTTTTCCCTTTCTTAGCACAGTTTGAAAGTGAAATCTCAAAGGCTGCATTTTCTTAGCGGGGACGACGTAAACGAGAGCAGATTGAATGTGTTCTATCTGCACATTCTACTCTCTATCTCAGTCGTGTCAAACACCTACCCATGCTGATCACATTCATAGTAATGTAACTCCACTTACTTTACAAAAAGATAGGGTACGTGAAACACACAACCTTGCTAATCGCTTTCTATCTCCACTTTCTACTCTTACTCAAGAGTGTCAACACCTTGCCTTGCTGATCATATTCGTAGTAATGTATGTCTCTTTACATTGCATCGTTCTAAATTTCTATTGTTATATACATCATATCGTTTTAAATTTATATCGTTATTCACATTCTACTCTAGCTCAGTCATGTCAAACACCTAGCCTTGATGATCACGTTTGTAGTAATGTAACCCCACTTACATTACAATAAGATGGGGTACGTGAAACACCCAGCCTTGCTGATCGCATTCTATATTCACATTCTACTCTTACTCAAGCATGTCAAACACCTCGTCTGACTGATCACATTCGTAGTAATGTATGTCTCTTTACATCACATTGTTCTAAATTTTTATCGTTACATACATCACATCGTTCTAAATTTCTATCCTTATATAGGAGCAATCTGAAATTGGAATCTCCAAGGTTGCATTTGTGCAGCGCAGGAGATGTGAACGCGAGCATATTAAACGTGGAACCATGCCTTCTGGCTACCCTTGACTTTCCCTGGCGTACCGCTGCCTAGGAGAGAAGTAAAAGGAAAAGAAAAAGTTATTCCTAATGGGGTGTATCTCTTGCGTTATTATGCAATACGCATTTAGTTCTATCGTATTTCCTAATTTGTTTTTTATTAAATATGTATTTACTTCTATCGTTACATATATAGGAACAATTTGAAATTGGAATCTCAAAGGCTAAAGTTGTGCAGCGCCTACGCCGTGAACGTGAACGTGAACATGAAACTATGCCATCTAGGCGGTCAGGTAATACTACTACAATATATGAAAATATGGATCAACTTATGGATCTTAAAGACCATTTAGATGACACCTATTTGCATTTGTTTCTTGGAGATGAAGAAGCTCCTCAAATTAATTGGTCCGTTCGACCCCACTCTATGAAATGACCCATAATAATTGAAATGAGCCATAACTTCAATTAGTTTGAATCCATAGTAATTAAACTTCTATAGGAAATACTTTTTTAAATTGATCTTCAATTACTAATTACTTTCAATTCGTAGTAATCGATCCGGTCAGTTAATATCAGGTTTGATCAGCTATAATCAACTATGATCTTACAAACTTCAATAATCAGCAAATATTAGTTATGATTAGCTATACCTGCTAAAGTAATTTATAATCATTTATATCAGCTATAATCTGCTAAATTAATATCACCTTAAGTAATTTGTAGCCCTATAGTAATTGAAATAAGCCATATCTTCAATTAGTTTGAATTCATACTAATTGGAATCCATTGATCAACTATAATGACTCTCTATTTATAATCAATTACTATGTTACTTTCAATATTAGATCATCTATAACTATTTTAACTTCTATAGAAAATACTTTTTTTATTGATCTTCAATTATTTTGAATTCGTAGTAATTGATCCGATCAGTTAATATCAGGTATGATCAGCTATAATCATCTATGATCTTTCATACTTCTATAATCAACTAATATCAATTATGATCAACTATACCTGCTAAAGTAATTTGTAATCGGTTATATCAGCTATGATCAACTAAAGAAATATCACCTAAAGTAATTTGTAGCCCCATAATAATTGAAATGATCCATATCTTCAATTAGTTTGAATCCATAGTAATTTGAACCCATAGATCATCTATAATGACTCTCTATTTATAATCAATAACTATGTCACTATGAATATTATATCATCTATAACTATTTTAATTTCTTTAGGAAATACTTTTTTTAATTGATCTTCAATTACTTTGAATTCGTAGTAACTAATCTGATCAGCTAATATCATGTATGATTAGCTATAATTAGCTATGATCTTACATACTTCATAATCAGCTAATATCAGCTATAATGAGCTATACCTGCTAAAGTAATTTGTAATCAGTTATATAAGCTATGATCAGCTAAAGTAATATCACCTAAAGTAATTTTTAGCCATATACTAATTGAAATGAGTTATATCTTCAATTAGTTTGAATCCATAGTAATTTGAATCCATAGATAATTTATAATGAATCTCTATTTATAATCAATAACTATTTTACTTTGAATATTAGATCATCAATAAGTATTTTAACTTATATAGGAAATACTTTTTTTAATTGATCTTCAATTACTTTGAATTCCTAGTAATTGATTCGATCAGCTAATATCATGTATGATCAACTATAATCAGCTATGATCTTGCTTACTTCTATAATTAACTAATATCAGCATGACCAGCTATACCTGCTAAAGTTATTTGTAATCAGTTATATCAACTACGATCAGCTAAAGTAATTTGTAGCCTCTGCTATCAAGTAAAGTAATTTGTAAATTGTAAATTAATGTCAGCGGAGTAATTTCTAAACCTGCTAAAGTAATTTATAGCCTCTGCTATGATCAGCTACGATTTTTAACTAGGTTAAACCTCTATTATGATCAGCTATAATCATCTATAATCAGCCATGAATTGCATACTGTTTTAATCAATTATAATCACATTTGAATCACTTTTGTTTTAACTGCTTTGATCAGTTATAATCACGTTTGTTTTAACTGCTTATAACCTTTGTTTTTACTGCTATCACCTCTCCTACATTCATGTTCACCTAGTCATTATAACATAGTCTATGTTTTGGTTATAAATTCAACCTATATAGTAAAGTAATTTCTAAATATGCTAAAGTAATTCTAGCCTCTGCTATGATCAGCTATAACTTTTAACAGTGCCAATCCTCTACTATGATCAACTATAATCAGCCATAATCATCGATGAATTGCATACTTCTTTGATCAGTTATAATCACAATTGAATCACTTTTGTTTTAACTGCTTTGATCAGTTATAATCACGTTTGTTTTAACTAATTATAACCTCTGTTTTAACTACTATCACCTCTCCTACAACATGATTTCATTATATTCCATGCTGCATCTTTTTTGCTTCAAATACTACCTTATTTCACGATCCAAAATAAATTTATTGTTATTGTACAGGGAACATGGTTTTGCCCTGGGTAGACGTTTTCTTGGAATGATGAATGTTGAGTGTCCTCATTGTTAGGGCTTACATTAGCTTGGGAAAAAGTTAAGCAATTCTTCAATTGAACACCCGTTGTTTGTAAGGTAAAATAAGGTTACCATCTTTGAATGAACCTCCATCCGAGATTAAATCTTTATATGATGGTAACGATGTTCGGTCAGACTCATTTCAGAGATTTACTAGACAATATAATTATGTTAATGCCTTTACCAGTCTTGGAGTACAAATAGATGATAGAGTACTTACTGGACAGGGTTCTACATCTTCCACCATTCATGGAGAATTGGGTCATCGATCTAGAACCTTATTACCAGAAGAAGGGCAAGAAGGAAGTTATGCTCAGCTTTATATTTATGATCCTGATGCTGCTTTGGATATTCGCGAGCGTCGGAATCCACAACTAAGAAGGGATGTTCTTGGAATTATTCAAGATTGTTTGTTGACCACTAATCCCTTTTCATCAAAATTTCAACAGGCATGTGCTATTTTAGAGTAGGTAACTAGAACAAATGTGAATGTACTAACTTATTTGCGTTATAGTAAGTCAACAGATAGAGGACGGTATAATTTACCATAAAGTGAGGAGATTGCAGTTGTATTACCTGGAGATGGATATCAAATGAGTGTGATGGAAGATATCATTCTTTTTTTTAAAGGGAGATAATCAACTCATGTGAATTAGTGAGTGCCACCCCGCGTACTCACCGTTGCACTATATTATATTGTTCCCTCTCGGTGAGCTCAGATGGGAACTTGATATGACACGTTGGGATGTTGTTAGTGGGCAACCTGATTTATGTCATCGGTTGACTCAACTTAACTATGATTGTTATCGTATCTTCGAATGAGGAAAGTAATACTCCACAATTCTTAGAGCGAGGAAATTATTTCAAGAATTCATCGTTGATGCTTGGCTTCAACTCAGAAGAATCGTTTGACCTACTACTGCCTTAATCAATCTGACTTGCATGTTGATTTGTATACTGGACTTGTTGAAGGTATAGTAGATAGGTTTAATGCAAATTAAATTGGTAAAAGTAACATTTTACCGTCTTTCTTCACTGGTAATGCTAAGCATATGTTTGAAATTTTTCAAGATTCAATGGCCATCACACGTTATCATCAACATCCAGATATATTCCATACTATGACTGTAAATCCCAGTTAGCCTAAAATTTTTGGAGCTTTATTGGTACATCAACATTCTTCAGATCGGCCCGATATTGTAGGTCGTGTGTTTGAGATGAAAATAAAAGCAATGATGAAGGATGTGAGAAGTAATAATGTTTTCGATATGAAAGTCGCGCACATTTTTACTACTGAATTTTAAAAGAGGGGTTTGCCACATGTTCATGTTCTTTTTTTTTTGAAAGAATAACTAAAATTAAGACATGTGATTAGGTGGATAGAATTGTATGTGCTGAATTGCCCGATCTGAAGGAAGATGCTACCCTATTTGAGAGAATCTTGGGTCATATGGTACATAGTCTTGCGGTCCCCAAAACCCCAACGCCTCGTGCATGGAAAATGAATGGTAGATGTACAAAGAAATATCCTTGAGGTTGGGCAGAATACACTATTATGGATCAAGATGGATATCCAATATATTGTCCACACAATGATGGTCGAATGTTATTATTGTTGGAGGGAAAGTAGTATGTAACAAAGATGTTTTGTCGTATAATCCATATCTTTCTAGAATGTTCGATTGTCATATTAATGTGGAAGTTTGTTCGGGGTTGATATGTGTTAAATATATTAACAAGTACATACTTAAGGGTTTTGATCGGACTACGATGGTTTTAGGAGGATTATATGAGATCCAACAATACCTTGATGCGAGATACATTGGACTGCCTGAAGCTGCTTGGCGGTTATTTGGCAATCCAATGCATGAAGAAATTCCCAATGTTGTTCGGTTAGCACTCCATTTACTGGGAATGCATCGGGTTTTATTTAATCCAAATGATTATGTGGAAACATTTATGTCTAGAGCTGCTAATCAAAGGACCACTTTGACTGAATTCTTTGCCACATGTGCATCAAATTCATCTGCATGCACTTTCACATATCCAGATTTTCCATAAAAATTTTCTTAGAATAAAGAACTGAAGACGTGGACTGCGATATCTCTAAGAAAGCAAGGTTATTCAATTAGTCAAATTTATTTTGCTGCCCCGAATACAGGTGATCTTTTTTATTTGCGTCTCCTTTTAACACTGGTAAGATGACCTCCATCGTATGAAGCACTTAAGACTACCAATAATATAACTTACAATTCATTCAAGTTAGCATGTATCGCTTTGGGGCTTTTAGAAGACGACGGTAAATGGGTCCAATGTTTGTAAGAGGCTACGGTCCTTAAAATCAGGTATCAATTGAGACGGTTGTTCATTGTTATCCTTACTCAATGTGCACCTCTACGTCCTGATATATTGTGGAATCAATTTGTGATATCTATATGCAATGATTTGGATCATAAGATACGGACTTTGTACGACATTCAGACTCCAACTAATATTCAAACTGAAGACTATGGTTTGTATCTAATCAACGAGTTATTGCAAGAATTAGGAAAAAGCTTATATGATTTTCCTTCGATGCCGATTTCGTTGGTAATTGGTGTATAACTGTGGGTAATAGGCTTATTTATGAACATCGTCTATTGCAAAGTGAAGCTGAATAAGGGGAGCCTCAATCTAATGGTGATTGTCTTAATAATGGATAACGCGCTGCACATGAATCCATAACTGATTCGGTTGTAGAAAATAATGGAACAACATTCTTTTTGAATGGTGGTGCGGGCACCGAAAAAACATTTTTGTACACTACTATTTCTATAAAACTTTGTAGCCCTATACATATTGTTATTAATGTTGCTCCTTCTGAAATGCCATCATTGTTGTTGGTGGGGGGTCGAACTACACATTCGACCTTTTGTACTCCTTTGGATGTTTTTAAATATTGGTTCATTCTTAGCATTATTGTCGAAAACCTTTTTAAAAACTTACTAACCACCGAGTATTCCAAAAAGCCGGTGCCAAAATTTTATCTTTTAATTAAACAAAACAATAACATGTGGAAAGATAATATGAGTCATACACAACGACTGAATTAAATCAACTGAATAAATATTTAAACTATTTGCCGAATAAACCAACGGGCTCCAAAGTAAATAGTCCAATAACAATCATTCAACAATTGAATAAATAAATCCAAAAACTGTACTGAATAGTCTGGGCGACAAGCCCTAAGTAAAATTGAAACTTATAGATGATTCCTACTCTAAGAAAGAATGAACGATGCGTCTAATCCAAGCTCCTGCTAGAATCCACATGTGCCACAGCTACATGTCCCTGGAATAGAATATCAAGTATGGCATTCCTGTTGTTGGACACCTAAGTATTTTCAAAATCTTTTGGGTTCTAACCCTTGCTATAAAACTATTTTAATTCATTCTCAGTTGTTTAAGCTGGAAAAATTAATTATATGGGATGAAGTTCCAATGCAACATTAGTTTTGTGTGAAGGCTGTAGATAGGACTTTGAAAGATATTAGTAATTGTAATAAACCTTTTGGGGGTATCACTGTTATCTTGGGTGGTGAATTTTGTCAAATTCTACCCGTGATACCAAGGGGTCTTCGTGAGAAAATTATTGTTGCGTCATTGAGGAGTTCATTATTATGGAAAGATATTCACGTTTTGACTTTGGTTGCCAATATGCGTCTTAATAACGCAGAAACTGAAAGTGTTCTATTTTCAGGCTTGCTATTTGAGGTATAATTTGAATTTTGTAGTCCGTTTTAGTTTTCACATATTTCTATACCATTTATAATCTAATTTTAATTTATATATTTGTAGATTGGGTCAAACCCCCAAGAAGATGTAGAACTACCTTCAACAATATGTAAGTGCGGTAGTCTTAATGAGATATTGATAGAGATTTATCCATCGCTGAATGCGATCGGCACTGCCACTCCTAACTACCTTACATAATCAATAATTTTTTTGAGAGAAATAACGATGTCAATATTATAAACAGTTCTGCATTAAATCTTCATCCCGGTGAAACAAGAACACACTTGGATGCATATATGTTGTGCCTGGACGAAACAAGTAGTGACGTAGTTAATCAATATCCAAACGAATATTTGAACTCCCTAAGTCCCTTGGGGTTGCCTTTGTTTAAGTTATAACTCAAAATTGGTTGTCTTATTATTTTGCTAAGAAATATTTCGCCTAGAGATGGTATTTGTAATGGCACTAGGTTGATCGTTGTTAATTGTACTGAATATGTAATTGAAGTTCAAATTTTAATGGGAGATGATAGCGGTAATTTTGCTTTCATTCCAAGAATATCTTTAACACCCTCTTCAACAAAAGTGCCAATTCGGATGACAAGACGCAAATTCCTGATTAGATTAGCATATGCAATGACGATGAACAAATCCCAAGTTTAGTCTATTAACTTTGTTGGAATTGACTTGCGAACACCAATTTTTAGTCACGGTTAGCTATATGTCGCTTTTTCAAGATGTACAAGTGCAAATTGTTTAAGTATCCTTCCACCTTGAGATGGTACAAACTCAACGACAAATATTGTGTATCCAAAAGTTTTGTTATAGCTGCTTATTTTTATGTAGCATTTTCTCACTTTTGTTAAATCTTTTGGTTGCTAACATGTCTATTAATTCTCTATTTGTTTACTGATCTTCGGTGTCTTTTTTTTATCCAAAAGTATGGAATATATGGGTTGATTTGGATGTCTTAATTTCTATCGTTAGACCCTGTTTTGATGATCCATGTATACTATTTTGAACAACTGAGTTTAAGTTGAAATCCTCATCTTTTTTATGATATATAAATATACCTTCTCGGTAAGTTAATTAATATTATTAATTTTTTTTTCATCAATTGAAAGATGGTGCACTGTGTGCAGGTCTATTACAACATATAATCGACTTTTGCTGTTATTTTCTAATTGTTTTGGCTACTGCTATTTTCTAATTATTTTTTTTTTCTACTATTTTCAGTAAGTAAGGTATAAGCATAATAGTGTGGTGAATAAATTTTCTTAGTATGTTGTCTAAATGTTGAGTTTTGAAGAAGAGTAAGTCCATGGATTAGTTTGGTGAATAATAGTGTTGATGCGCGTCGCTTGATTTGCTAACCATTTTAATTATTAACATGTGTTTGTAGGGTTATTCAACTCGAAGGGAGAATAAGAGGCTCTGGAAGAAGATAAAACATCATAAGAAAGTTATTCGTAAGAAATTTATATGAGGCATTTGATTACATTTTATACATTTTAATTTGATTATGTCTCCTAATTTGTTCAAAAGTGGTAAGTTTCATATGATTCAAAACTTTTAGTGCATGGTTTGTCTAAAAGTTGAGGTTATTTTAAGTTTTTTTGGGTTTCCATTGATATATATAGATTATTGAGAGCCTTCGACCTCTTTAATTATCTCTCCATATTATTTGTGGTTTGAAAGTTGTGTTTTCATCATCCAACGGGTAAGCCCCCCTTGTTGTAGCCCGCTGCCTGAATCTTCCGCCGCCACCAGATGAACATAGATGGATGAAATGTTTTTAATATGGCAAATTCGACAAGAGTTGAGTGGTTGAATAGGTTTATGAAAGTAGCAAATAGTAGAACAAAAGGTCAACTGAGGTGAAGTCATTTGAGCAATATTAAGTATGAAAAGAGTGAGGGGTAATAGAAAAGAAAATGGTGAGAATACCTACAGCCTTAAGGAGCAGAACTGAAGTAGGTGGTCCCTTCAAGATAAATGTGAAGCTTTTATCCTGTTCTGATTATTGTAGATATATGTTTTCATTAACAACTGCTAGAACATTGTGAATGTATCTTCGTGTTGAAATAGGTGTTGATATTCTAGTGCTAATAGGTGATGGGGTTGATAGGATTGGCGTCTCGGCCCTTAATGCTCTGCATTTATTTTTATACTTGCCTTTGAAAGTCATTTGCCTATTATTTAACTAAGAAACTTACTCTTTTTAGTTTATACTGACACCACGCTTACTCTTTATTGCTACTAATAGCATTACTTAATGATGTGCCTCTTTATCATAAAACTTTATCTATTATATTAGTCTTTCTCTCATTTAGTTCAAATCTAAATTTTGCATAACCACCCTAATGATTGGGTTTAATTGATGTCGGTTGATGTTATATATTCAAATAGTGTAACGAGATTCCTAAAAAATGCCCATATCCATATGCATCCTTGAAATTTCTATGAAAAGTAAACTTGGGTGTAATTGATGCGGATTTGCAGAGGGAATTTAGGGATGATGCGTGGAGGGATATTGTATAAGGGTTTTCGGTTTTTGTGAACTATTGATGGAGATTCATTGTAAGTTACTCGAAACCGTATGCTCAACTCATAATTCTCCAATATATTTTTCAAACGGTACATACGCACTCCTCTACATCTCACTATTAACGAACTAAGAGTAGTTTCATTTGTCTCATATACATTACTATTGAGACTGCATATAGTCATTAACCATTATTCTTCTTTAATCTTACAGGTTCCATTCCTCTTCCTCCAGGTGGCTCAGGCTAAATGAAACTTATGCGATACTCTGTAACCATAAGCAATTCATCATTAAAGTGAAGCTAATGAATTTACTTAAAAGTAAGTTGTAATATACTAAAAAATTGTACTCGTTATTTATGTCCATTTGTGTTGGATACTTGGATTAAATTCAAAATTGCAATTTGCACAATTTTAGACATGCTTAAAAAAACTTCATTGTCAATCTATATTTGTGAGTTATGAAGACAATGCGGTCTTAGCTGATCTTAGCTGATCACGGTTTAACATAGGGATTTGAAAGCTTCAAATGATGTTAATGTCCTATTTTGAAGAAATTACAATGGGGTGCCCGACATGTGGAAGGAGCTTTTATATGCTGAGCTTCTATATGGAGGATGGATTGTCTTATAAATTTATAACACACACACCTTCATATTAACAAAAATCCCAAACTCAATAACATCGGTCGAGTCAATTTACGTGTTCAAATTGTATATATATTACATGAGGTTCGCTTTGAAATAGACTTTTGCATGGCGATGAAGATGTGGAGATGGCGATGCAGATGGAGATGAAGAGTAGAAAAGAATTGGCAGGTACGTTTACAAATTTTGTGTGCTAATTTAATAAGGTGTTCGGATAATGAAATATTATGGTGATCTATGCATATCAGAAAGGAAATAAAGAAAACTATAGTTACTAAATTGGTATAGAGAAAAACACGCTTGTACTATTTTTGCATATCTACATGCTAATGCTTTATTGTTCTTTATTGCTCCATATTGCTGGACCATTGGATTTCAAGGAGAGATGATGATGGAGTGATTTAAAATTTTCATTCTCTCCAACCATATTTTGTTTGGTTAAATAGGGTGGATAGGCCTATAAACAAAGGGAGCTTTGTATAAATTTTGTATAGTGTGTACACTTAGTTGTGTTCTAATTTTTTTTACTAAATTATGATATTGTTTATATAAGGTTCACGATGGACTATTAATATTGTTATTTGAGTAATTTTTATTTGTTAAACGGGGTGGATAGTCCTAAAAACAAAAGGAATTATGCCCAAATTTTGTAAATTATTTATACTTAGTTATTTTGTTATAATTTTTTTTTTTACTTATTTGTATGAAATTTTTGCCGTTTTGTAATTACTCACTTTGGAATTTTTTTATCATTTTGTGATTACGCGATTTGAAAATTTGTAATCATTTCGCATTTATGTTTTTTGAAATATTATCAGCGTGTCTTCAGGCACGAGCATACCCTAGTGTGTGTGTGTGTGTGTATATATATATATATATATATATATTAGAGCATGAACAATGGTGAGACTAAAATACAATAAAATTTGTAAGTTTACAAATTTTTACAAATCGCATGCACTCCAGTGGTGAGGTTTAAGCAAGAGAATCTGTAAGGGAATTTGCATAGGTTCTGCAAGTATACAAACCGTGGGGAGAATTTGTAAATGGTTCCTACGAACTCCTGAAGTTCGTAGGAATTGGTACGAACTTCTGTTGTTCGTAGCAAATCCTACGAACTTCAGAAGATCGTAGGAACCATTTTTTACCACAAAAAATTATATATTTGGGTTCTTACGAACAACATTTGTCCGTAACATTTCCTACAAATAAATGTTGTTCGTAAGAAAAATTGTTTTAATTCCTACGAACAACGTAAGTTCGTAGGAACTGATTATCTTTTTCTCCATGCTCCCCCAGTGTATACTACTATCTTGAACGAAAGGTAAAACTTGTTTTGGTTCTCTAACTTTGCAAATGAAGAGCATCCACCAGTGTGGATCCTCTTACATTTACTTGTTACAATAAACTACACTACTCACCGACTTTCTTAGCTCGGCGTTAAGGTCAAAAAATCAAAACAAAAAAAAAAGCATCTCCCTCTCATCTGAAATAAAACAGAGGCACTCTCATTTATCTCTCCTCCAAAACAAATAAGCCCACATCTCTCCTAAATGAAGATAGAATCTTTGACTTGCAAATCACAACCTCATTCCTCACAAGTCATTTCTCTCTCCGAATCACAACGACGAAGTCTATCTCTCAATCTCAGTTGATTTGCAAATGTGGAAGGAACTTTTCAACCACAACAATAGGTACAAGCACAAATATGTGCATTCCTCTTTGATTCTTGTGATTAGTTTACTTTCAAATTTTACAAGTCCTTGCTACATATGTATACTATAGCCACACTCAATCATAATTGTTTTTGTGTTATTATAGTTAATAAGCAGAAACGAATTATTTTATGTAAAAAATTATCACCCAATGTCTAAAACAAATGGATTAGGGATTGTGAATATCAAATGGATCTGAGTTGTAATTCTTGGATTTGGGTTGTAAATGTTAGATTCGTGCATTTATGTTTCTTGTTTTGTTAAACTAATAGTGTATTATCTTCGATCAAGTAGGATCGAGATTGATCCCGAATTGAACTAAAATCGAATAGGATTTTGAGACTGATGGTCCGATCCGGTCTGATCTTGGTATTTAATTTTACAAGACTGATTAATTCCACTCATGTCCCCAAAATGCCCCAAAATTGGACCGAATCAGATTGTCAACTCCCCTATTGACTCCAAGTGGGTATGGGATGCAAAATGAAATAAGGAGGTAAAATGTAGGGTGCATGGTAAAAAAATGCTCTTCTAATAAAGAGTTATATATTAATCTAGCTTAGAAATTTGAATTTATTAATTTTCTTTTCCAGCACAGTGATGCACAATAACAATATAAGAAAGCGATTGATCTTAGAGTCCAATGTATTTCACGCTAAAAAAAGTTATGCATGGAGAGATAATTATACCTTTACAGTTCCTGTTTAAGAACCAAGATATCAAAATGATTGAAGCTCTTTTAGATAGACTTGGTTACTTTAATCGGCTTAGTTATCCCGATATATGATCGAAGAGTAGATATAGATTTTGTTTGTGGGCACTACTTAAAAGACCTTAGAGAACACTTGATAGAACCTTGTTTTATATATATATATATATATACACACACACACACACACACACACACACACACACTAAGGTATGCCCATGCCTGAAGGCACCCCGAAAATTTCTAAAAAGTATGTAATCGCAAAATGACAAAAAATTTTGAAGTACGTAATTGCGAAACGAAAACAATTTTGTTCCCCCAACAAAACAAAGTGTTAAGTCGTATTTAATTTAAGTTTCCAAAGTACGTAATCGTAAAACGGCGAAAATGTTCAACGTACATAATTGCAAAACGGCAAAAAATTCCTCCCCAATAATTAGGGTAAATAATTTAGAAAAATTAGGCAAAATTTCCTTTGTTTGTAGGAAAATCCACGCCGTTAAAGAAAAAAATATTCTAACAACACAAATAGTTCGTCATGAACCTCATATAAACAACATCAATTTAACTAAAGGTGTGAAGGCATATCGACTACATTAAAACAAACGCTTAAACTAATACAAATAGTTATAGTCTAAAACAACCACCATATCATATTTTGTTGGCATTATAATCACTAACAACCCAAATCCATGACAACAATACTCTTTTATGTTAAAATTTCAAAAAATGGTAGTCAAAATAAATGTACAATATTTAAGTCAAAGATTATTTTACAACACAAATCGTAAACATTTTAAAAAAATTGTGCAAAATTAGTTTTATTTATAGGACTATCCACACTGTTTAAAAAATAAGAATACTCAACGATAACAATACTAACTGTACTAATAGTCCATATTGTACCTCGTTTCAACCACATAATCGATTTAAAAATAATCATATATAAACCCCAAATATGAGTACATAGTCAACCACTATTGATAAGTTCCTCGACCAGGTAACTTGTTGAGTCAAGAACTGCAGTGTAATGAACTCGTATGACAAAGATCAATGATTGGATAGAGGCCAACATGTACATAGCTAATCCATTCTACTCCTTTAACATAAGAACCCCAACATTGAAGGACAAAATGAACATAATCCTTCAAAATATCCAATCGCTCCCCAGAACTAATGTCCCAGTGCCTTTGTTCCTTGATTATAGTAAAAATCCACGGATTCAACAATACTCCTCGAGCAATCGTGCGGGAAGAAATTTTAGAACAATCGAACTTTTGATTTTTCCAGTCTAAATATGAAAAGATATCACCATTACCAAAGACTTGCAAAGCTTTAGGGACTTTATTATACACTGTAAATCTTAAAATACAAATCACCATATAAATAAATTTAATATTATAAACATAATTTAATATTAAATAAATTTAATATTACAAACCAAAAAATCATATACCCATAACCAAGATCCAAACTTTGGTCAAACAGCTCCCCGCTACTCCAACACATTGACCCCATCATCAGTGAACCTGGACCACTCTCCTTGTCCAACTTTCCATCAAACATTAAGATACAAATTATTATGCACTTCTTTCAACAATTTATCTCTTAAAATAAACCCCAAAACACAAAGAATGAGCGGGTTTAGTTACTTGAAAAAAGAAGTAGTGATAACCTGTGTCATGCCAACGATAACCTTCTGTCCGAAACACCTGAAATCTAAAGAAAACATCATACCTAAAATTAATTTGAATGATTAACTGAAGGTGAAAAGAAATCATTTATGTAAATTTTGAAATAATCACGTTCTTAATTACTTGAACGATGGTCTAAAGTTTCCTATTTATCCACAAAGAATAATGATTGTTGTACCGAAAGGCATAACCAAAGGGAGCACAATGACCTTTACCTATGATTAAGCTTGACTCATATGATACATATTATTTCGGATCTCTTGAGAAATGGAGTGTTTTTAGTGTCAATTTGAAAATCAATTTCAAGAAAAGAAAACTCTTTTCTTTGATCGACTGCAACACAACTCTTTTCTTTGTGTCAACAGTAATAGAATAAAAAGTCAGTACTCCATTTAATATTAAACATATATAACATTAGTAGGAGAAATAAGGAACCTGTGTATGCATACATATACCTCAAACCAAGAACTTAAAAATGACTAATAGCCAAGAACTTATACCTCAAACTAAGCAATGGTGTATGCCTAAACTGAGTAGGGGTGTATGCCTACATATACCTCAAACTGAGCATATGAGTATTCTCATGAAATTAGTGTCATATGAGTATTTTCATGTCCTTAATGTCATAAGAAGGACTAATAACCTTAATGTCATATGAGTATTCTCATGTGGATCGAGATAAGTATTCTCATATGAAATTCTAAAAGGTGCATATGAGTAATAACCTTAATGTCATTTCATATAAAAAAAACACAAAAGACATTAAAAGAAAAATAATTATCATATGCTTGGATCGAGATAAGTATTCTCATGTGCAAATCTGAAATGTTCATATGCTTCAGATGTGAAACAAGAGACAAAAAAGAAAAATAGTTACCATACGCTTAAGATCTGATATGTGCAAATTTACTTTTTAGAAGCTAAGGATGTTAACCATGAAAGCACATGTTATGTATGCTTTGAATAACTATTTAATCAATGATTCGCGATTCTCAACAACCAATCTTAGTCGCCACCAAGTGAAAAGGGAGACAAACCAGGAAAAATAATTTTCATTGAATTCGGCCAAGCATGCTTTTCAATGAAAGTTTTTATGCAAAATGAAACGAAAGAAACTATGGAAAATATCAAATATACAATGTCCAATGCATTTAAACTTAATTTTATTCTTCTTGATTAAGGGAGTTGTCCAGTGAATTGAATAAGTGCCTTGAATAACTGTTGTAGAAAACATAGAAAACCGAATAAGAAAAACAATCCTCAAACAAAATAATTTCAAAAGTACACATGCACATAATTAAACTCACAATTCAAAATTACATTAGTGTTATGGCAGAGTGTACATAACAACCTTGACTTTAGAGTCTCTTGTTGGTCCAAATTTTGAAAGAGTAGTGAGGTTCAACTCCGATGCCAATTTGATGCCTAGAGTGAATGAGAATCGGCTCGACATCAAACTAATATGTAAAACAAAATTACAAAGAGGAAATTTAACTCATCCCCTAAATTTAAAAAAATTGACAATTGCATCAACTTCAATAAAACTACATGGTATGGTTGGGAAAACATGAAAATTTTGAAAACTTACCAGGCTTTTAAGCATGTCTCGGACTCTTGTGCAACTCAAAACCGAATTTGAATGCAGTGTTATCCAATATTGGTACAACTTGAATGATTGAATAGGTTGGTCCGCCTTGGGCACTTAACATCCACAGTTAACATCTAAATTTGTACCAAAGGAATGATTCCAGATCAAAAGTCATTGGATCAAAAGTCATTGAATTTGTACTCCATCACACATTTTTAAAAAACTTATAGAGATTGGCCAGACTTTGGAGCTACTAAAATTAAACTAAGAAAAGTAGAATAAAGGCTGTGATTTAGCGTTTATACCTACCAAATGTTAATAGACGTGTACATTAGACTGAAAAACTCGTGAATATCTTTGATTAACAAAATTCTGAAAATGAATGACAAGCTGAAGACCATAATCAACAACGCCATCTCTGATGAATACTAAGCTTTAGAAGATCATACGGTGGCAAAAGACTCGTGCAATGCACTGCCTTTTCAACTTTTTTACAAAATATTGTAAGTATTAAAACAAAGAGTAAGTCAAAAGATTCATACCTTTCTTTATGCCCCTTAAAGTAACGAAGACATCGATTATCGTACATAGATAGATACCACAGTGACTCTGAAAAGAGAAATTGAAACAAACTTTTTATCACCACTTTGTCTAATGAATCAACGGAGGAAATCCTAGAAAATTTGACACTGGGATGCTTACCTTCAGTATCCAAATTATAGCTTGAAGAGCATATAACAAAACTTGGGTGGTGGGTACAACATATACGATCAGCACCGTGTTTCTTATGATATGTATTTTTCAGTAATTCAAGTCCCATGTTAAGTGAGTAAATATGAATTCCACATACTGAGAGAGACAACAATGCCTTAATCCTGTAAAATTTTTAGAAAATGAAATATTTTAGCAACTATTTTATGGATTTTTTCATTTAATCTTGTATTTTTATATGTTTAGTCTCTTTTAAAATATCCACGTAGCCTGACCCCCCCCCCCCCCCAACGCGTGCACACACACCAAAAAAAATATACCTGGGAGCAGTACATCACCATCTCTGTTTTCCTCTTCATCTCTTTTTGAGTCATATTTTATTTTGCCATATTCTAATCCCTTCCTTAGGCATTATTTTTGAGTTTATCAAAATTTTATCTCGGTTGTAGACTTTAATCTATTATTTAAGTATTGATACAGATACAAATAGTAACAAACTCAAACAGGTATTGGTTCAAAATATTAGTTTAACAGTTAAATGTTATCAAACATTTGAACTGCTATCCATTTATAATGAGACTGAATGTTAGGGATAATGGTTAAATGATATCAAACAATTGAACTACTCTAGGAGTGGCTACTGATAGTCGCAGTCAATGTGTTCGGGTATGTAGTACCCAAATCCCTTCCCGTATTTATCCCATTGGGAACAAAATGTTTGGGAACATGGAAGAATCAAATGTTAAAACAAATATGTTTGGTTTAAAAATATTTCTCAACATAGTCGATACCTTAGTGTGTTGTGTTGGCATTAAAATGTTGCTTCTCCCGTTGGTTATTTAGTTGACTTCAATAGGTAACATTTTACACTTCCAAGTCCCATTGGCCTTCTCTCATGTCAATAAAGACAGAGAGGAAAATGTAGATCTGATTCGTATATAAACAAACCCTAGAAATAGCCAAAAACGGACCACAAAAGATAGATAGGACAATGTTAGAAATATTCAAAGTGTTTCTCGCAAGGTTATATAAAGCTAAATATCATAAAAGAAATATAATAGCTTTGGTAACTAGATAAGGTAATATCAATAGGGTGAATCTATGCATGGTTACACAAACAACATGAGTTAAAAGATAATATAAACACAAAGGCTAATTCATTTCAATCGCAGATGTAGATACATGGAGGCTTGAAAAATGTTGGTTGTTGGTCGGGTTTATCGATAGTGATGAATAGGGTGTGCCAACATCAAATTTAAAATACACTTGGAGGAAAATCACAACAGACTTAACAAAACTACTGTCATTATTTCCCAAGCATATACATTTCCAAACAAACAAATTTGACTATGTATTCAATATATTCTAGGTATAAACAGGGTTTAACCCTCAGATGTTCTTCTAATAAGAAATAAGAAATGTAGAGCCTACAAACAAGGTCTATCAAAATGTTGAAGAGCAAATAAGGTCCATAATCTAATGAAAAGTACAAAGATAAATTTTTCTAAACACAAAACAAACTAAACACCCCTGTTATCAAATAACTACAAATTACATTGAGATATTACACCCAAATTGTTATCCAAACATACACCATTTACTTATCCAACTTTAAGTATGCTTGGGCAAAAAAAGAGTGACCAACGTAAAACCTATACATTTTGACTATGAATCTTAAGAAATGTGGTAAAAAACCTAAGCAAGATACCATATGGATATTTCCACAAACACATGGTAGGCATAAAATATATTTGTGAAAAAAAGTCATGATGTCTACCTGTGAGAGACATTGAGATATCACCAAACCCCTCTTGGGAAATCTGAAATAAAAATAAATAAAGTTAAAAATCTTTCTAAAATGCCTTCCAAGGCCTTCTGCAACATCATTACATCTGAACCATTTCGAAACAAAAACAAACAGACTTAACATGATTTAGTGGTCTTCCCACCACTTATACATGAGAAAACTAAAATACATTAAAAAAATAAAGAATATTCATTTATTGCAGATGAAAGACCCAGCGTTAGATCTGTAAAACATGTGAAAATTGTCCAGATCATGTATTAGATATGAAAGACCCAACGTTAGATCCGTAAAACATGTGAAAAGATAGTACCTTCTTGGATGATACAAAGATGCGAGAGATGGAGAGGACGGCGGGAGAGTGAGAAAGAATGAGGGCGACAGAGTGTATGGGAGATATGGAGAAAGACGTTTGTGCGTAAAATGGGAGATTGTTACCAAAATACACCACTTTTTGAATTGAAGGAAAATTTGATGAGCAAAAAAGAAGGGGAAATCAAATAATTGAGGGGTAGATTTGCAAGAAATAAAAAGATGTGACCTCAACCCTTTATTTTGATAAAATGTGTAAGGAGCTGGCATCAATTCGCACCGTTAAAAATGTGTACATTTTCAAAAACCGCCCTATCATATTATATATATATATATATATATATATATATATATATGTATGTATGTATGTATAGGGATCATACATATAATCCACTAGTGCATAATAAATCGCATAGTTACTTCCATATAGGATGGAATCTCTCACTTCCAAAGTCATATCCTAGTGAACACAAAACCATAATCCATGGGATTACGTCAACAGTTTACCCACATATTGAGAGATAAGTTATAGACAAAATAATTATGACCAATCAAAGTACATTACTACGTAACATATGGATATTATTAATCGCATGTTTCATTATATCTTAAGAAAAAGAACTGTGTCAATAGCCAGCTTAGAATCTCCACATGGCACAAGTACTCACTCGACCCATGCATCCAAAACTAACATCATAAAAATCACACAATAAGTACACACGTCGGTAACGATTCATCTGCATGGGGTGCTTGATTCGTACACTCCCCCGCAACTTACTCAAAACTTAAACCAAAATATTTTAATCTTACTTAACTCTAAATCTTGAAGGAATAAAATCCCATTATCCCCTAAGTGGTGGAAAATAAAGAATAGATGGTGACTTTAACAAGTCAAGTAAATTACATACACGATAAAATCCACATCGTTGAACCCACTCTCCATAGGCACTATTCCCAAGTCACACAAAACCTACGACTATCACCCAAGTTCCGATAGTAATGCAAACTACATAAAATATATAAGCCCTAACCAAACCTTCATTGGTCCTTATTGACAATGCTCATAATGCACATTTGGACAACTACCAATTACACGACCGTACACTAAACCTATAAAATGAAAAATAATATTCTTGTTAGGAGCTCCCTCTTGCGGCTCTACTCAATATCTTATAACATCCTCTTCCATTTCCCCCAAATAACTCTAATATGCATACTCTGTCTTATATTCATAATAACAACTCTATATCAAAACATGATCTTACCTTAAGACCTTTAGAACCTTCTCGTTCCTTAAGTTTCAGAATTAGTGTTGGTGTCAAAAAATGGATATATAAGAATAATCTGTGCCATTGAAGCCATACTCAATAGTTTAATGTACATAAAATAAAATAAAATAGAGATGAAGAATTATAACACTAGATTTATAATGGTTCGACTATAAAAATGAGCATGCATCTACCTTGGTACCTTATTCTCATTATATACATGTAGTTACACAAGACTGGGAACCCTATAGGCATACAAGAGAGAGAAGAGAAGCTAAATACATGAACATACGAGTTTTGTGTTGAAGGGGATACGACCTTGTATTAAAAAATGATGAGGGGCTATGAACCTATATGGCTCCGGTGATTGGAGCAGGTGACCTGAGTGTGTTCTCAGGTCTATAGAGAAGGTAGAGTAAGTTGGTTAGAGTTTTGCTGCTCCAAAAGTCTCTCCAAATGATGAGGTGAAGCCTTCTACTTATAGAAGGTGGTAGGAGTGTCATGCCTATAGTGCGTGTGATTTATGGATACGTATTGTTAAGATGGAATCTTTCTAAAAGTTTGGACAATTAGGAGGTAGTTGTTGATTTTTCAATGTCTATAACAGGTGTTGCACTTATGATGGGATAGTATGGCCACGGCCTATCATTGGCATGGTCATGGCTTATTTTGGCTGTTGACTTCATGTAAGTTTTGCGGCTTATATGCATGCCAGGTTGCGGTCTTGAGTACAATAGGCCTAGTCTTTTCGTGGCATTGTCCTTTGTTCTACTTACATGGAATTTATGCTATGTGTCCTGTGTTAATAGGTGGACACATTTTAGACATATTAGAAGCCCCCCAAGCCTCGGTGCCTAGAAATAGGTGATTTGGTGATGGAGATTTATTTTTATCTCTGGACTTTTGCCCAGATGATGCGGATACACTTTATCTGCCGAGATTAACACCATCTTGTTGTGAGTGCAGCCTTTTGCCATATTCAGACAAACTTAATTTTCTTTTTTGATGATTTGTTTCATGGTTGTTCTTCAATCCAAATTAGCATTTCCACATTTCTCCTTTGGTTCTTTCATTTTTCACTTTATAAACTTGTTTCCCTTCAATTTCCTTTGTTAATTAGAATTATTTTAACTAATTTGGGCTTGAATTGAACACATGTAAAGCTAGGGTTTTAACCGTTCTTGAATTGGGTATTTGACCTATGATTACCCCCATTATTTTTTATAGGTTCTCATTTTTGAACTGTAATGAACTTTTGGTTTGATTTCTACTTTGATATGATATATGAAATAGATTTGATTTGAATTTGGTTTTCAATGAACTTTGTTTTAGGGGTTTTGGGTTAGTTTTGGGCCAAGAACATGAACAGCTGTTTGTGGGTGTTCTTGGCCAAAACCCTAGTTTTTTGGGGTTTTGATCTTGAGGGATCAAAGGGATTTGAATCGCTCCTATTTATCCTGTAGGTCGTGTCCAGGTGTATCCTTGGATATCTGGCTACCGACTTGTCATCTGGCTGTAACCTTTAAGCTTTTCCCTTGTAAATTTTCCATCTGTTTCGCAGCTTAAGCTTAACTTTGTAGTAGGAACCGTTTTTTTGGATGTTGTTACCTCTATATGAGAGGCCTTTTTTTTAAACTTGTGCATCGTGTATTTTTATCATAATGGTTGCTCCCCTTTAACTATGGATCCCCTATACTTCTACAGTTCCTTTCCCTGACCTTATGAATTAGAATACTTGTGATTATTTGGAGAATTTCTTGAAAAAAATACTTTATTGTTCCTCCTCCCACGATGTTGATAATACTATTAAAAATAAGAGGGACTTGCAAGCTCTTGGAGTGCCACACCTACGTGTGATTTAATTCTCACTCTAAAAAATCTTTCGATTGTAGAGGTCCAATGAATACTGCATAAGGTAGTCACAGAGATGAGGAGAACACCTACTCTATTAAAAATCACACCCCGGTTGAAAGGCATGTCGCGATCTCAGTTTGTGAGGCCCATGTTATTGAGGCAAAAAACACTGAAGTTGGGCCTTCCAACTACGACACCGACTCTTCTACGGATCCTGTGGACCTTAACCATACTTATATAGTGGATTTGGATTAGTTGACCCAGCTTGCTGAGGCCTATGAATTTCAAGATGGGATAGTCTACACCTTTCCCTTCGTGGACCAAATGATGGGGTTTGCTTCCCCTTACATAATTTACTTCTGGGGCCGCGACATCTAATTCTAGTGTCAATTAGAATTTTTTTAAAGGAGATGAATTTGTCCCCAACCCAAGTTGAGCCCAAAGGGTGGAGGGTTATCTTGGCTTCTTTTTTTGTCTGGAAAAAAATTTGTTTGAGAAAGACATCATTAGTGCGGAGTTTTTGTATTTTTACAAACCCAAAGAAAACTTTGTGGTGAATCTGTGGTACTACGATATGGGACTGTGAAGTGGAAAAAGATATTTATGAGAGGACGACCTTTTAGTATAAAAAAGTGGAAAGGTAAGTGCTTTTACATTTCTGGGGAAACTTAGGAAGTTCACCCCATATAGTCTTGAAGGGATCACAGGCTGTCGCTATCTTGGGATCATCCCCCTAGCGAAGGTAACTCTTAATTTTGTTGCATACTTTATCTTTAACGTGTGATGTTACATTCTTTATCTTTAATATGTGATTTTGCATGCTTTATTTTTTACACTTTATGCAACGTCCTTTATCTTTAACGTGTTTTAACTTCTATACTGTGGAACCTCCATTTTAACTTCATCTTTTTGCAATTTGTGTAGGTTTTCCCCATCCGAGCGCTAGGAAAAGAGAATTAAGGCATTGGTCTTGATCTTTGATAATAAGAATTACTTTCCTAGATCTATTTAAGCTTGGTTACTACACAACCCATATTTCTCCAATGAGGCAAGCTGCGGAAGGTAGTATAATAAAACTTTCCTTAACATTGCCACAAACTCTTATCTCGTTACTAATGCCTTTGTTGCATAGGTACGACTGCGGGTGGTGAGCAAACTATGGAGATTGATCGAGAATTTATCCTCTTTTAGCTGAATGAGTTGGAGGGCAATGTCTAAGCTCTAAACCAAGCACTGTAAAATGACAAAGGTAAGAGAAGAAAGAGGGAAGCTAACAAAGATGCTTCCCTAACTATTAGATCCCCTGTCAACACACAAGTAGAGGCCGTGGCTATGGGTCCTATCATTTTATCTAATGATGTCATGACCAATATGACTAAGGCTGTTGTGTCTTCCCCAATTAACTTCGCCCATATCTACATCCCCCCCACGGACATTAGTTGTCATAAATGCCAATATGCCAACTTCGTAAAGTCGTCATGCCGCATCATGACCGCCGCCCTGTTTGAGGCAAACGGCTCCAAAGTCCCCTTGGGACATAAAAGTTATCCCCGTTCCATTGATAATGGGGGTCGCAGACCTTGTGGATCTCAAGAATTTTTATAAAGTAAGATGAAATTTATTTAGAGGCCTATACGCTCCACTTCCACCTTAGGGTAAGTCTCTTTTGTACCGATTTACTTCCACACATGTCATTTATTTATTTAACTATCTTTACTTTATTGCTTTCTAGGATACTGAGCCAAATATAAGCCATAGGAAAAAATACAAAAAGTTCTTCCATGTTTATAAGGTTTTGTAGTGTCCCATCAAGTTGTCGTGGACAATGCCAAGGCCTCCTCTTTTAAAGATGGAAAGGAATTTATAAAAGCCTTTATTAAAGCTTTAAAACTCCAAGTAAAGTTTGTTTACCCTGCCAAAGATCACGATTTAATAGCCAAAAATGGGGTCAAGAATAATTTTGAATAGGCCACAAGAACTTTAATGGTGGCTAAGGCAAAGTGCGTGGAGGCTGCAGGCCACAGCCAGTGAAGAAAAGATTGGCCAGCTTGATTCAAAACTTTAAAGCCTTATCCAAGTACATGTCGTAAAAATGAGGAAGATGGTTGAAGATCATGTTGTGTCCTCACAAAAGGATGCATAGGAGGTTGTGGTCAGATTCAAAATTTCTAAGGACTTCTTCCTCCTCCAAATAAAGCGTATATATGCGGTTATAAAGAGATAAGGCACAACATTGCTGAAAACTACCTTGATGCCAAGGATAATATATACTCCTGGAGGTTGACTGATATTAAGAACATACTATGCGTGGAGGAACTAAAAGTTGTAGAGGATCTTACTAAGAAAGAGAAGGGGTATATCGTGGCTACTGTTGAGGAGGCCGAAGAGACTGGAATGGTCATGAATGGTTAAGATGGTGATGAAAAGAGGGATGTGGAGTTCTAAGCTCATGCCTTGTAATTATTTTTTGAACGATGTCTTCTGTAATTTAGACAATTCTTATAATCTTCAATGATTGTGACACTTTTCAGTAATGAATCTTATATATCTGCAACCTTTTATAATTTTGTTGCATGTTTCTACATCCTATTATAATCTAATGCATGGTTTTGAAACTCGTATGCTAGACTTGTTGTTTGCAGTTGTAGCTCATTGCTTAACTGTGTTCGCATATACAATAAGTATAGTTTTCACTTTAGAATACCCTTCGTGGACCTGATCTGTATCCTGATTTTACTTATGTCTACAATGTTATAATGTGATCAAAGGATTTAGGTAGATCTTTTGCGGACTAATATAAGGATTTAGGTAACACTTCTGCGAACTTTGAGTTTATAGTTGCCCTCAAGGCTAGGTCCTTTTTAAGGTTGCGGCCATCAATTCAATGTTAGCTTTGTCAATCCTTCGGTCTCTGAGGTAATATCAAAAGACCCACAACTATATTTTTGTATTATAAGCCACCTAAGGTATATCAGCCTCTAAAATTTATATCGGAGTATTGTAAGCAAGCCAAGGCTATATTAGGGTATTATAAGACATCCTCGCCTATATGGGGGCATTATAAGACACCAAAAGCTATATTGGGGTATTATAAGCCACCGAAAGCTACATTAGGATATTATAAGCCACCCAAGGCCACATTGGGGTATTTTAAGTAAACTTAAGTCGATATTGGGATATTATAAGCCACCCCTGACTATATTGGAGTATTATAAGTCATCCTCAGCTATATGGGGGTATTATAAGACACCTAAGGCTATATTGGGGTATTATAAACCACTGAAAGCTACATTAGGGTGGTATAAGCCACCCAAGGCCACATTGGGGTATTGTAAGACATCATCAGCTATATTTGGGTATTGTAAGTAACTTAAGTCGATATTGGGATATTATAAGCCACCCCTGACTATATTGGGGTATAATAAGTCATCCATAGATATGTTGGGTATTATAATCCACCCAAGGCTATATTGGGGTATTATAAGCAATCCCTGACAATATTAGGGTAATATTAGCCACCCAATACAATATTGAGGTATTATAAGCCTTCCTCGGATATATGGGGATATTATAATCCACTTAAGGCTATATTAGGGTATTATAAGCCACCCAAAGTGATATAAGGGTATTATAAGCCACCCATAACTATATTAGGGTATTATAAGTCATCCCCGACTATACTGGGATATTATAAGTCACCCAAGGGTATATTGGGATGTTCTAGATCCTAGGTTTTCGAGCGCCTCTGTCTTCGCGAACACTGGTAGGGTCATTGGGCATTTTTGGCACCTTAGTCCTGGACATTTTGTTCTTAAGGCATTCGATCCTATTACTCTATGGAGGTTGAGAGGGTATGTGCATCTCTGCCACCCTGGTTATATTCTTGAGGTGTGTTGGTTGCTAGGTTTCTCTTTGAACCTGTTCAACAAGGATTTGCAAAGAAAATTAAATAAAGTGCGAACTTTTCATCGATCTATCTATCTATCTATATGTGTGTGCGTGTGCGCATGTGCGTGCGCGCGCTTGAGTAATAAAAAATTGATGTATAAACTTATGGTTTTTGCAGAAACCACAAAGGTACACACAAAAATTTATCCTCTAAGGCGTTCTATGGGTAGCGATTGTCTCAGTTCAGTTAGAGGTTGCGGCCTATTTGAACTGTTGCAGTATTCTTTGCTTGATGATCATTTCGACCTCTTTCTTTAGAGCGAAGCACTTATCAGTTGTGTGGTTGTGATCCTGATGGAACTCACACCACTTGCTCTGGTCCCTCTTATGAGCTCAAGATTTTAACTTTCCTATCCATTTGAGAAGGTTTTCCCTTTTGATGCTAGTTAAAATTTCATCCAAGTTTTAATTAAGAGGGCTAAAATTCTCATACAGCTTTTCTGGGCAGTCATCATGCTTCCTTTTTTTCCACTGAAACTTTTGCAGCCTTCCCTTTAAGTTCTGCGGACACCATCTTGGACCTAGGGTCTTAATCTCTCAATGTTCTTGTGAATGTTGTGGACCCTAGCATTAGAATTCTCTATCCAAAACGGTTAATCTGGCCCTGGAGGGAGACCTGACCCTCATACAGATGGTTGATGCAGTTCATTAAATGAGCTAGATCTTCATTTTACTGGGAATATGATCCTGAGCTTCCTTCCATTATTCCACTCTAGATAATTAGTTCTTTAGAAAAAAAATTGAGTTTTGTGATGAACTAAACAAAATGAGAGATTTAATAATTATAGACAAAGTAGAATCGAATATTGAGTAGATAATAACAAAGATGTGCAGCCTTTATCTTTGGGGCCGCAGCTACCCTGGCCAATAGGGGTGATGCCTTGGCATTTGTCCTTCATAAGGAGCTTTTCCACCGTGATTGATATGATCGAACATAATTTTCTCACATGATGGTTCTATCGGGCTAACAATCTTTCGATTAATCACTCTCGGATACACAGTAACTCAGAAGTTAGTTATACTATACTAACTTATCATGAGCGATTTATCGATTCTTAATGCAATAGCCTTGTTGGATTTAGTTCATTGAATCATTGGATTTCAATCAATAAACCTATAGTTATGCGATTTGGCCCGACTCTCAAGTCAAGAGATCGGTTACGGGGGACTTTAAGCATTTTATAGCATAGTGGGTCTAAGACAAAATAATTTTTTATTCATAAATGGTAAATTTGCCAAAAAAAATTAGAAGAATTACACTAAGTTGTCAACTAAAGGTCACAACATGTATCATGGCACATGGACAGGTCGTGAACAATAAGGGACATTACATGGTTTCCTACCAAAATTGACCCAAATGTGATTTTACACACTGAGAGTTGGGCTAAAATTATTTGGGGTGTTGATTTAATGTATAAAAAGTCCTTGTGTGCAAAATATTATAATTTTAGCAGCAAATTCCTAATATATAGGTCATAGCATGGAAGGAAATGCCTAAAAGTATACAGAAAGTTGAATATATGCACATCCCTAGTTACTGGTCCATGTAAAGCCGTGGCCTGTCAATCTTTTCAGTGAGATTTAGACATGGAAACATCATTGGGGTAAGTGGGTTTGTCCAAAATCCATAAGATAGGCGTGGGAAAGTTGTATTTGGAAAGATAAAGTTACCATTAGTGGGTTTATATGCAAATATGGGTCTAGCCACGAAAGTTTCACACATGGGATGTACATCCGAAGATTTATGGATGAAATAAGTCATAACTTACCCGATTTATGAGGAACTTAGTAAAGCACCCCATTCCTACAAACGACTCCAAACTGTTGATGTCAAAAAATGGATCTACAAGAATATTCCATGCTATTAAAGCTATACTCAAGTGTTAAAGAATAGAAAATAAGAAAAATAAAGATAAAGATTTGGAACATGAGATTTAGAGTGGTTCGACTATAAAAATGAACTTGCATACACTTTGGTAACTTATTCTCATTATATACATGTAGTTAAACAAAACTTGGGTCCTTAAAGGCATACATGAGAGAGAAGAGAAGCTAAATACATGAATAAGTTTTTTGTTAAAAGGGATACGACCTTGTAGTGTAAACTGAGGAGGGACTGCGGACCTGTGTGACTCTGATGATCAGAGCAGGCGACCTGAGTGTGCTCTTAAATTTAGAGAAAAGGTGCAGTAAGCTGGGCAGAGCTTCACTGGACAAAAAGTCTCTCCAAATGAGAAGGTGGGGACTTCTATTTATATAAGGTGGTAGGAGTGTCACGTGTATTATTCACGTGACTTATGGATAAGTATTGTTGAGATGAAATATTTTTATAGTTTTTGACAGCTATAAGGTAGTTACTAACGTGGCAATGCCCGCGGTAGGTGTTGCGTTAATGCTGGGGTAGGTTCCATGGACTGTATGCATGTTAGGTCATGGTCATGAGTATAATGGGCCTATGCTTTCCACGACCTTATTCTTTGTTCTACTTAAGTGGGTTCCGTGCCACGTGTCATGTGTTTATAGGTGGAAATATTTGGGGTGCATCAGGGTTCCACCTTCTCAGCTCTACTAATAACTCATTCTTATATAAGTTCAACTCTTATTCGGCAACCACGCGATGACCCTACTCCTAGGTTAAGTTCTCACATTACCATCACTCTAAATCTTATATGGGTTTAATACTACAAATTAACCTCACTAGAGTCTGAGTGGAACATACCCCCCCCCCCCTCCCCCCCCCCCCTAATGAAATTAACCACATAAATTCATCATTATCATTTTCATGTTTTGCTAAAATGTAGCAACGCACTGCCCTCTCTTTTAGGTCCATAAAATCTCATAAAGTAAATATATTAGATTCAATTGCCATCAAACTCCATGTTACACAACCAAAACAGGGAAATTGCAATTGTTTTAAACACTTCAAAATGGCATTTGGAATAGTATTGGTGCATTAAAATATTTTGAGAACGTATGTGCTTGTGTTCAAATGAGCAAATTATATATTAAACACCTTTTAACCCAAACAACCATAAACATGCAACAATATGTGATTGAATAAGATGATAATCTAAGCAAGAACATTCAAACACATGCAATTGAGGAAAATCCCCCAAAGGGGCAAAACCATTTATTTTCATTATAATATTGTAGGTTGTACAATTCAGATTACAATGAAAATACAAGTGACTAAGAATTACCCTCAGGTGTCGGATTATGTAGTCGGCGGCTGGAAATATCCCTTTCCAGGAGGGCTGCAATGAAGAAGAGAAACGGCTTCTCCACAAGGGTGTGAACAGCAAAAGTGCGTTCTTGGGTTGCAAAGTGATTCACAAAGGATTGGCATTTTGTGTGAATCAAATACCTAGAGTCTAGATGCTCAATAGGTGAAGACTTAGGGCTTTTTGTACTCTGAATATCGTCTTGAAAAAGTCTTAGAAAACCACTTCTCGTAGTGGGATTAAATAAGAAGTCTCGGGCCTTAAAAATCTGAACACGATCTGTTTAAGTTTATCCCAGGCGGACCGGTCCGGGTCTGAGGCGGATCGGTCCGATTGACCGGATCGGTTCTTTTATTTTGAGGCGGATCGGTCCGTTGATGATCGGATCGGTTATTCTCCAGGCTTCATCGGTTCGCTTGCGGTCCGGGGTATACTGGCCTTCAGCAGTCGGATCGCTCCGGGTCTGAGGCGGATCGGTCCGATTGACCGGATCGGTTCTTTTATTCCAGACGGATCGGTCCGGTTCTGTCAGACTTTGATTCCTCTTTTTCTTTTGATATTCGGATCCATTGATGAATGTATGAATCTTGAATTTCTTCAACGATGTAACGGCGTGCGACATAATAAATTGATAATGGACAAAAATGTCCTTACAAATCTCCCCCTATGTCTATGCCAGTACATACATAAAAACAAACATCCGAATTATCAAAACAACTAAAAATGCCTATACAAATCTACCCTTCCATGAACCCAAAACTGGAAAGATACAATTGAATAAGACTATAGCGTTTGGTCTTCAATTCTTCAGGAATCTTAACACTTTTCTCATCAGGGTGTGCAATCCAATGATAATCCATGTAGTACCTACACACATGAGAAAAAGCAAAATACCAAGTGACATATCGAGTTTGAAATGAGATAAACATATATACCAATTTATGAGCAAACTCAAACTTTCAAATCTCCCCCATAATAAGATAATTCATTCTCCCCCTTTTTATGATGTCCCCAAATAGACAAATGAGAGAAATAAATCAAATAAGCAAGTGCGGGGTGTCACTAGTATAAAATCACACCATGAATGAACACAAACCAACCAAGTCGATGATAGCGTAAATGAGGTGGTGTGATTAAATTCGATAGGAAAATCAATGCATACAAACATGACATATGTGCACGATGAATATTGGATATTCCTAGTGAATGAACTCAAATGCTTCCTTTGGTGTAAAATAATGACAATATAAGATATTGACTCAATCAAATCAACAAATCAAAGCTCAAAGAGATTTTCACACCAATAACGTCCAAAACGATTTTATGCTTTTTCAGGACTTTCAAGGAAGTGCAAACCCGTTTAAAGATTCTCCAACCAAACTCCCTCAGATATAATATTTGAATAGAGGCATTCTAAATTCTCAAACTTTGGAGAATTGATGGTGAAACTTAAGTGGCCCATATTTGGCATGAAGTGCTTTTTATTGCCTTTAAATTTTTTCGGGCTCTTTTAACCTCTTTGGACCTCGGATATTAAAATTCCTCCATTTTTTAGGTCCTTTTTAACGGTGGTTTTTGCGCAAAGGATAGATGATTACCTTTCGCAGCCCCTCCCCGTTATATAAAAACACACAATCTCACCCAAAACGGTTTTTACATGCATTCCAATCTTGTCAAGTTTTATCGCATATTGTACATTGTATAGACAGAATTGAGATGGAAACACTCAAACCAATATGAGATAGACAAGTGCAATAATCAAATATAGCCGTACATGTGTGCAATAAAGGATATAGGAGTCAAACATGTAGGAAGATATCACTAATTACATCTCAAAGACTCCAACCAATGTAAAGCACATAGATGAAATGATGTAGCCTCTCAAATCTCTATCAAACAGTCACATGGATAAATGGAATGAAGTTGTGACTTGGCTATCTTAAATGCTCATCCATAAAAGAAGGAAAAACAGAAATCTTTTTGGTCTTTTTCAAAAAATTTATCAAAATAAAATCTTTTTGTGCTTTTCTTAAAAAAAAGAAAATCTTTTTGTATTTTTCAAAAGAAATATAAAAAGCAAAACGAATTAATAAAAGCTGTACAACTAAGAAATGGTACATATAAAACAGACTAGCAATAGGAAGCATATGATATGAACATGAAGAAGCATCCTATTCTAGACATAGACCAACCCCTCAGTCAACTGTGCAGATCCCCAAAGACTTCCTAAGACTCTCAAATCTAAGGGCATCTAAAGGTTTCGTGAAAATGTCGGCTAACTGACGGTCGGTGGGAATAAAACTCAGGGATACAGTGTTCTCCTCAACTAACTGACGAATAAAGTGCTCACGTATCCTGATGTTTTTTGTGTGCGAATGCTGAACTGGATTGCGGGATATGTGTATCGCGCTCGTGTTGTCATAGGAAATGGTCATGGTGTCCTGTGAAATCCCATAATCCTCCAGCATTTGCTTCATCCACAAGAGTTGTGTGCAACAACTCCCGGTGGCTATGTACTCAGCCTCTGCTGTGGACAAAGAGATGAAATTTTGCTTCTTGCTCAGCCGGGAGACAAGAGCAGAACCAAAATAGAAACACCCACCAGAAGTGCTCCTACAACCATCTACATCCCCAGCCCAATCGGCATCCGAATAGGCGGATAAACGGTCATCGGTATCAAAGGAATACCAAATACCGTATGAGAGAGTCCCACTTACGTATTTAATAATACGTTTTAGAGCAAGTAAATGTGACTCTTTCGGGGACGCATGATATCGCGCACAGACTCCAACACTAAAGGCGATGTCGGGACTACTGGCAGTAAAGTAGAGAAGACTACCTATCATACTCCGATATAAGGTTTGCTCTACGTCCTTGCCTAAAGTGTCCTTACTAAGCTTGGTAGTGGTACTCATAGGTGTACGTGCATGCTTAGCGGAGTCTAAACCAAATTTCTTCACTAGGTCTCTAGCATACTTGGATTGGGAGATGAACATCCCATCCTCTAGCTGACGAACCTGGAGACCAAGGAAGAATGTAAGATCACCAACCATGCTCATCTCAAACTCACTTTCCATCTCCTCCTCAAAGTGGTGAGCATGCTGGGAGCATGTGGATCCAAAGACTATGTCGTCCACATAGACCTAGGCAACCAAAATAGCACCGTCATCTCTCCTTACGAACAACGTCATATCTACTCCCCCTCTCTTGAAGCCACGAGCTAAGAGATAGGAAGTAGCCTCTCGTACCAAGCACGGGGTGCTTGCTTCAAACCATACAAGACTTTCCTCAGATAGTAGACGTGCTCTGGGTGCTGAGGGTCTTCAAACCCTTGTGGTTGTTCCACATAAACCTCCTCCTGTAGAATGCCATTCAGAAAGGCACTCTTGACATCCATATGATATACCTTGAAGCGCAGATGACATGCGATGGCGAGCAGAAGACGGACGGACTCAAGCCTCGCAACAGGAGCAAATGTCTCCCCAAAGTCTACACCCTCTATCTGTGTGTAGCCTTGAGCGACCAACCTAGCCTTATTTCTGATTATGGTACTATTTTCATCCATTTTGTTCTTAAAAATCCACCGGGTACCTATCACATTAGTCTCACTAGGTCAGGGGACAAGTTCCCAGACATTATTCTTTTTAAACTGAAGCAACTCATCCTGCATAGCAGATATCCAGTGTTCATCCTTGAGTGCTTCTTTATGGTTCTTGGGCACGACTTTGGACGTGTAGCAAAGATGGCTAACAACGTTCTCTAGCTGAGCACGAGTCTTCACCCCTAGAGTGGGATCGCCAACAATGGCAGACGAGTCATGACTCTTGCGAACCCAAGCAGGTGTGTCCCCTAGCGCAGGAGTAGGGTCCACAGAGTGTGAGAGACTGTCAGAACAATTCTCATCCTCACACTGAAGGTTATGATCAATAACCGTCGGAGGTTCGTCATCTTGCACGGTGACGTTTATTGATTTCATAACCTTAGAGCTCTTCAGGTTAAAAACCCAGTACGCTTTGCTATTCGATGAATATCCTAGAAATACTCCCTCGTCTCTCCGGGAGTCGAACTTTCCTAATTGCTCTCTATCCCGTAGGATGTAGCATTTACTCCCAAAAACACGGAAATATGTCAGGTTGGGCTTCTTGCCAGTCCACAACTCATAAGGAGTCTGAAGTGTGTGTGGACGCAAATAAACCCTATTCATCGTGTGGCATGCAGTAGACACTGCCTCTGCCCAAAATCTCCTAGAAACTTTACGACCTAGAAGCATAGATCTAGCCATCTCTTGGATCGTTCTATTCTTTCTCTCAACAATCCCATTTTGCTGAGGATTTCTCACAGCAGAAAACTCATGTTTGATCCTGAGGCTATCACAGTAAAGGTCTACCTTTGCTTCTGTGAATTCAGTGCCATTGTCACTATGCATCCTGTTAATAGTGACACCGTGTTGATTTTGCAGGACACGGCACTTGGTCGTTAAAAATTCTACAGCATCGGATTTCTCTCTCAGAAAACCTACAATGGAGTACCTGGAGAAATCATCTACCATCACGAGGATGTACCTCTTACCACCTAGACTCTCAGTACGAGTGGGACCCATAAGATCCATGTGAATCAACTCAAGAACACGAGAAGTGGTAATGGAATGCAACTTCCTATGAGGACTAAAATTTGTTTTCCCAACTGACAGGGTCCACAAATGGTCGAAGTTGACTTTTCAAGAGATGGTAAGCCACGTACTAGGTCCTTTTTAGCTAAGCGATTTAGATCTCTAACGTTCACGTGACCTAGACGTTGATGCCACAGATCCATAGGAGTGATCGTGGCGCTGTTGCAGAAAAGTGAGGACGTGGGCTCAGTCACATAGCAATTATCCTCGGTCCTCACCCCTTGCATCAAAAGTTTACTGGCTTGATTATAGACTTTACACGCGTCCCGGTCAAACTTTACTGCAAAGTCAGTGTCGCACAGCTGGCTAATGCTGAGAAGGTTTTCTTTCAAACCTTTGACGTACAAAATATTTTCTAGCTTAGGAAATCCAGGTAACTCGACAGTACCACGTCCTATAATGCTAGACTTGCTCCCATCTCCAAAGGTGACTCTGCCATCCTGATAGTCCTCAAGAGTCGTAAAAAATGAGGCATCACCTGTCATGTGTCTGGAGCACCCACTATCAAAATACCACTGTGAGGTATTGTGTGCTTTGAGAGTAACATGAACAACGAAGGCCTTTTTATCTTTCTTAGGTACCCAAGTAGAGATGACCTTTTGTTTGCCTTTGTTGTTGTTGGTTTTAGCTGGAATGTGAGAAGCATTCACTAACGGCAAAGACATCCGTCGGAATTCTTCAATTAAACTCTGGGTCGTGGCAGCTAAGAACTCAACTCGCTCTCTCAGACTAGAAAACTCATCAGTATGACGTGGTGGAGCAGTAGTACGTCGTGTCCGACCCATGCTATAGCAAGACTCCCTAAGGTGGCCTTTTCTTTTGTAATAAGTACAAAAGAGCACAGTCGAAGGCGGACCTTGGTTTGCTTTTCTTGGTCGAACTCTCCTTCGAGGTTTTTGACGACGGCCATAAGGATTCGTAGTAAACTCAGGAACTGGTCCAGGTGCAATTTGGGACGTGGAGGCACCATCATATCCAATTCCTTGCCGATCACCAAAACCTAAAGCGGCGCCGAGGAGCATCTTTCCCATCTTCCCAGATCTGTCCTCGATTTGAACCTTGACTTCCCGTGCTTTCTCAAGATCATGAGTCAGCTGGGCAACAAGGGCTTCAAGTTTCTTCCGAGTCTCCATGGAGGAATGGAGCTGACTCGTAAGACTAGCCACTTGTTTAGTCAAATCCCCTCTCTCTTTCTCTAAAACACACTCTCTCTCTCTAAACAGAATCTCTTTCTCGACACAGGCAGATTCTCTCTCTCGGGGCGGTGACGGTGGAGGACTCTCTTTCTCTCGTCTTTCTTAAATCTTCCTCTAAGTCGGTGATCTTAAGAACTAGCGCTTTGTTACGTTTTTTAGTTTTAAATGACTTAGAATATAACTCAGCGTAGGCGCGTTGAATATCACTCTCGCTCTCACTTGAGTCATCCTCCCCCTCACTCACATCGATCTCACTGTCGAGGTGTCCCTGTGAAGCATCATCTTCATCGTCGTGAAGAGAACTAGGAGTGCTCACTTGACTGCCCATGAATGCGGTGAAGTTACACTCATGCGGTGACTCATCTCCTGAATCCACCGTCTCGACCTCACTGTCGTCACTAAGGGTAGCATTAAGGACAGCTTTCCCTTTCTCTCTATTCAGACGATTGGCACAGTCAAATGCTCTATGACCCCTACCATCGCACTCAAAACATCTCTCACTTTCTTTCTTAGGAGGATTTTTGGAGTCTTTTTCATTTTTCTTTTCAAACTTATTTTTCTTAAATTTCTTTTTATCTTTAAAATTGTCATTTTTCTTAAATTTGAGAATCCTCTTGAATTTTTTTGCAAAAAGAGCCAAATCATCTAGGTTAAAATCACACTCAGAATCTAACGTGTTATTCTCTCTCTTTCTAGACGACTCTACCCTGTTTCTAGCCGACCCCTCACTCCTTCTCTCTTGGGCTTTAAGTGCAATTCCCTTATCTTTAGATTTAGCAGTTTTAGGGAACATATCAATTTCACAAGTTTGCAAATCTCCTACAAGTTCTTCCAATTTTAGCGTATTTAAATTACCCATAGAATTTAGCACAGTGACTTTAGGGATAAAACGCTTAGGTAAAGAACGAAGAATCTTTTTAACAACTTTAGCATTAGGAATATGTTCACCAAGATTAAAGCTAGTATTCACAATGTCAGAAAGTCTAGCATAAAATTCATCAAAGCATTCAGATTCATGCATGGTGATGGTTTCAAATTGAGTTGTCAAATTTTGCAACTTAGATTCTTTCACAGCATTAGTTCCTTCATGGGTGAGTTGTAAAACATCCCATGCCTCTTTAGACGTGGTGCACGTCATTATGCGTTTGAACTCATCAGGTGTGACAGACTCAGAAATAGCACTTAGACCCTTAGAATTAAAAGATGACCATTTAAATTCTTCATCAGTCCAAGAAGTGTCAGGTTTCAAGTTGATCACATTATCAACAGTTACGGAGGGAGGAGTCCACCCTCTTTCAACTAAAATCCAAACCCTTTCATCTATGGCTTTTAAAGCCGACCTCATTCGGGCTTTCCAATAAGCATAATTTGTCCCGTCAAAAACAGGCATTTTATTATATAACTTCTCCATTTGAACACGCACTTTTTCAAAAATCAATTTTTTCAGAAAATTGATATCTTAGAAAATTTTTGCGGAAAATAGGAATACGCGATAGATTAGCGTAACCTGCTCTGATACCAATTTGAGAACGTATGTGCTTGTGTTCAAATGAGCAAATTATATATTAAACACCTTTTAACCCAAACAACCCTAAACATGCAACAATATGTGATTGAATAAGATGATAATCTAAGCAAGAACATTCAAACACATGCAATTGAGGAAAAATCCCCCAAAGGGGCAAAACCATTTATTTTCATTATAATATTGTAGTCTATACAATTCGGATTACAATGAAAATACAAGTGACTAAGAATTACCCTCAGGTGTCGGATTCTGTAGTCGGCGGCTGGAAATATCCCTTTCCAGGAGGGTTGCAATGAAGAAGAGAAACGGCTTCTCCACAAGGGTGTGAACAGCAAAAGTGCGTTCCTGGGTTGCAAAGTGATTCATAAAGGATTAGCAATTTGTGTGAATCAAATACCTAGAGTCTAGATGCTCAATAGGTGAAGACTTAGGGCTTTTTGTACTCTGAATATCGTCTTGAAAAAGTCTTAGAAAACCACTTCCCGTAGTGGGATTAAATAAGAAGTCTCGGGCCTTAAAAATCTGAACACGATCTGAACACGATCTGTTTAAGTTTATCCCAGGCAGACCGGTCCGGGTCTGAGGCGGATCGGTCCGATTGACCGGATCGGTTCTTTTATTTTGAGGCGGATCGGTCCGTTGATGATCGGATCGGTTCTTCTCCAGGCTTCATCGGTTCGCTTGCGGTCCGGGGTATACTGGCCTTCAGCAGTCGGATCGGTCCGGGTCTGAGGCGGATCAGTCCTGTTGACCGGATCGGTTCTTTTATTCCAGACGGACCGGTCTGGTTCTGTCAGACTTTGATTCCTCTTCTTCTTTTGATATTCGGATCCGTTGATGAATGTATGAATCTTGAATTTCTTCAACGGTGTAACGACGTGCGACATAATAAATTGATAATGGACAAAAATGTCCTTACAAATTTTTGCACGTATTCAAAACCGTGGAAAAATGGTGTTTGCAACGGGTTATTTCGAACAAATGTATATTTAGGATAACCATTGTGAAACAAATTGCAACAGTTTTGAACACTTTCAAATGAAATTTTTGTAAGAATTTAAAACTGTTGGAAAATTTCAATTTGCAATGGTTCATAAGCATTGCAAAATTCAGTTAAGAGTTTTTGTTTTGCAACAGTTTTAAACACTCATAGTTGAAAAGATATGTATTTTCTTGAAGAGGTTTAAAACACTTATCGATAGTAATATGTAAGTAAAAAATGTTTCTTTCGCAAGTTTCAAGAACTGTTACATAAATTAAAATATTAAAAAAAGAAAAAATTATCCTCAACATCCCACAATCTTCACATATAGCAAACAATAAAAATAGCTAAGAACATAACATAAACAATTATCCACCACATGCCACCACCTTCAAACAACGCGTCTTTTTATTTTAATCTCAATGATGTAAACGTACTTACATATCGCATTAAAGTAGGAAAAAATGTGCCAAAAAATTTAATAGTAAAAACCCGGAAGAGTAGACATGAAAAATAATAGTATAAAAGAAACAACGATTGTATGAGTATGTAAATATATCATTATGGACAACATCTACAGAGATTAATAAACAATAAAAGAACCACAACAGTCAACTAATCAATCTCCAATCTTAATGCATATTGCCATCATCTATAAATAGCCACAGAGACCACATGGCACAGTAGTTCTCTAGTTATTATAATGATGACTTCAGACTAAGTGAAAAAATTATCTTACAACAAAGCAACTATGCATTACACTTAATCATATGCTATGATTTTTCTCTTATTTATAGTTCCTGCATTCAAAATACTACAAAGGGAGGGGAAACCTTATTACCTATCTGTAGTCTTTCCATACCATAGTGGATTGTGTAGTATTTCTTCACCATAACAGCATAATTAGAAACTTCAGGTTTCTCAACATCAGAAGGTATTGTTTCCTCCTAAATAATAGTATGAAGTTTTATGATCATAATTATAAATATAAAACGAGGTCAAACACAGATTTTACATTATTCATAATCACTGGGAGGTTGTAACACCTATTATATATCAACGAGAATTTTCACTATTTCATTTTGTTTTTAATGACTTAGAAATACATTCCGTGCTCAAATTTTCCTAGAAATATATAATTTGAATTTACATTCCACACCATATTTGACTTTGATTATGAATTTTGAGATTGAGTTCTTATTAAAATATGAATTTTGACATTATTGTACCAATAATGTCGAAGAATATAGTAATAAAATTAACAGGGGATATTTTAGAGTTACCAGGGCATAATTTAATCATAAATTAGTAAAAACTCCAAATCCTCAAGTCTTCTTACCATATTTCACATATGCAACCTCAAACATATTATTGTGGGTGTGAAGTATTGAAACAAGTTATCTTTAATAAGAAGACTGAACTACTGAAGGAAAAGTATATGATTTAAAGGAATGACTACATTAGACCATTACATATAATATTGACAGGGTTACATAAAACTGGTTTTTTTAACAAATTTCCATTTTCCATACATGATGAAGCACTAAGTTCCACAACATTTACTAGAGGATTGTAATTTATAACAAGTTCACTATAGGATTGCAATTTTCAACAAGTTCACTAGATAAATTTACTAATAATTCACATTTTTTCCAAACATCGCTTTATTCCATCGCTAAACTGTTAGGTAAACCACTTAAACTCTTAAAGTTACAACTACCACTTTGCGATTGAGCACTATACTTGGTTCGATTGTGCAATTGTGATTTGCGACTACGATTGCGATTGAGCACCGGGTCTTAGAAGACGAAGAAGAAGAAGAAGAAGAAGAAGAAGAAGAAGAAGAAGAAGAAGAAAACAAAAACTTTGTGTTAGAGCCTTGACAATTGAAACGCTTAATATAAATCAACATTTCTATTTGATATCTACATGTTAAAAATAGTATTGTTAAATTAATTTGATCTCACTGGTAACATATCAAGTTTATGAGTATGAACACAATGAAAATGGGAAACTAGGATTCTAGGACCAATGCATTGGGTACAATCAACAGAGTACCCCAAGCATTAAACTAGAATAAACAAGTATAATGCACTTATTCTATTGGCTTTTGGACATAAAAAAGAGGATTGAAAATAGTAAATAAAAGATGATTTGAACCAAGAAAAGCAAGGCTGCTGGTAAATATAAGTAACTAAATTCAATAGGAAAGTTGTAGAATGATCCAGAAAATAAATAGACATACTTGAATATGCCACTCGAACTTAAAACTGACAACTGAAAATATTACTTAGACAAATTCGACAAATAATGATAGGTAGATGGAAAAGGATATTGATCTTTTAAAAGTTTGTGTACCTGAATATATGTTAAGGAGATCCAAATGTAATATCAATACATCCATTGAGTTAGTGAGAAAAATAGTCTAAATCACGAGTTACTAAGGGCAACAATAATGTGTTATTCTAGATACGCTCCCTGTTTCAGGATTTAAATCCAAATGTTGACTTCTAGTTACCTTATTAAACTCCTACATATTTCACGCACAATGGATTTAGCGGGCTATATAAGTTGATAGTATAAACTAGTTGAATTAAGTTACAATGAGATACTTAGTTACTAAAAATCCAAACCCCTTTTAATATCGTGAATATAAATAAACGAAAGAGTAGAACGATGTATATTCCTATCTTTCATGTGTTGTGATTTCATTAACTATTTCTTTTCTGCACTTTATTTCCCCTTGTATTCTATGGTACTTACAATACATAATCATGTTAATCAGAATATAGATTCAAGTATATGTTATTTAAGAATGCACTCTCTCTGCAAAATTTCAAATACCACATAAGATGGTTGGGTATGGTAAGACCCAGTAGTGATATATGGTGGAAATTTGCATCTCTAGGGCCTAAAAAGAGCCACATCTTACATTGCAAGTTATACGTTGCATATTAATTTATTACATCTTCATCAATTATCATGATTCTACTATAAAGGATTAAACAGGATTGAGTGCAAAGGTAATTTACCTAATTATTTTCATAGTTTATATGCATATGTTAAATGTCAAAATGTATACTAATACTATATACATTTGCATTTGCATATATGTTTTCTTATGTATACGAGGGATAATTTATGTTTTGTCAAGCTATGATTACTGTGCAAAAAAAAAACTACATTCGTCTTTTTGGTTCAATATCAAAGACCCAAATATAGTAATATATTTTGAATTTCAGCTCACATGAACATGAATCAAAATGATCAATAGATGAATTTCAAGGTTCTTTATTTTGGTTTATTCTTTCTAATCAACAATTAGTAGCGAAGTCAAACTCTACTTATTTAATTTAACAATGCATAGCAACAGAATGTTCATCAACCATTATATAGGAAAATTTTGAGTATGCGTGTTTAGTCAAGATTGGGAGACCATAAAAAAACAAGATCCCCTACAATTATCATTTTCCCCTTCAATCTTAAGGGTGAGACTTTCCAAACTGAGAATAAAGGATGCACAAGTGCACATAATAAGATATCCATTGATTTTAATTTATTTGGTTTATTTCCTAGTGATTATCTTATATTGGTTTCCATAATTCACTGGATAGAATGAACTACATTAAAGATTAATCTCATTAGAATTTAACTCTGAGGACTTAGTTAATTCTTTTCTGTTAGGATGTAACTTCTCCAACTTTATAAATATGAACCTGAAGAAAACCTCTCAAACTACGATAAGAAAATGATAATCTTAAACCAACATAGTGTCATTAACGAAAGATTATAAAAATCTTAAGACTTATATATAAAGTGTATGAAATTAACATGATATAAACTTGTAAGTTATGTGAGAGAAAATATGCTATCGAATTTATTAGGAATTGGAAACTTTTATTTGCAACTAACTCCTTTATACGGATTTAAAAGTACAAAGGATACAAATTGCATTGAGAAGAAAGCACGTGAAGGAAACCTTAAATGAAAGAGAAAAAAAGGTACACAATGAGTGATGAACATGGTTACAATATTTATCAACACTTCTTATAACTTTCGTTACACCTAGCTTCACTCTTGTTGAAGCATTTACCTATCATGAAACCCACAATATGTAATTGATAATCAACTAGAAGTGTTGGGTTTGTTTTTCTACTTGATTTTAAAATCTAATAGATGTGTTTGGTTTCACGTAAGAAAAAACCTTTGAATTAATGTATTTATACATATACTCTTCAATTTTCAGGTTCTACCTCTTAACCATTCATAATCAAATATAAGTCGTTAGCCTCATATTTTGTTTTAAAAATATAAACACTATTAATTACCCCTCGAGTCTCAAGGCTTGATAGACGTAAAAAATAACCCCAAAGAAATGTTATGTGATATACAAAGGAAATGTCATCTATATTATAACATTAATAAAAAAAGTGTTTTACATGAGGAATGAGTTTAGTTTCTATGTAAATGGGACGATTGGTTAATCTTTTTCGGCCATCTATACCAAGGTCTTGAACAATTCCACCCTCTATGAAATGGTTATCCCCAACAAATAGCCCTACCATTCTAGCAAATCGACAATCAAATATAATCTTCACACCAATTATCAACTGATAAATTTTAAGGAAACAAATATATACAATCCAATCCAACTGGGAACACTTAAACAAGCATATTTACAAGTGGTTGATCATCATCACCAAAAATAAGAGACTTGAAATGAGAGCTGAAAAAACCCTAAGCATATTTAGAAACATAAATTTTAATGAACTTAACCCTGAATTTTGACGTATAATCAAATATGAGCCATAGACTGTACAAAGTTTCACTTACTCCCTACTATCCAATTCAATAGACAATAAATATCCTCTTACTTCAGCTTACAAAAACACACATGAGAACTTGAGAGAGAAGAATGACATTAAGATTTGTCTAGATGTTACCTCACAGAGTTGTAATGAAGAACAAAACCCGAATATCCCCTTGAGACATCCAAACCATTGTGGAAGATGAGGGAGGAGGAATAAAGTGTTAAGTTTGTGAATAGTTGTGAATGTAATAACGCCAAATAATTTTTTAATTTTTGAGACCGAGTTATACTTTTAGTTATGGGAAATAATACAACCACAAATTTTGCTATGGTTTTGAACACTTACCAATTTTGTAAACTATTGCTAATTTTGAATTTTCAATTGTTGAGAAATAGCCACTATGGTGTATAGGACCCAATTCTCTAATAAGATCTTCAAAACTCAACTTCCTTAATGTCTCCAAAAATGAACTCAACATGAAACACATACACTACTGATAATTGTCCCATAAACAATAACTCCCATAATTGTCCTCACATTTGTAGCGAATACCTTTGTCCAACCACTCATTATATCATTGACCACTAACTTATAATGGTCTTAATTCTTATCCTTCTCCATGATCGAATGATCCTCGTGTCTTGTCAATGCTCAAACAAAAACGAATAATGTCAATACACATGTCATCGCGACACCAGGGTACAAAACCTTATGACCGACTCTAAACACATCAAACAACGCACAATGAAAAATGAAACGAACGTAATACGGATCCTAAGGAGACGAGGTCTTGGATGCTCTGATATCAACTGTAACACTCCTTATTTTTCACACTCAGTTAATTAGGATGAATGCTAAACACAGGGAGAGCTATACAATTTATATAATTCTCAGCGTCAAGGATAAATCGAAAAACTATTGTAATTAAAAACCATTCAAAATATAATACGATAAAAGAGGACACTAAGAATAATTGAACAGAGAATAAACTAAAACTCCAATAAAGGAATCTACTATATAAAAATCTATTTTATACAAATGTCTCATGTAAAAGAATGAAATCCAATAGTAACCATCTTTGAATCAAACACTTGTATATAAGTGTCAGCTATAAGGACCTTACAACTCTTACTTGAAGGATGACAACTTAATCTCCAACCATTGTAAGTCTGACTACTCAACCATGATAAGAGTCTGATATTTTTTTAGTGTGGTCTCAAATTAATAAATACTTTTTATTTTTCTACATAATTAATGAGTCAAATTTCGTGATAGTAAACAAACTTTTATATTAGTCATTGATTAAGTGGATAATTATATTAAGTGACATTCTTGTCCTTGCCATAATTGTTTTTGGTCGTAAATACCTATTTTTTTTTATAGTGATCACGTATTGTGGGATCATTTCCATCTAAGAGGGAATAGTTTTATAGGTGTACGGATGCATTATAACAATATTTGTACAAGAATACTCTACGATTTATAAAATGAAATATGAAATACTAAAATATCAATTTAGTAAGCAGTCAGCCTCTCACACGAATTAGTCTCTTGCATGGTGATGAATATACTTACCCCCATACATTATATTCAAATTTATTCACTACGCCTCAACCTTATTCCTAAAGGTAGCAAAATCAAAGATTTTACGCCTTAATGCAAGCAACCTCCAAGTTGTAATACTTTCATATATTATATATACAATTAGCTAAACAAATTGATACTTAATCCAGGTTGCGTAGAATGATATTTTAGGATTGTTAAGACAAAAAATATTAAGTATATTCTATTATAAAGAACTACATTCCCTTTGAAAACATAAGTTTAAGCTGCCTATTAGTGGATAGTATCTAGATCATATGATTGCACTCTTATTGTTATATTGCAAATGATTTTTGTTGTGGCATGGATTGGAACAAGTCTTGATAAGCGATGTTTTGAGTTTGGGTCTTACATTTTACTTTGTTATTTAAGTTGCACCACATATATTATCATTTTCTTGAGTTTGAATTTTGTCACTAGAGATTTTGGTTAGTTCTTATTAGAAATTTTTAATAAGATTATCATACTCCTTAAATATAGAACATAAACTATTATAATGGAGTAAAATGTAGTGTGCAAACTAAAAAAAAAACTCATGAAAAGTTCAAAACAAACGATTTAGAAAAAAATGAAACTTAGCAATTAAATATAAAAAAAGAATAAGTCTTAACCTCCACCACAACCTCCTCCCCTCCAACCACCGACATTACCACCTCTCTTTCTCTCTCTCTCTCTCTCTCTCTCTCTCTCTCTCTCTCTCTCACACACACACACACACACACACACACACACACACACACAGTTTTGGAATATGGTGTTGTATTGTTATTAAAATTAATGGCGGTGTTGGGAGGGTATTAAGGTAGATGGAAAGGTGGCGAGGTTGAGGTGTGGCTAGGTGGGGATAGGGATCGGAGTTTTGGTAGCATTGATTATGGCAGGAGCAAGTAGGTGGTTCCGTAGTGTTGAGGGTGATGGTGGTGGGGGAAATGAAAGTTTTTTGGAAGTGGAGGTGTGGTGAGGGCTATGAGGTGGTGTTAGGAATGATGGTTATGTTGGGTCTTTGTGGGGATAGCAATACAAAAAACATAACCAGCTTCATTCGAAACCCCATCAACCATGTGCGTGCGAGCGCGCGCGCGCGCGCGTGTGTGTGTGTGTGTGTGAGAGAGAGAGAGAGTTGAAAACAAGTCTTAGATGCCTATTAGTGGTATTGTCTTTCTTATTTTATTTTTCTATTTTTCTTTTATTGTTTAATTTCATAATTGTTTCTAGCTTTTTTGGTTTAAAATTATTTTTTCATAGATTTTAGAGTTTCCATCCTACATTTGACACTTTGATTTGAGATTTCCCCTATGTTTCAAGGGTAAGATGGCGTCATTAAAAGTTTATAACTTCAACTAATGGAAATCACCTAAACTACTTTGCAAACATAAAAAAAATATGGGGTGCAAACTCAAATAATGAGGTAAACTGCAGGGTACAAAATATTAAAAAAAAAACCTTTATTGAAAAGGGTTAGATATTGGTCTTATTTTAGAGCTAATGATATTATTACAGGTTTCTAATATAGTACAAAAATTTTGGGTACAAAAAAACTTATTATAGGGTATGAAAATTTTGTTGTTCTCCTTCGTAAACCGATATCTGAGATTATCCTGAAATAACGAAAGAAAACATATAATTGGCAAAACAATTTTGGCTCATAAATTGAAAATATATTAGGCAATAAGAGGTAATTATCAAGATTAAGACAAATATGAAAAGAAGATGTACATTATAGATTTTTTTTTATCAGAAACGTACAAGTATTTCATTAATATGAAAGATCAGAATAAATGATATACGACGAGTAGTCCTCAAGCTATTTCATATAGATACAAATGGAACAAAAAGCAACAAGCAACAAAAAAGAGTTGTTCTCTATAGGACAGAAAAGGGTTAATATATTTACTGATTCAAAATCGATTCAATCAAGAAAATCACCCTTAATATTAATCAAACCTATCACCATAAGTTCTCCAAATAAAATGATATACTCAGTTCCTATTGCAAAATAAAAAAAAATTAGGATAAGAACACGCCTAAACAAATATAATTTGAACTCCAGTAGTACATTTACATCACAATTTTCTCTCCATAACTTCAAAATTGGTGAAAACTTCAGAATGTGTATATGTTTTTACAGAGTATCTAATCATTCAATATTTAGATTTTATACTAACTAGCCAGAATTGGGGAATGTCCCCATATTTTTCATGTAATTTTTGAACTCGTACCCAATGAACTTCATCAATTGTCTTAGGCATGAAGAATAAAAAAAAGTATAAAATATGATATGGTCTGAGCTTATGTGTGCCCTGAATTATTAAATTTCAGATGGGGTTGTTCATAAACTAGTTTTGAACAAAGTATTTAGGTTTCTTTACAAGTATTTGAACCGAAGTAATCATAAGCAACATTATGACAAATAATTATTGATTAGAATATATATACTAAAGTCACAAAATAAAGCTTCTATAAGTAATGGATGTATGAAGTTATTTGTACATATTGGGTATTGCCTTTCTAATTAAATTTACATTTCATAAAAAAAATACCTCAGAATGTCAACACGATGACAACGGAGAACAAGGAACAAAGAATGGTAGTAGAGAACGAAGAAGGGCGATGGAGAAAGAAGAACGGGTGGTGGAAAATGGCGACAAGCAACAAAGAGGAGCGTTTTCTTCGTAAGGGGACAAACAACGATGACTGGAGAGAGAAAATTGAGAGGAGTAGGTAGTGGAAAATGGAGCCAGTGAAAACAAGGGGTAGAGAGGTTGTGGGTGAAAGAGGCAAAGCGAGTGGGTTGATAGGTTTGGGGATTTGGGGGGAATAGATCTTGCCAGACTTCACTTTGTTTTTTACTTTTAATGATATATTGCAACGATTTCTCATATATTACAACGTTTATATTTGATTTGCAATGGTTTTTAACCATTACAACTTTTTAATGGATAAAATCTGTTACAAATAGAAAAAGAAATCCGTTACAAAACAAGATTTTTGGGGTAGTGTGATTAAGAATATTTTTATGCAAATTTGATTGTTATTACCATCCCAACTCTTTCAGTATATAAATGAAGAATAGATTCGGCTTTTGTGTGAGGGGACAACTTAAAATAACTTCACGAATACTTTCGAGAATCTTGTTTATTTCCTTTTCTCTTCCTTCCATATCCAAGGTCTCTCTTTATCCCCCGTTTAGACTCTCTTTCTCTCTTGGTGAAGATTGAATTGTGGTGTGTCTTTTAATTCCTCCATTATCTACGTATTTTGTAAGGAAAACCATAGTATTAAATGAGGTGGTTAATGTTTTTATATAAGGACTATAATTAGGACCCATAATGAATATAAATTAGCTTCCAAAAGAAATAGAAAATTCATGATTAAGTCCTATAACCATTTTTTAGTATTATATTAATATTTAATTAACTCCACTAAATAATTTTAATTGCACTTCAATTTTAATTATATTGAAATGACTTTATATTAGTTAACATCCTCGTCCATAAAGTTTGCATGGAAAATAATAAAATTGTGCTTCGTATGTTAAGTTACAAATACACATGTATTGAAATTTAATTACTAACAACTTAGTTTCACTAAGATGAATGTCCTTGATTCCCAAACTTAGCATAAACAATAATTTACCTAATTATTAAATAATTTATTGATCAGGTTTACTAGTAGAATCGAAATATATAGGTTTATTAATTGTGTATTAATAATTCTTATATAATTAATTAGAGAACTTACATATATTTTTTATCAAATAAATTGAGTCTTATACATAAGAAAATTAGAACAATGATTATATTCACCTTTTAGTATTCAAGATTCCTTTCAATTTAGAATATATGTGCCTTTTGCAAACTTATGAAATTATGATTGTTAATAACATTCAGGTGAAATCTTAGTCACATTTTAAAACGATTTGTCAAATCAGGTGTTAATCATGCTAAATGTGTTTAGCCTTTTATGGGTCTTGGGTTTTTTGAATTAGAAATTTCTCTATTACTATCGCATTAAAGTCTAATAACCAACTAGACTAAAGCAACTATTTCCATATCAGTTGAGAAGTTTATAGTAATACGACCCCCTTAGATTCCTCTGAAGCTACAACATAGGATTCATAGTCGAGTCTGTAATAGTTTATTTCTTTACAACCTTCCAACTAATAGCTCCACATCCTAGAGTTCATACGTATCCCAAGGTAGATATTTTGGACTCCATATATGATAGAAAAAAAATGTTTAAGTATGACCAATGGGTTTAAGAATCCCAACTTTGTAAACTAATATATAATATTTAGTCTTTTAAGTTATTTGAGAACTTTATTTATCATTATTGAATTTTCTTCACTTGTACTAGAGTGAAATATTCTCACCATACCAATTGCATAACAGATATCGAGTTTAGTACTCCACATAAAATACATAATCCATCCAAGTGTCACTGTATAAGGAAATCCTTCCATACTTTCGATCTGATCAGATGTCTTTGCACATTGATACTTAGAAATATTTGTTGTAATGGATATTAAATAGGGAAAAAACATTGTTGATATAAATTTCTTATAATAATCCAATTATCTTATTCTTGAGCTCTCAAAAGTCTTGATCCCAAGGATGTCCGAAGTCCTTCGTATCAAATTCAATCATCATATTCATGAGATCCCTTAAGTCCTTCATATCAAACTGGCTAGATAAGCACACTCTTCTTCCTGATAATGAAAATGCATTGTTCCTAATGAGGATTAGCATCATCATCATCATCATCATACTTGCCCTAATCAAATTAACTAAAGAATCTATCATCATAATTTGACATTAATCTTATAATCGGCCACCAACCTCACATAAATCCACCTTAATTAACATATAGACTTTAGTATTGACAATAATAGAGTAAAAGGAATCAATGAGGATTATATTATCTATTTAAATTAGTAAAATGTCATCGCACTTCCGTTAGGTTCTAGGACGCTCAAGCTTCATTCAGGGATTGACCAAAACCAAATTATTTTATTACTTGATCAAAATGGATGCTCTAAGACTTGGATGCTTACTTAAGTAGATAACTAGACCTCTCAAGATTTTAAACACTTATCTCTTGGATTGAAACTAGGAGCCAGTCTAGTTGAATTATAAATATGTAGTCCTTAAGATTCATGTTCAATAATCCAATCTTAATGTCTATTTTCCAAATCCCATAGTTATAATGAGAGTAAATATCTAAGAGAATTGGAACATATTTAACATGTCTATAAGTGATTATTTATCTTATATCCAATCCCTTCTTTCCAAGTAAGACCATTCACAATAAGGGTTTCCTGAGAGGTTTTCGTATTCCTCTCTCTCTCTCTCTCTCCCTCTCTCTTTCTGTGTTGTAGATACACTTGTATATAGTGGGTTTGATCCCATTGGTAGGATGAAATTCATAGAATCTATTTTAATTTCTATTGATTTAAGACAAATATCTACGCCATTGTCTCAAATATCTCTTGTCATCGGCTTCATGATCTCCTAATATTTATTATAGTACAAAACCCTATCAGGATCTTTCTTGACAATTCCAATACGGTGCGACTTTACTTGAGCTGGTGTAATAAATAAACCATTTTATTAGCTGTCAATAATATCATCCCATTACGATAAGGTAGAGAGTTACTGAGAAGGCCCCTAAGCAGTAATCTCTAGGCAAATGCAATATTTTTAAATTTTCTAAATTTCATCTTAAGCACCCACAAACTTATCTTGTGAAAATAATTTGATTTACCCAAATTTATCTTATTAACCCTATAGCACGCATCTAGGGTGACTAAAAAAATTAAGTAAATAAATCAAACACACCACAAAACACGCTGATGTATCATGAAACCACTAAGGGAAAAAACCTTGAATAGTTAGGCCAGACAATAACTATGACACAGAAAATTACGAAGAGAGTTATAGTATTACTCAACGACTCCATCACCCATAAGCCTTGACGCCACTTAATCTCTTCTACCACTCCTTCACAGGGCCACGTAGAAATTCACCCACACAAGTGGTTGAAGTACATAATTTTATGTGCACCTCGGTATCCACTGATGTAACCTAACAACTTTCTACAAATCCGAACACGAAGTCCACCACTTCTTCTTCGTAATCAGCACGTACGGAGTCCACCACATGAAATTAATTGTTCAAGATGATGGACAATATCTGATGCCAAAATTAAGATCACAATAGCTATGTAATTGTCATATTTTGATCTTGAAAACTAAGGATGAGAGGAAACTTGTGGTAACTTTTGTAAACAGATGCATAAACATTTTTCGACAAATGTTCTAGTATTTTCCGAGTGAAAGAAATGTTTAATAAAAATTTACATATGGTCTTAATGGAGAAAAGTCATATGATAGAATACCTACAGATATAATATGGTGGGCCTTGAGGAGGAAAAGAATACGTATATGTTATATTAAAGTTATTGAAGATATGTATGGTAAGGCAAAGTCTAGAGTAAGAACTATTTGTGGAGAAACTAATGATTTTACTATTAAAGTGGGTCTACATCAAATGTTGTATTTATGTTCTTGCTTATTTACTGTAGTATTATATGAGACTACTAAGGACATACAAGAACATGTACCATGGTTTATGTTGTTTGCAAATGATATGTTTTAGTAGACACTTCAAATGAGGCCTTAGCGATGAGAGTAGATACTTGAAAAAATGCCTTAGAATCTAAGTGACTAATCATTAGTAGAAATAAAACTAAATTTATGGAATGTAATTTAATAATGAGGTGTCTGATAGCATAATGTTAAAGATTTGAAGAAAATAGGATAAAATAAACTAAATAATTTCATTATTTTGTTTTAGTGATGTAAACTAATGGTGATATTTATGAGAATGATACGAATAGAATATTAATGGGTTGGATGAAATGGAGACAAGAAAGTGGGGTGTTATCATATAAGAGGATAATTAATTAATTAAAACGAAATTTTCATCGAATAGTTATTAGGCCAGTGACCATATATGGAGCGAAGTTTTGGGATTTTAAGAAACAAATATGAAGAAAATATCCATGTTAGTGAGATGAGGATGCTCCAATGGATGATATGAATTACTAGAAAGGACAAGATTAAAAATCATTATATGAGAAAAGTTAAGAGTAGCACCCATTAGCGATAATTAAGAGAAAGTAGACTTATATGGTACAGATATGTATTGCATAGACGAGTAAATGCACCTATAATAGGAGGAAGATTATTTAAAATAGAGGGTAGAAGAGAAAGGGGTCGCCTTAATCTATCGTGGAAGGAAATTATTAAGAGAGATCTTAAGGGTTTAACTTGAATGATAAAATTTCTTATAATAGAGTATAACGAAAAAAGGAGAATCCATGTGGTTGACCCCATGTAATGTGATTAAGGCAATGATGATGATGGTGAGGATAATAATATTTATATATTAACATCAATTTATATAAAGAATTATAATTAAGGCTTTCAATGTAAATAGTTATAAAAGGAATGAAATTAATGTGAAAAAATAATTTGAATAAGAATAATAATCCAAAAAATCAATTGAAACGAGTGTCGTGTAACTTATAGTGGAAACTAATAGAGTACGAGTTCGAGATGACATTTTTTGGATATAAATATAACATATAAAATTTTCTAGACAATATTTGTAATATGTAGTAAACACAATATTATTACACATATAGTAATAAAATATACAAATAGCTAATCTGGACCAAAATCACATGAAAATACAAACCAAATTGTGGATACCAAAAATAGTCTTTCTTTAAAGATTAGTATTATAAATATGAAATTGTAAAAAATAATATTGCTTTTTGAAAACTTGTTAAGACTTCTTCTAATACTAATGATATAATCCTTTAGAATTCATTGGTGATTTTCAAAACTAATTTCATGTGTTTAAAAATAAACAAACACACACAAAGCCATGTGTGTGTGTGTGTTCCCGTTTGCATGCATATGAGAAGATGTGTGTATATGAATATGTATTTTATATAAACTATAAATGATAATACATATATGTATAAGTACATTTTTCAATGATACTTTTTAAGTTCAATATACAAAATCAACAATCACATTTTACTCACTCAAAATGTGTTGGAAAATTGGAACTTAAATGGGTATTTAAAGCTGTCCAGATTTTTCTGGACAGATTTTTGAGCAACTTTGAGCTCAAATTTAGGTGGGACCCACACTACGGAAATTGTGGGACCATATACGAACGCGTTCACCTCTGCAAGGAGATTAACGTAGTATATTCATATGTCCAATTTCAATAAGTTATGAATGATAATTATGTCCCCAAAGTGACTCACAAAGCAATGAAAGTTAATGAATTGGGTGTGTTTTAACTCTTGTCCCACATTGGAAGAGTAGTGGAATTTTGATGAGTTAATAACACCCCAAGTATGGACTAAGGCTTGGATGCCTTGGGGGTATCCCAACTCTTTGAAGGGGAGATGACCTAAGCTATGCTCGGGTTGACTTTCGGTCAAAAGTCCACACGCGCGCGCGCGTCCGGCCGGCTCGGCTCGGCTCGATTCGGGCTCGGGCTCGGGCTTATAAAAATTCTTAAATTTTTGGGCCGAATCTAATTAACTTTCTGGGCTTTAATTAATTAATTACGGAATTAATTAATCTTTAATTAACTGATAATCAGTTAATTCCAAGAGTCAGCGGTTAACCAACAGTCAAGACTTTTACTATAAATAAAATGTTTCCCCCTCAGTTTTTACTACCGAAAAAATTAACCCTCCAAAATTCCGAAATTGCTACTGCATTATTTCCTCTGCCCAGAAAATTATTTTCTTCATTTTCTGCATTGCATGTTCTTGGTTGTGTTGAGTATAAACACAGATTTGAGTTCGTTGAAAATTAATTATTGTTGTGCTGCATAATTAATTGGGAAAATCCGTTCTATCTTGGGAGATTATATTCACAAACCTCGGAGCACATTGAGGGAATAAATTGTCTTAAGGACACTGTGAGATTCACAGGGCTTGGATTATTTCTTTATTCTTGTTTAATTTCTGCAATTTCAAGTAAGTGTTTCATTTTTGTAATTTTGTTGTAATTCTGTAATTATATTATTTTCATTATTCTGTACAATTGTTATTTATAAATAGTAGACATAACAATCTTAAGACAATTTTTAAAAGTTCTACTGTTTTTAGTGTACAGAATTTTTTTTTTTACAGAAATTTATTTGTTGGAAATAAATCTGTTTTGACAGAATAAAATGAATTAAATTACTGCTTTATTGTAGAAATTAGTAAAACAGTTCTTGATATAAAAATTAATTTCTATACTGTTTTTATACTCTGTTTTAGAAAATAAAATTTTATTTGTGTACTCTTGTTAAAATCTGTTTATCTAAATTTTTTTAATCTTAAATTATAATTCTGTTTTGTACGGAATTCTTTTTATTATTAAAAATTAGTGTGACACAGATTTTATAATTTAATTCTGTTTTGTACGGAATTCTGTATATATTATACTTTAATTCTGAATTTTATTTGGAATTCTTTTGGAATTCATTTATTGTAAATTATATTTGGAGGAAATTGTTGCACAGAATTTTGTATTCTGTTTTGATTAATTCATTATATATGAATTTTATCATTGATAAAAATTCTGTTTTTGTAACAGAAATGGAATCACAAAGTACGAACACTACTCCTACGAAACTGATTGTCACCAACACAAGTGTGACTGCACCCGTATCTATGCCACACGGGGAGAAACCTGAAAAGTTCATTGGGGCTGACTTCAAACGTTGGCAAGGACAAATGTACTTCTATCTCACTACCTGCCAACTGGGCAGGTTTGTATATGAAGATTGCCCCTCTATTCAAGAGGGAGATGACGCTGAAAAGGTTGCTGCTGTTGATGCTTGGAAGCACTCGGACTACCTTTGCCGAAATTATATTTTGGCATACTTGGACAAGACTTTGTACCATGTCTATTGCACTATCAAAACTTCCAAGGAATTATGGAATTCTTTGGAAAAGAAGTATAAAACTGAAGATGCTGGGATGAAGAAATTTATCGTTGGGCGTTTTCTGGACTTCAAAATGGTTGATTCTAAATCTGTAATCTCGCAAGTGCAAGAACTCCAAGTGATTCTCCACGACATTCATGCTGAAGGAATGTCAATTAGTGAAACTTTCCAAGTTGCTGCAATTGTTGAAAAGTTGCCACCTTCTTGGACTTTGTTCAAAAACTATCTCAAGCACAAGCGTAAGGAGATGAATGTGGAGGAGTTGGTGGTCCGGCTAAGAATCGAAGAAGACAACCGTGAGTCTCAAAAGAAAAGTGGGAAGAATCCGATGGAAACAAAGGTCCATGTCGTTGAAGGTCCTAAGAAGAACAAACGAAAGTATGATGGGGAAGGCACTTCCAAACATAACAAGAAAAAGTTCAAAGGCAAATGCTACAATTGTGGTAAATCGGGACACCGCTCAAGTGAGTGTCGTAAGCCTAAGAAGCAAAATAAAAATAAATCTCAAGCAAATGTGACTGAGGGTGAGAATATCACCAAAGATTTTGCGGATATGAATCTTTATGCCGTTGTCTCTGAATGTAACTTGGTTGGAAATACCAAGGAATGGTGGGTGGACACTGGAGCCACACGACACATTTGTGCAAACAAATGGATGTTCTCCACCTATAAGCCTTTGGAAAATGAGGAGAACCTTTTTATGGGAAATTCTTCCACTTCTAAGGTGGTGGGACAAGGAAAGATTGTTTTGAAAATGACTTCTGAAAAAGAACTTACTCTCAACAATGTTCTTCACGTGCCTGATATCCGAAAGAATCTGATTTCGGGATCTCTCCTAACTAAGAATGGTTTCAAGCTTGTGTTTGTGTCGGATCGCTTTGTGTTGTCTAAAAATGACATGTATGTAGGAAAGGGCTACCTAAATGAGGGGCTCTTTAAACTGAATGTTCTTACTGTAACCCCTAAAACATCTGTTTCAATGAATGAAGTTGCTAGTTCTTCTTATTTGATTGAGTCATCTAATATTTGGCATGCTAGATTGGGACATGTTAATTTTGATACATTACGTAGATTAATTAACTTGGAATTTTTTCCAAAATTCAATATTGATAAAAATCATAAATGTGAAATTTGTGTGGAATCTAAATTAGCTAGATTACCTTTCCATTCTATTGAAAGGATAACTGAACCTTTAGATTTAATTCACACCGATATTTGTGATTTAAAATTTGTTCAAACTAGAGGTGGGAAAAAGTATTTTATTACTTTTATTGATGATTGCACAAAATATTGCTATGTATATTTGTTACATGGTAAAGATGAGGCTATTAATGCATTTAAACAATATAAGAATGAAGTTGAGAATCAATTAAGCAAAACGATAAAGGCTATTAGAAGTGATAGAGGAGGTGAATATGAATATCCATTTGAGGAATTTTGTTATGAAAATGGGATTATTCATCAAACAACCGCTCCTTATTCTCCTCAATCGAATGGTGTTGCTGAACGCAAAAACCGTACTTTGAAAGAAATGATGAACTCAATGTTATTAAGTTCAGTAGCTCCACAAAATTTGTGGGGGGAAGCCTTACTTTCTGCTAATTACATTCTCAATAAAGTACCTCACAAAAAGACTCACAAGACACCTTATGAATTATGGAAAGGTCGAAGACCTTCATATAAATATTTACGAGTGTGGGGGTGCTTAGCTAAAGTGATGGTTCCTAAACCTAAAAAGGAAATAATAGGGCCAAAAACCGTGGATTGTGTATTCATCGGTTATGCTACTAATAACAGTGCATATCGATTTCTAGTTTGTAAATCTGAGATTTCGGACATTCATGTAAATACGGTTATTGAATCGAGGGATGCTTCATTTTTTGAAAATGAATTCCCGTATAACATGACCCGAGAATCTGGTCCTCCTAAAAGGACAAATCAAGCTACTACAAGTGGTACTCATCAACCTATTGAATCAATAGAGGATGAACCAAGACGTAGTAAAAGAGCAAAAACCTCGACTTCTTTTGGTCCGAATTTTCTAACATATTTGTTAGAAAATGAACCTCAAATCGTATAAAGAAGCTATATCCTTACCCGATGCTTCCAAATGGAAAGAAGCAATTAATAGTGAAATTGAATCCATATTACAAAATCATACATGGGAACTAGTGGATATTCCACCAGGTTCAAAACCGTTAGGTTATAAATGGATCTTCAAAAAGAAATTGAAGGCCGATGGATCAATTGATAAATATAAAGCTAGACTTGTAGCTAAAGGCTATAGGCAAAAGGAAGGGTTGGATTACTTCGACACATATTCATCGGTAACAAGAATAACGTCCATTCGGATGTTAATAGCAATAGCTGCTATTAATGGACTTGAAATACATCAAATGGATGTAAAAACTGCATTCTTAAACGGTGAACTAGATGAGGAAATTTATATGGAGCAACCTGAAGGGTTCAAAGCTCCCGGACAAGAAGGAAAAGTATGCAAGCTTGTTAAATCACTATATGGATTAAAACAAGCACCTAAACAATGGCATGAAAAATTTGATAATGCAATGTTATCAAATGGTTTGAAAATTAATGAATGCGATAAATGTGTTTACTTTAAATACATTCATAATGGATATGTCATTGTATGCCTCTATGTTGATGATATGCTTATCATGGGTAGTAACTTGGAAATTGTCAAAACTACAAAACAAATGTTGAGTAGTAGATTTGACATGAAAGATATGGGAATCGCCGATGTTATATTAGGAATTAAAATTTCTAGAACATTGGATGGACTTATATTATCTCAATCTCATTACATTGAGAAAGTACTTGAAAAATTCAAGAAGTATGATATTAGTCCTACCAAGACACCTGTAGATGTAAATTTACATCTAGCAAGAAATAATGGTGAAAGCATATCTCAACTAGAATATTCTCGTATTATCGGAAGTTTAATGTATGTCATGAACTGTACGCGACCGGACATAGCATACTCAATAAGTAAGCTAAGTCGATTTACGAGTAATCCAGGAAGAGATCACTGGAAAGCAATATTGAGAGTTTTGGGTTATTTAAAATATACTCCAAACTATGGATTGCATTACTCAAAATATCCAGCTGTTCTTGAAGGACATTGCGATGCAAATTGGATATCTGATACAAAAGACTCTAAGTCTACAAGTGGGTATGTGTTTACCCTCGGAGGTGCAGCCGTATCTTGGAAATCCTCAAAACAAACGTGCATTGCTAGATCGACAATGGAATCTGAATTCATTGCACTAGACAAAGCTGGAGAAGAAGCTGAATGGCTTCGAAATTTCTTAGAGGATGTTCCAAATTGGTCTAAACCTGTGCCCGCAATATGTATACATTGCGATAGCCAATCAGCGATTGGAAGGGCACAAAATCACATGTATAACGGAAAGTCACGACATATTCGTCGTAGACACAATACCGTTAGACAACTTCTCTCAAACGGAATTATCACAATTGACTATGTAAAGTCAAAAGATAATATATCGGATCCACTAACGAAAGGTTTAAACCGAGAGCAAGTTGACAGATCATCGAGAGGAATGGGTCTAAAGCCTATAAATAAATAAGAATCAATATAGTGGCAACCCAACCTAGCTGACTGGAGATCCCAAGATCTAGGTTAAATGGGCAAACCGAACTACGTTGTATTCAGTAAGCACTGGAGGATATTTAATCCTATCCATTCCAAAGATGAGACAGTGCATATCTGCCACGAAATTAGGATAAGTTATGCTTTTAATGACATCTATATCTTAGTACGTCTAAGTGGGGTATTGCAGAATACTCTTTATGGAAGTCACCTACGTAAGTAAGAAGGGGGCCACTTCTATGAGAATAATGAAAGGCATATTCTCTAAAATACTTGCGGAACCAAGTGGTGTTCACGGCCAAAATGAACACAAACGTGAGAACCAACTGTGTTGAAGAATTGTTGTGTGAATATTGTTGTCTAGGTTTACAAAACGGTTGAGGTTCAAGGACGTGAAGTCTACTGATTAACCAAGTAAATCCGATAGTATATCACTAAGGAAAGTTCAAGGCCACTAGGCTACTTCTCCCGATGCAATAATTCTTCAGTTTTACTCAACATGTGTCTGCATCTGCATCAGTATCTGTTTTGTTTTATTTATAGCGATATATCATTCATGTGGGGGATTGTTGGAAAATTGGAACTTAAATGGGTATTTAAAGCTGTCCAGATTTTTCTGGACAGATTTTTGAGCAACTTTGAGCTCAAATTTAGGTGGGACCCACACTACGGAAATTGTGGGACCATATACGAACGCGTTCACCTCCGCAAGGAGATTAACGTAGTATATTCATATGTCCAATTTCAATAAGTTATGAATGATAATTATGTCCCCAAAGTGACTCACAAAGCAATGAAAGTTAATGAATTGGGTGTGTTTTAACTCTTGTCCCACATTGGAAGAGTAGTGGAATTTTGATGAGTTAATAACACCCCAAGTATGGACTAAGGCTTGGATGCCTTGGGGGTATCCCAACTCTTTGAAGGGGAGATGACCTAAGCTATGCTCGGGTTGACTTTCGGTCAAAAGTCCACACGCGCGCGCACGCGTATCCGTCCGGCCGGCCCGCTCGGCTCGGTTCGGCTCGGGCTCGGGCTTATAAAAATTCTTAAATTTTTGGGCCGAATCTAATTAACTTTCTGGGCTTTAATTAATTAATTACGGAATTAATTAATCTTTAATTACTGATAATCAGTTAATTCCAAGAGTCAGCAGTTAACCAAATTAACTGCTTTGACAGTTAATTTCGGTTTTGACTGTTCCCAACAGTCAAGACTTTTACTATAAATAAAATGTTTCCCCCTCAGTTTTTAAAACTGAAAAAATTAACCCTCCAAAATTCCGAAATTGCTACTGCATTATTTCCTCTGCTCAGAAAATTCTTTTCTTCATTTTCTGCATTGCATGTTCTTGGTTGTGTTGAGTATAAACACAGATTTGAGTTCGTTGAAAATTAATTATTGTTGTGCTGCATAATTAATTGGGAAAATCCGTTCGATCTTGGGAGACTATATTCATAATTATTTCCTCTGCCCAGAAAATTAATTATTGTTTCCCCCTCAGTTTTTACTACTGAAAAAATTAACCCTCCAAAATTCCGAAATTGCTACTGCATTATTTCCTCTGCCCAGAAAATTATTTTCTTCATTTTCTGCATTGCATGTTCTTGGTTGTGTTGAGTATAAACACAGATTTGAGTTCGTTGAAAATTAATTATTGTTGTGCTGCATAATTAATTGGGAAAATCCGTTCTATCTTGGAAGACTATATTCACAAACCTCGGAGCACATTGAGGGAATAAATTGTCTTAAGGACACTGTGAGATTCACATGGCTCGGATTATTTCTTTATTCTTGTTTAATTTCTGCAATTTCAAGTAAGTGTTTCATTTCTATAATTTTGTTGTAATTCTGTAATTATATTATTTTCATTATTCTGTACAATTGTTATTTATAAATAGTAGACATAACAAAATGTAAGTCAAATGGTATGAATGCCATGACATATGGATAACAGATTACTACAATATCCCTGATCTCATGACTCGCCTAATGTCATATCAAAAACATATTTGAAAAATTGTTGTTAAACAATTTCTAAAATATTTTATAAACATCTTCATTTTACTATAGAATAAACAAAAAAAAAATAAGCTTTTAACATTTTGTATCATTTTTTTCCCACATACGTAAACAAAAGTCGTATGTTTCATTTTAGTGTAGACGAGGTCAATAATAACATCTCATATACTTTTATCTATATTAATATACCCATCGACTCCTACGAGGGATCTGAATTTAAAACATTCCCAATAGCAAGATTTTCTCTCACTATCATTTGATTCAGAAGTGAACACGTTAATCATTGGTTGTCAACTAGGGTGCTAGAAAAGACTTGCATACCGGTGCACCTTGTTCTCCATAAACTATTGTGATAAAACCAGGAGAAATAAACAAATCACATAAAAATTCATAAAACACCATGTGAAACATGAACCTTCCTTACAACCGAGCACCGTTATATTTGGAATTCATTACTTTTGAAGATTGTGATAAAATCCCCAAAAGTACAACATAATATCCCTTTTCTCGAGACACCATTATCCTTATTCTAATTATAAATCATGAATGAACTTATTTATGTCCTTATCCAAAAGATTCGCTAGAACAAAGAAGACTTTCACTCAGCATGAAAATTGAAAACAAAATTCCAAGTTTATTCCAAACCCACAACTAGTGAACCAACCGTGGGACCAAAAATTAAAGCCAAATAACGCGCTTTCTTTTTTTTCTTCTTTGTTTCTTTTATGCTTATTCTTTTTTGGAAGTGTTCATAATGTAAAATTAGGTAAAATTATTTCCTAAGGAGCAAGAGTTAGGTTGGCATCAAGGATTAGCTTTATGATTTATGTTCAATTAACTTCTTCTTTTAATTAAAATTATAACTCACTTTAAATGATATTTTAGTGGTTTGTATTTTTTCTTTTTTGAATTTTGTTAATATATCACTGTAAGAAACTCTACCAAAGTTTTCCCCTATATTCACATTTTTATTTGATGAAATTACTCATTTGAACACTAAATTATCATGATTTTTCAACAATGGGTCCTAAAATATGAAAAGTATCAATTAAGTCCCCCCGACTAACCAAAATCATTTAACAAGACCATTCCGTCCATTTTACCAGTTAAGTTGTATGGAAAATTGACTTGTTCTTGGCAGATGACCAATTTCATTTAAAAAAATCTTAAAAATAAATAACAAAAATCCCTAACCCAAAACCCAACCCCTTTCTGGAAATATCATCATCCCACGTTTTCGGTGACACAACCCGAACACCGCCTCAATTTTAGGAAAATTTCGATAGCATACAAGATTTCAAATCATACCTAAAACCAATCCAACATCAAACCAAAATCTGAAGGATAAAAACAGAGCCAACACACCCAAATCTAAAAAACAAAAGACTAAACCTGCATCGTTCTTTTTTCGATGAGAGACGAAGTGCACGTGAAAGGAGGACAAATGAGTAATTTACTATTTTTCCTTATGCTCAATAAAAAGTAGAATCATTTTCAATAATATGTTGCAATCTATAGGGGATCAATTTGAGAGATAAAAAACAATAATAAAACTTACTCTAAGTTGTTTGGTCCTTCGATCCCAAATCATCAATGATATTAGCCTCTCTTTAGTTATAACACTCATTCTTATGGACATCGATACTAGTTCGAAAGTCCATTCTAAGAACTAGACACACAACTAACCACCAATAGTAATACCCACTTTAATTATCTGGCTAGGCCTAAGTGTCGTGTATTAATCTAAAATCTGAAAGACTTTGGTGCTAATTAAATGAGTATTTCATTTAAGCATTGTATGTTATACAACACATCTTATTAAAGAAAACGACTACTTAAGAGAACCAAAAAAATTGAATTAAAATCTTGTTTATGTTGTGAGAGAGAGACAAAGTGGGAGTAATTAGTAGAAGTAAGAGAAATGTAGTATTGGTGTAACAAAAAGTATTACAACCTTCAGCTACTAAATCCTAACCAAGAAGCTTTCCCAGTGGTATAAGGTTGTCACTGGAATAGTCTTGGGGGTGGATTGGATTTGGTTCCCATTTTGATCCCCGACACTGTCAAAATAACGCTTAGCCAGCGGAAGCCACGAACCGTGAACGTGATTAATCGAGCGGACTTTGTATAAGACAATGATACAACGAGGGTAGGGTCATATTTACCTACACCTATGTGTTAATAGGGTTAAAAGAGCCTAAAATATATTTAACCCCGAATGTATTGTAACACCCCGCCTAATAAAATATCGAGTGATCAGTCCTATACCAAATTAAAACAGGAATCCCAGTATTTTATTAGGCGGGATGTCACAGATGGTATCAGAGCATCAGGTTCTAGTGTCCTTAGGATTTGTGTGGCTTTTCACGTTTCAGTTTAGCGTTCTTTGATGCAGAAACCTATCATAGGATTGTTGTATTCTCATACGTATGTGCATTTACGTTCCTCTGCCAATTATTTTATATTTGAGGGCGAACTCATACGTTTCGATTCTCATTTCAGATGCCGCCCAGGAGAGAGAGAGAGCAGCTAGGGCAGCAGGGGGAGATGAGACTAGGGAAGCTCATCAGGAGCAAGAGTTACCGCATCAACTGCCAGAGATGATTTCGACAGCACAGGTAACTGAATTAGTAGCACAAGCAGTTCAAGCGACGATGATCGCAATGGCAAGGCACTTTCCACGAGATAAACCACAGTCGTTAGTGGTATCAGATGTTCAGGCCCACCAGGGGCAGTCGGAGTAGCAGCAAGTACGAGAGGTCTTTCAAATGGGCCACCCACCAGAGTTTCGAGGGGGTTCAAATGTGGGGCTAGCGTGTCAGTGGAAGATGGATATTCAACGTCACATACGCATGGTAGATTGTAATGAGGTGCAGAAGAAAATGCTAGCCACTTTTAGGTTAGTGGGAGCAGCACTTCAGTGGTGGGGTTAATCGCCAAAGTTGAGGAAATGGATACATTAACTATTATAGAGCTTTGGGTTCGGTTCGACCGCCAGTATTTCCCGCCAGCAGGCGAGGCTGAAATGAGGAGAAGATTCAGTGAGGTGACTCACGGGGACCGTTCAGTGGACGACTACGAGAAAGAATTCACTCGTTTGGAAAATTTTGTACCGGATGCAGTAAGCGATGAAGAAAGAAAGAAGTCAAAGTTCATGGATGGGTTAGTCTGGAGGATCAGACAACATTCGATTGGTAATCCCGCATTAGTAGCTTATATGGACGTTGTAAATGCAGCACTCCTGCACTGCCAGGAATATTGCTTCCATATGAGAGGAAGCAAGAGGGGAGTGGAACCCAATCAGTCGGATAAAGCAGGAGGGAGTAATACCAGTGGGGTATCCCAGTAGAAGACAGGGGGACATTAAGGGTAGGATTTTCGGCAGGGGAATCAGGACAAGCGACTTAGGTCTGAAGGCTATCGACAGGATGTCCAGGACTTCCGACAAGGCCAACAAGGAATATATCAGTGGCATGGTGAATTTATTATGAAGTGTTTCGTTTGTGGGGAAGCAGGACACGTGAAGAAAGATTGTCCTCAGTGAGGAGGGGGTCAACTACAGGACGAGGTCCTGGACCCCGAGGATCAGCCATTACAGCTAGAGTATGGAGGTAATTATCTTTTATCCTATGGGCATGGGGTATCTTTTGAGTGACAATAAGGGTGTCATAAAATAAGAATTATTTTCACTAGAGTTCGTGGGTAAGTCAAATTTAGTGGGTGCGCTGGCTATTACATCCATATTACATATATATTTCTGTGGGATAGTGGATTTCTTTAGTGTTAACCACGAGAGAGTGGGGGTGTGCACAAAGATGGGATTGGTATCGTGCGAGGGGTTACTACTTTCGAGAATTATGGAAGTAGGGTGGATGATTAATTTTATTGGCTGGATAGCGATGGATTTGAACTATTGTGAATAGTGGGGGGGTAAGTTTTGGTGTTCGCGACACCAGGGTATGAATGATTTTACTAGATATCACCCGAGAGGGCATCTAGCCTATATATATGTGTGCGTATATGTTGTATTGCGTGGTGCGATAGACACATAATGAGGTCTTGTGTTATCATATTTTATCCCGGTAAGTAAGGGAGTCTACTGAAGTGAATCAGGGTGGTTAAATTTATTGAATCAGGGTGGTTAAATTTATTTTCGAGCAGGGAGAGATAGCTCAGAGTTTATTTTTCACAAGAACTAGTGATAGTAATGGTGCGGTATTTTATGTTGTCTTTTGTAGCATAAGGGTAGGCGTGTATGCTTTTATGTTAAGAGACAAGTATTTGGGGGTACGTGCTCTGGACTGAAGGTCTAACGGATTTCAACGACCGACAATGTTAGGTAGTCGTGTATGGGGGGTTCCTTACTTGGATTTCGCTTGCGAGACGTCCCACACATGAAACTTAGCGCAACGTTGGAAGTGAGGAGATGTTTGGTCGTTAGTACATGGGTTGGGTACCCCGCTTATTATTCATATATGTGACATGACTACGGGTTGGAAGCAATATTACGGGTCACGACTAGCATAGTCGGGTAAATTTCGTGCAGTAAAGCACGGGGATAGGGTGTATGGGCACCCGGGTAAATTAAGGCAACTTTTGTGTGGTCAAGCACGGGTAAGGGTGTATGGGCGCCCTGGTTAATTAAAATACATATTTGTGTAATTTATAGTTAGAAGCGGGAGAGATAGATATAGCGAGCTTAGAGCCACATGTCTAGAAAGTGATATTCAAAGCTTGGAGCACTAGGCTCATCTTAATTTCGAGGACGAAATTCCTTTGTAAGGGGGGAAGTATGTAACACCCCGTAATTTTGAGGATTTAGTATTTAATGATTTTTGGGAGAAATAAAAATATTTAAATTGGAGAAACTTAAATTTATGATTTGGAGAATTTATTTGTGTGGGAAGAATTTGGCGACTTTAAGTTAAATTGTTCGAATTAATGTGTGTCGCATTTTGAGATCGAAATTTGGAAATGTTATAAAGTATTTCGGATGACAATTCTGAGTATATACTCACCCTACTCCTCAAGTTAGGGGATTCACACACATCGCGCAACCTCCCTTGATATCACTAGAGTATATAACTTAAATAAATATCTAGTCCCTGATATTTAATAACACACATAAAGAACACACACACACACACACACACACACACATATATATATATATATATATATATATATATATATATATATATATAATATAAATCCCGACTTTACTGTGTACTAAAACCCGTAACAATAGCCTGTATATTCCCGAGTCTATGGTCCGACTCTAATTCAATTAATTCACTCCTAAATAATTTATTACTTCCCCGAGTCTACAGTCCGATTCTAATTTAATTAATTTACACATTAATTAATTAATACTAATCCGAGTCTATTGTCTGACTCTAATTTAATTAATTTACACATTAATTAATTAATACTTGGTGTCCCCCAACCATTATACCCGGACTCGCTCACTTGGCCCATACCATCGTTAATACCCGATTCTATACTTTTCCCCATAACTAATTAATTACATCTCGATTCCTTTAATGACGTAGTGCCACTCAACTATAATATACGAACCTTTTCCCTCTGTCCAAAACCAATATCTACGAATTAATTCTCGAAATTTAATCGTCCCGTGACATACAATTATCACCTTCCTAAGCCCAATTATAATTAGCTAAAAGTACCAAGAGTCATGCCCCTATTTAATTTTCATCATTTAAATCAGCCCATGACCCTTTTTCAATAAAAATCTCCCACATAATTAAAAACTGGCGTCACTGCCAAAAATTTCGGATCATCGATTGATCGATCCCCCTGGGTCGATCGATCGATCGACCAGGTCATCGTCTTCTCCAGCCTTCTGTTCGGCCATGAATGAACCCTCAAACTTTTATTCTCATTCCAAACCCTTACCCAATCACAACCAACATTTCATTTACATAGAAATATATTCTAAACTTCCTAGAAGACTTAAATCCTTCATCAATTCATCAAATTCCCAAACTTTTCCGAATTGGGTCTCACCCGGGTTTATCCTACGGAGATATGAATTTGTGCCACTGATTCGAAATTTATCACCAATACTTACTAATTATAATCCTACAATTGATTCCAGCAAATCCCATATCCATATTCACCATTTGTTTAGTATTAAATCTACATATACTAATCGAATCCGAAAACCCCCTTTTTAGCTATTTAACCCATAACCAAAATAGATTTTTGATACACATATTATGATATGAATTGATTATCACAATTTAACAAATCACAACAGTTAATCACTTGCCTGTAATCGTTCGTAGAGTCTAATCCGTTGTTTTAGATAATGGTTGACAACGAACACTCATTTTTGTCCCTTAATTTGGCTCCAAAAGGTCCCCAATTGCCTCTTGATTTGTTTCCTAGGTTTAGAATTTGTTAACTTTCATTCAATTTTTCCTCCAATTACGTTTAAAACCCCTAATCCTATTTTAGGCCATACGGGCCTAATTAAAATGGCCCAAATGATCCCGTTTTATTTCCGCATGTACTGTTTGGTTTAATTAAAAAGATAAAATTTGGTACCAGCTTTTTGGAATACTAGGTGGTTAGTAAGTTTTAAAAAAAATTCGACAGGGATGCTAAGGATGAACCAACTGGGATTTCTATTTTAATTTGGTATAGGGCTGGTCACCCGGTATTTTATTAGGCGAGGTGTCGCATGTATCTTTAAAGTGAAAGCCTTCATTTATTCACGTTTTTATTCGATTTTAAAAATTATTCAGTAAAGCCCCACCTTATCGTTGAAGGTCCATGATTTTTTGCCTCAGTGAAAACAACTTAGATGTTTGCTTTTGCAAAATAATTTGAGAATCTGAAATATCATTGTTTGATACGTAAACATAGATAAAAGAATTTGGATTAAGCCATCTTTTCACAGACCGGTCATGCTTCCAATATAATAAGCACGAAATTCTATTTCTAGGTTGAAGGGTGAGAAAAACATTAAGTATATTCTTAAGTACATGATATCTTCTAAGGCCATTTGCAATGATTCTGTATCAAGAAAATTTGTTCGTTAGATATACAATGGTGAGTTTTATATATTTTTGTACACTACATGGTAAAGTAATGGTTGAAATATTTTTCATCGTTTCTACATTTGGAAATGAAAATTGAACATACTTAGACCTGGGCATCCGTCGAATCGGATCGAGAAATGCGTCTTCGAATTTTATTTTTTTCCAAAAATAAAATAATTATTCCGATCCTATTTTTTCAAAAAGTAAAAAAAAAAATCCGAATTCGAAAAAATCGAGAAAAATTAAAAAAAAATCTAAAATTCACAAAATTTATTAAATATCCAGAAATTTCGAAAATTCCAAAATTTTTAAAAAAATAATTTAGAATTTTTATTACTCGAAATTCTTATTTTAAAGAAACAAAGAGAATGGTTTAATCCAACATGTAAATAAATGAGGATTTGTCCCAATTTTCATTTGTGAGAAGTTAGGAGGATAACATCCTTTTCTAGAGAACACTTTGGAGCCATCATCCTCTCCCAATAGATGTGGGATATGAGAAAGTTTCAAAAAATCAGAAAAAATGGAAACTCAAAAAATATTTCGAAAAAAATTAGGAAAATTTTGATCGGCATAGTTTTGGAAAAATCGGATCGGGAAATTGGAAAATTGGAAAATTAGAAATTTAGAATTATTTTCGATTGGATTTTTTTCGAAAAATTAAAAATTAAAAAGCTAAAATTTCATTCCAAATTCAGAAAAAATCGGATCAGAAATCGAAAAACTCAAAAGTTTGAAAAGAACACAACCCTAAATATACTTGTGTGTCATTCTCTCTCCCCCCCCCCTCCACCCCACCACACACGCTCGTCTATGAAAAATATAAGATAAAAATAAGAGTGAATTACGTGACAAGCTTCTAAAGTATTGGATTTTAACTATCAAGCCTCTAAAGTGTAAATTGTTCTTATCAAGCCCGTAAAATATTGAAAGTGAGTCGCGATGTTAAAATTTTGTTTATTAGACCTCTAAAGTATTTAAAATACACTTATTAATCCTCTTAGTCATATTTTATTAATAGTAAACTAGTTTATCCTACAATCCTTAGTTTCACCCATATCATACTGTGGTGCACGTTTGTCTTTTTTAATTGGTATCGGAGCATAATTTTTGTGCCTCTCTAAGATAATGGCAAAGTGGGATGCATCAAGTTTTAAGTTTGGATAGTAGTATTTGGAGTGTTGAAAGATTTATGCATTATGTTCAGCATAGTCATTCAATAATTATACTACATTAACATTATAAAAAGGATAAACTAATTGTAAGACTCTAAGGGAAAATATACTCCAGAATCATTGGTTAACTAGTTTGTAAAAATTAGAAAAAATAATTTATAAGAATAATAATTTATAAGGAAATTAATATTCTCATGATAAGAAGATGAGAATACTATAAAGAAAGTTAAATAACATGGAGATTTACAATAAGAAATTTCTATAGAACTATATACTAAGAGCCTATAGACTCCCTTTGATCTTTGTAGTCTTTTCATTTGTAATATCTAATATTCTTTTAGACGTAGCCGTGTGGCCTTCGAGCATTTTATCCTCTTATTTTTACCTTCTGGAATACAACCCCATTACCGATACATTACAAATTGCGATATGGAGTTATGCTCTGTGGTAGGATACAATTCAAGATGCTTTACCTAATGTAAGAAAGGTGATGTTGAGATTAGTTATCATTTCCAGAAGCATGTAAATGACATATAACTACGCCAACTATATTCAATTATCTATCAAAATCATTGGATACCAAATTTGTTTGGGAATCGTAATGAACATTTAATCAAATAAAGTAATAATACATTGTGCCATAATTGTCATCATTGTGAATTTCTTGATAGTTTTTTAATATATTATTATTTTTATCAAATATAATACTTAATACAATAAAATATAATTACAAAGTCCAACCCGACCTATATTGTAATAAATGTAGAATATCTTGGAAAAATGGAGTTGGTTCCCAATCTATAATAAACATTTACATAATGGTTTAATACATTAGTGGCTAAAATATAAATATACCAAACAATAGATAACAATAAGTTATTAATAGGAGGATATTAGAGAATCAAAGCAAATACTTTGAGGCCCAGTTAGACCACATCATAATTCGATGGCTTAATTGAAACCAAAATTGATACTTCATGGTCTTAATTGAAACAACAAAGCATTAAGGTCTCAGTTTACACCAAATATATAGTTCGAGGTCCATTTAGGTAATTAACACTAAAAATAGTAACCAATAAAAATTTATTTATGAAACTTTTCTCACAATTTCACAAATGTACAAACAATGTATAAAAATATCTTTAAAGGACCTAACCAAGTGTGTTAGAACAAAAATCATTAATTGAAGAGTCCTTAACCCTCTAAAATATATGGTTAATTGTACTTCAAAACCCTAATATATTTTTTTCTTTTTTGTGAGGCTGGGGGTGGGGGAAGGGGGGAACCAGAACAAAACAACAAAACAAAACAACACCAAGCAGAAGCTCTAGACAAAGAAGAATCCCTCCTCCTCCAGCTCACTATCAATCAACTTGAGAAATTCCTCGGGAGCCTCATCATACTCCATGTATAGAGCATCCACGTCGCTAGATGTGGATGATTTTTGCATGCAAGTCTCTAATAAGGTCCTTACAATATTCAATGATGTTGGTCAGAGGATGATTATGGATAGTCTCCTGCTTGATATTACTTGAAACTACTTAATGGAAAAAGAGACCTTGTGTACAATGGTTTTATTTTAGTGGGTTCATTTAACACAACCAGCGCACTTACTAAAAATTATCCACTTAAAAATTTTTATTTTATTTTTTATTTTTATGGTAAAAAAGAATTTAGTATTATTATATATAATTATTGTTATAGTAAAAAATACGATTTAACTCAAAACTCGTGGCCTTAATAAAAACAAGCAAATATTATTATTCTCAAATGTATGTAAATAATCAAATCATGTTATTATGTTGTTATATTTGGTCAAGCAAGTGAAAGATGATATGTTAGGATTATAAAATTAATGTTGAAACACGAGGCCTCCAATTTTAAATTTTTAAATAAGAATTTTCTTTAAGTGCGGAATAGATATGGTTCAACAAAACAATTACATAAACTAAAAATTAATTTCTTCACAAATTAAAACTAAAGTAAAACAAGCTTTAATTTTCTCAAAATTAAAATTATACTAAAAATCAAATTTGTGAATTTTTACTTTAAGCCCCCCAAACAATTTAATACAAGTCCTAGAAATTTTTCTAACAATAAATATTTAATTTTTGCAAATTAGGCCAAACCAAGCTTTACCAAATTAAAGTTAATGACTTGAATTAAATTAATTAAATTATACCCAAACTAATTAATCACCAAATTAAACAAGAGTAGTGAATTAAACCATATTTTATCTTTTTGTCGTAAGCATGCGTTCTAGGTGATTTTGCAAGATAAAATAAATTCACAACACACTACGCCGCGATGTACGAGGAAAACCCACAACGGTAAAAACCTCGGACGACCCTTAGCCTTAAGTCCATTAAGTACGAAATTTTACAAATACAAGATAGATGACTTACACAACCCGACTCAACTCCCTTCAAGCCCCTGCCGCATCTTCTTGTATCAACCTCTGCTTAGTCGACAATCCTGGATTCCACCGAAATCTTGGAATCCACCAATGAAGCTTTTGGGAACAACCGTCAACCACACATGGTGCCTTTCACCATGTGAGAATGCCGCAACAAAAACAAGTCTTCTTCTTTTAGGGATGTAGAAGTAAATCCAAACTTCTCTTATTTGAGGTGTAGAGAAAAACTTGGTGCCAAACACTCCAAGCAAAGATATATATGAAGAAACTTGAAATAAATAAACTATGGGTGTATAAACCTTGATTTTGTTCTAAGGATTAAAACATTTTAACAAAAATCAAGAGGACTTTTTCTTGGAAGAATTTTCTCTCAAAAACTATCTTAGATGTGTGAAAAGGTCTTAGAAAAAATTCTGGTCCTGAAGTATATTTATTTGGTAAAACGATAGTGGGACAAAAAGTGGAAAAATGGGATAAAACTGTTAAAAAACTGTTCCTGCCAATTTTGTTCGAACGACATTTTCGTTCGAATGACATTTCTAATGATAAGTCAGAATGAAAAAAATCTCGTTTGAAATCTCGTTCTAACGACTTTTGATTCTCGTTCGAACGACCTTTCATGATTGTAGATAATTTTGATACGAATGCGTGGCCGCCAGTTTCGTATTTTTCTGATTTTTTTGGATTTGATATGATTTTTCTACGGAAAGGTGTCCGAAAACAAAATCTTTAAAACTATGAATTCAAAAAACGTTTAACAAAAAAATACTAACACCCAAAATAAATTTCCAAGCTCCTATATATATATTAATGCAATAATACCTTTAGGAGACATTAGAATCCACATGTTGATGACGTCAAACTTGGCACAAAAATCGGCAATGATGTTCTCTTGAAAAGTAATGCCGTAACGTCTTCAAGTTTACTTGTCATAGGCTTGAAGGATACACTTGAACAATATCCTATGACTTAAAATATTTTTATCCGAATTTGAGCCAACACTACATTAAGACTCAATCGGAGACTTGTGTCCTTACAATTAAGGATGTTCCATATTGATTATTAATGAAATTGTATCAACTTAAAGTTTAATTTATTGATACTAATCGCATTTATTGTTAAAAATATGATATATTAAGACAAACGTTTTGTTCGGGCACTGACTAAAATCAAAAGATTTCATTTCCTAAAAATTAAGTTTTAGGACCTTGGTTGTTTCTTAATTCCATACATGAACCTCTTAAACTATAACAAATTTCTCTTTTAAAATTCATGAACCCATTTGGTTGCATCATATAGATGAGGCCATCAAGACTCTCGTTTAAGAACACAATCTTAACTTATATTTCCTAAATCTCGTAATCATAATGAGCGACAACGGTTACGAAAATCAAAATAAATAAGCATGAGTACTTTTAATTACAATAGTTCCTTTCCTTACGAGTTAACATTTTTTCCAACAAGCCTCGTCTTGAAGATTCCCATCTTCCTATTTACTTATCTCTTAATCATGTAGATCCAACTTCATCCTAGGATCTTGATTCCATTTCTTGGGTCAACAAGTTCCTAGACTTGGTTATAATAGACATATCCCATCTCATTATCCATAACATCAATTTTAGTATCTTAATGTTTGTTTAAACAACCTTATTATAGCTAATGGGATCTACTTTAGGTCGTCCTGGGATTTCTCCCAAGTACACATCCTGATCGGGCTCTCGGCTGACTTTACTACTACTACATGGTTCCACCCGAGTTGATGTATTAATGAAACAATTTTTGTGTACTATTCATAATACTCGCATTATAACGAGGTAGCGACTTGTTGATATCACTTGGCATTTGATCATGTATTAGTTGTTTAACAACATTAGAACTAGTATGTTATCCTCATAAATATTATAAGACTAGAAACTACAATTGGTCTTATTGTCCATCATATAATAATCTTCAAAGAACAGAGATTTCTTATTAATAATGACCTTCTCGTCCTTATTCTTATAAAAAAATACCACCTTTAATAAATTTAGGATAACCTACAAAGAGATATATATTCATCCTCGATTGCAACTTCCTATTAGCTTCCGTAGTGCTTTATGTTGCACATGTGTTGGCCACCCCTACATTCAAACTTGTAGCAGCCGTGCCTTGTTACCATTCTACAATTCTGTGCCATTTGAAGATACTAATTTATATGGAACAAAATTTGGAATATGCATAATTCTTTGTAATGTAAAACAACTATCAGTTATGAATAAATCATCAAGTATATAATAATTTTCGAAACACTTATTCGTTCTCTTTACTAAACCATTTGGATAAGGCTTCCAAGTGTAGAAAATTGTGGTGTAATCCCAATATTCACTAAATATACCTAATATCTCTTAATAGGTACTCACCACCTCGATCAAATAGAAGGTTTTGTTTTATAGTTTTACTATAATTATGATCCACATGAAACTTATAAATTTCAAATTTCTAAAAGGCTCTAAACATTTGGTGAATTATGAAAATGTGTTCGAATCTAGAGTAATCATCAATGAAGCTAACAATAATCATATCCACCTCTCTCTCAGATTGTTACAAAATCATATAAATTAAATTAAATTAGTTCCAAAGATTATTTCGTTTTATATCCTTTAAGAAATAAGAGCCTCTATGTCATTTTTACATTCTAAACATGATTCATAAACTGGAAGTACCTTCACTTCAAATAAAATTAATTTTACGCTTGAAAACATTCTTTGTATTCTTTTAAAATTAATGTTACCTACACACAACTGTCAAAACTATGTTTGTTTGACTAAGAAGGTTTGGTTCTCTTTAGTTATGTCCATGTAAGTTATTTATTTTTATGTTAAGATGTAATGTTGAGGTACACCGGTGAATATAAAAATAATCTTCCAATGTACTTGAACAAATAATAATTCACCTTTGTATCGAAAACATTTTTAGTAAAAATAACCATATTTTCATTTAAGCCCACATTGTAATTAAAATCATTTTTTCAAGAATAGAATGATAAAAATAATCTTCTTGCATTATATCCCTCCCTCCAAAAAATCAAAAACTATTATCCCTTTTACTAATAATGTTTATTTATACTGGTTCCTAACAACCATGAACATCCCCCCTTAAAGTTGTTACATGGTTACATGGAACCCTTATAAAGAAATACAAATATATTTAGTGGATCCCTGATATAAAGATTAGATTCCAGAAGTCTGGACGACATAATATATTTATATAATAAAAGAGAAATACCTATTACCTTTTCATTTTCCATTGTTTTGTGATGAAGACTTGACATTATTTATTGTAATGTCTAGTTACATTGTGACACCCCGCCTAATAAAATACCGGGTGATCAGTCTTATACCAAATTAAAACAGGAATCCCAGTTAGTTCATCCTTAGCATCACTGTCGAAAACCTTTTTAAAACTTACTAACCCCCTAGTATTCTAAAAGGCTGGTGCCAAATTTTATCTTTTTAACTAAATAACTGATAACATGCTGAAATATAATATGAGTCATACACCACGACTGAAATAAATCAACTGCATAAATAGTAAACTACATGCCGAATAAACCATCGGTCACCAAAGTAAATATTCCAATACAAATATTCAACACCTGAATAAATAAATTTGAAAACTGTACTGAAAGTCTAGGCAACAAGGCCTAAGTAAAACTTAAACTGAAAAATGATAACTTATTCCTAATCTAGGAAGGAATGAACGATGCGTCTAAACCAAACTCCTACTAGCATCCACATGTTCCATAGCTCCGTGTCCCTGGAATAGAATATCAATCCTGACGTCCCTGTGGTTGGACACTTAAAAGGTTTTGAAAATAATTTTATAGCAAAGGTTAGAACCCAAAACATTTTGAAAATATTTAACAAGTGAATTAACTGCAGTAATTAAAAATATATGAATGCACTTCATATTTAAGTTAGTGTCGCACTCCCTTGAGGACATACTCACCCCTCCACTAATGTGCGCACCTAACGGTTACTTTAACCCCACCTAGTTATACTACCCCGTCCAACTAGTCCTGGTATAATATCCCCTTGCCATTCTACTCTAAACCGAGTATTATTATTAATGGGTTATAAGTTATTCCACCAATTAACTTAATTAATTCCTTTTAATTAATATCATATAACTGTAACACAAGTTATATAAAATAAATCCATCACACACTATATTATTATTCGCATATAATATTACATCTCATTATATACGTACCTTTACTAAAACATCCACACATAATTCATATGTATATCCATACCTCCGGGTATACCCTCACCGGATGATTCCCTCTAAAGTGCTATCTCACTAGGTGTGCTCACATAACCTAGTTACCCAAGTTGGAATCGCTCACGAACTTGGTCCAAAAATATAAACGTAGTGGAGGCGGTCATATTCCTTCCCTGAAAGTGAGATAAACCCCTCACCCATATACCGAATGTTATGACCTGGGGATATACTCACCCTACTCCTCAAGCTAGGGGATTCACCCACATCGCGCAATCTCCCTTGATAGCACTAGAGTATATAAATTAAATGAATATCTAGTCCCTGATATTTAATATCACACACAAAGTACACACACATATATATATATACTATCACCCCACCGTATATATATAATATATATCCCGGTTTTATCGTGTACTAAAATCCGTAACACTAGCCTGTAATTTTCTGAGTCTCTGGCCCGACTCAACTTAATTAATTTTCTCACTTATTAATTTATCGCCGTTCCGAGTTTATGGTCCGACTCTAATTTATTTAATTCACACATCAATTAATATAATATTTCCCCCGAGTTTATGGTCCAACTCTAATATAAATACTTTACACATTAATTAATATAATATTTGCCTGAGTCTATGATTCAACTCTAATTTAATTAATTTACACATCAATCAATTTAACACTTTGTGTCGCCCAACTAATATACCCGGACTCGCTCACTTGTCACGTACCATCGTTAATACCCGATCCTATATTCTGCCCCATAATTAATTAATCAATACTCAATTATTTTAATAATGTAGTGCCACTCAACTACAATACCTGAACATTTTCCCTCGGGCCAAAATCAATACCTACGAATTTATTCCCTAAATTTAATCATCCCGTGACATAAAATTATCACCCTCCTAAAACCAATTATATCCCCTTATAATTGTTAAGGAATATGTGCCACATATGAATTTACCACTAAATAAGAAGGAGGAGAAAAATCTAAATTAATTTTCCTTGTATATATAAAACTGGCGAACCTGTCAAAATTCTAGCACCATCGATCGATTGATCGATCCCTCCCATCGATCGATCGATCGAACATGTCTGCTTCTTCTCCGAGTTGTTGTTCAGCCATTAACGAAAATCCATGCTCTCTTTCTCAAATCCCAACCTTAATCCATCATATTTATCATCTCTTTACATCTATCATGAATTATAACCATCATCTAAACCTTTAAGTATCATTAATTTTTACAAATCTTCACCCCCCTCAAGAACACAAATTCCTATGGTAAGATCCCAATTATCATTCACAAATCTGATCCGAAAATCTCAATAAATTCATCTCTAACACTGAAGTTCTGTTATGGTTCTAATACCATGTAACAACCCACCCTTTGGGGGACGATTAAATTCCATAATTAAATAGAAATTGGAATTTGGGGAATTTTCCTAAATAGTAATTTTTGGGATTTTCGAGGATTTAATAATTTTCGAAGGGTGTTATAAATTATTTTGGGACTATATAGGTCGAAGTAATTTAATTATATGTCGCCGTGGAGTATAGCGACAAAAGAGGTAAGATTTTGAGTAGAAGACCGCATTTAATTATTTTGGGTTAGAATAGTAATTTGCGGTCAAGTACCTCGGATGGAAATTTTGACTGCGCCATGAGTCTCGGAATGTCCGAGATAGTCGGAAAAGAGTGTCCGATTGTCGAAATTGATTTTCGGGTAATTTTGGAGTTAAATATGCTCGTAATTGAGTAAACGAGTCATTTTGAGGGTATTAAGGGATTTAACCCTTTTCTCCTTATAAAAGGAGGGAGACGGGGAGAAAACAGAAGAGAAAGAAGAAAGAAGAGAGGGAAGAGAGAGAGAGGGAAGAGAGAGAGAGGGAAGAAAAGAGGAAAAATGGGGAGATTCCGGCCAGCCTCCGCGGGATTCGGCTCGAGGACGTCGGATTTTATCCACGAGGCAAGTGTTTACTTGCTTTATTTACTTTTGTGCATTAATCTCATATCATAGTTGGTAAAAATATGATTTTGGGTTAGAACCCTTAAAATAAAATTGGGAACACTTAGATACGAGTTTACATATTGATGTAATGTAAACTCTTAATGATTTCTAGTATTAAAACCATGTTAATGGAGTACTAAATGGAATTGAAATGGGAGAAATGTCAAATCTAGGGTTTTGGGGTTTTAAGATCCAAAACCTAAGAAAGTAGTTTAATACCCCCCAAATTAATTGATGTGTTAGTTGAAAAATATAGATTAGATGTTGGTTGAGTTGTTGGATGAGATTAGAGACAACAAAAATGGGGGAAAATGGAGTTTGGGGAAGACAATGAATAGTGAACCCGTAGCCTTTGGGGTCATTTTCGGCCATGAAGAGAAAGATTTAGCTCTCGGCTAAAACATGAAAGTTGTAGATCTTTTCGATATGGTCTCGTGGGCGCCGACCGCGTATTTTTCTGATTTTTCTTCGATTTGATATGATTTTTACAAGATGGCAGCTCCGGGTTGAAATCATTAACTCGGAAATCAAATCGGGAATTGGAAAAATACAAGCTAGGATTAGTCGTGTAGATGTTTTGGATAATTTTTGGGGTAGTTTAGAAACCCCGATAATGAAATTGGGTTGTTGGATGGAGGATTTGGAGAATTTAGTTTTGAGGACCTGGTGTGACCGGTCGACCGTGCCCCTAAGACCGGTCCACCGCGTCAAGAAGAAAGGGCCTACTGCTTTGTTTCGTAGGCTTATTTACAACTCACGGTCGACCGGGGATCTAGGACCGGTCGACCGGTGCCCTGTTTTCAGCCCAAGATTTTGGAAGATAGCCAATAAATCCTTAAGAGGTGATTAAGGTAATTATTATTTGTCGAAGTAAGAAATATTTGGGTTTAGAATCATGCTTATATGAATGAATGATTATGATTCCTGGAGGGAATCTTTGGGATTATTGGTCATCGCTAGATGCTATAGGCCACTATGGCCGTTTATATATATTCTAGGAGGAATATATAGGATATGTATATACTGTGTGATTTAAGTATATATATATGTTATGATGGAAATGACTTTGAAAATATAAAAATGAATATTTTCAAAATGGAAAGAGAAATGTTTTTTTTATAATTGATAAAACATGGATTACACACCTCCCTAAATCGCTATCATAAGGGAAGTTGCGTGCGTTGTGGTGAAGCCCCCTGGCTATTGAGCATGGTGGATATAGTCCCTAAGCCATATGGGCATTTGTATTACTGCGCTGGTTAGGGGATTCCGGGTGTGGTCCTGACTTTCCCGCAGGCAATATGGCCGCTTCCCGACGTTGGTAGGTTCCCAGGTTGTCTTGTATAGATAGGCCCTGGAAGATGATAGCCATTTAGGGGCGCGTCCAGTGGGGAAACCCGGAGGGGCGGTCTTAGATTTATTAAAGCAATTCATGATAATGGATTGGCTTTAATTTACATTTCCTGAGTATAAAAAGGGAAATGGGATAAAGGTTTGGCTTCGGTAACACTCCCGGATGGAAGAAGGGATGTGGAAGCATATGATTTGATCAAAGCATTTTCATGCTAATGAAAATGGCTTTGGGTACATTTCCTGAGTATAAAAAGGGAAATGGGATGATATATAAAGGAAAATCATTTTTATAATAATAAAATTAGCTTTTAAAAAGTACATGATATGGTAAAGCAATTCATGCTAATGAATTAGCTTTTAAATACATTTCCTGGATATGAGAAGGGAAATGAAAGGTTTTGATATGAGTATAGAATACACCTTAGTCCGGGAGGTAGATCCGGATGTGTATTATATAGTTTATTACGTAAACCTCAGTCTGGGAGATATTATCCGGACGCATATTGTTGATGTGTGTGTATATATATATATATATATATATATATATATATATATATATATATATATATATATATATATATATATATATGTATTTATACATTTGTGTGTGCTACGGGCCTAATGGATCTCTACCATTAACCCTGCCAAGTAGTAGTGTATCCGGGGGGTTCCTTGTTTAGATTTCGCTTTGCGAGACACCCCACGCACGAACTTAGTGCAGTGTTGAGAATGGAGGGAAGTTTAGCCCTTAGCACTTGGACTCTCTGGGGTAGATAGTAGATGGGTAAATTAGACTAGTTAGGCAGGGATAGCTTGACTAGGGTATCTTGTTAGGGTCCGTTAGGTGTGCACTATTAGAGGAGAGTTGAGGGGTATCTCATGGGAGTGCGATACCAATTTAAATATGAGATAAAACTATTTTTTTAAAAAGAATAAAGCATTTATGCACTTGCAAAAATTTTCAAAATTCGGGCTCTGACCCGTATATCTACTTTTCCTCTCTTGTTGTATATATTATATATATATATATATAGGTGTCCAGACACAGGGACGCCTGGATGGAAACTTCTTTCGAGTCAGACGTCTGCTGCAACAGCTGTGGATGCTTGCGGGTTCTTGGTAGACGCTTCTTTTCTTGTACTCTAGATAGGAGGTATTGTACAAACATTCGGGCCAATGGTCCAACTGATTTTATTTATTCTTCGCACGATATTCGATATGGTTGTATAATTTGAACCGAGTGTTCGGTTATTTTAGTTAATTTCATTTTCCTTTTAATTTCATTTACGCATTAAATTGTGGGTGTTTTATTTTAATCGTTAAAAAGAGTAGTTAAGTAAAAGTTTTGAACGCTCGCTAATAGGATATTAGTAATTAAATGGATTTTCGACAGTGATGCTAAGAATGATCCATATGTGACTCATGTTTTAATTTGATATAGGAGTGATCGCCCGGTTTCGCATTAGGCGGGTTGTTACAGATGGTATCAGAGCATCAGGTTCTAGTGTCCTTAGGAATCTGTGCGGACGTACTACGCTTTCAGCGTTGCTCTCGATTTGATATAGAGCCCGAGGATTAGGATTGTTTATTTCTCTTGTGAGATTTCGTTCTCCTGCCATGTTAAAAGATTATAGAAATCTTTTACGTGCTCGTTGAGAATCGTGTGCGGAGCTCGGAGGGCAGCAGGAGGTGGAGCTTAGCTGGGGAAGCTGGTAGAAGTTGGGGACGAGGACCGCCGTAGAGGTCACTCCCTTTATGGCAATTATATAGGATTGTTGCAATAACTACTAAAGTATAGTAGCTCGGAGCATCCAAGTACTGCTATGGTAGAATGTGGTACTCAAATTGAACTACCCCATGGAGATAAGGGTTCGAAAAGGGTCTTTGCTAAGGACCATATATTAAAGTTGGGGTTGTGCAAAGTGAGCGTTGCACTACCTAGTGGACGTAGAAGGCCCGGGAGATTTGGCTTAGAGCAGGGTATGGAAATACCCAAATGTGAAAATATAAGGAAGATTTTCACTTGTAGGGAGAATATGGGTGTGTTCAAGTGCCCCTGAGTGGACATCCACATGGGGAGATTTGTTGAAACTGGTAGTGTACTTTCCTTTTTACGAAGAGGTTAAGAGGATTAGTAAGGTGATTGTAAGGAGGGAGGCTATAGAGTCAGATGGTGTTGACAACTTTATCATGGTCAGGAAGGCCAATGATAAAAATAGTAAGGTGGAGTGCGGAGCCACAACAGTTAGTCCTTTCCTGGTAGGAATGAAGGACAAGGTTAGGGTGCCCAGATGGGGCCTAGAGTTATGAAATTTTGGTAAGAGGTGTGGCTAGATGAAGTTGTCGTGTTCGATAGCCCTAAGACTCGTGTGTGTAATTTGAGCTTTGTATTCGGTCTCGATAACAAAATAATGTAGGCCTATGTATTTTTCCGCGATAGCGGAATTTTGTTTTCTTTCACTCGTCATAGAGGCGGGTGTTTATATTTTATATATATATATATATAAGATGATGGTTGATCGGAGCGATAGCAGGCTAATGATGGCAAGACTATCGTGTCTGGAGTTCCTGAAGGGAACAGGTTGTTATTGTGGTGTCTCACCTGGATACAGGTTGAGTTTGTCTTTATTGATTATGGGTAAATGGAACTTCGATGAGTAGAGGTTTCATTATCGTGATTTGTGTATGTGGAAACCTTATAGATATAATTTAAGTCCCACAGGATTATTAGTGAGCTGTAAGATTAAGCTCAGGGTTTGTGTGCGCGAGGACTGAATATTAGTGCGAGCGCTGGATGGTGTGACTCTTAGTTAGAGATAGAAGTTCAGACCACCTTTTGTTGATAAGGGATAGGATTATCCCGGTTGCATGTTTGAAATAACGGGACTCCGTGACCGACGAAGTCAAGTGTCAATGTGTGGAGGGGTTCCTTGTTTGGATTTCGCTTTGCGAGACACTCCACACATAACTCTTAATGGCGTCGGGCGTGGAGAGCTGTTATAGGATGCAAGGATGGGGGTTAGTCTTATAGTGTGGATGAACCACTATAGACTATGAGCCCTGTGATGATGGTATGCTTATGGACATATTGTGATATGGAAAAGCACTAAAGTGGTCCTCTCACCACAAGTAGTTGGGTTGGAGTAGGACTTAGAGAAATTGATTTGAGGATGATAGCCAGGCCTTAATAAGAGGGCAAAATTTGGAGGAAATCGGTGATCGGTGTGATGTAAGTAGTGTTCCTCCAGAGAGTAGACACTTCGATTAGTTAGGTTTCCTTCCGTATGGGCGGAAAGATAAGATAGTATAAATGCGTTTGTAGGATTAGCACGGTAGGATTTAGGACGTCCCGCTAGTGTGCCTTAGGTCGTTATATCTCGATGACCGACAACGCGAGGGAGTAGTGTAACGGGAGGGTTCCTTGTTTGGATTTCGCCTTGGCGAGACGTCCTACGCACGAAACCGAGCAAATGTTGGAAGTTGAGAGAGGCCTTGGGCGCTAGGGATATATTTAGGATACTCGTTTCGCTTAAGTAGGGTAACGCTTAGACCGTAGCGTTAGTAGGATGTAGGTTCGCTAGAGTTAGTGGCGCCAAGGTTAGGAGGATTGAAATTTTGCGAGTCGGAAGGACCCATAGGTGAGTATTACACCGAGGAAAGGAGACCCTTATTGGGAGAGAGTGTTACGTGTCAGACGTTCACTACGGATGTGCAGATGTGCACAAGTTGGAAAGATGTATGGGCACCTTGGTGAGATGGTTTTATATACCACCCGAAGTAGGATGGGTGTAGTATATAAGGTTGGAATTCATGCCGATAGGCATTATGGATGATGGGTATTATGTGACGTATTAGAGTCACTTTATGATGCGGTAACCGCATAGTGTATGGTTGAGAACCATTGGATTGGTATCGTTCCCCTTGAGGTATTAGGATTTGGAGTGATCCTAGGATTGGTGGTGTAGGTCGTATCTGAATTTCGAGGACGAAATTCTGTTATAAGGGGGGGAGTATGTAACAACCCGCCCTTTGGGGGACGATTAAATTCCATAATTAAATATAAATTGGAATTTGGGGAATTTTTCTAAATAGTAATTTTTGGAATTTTCGAGTATTTAATAATTTTCGAAGGGTGTTATAAATTATTTTGGGACTATATAGGTCGAAATAATTTAATTATATGTCGCCGTGGAGTATAGCGACAAAAGAGGTAAGATTTTGAGTAGAAGACCGCATTTAATTATTTTGGGTTAGAATAGTGATTTGCGGTCAAGTACATCGGATGGAAATTTCGACTGCGCCATGAGTCTCGGAATGTCCGAGATAGTCGGAAAAGAGTGTCTGATTGTCGAAATTGATTTCCGGGTAATTTTGGAGTTAAATATGCTCGTAATTGAGTAAACGAGTCATTTTGGGGGTATTAAGGGATTTAACCCTTTTCTCCTTATAAAAGGAGGGAGACGGGGAGAAAAGAGAAGAGAAAGAAGAAAGAAGATAGGGAAGAGAGAGAGAGGGAAGAAAAGAGGAAAAAGGTGGAGATTTCGGCCAGCCTCCGCGGGATTCAGCTCGAGGACGTCGGATTTTATCCACGAGGCAAGTGTTTACTTACTTTATTTACTTTTGTGCATTAATCTCATATCATAGTTGGTAAAAATATGATTTTGGGTTAGAACCCTTAAAATAAAATTGGGAACACTTAGATACGAGTTTACATATTGATGTAATGTAAACTCTTAATGATTTCTAGTATTAAAACCATGTTAATGGAGTACTAAATGGAATTGAAATGGGAGAAATGTCAAATCTAGGGTTTTGGGGTTTTAAGATCCAAAACCTAAGAAAGTAGTTTAATACCCCCCAAATTAATTGATGTGTTAGTTGAAAAATATAGATTAGATGTTGGTTGAGTTGTTGGATGAGATTAGAGACAACAAAAATGGGGGAAAATGGAGTTTGGGGAAGACAATGAATAGTGAACCCGTAGCCTTTGGGGTCATTTTCGGCCATGAAGAGAAAGATTTAGCTCTCGGCTAAAACATGAAAGTTGTAGATCTTTTCGATATGGTCTCGTGGGCGCCGACCGTGTATTTTTTTGATTTTTCCTCGATTTGATATGATTTTTACAAGATGGCAGCTCCGGGTTGAAATCATTAACTCGGAAATCAAATCGGGAATTGGAAAAATACAAGCTAGGATTAGTCGTGTAGATGTTTTGGATAATTTTTGGGGTAGTTTAGAACCCCCGATAATGAAATTGGGTTGTTGGATGGAGGATTTGGAGAATTTAGTTTTGAGGACCTGGTGTGACCGGTCGACCGCGCCCCTAAGACCGGTCGACCGCGTCAAGGAGAAAGGGCCTACTGCTTTGTTTCGTAGGCTTATTTACAACTCGCGGTCGACCGGGGGTCTAGGACCGGTCGACCGGTGCCCTGTTTTCAGCCCAAGATTTTGGAAGATAGCCAATAAATCCTTAAGAGGTGATTAAGGTAATTATTATTTGTCGAAGTAAGAAATATTTGGGTTTAGAATCATGCTTATATGAATGAATGATTATGATTCCTGGAGGGAATCTTTGGGATTATTGGTCATCGCTAGATGCTATAGACAACTATGGACGTTTATATATATTCTAGGAGGAATATATAGGATATGTATATACTGTGTGATTTAAGTATATATATATGTTATGATGGAAATGACTTTGAAAATATAAAAATGAATATTTTCAAAATGGAAAGAGAAATGTTTTTTTTATAATTGATAAAACATGGATTACACACCTCCCTAAATCGATATCATAAGGGAAGTTGCGTGCGTTGTGGTGAAGCCCCCTGGCTATTGAGCAGGGTGGATATAGTCCCTAAGCCATATGGGCATTTGTATTACTGCGCTGGTTAGGGGATTCCGGATGTGGTCCTGACTTTCCCGCAGGCAATATGGCCGCTTCCCGACGTTGGTAGGTTTCCAGGTTGTCTTGTATAGATGCCCTGGAAGATGATAGCCATTTAGGGGCGCGTCCAGTGGGGAAACCCGGAGGGGCGGTCTTAGATTTATTAAAGCGATTCATGATAATGGATTGACTTTAATTTACATTTCCTGAGTATGAAAAGGGAAATGGGATAAAGGTTTGGCTTCGGTAACACTCCGGGATGGAAGAAGGGATGTGGAAGCATATGATTTGATCAAAGCATTTTCATGCTAATGAAAATGGCTTTGGGTACATTTCTTGAGTATAAAAAGGGAAATGGGATGATATATAAAGGAAAAGCATTTTTATAATAATAAAATCGGTTTTTAAAAAGTACATGATATGGTAAAGCAATTCATGCTAATGAAGTGGCTTTTAAATACATTTCCTGGATATGAGAAGGGAAATGGAAGGTTTTGATATGAGTATAGAATACACCTCAGTCCGGGAGGTAGATCCGGATGTGTATTATATAGTTTATTACGTAAACCTCAGTCCGAGAGATATTATCCGGACGCATATTGTTGATGTATATATATATATATATATACTAGCGGAATGCCCATGCCTGAAGGCACGGAGAAAAATTCCAAAATAGGTAATCATAAAACAAAAATTTCTAAAGTATGTAACTATAAATTGACAAATTTCATTCTCTGATAAAATATAACCACTCACAAAAAACATCATCACAACAAAAATCTAATATACCAAAAATACTAAACAAAATCCAAATAGTTAATTAACTGGCTTGGAAATCTCATAAGCATCACAATATTAAAACAATCCATAGCAAACAATGATTTTGTCAAATAAAATTCACACCAATCAAAACTCGAATAAAATAACAATCGGAAAGTGGAATGTCAACATTCGACAGCCATGCTACTTTTATACACTTTTTGCAACTTTGGTGCACATTCTATACTGACTTAAATGTGCATCCATCGGTTTCCTTTTAATCTTCAGCCTTGAAATCAACCTCATGTTCTGGTTTAGAGGGTTATCTCTAGTCCAAGTTATCGCTCCTTGACCAATTCTTCAAGTCTGATGACAATATTTTGTATCAATGATAAATGCAATTGGTACTACAATATTTAAAGTTACTACTAAAACGTATCAACTTTACTTACACATGCAAGTACTAATATTTGAGCATCAGACATATTTTATATAAAAAAATAACTATTAGAACCGCCCCCCTATTTTTTTTTTGGGACTTGTGTGTGATGTTGAAAATTTCCTAACTAAGAAACCTTAAAAAGTGTGTGGTGTATTAATGATTGTTTGAAGTCTTGACCGTTGGTAGGTTTCCATGTTGGAAGATTGTAACCTAGGGTCTTGCAAAATCAATAGCGTCGAATAGGGAATGAGCGACCTACCTTATTGAGGTCACGATAATTGGTGCGTGCAGTGAAGATGAAGCAGCAAAAATTGCACGCACTATGGCATCTTCTTCCCGTGCCAAGGCTGCTATATATGGCAGGGATCCAAACATGGGTCCAACTCATTTAACAATTTTTGTAGCCTATACATTTTCTATGATTCATTCATTCTACAAAATAAAAATTGATCAGAATAACAGTTGAGATAATCATCTAGCGTGGGAATAAAACCAAATCAAACTCAATTCTTTAGAATCAAACCATTTGGCTTCGTAGTTTAAGAACATTACTTTATAATCAAAGTCAAAATTTCAAATTAAACAAAAAAAATGCAAAAAATCTAAATTAATAATGCAATATCAAATGTATATTGGCATTCAAAGCTATGTAACCACGGTGAAAAAATTACCAGCAACAATGTGATATAGTGGACGAAAATTAAAATTTTCATATCTGTAAGACTATTTGATGGACAAAAAAAAAACAATATCCGCCGAAGAATTCATTAATATAACCTCATCAACGGTGATTATACACCAAATTTGTTCAAGACCAAATACAATATCTTGACCTCAACCCAATATTGTGGACCTATATATGAATAGATGATCCAAATGCTGAAGATCTCATGCTGGCAAAGAGAATTGGCTCATTATAGATGATCCAGTGAATGACTCCAGCAGAATCTCAAGTTCTGTTAACAAAATTGTTTTCTGCAGGCTCTTTGGACATTCATATTTGATTCTCTTGTCATGTAATACGTAGTTGATCCTTTATCCGCAACTCTAAGTTTAACAAACATGTAGCTTCAATACAAAGAAGAAATTGTTAGGTGGTGGTTATGCAACATTAATCGCGCACACCCAGTCTGCACAAACTCACCCACGCACTTTCTTGTATCCCACAACACCAAGTTTATGATAAATAAAGAAATATAAAACATGCATATCTGTATAGAAAATAAGAGAGTAATTGACACATTTTGAGAGAGAATTTCATCTTGCTTCATCTATAAAAAAAAGAATGAATCAATACCTGCTAAGGAATGTCAGGCCACTGTTGGAATGTCATTAAGAATGCTCGAGGGCAGGTGTGTAGCAGGAATGTCAGGCCACTGCTGCAAGGACACATGTTTATGTTGATGTGAAACTTCATCTTGAAAAGGGTCGACTTGTGTGGGTAAGAGAATTTGAATTTCTTCCCTATCCTCCTCAGTCGGTACTTCCCCTGTAAGAGTATTAAATGCAAGTTTTAGGTCAGTTATCTCAGAATGAGTGAACTTGAATAGCAGAACTTTAAATATTAATAAGGCTAACATAAATTGATGTTTTATTTGTGGTAACGCCGCTGAATTTTTGGTAATATATTGTAAAATGAATGTGCCACAATGACTAATGCATAACTATTAAAAGCATTTATGTTGGAACTTACACATGCTTCTGGAGCAGAAGCCATGCTTGTCTTTGGGTAGCAGCAGCCACGAAAACTGTCAGAGCATTTGTTGGATTATACCAATCCATGCTTCAGTCGTAGCTTCAGTAATAAGAGTTGCATCCATATATGAGTACTTCAAAAAACATAAAATGTGCATTTTGTGCATAAGCATAAAACATCGTTCCTGTATTGAGAAAAAAAGCATTCATTATTTGAAATTAGAAGAGGGGAGATGGTGAAACAAAAGGTAAAAAACATTGATGAAGAAGGCTGATCTTAAATTAAAGATATGATGAAGCAGGGTGATCTTAAAACATTAAATATGATGCATGCTATAACAAATTCAATATGATCCACTGCATACCATGTTGCTGTCATACTTTCTCGAGGAAAGATTTATGAAATTCCCATTAAGCTCTTCAAAACGCGAAATCCATATTTCCATTATATGATGCAAAAGATAATTCACTATACTTGTGAACATAACCATATTCAGTAAATTGGGGAAAGCAAACAACCAAGTGAAACACAACCAAGAAAATTTAATAAACACCCAAACGATGTTAAAATTAAAAAATGAGAACTATGCATCTTCAAAACGCACACAAACATTATTTCAAAACAGGTTAAACTACCGAAAAAATTTAATTAAAAAAAAGTGATCTTAAATCATAAATCAACTTATCTTTCTCCCGTAACCTGCTAGCCTATGAAAACCATAATTACCACATACACTGCACTAACACGCACACTCGTTTGCTCCTCAGCACGCCCTACAGAACCCATACAATCTATCCCCTCTCTCTACTTCCCATGTATATTATACTCTCACGCACAAACCCATCTACACCTATAAACCCATACCATATTTACGCATTCATTTAACCTCCTCTACACGCATCAACAATTTTTGGTCTGTTTAAGGTAGGCTTTTGGCCTGAGAATGGAAATTTTGGGGTAGAGTAAGGCAATTATAAAACATATGGTAATGTAGGTGCGTCTAAAAAAATAGTGCGTCAAAATAAGATAGATGCCTTCCCACAACTGACCCATACCCTCGCACTCCTTAAGATTTGAGATGCAATAGGTGCCCCACAACTGACCCATACATCAGAGATGTGCCCCACAATAAAAGTAGCCAAGCAGCCCAGAGGGAGGTATGCACCGCCAAAGAAATACCTCAGTACCGCAACCACATCATGCTTAATTGCCCCAGAGAAAACATGAAAGAAATCTTCCAAGAAACCATATCTACCTGGTGAGTTTTGGGCATTTAAATCAAAACTACTTTGGCTATTTCCTCTTAAACTATTTGAAAGTGAACATTGTACTATTAATAACTTTTTAACCCATTACGGTGGCTACATGTCAAATTTGGTAAATAAATTAGAAAACAAATGAGGGTTAAGAAGACACGGGAAGAAAATAAATGGTCTTTGAACCCTAAGATACATGAAGTTCCATTCCTAACTTTAAGCGTCAATTCAATAAATTTTTGAAACAATTATACACAATAATAAACTGCAACCAAATATATTATCTATTTATAAAAAAAGAAACAAAAAATATAGGGAAATATAAAAGTAATATTAGAAGGAATAATAACTTTGAATTTAACATACTAAAGTGGTTGAACTTTTCTATGGATGGAAGGACCCCCCATCTTCTTAGGTAGATTCCTTAAGAGTGGTTGAGCTTTTCTAGCCCTTGTAATTCCCAAATAAGTTTTTAACCTTGATAGATGAGTAATATTAACCTACTATAGCCTCCATCTCAAATCAAAATTCACACTTTCCCTTATAGGATGTGTTTAGCTACCTGACACACTTTATAATCACTATTAAATCTGATATGGAGTTACATAAGTTGTCATCTTAACAACTGATTACACAAACATAAGCGTTTATTATAAATACTTGACTTTCAATAGCTCTTAATTTGATATGCATCAAGTATATCACAAAATGAGCCACGACATCATAAGAAAATCGAAGTTAGAGAATGAGCCTTGAAATAATTGTAAGACAGTAAGGCAGGTAAGAAAATGTGGCAACCACTAAACTAATATATTTATTATACATGCATCTCAAATACTTAGTTTATAATTACAACGATATAAGTTAAAAATCTAACCTTTTTCCCACTTTTGGTGCATCTAAAGCTTTATAGTACATGTCAATCAACGTAAGCATTGTTCCCATCATACATTATGTTTTGCTGAGACTACCACCTCCCATAATCAGAATTCGATCCATAAATGCTAGCCAGCTATCAGCTGCCACCCCGGCATTGCTAATGGGAAAACAAATAGCACTTGTACTATTAGAATAATTCTCATGAAAAATTCAAGAGAATGTCATAAATGAGTTTCAGAAGGCTAGTTAAACAGAAAACCTTGATCAAACTTATGCTACTGAGAACAAAAACATGATAACTAATTGGGGTTGAAGAAAAGCACATGCTTGTTCATCTTATCTTAGTTAGAAAATTGGGTGAAGGACACAGTGAGGGGGACTCTAAAATCCCTTTTCATATTAGTGATAGAACAGAATTAACCGCATTTACTCAGTTGAAGTGGCTTATTTTTATGTAACTATTAGACATGTAAAAAATAGGTACTAAAATATGAATGATACAAACAAACTAAGCTTAAATGAGTTAGAGGAGACCGGCATTCAGGCTTTTTATTACACCACTCGATAATGCAATTCCAGCAGAACAAAATATAATAGTTTCAAATAGCAGTACTTCGCTGGAACTAAAATATAATTAACATTGGTATTTACTTAGCTGGAACTAAAACATAATAAATATGAACCTACCATCAACTTTAAGTCGCACCAAACAAAATAGCAAAAACAATAAGTTTTAGCTATTGGTGCCGCAACAGCATACCAACATTCCATAAACTCAACAAACAGAAAAAACATAGTGTAGCGGTCTATCTCGGGGTATTACAGTATTATAATTTGCAAGTAACACTTCGCAGTCGTCCTACTGAACTCTAGTTTGTAAGACTGCAATTTGAAGAAAAAAGTTCTTGGGTCATTGGCATAAAATTGATCAACTTTTGACCACTTTAGTGGATTAAGATGAACCTTCTATAGCAACGAAATGTCCTGCCAAACAAAAAAGTTAATAAATGAAGTATCGAACACCAAAACAAAAAATGCATATGGATCTCGTATGTTTAATCAAACTAAAATACATGCCTTAAATAGTAGCTAATCACTCTCAACACTCATACATCCCACACTAATACATGCCTTCACATCTATTATCATGATTAACCTCAAAATACACCCCAAAACAATAGCACACATGTATATAATTCTACCGAAAGCTATTTAGTGATGTGAACTATTTAAACACAACATACATGTACATAATGAGAACTAATAAGAACTGCTTAAAAATAACACACGTGTACCCCTGAAAAATAGCATACACCGATATGATGAGAACTATTTAAAATAATTCATAATACAAAATGGCATCAAATGATAGGTTTGGTGGTTGCCAAAGATTCTTCCCGCTTTAATCGTACCTTCGATTATAGAAAAATCTAGAACCTCGCTTGAAAGTAACCTGCAATACACAATGTAATCTTCGTCAAAAACTAAACTGACTCCCTGAAAATGCATATATACAAACAACCAAAATCATTGAAAATGCAATACACAATTGATTTTCTTTCCCGTACTTGAACTGCGAAAACCGAGACCCTTGGGGAGTTTGCAGTAATAGGTTTGGTGGATGCCAAATAGGTTTGGTGGCTGCCAAACATTCTTCCCGCTTTAATAGGTTTTGTGGCTACCAAACATTCTTCCCGCTTTAATCAAACCTTCGATTATAGAAAAATCTAGAACCTCTCTTGAAAGTAACCTGCAATACACAATGTAATCTTCGTCAAAAACTAAACCGACTCACTGAAAATGCATAGATACAAACAACCAAAATCACTGAAAAGGCAATACAATCGATTGTTTGATGGTTTGAAAAAATCAATCAAAATCATTAATTGGAATAAATGAATAGTAAGAAGGAAACCAATCCTAATAAACCCAATATAAAAATGTGATGAAAAAATACCATTTGTCATTTTAGGCAAGTGAGGTACGGAGTGATTACTCATTGGTCTAGAATGTAAATCGTTTGGAATTTGAAAATGATAGACATTGTGGGTTGAAGTAGCTTTTGCAGAGAGAAACATAACACACACAAAAGGCAGAATAGTTTAAAAACATACCCAAAGAAGCATGTTTACAAACCAAAGTTTGTAAGCATCTATAATATATTCGACAATTCCTCATAAACTTAGTACCAACAAAACTGAAGGAAAATATAAGATGATATATACTTAAAATAATACAGAGTAAGCCTGATTTCACCCAACGAAACAAAGATATCTGAGTTGCCCTCCAATATTTAATTCGAAAGTTTGTTCATCTAAAAACAATCAAAATCAAACACGAAAATAAAAAAATGTACATGAGACTTATAATCATAGCCAACATTTGATAACTTGATTTGGACACTTCAAACCTCAAGCCCTATTATATACAAACATTTCAAAATAATGCATACACCCACATCAGAGAGAGTTGATTTGGACACTTCAAACCTCAAGCCCTATTATATACACACATTTCAAAAGAATGCATACACCCACATCAGAGAGAGGGAGAGAGTAAGAGAGAGAAAATAAGAAATATATTTTGTCCTTCATAAAATTAGTACCAAATAAAATTTAAAGCTAGTAAAAATGACAGAGTATACCTAATTTAACCAGCAAACCAAAGATATTTGGGTCGAGCTCCAAGATCTAATTCCAAAGTTTGTCGATCTGAAACACAATCAAAATCAAACACAAAAATCACAAACAATAGACTAATATCGAAATGCAAAAAAGGAAGTGGAAAATTGTATCAGGATCGATACAAAAGCTTACTTTCCAAACCATAAGTAAATATCGATTCACTAAACCCTAGTGTCAAAACAGAGGGTATTACCTCAGTGGTGTTGGGGACTAAGTCTGATCAGAAGCCAAAATATCAAAACCATTAAGCTTTCAAATGTTAAAAATTCGCAAATTTCTTATGTAGATCTGCAATAATATGGGTAAAAATAAAATGGATAGTTCAAATACTAACAAAGCATAAACCATAAGCTTATAAGCATTAACAAACCATCAACCACATGAAAACTCCATTCCAAAAGCCCTAAGAAAGCAAAAATATATACGAAAACAATAAAACCCTCAAGTCCATATACATAAAACCCTAAGAAAGCACATCTACATAAGGTGGGTGCGGGGCGGAGAGGAGGTGGAGGCGGCGGTGTATAGAGGAGGGGGAGGCTATTTCGTGAGGGGGGCAGGGTTTGGGGGGAGGCATGGCTGAGGTGGAGAATGAGAAGTCGTGTAGGTTTGTGGGGAAAGACGAAATGAGAGAATGGAGATAGGACGGCTAGGGCTTGGCAAATGAGTGTAATGGGGGAAATGATCTCAACCGTTCATTTGTGAGTGATGTGGCCAAATCCTCACCTCTACTTAGCTTATCAACTTATGAAATAGTGTCAAAATTCTACTCCTTATTATATAGATATATATATATATATATATATATATATATATGTATTTATACATTTGTGTGTGCTACGGGCCTAATGGATCTCTACCATTAACCCTGCCAAGTAGTAGTGTATCGGGGGGGTTCCTTGTTTGGATTTCGCTTTGTGAGACACCCCACACATGAACTTAGTGCAGTGTTGAGAATGGAGGGAAGTTTAGCCCTTAGCACTTGGACTATCTGGGGTAGATAGTAGATGGGTAAATTAAACTAGTTAGGCAGGGATAACTTGACTAGGGTATGTTGTTAGGGTGCGTTAGGTGTGCACTATTAGAGGAGAGGTGAGGGGTATCTCATGGGAGTGCGATACCAATTTAAATATGAGATAAAACTATTTTTCTAAAAAAAATAAAGCATTTATGCACTTGCAAAATATTTTCAAAATTCGGGCTCTGACCCGTATATCTACTTTTCCTCTCTTGTTGTATATATTATATATATATATAGGTGTCCAGACACAGGGACGCCTGGATGGAAACTTCTTTCGAGTCAGACGTCTGCTGCAACAGCTGTGGATGCTTGCGGGTTCTTGGTAGACGCTTCTTTTCTTGTACTCTAGATAGGAGGTATTGTACAAACATTCGGGCCAATGGTCCAACTGATTTTATTTATTCTTCGCACGATATTCGATATGGTTGTATAATTTGAACCGAGTGTTCGGTTATTTTAGTTCATTTCATTTTCCTTTTAATTTCATTTACGCATTAAATTGTGGGTGTTTTATTTTAATCGTTAAAAAGAGTAGTTAAGTAAAAGGTTTTAACGCTCGCCTAAATGGATTTTCGGCAGTGATGCTAAGAATGATCCATATGTGACTCCTGTTTTAATTTGATATAGGAGTGATCGCCCGGTATCCCATTAGGCAGGTTGTTACATACCATTCAATACTGAATGCCTCTATAACATTAATTTTACTGTCCAATTACTCAACATATTAATTTTCGTAAAAACCCAATTTCATGCAATAACCCACCCAAAACGAATTTTGTTTTAGACCTTCCATAATATGAATTGATTATCATCAATTTAAGAATCACAACATTTGACCACCTGCCTTGAATTGTTCGTAGAGTTTGATCCGTTGGTGTAGAGAACGTGTTGATGAAGAACCCCCCAATCAATCCCTTAATTTGACTCCAAAAGGTCCCCAATTGGCTCTTGATTAGATTCCTCTGTTTCTCTCTCAGACCATAGGTTTAGAATTTGCTAACTGCCGTTCAACATTCTCTCAATTAGGTTTAAAACTCCTAATCCCGTTTTTCCCACATGGGCCTAATTAAAATGGTCCAAATCACCCCGTGTGGGCCCAGCTATGCCCAAAAATTACCCGAGACCCGATTAATACTCCCGGGTACTCTTTTCTGACTATCTTGACCCATTCGGACTCAACTGCGCACTCTGAATTATCATCCGAAATACTTTATAACAATCTCAAATTTGGACCCCAAAATGCGACACACATTAATTTGAACAATTAAACTTAAAGTCGCTAAATATAATTAATTCTTCCCACTCAAATAAATTCTCCAAATTATAAATTTAAGTTTCTCCAATTTAAATATTTTTGTATCTACTAAAAATAATTAAATATTAAATCCTCAAAATTATGGGGTGTTACATACATGTAGCGAGAACGTCGTATTTTTAATGTTTTCCCTACTTGTTGAGGCTTTTTAACAACTATCATAATTAATTGGCTCTTTATTATTCCCTCATTTTCCTGAATAGCCTTAAGCATATTTTTTTAGTGAATAGTCCAACTTGTTCATAGTATAATTTAGGTGGAATTGCTTAAAGGATAAAGGTTACGACTCGAGCGCAAAATCAATCAGGAGTGTCGCCATCAATTTTTCCCCAGAGATCTCTACCTCATTTAATGTAAGAATCATCTTCAGAATATGATCCCTAATGGGATTAATATTAACAATATTTTTGTTAAGCAACTCTAAAATAGTTGTCAACCAAACCAAATGACTTCGATCCTTAAACGTGTATTTGATATTCATAATGATGTCGTAGGAAATGGTCATATATTTTTTTTGGTGTTCCAACACATTGTATATGGATGCCAATATTTAGTAATGAGACATCTAATCAATTTTATGTCATTTCTTAAAAACATAGACTTCCCTTTTCAAGAAAAAAACTCTCTTATTGTCATAATTCTAGGTTGGCAAAATGTAGGTTAGGCGTGTCATATTGATTAAAGATCATTCACACGGCCGGATTCTACGTCACCAATAAAATGACATCAATAAAATATCAAAACATCCGTCACATCAAAGCACAAGCCACAAAACAAGTAGTAGAAGTGGAAAAATTATTATATGAATTGTAAAATTATTCTAGATTTGTTGGAAGTTTTAAAATGTTTTTTGAAATTTTAAAAATGGGTTTTAAAAGGCTTTTCCTAGGTGTTTATATACCATATGTTTAGTGACATATTTTAACTAACACTTAAATAAGTCCCTAAAGGTTTTCCATTTATACGAATTTTATGACATCGTTAAACAAAAAATAGAGATTTCCAACGAGTGGTCTTTGTGATCCATCTACGATGGAGCCATGAGTCCAGAACCTCGTGGGCGCGGTATGTTTAAGCGCGGACTCAGGGTGTCCTGCCCGATCACGTGTAATAACCCGTAATTTTCTAAGAATAAATAATAAATATATAAACAAAAATTTATGGAAATTGAACTTAATTCGAAAATTAATTTGTTATTAAGTCATATTTTTGTATGATTTGTTTTTATGTGTTTGGTTATAACATCAAATGAATTGTAGAAAAAAAATACAAATTTATGTGTGATACAATTAATAATTATCCAACGTTGACATAAAATAATTCGGGACATATTTTGGGGCATATATGGGCTCGTTTATGTGTTTTAGACCTTTAAAAATAGTCCCGGGTCAATGGTATATAAGTTGTGAAACTTTTGAGGCTAGTTTGAGTATGGATTCGAGCCCATTTGGGGGTCCAAAATTGGGTTTTAATCCCCACTTGGGATTTAGGATTAATTAGTATTTAAGTGGGGCTAAACCACTTCCCCACTACTATTCAAAAAAGACCTAAACATAACTATTAACGGGAGAGAAAAGGAGAGGAACCAAAAGAGGGAATAAGGGAAAGGAATAAAGAAGAAATCAAAGGGTTTTCTTCCACAAATTGCTATGGCAAGAATTCTCTTGCTTAATTTAAGTTTTCAAAGTATTTTCTTGATGCATGATGATGACCCTTAGAATTTTTGGGATTTAGGTTTGGTATGGATGATTTGACGATGAATAAATATTATTTACATGTAGAGGGATGAACAAATATAGATTTAGTCCCATAAATCTAGGTGTCATATTATTGACATTGAGGTTATATACCTTAGGGTTCTTGATTGTTAATTAAGGACATCTTGATTATATAATGTAGCGGATATTAATGTTGGTCTATGGACTGAAATTCTTATGCAAACCTTATGATAGAAGCTCCGTATTAAGAATTAAATAGTGTTAGAATTTGGAATGAAACATGAGTTGAAATATATATTTAATTTTCATAAATTCTAGAGAAATTGGGATTGAATCATGTAATTAATGATCGTAATTGGAATAATTATGTTGCAGGGACTTAACTATAAACTATGAAGTAGTACAAAACGTTTGGAAATTAATTTGGAATGAAATATAGGAATCCCGTATTGAAATAAACAAGCAGATCTGGGCTTCTGCATAAAATCGAATCAATTCAATTTCAGGGCGAATCGATTCGGTTTGGTAGCGAATTGATTCGGCCCCGGGGGCTGAGTGTGCTGGGCCTAGGGTTTGTTAAAGGTAATTTTAGGAGTCCAAACGAATTGGTGGGACCAAGTTTGGGATAATAGAGAATTTATTAAAAATACAAATGTACCCATATTAAATTGAGAAAATTGCAATTAACTAGTTGGTTATGTAATTATTCAATAGAGTGGAATTAATAATTCACTAGATGGTGAATTATTAATAAATGAAAAATAGTGAATCTTGTGTGGGACTTCCTAAGGTAATTATTGAGTAGTTACCTTCACATATTAGTATTTTGATTAAAAAAAACTATTAGACTTAAAAGTCGTTTGTTTTTACCTCTTAAGTCTGAATCTATACCATTCAGACTTAATAGGTATCAAAAAGTGTTTGTTTTTTTAAATGATTAAGACGCTAATGGCTATATTTGGCTCTTAATGATTAAGAGGTAGAATTAGGTCTGAATTCTGAATTCTGAATGAGTCTAAATACATTCATTCAGAAGTACATTCAAATATAAAAACAAACATATTTTGATTCAATGTTCAAATTTCAGATTCACGCTTCAGGTTCAGATGAAAAAATAAACTCAACCTTAGTCCATACGAAGATCCAAAAGGCACTAGCTAAAATGGCTATTTTGAACCGGACCATCCTAGATCTCAGAGTCGGTCGACGGAAGCAGCGATTGGATTAAATCGGACCTGAGATATCTGGGGGTGGTTAAACGTCTACCATCTTTGGCCTTTTTCCTGTTAGATGGATTTGTTTACTCATATCCGGCTACGGTTGGATTAAATCGGACCTGAGATATCTGGGAACAGAACTCCACGCCGGACCACCCTTATCCGGAAGATCTACAACATCGAATCCCATCGCCGATCAGTACGCTGTTATTTTTTCTCAAAATGAGATTAATGATCTAGCAGAGCCACTCAAACAATCAATTGTAGGTAAGTTTACCCCAAACCTGGAGAAAATAAAAAAAACCATATCTCATATTAAACTCAAATCTTCATATACTGTTGGCTTGATTGGTCATAAACATATATGGATTATGCTGAACCATGAGGACGAATTTCATCGATTGTGGATCAGAGATACGTGGATGATCGCAGGGTCACCTATGCGAACATTCAAATGGTGATACAATTTCATCACTGTCCGTGAAAGATACTTTAACCCTGTTTAGATCAATCTCCCCCATCTTCCTCTCCATCTCTTCGCAAGAAACCCCCTCTTCGCAAGTATTGAGGAGAACATTGGTGGTAATCTAGTCATTGATGCATCCATTGAGGACTTCAATCAAGCCATTGATTCCTGTGGACTCATGACCTTGGTTACGAAGGCTCTAGATTCACTTGGTTTAATAATAGAAAAAAAGAGGATCTCGTGATGGCTAGACTAGATAGATTGATGTGCAATGACCGCTGGAGCTCTTGTTTTCCATGGTCCTCTGTAAAACATCTCAGTAGAACATGCTCAGACCACGTTCCTCTATTGTTAACCGTTAAAAACACCTCTGATATAGGTCCCAAACCCTTTAAATTCCAACAATATTGGGCCAACCACCCTGATTTCCTCAAAACAGTTGCTCAATCCTGGCAATCAGAAAGCAACGGGTCTCCCATGGTGAGGGTCTTTGGTAAACTCCAAAAGCTTAAAAAATCTTTAAAATAATGGAGCAAAACTACCTTCCCAAATATATTTCAAAAAGTGATTGATAAAGAAGATCAAGCTAAACAAAAGGAAATAGAGTTTGAAAGGGATCCTAACCCAACTAATCGGGAGACCCAACTAATCGGGAGATTTTTAAAAAAGCCCAAGCTGAGCTCATTCTTGCCTTAAGGACCGAGGAGGAATATTGGCATCAAATGAACAGATCGGTTGGAAGCACTAATGGCACAGTTGGGAGACCTTGTGTTCCCTAAGAGAATGTGGTGGTCTAGGTTTTCCTAGTTTAGAAACACTGTCAAATGCCTCAAGCTTGAAATCCCTATGGAGACTTAAAACCTCAAATCCCTTATGGAGCAAGTTCATGAACTCCAGGTATAGATTACAAAACAACAGTTTTGGCCAATCGGGCTCCATATCAATGAAAAGAATGAGATCAGTAGCTCACATTGCCAATGCTAATATGATCCTAAATGATGACAAATGGTCTTTGTCGTTATCCCAAAATGGGGAATTTTCCCAAGCTTCTGCTGTAGAGATTTTGAGCGTCTCCCCCCCCCCCCCCCCCCCCGGTCAAGTGCAGTCTTTACTCAACTTTAGGACAAAAATATCCCCAAAAAATGGACCACTCTATCATGGAGAGTGTTAAAAAGTAGTATACCGATAGATGAAAATATCCAAAAGTGCAACATAAAACTAGCATCGAGATGTTCCCAATGGCATAACGATATTGAAACTACTAATCATTTATTCCTACAGTGCCCCATATCTTCAAGCTTATGGAAATATTTTTTTGATTTAATGGGTCTAAAGATTAACCCTAATTCTTGTGCTTCTATGCTAATGGCTTGGTGGTTACATGGTAGGTATAAAGACTACATGATCTTTTGTTGTAAATTGGTGCCTATAATGGCCATATGGAGTATCTGAACATTGCGCAATAAGGTGATCTATGACGGGGGTAAGGCCTCGGGTACTACCCTTATTGAAAATTGTTGCCACCAGATTGGTCTCATTAACTCATCCTTATCCTTCGCCTCAAAAATACATGATTTTGATTCTCACTGGTGCAAAATTTTCAATATTAGGGTATCCCCATTACAGATCCTCCCTAGATTGCGGAGACTAACTAATCCGTAAACTATAGCTATATTAGTCTTTTTGTTTTGGCACTTTGTCTCCAAGTTAGTATATTCTTATGTTGTTAGGATATCTTTTTGTAATGGGGCTAATTATAAATCCCCAAATTTACTGCTTTTCCCCAAAGCTTGTAAATGCCACTAGAGAGGCTTTTTCTCTATGATTTTATTATAAATTGTGGGGGTATTGTCCCTCTTCATAAAAAAAAAGTTACCTCCACATATTATATAGGATAACAATATGTACTTATGTGTATTTATGTGGACATACCAATGTTCGTGGACTGTCCTATCGGTTTGTGAGTTCGTGCGTTCAGACTGGGTACCACACGTCGGCACAAGTGGGCTTGATGATTGTGTAAGTTATATAGGTACTACGTAGAGGCTCCACCTATGAGAGAAAGGTGTTGACGCTGACCAGTCTTTGTCACCGCTGGGTATGGGTCATGTACTGGAATCCCGCATAAGGACTGCCCCAAACTTTTGTGTTATTTCTGATGTGCGGTTAGAATAAGAGATTCCTCCGGACTTGCTTATAGAGTACGAACTAGACACCAACGGTAGATGTCTCTGTGCGTCAAATAAATGAAAGGACACACACACACACACACACACACACATATATATATATATAGTCAGGCTCTCCAACATACCTCATTAAACATACCTATGAACATACCTATTTTTTTAAACTAGTAAAAAAAAATTGTGTTGATATTTTTATATGATTTCATGATATTTCAATGTGCCCGTGTAAAAATATTCAACTCAAAATAATGTGTTTCGTTATTTTTAAAAAATAGGTAAAAAAACTGACAGTTTTATAGGGTAAAAACTGTCAGGTTTTTTTTTAATCTATTTTTTAAAAATAAAAAAGACATTATTTTCACTTTATTTTTTTTACAGGGCACATTAAAATATCATAAACCCATATGAAAAATATCATCTCAAGATTATATCTTTTACTATTTTAAAAAATGAGTATGTTCATAAGTATGTTGTAAGGAGGTATGTTGGAGAGCCTGGCTACACACACACACACACACACACACACACACATATATATATATATATATATATATATATATATATATATATATATATATATATATATAATATGAGAGGGGGGTGTTTTACTGTTCCAAAAAATCTACGGTTGGGATCGAATTTTTTGGGACGATCTAAGGGTCTGACTTTGTGCCACGTCACAATTTAACCATTGTGACATGGAAAATGAGACAATACCTCCTTCAATTTCAAACCCTACCCCGTCTCTTCATTTTCTCCCTCTCACAGTTATGTTCTCTCTCCCTCTCTCTATCACACAAACCCTATCCGCCGCCGCCCTCCATCGCCTCCCTCCACCGTCGCACTATGCCCCTCTCCATTGCTGCCCTACTCCTCCACTCACACACACATCTCACACACGCACACCCACACATGCACACACCCACAAATCTCACACACTCACACACGCTGGCCGCCTCTCCCTCTCCGGTCTCCCCCTCCCCCTCCAGGTAATCTCCCTCCCCCTCCCCCTCCCCCTTCCCCTCCCCCTCCTCCTCCTCCCCCACTCATGCACACATCTCACAAACGCACACACCCACAAATATCTCTCTCTCACACACACACACGTTCGTCGCGTCTCCCTCTCCGGTCTCCAGGTAATCTCCCCCCCTCCCCCTCCTCCTCCTCCCCCACTCACGCACACATCTCACACACGCACACACACACACACACGCACACACCCATACACGGACACACCCAAAAATCTCACACACACACACACACACACACATGCACGGATCTCACACCCACACACATACAGATCTCACACACCAACACACAAACAACTCTCACACACTCACAAATCTCACACACTCACAGATCTCAGTATCCTCATTTTTTTCCCTTTCAAATGAGATGTGTATACTGATATGTTATTTTTTTCAGATCTCATTACACTCACAGATCTCAGTATTCAGATTTCAGTATTCCTCAATTTCTTTTCCCTTTCAAATGAGATGTGTATACTGATATATTATTTTTTATACTGGTATGCTATTTTTTATACTGATGTCTCATATATTTATACTAATATGTCATTTTTTACTTTAATTTGATTGGTCTGCTACAAGTATTTAATTTGTAATTGGTCTGATTGGTCTGATACAGGTATATTGTCCGGCCCTGTTAATTATTTGATACATTAATTGTCTGATACAGGTATATTGGCATTTTAAGATTTTTTGTTCTTTTTTACTTTAATTTTATTGGTCTGCTATAGGTAATTAATTGGTAATTGGTCTGATTGGTTTGATACAAGTATATTGTACAGCCTTGTTAATTGCCTGATACAGGTACATTGGCATTTTAAGCTCTTTTGTTCTTTTTTCCCTTGATTGGTTGTAGTCAGTTGGTATTAGAGTTTTTATTACAAATATTGTGTGTATATTACTGATTTGTAGATTCATTTTTCGATTGTGTCCAGTGGAACCACGAGTAAAGATAAATTTTAATCTGTTTAAATGTTTGCATGGGATTTACAAAATTGAATTTATTTTTCTATTCATTCACAGGGGATTCCCGGTATGATACAGATAACAAATGTTGCCAGTTTTGCGGCTATGTCGTTTCCGCTTCCTACTGCGGCGATGATGGCGGTGTCGTGAGTGCCTATAACTTCTGCGCTGCCGCAGTTTCAGCCTAAGAAAACTGGTAGGTTTGATTTGCCTTCTCCGGATTCAGTTTCAAGGTAAAAATTTATTTATATAAGGGGCTGTACGCTTTTTAACAAATGCTGCATTTTAGAATATAAACTGATATGTTATTTGTAGATGTTTGAGATTATTACTAAATAGGGTTTCCATTATTTTGTGTCATTTTTTATCAATTACATTTCTTAGTTGGTATATGCAACTAAATCACCCATTAACTATGTTGCCGATTGTCGGTTTTCGGTTTAATAAAGATAACAGACGTTGTCGATTTTGCGACTATGTCGTCTTCGCTTCCTTCTGCAGCGATGACGACGGTGTCGCGAGTGCCAACACTTCTGCGATGCCGCAGTTTCAGCCTAAGCAAAATGGTGGGTTTGATTTGCCTTCTTCGAATTCAGTTTCAAGGTAAAAATTTATTTATATATGTCATTTTCTTTAACCTACTCACTCAAGGATGTCGTGTTATGGATTTATTTTAAGCTTGATTTTATAGTGATTTTAGTATACCAAAACCGTTGTCCCGACAAAAACCCATATTTTATCCGAAATAAATTCCCCAAATTCAATATGGAAACATTAGGCCTTCACCTAACCCGGTCACCCCGAAGATGACTGATCCCAACACCATAATTCAAATGCAACAACACCAAAATCAACAATTACACCACCAACATCAATTTATTCGCCTACTGCTACTTATGTCAACACACTTGCTTATGCTGCTGTTATACACACCTATTTTTTTATTTACTTCACTGCACCCTTAAGTTGTATTCAATTAACTTGAGTTAAATAAGTGATTCAAATATTAGCGTTTGAATTAATTATATTTAGTTAATTATGTGATTTAGTGATTCGGTTAATTCATTTGTATTCAGTGATTCAAATATTAGCGTTTGTTATTTGTCAGTTTTGCTGTTAATTATCATGTCCATTCATTGTTCTGCAATTTCATTTTCTTAAATTTAAAAAAGTCAGAAGTTCCTTTTTAGTTTTGGTATTCGAGTCAAAAGTCCCTTAAAATGCCAATAACGTGTACTTTATGATGTTTGTACTGCTATATTGAATTGAGGTAATTGTGCTATACTAAAATAGGGCTTATAATGTTTGTACTGCTATATTTAATTAAGATAACTGGTTTGGTTTCTAACAGGTAATTGAGGCATTTTGAACTGTGTATACTTTGTTACATTTTTTTCAATTCAAAATTGTGTAATCTATTTTTGTGTTGTCTTCATTTCTTACAGTAATTTCACTATTGTTTGACAACTTTGGGACTTAAATTGGGGTTGTGATCATCATCCTTACTGCCTATGTGAACATCATCCTTACTGCCTATGTGTCGTTCCTTATCCTGTACCTGGTAGAGGAGGCAAAGTCACCACAAAGTTTTGAATACAGTTAATGAGGACGTCAGGAAAGTTCACCTGGGGAAGGAGGCAAAGTCACCGCTCTTAAAGGGGGACCAGTAGGTGAAGCTCGCCTCGAACATGTGACAGTTGGTTAGTTCACATCGAACACGGTCAAATAAGAAGTTTGTTTCATTGAAGCTTTTGTTAGACGAATTTGGGATTTTTTTTATATTGTTGGATTTGTTGTTACCCCTTAAACAGGGTGGATGGTCCAATAAACAAAGGGGACTATGCCCAATTTTTTTTTTTTAAATTGACACTTTGTTTTTTTGAGACACAGTGAATTTGATTGAAGAATATTGTATATTTTATTTTATATGTGAATTTGTTTGATGAATTTAGACAATTTGGATGTTGGACTATTTGTTATTTGTTAAGCAGGGTGAATAATTCCATAAACAAAGGAGACTTTGTCCAATTTTTTTTAGAAATTGACACTTTGTTTTTTTGAGACACAGTGTGAATTCGATGGATGAATATTGTATATTTCATATTATATGCGAATTTATTTGATGAATTTAGACTATTTTAATGTTATTGAACTATTTGTTATTTGTTAAGCATGGTGAATAGTTCTATAAAGAAAGGAGATTATGACCAATTATTTTAAAATTACACTTTGTTTTATAAGGAGCAATATTTTTTCCGTTTTGTGATCACGAATTTTGAAAATTTTCGCCGTTTTGTAATTATGTGCTTTCAAAATTTTTGTTCCGCTAGTACATATATATAAGAAGTTACAAAACTTATATATGTCATAAGATGGAACTATGATGTCATCCATATGAGTTTTTCCTACACTACCTATTTTTCCCTTAAATTTTTTTATTTCCCCCTCTTTTAACACACTCTAATTTGTTTCCCCCTTTTGTTTAAAATTCAAAAAATAAGGTTACAATTGTATTTTACACATTCTCTCACGCCCTCATTGCCCGTTTTCTTATTTTTGTCCCCTTTACTCTCTCCCACCCTCATTCTCTCAAATCCTCATTATTGAAACCACTAACTAATCTAACCTCTGGCAATGAGCGAATGACAACTAACAACAACGAGAGAACACACTCACTCTCTATTAACTACGGATTAGGTTTTGGATTTTTGATGTAAATTTTCATGTTAATTAGTTATATTTTGGGGGTTCTCTTTTGATTCTCGCTATTATCGCATCATGTTAATTTTCATCCTGAGAAAGGTTTTCAAGATCTGGAAACTCTCCCGGCCCCTCTATAGATAACTCTTCGTACCTTTCTCTTGATGGCTGTCGTTTATGAGATACACAAGGTTATCTTGATATAGGCCTCTTTTCTTTCCTGATTGAAGTCGAGCACAAACATGTATACTAAAAAATTAGTAAGAATTTTTTTTGTAGTTGTGAGTATTTTGTTTCCATGAATGTATTTCAGAACATCTATACAGAAGGTTATCTTTTATTTTTTATCTTATTTGTCTTCTCAGATATGATATAGGACAATAATTTCCCAAGAATTCCAGTAGGTATAGGTAGATAGAGAGAAGAGAATTTGGGTTTTCTGCCTTCTTCCTCTCCTTTTGGGATTTCCTTTTAGGTTCAATTATTTTTGTGTTGAATATTTGGGGGCAAACATGTATACTCAAATAACTATGTACGTTCGGTTTAACCAACGTCCATTTTCTCTCCATTTCTTTTATTTTGGTTCGATCACATGTCACCTACTCAAGCAAAAGAATTTTATAAATACATAATGAGGAAATATTCCGTGTGTAATATATTGAGCCTCAATGATACTTTTTTTTATTATTATTGTTCATCTCTGTCGTGTTAGCATGGAAGTTCTTTCAACTATTAGACTATTTGCTAATATTGTGCATCTCTACTGTGTTTGCTAATATTCTTTGAAAATGTTTTTATAATGCATGATGTTTATGTATTTGCATAAGGTATGACAACTTATGTGATATGAGGATCCAAAAAATCTAAAACAAGACTTTTAATTTATTTTTCTTTTATATTGTTCTAAAAGTCATTAAACCACCTAATAATTTTTATTTGGTTTTACCTTTGATTCCAATAAGACATCATCTAAATAATTTATATTGCATTTGGTTTTACTTTTGATTCCTATCAGACACCATCCAAATAATTCTCAATAACATGAACTTTTTGGGTGTAATTGAATCATGTTATTAAAATATCAAAACAATGCTTTTATAAGAGAATAGATATTATTTCCTTGTATCGCAAGATTTTTTTTAATGTTGCAAAATTCATTTCTTTTTTTTAGATTAATTAAGTCGTAGAGGCGCAACTAGCCAACAACTAGCTCACTATTCATCCCATGCATCTCGGGACCCCAACCTAGCAGATCAATCAATGACGACATTGAAACTCAATAGCCGACCAACATTAAAATATTTACTTTCAGTAAAAAACGTATGTCTAGGTTGTCTTAGACTATTGACGTGATATAGCTTGGTAATAGGTTTTCTTATGCTCTTAGGTAGGTATGGGAACCTAATAAAGCTAAAGAATCTATAGTTCATAAATGAAATGAAGAGTCCCAGAGCTATTACACACTCACCCAAACTGTTTGCTTTTATCAAGAACGAGTACTGTTGGTCTTAATAAAAGGATCCTTTTATATACACCTTGTTTTTTTATTTGGAACCCCCTGACTTAATTTACTCCCAATGTTTGTGTTGTGACCCATTTAAACCCCCACCACTATAAGGGGTATGACTAGAAAAAGGGAAAATGGGCTACATTTTCAACCAACATTCACTCTTTCATACTATGTCCAGAAAAACTCCAATGAAGCCCTTATTTTCCCCTCTCTCTCTCTCTCTCTCTCTCTCTCTCTCTCTCTCTCTCTCTCTCATCATCATCATCATCATCAATCAAGAAGCTTGAAGAAAAGTAATCTCCAACAAAAACCTTATTTTTTATGCTCTATTCGAAATGGAGGTAAGGCTATTTAATGGAGTCCAATTTTTACTGTTGGGAATGGTGTTAAGGTTATTTAATAGAGGGCAATTTTTACTGTCCTACTATAATCTGTGCAAAAGGCAAATGTTATGGCTATAATAGGGACGTTTGTGACATTATTATTATTATTTTACTTTTTGATTTGTCTGTTGAAAGAGTTGTGTTATTTAATGGGTTCAATTATTTATTATTTTTGTGTAGAGACAGTAAAAGGGGTATATCAATTATTGAAACCTACATATATTTTAAGACATATATATGTAGACATATATCAGTTATTGAAACCGGATTATGTGTATCCGTTATTTAAATCTACATATATTTTAAGACATATATAGGTAGACATATATTATGTTCAAATTGTAAACTAATCAGTGGACATATGTCTTTCTTTTAAGTTTTCATTTAAATTTCTCTCTTTCTCAAATCGGGGCATGTAAAAAGTTAACTACGGTGTAAATAAAAACAACCTAAAAAAAACGAAGTCATCCCTTTTTAAAAAAAAAAGGAGTTAGACACGAAATGGAATTGTTGTATAGTTAGGCATGGCACATCTAAGGTCCAATCGGTACAGGAAGGGGAACACGCCATCAGATAGGGCAACAACAAGGGCCAGAAATCATAATACCTACTAGGGTCAAATCATTACCAGGACTACGGGCTACTTCATGGCATTTATATAAGAATAATACATACCTATATAAATATGTTAGTATACAGACACCATCTATTCATTCATTCATACGAATTAGTTTTTAAAAAAAATATTTAATGTTCCAAATTAATTCTGAAATTCATTTTGTGAAAATGTTTAATAATAATAATAAAATTTTAAAAGTGCTTTATAAATTATTTTTGAACAAAAACAACACCCAATCAATAAACTAATGGAACAAAATACATCCAACATGTCTATGTACCAAGTAAATCTCCTAGCTGTCAAATAAGATATTGTGAAAAAGTCTCATCTTATGCTCCTAAATATCTAACATACAAATCACATGATGGAATCTTAAAACGTAAGTCCATATAAATGATACTAATTGGTACAAATAATATCACTTCCAGGCCATGCAAACACATGTAAAGAATTAAGAGTATAGATAAAATAAATTAGGCTAGAATTCTTTGTTGTGTGGGTGGAAATTCTCCATTAGGTGTAAATTTACTAAGGCTATGATTTAAAATAAAAGGACAAAGGGGTAACTTTAATGGAAGCATTTATTACAGTGTACATTACTACTACAACATGTATGCCTCTACATTTATAGATTATGTGTTTGCCCTACTCAATGCCTCTGCATTTAATGGACAGTGTGAACACACCGTATATACTTTTACTTTTTGTCTCTCATGCATACTATACTCCTACGATTTCGGTATTTTCAACTTTCCTTGACTATTAGTCTATGTTTACATAGGTTATAGTCTATATATGTAGCTTATGATATTTTGTTTTTTCCACATGAACTCAATGTTATATGGTGAAGAATTATACTGATAAATACAATATTTTTGTTTCATTTACTAAATAACTTCTTAATATTTATCACCATGTCATAGACACGAGTATTTAACATTTTTTAAATACTACACTTTTTTTTATATAAGACAATTAAAACGATAAGATTTTTTTTAAAATTAAAACAATTTTAAACTCTATAGTTGAAAAAAAACATAAAAGTGTACATTAAAAAAACAACTAAATAAAATAATGATTTGGTAAATAAACTTAAGCATTATTTTTATCATCATTTTACTAATAAAGTTGCCAATATTTTTTTTTGTATAATTATATCAGTTTATATAATATTCGGGGTGGACTATTTGTATAGTTTAGTAGTTTTCATTTTCTCAAACATGTGGATAGTATTCTAAATAGAGGAAATTTGTCCAAATGTTCTAAATCGTTTACACATTTTTGTATTTTATAATAAATCCTATGATTACAAGTCTTAGTTGACGCAATTTTTTGGAAACATTCGTTGTGCCTTCAGGCATGGGCATACCCTAGTGTGTGTGTGTATATATATATATATATATATATATATATATATATATATATATATATATATAGAGTCAGGCTCCTGTGCACACTAAGTTTGCACACTAACTTTGCACATTACCTTTTAAAAGTGTGCAAACTTAGTGCTGGCGCACACCAATTTTTTTATGTGATATTTTAACATTTCAACGGACTCACATAAAAAAAATCAGCTCAAAAAAACTTTTTTTGCTATTTTTAAAAAATCGGTCAAATTTTCGCAGTTTTTAAAGGGTTTAAAAACTGCGAAAGTTTGACCGATTTTTTAAAAATAGCAAAAAAAGTTTTTTTGAGTTGATTTTTTTATGTGAGTCCGTTGAAATGTTAAAATATCACACAAAAAAAATTAACTCAAAAATATTTTTTTTATCACTTTTAAAAGGTAATGTGCAAAGTTAGTGTGCAAACTTAATGTGCACAGGAGCCTGTCTCTCTCTCTATATATATATATATATATGTGTGTGTGTGTGTGTGTGTGTGTGTGTGTGTATAATTACCCGAACCTTAAATGAGATAAATTGTAATGCCTAAGAATGTGGACAAAAACTACAACCCCTTATTTTGTGATGCATAATAGATGTTTATGCTATTTACGTGAGGCTTATGAGGCTGGGATATTACGGGAATTCGTAACTAAATATAGTCGGTACACTTAAGCGTTAAATCATTAACATCTTGGGATACATATAATATCGCACTTAGATGAGGGTTGAGTTGTTAAATGAATGTGAGTGACGATGGGGAATGTTCATTTTTGCATCAACTGTATTATTTCATCTTACATTGATTAAGTTAATTCTTGGACACCTAGGGCTCTGACCCAAATTTAAATGTTTTCTCCCCCCAGGAGCTCCTTGACATGGATAACTAGATTGTGCTATGATAGTCTTGCAATCTCTCTTGTTCATCAGTTTTCAGATTTATTGATTCTAGCATAAATTCTTTTCTTCGAGAGTTAGTTATTTATTTGGGAACTTTTGTAAGGGCATAACCCGAGACTTCTGTACACTATGTTGGAGTTGAGATATTTATGTTGTAGTTGGATTTATTATTTAGTTTATGTTGATTTGAATTTAATTACAATTATGGAAATGTTCATAAAGCTTATGTGTCTTCCTTTAAAATAATATTATTTATATTTCATTATGTTGAGAATGGTATTAATTGACAGACAAGCCCCATCTTCGGCGTATCGTGCCTAGCTAGCCTTACGTGATAAAATGGGGGCTATTAGAATTAGTATGAGAGCATTGTTCTAGTGTCCTCAGGATGTATTTTGTATTCACTACCTTCTGCGCCTATACTTGGGGTTCATTGTATTCTTACTTCGGTACTAATTGGAGATTTGTTTTCTTTCACATGGAAAATAGACAGAAGGGTAGACCGAGGTGAGTAGTCCCACCTGTTGTCGGGGAAGAGGATCACCCAGAGCCACGACAGCAGCCCCCAGCCCCCATGCCCTGTAGTTTATTACACATGCTGAGATAGCCACCATCTTATCTCAGGAGATCTATACGGATATGGAAGCCATGCTTCAGCACTTCCCCCTGCCACAGGCGCATCAATAGCCACCACCACCACCACCACCACAACAAGCAGCTTTACCATCTCAGGCACTGGGATATATGTGGGACAGATCGAGGGAGACCTTTATTAATGGACAACCTCTAGATTTCATAGGCAATTCAAATATATTGATGATAAGTAGGTGGAAGAACGATATTGAGAGGCATTTACGGATGGTTGAGTTCACACCAGTACTAAAGCAAATGCTAGCTTCATTCATATTTGTGGGGGCCACACTGCAATAGTGGGAGGAGGTTACGACAGTTGCTGAGAGAGGCAGGCTCACTATTGATGATTTTGGGGAGAGATTTGAGGGGAAATACATTCCCATAGACACACAGTCTGAGATGATGAGAAGGTTCATAGATCTTAAGTAGGAGGGGTATGCTGTCACCAAGTACGAAGAGGATTTCACCACCCTCTCTTACATGGCAAAGGAGAATGTTAACACTGAGGAGAGATGAATGGATAGGTTCTTTGTGGGATCATCCTGGAACATCAGGAAGGATCTTCTAGGGAATCCATCCTTCACGACATACAATCAATTGGTTAATGTTTCACTTATTAATTGCTAGGATCACAGGGCATCTCTAAAAAATAAGGGAGAGAAACATCACGAATTTGAGTCGTTGAGATAATGGGGCAAGGCGAGTGGGGGAAGAGGATTTGGGAACCAGCAGCACAAGGGAATCCTATCCGCTGATCAATATAAGAAGGTTAGAGGTGTAAATAATTGACATAGGCAAGGCCAACATGGCCAGGGACAGTTAGGGTAGGGCCATTAAGGACAGCAGTATAGAGGCCATCACGGCCAGGGATAGTAGGGCAGAGGCTAGTAGGGCTGATGATTTGAACGACACTCTTTTTAGGGAAATTATTATATGTGTCGAGAGAGGGTCACACTTCAAAGAATTGTCCTCGGGGTGACCAGGAAGCCCAGGGGCAGGGAGGTTACAGGTTATAACAGGCGCCACAGGAACAACGGCCACCATTTTTGGCTCAGGGAGCCGTTGCACCAGCCGCTCCAACACATGTCGCCCCACCTCAAGGGATATAGCCATTGCACTATGGGATAGCATATCATGTCACTGCCACAGACGGGCTGACACCGGCACAGGTAGTTGAGGGTATGTTTCCCATTTTTGATCATATTGGTCGCATTCTATTCGATACGGGTGCATCTCATTCTTTTCTTAGCATGGGGTTTGCACGGTAGGTGGGTACGATAGATTTTGCATCCGACAATATTTTGCACATAGACTCCCCAGTGGGTAGAGGGGCACCCATACCGTTAGTATGACGGCCTAACTGTATTGAGATATGTCGACTCACCTTCATTGTTGATTTATTAGAACTTGACATGCACGAGTACAATGCTATTTTTGGGATGGACTGGCGAGCTATGTATAGGGCATCTGTGGATTGCTATCGAAGGTACATCGTCTTCGCCATTCCGAGGTAGGAGATGTACCTAGTTGCGATGCAGCACCCTGGGGGTGGGTCGAGCACACATTTTTATAATATCGAGGATAATACTTCTTCGGAGGTTAGGGTGACGCTAGATTCCATCCTGATGGTTAGTTAGTTTTGTAATGTTTTTGGGGAGATTCTGACTTTACCACCTAGTCGGGAGATTGACTTCATGGTAGTATTGTTTTCGGGCACGAGACCCATTGCCCATACTACGTATCGAATGGCTCCTTTAAAGATGAGGGCAAAGGTTTATCAGGAGGAGTACTTTGCCCTGAGGTGTGATATTTTGCCTTTTTGTATATGTCGTTATGGAGTAAAGACGGTCAATCAAAAATCCCTTTTGTACATACAAATACACTAAAACATGTATAATGGAAAGTAAGGGGGCAATCCATGCTCTCTAATGTGGACAAGAGCAAAGTGAAAAAAAATAATTTTTAAAACAATTGTGAAGGGATATTTATACTACTAATTACGAACTAAAAATTAAAACTACATTAATAAATAAAGAAAATGATAAAGTGAGTAAAATATGATAAGAAAATAATTATGAGATAATTCAAGGGATTAAACTTGACCACTTAAACTATTTATTTTCATTAATTATTCTGTCTATTTGAAATACCCCAAAACATATATAAATTTACAAATCAACTATCCTCACAAATGTAAATTTACATATAGTCTTTTTAGAAGATTAATATTTAAATTTCACATACTCACAAAAATTAAATTTAAACATTTTCTAATAAATCACCCGCTGGAAAAATTCACTAAAAGTATTACAAATCATTAAAAATACAATCTTAGAGTAGAGAAATTCAAACTATAATACCATAAAAAAATTGCCATGTCTAGTTTAATTAATGAATAAATATTATAATATGAATTTACGATTTTCTCTCGAAAATAATTCACCCTCTCTCGAGGTGTAAATATAAATTGTAAAATTTTAATATTAATATTAATACTAATATTCAAGGGGGCATAATAAATAAACAAACTGAAAATAAACTAATTAAGTTAAGGGTTTCATCTCACCCCTTGAATGGGGTATTTAGCCTCTCATGTTGGTATTATTACATATTAAATGTAATAATGACCCAATAAGAGATATAATAAATAAAACAGAGTGAGAATAAATAAATAAACCAAGTGTCCTTGAGTTTAATATTATCTTTCCAAACATGAACAATTAATTTCACCCACAAATCTGAGTTTATGAACACTGAAATTTAATACCAACTCAAAATTTGTATTTCACAATAATCTCCCTCACACTCAAGTCACTAAAAAAATTATCAAAGAAGAAATACAAAACTACAACACTACTCCTAAAAATAACATAAAAAAATGAGCTAAAAAATGGAGCTAAAAAATGGAACTACTTTTGACTCTCTCTACAGTCCTAAGCTGTCCACTCTTGCACTGTTGAACTCTTCTCCCCTTTGGTGTGAACAAATGGTCTTATTTTATAAGAGGCGTGTGGGCGTGAGTTTAAAATTGGAATAGTAAGAGTGAGGGTATTTTATGAAAAAGGGGTTAAAGTTTAAGATGTGACTTTTATTTTGAGAATGACAGAAGCTCGATTTTTTTTTTATGTTACAACTGGGTTTTTATGTGTTTTGGGGTCTGACTCTATTTGACAGGTTGAATTCGGAGGTTCAAGGAGCTGAAATTGAAAATGGTGATGGATCTCGATGTGGGTTTGTAGTGGCCAGAGCTGGATTTTGGGTTTGGGCATATGGGTTAGATCAAAATTGGGTAGAGGTTCTCGGGTTAAACTTTGGTGGAATCAGGTTGACAGGTCACGATCGGATCAAAGGGAAATTTCGGGTTCGGGGTAGGAGGCTGACAGGTTGAAGGTCCTAGTTTGGAGGGTCGAAAATGGGGCAGCGGTGGCAGTGGGTGTCCGCGGCAACTATGGGAATCGACGGAGTAGGTTGGCGGACGCAGGTGAGTCTCGGCGACAGCGGGGCTGGATCTCGGGTATACTAGGTTTGGTTGGAGGTAAGGATTGTGGCTAAGGTATGGAGTTTAGATGAGTATGGCTGTTAGGTTTAATGGTGGTAGAAGAGAGAGAGAGAGAGAGAGAGAGGTGGTGAGGAAGAAAAACTTGCAAGTGATTGCATGTGATGAGGGTGTAGGGGGATAGTGTGTGGGTGTGTGAGTTATTTAGGTGTGTGCTAGGGTGCATGGTATTTTGGTGTGAGTGGGTTGTAGGATTTGGTGTATAGGTGTGTGAGTTATGTTTGAGTGTATTTCTGTGTGTGAGGTGCTAGGGTAGGGTGGGTGGGTGTGTTTTAGTTTGTACCTAAAAATATGAAATGGAAATAATAAAAAATAAACTTAATCAAACAAAAATAAGTAAAATAAAAATAAAAACTAAACTAAACTAAAACTAAAAATAAAAAATAAAAATAACACGACACACAATACAAACTCTAAAAACTAAACATGAACTCAAATAAAAACTAATAAAATAAAACAAAACAAAACAAAACAAAACAAAAAGAAATAATAATAAACTAACGTAAAAGTAAAAAAAATAAATAAAGGAAAACAAATACTCGACGCACTAAAATAAATCCTCTAAAAATAAATAAAATCTATTAAAAATAAAAATAGAAACTACAAAAGAAGTAAAAATAAAAAATCTAGCAAAACTAAAAATAAAGACTACAATTAAAATCTAATAAAATCAAAAAAGAAAAAGAAATAGAAAATAAATTCTAGAAAATTCTAAATAAATCTAAAATGAATCCTAAAAATTGAAACGACTCAACTAAAAATATTAAAAAAAATAAAGGTGCAAACTCAACACACAGAGACTCGGGTGAATGTTTGCGCTAGGTTTAGGATCCTAAAATAAGCGTTTGAACTCTGCAAACGGCGATCAAGTCTGCACATTAAACATTTACGCGCATAAGACCCAATTTGCTGAGAATTAACAACTAAAATACGTCTATTCGGGGTATAAAATGTACAATTTTGGGTGCTTATCACACCACCCCAAACAGAACATTGCTAGTCCTAGAGCAAAATATAGAGAGAAAGAGAAAGATAAGAAATTAAAAGTGTAGCACTTTCGCGGGCACTTGCGATTTCACGTAGCATGTGCAACAAGCCTTTAAACCTATAGGCTACCCTACATGACGAGTTTTCTCTCGTGAGTGTTTGCAGGGAATATACCCACAAAATTTTTTATTTGCAATGGTAGTCTATCTCTAATTAGACGTAGAATAATCGCACAATCCATCACAAGATAAATATTTTGAAAAACACAAGCTAGAAGTGCATAAAAAGTTTAGCTAAGTAAATACTCAAGGCACATCCTTACTAGAACTCAACATGTGTGTGTGAATCAGTCAAAACGTGTCGAGTATCAAAAGTGTAATTATGATATTGTCTTTTTGGAATCAATGCTTCAACTTCAAAATCTCACTGGATATATCACTCTAAAATAAACTCTCGAGATTTGGGTTAGTGTATCGCTCTTGTGTGTGAGGAGGTGAGTAAATGTAAGCAAGTTCAAATGTCTCATACATACATAAGAAAGAACGAATATCTTAGAAAGAAAAATGATCTCATGAAGGAATGCTAATAACTACAGTGAGAACGTCGAGTTATTAACCACGTTGACTTTCATTTGCCCGAACATCTAGAGAAGCATGAATGATTATGGGTGAGGGGGAAATGAAATGGGAAGGGTGGAATGAGATGAGTTAGGTATGATGCGATGTATGGATGATGGATGGGAGATGGATGCGATAAGAGTGCTCTATACTTGAAGAACAAATGTCTTTTATTTGACAAGAACTAACAAACTCTTTTTTTTTTCTTTTCTTTTTTTTCTTTTCTTTTTTTTCCTTTTCTTTTTTTTCCTTTTCTTTTTCTTTTCTTTTTTTTTCCTTTCCTTTTCTTTTGATATTTTTCTTTTCAAACCAACAATGAAGACATTTACATTTGGAACAACACTCTTTTTCTCCAAAATGAAAGATGATATGTGAATGGAAATGATATATGGATGAAGTGGCAAATATGTGAATACGGAAGATTATGGGAGTGTAATGGGTGAAGTGAATGGGTGAAAATCTAGTGATCGGGACAAGCTCAAGACATGTGTTTCTTACAACTCGAAAGTGATGTCATTCTCAGTGATCAAGCCAAATTTTTTAGTGAAAAATAATGAGATCATACAACGATTTAAGTACGGACCCAAAAGAAGTTGAATCAATGTGTGACTCGGAGATTGCGTAAAACACTCTGAACAGGTGAAAGGCACAAATCTCACAAACTAAAGTCTCCACTATTGATCCTTAAGGTTCTCTTGAGAATTGTAGTACTCTTCAACTCTAACCGTATTGACGTGATAAGTGCAAAAATTTTATTGAGTCTAAAAATTCATGGTGCAAAATGCCTTGTTATGTATTGCATAAGCTATTTAGAAAAATAGATCCTCTAGCTTGATTACTAGACTTAAGGGATGGATGATAAAAAATTCACGTCAATGAGTGATATGAAAGAAACTGCACGAAAATTTAAAAAATCATTTTTTTCAAAAGAGGTAGGAATTTGAAAAAATTCCACACCACCAAACAAAATGAAGCATCGTCCTCGATGTTAAGTAAAATAATTTTTAAAATTGAGAGCATAAGGTAGGAAAGAGATTACCAGAATCAACCGCTAATGAAGTGGACAAATGAATGCAAAAATAAACCTTAAGAAATGATAAGAAAAAAATGTGTACGAGTCTATAAACATGGTAAAGCATTGGGTGGTGTGAAACACCGCCCCCAAACAGGATGAGACTCTTACAAGTAATTACGGGCTCCCTCCCAGTAGCTCTAAGTTTAATGTGTTCAGTCAGAAGGAAGCGTACTCATCCCTAAAGATATGAACCATGATAACACAGGGTGGCACAAGGTATGGGTGGCGGTAGTCACCCCCAAACAAGACTGAAAAATCAGTTTTGTTTGGACATAGGCTACCCGGGTCAATGTACTTGCATAGAAAAGTGATTCACCTGATGCGAAGCATCGGTGGACCACGAGTAGGTGGGAATTAAGGTAAGGAGAGGAAAGGCAGGGGATAATAAGCATCAATCACGGGCCTTATTGAGCCGAAAGGTGAGGGCAACAAAGGCCCTATAATCATGATGCTCAGTTTGGTGAGGTAGGCAGAACGGTATAGTAATTTGGATGTTACGGGGCTCATGGGTATCATGTGACCGTTCTATAAATAGGATATGATAATGGTCACACCGTGACACGTCAAGGAGCTATCGAGGGGAAAAAATAACGCCACAAGAGAGTGGTGGGCATGGGGTAACAAGATCGTTGTCACGAAAGTAGATAGTAACACCACATATACTCTCATGGAAGGTGGAGGTTGGTTTCAGGTGCAGATCTAAAAATGTAGATGGAAACATGAAAGGTGTAAAATTAAGATCCAAACCAGGTGGCAGGGTGGAAGGGGTAAATGGTGGATTGGGTGGGATAAAAGGTGAAGCAATGTGATCCACCTCAAGTGGAGGGGACACACACTCATCGGGAGGAATAAAGTAATATTCACAAAGGAGAGTGGTATCTAAAGAGGGAGTGGTCAACTTTTCCACCAATGTGTCACTAACTGAAATGGTGAAAGGGTCTAACGAGGCATTAAGATTCGAGATATATGAATCAGCATCAATATCAGACTCAAAGTGAGACAAACATCTCAAGAGAGGATCCAGAGAACGGCAGGTGGTAACCATCTCTAATTCAATCGTGATTCATTGGGGATCACTCGTAGCTAGATCTAACCTATAAGGAATAGGTGTCTCGAGGACACACTTAATGGGTACAATAAGTATAAGCTCGGGCATGTTTCTGGATATAACGTGTGTGTGAACCTTAAATGTGGGTTCTTTTGGATCTGATAGGGAAAGGCGAACCTCGACGTTAGGTTCTTCTGGATTATTAGGATATGGATTAGTCTCACATGCAATGGATAAGTCAACACAATTATCAACTTAAGGTCCAGACCACGAGGTGGTCGCAACTATGAGATTCTCGGGGTGATTGGGTTAGTTACACTCAAAATCGTTGGCATAAGACGAGACATCATCATCCCACATGGGATCAACAATGGGTGACGATAAGGGAATGTCCGACTTGGTTGCACACATAAATTCATTTAAGCGTTGTTCAAGACTTTGAATAGCTTGAGTTTTTATTTGAGTTAATTGCTCTTTCTTATGGATGAACTGTTGCAAGAGGCTTTCGAGAGAGTAAGTGGATGATGGTGGGGAAGTGATGGTTGGTGGTGAAACAATGGTGAATGGTTGAGTTGGACATAATACACTAGTATCATGACGAAACGGAGAATACTCATAGGAAGTGTGGGGAGCGGGATCAAGTGTGTCATACACGGGAGAAGCATCTCCGTGAGAGACAAAAGGATGATAATCAGTGAGTGCATAGTGAGGAAACTGATCGGGAACGGGTGAACAAGGTTTCCATGACGACAGTTGGAACGTGTGAGGATATACAGCAAGGGGCTGGGATTCGTATTGAGTGGAAGGGTTATCAGGCCTCCACGAATAGCGAGGGTACTCACACAACTCGGGATTGGACACATCATGATAAAAGATCGAGGTGGGTTTCGGAACAGTGTCATATGGATACACTTGTTCCATGGTGGGTGCGAAAGGATAAGGAGAATATGGAGACTCGTGGGACAAGTGATCAACATATGAACAATGGGTGCACGACAAAGTATGTAACATGTAGACACTTGACACTAATGGTGATGGAATATGAGATGCATGCATATATGGGTCAAGAGTATCAACGGTACTCATAAGAGAGGTGGGACAACTAAGGATATCATAAAGAGAGGGCTCGGGATCACTCTCACACGTGTCAAAGGAAAATGATCAAAGTAGTCACGTAAGGGGTGTTCTTCGGCCATGACCGAATGGATAGGGAAGAAAAAGGTTTCTCCAAATATATTTTTGGCTTTTAATTTTTTTTTGAAAAAGAAAGAAAATCTTTTTGGATTTTGAATTTTTTGAAAAAGAAGGAATATATATATATATATATATATATATATATATATATATATATATATATAAAGCAGGAGGGATTTTTTGTCTTTCCAAACTGACGATTCAGATCGAATGTTGATGAATTTGGTGTTTATCAACTGACGGCTGCGATTAAACGAGGGACCTTTGAATCTAAAGTTGAAATAGAGAGACGCGTATCTCTGCAGTCACGCTTGGTTCCCACAAATCTAACATACGCCTAATCTATGTCACCCATCCACCTCTCTCTTTGTGCAAATCTGATATACGCGTGACTCGAGAAATTCTTCGATTTTCAAACACTCCATATACCTCTTTCTTTGTCTTTGTCTTCTTTAATGCTCTTCACGCTCTCTCTTCTCTCTCATCCATGCACCAACTCTTAACGCCCACTAAAAATACCACTATTTATATTACCCATTTCAATATGAGGGGTTAGATGTTTGTGGTTCTAAAAGTGTTGTTGCCTTTATGTTTTTGTTGTTCTTGCACTAAAGCTGATATACGGCTCAGATTTTTTAGTGAAGTCTAAGTGGTGTTCGAGGCACTGGTGGGGAAAAATAACACACCACTTACAGTGGTCTCTCTCTCCTCGGTCTTCACTGCTTCCACGCTAGTGATGAGTTTTTTCTTTCTAGATTTATACTAATGAGTTTTTTCGATTTTTATCTCTCATTTCTCCCTTAACTTTCTGTAGATCTTCTTTGTCTTTTCATATTTCTGGTGATGAGATGCTGTCACGCTGGTGATGAGTGTTTTCGATTTTTATCTCTCATTTATCCCTTAATTTTCTGTAGATCTTCTTTGGCTTTAACGGTTGATATTACAGATCTCCGGTGACGGCTCCAGTGACTTCTTTATTTATGACCGGTGATGGCTCCGGTTAAGATTATAGATCTTCAGTGACGGGCGAAAAATCCAACTATTGCCGAAAAACCCAACTACAACTACTACCGAAAAACCCAAAGAAAACCCATCTCTTGAACTTTACCCTCTCTCGGAATTTCTTTCTACTAAAACGTTAGGGTCTTAGCCACCGGTGAATGGAATCGAAGTTGAGCTTTAGCCACAACACAACAGGTCAGTCCTGTCTATTGTATATCTTTTGTTTTTTTTATTTACAGTTACACACTCAAAGACTCTCTCTCAAAAAATGGGTTTTTTCCAGATTTGATTTCTACTAGAGGTACGGAGCTTGGATGAGTCTCATTATGAGTAAAATGTTATTGGATTAGTCTCATTGTTATAATTACAGTTTTCCTCTCTTAAAAGATCGTTTGCCTAAAAATATTTATTAGCTTCTCTCTCTACGCTCTTAAAATATTTAACAAATATTTTTTTTATTCTGAAACTGGCATTTGACACAATTTGTGTTTCTACTTTCAGGGTTTTATGGGTTTAGATTGATTTGAGGAACTTCAAGGGCAATTACTAATTTAGTGTTTGTGTTTCAATGGGTTTGTAAGCATTCGGAGTGTACTGTCTCTAAGGTTGTTAGCGTTCTATCACATATATATTTTCTTTCTCTCAAATTTGTTTTATGGTTGGGGGTTTTATGATTATTGGCTCTGAATTTTTCAGTTCAAAATTAGTTTAAAGAAATGGATGATTTTCTCAAATTTTCTAGATTTGTAGGATTCATATTTGATTTTGTAGAATTTTTGGTGGCATATTAAGGAACTTTTGTGGTATATTTAATATTTTTGTTATTAGTTCTGAATGAAAAACAAATGGTGAACAAATTGTGTAGTTTTAAAATGATTTTTGTACTTTTCTTTAAAATGATTTAACATTTTTTTTATTCAACTAAAAGTTTCCATACACTTATATGGTCAATACCTTCATTACATTTATATTTCTCCCTTAACTTTTAAGGGTCTGTTTGATAGCACAAAAATTCCAAGGCAAATTCCTAAAAGTAGGAAAATTCCGGTATTTTCCAACTTTTAGGTTGTTTGATAGACTTAATTTGCCCTGAAATTTGTTTTCTATGTACAACACCCCTTAAGCACAATTTGCCACCCTAGGGTGCAATTCAATTCTTTGGGGGGGAGCAGGTTTTTATTTGGCACCTTTGGGTGGCAAATCACTTAAAACCAATTTTTTTTATAACTCTATATATTTCATAAATATATAAATGTATATTGTTAATAAATATATATATATTTCGTATATTTTAATATATATTCTTATATTTTATATATTTTAGCACATATATGTATATAGTGTGTATTTCGTATATTTATATATATTTCATATATTTATATATTTATATATTTTGTACATTTATGTAATTTATATAATTCATATATTTTAATATATATTTATATTTCGTAAATTTTGTATATTTCATATATTTCATATATTCCTTATATTTATATATTTTGTATATTTCATATATTCCTTAAATTTAATATATATTATTTACAAAATATATACATATATATATATATATATATATATATATATATAATATATATTCCATATATATATGTATATTATATACATATGTATATATAATATATAATATATATGTATATATACGTATATTATATTATGTATATATACATATATATAATATACATTATTCTGTATATTTTGTATATATACATATATATATAGAGAGAGAGAGACTGAATATATATTATTTACAGAATATATACATATATACATATATATACAGAATATATATATATATATATATATATTCAGTATATATATGTATATATGTATATATTCTGTAAATAATATATATTTAGTATATTCAGTATATAATATAATATATATTCATATATTCCGTAAATAATATATTATATTTTCATAGATTTTGTATATTTAATAGATTTTGTAAATTTAATAATATAAAAATTATTATTATTATTATTGTACATACTAAATATATATTATTATATATTATATACATTTAATAATATAAAAATTATTATGAATATATATACAAAATATATGAATATATATTATAATATTTTCGAAATATATATATTCCGCAAAAAATATAATATATATTCATATATTAAATATACAAAATATATGAATATATATTATATTATTTGCGAAATATATATATTCCGTAAATTATAATAATTTACGGAATATATATATTCCGCAAATAATATAATATATATTCATATATTTTGTATATTATATTATATTCATATATTTTGTATACTTAATAATATATATTTATTATATATATATATTCCGTAAACAAAATTTTCACATTTATATCTAATTTTCAGCTTTTGCGTTTGATAGAAAATGTGGAAAATTGATGATTTTTTAACTTGTATCAAACAGACACAAGTTGAAAAATATTCATTTGCCTTGGAATTGTTTGCCCTGGAATCAAATGTCTTGGAATCATTTGTATTTTCCCAGTTTTCTATCAAACGGACCCTAAGTTCTTCTAGGAGTTTTGAAATGTGTCCAAATTTTTTCATCTAATAATTTTTAAATTCTTGAACCGAATTTTAATGATAGTACTTGAATCTTTGGGATATTGAAAAATTATTTATGAATTTTTTTAAATTTCTTGAATTGTGTTTTAATGATACTGCCTAATTTTCATGGGAGTTCGAAACTAATATTAGGTCTTGATTCCTAACATAGTGCGCAAGTGTTTGAAAATTATGATGTCGATGAGTTTGGATGGTGAGCAAAAACATTTGTGGTTTTAATCCCTAACATATTGCATAAGGATTTAGTTCATTTCCCAACGATCCTTTTTTTTTTAGTGAAGTCCATGGTACCTTTAGTGCAAAAATATTGGTTGACTGAATGCAAAGTTTGAATTGTTCTAAAGTTCAAGATTTTGACTTTTTTATTTTGGTCATATACCAAATAGTGCCTCGAATATTTTTAATACACATTTTATAATACACGTCTAATTCACGATTTTGATTATCACATCATATTTGGGGTTGCTTTGAATATAATTTTGAAATATTAAGCGCTTGAAAATTGATGATCTGGATGAGAATAAATGGCGAGTTAAAAAAATATGCCAATCTAATGTGTACTTTGTACCTAACACATTGTTCAAGGCATAAGCGTACTGCCTAATGGTGTATCTTTTATCCCCATAACGTCCAAGATTTCGATTATGTTTTTACTTTTTCATTATATATTATTTGGAATAATAATAATAGTGTTATTGTGAAGTATTGATAGAATCACGATGATTACAGGCAAAAGTAGTTGTGGCAGATTTTGTTTTGGCTACAACATTTATATGTGAACAAGAAAAGTAATTGCATGTCACCCAATTATACATGTAAGAATAAAAAGTAATACAAGTATGCGATATGTACTGTAAAAATGAGAGTATGATTACATATGTGGAAAAAATTAATACTGCACATAATGCTCTAATGAAAGATGATTTCAAAAGTAACTTGAAATATAAATAATAAAAATTAACTCGGAGATTTAATATTTTGTTAGTATTTTTTGTAAAGTCGTGCAAAATTAAATTGGAAATTTATGCAGTTGAACCAACTCGAGTTACTTTGAGAATGCATAATTTTAAAACCTTATTTGATGGATAATTTTTATTTACTCGAGTGAAACGATTATCTTAGGCAATTATTTTTTTCTCCATTTTCGGTAGTGTGCGTGTTTTATAACCACAAATAATTGGGAGAAAATTTATCTCCGTGCTATTATGTTTAAAATATAGTATTTATATTTGAAATATTGGCGACACGTTTAAAATACAAAATATCGCGGGAATAAATTTATCGTTGTGCCATCGGCACGGGGATAAAATATCACGGGAACAAATTTATCGTCGTGCCATCAGCACGGGTACACCCTAGTATATATATATATATATATTTGGAAAATAAGAAAGGGGATTGTTGATGTTAAAAACTAGATTACTCTAATAATTCAATCACAGATAAATATAAATGAGACAAAGAATTTTAAAGTGGTTCAGCCTTATATGAATGGCCTACGTCCACTGTTATGTTATTGCTGAGTGTTTGGGAATTCTTGATCACAAGTACTATCCAGAAATTCCGGTCCCCTTGAATGAGGGTAATACAATGTATTTATAGCCTTGAGGCTATATTCTGAAAGGTTTATACATTAAATGATAAACATATGAAAGGGTAATTCATTTAATGTTCTTCAAGCGTGTGCGTCAAGATGATAAGCATTCAATAAATAGTTGAACTGTTGATTATCTGGCAATCAATGCTGTGGTCGAGATGCAGCTCGAACCGCCTTAGTAGCTCGTTGTCCAAGAGTTCCTCGAAGCACTGGAGTTCCTCGGAGGACTGATGTTCCTCGGAGGACACCTGTTGCTCGGAGTGAGTATGACTAGGTCGGGGGAATGAACTTCCTCGTTGCTATTGTGCCACGTAGATTGACACGTGTCTTCTTATTATTCGTCCACATCAGCATACTAATTTTGGTATCAACAGAAGCCCCTAATGTTTCATATTTTGAACTTTGAGGAGTATGGAACATTCTTTCTCGGTATATGGCAATATTAAATGACCTTCCTGGGTTTTAGGAGCCTTTTCTTCGTATTTGAATTTCCTTCCAAATTCGCAGAATCCGCCTTTTTATAAGCGCTTCGATCTTCGTGTGCTTTTTGTCCTTTTATCCGCCGGTAGCGTAATAGTTTCCTTTTTGTAATCATTTCTTTCGCCGTTTCCCAAGGCAAAGTATTTAAGCTTCAGAGGCAATCCCATCGTCTTCTACCTTTTTCAATTTCTGCTTTCGAGTTTTCTATAGCTTTTCTCTCTCTTCTGCGTTCACCCCTTTCTTCGTTTGTTTGTCAACAGATCTCCCTTTTCCTGTAAGATTTTCTTCCTTCTTCTTCATTTCTTTTTATTCACCATGGTTTATATTATCGAATCTCTTGAGAAATTCCGTTCTGACTTTTCTATTCCATCTTGGGTAACTTTGGAGAATCTTTCTGAGCCTTCAAATTATTTTAATTTGGCTGAGGGACATTAGTTCCCTAGCCTCTTTATTGCTGAATGTGGATTTTCTTTTCCACCAAACCCTTTGTGTTTAGAGTTCTGTCAGTATTTTGATGTTGTCCCTGCAAAAATAGCCCCCAACACATGGAGAATAGTTAATGGGGTGTATAGGTTAAATCAAACTCATGGAACTCGTATAGGAATTCCTGAGATTATGTACTGTTATAGATGGGCTGTTTTAGACAATGTTTTTTATTTAAAAACTAGATTTTTGAATAGGGCCTTAATAGTCAACCTCCCTGATGCAAATAGGGATTACTTTGAACACGGGGTAGTAATCAAAAATTGGCAACATACCCCTTTGGTTGGAGATGAAGTATATGAAGGTCCCAAATGCCCTCCATATGGCAATGGGATAGGTTATTTTCATCTTATTTTATTTCTGAAATTATGATTTCATTATGTTTGATAAAATGTATGACTGATATTTCACTATGTATTTGTTTGCAGTTGACAGTAAGAGAAAAACTCCAAAAGAATCAGAAGTAAATATTAAACATTTGAAACATATATGGAATTTGCATCGAAGAGTTGTAGACGAGCACATCAGGTCTGCTTCATATTTGTTGCAGTATAGGAGTTATACTACATCCTTTACTGTTCGCCCTGTGGTCAGTACCAGTGAACCAGCATCAACTCCTAAGGACTCTTCTCCAGAATCTCACATTCCTTTAAGTCAGAAGATGGGCAAAAGAAGAGTTCCTGCTATCTTCGAAGAGACTTCCTCTACTGGAGATGGAAAAAGAAATAAGAATGACGTCCCAAAGGGGACAAAGAAAATAGATGCTGCCCCTTCTGTTGCTCCTCAGAAGGCTGCCGAGAAGCCCCCAGTGGCTCTGAGCAAGAAAAATGGTCCTGTGGAAGTGGTCCCAACAAAAAGCTCTTCTTTGGTTGAGACCGTTGAACTGCCACAGAGGAGACTGAAGAAATATTCCTCGGTAACTTTGACTGAAACCATTCCCCAGCTCCAAGTTAGTGGAGCTGGTGTTCCAACCATTATTCCCCCGAGTTCTGCAATGAGCTCGGTTAAGACTTGGACTATTCCTGAAGTCCAAGGAATTGAGGAGAACATGTCTAGGGATATGCTGACATCCCTAGCTACTCGTCACATTGCTTCAGTAAGTTTCTCTTATTTTTCTAAATTTTTCTTTCTTCCCATCAATACGTATGTCTCTGCAATGACTTATCATTATTTTCTTCTTTTTACAGCTGGTGAGTTGCTTTAACACCATAGTGAAGAAAGATGAAGCACTCAAGGCTTCTAGCTCCTCATCTGGAGTGGAGGATGCTTTTCTGGGTTTGGCCCAGTCTTTGAAGGATTCCCATCAAAAATATGATGAGGATAGGGGTGAATGGGAGAAGAAGTTTGCTGCATCTGAGGCAGAGAAGGTGCAGTTGGGAAACAAAATAAAAGACTTGGAGGGAGAGAATAAGAAATATGCCGAGAAGCTCACAAACTTTGGGGAGCTTGAAAATAAGTTGAAGTCTGCTGAGGAAGAGCTAACCCTTCTGCGAGAAGTAAATCGCCAGAAGGAGGAGGTAGAGGCCAAGTTGAAAGCCTCCGAGGATCTTCTATCCGAGAAGCTCTCCTCGGAGAAAACGAAGAGAAAAGTGGCAGTGAAAAAATCTTTCCGCACCGGTTGGGATAAAGGATGGGATAGGGGGGTAGCGGTAATGATGACCCAGGTCAAGTATGGGAGTTTGAAATACTTCCGAGATGGTTGGGTTGCTGCCCTGCAAGAATTGAAGGTGAGCGAGGACTCAGAACTGTTTCAACAACATCTGTCTGGTCCTCCCCCAGCTATTGAGGATGAAAAAGAGGATGAAGCTGCCTCCGAAGAATATTCAATGGTAGTGGGTGATCTCATCCTTACCCAGCCTGCTGACGAGGAGCTTTCATCTCGACCTGCTCTTCCTGAACAAGTTCCAGTTCCTGCCGACCAACTCGTTGTTCCCACATAGCAACCGAGCTCCTCATCCCAGCCTCCCGAAAAAGTATTGGGAGACAAGGAAAAGGTGTGAAGTTGTTCCGTATTCTCTTTCTATTTTTCTTATTTTTCAAGTGTAACCCAGATCTTTGTAACTTTGCCTTATGATCTAAATAAAATTTGAGTTCTTTTCTTCCATATGACTGTCTCTTTTCTATCTGCATTCTGTCTGGATCTTCTTTTTGATGATAACTTTTTTTTTCTCTGTTAGTTTTTAGCCAGGATGAATATGTTATCTGCCAATGATACAAAGCTGATGTAGCAATGTCATGAATATTATAAGGCTGGTCACACAGAATTGAGTGTATCAGAAGTTGCTGACATCCTCGGTCATAATGCTTCAGAGCAGGCAGTAGAAGCTTATCAATACCTCAAAGACTTACTTGATCGAGCTGTGGCCAATAACGTGGCTTACTATGACATGATCGAGGAGCTTCAATATACTTTAGAAGATCTTTAGACTCAGTACAAGGAATCAACTACCCTTTTGCACGAGGGGTATGAAAAGAGGTATCAACAGCTTTCTGCCGAGACAGGCCACAAAAAGATCCTTGTTGGGTACGATGTCAGGGAGAAAACCCTAAGGGGTGAAGTTGAAGCATGTAGACAGATTGCCGAGCTGCTGGAGCAAGAGAATAACAATTTGCAGAAAGAGCTAGCACAGTATAAGTCTGCAGCTTCTTCTTCAACAGCTATAATCCCAGTGACTGACGAGGGATTTTCATTTTTAGAAGTTGAGAATGCCAAATTAAGGCAAGAGTTGGATACCTGGAGAAGGTCGGGTGCCTCTACTGCTACTCGGGGACGAGGAAGAGGTTCTCGTGGTCGAGGAAGAGCTGCTCAGAATGTTGTCAAGGAACCAAGTTCTCGACCTGCTCGGGGAGGATCAAGAGCTCTTAGTCGTAATATTGAAGAAGCTCGTACTCGATCAACGTTGGAAAATCAAGCATTCCAATTAATGGCTAAGAACCAAGCCTTGTCTGAGCTGTCCAAGAAAGTTAGAGAATTGGAATAACTCTCTTGAAAGGACTCAGTTTTAAAGACTAACGAACTTTTCATCCAGAGTCTTAACGAGAAGATTGCAAGGTTGACATTTCAATTTAATAAACAGTCCATGGAGTTTTTGATGGCTGGATACAACGAAGCATTATTCCATTTAGATGATCGTATCCAGAATGCCAATAATGAGGGCTACAAGCAAGGTTGGCTGAATGCCTTGGGCGTGCCGAAGCTCGAACAAGGGAACTACTCGTGGGACTATTATGATCCTGGGGTATTAGACTTGCCTGTGCCACCTTATAAATTGGACATGGAATGGATCCCATCTCGTGCCATTCCTCGGAACTTAATTGCAAAATACCTCGGTGACTACAATCTTCATTCTCAGCTCGAGGTATCTCGTCCCGAGCATCTACTGGACACCCCTTCAATAATGAACGTCAGAATGCTCCGAGAAATTAACTTCATTAATTCTCCCCTTTGCTTGGAAGATCCTCCTGCTGGCGAGGAGCCTATATCGAAAGATGAAGGAAAAAAGCCAATAGAATAGGAAATTTTGATGTAATAATTAGTACACAATTTAATATCAATGTAATAAATTTGTGTAATTCATTTCGATTTTAATGAAAGAATTTCATTTTTGTTTGCAAATTTGTATTGCTCTTGTATTTGTCAAACACTTTATATTTGTGCTTGCATAACAATATTGTGTGGTTCATCGACCAACTTAGTAATAAAAAGTTACAAGTATCAGAAATGTTGCTCGATCACTTAATAATAAAGTAATGAGTATAAAATGTTGAAAATTATTCCAACCAACCAAGGTTGTTAAATTGTGCTCGTCGACCAATTATAGTTAGTGAGAGTTTTTATCCCCGACTAACCATACTTGATAAATTTTTGTCTTTTTCACAAAATGTGTCCGACCAACCAAGGTCGATGAATTTTCCTCGTCGACTAACTACAGTTAGTGGGTTTTTATCCCCTACCAACTATACTTGGTTCAGTTTGGAATATTTGTTCTTCGAGGAACTTTTATGTAATAAACTTACTTCCCGACCAACATAAGTTGGCATTTGAGATAATCTTACTTCCCGACTAACATAAGTTGGCATTTGAGAGCATATCTTGTTTCCTAACCAACCGAGATTGGCCTTTCGTCGATCATCTTGTGTTCTCGCTCTTTTACCAACCGGAGTTGGTCTGAGTTCGAACTATCGTGTTCTTGCTCTTTTACCAATCGGAGTTGGTCTGAGTTCGAACTATCATGTCCACTAACTCTTTTACCAACCGGAGTTGGTCTGAGCTAATGTACGCCTCCTAACCAAAGGAGTATGGGGTGTTCTCGTCCTTTTACCAACCGGAGTTGGTCTGGGTTTGAACTATCGTGTTCTCTCTCTTTTACCAACCGGAGTTGGTCTGAGTTCGAACTATCATGTCCACTAACTCTTTTACCAACCGGAGTTGGTCTGAGCTAATGTACGCCTCCTAACCCCAGGAGTATGGGGTGTTCTCGCCCTTTTACCAGCCGGACTTGGTCTGGGTTCGAACTATCGTCTTCTTTTTACTGCCGAGCAGCGTTGTGTGCCGAGCAGCGTAGTGTTAAACACACTAGTATTCCCCGAAAAACTTTCAATAAAAGGAGAGAAGATTGTGAAATATCATCGTTTTATTCATATTGATGGAATTGCTTTACAATTTACATCACTGATAATACTTGCGTAGGTGTTCAGCATTCCATGCATTCTTAAATTCCTCTCCTTCTAAAGTCGCTATTCGGTAAGTTCCTGGTCGGACAACTGCATTAACTCGGTAGGGTCCATGCCAATTTGCTTCCAACTTATTGTGCTTCTGAATGATCTTCTTTAGCACGTAATCTCCTTCTTTTAAGTCGCATTTTTTTACCCTCTTGTTGTAGAACAGGGTTGTTCGCTGTTGATAAGCAGCATTCTTAATGGCTGCCTCTTCTCTAACCTCCTCGAGCATGTCCAAATCTAATTTCCTCATCAAGTCGCTGACTGGGGAATTGAAATTCAGCACTCTGTGTGTTGGAAGACCCAACTCGGCAGGTATTACAGCCTCACTTCCAAATGCCAGCATATATGGTGATTCTCCAATTGCTGCTCAGGGAGTTGTTCAGTAAGCCCACAATACTGACTGTAGCTCATTAATCCAATTAGCTTTAGCCTCACTTAGCCTCTTCTTCAAACCATTTAGTAATGTTTTGTTCGTCACTTCAGTCTGCCCATTGCTTTGAGGATGGCCTGGTGCTGAATGAACTTTCAAAATGTTTGACTGATGACAATAGGCGGCAAACTCCTCGTTATCAAATTGTGTTCCATGGTCTGTGATGAAGGCATGAGGGAGACCATATCGGCAGATGATGTTCTTCCAAATGAATTGGTACACCTTCTCGTATGTCATATCAATCAGAGGCTCAGCTTCTACCCACTTAGTAAAATAATCCACTACGACGACGAGGTACTTGAATCTTCCTCGGGTCGTTGGCAGTGGTCCAACCAAATCCATTCCCCACATGGCGAAAGGCCAAGGGGAAGTTATGGGTGTCAACAATGCTTGTGGAGTTCTTCGGATGGAGGAAAAACGTTGGCATTTATCACATTTCTTAGCATAAGATATACAATCAGCCCTCATCGTTGGCCAGTAGTATCCTTGCGTCATCACCCTTTGCAAAAGTGTCGGACCTGCTACATGGGCTCCACAGAACCCTTCATGGATCTCTTCAATCGATTTCTTCACCTCGGAGGGATTTAAACATCTTTGCAAACCTGCCATAATTCCTCGTCTATACAAAACACCATTAGTTAGTACATACCGAGCAGCTTTAAACTTTAATTTCTTGGCAGCGATCTTATCCTCCGGTAATTCTCCTTCCTCAACATATGCCCTGATGGGATCCATCCAAGATGGTCCTAAATCAAAAGTAATAATATTCATCGTCAGGTCTTCATCTATGCTTCGACTTTCTAACACCTCAATTGGTATCATTCTTCGCAGCTCGGTACGAGTAGCTGATGCTAGTCGGGCCAGTGCGTCTGCTTGTGCATTCTCCATTCTTGGTATTCTGATCAACTGAATGGCATCAAATTCTGCCAATAACTCCATCGCCTTTGCATGATACTTGACCATTAATTCTCCTTTAACTGCATATGTTCCCATCATCTGATTCACAATTAATTGAGAATCACTGAATACCATCACTTGTTGTGCTTCCATAATCTTTGCTAAATTAAGACCTGCTATCAAGGCTTCATACTCAGCCTCATTATTGGAAGCTTTGAATTGTAATCGCAAGGCATATTCCATGTCAATCTCGTCTGGGGTGTTCAAAACAATCCCTTCTCCACAACCCGTTGTGCAAGATGATCCATCTACATATAATCTCCATGTAGGTAATTCGTCTTCAAATTTCTTATCTGACAGAGTTCCTCGGTGAAATATCTGTTGTTTCCTTTCATCCTCCCCCGGTATTTTTCGCTCTTCGTCGACCATCTCTTCTCGCCCTTTTACCAACCGGAGTTGGTCTGGGTTTGAATTTGATGATCTTTCTACATCCACAAGCCCTTTTATCAACCGGAGTTGATCTGGACTTATGTCTGTTGATCCTGTAACATCCACAGGTTGGTCAGCGAGCAACTTTTGTTCCTCGGGGGTATCAGGATATGTAAATTCTGCTATAAAGTCTACTACAGCCTGCCCTTTTAGTGATGATCTGGGTTCATACACAATATCATATTCGTCGAGCTCTATTACCCAATACATCAGTCTCCCTAATTTTTCTGGCTTATGAAGGGCTTGTCTCAATGGCATGTCGGTATATACGACAATGGTATGGGCCTGTAAATATGTCCTCATTCTTATACTTGCCTCAATTAATGCCAATGCCAATTTTTCCAGCTTTGGGTACCTGATCTCTGCATCTCGGAAAGCCTTACTTGTGTAATAAATTGGCTTCTGGACTCCATTCTCCATTATGATTAATGCCGAGCTGACTGCATTCTCTGATACTGCCAGGTACAAGTACAACTTTTCTCCCATTACTGGCCTGGACAACAGTGGAGGTGCTCCCAAATATTTCTTCAAGTCTTGAAAGGCTTTCTCACATTCATCATTCCACTCAAAAGTTTTTCGAAGCATTTTGAAGAATGGGAGGCATCTATCAGTTGCTCGGGATACAAATCTGTTGAGCGCTGCAACTCGTCCTGTAAGACTCTGCATCTCTTTCTTCGTCGTTGGAGATCGCAACCCTAAAAGAGCTTTGATCTTTGCTGGATTTGCCTCAATGTCTCGCTGGTTGACGATGTACCCGAGGAACATTCCTTCTTGTACTCCAAAGGTGCACTTCGTCGGGTTGAGCTTCATCTGGTATTTATCCAATTGATCAAAGGTCTGACCTAAGTCAACTAGATGATCAGCAGCTTTCTTGCTCTTTGTCAGCATATCATCGACATAGACTTCCATATTGCAACTGATTTGTTCGGCGAAAACCTTGTTCATCAGCCGCTGGTATGTCGCTCCTGCATTTTTCAAACCAAAAGGCATAACATTATAACAATAAGTTCCCTTAGGGGTAATAAAATAAGTTCTTTCCCTGTCTTCAGGTTTCATTTTAATCTGGTTGTATCCAGAGTAAGCGTCCATGAAGCTGAGCAGCTCGTTTCCCGAGGTAGCATCTACTAGTTGGTCAATTCTGGGGAATGGAAAGTGATCCTTTGGGCAGGCCTTATTGAGATCAGTGAAATCAACACACATTCTCCATTTATTGTTTTTCTTCTTCAACATCACCACATTTGCTAACCAGTCTGGATATTTCACATCTTCAATGAATTGGGCTTTCTGGAGCTTCTCGACCTCCTCTTGTATGGCTTGATTCTTCTCGGGACTAAACACTCTTCTTCTATGATTTACAGGCTTGATCTCCTTATTCGCATTGAGTTCATGGCATAAGAAGTTTGGATCTATTCCTGGCATGTCTTAATGACTCCATGCAAAAGTTTTCTTTCTGTCTCTCAAGAAAGTTATCAACTCTTGTTTTATTGAAGCATCCAATGTCGAACCTATCTGGGTTATTCGTTCAGGGTGCTCGTCGTCCAGAATAACATTTTCTGTAAATTCCACCACATGTCCTTTTACAAGTTGGGATTCATCTCTGGGATCCAGTGTTTCAATTTCTGTACCTTCATCCACCTGGTAGGTAGTAGTCTTTTTCCTTGATTCTTCAAGCTCCTCTTGATCGGCAGACGAATAATAGCATTCCCGAGCTACTTTCTGATCACCTTTCACAACTCCTACTCCAAAATTTGTAGGGAATTTCAAACACCGATGTACTGTAGATGGAAATGCTTCGAACATCTTCAAACCAACTCTTCCCATGATGATGTTGTAAGCTGACTGCATATTCTTATCCATCACAAAGAAACGTATTCTTTCTGTTCGACAAGCAGGCCAAGTTCCAATTAATATATCCAACTTGATCGTCCCAAGTGGAAAGACTTTCTCGCCAGCAAAACCCAATAGAGGTCTGTGATAAGGTTCCAATTGAGATAATTTTAAATTTAAACTGTCAAAGCATGAATAGTACATGATGTCTGCCGAACTACCATTATCTACCAGCACCCTTGAAATCACTACTTCTTTCATCCTCATTTTGATCACCAAAGGGTCGTCGTGAGGGTAAAGAACACCTGCAAGGTCGTTTTTTGAAAAATGGATGACCAACTTCTCTTTGTTTACCTTCCTCGGGCGATCCTCTTCAGCCAAATTTATCCGTTGAATGTATGAGCAAGCCTGAACCTCACATAGGTAAGCTTTTCTTTCTGCAGTAAGGTCTCCTCCTCCTGCATCTCCTCCTGTAATGACATTACAATCAAATGACCCCAAGCATATTGAAAATACCTCTCGTTCTGGCTGCCTTGGTTTCTTGGGAAGATTGGGGTCATCCTCTGTATCATCTTCATGATCCCTTTTCTTTTTCTCCTCTGCTCGACGAGGAGATCTAGACCTTTCTCTAGTTCGGTCATTATTTCTTCTTTCGCCTCCCCGATCAACATACTTCGCTAGTTTTCCTCTTCGGATGAGTGTTTTAATCTCGTTCTGAAGAGCTATGCAATTTTTGGTCATATGGCCGTGATCCTTATGGAACTCACAATATTTCTCCCTATTCCTCATGTCAGGGTCTGACCTCAGTTTCTTTGGCCACTTTACTTCCTCGTTATTCTTGATTTCTTCCAAGACATGATTAATACCCATTTTCAAAGGAGTATAATTATCGAATTTCTTCAGGACTTCCCATGACGATTTATTATTCTTGGAATGCTTGTCACCGCCATTGCCCTTATGCTCTTTCTTCTTGGATTTGTCGTCTTCCACCTTGGTTTCTTTATCCATATTCTTCTTCGCAGCCATAGCCTCCTCGGCATTCATGATTTTGGCCGCTTTTGCCATCAACTCTGACATAGTTGTAGGTGGATCTTTGGCCAAAGTGTAATACAACTTGTTAGGCAACAACCCACTCATCAAGGTGGTGATTGCTGTCTTTTCTTCATAATCTATGACTTCCAGCTTCTCGTTATTCTAGTACTCTCACCAGATTTTTGTCTAACACTTAACAAGTGTGCTACTCTTTTTACTGGCTTTGCTCCAAAACAGAAATTTCCGATGAACAACTCGGCCAATTGAAAGAAAGTTAAAATCTTACCCCGAGGAAGATTGGTGTACCATATCTGGGCAGATCCAGTAAGAGTTCCCGAGAATGCCCTGCATCTCATCTCGTAGGGGACAGCATAGATGTCGGCGGTAGCTTGATATTGCTCTATGTGTAGAATAGGATCTGTCTTTCCATCATATTTGGGGGTCACCATAGGTGCTTTAAACTTTGACGGGGTAGGAAAACCCACAATGGCCTGGACAAAAGGTGTCCCTTGAACAAAAGTTCGTTGTAAGGGATTCTTCGCCTTAGCCATTTCTCCCAATCTATCCTCCAACCACTGAATGGAACCCTTCCACGCATCATTTCCTTCCTCGGGCTTGTTAATTCGAGCAATTGATTGCTCTGAAGTGGCCTCCTGAGATCTATCTTGACGAGCAACTGTTCGTGATTGTGCTGATCCTTCTCTTAGATCTGATGGTTGTCAAAAACTCCTCGACATGGTCTTAGGTGGACTCCTATTCCTCCTAGGGCCCAATCGACTGAAAGGAGACGCCCTACTCAGTCTTTCCAAGGCACTGGGTCTTTCTGGAGAGAGAGTGATACGTTGATCAGTATCTGTAGCCCTTATTGACAAAGTTCACCCAGGTTGATAAGAGAAATCATCAGATTCCTCATTACGATATGACTCAGTACGCCTGGATCGTGAAGAAAGTAAATAGGTTTGTCTCTGACCACTTCGCTGTCCTGAACATGCAGATGCACCGCCATGAAGGGTCTGTATGAGTTGTCGCATTGTTTCTTGCATGGCGGTTTGTCCTTGAGCCAGATTCGTCATAATTCCAGCCAGATCTGGAGGTGCAGAAGGATTTGGAGGATTTCCAGCATTTCCAGCATTTCGATTGCTGGATTCCCGATTATCTGCCATTGATGATGAATGATTTTTGGTGAGAAACGATAATAACAGTCGTTCCCACAGACGACACCAATCTGTTGATGTAAAAAACTAGATTACTCTAATAATTCAATCACAGATAAATATAAATGAGACAAAGAATTTTAAAGTGGTTCAGCCTTATATGAATGGCCTACGTCCACTGTTATGTTATTGCTGAGTGTTTGGGAATTCTTGATTACAAGTACTATCCAGAAATTCCGGTCCCCTTGAATGAGGGTAATACAATGTATTTATAGCCTTGAGGCTATATTCTGAAAGGGTTATACATTAAATGATATACATATGAAAGGGTAATTCATTTAATGTTCTTCAAGCGTGTGCGTCAAGATGATAAGCATTCAATGAATAGTTGAACTGTTGATTATCTGGCAATTAATGCTGTGGTCGAGATGCAGCTCGAACCGCCTTAGTAGCTCGTCGTCCAAGAGTTCCTCGGAGCACTGGAGTTCCTCGGAGGACACCTGTTGCTCGGAGTGAGTATGACTAGGTCGGGGGAATGAACTTCCTCGTTGCTATTGTGCCACGTAGATTGACACATGTCTTCTTATTATTCGTCCACATCAGCATATTAATTTTGGTATCAACAGGGATGAAAAAATATTTTTTGAATTTTTGAAAAGGGATAAAAGTGGGCTCGATATGAAACACACACTAAAGGAGTACATGAAAACCAACTACCAAAGGATTAGAATTAAACACGTACAAGCGAAGGAAAATCCTAACTAGCACGTGACCAATTTTTATCTTCAATTAAGTGATTGGGTAGTCAAATTTTAATTAATCCACAGGCGAGAAAAAGCACGAAATTGTAACACCCTGTATTTCTGTGCATTTAATATTTAATTAATTAAAAAAAATTAAATTACTTGTGTGTCGTAATTTAATTGAATTAGTTATATTAATATTTATTTAAATATTAATAGGAGAGAAGATGGTTAATATTTACAGAAATTAAATTACTAAGTGAATAGTAATAATTTATTTACATCATAACGTGTATAAGTGACATGGCATTTATTTATCTCAGTTGAAAGTCATATATAGACTAGGGTGTGAGATAGGGACTTTTTATAAATTAATTCGGATGTCAATTCTGAGTGAATGGATGAGTCCGGATGGGCCGAGATAGTCAAAAAAGTGTACCGGGGGGTGGTAAATGGGTCACGAGATATTTTTGGGCATAACCGAGCTCATTATTTGAGCCATTTTAATTAAGCCCATATGATTAAAAACGGGATTTATAGATAAAAACCTAAGTTTTGGAGTTGTGGGCAACCATAACTCATTTGGGAGAAATTTGAGAACACAAGGGACAAAAAGGGACGACTCTTGAGAGCCAAAGAGGAAGAAAAATGAAGGTGTTCTTCATCACACAACGATATCTACACCAAATGATAATTAGACACTACGAATTTATAAAGCAAGTGGTTAAATCGCTTCAATATAAATTGGCGATATTCAATTCATATCCTAGTAGATGTTAAAAAATTGATTTTTGGATAGGGTTGATAAAAAGAACTTTTGCGTATATATTTGTCGTTGTTGTACAAGCTCCTTCTAATCAAAATCTCAAATACCTACAAAATATAATAACTCAAGTGTAGAGGTAAGTCAGGGTATCAATCCACTTTCTAGGGAGTAAGCTAAAGACAAATTCAAATGTAATTCACTTTTTATTTTCTTTTTGTGTTTTTTCACTTTTTCATTTTTTTTTAGCTTTTTCAAATATTAAAACAATAGGGTGAGGTGAGGTCTTCAACTAAACTAAACTAAATGTGATATGATAAGAACTAACTAGAAATTTACTAAAATGAAAATTAAAGTCTAAACTAAAAATAAGAGATAAGTGAGGTAAATAATTGTGAGAACATCAAGGAGTGGGATAACACCACAAATTTTAGTTATTCTAATTAATTAATTAATTTAATTATTTGAATTCTCCCAAATTAATATCAAAATTACAAACCAACTCTTGTTGCAAGTGTAATTATAATAGTAATATTTTAGAAAATTAAGTTTAACACCCCACAACTCTAGAAAATTAGATCTACACTCCTTTTAATTAATCACCCGCTAGGATTGATCAATTAAAATTTATGTCAATCTTAGAAAATAAATTTAGAGTTGAAATTCAAGTTATAATACCTCACTAAAGAAAGCCCTAACTCTAGTTCGAATCTAAAATGGGTATTATAACTAGAATTCCAATTTTCTCTCGAAAATCATTTACCCTCTCTTGAGGCGTAAATTTAAGGGTGAGGGATCAAAATTAGCATTCAAAGGAATTTTTCATGTAATTAAACTAATTAAAATAAAATAACTTCAAATAAGGGTTTTACCCCACCCCTTGAAAGGGGTTTTAGCCTAACATGGTATAAAATATGGCAAATTAATAATCAAAGGCATAAACAAATAAAATAGAAGGGTAAGAGGACAAGTCTTCAAACAAGTCTCCTTGATTTGCAAAATTGGACTCTAATCCTCCATTGAAATTGAGCAACATCTATTCAAAATGAGCTTTCCACAATATTCAATTACATACAAACACTCATTTGAATCACTCAACAATTAATTTCTCACAAATATCTAAAAAAATAAAAAGAATAAAATAAAACTATTTACAAAGGATAATTTTCTCTAGAATTTTCCTATCTAAAATCTCTTTTTTTAAAATGGGGTCTTCTTCTTCATTTATAGTAGGCATGGAGCATGGGGGTATTTTTGGAAGAGGTTGTATAAGGTGTGGGTAAGGGTTAGTTTAGGAATTAATAGATGATGCATGTGGTTTGGGTGAGGTCATGTGGGTGAGAATAAAAATCTGATTTGTGTGCACATGGGGGTGGTTTGGGAAAAAAGGGTTAAAAGGGTAGTTGGGGGATAATTGGGTAAAAGGGGTAAAAGTTTTAATTAAATGGCATGTGGCTTAATTGGTTTGGTTTTATTTTGGTTTGTAGCAGGTGGAGAATAAATCGTGTAAGCATTTGGAAATGAAATGGGTATGGATGGGTTCGGACACGACACTTGGGGGGAGCAAGGGGGTATGGAGCTTCCCGGTCGGAGTTGGGAATGGGGCAGGTGGTTTGGATCCCGGCCGGAGATGGAGGGGGGTTCAAGGCTGGGCGGAGGTCGAAAGTGGGTACCGGCGGTGATAGGTCGTCGGCGAGCAGGTCGACGCTGTCGCGGGTAAGGGTTTGGGTCAACGGCGAGGAAAGGGAGTGAGGTGATTATAGCAACCCGAGGTTTTGGAGAGGAGGATTTATTTATTTTGGGAGAAATAAATAATATTTTATTGGAGAAATAACTAAATTGGCAATTGGGGTCAAAATTTGAAGCTGTTAGAAAGAGTGTCGAATGTCGATTCTGAGGGTAGCATAGTGTCCGGAAGGGTCAAGAAAGTCGAAATGACTGTACTTGGGGTCTATTTAGGTTCCGAAATAAATGTAGGACCGTTTGACTCGAATTAAAGTTATCGGGTCATTTAAAGTGTGTATTATCATTTAAAGATGTGTATCTTGGGATTTAGGGCTTATTAAGCCTACGGGAGATATTTCTCCAAAGAGAGAAAGAGAAAAAGAAAGAAAGAAAGAGAGAAAGAGAAAAAGAAAGAAAGAAAGAAAGATGAGGAAAAGCAAGGAGAAAAGAGAGAGAAAGTGGAGATTTCCGGTCAATACGCGATCTCAAGGTGTATTCAGACCCTACGAACCCGAGGTAAGTGATTAAACTTGCTAAATAATTGTTGTGTACCAATTATTGCATGATTTCTGGATTGATATTTTGAGTTTTAGGTTTAGTTTAACAAAACCTAACTTTTGGGTATAATCTTAGATTTGATATGTAGATCTTTGATTTGAGGATAGAAATTAGTTTATATGTATTCTAGGATGATTATTGATGATATATATGTGATTGGGTTGAAGAGAAATGGAGAGAAAATGATTAAAATGGATTTTGGGATTTTTGGCTTACTAAAAAGTATCCATTTTCAAGGTTTCTGAAGGGCCGAATCGATTCGGCCTCCTACCGAATCGATTCGGAATTATGCAGGTGCCCAGGTCTGAGTGACCGAATTAATTCAGACTCTAGCCGAATTGATTCGGCCTGAGACAGAATCCCAGGTCTGATGTCCCGAATCAATTCACCTTCCTGGCCGAATCGATTCGCTGGGCCGAATCGATTCGGAATTGGCCCGAATCGATTCGAAAATAGGGCTTTTTCAAGGGATGTTTTCTAAGGAGAATTTCATCCCGTTTTGTTCGAGGTTATCGATTGGAGATCTCTATAGGAGATATTTGGAGTATGTTTTGGAGACTTTTAGAGAGTTTCCCTTATGAGAAATTATTGGAGTCACATTGACTAAATTGGAGGAATACCGATTAGATATTTTGGTATGTTCGAACTAGGGAAGCCCACCTTAATTGGAGATTCGATTTGGAGATGATAATTATAATCATGTGAAAGAATGAGATAAGTTTAGAGACATTGGATCTTAGGATCAAATCCCAAATGGGATCACTTTAAAGGTTCATAAAATGAATTGAACCATATTACGGATGGAGAGTTAGAAATGTAAATTGAGGTGTTTTAGGATAAAGAATATCCTTAACCTAAATAGAATTGAGAGACAATTCGCAATTAGAAGCGACACGTGAGCTTCAAGTGAGAAATAGCATAGTGTATACTAAGTGGGGTAATGTGTGAGCTGTGACAGTTAGTGTATCAAGAGAGAGATATACTAAACAATGATGTTAATCAAATTGCGCCATTGGGCGTATAATAAATATGAAAATGATGTTGCAGGTATACCTTATATGATGGTATATCTTTATTATGTGGGATGTATGTATACCTTATATGATGGTGTATATACATGTTAAGCATACCCCCTCCTTGCTATCATTGGGAAGTTACGTTCGTAGAGGGTGAGCATTCTGGCTAGATGAGCCGGGTGTGGATATTCCCCAGGTTATAGTCGTTCATGGTGGTCAGCAAATGACATATATATATATATATATATATATATATATATATATACATTTATTTATTTTGGGGGTGAGAGGTCGTGGGTATGTGTCGCTCTCACTTGCCGGTTAGGAGCTATGAACGCTTCCCGGGACGTCGTGTGCGTGAGTTGATCACGAGGTGGGTGTCGTGGAACCCCACCAGGTGGCCCCAGTTTACTACGTATATGGGCTGCTGGAAGATGATAGCATGTGAGCCTGCGTCCTTCGAGTTATAGCTCGGTTGGATGGTTATTATTGTTTGTGCTTGTACTTGGGTATCGAGGGCATAATGGACCTCAAGGACTAACATTGCCAGGATTAGTGTATCGGGGGGGTTTCTTGTTTGGATTTCGCTTCGGCGAGACGTCCCACGCACGAACCGCAGTGTAATGTTGGAAATTGGGGATAAGTTAGTCCTTAATGCTCATACTTATATATATATATCACCTATCCCGACTATTGACAGTGCTAGGAGTAGTGTAACGGGGGGGTTCCTTGTTTGGATTTCGCCTCGGCGAGACGTCCCACGCATGAAACGCCGTGTACTGTTGAGAATTGGGAATATTAATTAATTAAAATTGGATAATAATAATTTTGGGTACATGCATCTTGCATTGAGGGCATAATGAGCCTCGAGGATCAATATGGTCAGGAGTAGTGTAATGGGGGGGTTCCTTATTTGGATTTCGCCTCGGCGAGACGTCCCACGCATGAAATGCAGTGCCGTGTTGATAATTGGGAGGAGTTTAGTCCTTAACTGTTGATGCTAATAACTCATATATAATAATTATATATATTGTTTACATGCCAAATAAGGGCATCACTAGAATATAATATTCTAGTAAATGAGAAAGTTAATGGATTGTAATGATGTTGTTATGAGATGGATCATGTAACTTTATATGTTCAACAAATGAACATTATAAAGATAACTATAACTATTACATTAAAGTTAATGTATATAATTTATAGATTATAGGAATAAAAGGTAGATTGGGAGATAGGTTAGACGGTTTCACTTAAATACTTCAATTGGGTTTAAGTTAGAATCCTCTTACCTAAATTAGAATCGGGCATCCATATGGAGATCACGTGCATACGCTTAGTCCGCACTTTAGATGAGAGGTGAGTTGAATTCTTATGGAGAGTTCGATTCCACCTTAATCATGTAATAATGCATTTATAATTATTATGCATTTTAATACACTTGCTATAAAATGTTTTTCAACTCGGGCTCTCACCCGTTTATATTTTCTCCTCCATGTATATATTGTACTACTTCAGGTGTTCCTCCGCAAGGACGCCTTTGATGTTCATCCATTCAGGATTCGTGGAGCTGTGGCAGTAGCGGACTGTTGCGACACTTTGTTTTATTCGATTCCTATCTTTGTATATCTAGATTAGGATTCAGTTGTATATGGAGTTAGTATTCAAGGTGTTGTAGATTAACACTTTCATATTTCATTTCTCAGATTATTGTATTATTTGTTACCCGACAGCATATTCCGATATTTTATGTTGAGATTTTGTTATACATTGGATTGCACTCTTGTATAGATTAGAGTTTGCACTTATCACTCATCATAGTTAGATGTATATTTTTGGTTATGTTGCATTATTGGTTTTGTTGTTGTTGTTGTTAAATAAAAGTTTTAAATTTTTGACAATCCACTTTTAATAATTTCGGGTAGTTAGCCTTATATTATTAGTATTGTTATTGATGTTGAGACTGTGCCATCTGAGATACCTGATTTAATGTAGTATAGGGTTGGCCACCTGTTATTATTTTGAGCGGGTTGTCACAGGGATCTGCGAGGTTTAGCGCCAGAAGGGGCATATAGGGTCACCGGCGAGCTGGGTTGGAGTTTAGCGCCGGCTGGTGGCAGGTCGCACCGGGTCAGAGTCGAAATGAACTCGGGGGTTTGGACAGGCCGGGGTACTGGGGTCAGGCGTAAATGGTGGATTTTTTTGGTTATGGAGGTGGGTGTGAGGAGAGAGAATAAGTGTGTTGTTGGGGAAGATGAGGGTGAGGGTGTTAAGGTGTGTGAGTGTGTATGGTGTATGGTGGGGATGAGGGTGTAGTATTAGTTTAGGGTGTAGGATAAGTGTGTTTGTTAATGTGTGTGTTAAATTTGGACCCTTAAAAGTAACACTAATAAAATTAAATTATTAAAACTCAAAAAAAACTAAAAATAAATAAATTCCTACTCTAAAAATAAAGATTAAAAAAAAATAGAATTCTATTAAACTAAAAATTAAAATCGTAAAATATAAAATCTAATAAAACTAAGAAATAAATGAAATCCTAAAAATTTCTAATCCTAATAAAATAAAATAAAACTAAAACTAAAAACTAATAGAATAAAAATCAAAATAAAATTATACTAAATAAAATATAAAATAGAAAAATAGAAAATGAAACCTATAAAATACTAAATAAATCTAAAATAAATCCTAAAAATAGAAATGACTCAAACTAAAACACTGAAAAATAATAAAATGACACAAATAAAACACACACAGGCTTGGGGTAAGTTTGGGCTAGGTTTAGGCTCAAGGAATTTGGGTATTAGCTCCATAAATGCGCATTTGCCTTGATATATAGCTTTTGACACCGCAAACGGACATTTGACCTACAAAATAAACATTTAAGCACATAAGACCCATATTGTCGAGAATTAGCAACAAAAGTGTGTCTATTCGGGGTATAAATTGTACAGTTTTGGGTGCTTATCACACCACCCCCAAACAGAGCGTTGCTAGTCCTTGAGCAATAAGATAGAGAGAAAGAGAAAGATAAGAAACCAAAAGTGTACCACTTTCGCGGGCACTTGCGATTGTACTTAGCATGTGCAACAAGCCTTTAAACCTATAGGTTGCCCTACAGGACGAGTTGTGTCTCGTGAGGGTTTGCAGGGAATATACCCACAAAATTCTTAATTGCGAAAATTTATTGAAAGGCAGTCAATCTCTTATTAGACGTAGAATAATCGTACAATCCATCATGAAATAAATGATTTGAGAAATACAAGCTAAAATGTGTAAAAAGATTAAGCTAAGTAAATACTCAAGGCACATCCTTCCTAGAACTCAACGTGTGTAGTGTGAATCAGTCAAAATGGGTCGAGTATCATAAGAGTAATTCCTAGATTGCCTTTTCGGAATCAACGCTTCAACTTCAAATCTCAAGGATATATCTCTCTCAAACGAACTCACGAGATTTGGGATAGTGTATCGCTCTTGTGTGTGAGGAGGTGAGTAAATGTAAGCAAGTTCAAACCTCTCACACACACATAAGAAAGAACGAACAATTAGAAAAGAAAATTGATCTCATGAAAGAATGCTAATCACTATAGTGAGAACGTCGAGTTATTCACCACGTTGACTTTCATTTACCCGAACAACTAGGGGAAAATGTACGTAATGGGTGAGGGGAAAATGAAATGGGAAGGATGGTATAAGGTGTGGTAAGATGGATGTGTGATGTATGGATGTGGTATGTAGGATATAATGGTGATATAAATCATAAAGGATGATGGATGAATGTATATGATAGAAGAGTGTTCTATTTTTTAGGCACAAATGTCTTTATTACTAACTACAAACTCTCTTTCTTTTCTTTTCTCTCTTTTTTCTCCCTCTCTTTTTTTTTTCTATTTTTTCTATTTTTCTATTTTTTTTGTTTTTCTCTCTCTCCCCCTTTTTTTTTACTCTCAACACAGAAGACATTTTTCATTTGAATTAACACTCTTTTTCTCAAAATGATGGATGATATTTTAATGGAGTGGGGTATGTATATGGATGATGTGGAGAATATGTGAAAATATAGAAGAATATGGTGATGTAATGGGTGAAGTGAATGGTTGAAAACCTAGTATTCGGGACAAATATCAAGACACGCGTTTCTTACAACTCGAAAGTTATGTCATTTTCAGTGACCAAGCCAAAAATTTAGTGAAGGAAAATGATATCATGCAACGATTAAGTGCGGACCCAAAAGAAGTTGAATCAACTTGTGACTCGGAGCTTGCGTAAAACTCTCTAAAAGGGTGAAAGTCACAAATCTCACAAGCTAAAGTCTCTACTAGTGATCCTTAAGGTTCTCTTTGGAATTATAGTACTCTTCAACTCTAAACGTAATGACTTGATAAGTGCGCAAATTTTTTGTTGAGTCTAGAAATTTATGGTGCAATATGCCTTGTTACGTATTACATAAGCCATTAGAAAAAATATTCTCTAGCTTGATTCCTAGACTTAGAAAGATGGATGATTGAAAATTCACATCAATGATTGAGTTGAAAGAAACTGCACGAAATTTAAAAAATCAGGTTTTAAAACTCAAAAATTTTCAATAGAGGTACAATTTTGATAAAAGTCCTCACCCCCAAACAAAAAGGAACATCGTCCTCGATGTTAGGTAAAATGATTTTTAAAATTGAGAGCATAAGGTCGGAAAGAGATTACCAGAATGAACCGCTAATGAAGTGGACAGATGAAGCTAAGAAGAAACCTGAATAAGAAGTGAAAAAAAATGTGTACAAGTCTATAAAGAATGATATAGCACTGGGTGCTGTGAAACACCACCCCCAAACAGGATGAGACTAGTACAAGAAACGCGGGCTGCCTCCCGGTAGTGCTAAGTTTAATGTTTTCAGCCAGACCGAAGGGATCTCACCCTAAGGATAAGATCTATGATGGCGCGGGGCGGCAGAAAAATTGGGTGATGAGAATCACCCCCAAACAAGACTGAAGTGTAAGTCTTGTTGGATAGAGGCTAAAACGGGTCAATGCACTTGTATGGCGAAATGCATCACGCGATGCAAAGCATTGGTGAACCATGGGCGGGTCTTAAGGTAAGGGTGAGGGTGAATAGGCATCGGTCACGGGCCTTATTGAGCCGGAAGGTGAGGGAAACTAGGGCCCTATAAGAATGGTTCTCAAGTTGTATGGGAAGGCAACAGGGTTTAGTAAGTGGAAAGGGATGGGGTTCATAGAAATCACACGACCATTCTATAAATGGGCGATGATACCGGTCGCGCCGTAACACACCAGGGAGCCGTTGAGAAGAAAAATCAATACCATAAGAAAGTGGCGGGCATGGAGGAACAAGCTCGGTGTCACGGTGGAGAGTAGCACCACAAATACTCTCGTAGATGGAGGATGGTTTCAGGTTAGGATCTAAATATGTAGATGGAAACTTGAACTGTGTAAAATCAAGATCCAAACCAGGTGGTAGGGTGGAAGGAACAATGGGTGGGTCGGGTGGGACAAATGGTGTATCAGGTGGGATAAACGGTGGAGGAAGATGATCCAGCTCAAGAGTGGGAGACACACACTCATTGGGAGGAGTAAAGGAATACTCACAAGGGAGTGTGGTTTCTAAAGATGGAGTTGTCAACTTCTCCACAAGAGTAGCATCGGTGAATGTGGTGGGTGGATCAAACGAGGCACCAAGATCGGAGATAGAGGAATCACTAAAAATATCGGGCTCAACGGGAGCCATGCATGGTGGTACATCATCCATATCCGGATAGATAGGAACTATCACGGATTCTATCTCTGGAAAATGGTGAGAACTCGTAGCCGGAGCTAACCTAGGATAAATGGGTTCCTTGGGAACACACGGGTGAAGCTCGATAGGTGTAGACTCGGGCATTGTTTTGGATTCGACGGGAATGGGAATGGGAATAGGAACCGCAAGTGTGGGTTCATGTGGACATGGTGGGATTTGATCAGGCTCACTATATAAAGGTAAGTCAACACAATTGCCGACTTGGGGCCCGGACCATGGGATGGTCTCAACTTCGAGATTCTCGGGGTGGTAGGGTTGGTCACACTCAGAATTCATAGCACAAGAGGGACAGATCATCATCACACTCGGTTGTAATAATGGGTGGAGCCATGGGAATATCCGACTCTCTCTCACACTACAATTCATTTAACTTTGTTCAAGCCTTTGGATATCTTGAGTTTGAATTACTTGCTCTTGCTCAAGTATGAACTTTTGCAAGAGGGTTTCGAGAGTGGATGTGGATGATGGTGTTGATGGAGTGACGGGTGGTGGCGGTGGGTGAGGTGGACACAACTTGCTATAATCGGGACTATATGGAGAATACTCATATGAAGTGTGTGGGGTGGGACCAAGTGCATCATACACTAAAGGATTGCTTTCGTGATGGACAAATGGTTGATACTCATGGGGTGCGTAGTGAGGGGACTGATCGTGAATGGGTGCACAACGTTGCCATGACAACTGTTGGAACGTGTGAGGATCCACAACATCTGGTTGGGATACGTATTGCGTGGAAGGGTGATCAAGCCTCCACGAATAATTTGGGTGCTCAGACAACTCGGGATTAGGTATAGCGGGGTAGTAGGCCGAGGTGGGTTCCAGAACAGTGTCATATGGATACACATGGTCCATGGTGGGTTCCGATGGATATGACAAGTATGGATATTCATGGGACATGTGATCGGCATAATAATAGTGGGTGCACAACAAGGGATGAGGTACGCCAACACTTGACACCAAGGGTGATGAAATAGGAGGTGTAGGCATGGACGGGTCAAGAGTACCAACAGTACTCATGAGAGAGGTGAAACGACTAAGAATATCATAAAGAGACGGCTCGGGATCACTCTCACACGTGTCACATGTCAATGGAAAATAACCAAAGTAGTCCCATAAAGGACGTTCTTCGGCCATGTGGAGAGAAATATTTTTTTTTTAATTTTTTGGAACTTTTTTGAAAGGAAAGAAAATATTTTTGGATTTTTCTAAAAATGAGAAAAAGAAAATATTTTTGGATTTTTTTCTAAAAAGGAAAGAAAGAAAATATTTTTGGATTTTTTTTGGATGAAAAGGTGGGGAAAAATGGACACTCTGAATTGTGACGAACTCACTAAAACTCGACTACCAAAAAATGAATTGGACACACACACACAAGTCAAGGAGAAATCCTAACTAGCACATAGCCAATTTTTATCTTTAAATTTAGTGAAAGGGTAGTCAAATTTTAATTAAATCCGTGGGCGATAAAAAAATTCACGGAATAATATGAGTGATCGCCTTTGCAAAATTTTCTCCTAGTGGGCTACCTAGTTGAATGATTTTAACTTTAGTGATGGATAGGGTAGCACACAATTGGTAAGCGAGTGAGTCAGGTGATGAAATCCCTTCTCGTGAGTGACCGGGTGTAGGTCTTAGTAATTTAATTCATCACATCATTCAAAAAAATAAATGCGAGAATAAAATCACACAAGAGAACACAAGAGCACACAAAAGAATTGACTCGCTAACAGGAGAGGCGCGAGGGTTTAAGAAATGTACCTCCCACGGTTTTTACGCCGTGGGGTGCAAAAAAATTTGAGTCGACCGGGGGGAGATCACGCCTATCTCAGACGTCCCCATGAGTCATACCGACCCAAGGTAGAGAGGCTTCTAAATCCTCGCCTTGGACGCCCTCTCTCTACCTTGTTCGGTTTCCCGATCACGCTTTTCAATTATTACAATTTTAAATGAAAAATAAATGGTGTCTCTAAGCACCGCAATACAAGCCAAATAATAAAGTCCTAATACAATCCTTCTAATAAAATGCAAAAATAGTACACAAAATAATAAAGTACAAAAAATAAATGAACTACAAAATTGAATCCTCTCCAAATGCTTCACAATCCCAAGAATGGCAACGACGCCATTTGATAAAAAGAATTTTTGCGTATATATTTGTCGTTGTTGTACAAGCTCCTTCTAATCAAAACCTCAAATACCTACAAAATATAATAACTCATGTGTAGATGTAAGTCAAGGTATCAATCCACTTTCTAGGGAGTAAGCTAGAGACAAATTCAAATGTAATTCACTTTTTATTTTGTTTTTGTGTTTTTTCACTTTTCTACTTTTTTTAGCTTTTTCAAATATTAAAACAATAGAGTGAGGTGAGGTCTTAAACTAAACTAAACTAAATGTGATATGATAAGAACTAACTAGAAATTTACTAAAATGAAAATTAAAGTCTAAACTAAAAATAAGAGATAAGTGAGGTAAATAATTGTGAGAACAATCAAGGAGTGGGATAACATCACAAATTTTAGTTATTCTAATTAATTAATTTAATTATTTGAATTCTCCCAAATTAATATCAAAATTACAAACCAACTCTCGTTGCAAGTGTAATTATAATAGTAATATTTTAGAAAATTAATTTTAACACTCCACAACTCTAGAAAATTAGATCTACACTCCTTTTAATTAATCACCTGCTAGGATCGATCAATTAAAATTTATGTCAATCTTAGAAAATAAATTTAGAGTTGAAATTCAAGTTATAATACCCCACTAAAGAAACCCTATCTCTAGTTCGAATCTAAAATGGTTATTATAACTAGAATTTAAATTTTCTCTCGAAAAAAACTTTTACCCTCTCTCGAGGCGTAAATTTAAGGGTGATGGATCAAAATTAACATTCAAAGAGATTTTTCAAGTAATTAAACTAATTAAAATAAAATAACATCAAATAAGGGTTTTAACCCACCCCTTGAAAGGGATTTTAGCCTAACATGGTATAAAATATGACAAATTAATAATCAAAGGCATAAACAAATAAAATAGAAGGGTAAGAGGACAAATCTTCAAACAAGTCTCCTTGATTTGCAAAATTGGACTCTAATCTTCCATTGAAATTGAGCAACATCCATTCAATATGAACTTTCCACAATATTCAACTACATTCAAACACTCATTTGAATCACTCAACAATTAATTTCTCACAAATATCTAAAAAAAATAAAAAGAATAAAATAAAACTATTTACAAAGGGATAATTTTCTCTACAATTCTCTCTCTAGAATTTTTCTATCTAAAAGCTCTTTTTTTAAAATGGGGTCTTCATCTTCATTTATAGTATGCATGGAGCATGGGGGTATTTTTGGAAGAATTAAGATGCAATAGGTTGTATAAGGTGTGGGTAAGGGTTAGTTTATGAATAAATAGATGATGGATGTGGTTTAGGTGAGGTCATATGGGTGAGAATAAAAATCTGATTTGTGTGCACATGTGGGTGGTTTAGGAAAAAAGGGTTAAAAGTAGGGGTGTGTTTCGGCCGGATCGGAACGGAATAGGGGTGTTCGGAAAATTTTCCAAAATTTTCGGAATTTTAAAATCCATTCCAAAGTCGGAAAAATAAATTTCGGAAAATCAATTTCTTTTCCATGTCGGCGACTTCGGAATATTCGGAATTTTCGGAATTTTTGAATATTTTTTTATTCGGAAAAAATTAGGAAAAATCGGAAATATCAATTTTATCTTTTTCGGATAATATCGGAAATACAAAATTATCAATTTTATCTTCTTTATTCCACTTTTTTGGGGGGGTGGGGGTAATTTTATTTCCATACAAATGTCAATTTCAAGCAATATTGAGTATTGATGTTAAGCTGAAAAGTTGAACCTGGTAAGACCAAGTGAGCAGTGCATATTACTATGAGAAAAAATAAGCAAAGAATAACACCAATGTTAGTAAGCATACAAGGAAAACACTTAAGATATGTTTAACAAATAGAGCTACAAAACTATGTTTAATAGATCGGAGAGGAATGATACCACCTGATTGAGTGAGGAATTAGAAATGATAGGATTTAGGAATTCATTCTAATTAGTGTAGAAATGAGAAAAGAAAGGGAGCAAAATAACCTTTCTATAGCTAAAAATTAAGGGTTGAGATTATTTTAAATGAATGGGTGGGATTGTTTTAAATGAAGGGTGAGATTATTAGGAAATGTGATGAGTAAAAATTATTAAAATGAATAAAAATATTATTATTTCGGAAAATATTTTGGATAAATCGGATCGGCATGATATCGGAATTTTCGGAACGGAAAATCGGAAAGTCGGAAATCTATATTTGATTTCCAATTCCATTCCAATTTATATTGGAAAAGTCGAAAATCGGAAAAATTCGGATCGGAAAAATTAAAATGATGCCAAAATTGGAAAATTTCGGATCGGAAATCGGAAAATTTGGAAGTTCGGAAATAATTGACACCCCTAGTTAAAAGGATAGTTGGGGGGTAATTGGGTAAAAGGGGTAAAAGGTTTAATTAAATGGCATGTGGCTTAATTGGTTTGGTTTTATTTTGGTTTGTAGCAGGTGGAGAATAAATCGTGTAAGCATTTGGAAATGAAATGGGTATGGTTGGGTTCGGACACGGCACTCGGGTGGAGCAAGGGGGTATGGAGCTGCCCGATCGGAGTTGGGAATGAGGCAGGCGGTTTGGAACCCGGCCAGAGATGGAGGGGGTTCAAGGCTGGGCGGAGGTCGGAAGTGGGTACCGGCGGTGATAGGTCGTCGGCGAGCAGGTCGACGCTGCCGCGGTAAGGGTTTGGGTCAACGGCGAGGAAAGGGAGTGTGGGGATCTGCGAGGTTTAGCGCTGGAAGGGGCATATAGGGTTGCCGGCGAGCTGGGTTGGAGTGTAGCGCCGGCCTGTGGCAGGTCGCGCTGGGTCAGAGTCGGTGTGAACTCGGGGGTTTGGACCGGCCGGGGTGCTGGGGTCAGGCGTAAATGGTGGATTGTGGGTTTTTTTGGTTATGGAGGTGGGTGTGAGGAGAGAGAATATGTGTGTTATTGGGGAAGATGAGGGGGAGGGTGTTAGGGTGTGTGCGTGTGTATGGTGTATGGTGGGGATAAGGGTGTAGTATTAGTTTAGGGTGTAGGATAAGTGTGTTTGTTAATGTGTGTGTTAAATTTGGACCCTTAAAAGTAACACTAATAAAATTAAATTATTAAAACTAAAAAAAAATTAAAAATAAATAAATTCCTACTCTAAAAATAAATATTCAAAAAAAAAAGAAAAAAAAAAGAAAAATAGAATTCTATTAAACTAAAAATTAAAATCCTAAAATATAAAATCTAATAAAACTAAGAAATAAATGAAATCCTAAAAATTTCTAATCCTAATAAAATAAAATAAAACTAAAACTAAAAACTAATAGAATAAAAATCAAAATAAAATTATACTAAATAAAATATAAAATAAAAAAATAGAAAATGAAACCTATAAAATACTAAATAAATCTAAAATAAATCCTAAAAATAGAAACGACTCAAACTAAAAATCTAAAAAATAATAAAATGACACAAATAAAACACACACAGGCTTGGGGTAAGTTTGTGGTAGGTTTAGGCTCGGGAGAATTTGGGTATTAGCTCCATAAAATGCGCATTTACCTTGATATATAGCTTTTGACACCGCAAACGGACATTTGACCTACAAGATAAACATTTAAGCACATAAGACCCATATTGTCGAGAATTAGTAACAAAAGTGAGTCTATTCGGGGTATAAATTGTAGAGTTTTGGGTGCTTATCAAGGGTTAATACAAATTGGGTTTTGAATTGGGAAAGTTACGAATCAAGTTATTGAGACTCGTTTTGATTAGTAAGGATTTTAGGGGATAATTCTGGGTAAAACGCTTCATAGAATATGTTAATGGAGATTCTATCTACACTACCCACTAGAAAATGGCATTTTCTAACTTTCGTTCTCTTATACGATTTTTCCAAAACAGCCCCAAAATACCCCAAAATGGCATTTTAAAAATCTGGGCATATTGAGTAAATTGAAAACCTCGCATTTGGGGATATTGTATTATGGACCAACGGGGTGTCCGGATATTTTGGTTGAGTGATGCCATGATAATAGATTAATTAATGGGCGATTAATTAATTAAAGCTTATAGGTGGAATAATTTATTATAGGATGATATAATAAATTGTTAAATATTATTTAATTATGAGCGTTCTCTTTACAATGGAATTTTAAGGAGTACGTTCTAAGAGATGAAAATTCGGTCCAAGTGAGCAAGTCCGGGTACATTGGTTGTGTGACACCAGGGAGATATTAAATTAATTATTGAGTATATTAATTAAATTAGAGTCGGACCATAGACTCGGGGAGATATTAAGTTAATTAATGGGCATATTAATTAATTATAGTTGGACCATAGACTCGGGGAGATAATAAGTTAATTAATGGGCATACTAATTAAATTAGAGTCGGACCATGGACTCGGGGAGATATTAATTTAATTAATGGGCATAGTAATTAAATTAGAGTCGGACCATAGACTCGAGGAGATATTAAGTTAATTAATGGGCATATGAATTAAATTAGAGTCGGACCATAAACTCGAGGAGATATTAACTTAATTAATGGGTAAATTAATTAAATTAGAGTCGGACCATAGACTCGGGAATATGTTTGTCTAGTGTTACGGACTTTGTACATTGTAAATCCGGGATTAAATTTTATTTATATGTATGGTAGTGTGATAGTATATATATATTGTGTGCTCATAAATACCGCTGGCTAGGTATTTATTTATAATTATATGCTCTAGTGCTATCGGGTGAGGTTGCGCGATGTGGGTGAATCCCCTAGCTTGAGGAGTAGGGCGAGTATATCCCCGGGTCATAGCGTCCAAATAGAGGTGGGCATTGAGATGATTGTCTTCACACTCGGGGGAATATGACCACCTCCAATACGTTTATATTTCTATGTTCTAATTCGGCGGTGGCTAGCTGTCTCAGAAATCCAGGTGGGACTGAGTAGACCTGGGAAGATAGCACTTTGGAGAATGCATCCGATGAGGTATTACTCAGAAGGATGGTTTAATTATATTCAACATATGTGTGATTGTGGAATATTGTTCTATGTTTATAATGGAGTAGATAATTATATATCGGTAATTAAATACATGAAGAGAATTTGTATTACATATATAACTAGTGAATGTTATATGGCTTTTAAGAATAGTTTTATTTATATTCAACATATGAATAATTGTGGAATATAGTTCTACGTATATAATGGAGTAGATAATTATATATGGGTAATTAAATACATGAAGAGAATTTGTATTACTTATATAACTAGTGAATGTTATATGACTTTTAAGAAATGATTAATTAAGTTAATGTGATAAATAACTTACGAAGTAAAGATACAAATTACTCGGGTTAGAGTAGAGTTCAAGGAGTTTCATGACAAGGCTAGTTAGACGGGGTGGTGTAACTAGGAGGGTCAGGAAGAAAGCGTTAAATGTGAACTTTAGAGGAGGGTGAGATGTATCTCAAGGGAGTGCGACACTAACTTAAATATGAAGAGCATTCATACATTTTAATTCACTTACAAAATATTTTCAAAAGGACTTTGGGCTCTGACCCATACTTGCAAAATATTTTCAAAACCTTTTAGGTATCCAGCCACAGGGATGACAAACTTGAAGTTCTATTCCAAAGATGCGTAGCTGCAACAAGTGTGGATGTTGCAGGATTTGGACATAGACGCTTCAGTCATATCATTCCTAGAGTATGATGCAGCTTGGTATTTCTTTCGGGCATGTTGGCCTAGCTATTTTCATTTCAGTCGGACTTTGTACTTATTACTATTCTTTGTTGGATTATATTAGTGGGTGTTGGTTTTATGCCGATGATTTATTCGGCTAGTCATTTATTGATTTATTCAGTATTGCTTTAGATTCATGGTTTGTGCGAATGGTTTGTATTTATATTTTTATGGTTGTTGTTGTTAAATAAAAAGATTAAAATTTTGACATCAGCTTTTGAATACTAGGTGGTTAGTAAGTTTTAAAAAGTTTTCAACAGTGATGCTAAGAATGAACCAGATGAGATTCCTATTTTAATTTGACATAGGACTGATTACCCGGTATTTCATTAAGCGGGGTGTCACGTGAATCTTATAAGTCGCCTTTGGAAAATTGTGCTCCTATTTGGCTTGCTAGTTGATTGATTTTAATTAAGTGCTGGCACGAGTTAACAAGAAAGTGGAGTTAAGTGATTGAGTCGGGTGATGAAATCCCTTCTCGTTTCAATGACCGGGTCTAAGTCTTAAGTCCAATTAATTCATCAAACCATTCAAAGTAAGATTATGCAAAAAATAAAGTCATATAAGAGCATATAGTCAAACAGTAAATGGACTCGCTAATAGGAAATGCGTGAGTGATAAAGAAATGTACCTCCTACGACTTTTACACACGTAGGGTTAAGACCAAGTTGAGCCGACCGGGGGGAAGTTCGCTTAACTTCAGTTGTCCCTGGGAGTCCTACGAATCCAAAGTAGAGAGGCTTTTAATTCCTCGCCTTTGGACGCCCTCTCTCTACCTTGTCCTGTTTCCCTTTTTTTTTAATTATTACAAATAATTGGTGTCCAAAGCACCGTGAATAAATGTACAAGGCCTCAATATCCTAATACCAAAAATCTATGAAAAATAAAGAATATATACAAATAAACAAATGTATAAGTCCTCAAAACGCTCCTCAACTCGAAAAGTCAGCAACGACACTTCATGAAAAGTCAATCGCCAAAGTTTGAGCAAAGTCCAACTCTTAAAAAGTCGGCAACGACGCCATTTGTATATGTCATTGTGGAGTAAAGATGGTCAATCAAAAATCCCTTTTGTACCTACAAATACACTAAAACATGTATAATGGCAAGTAAGGTATCAATCTGCGCTCTCTAATGTGGACAAAACCAAAGTGAAAACAAGTATGATTGTTAAAACAATTATGAAGGGATATTTATACTACTAATTATGAACTAAAAACTAAAACTACACTAATAAATAAAGAAAATGATAAAGTGAGCTAAATATGAGGAGAAAATAATTATGAGATAATTCAAGGGATTAAACTTCACCACTTAACCTATTTATTTTCATTAATTAGTTTGTCTATTTTAAATACCCCAAAACATATATAAATTCACAAATCAACTCTTGTTGCAAATGTAAATTTACATAGAGTCTTTTTAGAGGATTAATATTTAAATTTCACATACTCTAAAAATATAGATTTAAACATTTTCTAATAAATCACCCGCTAGGAGAAATTCACTAAAAGTATTTTAAATCATTAAAAATATATTTTTAGAGTACAGAAATTCAAACTATAATACCATTAAAAAATTGCCTATGTCTAGTTTAATTAATGAATAAATATTATAATCTGAATTTATAATTTTCTCTCGAAAATAATTAACCCTCTCTCGAGGCGTAAATATAAATTGTAAAATCTTAATATTAATTTTCAAAGGGGCATAATAAATAAACAAACTGAAAATAAAAATAATTAAGTTAAGGGTTTCATCTCACCCTTTGAATGGGGTATTTAGCCTCTCATGGTGGTATTATTACATATTAAATGTAATAATGACACAATAAGAGGCATAATAAATAAAATTGAGTGAGAATAAATAAATAAACCATGTATCATTGATTATGAACACTGAAATTTAATACCAACTCAAAATTTGTATTTCACAATAATCTCCCTCATACTCAAGTCACTAAAAAAATTATCAAAGAAGAAATAAAAAAATTTCAACGCTACTCCTAAAAATTACATAAAAAATGAGCTAAAAAAATGGAGTTCAACAATTAAATACTTCCTACTCTCTCTACTATCCTAAGTTGACCACTCTTTCACTATTGAACTCTTCTCCCCTTTGCTGTGAACAGATGGTCTTATTTTATAAGAGGCATGTGGGTGTAAGGTTAAAATTGGAATAGTATAAGTGAGGGTGTTTCAGGAAAAAAGGCTTAAAGTTTGAGATGTGACTTTTATTTTGAGAATGACAGAAGCTCGATGTTTTTAGTTGGATTTTTGTGTGTTTTGGGAACTGACTCTATTTGAAAGGTTGAGTTTGGAGGTTTAAGGATATGAAATTGGAAATGGGATTAGAAGTGTCATGGATCTCGAGGTGGGTTTATAGTGGCTAGAGCTGGATTTCGGGTTTGGGCATATGCGTTGGATCAAAATTGAGTAGATGTTCTCGAGTTAAACTTTGGTCGAAACAGGTTGACATGTCGCGAACGGGTCAAAGGGAGATTCCAGGTTCGGGGTTGGAGGTTGATGGGTTGAAAGTCCTAGTTTGGAGTGTCGAAAATGTGGCAGCGGTGGCAGTGGGTGTCCGCGGTAACTATGGGACTCGCTGCAGCAGGTCGGCGGACGCAGGTGGGTCATGGAGGCAGCGGGGATGGATCTCGGGTATATTAGGTTTGGTTGGAGGTAGGGATTGTGGCTAAGGTATGGAGTTTAGCTGGGTATAGTTGTTGGGATTAATGGTGGTAGAAGAGAGAGAGGGTGAGGTGGTGATGAAGAAGAAGTTGGGAGTGATTATGTGTGATGAGGGTGTAGGGGGGATGGTGTGTTAGTGAGTGAGTAGTTTAGGTGTGTGTTATGGTGTATGGTATTTGGGTGTGAGTGAGTTGTAGGATTTGTTGTATGGGTGGGTGAGTTATGTTTGAGTGTATGTGAGTGAGTGGGGTGCTAGTGTGTGTGTACGTACGTTAGTTTGTACGTAAAAATATGAAATAAAAATAATAAAAAATAAACCTAATAAAATAGAAATAAGTAAAATAAAAATAAAAACTAAACTAAACTAAAAATAAAAATTAACTAAAAATAGAACTCACAAAATAACAACTTAAAAATTAAAATAACACAACACATAATACAAACTCTAAAAACTAAAAATGACTCAAATAAAAACTAATAAACTAAAATAAAACAAAACAAAAAATAATAATATTAATAAACTAACTAAAAACTAAAAACAAACAAAAATAAAGGAAAACAAATACTCGGCGCACTAAAATAAATCCTCTAAAAATAAATAAAATATATTGAAAATAAAAATAAAAACTACAAAAGAAGTGAAGATAAAACCTAAAGTCCTAAAAATATAACAAAACTAAAAATAAAGACTACAACTAAAAACTAATAAATTAATAACATAAAAAAATAAAAAGAAATAGAAAATAAATTCTAGAAAATTCTAAATAAATTTAAAATAAATCCTAAAAATAGAAACGAGTCAACTAAAAATCTAAAAATAAAAATAAAGCTACAAACTCAACACACACAGGCTCGGGTGAAGGTTTGGTATAGGTTTAGGCTCGTGTTTGATACGGGATTGGGGAATTAGCTCCATAAATCGCACATTTACCCTGAAATAAGCGTTTGAACTCTGCAAACGACGATCAAGCCTACACATTAAACATTTACGGGCATAAGACCCAATTTACCGAGAATTAGCAACTAAAACACGTCTATTCAGGGTATAAAATTTACACATTTGGGTGCTTATCAGGGAGCTTCAATTCTATTCGTCAAGAAGAAGGACAAATCTCTACGGCTTTGTATCGACTACGGGGAGTTGAACAAAGTCACTATTAAGAATAAATACCCGTTCCACGTATTGATGATTTATTTGACCAGTTGAGGGATGATGCGTATTTTTTGAGGGTTGGTTTCAGTTCGGGGTACCACCAATTAAGAGTCCGGGAGAAGGACACATCTCAAAGACAACCTTCCTTACTAGATATGGGTTGCACGGGTTTTTGTTAATGCCATTTGGGCTAATCAATGCACCAAAGGTATTTATGGACTTGATGAACTGAGTGTTCAGGGATTATTTGGATCGGTTTGTGACCGTGTTTACAGACATTATCTTGATTTCTTCTGAAAATGCAGAGGTGCATGGAGAGCATTTACGGGTGGTATTACTGACGTTTTGAGGTCATCAGTTGTATGCAAAATTCAATTTTAGATGAGAGAGGTATAGTTCTTAGGTCACATTGTGTCCGATCGGGGGATAACCGTGGATCTGAGGAAAGTTTCTGTCGTGATGGAGTGGGGATATCCCATTACACCCACCGAGGTGCACAGTTTCTTGAGACTACACGAGTACTGCTGTTGATTCATCTAAGGGTTCTCCAAGATAACTCGGGCCCTAAAAAAATTTGATGAGAAATGTGGTATCATTTGTTTGGGACGAGGTGTGCCAGCAGGCATTTGAGAAGCTGAAGAATATATTGACTACAACACCAGTTTTGGCATTGCCTTGGACAGGGGTTGACAATAGAGTCCTCACAGATGCGTCCCTAAGGGGACTTGGAGGGGTTTTGATACCGGAGGAGAGGCTAATAAATTATGTTTCCAGAAATCTTAAGCCTCATGAGGGACATTACCCCACATATGACTTGGAGCTAGTAGCCGTGGTTTTTGCATTGCGAGTGTTGATGCACTATCTCTTGGGTGATAAGTTTCATCTTTTCACATACCACAAAAGCCTACAGTATTTGTTCACACAACAGGAGATGAACATGATAAAAAGGAGGTGGATAGAGTTTGTGAAAGATTATTAGTTCAACATTCAGTACCATCCGGGGAAGGCGAATGTCATGTTGAATGCTTTGAGTCGCAAGCCTATTTTTAAGTTAGCGATAGTGTGGAAGGTAAAGTGGAAGTCACTTCGTGGGGATGATGATCTGACCCGCACATTTATGGTTATCCTTACCATCATCCCTGAGATCATTATTTAGGTGGTGAAGGAACATGTAGGAGATCAGATTTTCCAGGGATCAGTGAGATAGTTGCTATCTGAGAGGGTGGAGCACTATGCCATTGGGTTAGATGGTGGTTTGAGATTTCAGGGGAGACTGGTTGTTTCTGATGATGAGGATTTGAGACGAGCTATTATGTTTGAGGCTCACGGGTCATGATTTATCGTACATCTCAGAGGGGATAAGATGTACCACGATATGCGGCGTCAGTATTGGTGGGCTAGGATGAAAATAAGCGTAACCAATTTCTTGTCTAGTTGTGCTACGTGTCAGCTTGTGAAGGTGGACCATCAACGTCATGTGGGTGTTTTACAGCCTTTGGAGATATCGGTGTGGAAATGGGAAATCATCTCTATGGACTTCATTCTTGGGTTACCTACATTGTAGAGGGGGAATGATTCGATACGGGTGATTGTCGAAAGATTGACGAAGGTGGATCATTTATTATTTGTACGGACGGATTATAACGTCGAGTAGTACACCAGACTCTTTATTACTGAGATTGTTAAGATGCATGGGGTACCGCTCAATATTGTGTCAGATAGGGATAGGAAGTTTTTGTCCCACGTTTAGAGGAGCTTTTAACAGGTCTTGGGGGATGAGTTGAGATTGAGCACGTCATATTATCCTCAGACCGATGGGCAAACGGAGAGGGTGAACTTGATGTTGGAGGAAATGTTGCGGATGTGCATTTTAGATTTTAAGGGGAGCTGGGAGTAGTATTTTTCTTTAATGGAGTTTGCAATCAATAACAGCTACTAGTTCACGATAGGGATGACATCATTTGAGGCACTCTACGGGAGACCTTATCGTTCACCCTTATGGTGGTTAGAGGTGGGGGATAACAAGTTACTTGGTCCAGACATCATTTAGGACACCTCATAGAAGGTAAAGATGATTCGAGCCAGGATACGAATTACTAGGATAGGAAAAAGAGCTAAATGGATGGAGACCGAAGACACTTAGACTTCGATGTTGGAGATCATGTGTTAATTAAAGTGTTTCTCATGAAGGGGGTGATGAGATTTTTGAAGAAAGGGAAATTGGCTCCCCGATACATTGGACTGTTACCTATTTTGGAGAGGATTGGTCCCGTAGTATATCGATTGGAATTATCGAATCACTTGCAGCGGATGCATGATGTTTTCCACATATCTTCAATGCAGAGGTTCCTTAGAGATGAGGTAGTGTACCATCACACACTACAAGAAAAAATATCATTTATGTTAGTTTAACAATTGACGTTATGTCAGACAAATGTAAATTGACATAAATGATATTCATTTATGTAAATTTGGGTTTTAAAGTAAATTTTTATTTCAATTTAAATAATATTGAGATAAAAAAAAATCATTTATCTCATATTTATATCTAGATGACATAAATATACCTTTATTATCTCAACCTTTGAGTAAAAATTGATATAAATGAAAAAAAAGAAGCGGGCCATTTTTTCCATTCCGCTCCATAATTAGCAACTCAAAACTTTCCTAACTCTCTCACATCTCATACGCTTGCACAACTCTCTCTCTCTATATAGCTCATACAACTCTCTATCTCTATAAATCGCACAACTCTCTCTCTCTCTCTCTCTCTCTCTCTCTACCACTTGCTCAGCTCTGGCACCGACGATGTGATTTATTTCAACTTTACAGCGAGGCGACATAGTCCATTACGTCGACAACGAAAGACTTCACATCACGCAGGTATAAAAAGCTCATGATTGGTTGATTCAATTTTTGTATGTGTTTGTGTTCGTGCGATTTGAATATGATATTTGTTCTTGATTTGGTGTTTGCGATTTGTGTATATGCAATTTGTTCTTGATTTGTGTATATGTGTTTGTAATATTTTTGTTTGAAAACCTAATAAATTTCTCTTCTTTTCATTTTGTGCCTCTCCCACTTGTGTTTCTCTCTCGTCTCTCATCTCTCGTCTCTCGCCTTCCCTCTTCTCCTGATTTCTACTCCGGTCCAGTCTACACATAGAGAATTTGGGTATGTTGTTTTACCAACTTTTTATTATTTACATTAGTAAATATTTATGTTTATGCCAAGCATTGTTCGGGCCTTTATTTGTTTAGATTTACTACAACTGTTAACAATAATATTCTTTAAAGAATTGTATCTATCATAAATTCAGTTTATATATTGTCATTTTCTTTTGAAAATACAGATCTTATAACATATAGTTGAATGTCATTAGTTTCAAGTGTAATTTTATTTGGTTTTCACTTTGTATTTTAATGTTTAATAATTTTGGTTAATGACTTTTGCAAAAAAAAAAAAGAGGGGTCATTCGAAGAAAAGTTCGTCCACAATTTTTTAATTAATATATAGTCCAAACTATTTTATTTTGTTCCAAGAGATCCCTCGCTGACCAAGCATAAATTCTTCTGAATTTAGTCCCTTAAGTTAGTGATTTTGATATCCCGAACAAAGTAATTTAATCATTTTTATTCCATATCATTGCCATTGATTGTTTCTAACAATTTCCCCGAGTTTCGTGTATTTCTGATGGATTTTACAGGAATTTAGTGCAAGAAAAGAGAGAAAGAAATCGAAAAAAAAGGACATGATGAAAGGAAGAAAAGTCAAAGGGAAAAAATGTAAAGTTATACCCAGAGTTCGAATTCGACACCTAAAGGGAAGTTGAAAATCTTGATTTCACAAAAGCATCGGAAGAAACGACACGCAAATCGGAGCTCGAGATCAAAAGTTATGGCTAGTCAAAGAAAAAAAAGGAAAAAGTCAACATGGAAGAAATCGGACCGATCCGGTGGGGACCGGACCGATCCGAAATGACCCAAGTCCAGTAGACCCCGGATGGATGACAAACCGATGACAGCAGAACCGATCGGGTAGAATAAAAAAAGAACCGATCCGGTGTCAGAAAAACGGATTGATCCGAGGGCTATCCGGACCGGTCCGGTCATGCGAAATCCTGGCATTTATTATGAAGATTTTGATGTGCATAGCTGGTGAAATCGTGCGCAACAAGCAATTCTGGCTGTCAAATTCGTACTACTTGGTGCTATAAATGTCCATGCCCTACCTCATTCTAGGGGTCGATTTTAGAGAGAGCAATTCAGAAGTTAGGAAATTTTCATTTTCTTGGGTAGGAGTTTTCATAAACCCTAGTTTGTAAGGTTGAGAGAGACAAAATTTCTGGATTCAAATTCGTTTCCTGTTGCTAAATACAAGTATAACCATTCCATTCTCTTATTTGGTATCTATGTTAGTTAAATTTCAATTGTATTGCAAATTATTTCCAATGTTTGGTAGGTCTATAATTTTGTGTATGACTTTGTCTTCTAATCAAATCATGTCTAGCTAAATTCTTAAGGGCTGGGGTACATGAACTCACTCCGAGGAAAATTACTTATGTAGAAAATAGAGGGTAAATTAAATATTGACCGAATCGTGGAAGGAAATTACATGAACATGCCAATCTTTTAATCTCTCTTGCCCTAGGTACTTGAGATGCTTAAGAACGTTTTGCAAGTGTAATTGTCCATTCACCGCTTTATATTTACCTTTGATTTCATATGGTGAGGGCTAGATCCTTCATATATGTAATGCTTAGGAATTATAAAGCTTGGATTTAGTCAAGAATTTTAATTTACAATTATAGTATTCTACACGGTAATTCGTTAAGGTTTGAGGGATTGTACCCTATCCTATTTTCTCTTATTTTTCAATCTAATTTCTCCACAATTTTTTAGGGTTTTCTTTTCTTTGAGTATATTTTATTCCGATTGCAATTTCTAACCATCAATCATCTTTATATTTCTTTGAAGGAATCATTTCAAGATTTAATAACTTCTCCTACAAAAGTGCTAATTTTTTATCCCTGTGGATACGATCCCGACTTGTCGGATTATTACTAACGTGATAGGCTTGCACTTGAGCCTTTAGAAAGTGCACTTTTGAGACAAATTCTTTGTCGCGTCAAGTTTTTGGCGCCGTTGCCGGGGATTACCAATTGGTATAAATTAGGAAAGTGATTTTAATCTACAAGTGATTTAAAATAAAAATAAAAATTCTTTCTACATCTCATCTCTTATGTACTTTCATGCAGAATTCATCTTCCACCCAAGTTCACGAAAACCCAATTGCCGAAGCAAATTCTGAAAAATACCATACCACTGATTCTCCTCAGTTTTGGGTTCCACCTCCTTCGCCTAATAATTCAATCACAAGTCGCTCCTTGAGTCAAACACCAAGTGTGAATTCTGAATCTTTCGGTAGCAATATGTCGGTGCATGGTAGTGTTGGTATTGGTGCTGGAGAGGATGAGATACCATATCTTCCCATGAAATACCTTTTATTTCCAGAGAGAACTGTGACCCCTGGTTCCATTTTACTCCCGTATAATGTTGGTCAGTTCCACTTTCGAAATGGTATGATTCAAATTCTTCCCACATTTAACGGGATGGATTCGGAAAAACCATATCTCCATCTTAGAGAGTTCGAGGAAGCATGTGAGTCGTTTGGTGACCAAGCTTGCCCACAAGATGTTATCCGATTAAAGCTTTTCCCTTTTTCCTTAAAGGATAAAGCTAAAACTTGGTTATGGTCGCTACCCACGAATTCCATATTATCCTGGAGAGATATGCAAACCAAGTTTCTCTCCAAGTTCTTTCCACAACACAAAACCAATTCTGTCAAGGCACAAATACAAGATTTTCGACAAAATGAGAATGAGGCCTTCGACAAGTGTTAGGAGAGATTTCAGGAGTTAGTTAGTGCTTGCCCACATCATGGATTCGAAAAACATCATTTGATTTCATTTTTTCATCAAGGCCTTACTTTAGCATCTAAACAACTTGTTCAAACCATGTGCGAAAGACCTTTTTGGGAGTTTGACTCAAGCGATGCGGAGGCTCATCTGAAATATGTAGCAGAGACTACCCAAGCATGGGATATTTATGATCCTAATAGTCAAAATAGAAATCGACAAGTGTCCAATTTGCCTACTGCGTTCGGTATCTATCACTTGGACAAGGACACTTTATTAGATAAAAAATTTGACCAGTTGGAAAAGAATTTCAGAGACATGATTGAAGTGCAATTGAGAGAAGTAGCTAGACCTGTGCAAGCCGGGAAGGAGAAAATGTGTGCCATTTGTGCTGCTGGTCATTCTACGAAAGGATGTCCTACCATCCCTGCATACAAGGCAATGTACACTGAACAAGTTGAGGCAATAGGGGGTTTTTACGGAAATTATAATGCACAACAAGGGAATGCATACAATCAATCGTGGAGGAATCACCCTGGTTTTAACTATGGACAACCGCAAGGGGGGATGGCTCCTAACCCAGAGGTGACTCTACCACCACCACCCCCTCAATTTCAGCAAGTGGCTCCTCAGATGCATACTCCTATGCAGGTACCATCTCCTGGTCCGTATGTTGCTCCACCTAGGCGATCTCTTGAAGATAATCTGAATCAATTCATCCAATCTAAAAAAGAAAGCAATGATAAATATGATCGAATGTTCACTGAAATTCATACTAGCATCTCTAAGTTGCAATCTGCAGTGAATACTCAGGAAAAGGGTAAATTCCCAGCTCAAGGCCAAAGACCTCCTTTTCAAGGACAAACCACGGTTAGATCCACATCATCGAATTTACCAGAACAATGTCAAGCTATTACTACTCTTCGTAGTGGTCGCGTAATTGATCTAGCACCAAAAATTCCTAAGGAATCTAAAACTTTCGAGAGTGTTGAGACTCCATTGGAATCGAAAGACAAAGATGAGGGAGTTGAACCTGAAATTGAAGTCAAACTGCCCACTGCTGCTCCATTTCCTCAACGCTTAGCACAATCTAAAAAAGGGGCTTCGCGTACAGAAGTGTTGGATGTTTTGAAGCAAGTAAAATTGAACTTGTCGTTTCTTGATGCTATTCAGCAAATTCCAGCATATGCCAAGGTCATCAAAGATCTTTTGACTGTCAACCGATGGCTCAAGGTGAAAAAGAACGTTTTCTTGGCCCAAAATGTGAGCTTGGTCCTTCTCAATGATCTACCACCAAAATTCAAGGATCCTGGTACACCTACAATTTTGTGTGTCATAGGAGAAAATAGAGTGGAAAAATCATTTCTTGACTTAGGTGCGAGTGTGAACATCCTTCCATACTCCATCTATAAGCAGCTTGATTTAGGTGATTTAAAACCTACCCGAATCACTCTACAATTAGCTGATCGAACAGTGAAAGTGCCTCGTGGGGTTGTGGAGGACGTGATAGTTCAAGTGGACACGTTTTACTTCCCTGTTGATTTCGTCATTTGGGACACTGAGCCTGCTCCCCATGCGAGAAATCATGTTCCAATAATATTGGGCCATCCATTTTTAGCCACTACTAATGCTTTGATCAATACACGAAATGGACAAATGCAACTCACTTTTGGAAACATGACTCTCGAGACCAATATTTTCAATGTCGCTAACCAAATGGGTGATGAGGATGAAATTCTTGAGGTTGATCTTATTGAAGAAGTGGTGGATGAGCACATCGAGAAGATCATAGTAAGAGATGTACTGGAAGTGTGTTTAGTGCAAAGTGGTGAGAAAAAGAGTTTTTATACTAAGTTTGAGCATGAGGCGGAAGAGTTGGAAACTTGGTTACTAGAAGAAGTGAGTTTTGAGAAATTAAGAGATGTTGATTGAATTTCTCGGTTTGAAGAATTACCTCCGAGGGAGACAACCATGATTCCCTCTAAAAATAGATTTCCTAGTCTTGAGTTGAAAAAACTACCCTCTCATGTCAAATATGCTTTTCTGGGAGATAATGATACATTTTCTGTTGTTGTTTCTTCCAGTTTAAAAAAAGAGCAAGAGGGCATGTTGTTGGATGTGTTACAGAAGCATATAAGTGCTTTTGGTTGGACTATAGAAGATTTGAAAGGTATAAGTCCATTGAGTTATACCCATAAAATCCATCTTGAGGAAGAGGTGAAGCCCTCGCGAGAGATGCAAAGGCGATTAAACCCAACCATGAAAGATGTAGTAAGAGCGGAAATCATCAAATTGCTAGATGCTGGGATTATCTATCCTATTTCTGATAGTAAATGGGTGAGCCCAATTCAGGTCGTTCCAAAAAAATCGGGTATGACCGTGGTTGAAAATGCCAAGGGAGAACTAATACCTCAACGCACCACCACCGGGTGGCGTGTATGCATTGACTGCCGAAAGCTCAATGTCGGAACCAGAAAAGACCATTTTCCCTTACCGTTCATCGATCAAGTGATTGAACGAGTGGCGGGCCATCCTTACTACTATTTCCTAGATGGGTATTCTGGCTATAATTAGATTGAAGTGGATGTACTTGATCAAGAAAAAATGACTTTTACATGTCCATTTGGTACGTTTGCCTATAAACGTATGCCATTTGGGTTATGTAATGCACCAGCAACTTTCCAAAGGTGCATGCTAAGTCTCTTTAGCGACATGATTGAAAAAGGTCTTGAGGTGTTCATGGACGATTTCAGCATTTTCGGTCCATCTTTCGACCAATATTTAGCTAATCTTGAAAGAGTTCTATTCCGGTGTGTGGAAAAAGACTTAGTCCTCAATTGAGAAAAATGCCATTTTATGGTTACCGAGGGCGTAGTTTTAGGCCACATAGTCTCATCTCGGGGGATTGAAGTTGATCGAGAAAAAATTGAAGTAATAGCTGAGTTACCCCCGCCAAAATCACTTAAAGATGTGAGGTCCTTTCTAGGTCGTGCTAGATTTTATAGAAGATTTATCAAACACTTTAGCGCCATCGCTAGACCTTTGAGTAATCTTCTCATGAAGGACACTCCATTTGAATGGAATAAAGCATGTCAAGAAGCTTTTGATAAACTTAAAAGCATGCTAATTTCCGCTCCTATCATGCAAGCTCCTGACTGGTCACTCCCATTTGAGCTTATGTGTGATGCAAGTGATTACGCGATTGGGGCCATTCTTGGACAAAGAAAAGATAAGAAAGCTCATGCTATTTACTATGCTAGCAGAACATTATCTGGCCCTCAGCTTAATTACTCTACTACAGAGAAAGAGTTACTAGCAGTCGTTTTTGCTCTCGACAAATTCTGCTCTTACATTGTTGGGTCGCCCATCATTTGTTTCACTGATCACTCGGCTCTCAAATATCTCTTGAGCAAGAAAGACTCCAAACCACGTCTAATCAGGTGGATCCTACTCTTACAGGAGTTTAATCTCTCGATTCAAGATAAGAAAGGAGTAGAAAACATCGTTGCTGACCATTTGTCACGCCTCTCGTCCGACGTACCTATTGATCCCATTCCCATAGACGAGTATTTTCCGGATGAAAATCTATTTGCTACTTATTCTCTCCCTTGGTTTGCGGATATAGTCAATTACCTTATCACTGGAATTATTCCATCCCATTGGAGTCCGCAAGAGAGAAGGAAGTTCCTTACTTGGTCATGCATGTTCTTTTACGATGATCTATACTTGTTTAAGTATTGTGCGATCAAATCATCCGAAAATGTGTCCCCGATGAAGAAATCCAAGGGGTAATTCGATTGTGTCATACGGAAGCATGTGGAGGTCATTTTTCCAAAAATAAAACTGCTGCGAAATCCTTCAAAGCGGTCTCTACTGGCTCACAATCTTCCGGGATGTGAATACTTTTTAAAAATCATGCGATAGATGCCAAAGAATAGGAGCTATTACTCGCCGTGACATGATGCCATTGACCCCAATTCTAGTCTTAGAGTTGTTTGATTGTTGGGGTATTGACTTCATGGGGCCCTTTCTCCCTTCTTTTGGTTTTTTATACATCCTCGTCGCTGTAGACTATGTCTCAAAATGGGTAGAGGCCATAGCTACAAGGACGAATGACAATAAGGTGGTGATAAAATTCATTCAAGAAAACATACTTTCTCGATTTGGATTTCCGAAGGCTATAATCAGTGATAATGGAACCCATTTTTGCAACAGGCCTATGGAGAAACTAATGCGAAAGTATGGAGTTGTCCATAAAGTTGGAACAACTTATCACCCTCAATCGAATGGCCAAGTCGAGCTCGCCAATCGGGAAATAAAAAATATCTTGGAAAAGACAGTCGAACCTAATAGGAAAGACTGGTCTCTCAGATTGAATGATGCGCTCTGGGCGTATAGAACTGCATACAAGAAGCCCCTTGGGATGTCCCCAATTCGATTTGTGTATGGCAAGACTTGTCATCTTCCGGTTGAAATCAAACACAAAGCGTATTGGGCTATCAAAAGGGTGAACTTTAACACTGATAAAGCATTTGAAACACGTAAGCTTCAGTTGAATGAGTTGGAAGAAATACGCAATGATGCGTATGAAAGTGCTAAAATATCCAAAGAACGAATGAAACGAGATCACGACAGAATCATTCGACGAAAAGAGTTTCATTCGAGATAAAAAGTACTTCTCTACAACTCGAGGTTGCACTTGTTTCCCGGAAAATTGCGGTCAAGGTGGTCAGGTCCATTCATTTTGAAAGAAGTATTTCCCCATGGAGCTGTTGAACTCGAAGATGAAAAAGAGGGAAACCCATTTAAGGTCAACGGGCATCGTCTCAAGCCGTATTTGGAAGCGGTCGTCAAGGAAGCCGACACAATCTGGTTGTCGAACCCCATTTATGGGGATTGAATGAAAAATAAAGGTGAGGTCGTCCCCCCTCGACGTGTATGGGGTGAAGATTGTGTATAATACTCTTAGGATGTTAGTAGTCGTATATATGTGTTAGGCCCGGGGTAGGAAATCCAATGTTTTGAGAGGTGTTAAGGTTTCGATGAGAATTAAGAGAGTTTTAAAGTGCGAGGATTTGTAAAGGAATCATTGGAATGGAGAAAGGCAGCATAACAGTGAGAAGAAATGAAAAAAGGGAAATTCTGGAAATTCAGCAGACCGGACCGGTCCGGTCCTGAATAAAAAGAACCGATCCGGTTAAGTCGGATCGGTCCGGTCCTAAAAATCGGATCGATCTGGTATTCTGCAGGTGCCCCTTCCCGAGGTTCACACCTCTTCAATCCAAACCAAATTCATTCCCCCAATCCACTTCTATTCCCAAAAATTTCGTCCACTCTATTTCCCCCCCATCCATTCCCCCCTTTTTCCATAATCCCATCTATAAATACCCACATACCCCACCCCATTTTTCTTCACACCTCCATATCCTCTCTTCTCTCTCACTTTCTGTCTAATTCTTCCATACCCATGGCTGCACCCCAGAAATATACCTCCATTGAAGTCCTGCCCGACGGTAATGGCGAATATCGTTCTCGCCGTGAGGCAAATTGGTGCCGGTGGTTTTACAGTCCGACGCGAAAAATCCATATTGAGAGTCAAATACTTTGGGATCAACTGCCTAATTCTGTCACAGGCATGTTCATGTCACGAGGCTGGTGCAGATTTTTTAATGAACCATTTGAGGCAGTTTGGGAGAATGAAGTGCGTCAGTTTTATGGCACGCTTGTCCGTACCGATGAATTCGAATCCCAAGCTTTTGTGGATTCCACACCAATACCGTTCTCACTTGAACTTCTGGCCCAGAAATTCGAGTCTAAAGGTGTGATCACTCCAGCTCAATTTGATTATCCTAGTCCGGATCCCGTTCTATCCAAAGCAGTTTGCATCTCAAGAATTGAGTCGGGTGCGGTTTGGACTACCGAAACCTTTCCTGTTGGTCGGTTATCCGACAAGGCACGATTCACTTTTCACATTGTTTGTGCCAACATTTTACAAACCTCCAATGATTCGGCAATGTGCCCGCGTCAAGCTACAATGATGTATCATTTGTTTGACCATGCAACTGTTATCAATTTGGCCCGCACATTTTACAATGATATCCTTTTTGTGGCCTACGACAAAAAGGGTCGGGCCCCTCTTCCTTATGGCCGTCTCATTACATCCTTAGTTAAGGATGCCGGGATTGTTCCACCATAAGATCTTATCAACTTTCCCAAGCCATTAGGGCAAGAATCCCTCACTCGAAGTTAAAGGCAAATCCAGCTAATCCGTGAACGGCGCGGCGACAATTCGAGTGATGAAGAGACTGATGCGGAAGAGGACGATGCTGATGAGAACGTTGAGATGGAAGAAGGGGAGGAGGAAGAATATGATGAAACCGCTGATTCGGATTATGTTCCGGTTGGTACAGGTTTGACTGAGCGCGTTCTTTCTTATGAAACGCGTTTCGACGGGAGAGGGACATGAGTTTGGTCCTGCGTATGCAGGATGACTTGTACCGTCTCCAGTTGGGTCCCGAGGCCCCCCTTCCTCCCTACTATTACAATCCTTATGATCCTGCTGCACCTGGAACTTCCTGTCCCCCACCCGCCCCTTAGGATGCCCCTCTACCCCTTTATGTTCTATTAATTATGTTTGTTATCTTTTGCTTCCACAGTTGTGTTGTAATATACAGTTTTAGTATGATATTTGCTTGTTTTATTTATCGCACTCTTAATGTTGTCTTCTTTATCTCTCATCCATTTGATTTTGGACAATGCAAATCACTAAGTTAGGGGGGATGACAATGGCGTATTCATAAAACTTCGCATATATGTATATATAAAAAAAAAAGCCAAAAATATTTTTGTCCAAAATAAATAAAAATTGGAATTTAAAATTTTCAAAAATATCACCTTTATTCTATTTAAAGTCTCAAACTGTTAAATCATAATGCACCAAGCCAAAATTGACCGAAGATGGAAATTGAAAGAAAATTGAAGACTTTACGAATAAGTGTGGAGATTAGTCCAACCCGGTGAGATTTCGAGCCTTTCAATTTTTTTGAGTTTTTAAATCAATCCGAGTTATGATTAACTCAAAGTCCTTTTCAGCGTTTTTATAAGTCGTTGATGATCTTAATCCTTTGTTTTGATCGGTTATGGGAAATGTGTGAAATGTTGTCTCGAAATTCGTGCTAAATATATCTCTAATCTTAATTAATCTCGAGATGCATATGGTAATGTGATTATAAATTTGGACAATGAAGTAGGCCCTCGTTTGTTACCCAAAAATATTAGCCATAATAAAGTTGTGAAAAATTATCCCTTTGCAACCCAAGCTGAGCCTAATAAAATATTTTCCTTTCGTTTGATTACCCGAAAAACCCAAATAGCCCGAAATTGTGAAAATTGAGAAAATTCATTAAGTAAGTCCAAATTGTGCAGTAAAAAGGGGCAAGAGAAAAAAAAAATAGCAAGAAAAAAAAAGAAGAAGAATAAAATGAAAAGAGAAAAAGAAAGAGAAAAATGAGCAAATGCCCGAAAAAGCACTAATGGACGTCATAAGGACATTTTCCAATTCCGAACATTCCGTCCATTCCCATTTTTACCCTTTACACTTTTTAACCAGAAAAGTCCTAACCGAGTCCAAATTGCGAAATTAATTACTGCATGGAGAGATAAGATACGAAAAGATAATACAAGAGATTAAAATGGTGTGATTAAGAGATGATGTTTCCCGTTTCCTAATAACTGTATTCCGATGATGAGATCTTTTCACCATATATTTCCTTCTTTTTAATTTTGTATGCATGAATTTGTGTCCATTATATTTACTCTTTATATCATGCATACCAAGAGAAAACAACCACAATCCGAGTGATTCGTTTGTGAGTGCATCCGTAAGAATTTGAATCAAAATGAATTTTCGAAAAGTAACGTAATGCTCAATCGGTGGAAATTTGAGGTTTAATTTCTGGCTTTTCACACACACACTATGGTTTGAGACATTTGAATATGAATTTATGGTGATTATTTTTTGAAAAATTTAAATTGTATAATTTTTAAGTATTTTGATATTTATTTGAGTCAATAAAGAATTTTATGAGTGTATTCACTGCAAACCCTCATGAGACAAAACTCGTCCTACTAGGGTAACCTAGAGGTTTAAAGGCTTGTTGCATATGCTCAATGCAATCTCACGCCTGCGAAAGTGGAATTTTAAAGGAATTCTCAAAAATAAAACACTAGGTAATTTCATTTATATTGCCCGGGACGTGCAAAGTCTTAAGTTAGGGGGATTTGACCAAGCATAAATTCTTCTGAATTTAGCCCCTTAAGTTAGTGATTTTGATATCCCGAACAAAGTAATTGAATCATTTTTATTCCATATCATTGCCATTGATTGTTTCTAACAATTTTCCCGAGTTTCGTGTATTTCTGATGGATTTTACAGGAATTTAGTGCAAGAAAAGAGAGAAAGAAACCGAGAAAAAGGAAATGATGAAAGGAAGAAAAGTCAAAGGGCAAAAACGTAAAGTTATACCCAGAGTTCGAATTCGACACCTAAAGGCAAGTTGAAAAGCTTGATTTCACAAAAGCATTGGAAGAAACGACATGCATATCGGAGCTCGAGATCAAAAATTATGGCTAGTCAAAGAAGAAAAGGAAAAAGTTAACATTGAAGAAATCGAACCGATCCGGTGGGGATCGGACCGATCCGAGATGACCCAAGTCCAGTAGACTCCCGGATGGATGACAAACCGATGACAGCAGAACCGATTCGGTGGGGATCGAACCGATCCGGTAGAATAAAAAAAAACTGATCCGGTGTCAGAAAAACGGATCGATCCGACGGCTATCTGGACCGGTCCGGTCATGCGAAATCCTGGATTTTATTATGAAGATTTTGATGTGCATAGCAGGTGAAATCGTGCGCAACAAGCAATTCTGGTTGTCAAATTTGTACTACTTGGTTCTATAATTGTCCATGCCCTACCTCATACTAGGGGTCGGGTTTAGAGAGAGCAATTCAGAAGTTAAATAATTTTCATTTTCTTGGGTAGGAGTTTTCATAAACCCTAGTTTGTAAGGTTGAGAGAGACAAAATTTCTGGATTCAAAGTCTTTTCCTGTTGCTGAATACAAGTACAACCATTCCATTCTCTTATTTGGTATCTATGTTAGTTAAATTTCAATTGTATTGCAAATTATTTCCAATGTTTGGTAGGTCTATAATTTTGTGTATGACTTTGTCTTCTAATCAAATCATGTCTAGCTAAATTCTTAAGGGCTGGGGTACATGAACTCACTCCGAGGCAAATTACTTATGTAGAAAATAGAGGGTAAATTAAATATTGACCGAATCGTGGAAGGAAATTACATGAACATGCCAATCTTTTAATCTCTCTTGCCCTAGGTACTTGAGATGTTTAAGAACGTTTTGCAAGTGTAATTGTCCATTCACCGCTTTATATTTACCTTTGATTTCATATGGTGAGGGCTAGATCCTTCATATATGTAATGCTTAGGAATTATAAAACTTGGATTTAGTCAAGAATTTTAATTTACAATTCTAGTATTCTACACGGTAATTCGTTAAGGTTTGAGGGGTTGTACCCTACCCTTTTTCTCTTATTTTTTAATCTAATTTCTCCACAATTTTTTAGGGTTTTCTTTTCTTTGAGTATATTTTATTCCAATTGCAATTTCTAATCATCAATCATCTTTATATTTCTTTGAAGGAATCATTTCAAGATTTAATAACTTCTCCTGCAAAAGTGCCAATTTTTTATCCCTGTGGATACGATCCCAACTTGTTGGATTATTACTAATGCGACAGGCTTGCACTTGAGCCTTTAGAAAATGCACTTTTGAGACAAATTCTTTGTCGCGTCACTCGCCACCTAAAACACTTACAAATATTTTTTTCTCTTATCCTAAACTTAATGGAAATATTATAAAAAAGTGAACAAGGGAGCTTTTGCAAAATTAAAAAATAAGTTGGACTAAATGTAAAATATACTTAGTTCCTAGGGACTAAACCTTAATTGTCCCGGTTGACTTAAAATATTTAAGTTAAAGTTAAAATATCTAGTTTTCTACGTAATGCAAAATGTTATGCTTAATGTATAATATTTATATGTTTAGAAATTTAGGGTCAATATATTTTAGTGCTTAGTACTTGGATTTTGGTTAAGATTTTTAGTTCCTAATACGTAATTGTGCAGTATCGTGCTTGTGTCCTATCATATTCGAGTTTCTCTTTAGTCAAACTTGTCCTATTCGGGTTTCTTTCAAGTCAGACCTATCATATTCGGGTTTCTTGTGAGTCGGACTGGTTAATTTTAACATGTTAAATAATGTTTTGCCTAAGTTGTGAAAAACAAATTCAACCTTATAGTTTTGCCCCTCCTGGAATAAAATCATGGATCCTTCACTGTGTGTATCAGCCTTGATGTTCAGTGTTTAGTGTTCTAGGATGTAATTAATTTTAGTAGGTGATGTTCCCTTGACATGTTTAAATATCATTTGATTATTACTTAATACTTAGTTAAATTTCCTTCATTTGATTATTACTTAATACTTACTTATAATATGTGATTTCATTAATTGCTTCATTACGTTATAGGTATATAATCGCTAATGGTTATTGTTGTTATGTATAATATGTATAACAACAGTTTTTGTCATACATATTATATATAACATCATATTATATATAACATCATAGTATAATATGTATAGTAATTTTTTGAATTGAAGTTCTTCAATGATTGGAATTGGTTTTGGTTGTATATTGTTTGTGTGTTGTGTTAGTGTTCTTGAGTTGGTCAGTTATAATTGATTGGGTCTTATTACTATTAGGCGTTGGTGTCTTTAGTAGTTGTGATAGTTTTAGAGGGATATTATGCTTTCTATGATCTTTTCTAATGGTGTGAATGTATAATGTTGTATAATATTGCATAATGTTTAATAATTACATATTTTTTATTTCTTATATTTCACTCGTGGTGGTTTACATACTTAGGCCAGAATGGACAGGTCTTAGATAAGAAAGGATAGATTATCAAAAGAATACATGGAAGGTGTTGATATTTTTCTTGGGGTTTATCAAAACGCCCCCTTGGACAAGAACTTCATACGATCCCCTCGTAATCAATGTGAGAATAAATTAAAAATCGGTGTTAAAGAAATCAGACAACAAGTGTATTGTTCGGGTATCGATTCGAATTATACTGTATGGAAATGGCACGGAGAGGAGGGTCATCGTGAAAAACTACTGGATGTTAATATGGGTGATCTTATCTTTGACGATCATAATATGGATACAATGGAGGATGTTGAAGAGTTGATTGATGTAACAACCAGCGTAATTTTAGGCTATTTTAATTAATTTCTTGAAAATGGAGGAAAATAAAGCTTTTGATAAAATTATTTTTATTGCTCAAATATGTTAGTTATTATTTTTAAAGGCAAGAATTTCAAACAGTTTCGAAATCGGAGTTAAAACGGATTTTAAAATTATTGTTAAATGTTTTTAACTCTTGGAATTCTTAGTCGGCGAACTGTCAAAATTCCTGAAGGATCGATCGATCCTGGGAGTCGATCGATCGACCTCCCCAGAATTCGTGAATGACAAGTAATTTTCAAGAGTTGTTTTGGCTTCCAACTATTCATTTCTTTGCCTTATTTAAAGGAGTCTTTTGGCTTCCAACTCCTCATTTCTTTGCATTATAAAAGGAAGTCGTGGGCAACCTTTTTAACCTACTTTTGGCACAAATTTTGACAGAAAATATATTTTATATTCCTCTTCTTTTTATATATACATTGGCCCTTGATATTTGTGAGTTCCAACCTTAGATTAGAGGTGTTCTTGGGGCTATTTTGTTGGAGGTTCTTGGAGGAGCTTTTGTAGATCTTTTGTGTTGATCTTGAGGATGTGATCGTTCGTTTCTCATCATGGTTTGAGGTATGGGATTTTACACAATATGCTCTTTAAATCTCTTGAGAGTTATTCCGTTAATTTCATGCTTAATTGGACTCATATTTGAATTGTTAAATTCTTTGAAATCTGGAGAAATAATTGTTGAATTATTTTGATTCATGTGGCATCATTATATTGTTGTTGAGAACGTTGTCATGGTATTTTAATATGGCACGGATGTTGGGCACCCGCCAAAATTCCTGTTTCCAAGGCTATGGCTTGATAAAGCATATACGGATGTGGTGAGGCCTGGTGACCCGGTTAAAGTGTTGTTGAGAAATTAAAATGATAAAATGCTATTGAGATTTGCATTTTGATTTAAATATTTGTAATCGTGTTGTTACGTTTTATTCATCGCTAACATATATTTGTTGAGCATCTTTCTTGTCGTATTGTGTACTTCCCCATATTTTCTTTTAGTGGCAGGTTAGCGCGGATTTTGGGGCACTATGGAGATTGATTTTAGCGAGGATTATTTGGGAAAGATTTGTATTATTTTGATGTATAGAGCTTTGGAGATTTTTATTTTATTTTCGAGTTAGTTGTTGTAATTGTAGAGATTGAGATTAGTGGATTTATATTATTTTGGGTTTATTTAGATGATCTATACCTTGTCACTTGTGGATTTGGATTTATTTTATCGCATTAGCGCTCCGTTCGCTCTCCCCGGGAGGGAGGGGTGTTACAAATGGTAACAGAGCTTAGCTATACGGCAACCCTCAGGGCTTGGGTTTTGGGATCATTGCGTGGTTAGCAATTTTTGGAGATAGAAAATTTTAGGTGAAATTCGTGATAAGTTTCGAGATTAGAGGTGAGGAATTTATTGTTGGGAGACGTGATTTATTTTTGGAGTTAGTGTAGTGGCCTGATTTTTGAGAGTTAGGCATTCGACGAATTTCGAGGGCGAAATTCCATTGTTAGGGGGGAAGTGTAACAACCCGCGTAATTTTGGGTTATTTTAATTAATTTCTGGAAAATGGAGGAAAATAAAGTTTTTGATAAAATTATTTTTATTTCTCAACTATGTTGGTTATTATTTTTAAAGGCGATAATTTCAAACGGTTTCGAAATCGGAGTTAAAATGGATTATAAAATTATTTTTAAATGTTTTTAACTCTTGGAATTCTTAGTCGGCGAACTGTCAAAATTCCTGAAGGATCGATCGATCGATCCTGGGGAGTCGATCGATCGACCTCCACAGAATTCGTGAACAACAAGTAATTTTCAGGAGTTGTTTTCGCTTCCAAGTTTTCATTTCTTTGCCTTATTTAAAGGAGTCTTTTGGCTTCCAACTCTTCATTTCTTTGCATTATAAAAGGAAGTCGTGGGCAACCTTTTTAACCTACTTTTGGCACAAATTTTGACAGCAAGTATATTTTATATTCCTCTTCTTTTTATATATACATTGGCCCTTGAGATTTGTGAGTTCCAACCTTAGATTAGAGGTGTTCTTGGGGCTATTTTATTGGAGGTTCTTGGAGGATCTTTTGTAGATCTTTTGTGTTTATCTTGAGGATGTGATTATTGGTTTCTCATCATGGTTTGAGGTTTGGGGTTTTACACAATATGCTCTTTAAATCTCTCGAGAGTTATTCCGTTAATTTCATGTTTAATTGGACTCATATTTGAATTGTTAAATTCTTTGAAATCTGGAGAAATAATTGTTGAATTATTTTGATTCGTGTGGCATCATTATATTGCTGTTGAGAACGTTGTCATGAGATTTTAATATGGCATGGATGTTGGGCACCCGCCAAAATTCCTGTTTCTCGGGTTATGGCTTGATAAAGCATATATGGATGTGGTGAGGCCTGGTGACCCGGTTAAAGTGTTGTTGAGAAATTAAAATGATGAAATGCAATTGAGATTTGCGTTTTGATTTGAATATTCGTACTCGTGTTGTTACGTTTTATTCATCGCTAACATATATTTGTTGAGCATCTTTCTTGTCGTATTGTGTACTTCCCCATATTTTCTTTTAGTGGCAGGTTAGCGCGAATTTTGGGGCGCTATGGAGATTCATTTCAGCGAGGATTATTTGGGAAAGATTTGTATTATTTTGATGTATAGAGCTTTGGAGATTTGTATTTTATTTTCGAGTTAGTTGTTGTAATTGTAGAGATTGAGATTAGTGGATTTATATTATTGTGGATTTATTTATATGATGTATACCTTGTCATTTGTGGATTTGGATTTATTTTATCGCATTAGCGCTCCGTTCGCTCTCCCCGGGCGGGCGGGGTGTTACAATTGACATAATGGAGGCTATAGAAGAAGACTTCTCATGAAATGCAATTTTTTTTTGAAGTTACGTGTAGATGTGGAGAAGTCATTGTATGAAAGATGTAAAAAGTATAGAAAATTACCTGCTATGATCAAGCTATTCAATCTTAAAGCGAAGAGTGGGATGTCCAATAAATGCTTTTCAAATATGTTGTCAATCATTGCCGACATGCTACCGAATGTCAATATATTTCCTTCATCTAATAATGATGCAAAACGTTGCTTATAGGTATTTGGAATGGACTTTCAGAAGATACACGCATGACCTAATGACTGTATACTCTATAGAAAGAGTATAAAGAAGTTGTTGAATGCCCCACTTGTGGAACATCCAGGTTCAAACAAAAGAAGAATTTGAGAGAACAAAAAAGGGATGAGAGCAAAGGAGGAGTTCCTGCAAAGGTGTTATGGTACTCTTTACCCATTCCGAGATTTAAAAGGCTGTTTCAATCTACAGAGACTGCTAAGTCTCTAACATGGCATGCAGATGATAGAATTATTGATGGTTTGTTGCGTCACACAACAGACTCACCAACTTGGAAATTACTTGATGAAAAGTGGTATGATTTTGCAGAAGAACCAAGAAATATTCGATTAGCACTATCAACGGATGAAATTAATCCTTAGAGTTCATGTAGTAGGTATAGTTATTGGTCAGTCATGTTGAACACATATAGCTTTGAATTATAATTGTGTATGAAGAGAGAGTTTACAATGTTGACTATGATGATATCGGGTCCAAAACAACTGGGAAATAATGTAGATGTTTATTTGTCTCCATTAATAAAAGATTTGAATACCTTGTGGCATGAAGGAGTTAAAGCCTACGACACCTTTCGACGGGAACCTTTTACTTTGTAGGCAATACTGTTGTGGATAATTAATGATTTTCCAGCATATGGATATTTATTTGGAAGTGTTGTTCAGGGCTATAATGCTTGTCCAATGTGTACTGAGAAAATGTATTCCACCAGCTTACAACACTGTGGAAAGTGAGTTTATATGGGACATAGGAGATACCTTCCACAAAATCATCCATTTCGAAGCCAGAAAAAGGCTTTTATTGGTGAGAAAGAGTTCCAAGCCTCCCCTGAACCTATAAGCGGTGAAAAAATATTGATAAAAGTTGGTGACTTAAGGTTTCATGGGTAAAAACATAAAAAAGCTGAGGGCGATTAATTTAAAGAAACTAAAAAAGTGTAAGAGATAGAGGAGGGTTGCTAATGGGGTTGAAAAAGGCGGTCCTAGAAACGTTGGCGTTGAAATTTTTTGGAAAAAAGAAATCGATATTATTTTAAATTCCTTATTGGAAGGAACTGCCTGTTCAACATAAATTAAATGTCATTCACATTGAAAAGAATGTTTGCGATAGTATCATTGAAACATTACTTAATATTCTAGGAAAAATAAAAGACGGGGTGAAGTGTCGACTCGACCTTAAAGAAATTGGAATAAGAAGTGAGTTAGCAACACATGTTAATGAAACAGGGACATACCTACCGCCAGCATGTTATACGTTATCGATAGAGGAAAGAAAAATATTCTGTAAAACTTTGCATGACTTAAGGTCCCGACTGGGTACTCTTCTAATTTTAGAAGCCATGTCTCCATGGAAGATTTGAAATTTTATGTCTTGAAGTCTCATGATTGCCATATTCTAGTGCAACAACTTCTTCCAATTGCAATTCGACCGTTGTTGCCAAAACATGTGAGATATGCGATCATGAGAGTATGATTTTTCTTCAATGCCCTTTGTGGCAAAGTAGTTGACTTGCAAAAACTGAAAGAAATTCAGAATGAAATTGTGATCACATTGTGTTTGCTGGAAAAATATTTTCCACCATCATTCTTTGACATTATGGTTCATTTAATGGTGCATCTTGTGAGGGAGGTCAAACTTTGCGGTCATGTTTCCTTTCGATGGATGTAACCAATTGAAAGGTTAGGTCAATATACTATACTATCATATATTAATATAAGTAAATAAGTTTACCGATTTAGTTTTTTTTAATATGTTAGCTACATGCAAGTATTAAAGGGTTATGTGAGAAACAGTAATCGCCCAGAAGGTTTTATTACTCAATGTTACGTAGCAGAAGAAGCTATTTAGTTTTATTCTGAGTTCTTATCGGAATTAGATTCAATTGGAATTCTAGCGAGTAAGGATGATGATAAAATTATAGGAGGTTTAGATGTCGTTGAAGTTGATCGCCTGTCCTTGGAGGCACATTTTCATGTGTTACGGACGAGGAATGATGTTCAACCTTATATACAGTATGATTTTCCTAACTCCTTATTAATATGAAGTTAGTTCCTCACATGCTTAACTCTCTATATATTAATAACCGATGTTGCGTTTGTCAAGGATCATGAATAGTACTTGAAAGAAACCCATCCTTGAAAAAGGGAAAAATAAAAAGTGGCTTGAAGATGACCATAACCTTACGTTTATCCATTGCTTACGTAATGGGTATGATTAATTTAGGGAAATGATGGCTTAACCACCACTTTAATTTTCATTAGACATTACCCATTTTTTAGTTTTCTTTTAAACAATGCCACATTTGTTTTACTTATTAGTTGCAAATCTTAGTGAAAAACAATGTCGAAGTTTAATACCAACTAGTGGAAAATAGTGGCAAAGTGTAAAGTAAAACTAAATAGTTGGTGAAGTCCAGTAATAAAAACTAAAGTGGGGATAATGACAAAATATCCCATTACTTTAATATGTTAATTTTAACTTTTTTTTCTAAGTAACTAAAATTTTTATATTAATAGGTTGCGCTTGAAGAAGAATTCGCAAACAACAATATCTCAAATGACTTAAAATGGATTGCTCGTGGACCTCATCGAGACGTCATCAAATTTCACGGATATTTTATTAGTGGTAATTTTTACCAAACAAAGTATCGTGATGATGCACAAGTAACCCAAAAAAGTGGAGTGGGCCTAGTTGCTAAGACGCTGCAGATAGCTAGTGCAAAGGACAACAATCATGTTTATACCGATATCATTTTGTACGGTGTCATAAGGGAGATATGGATACTTTACTATTTTTCAATTCAGATTCCTTTATTCAAGTGTGATTGGGTTGACAACAAAAATGGAATTAACATAGACGAGCTTGGTTTTACATCCGTCCATCTTGATAGAGTTGGTAATAAATCCGATTCTTTCATCTTAGCCTCTTAAGTGAAACAAGTTTTCTATATTCCAGACCAAATGAATCCTAAATATTCAATTGTATTATCAACTCCTCAAAGGGATTATTATGATAAAGATGATGTCAATGATGGATGTCTTTGGGATGATATTTCTACTAAAGTTTTGCCAACTATTGAATCTTTTGACATGGTTGAGGAATCTTTCGAAACTTATTTGCATGAAGATTCTGAGGTGACATGAATAGACAATACACCAACATAATAGTGTTAGACAATGTTATGATGCTTAATGTTTGAATTATCCTTTATTATTAGTTATAGTTTCTTAAAATGTAGGTTTGTTTGGTGACATTATCCAAATTTTTTATTTTTTGTGTGGAACCTACAACCTTTGATTACTGAAAATTGAATGTATGGAATATGGGTTATGTGACATTTGTTCTAGATTATGGTTTATTATTTTCGGCTTAATATTTTGACAATTGTGCTCTTGTATATTTTAATTATCATATAATGAAATGATGAATTTTAATTTGTGGTATATTTCAATAATTGTATTGTTTGAGTATTTACGACTTACTTGTATTAATGAAACATATATTATCATTTTTTTTCTTTCAGCAGCTTGATTGCTTCAACTTGAAATGGAAGACAATGACCTTAAACCCATGGAGAAACCTTCACAATATAGTAGTATAGGTAGAGGCGCAGAGAAACTAAAGTGATTAACTAAAATAAAGAGCAGTAAATAGAGGATAAGAGTTGTATATAATTATCTTGGGCAACCAATAAGTACTAGAAAAAAAGAATTATCAAGTTATGGGGGTTTAATGATGAAGTGCTTTGTGTCGATAACTTATCCAAGTTAGCCTAAAGTGCCAATCAAATTGAAGAATGATTTGTGGGAGGCAATATATATATATATATGCATTTCCAGTCAGAATATGCATTTTTGTGCATATTATAGAGAATAAATATGTCACATTCAGTGTTTGAATTATTGAGTAATGTAGTTATTGAGTTGTGTAAAACGTTTTATGTTTTACAGCAGTGTATTTCTACCAGACATGTATCCCTAAACCACACTATTTGAAGTACCCGTGCTTTACAAAAAATACCTAAGGAGCCTTGAGAAGAATCCACATATATTAACTAATAAAGATGAAAAGAATTTTGACCAGCAACTCAAGAACCCTTAAAATATATTTTTTGTTTATTAAATAAGATAAATTCAATGGCCAACATGTGACTTTAAAAACTAGAACATTTTGTTTATACTGTCATAGATGATCAACAATATATGATATAATAAGTTTATTATAGACTATTCGGTTGCCGACCACAATCCCCAAAAATGCCTTCGATAACAGAGTTGTAAAATCATATACACATCCAACCTTCCAAATGGTCAAAATAATGTAACCTTTGTAGGAAACAACTTTCCCGAAAAGATTTGTGAAAAAAAACATTTTGATTTCATTAGAGCAGCCCTTCTATACAGCTCGCGTCTCACGTCTATTCTTACTCTACACTTACTGAATTAATATTGCTTCAGTTAGTAGGAATCAACTTCAAAAGATAAAAAATATGCACAATTCTATCTATCGATTCTATCAAAATGTCGGGGCCATCAATTCATGATCCGTTGTAAAACCTTGGTTTTCCAGTTTATGACTCACAACATTCATACATTACACTTTTTTGTCCTCGTACATCATAACCTCATTTCAGTTACAAACACACACTGGCTATGTAAATAGAGGATAAACTCATTTCAGATATGTCACAACCTCATTTAAGTTACATCGCATATTAGGGAATACGGGAATTATTTGATTAGCTAACTAAAAACCCCAAGTGACAATGGGAGCTGAATTGAACATAATTTAGCTTATTACCCTATAAAGAGAAATTAAAGTAGCACACATACTTAAATGAGAATCAGAACATGTATAAATGATTTAACTTATAGCGGATTAAGGTGGATCCTTTCCAAACTTTATCATACCATGAGTTGCTAACATTGAACCCTGGCAAGAAATCTCCTTCATTCGACCAAGTAATGATATCTTAGCTGAAATCCCAAGCATACACTTGCTCAAATAAAATAAATATTGTAAATGTCCCAGAAATAAAATTAGTACATAGAGTATATTCAAATATCAAATTATAAAGTTAATGTGGGACTATCTTTGTTCATATGCCATTTGCATATGCTAACGAAATGTGTAGTGAACTTATTCATCATGTAAAAGCCTATGTGAAACTAATCAAAATTAGAATAGAACTTTTAAAATAACTATTAAATAACATAATAGATAAGTGTTAAATTAGAATCTATACTTAAAAAATTAGAATATGTGAGTGTAAAATCATAACAGAATAAATAAGCATATGCAAGGTTAACCAAAATCAGAACATAACAAAACATAATTATGTAAATGTAAACAAAGAAAAATACCAAAGTTAAGTTTGGACCTTAAAACATATGAAATCAAGAAGCATAGTCTATGTATTGAGTAGATGATTCCAAAAAAAAGAAACTAAAAAGCATAAACTTCAGGTCGTAAAACTCTAAACCCAAACAATTCACCTTCAGCACCTTGAAAGAAATAAACTAAAATAAACTACTTTAAAAGAAAGTACAAATGCCATTTAAATCCAAGGGAAAAAAATATTTGATAATTCTCAAGTACTTGTCGATTCCAGGCACGACAATTCTTCATAGTCAGCATTTAAATGCTATTATTTGTAAAATTGATATTAATTTGAAAACGAAGCAATTACAAAAATCCAATATTCATCGATTACATGTTATTCATAAAAACAAACACCTAGTATTGATAAAAACATACAAACTAGAACTTATGTACATTAATCCCCCAGTGTTCCCATCAAATCCAAACAAACACATGATATTCCTAAATGAAAAAAAGCAATCCAAATCTAAACAAAGATAAGCAGAGGAGAACCAAATATAAACAAATGTGTCTTGAATGTAGTCTTTGTTATATCCCCTTGCTTCATTATTATTTTATGGTAGCCAACCCTAAGGTCCAGTTTAGAAAATATTACAACTCCATATAGTTCATCTCGTAGGTCCTTCTTTCAACACTATTTGGTTGGCATGGCTTCTTTTTGGTAGTATTATTTTTCATTCAGCATAAACCTATATTTTTTGGTAAATGGCATTTCATTAGTAGCATAGACCTGCATTTTTTGTTAAGTGTCATTTTAATAGTATTTTTGATAAGGTGATACCATGATCTCTTTTATTTTCCAGAAAATTTGAAATCCCGCTCACTTCATCTATACACTTTTTTGTTTTTAAATTTCAAATGTTATTACTTTTTTATGTATGAAGTACACCTATTTTCATAAGGATACACTTTTTGTGTACTTGAATTTTATATCACTTACACCAAATCCTCATATGTCAACATAATATGTCTTATTAATAAGAAGCATTTGGGTTGAAAAACCTATTACGAAGACCCTGTTTGTTCATAGCATCCCCTGTTTTTAGTTTACATATTTACACTTATTTTAAGACATCTTTACACTGATTTTAAGACATGTATTCAACATCTTTGTTTTTCAAATGAAATTTGATATTGATCCGAACAATAAGAGGATGGTGTTGTTCTCTATGGGTTGCAATTGGAGAGCGTTCAAAATAAACCTCACGAGACTTTGGATTATACCATTGAGACACCAAAACAAGCTTTTCAAACATCCTCCACAAAAATTAGAGAAATTCATTAGTCCATATGTGTGGATTGAATTTGTTTACAGTAGGCTAACCAAAGGATTTGAGGTATAATTGAAAAAATAGTTGAAGATTTGTGTGGTAATTTTTATTTTTATTTTCTAATTTGTTGCTTTGATTTATAAGATTGTAAGTGGGGCACAAACAAAAAAGCGATTCAAGGTCTCATATAATCATCGTATGAGCAAAAAGGGTTATGTTGGTCTTGCTGAAGATTTGGTATGTTTTAGTTTGAATATTTTCATTAGATTTGTGATGGTTTGAACTTGAACATTGAATTATTCTTTAATAATATGATTTTTTTTAATTTTACAATTGATACCAGAAAAAGAAGATGGTTACAAAATATGAATATGACAAAATTTCTTATTGTTGAAAGGCTGTGAAAAGAAACATGGTGAATATGGAGATGATTCTTAAAAAGAGGTGGCAGATAAAATTGCAAGTTGTTATAAATTACGACATGAGTTCCTTTATTTGGTGTTTTTTAGTGTATGAGTTGTAATTCTAATTATATTTAGATTACATGCTAAACTATTGAATCTACTTCATTGTAGGATGAATTGAAAAGATAAGTTAAAGATGGTAGTTTAATCACCGAAGGAAGTAATGATGTTCTTACTATGACATTGGGTACTCCCGAACACTCGGGCAGTGTTCAGGGGTTGGGATTTGGAGTTGTTCCCATAAGGTACTTTGATTTTCCAAAGCGTGGTTCCAAGAGACATATTAGTGAGTTCGAATCTGAATTAAGAGAAGCGAATAAAAGATTAAAAGATATGGAGGCTCAGTTGAAGTTAAGAAATGAGTCGATCATCGCAACCCCAACAATCGCACCCCGAGTTGAGAAATTTGCTTCATACATATGTGAAAGTGAAATTATAAATCGTTCAAGTTCAAGTGGAAGAATTGCAACACAGTCACTTTCTTCAAAGCTATAACGACACGAAGATAATTATAAAATGTATACCCTTAAGGTTTTGCGGATTTTGTTGTAATTGCAATTTGTTGTTGTGTTTATTGGGCATAGTTCAAAGATAGTGGTGTAACACATAGTAAAAAGTTACCACCTCATTCAGTAGCTGCTATGAAAAGTAAGAAACCTTCTTCGATAGCTAGTGATAAAAGTACGAAACAGGTGTCTTCTTCAAAAGTAATGGGATCACTTTTCTCGATGGTGATAACTTCGTAGTTTTTCTTGGTTCGGTCAATAAGGTACTGAATTTTATGCAGTTTTACTTGGTTGGGGCCAATAATTCACTGAATTTTAATACATTGCTGAATTTTAATGTGATTATTTTTGTAATTTAGGTTAGAGAAAGTAAGTTGGTTGTTGGAAATAAAACTAATATCGTTGCAGATAGGATCGTATTCGATGGGAATGGACTGAACGAGAAAATTCATAATATAGCATTGGGAGAAAACAATGTCCGGGTTTTCATTTCTAAAGTTATTTCTTCTAGTGCCATCCTCCCGATACCCGTTGCAAGTGAAATGTATTTTGTGAAAGAGGTTATATGGTCATATGTTGCTTGGCCCAAAGAGTTAGTGTTGCTATAATTTTAAGGAAACTATTGGTTCTTATGTTTATCTATAAGTTTTGTGTTTGTTCTATGAATGACATTGCTTTCTGACATTTAACATGATCCAATGCATAATGAAATGGAAGTTGGGAAAAAAGTAGACAATGAGAAAGAGAAGGATGTCTTCGGTGAAAGTAGATGTGATATAATAAAAAATATTTTTGATGGCTATAATACCCCGTAATTTTTATGCTTTTCAAAACAAGGGATTAATGGAAATTTAAATATGGGAAATTTAATTGATAGTTAATCCGGATTAAAATAAAGACTAACTAGCGAGGTAAGGGTTAGTTTTTATTGATGAGAATAGTATTGAATATTACTAAGCAAATAAAGTAATATATAATTGTGAATTTATGAGAATTGTCATGAGTGAGAAATACGACAATTACGGTTATTAAGTCGGGATGCGCGTTTTCAGTCGTGTCGGGACTACATTAATGGAATAAAAAGTATATTATTTATAATTCATCCAAATGTTCATTTCGAGTGTGTCAATGTGTCTGAAATGGTCAAAATAGTCAGAAAAGCTTATCCAGGGATTTAGTTTGGGTCCCGGGATAGTTTTAGGCCAAATCGGCATTCCGAGAGGGCGTTTTGGTAATTTGTATTTTTGGAGTAGAATTAATGACAAACATTAAAGGAATAAAATACAGGGTACGTGGGTTAGATGAGGTTTATCAATGTTATACACAGAGAGGCCAAAATGAGGAAGGAGGAGGAGAGGTTTCTAGGGCTAGAACCATCAATAGTGCACCTTTTACACCACCAAAACCACCGCTACATAGATCGGAGAGTGAGGATCGCAACCATACCAAATTTATCAACAGGTCAGACCTTATTCTCTGAGGAAAGTGTTTATTTCTTGCAAAACTGTAGCAATAATCATAATCATGTTAGTATAGGTGTATAATACCCGTATATTACTCATAATTTGATGAAATGGGAGAGTTAAGATAATCAATTGAAATATGAAATTGAATTAGGTTGAATCCCTCATGTATATTGGTTAGAAATCATAAATTCATGATTCATTGTGATGAAAGGATTTTGAATTATTATGTTCTTGAATAGAAATTTGAAGAACTAGGGTTTATTTGGTTAATTTGGGGATTTTCAGAATTTTTCAAGATTATGCATGATTAAATGATATTAGGTTGCTAGATATCTTCCCTATATGTTGGAATAATGATTGGAATTTATTGTTGGGAGTTTGGGAGCAATCTATTGAGGTTTTTAAGGTAAAAAATTATGGATAACGCAACTATTAGAGGTTTAAGACGAAACATCGCCAGGTAGCGCGAAGCCTCGTTCGAATGAGATGGCATGTCGCGCAAAGAGGTTGTTCAAACGAGTTCAGCCTTGGTTCGAATGACATTTCTAATTTTTTTGGAAATTTCTTTTGACTTCAATTTGTGCGAGGTAGTCAATTTAAGTGAGAATTAATATTGTGGAATTAATTTCGGTATAGGTTAGAATTATTAAAGTTATTTGGGAATAAAACTTTAAGGTGTTTGGAGAGGTGAATTATCCTTGAGAATTACGAGAGAGAGTATTCGTAATTAAATAAATATATCGTAAGTGGTAATGAGAGTAATACTATGTATGAACTAAAATATGTGGGTTATCTGTATACCTAATGATCTTAATGCGTTTGTTGAATACCTATAATACTATTAATTTTGTATATGACATACGAACCATACTTGCTATCATGGGGAGGTCTTAAAGAGAGGACAGTCTTATCTTGAGGAGCCTTCAGGGGGATTTAGATTGGTGCCTCAGAACATAGAACCTAGGTACGATCTATTTGTGAGAATGATAATGATGGCGGTCATATGATTGCGTAGGTATGTGCGTAACCCATAGGCTTGGAACTATGCTTTCCTCTACTATGTGTGATTTGTATTAAATCGGTTTCAGAGTGATTTGGAACTCATAATACTTATGTACCTGATGTACCATGATTTGATAGCAGAGTATGTACGCACTACATGTTTAGCCTTTTGCGGTCCTGCATATATATGTTATGATAATGATATTCATATGTACACTTGTGATTGTTATACCGTGTTACCTTATAAATGAGAAAGGTCACGACATATAATATTATTTAATAATGTGGAAACTTAAATAACCAATGAGCTACTTGATCTCGATTGATTAATAATGGCAATGCAATAATATATTATTTGGGTAGAATGGGTGGGCATAATGACTTAGATGTCATAGCAAGAGACTTAATTCAAAATAGTTAAGTATGATAGTGTGTCCAATATGAGTTAGAAGTATACGTTAGGCGTGCACAATAGTTGAGAGGTGAGAATCTCAAGTGAGTGCTCGAAAAGCTAACACGTGCATAGTATTTGATTTATTGGAATTTTTAAATAATTTCTAAATTATTTTAAAATGTTTTACACTCGGTCTCTAACCCGTTTCTTGCAATATCTCTTTTTCTTGTGAAATTATTTTTAGGTGTCAAGCCATAGGGGAGTCAAGCTTAGACTGTTGGATCTTTTGACATGCTCCAGCTATTGTGGGAGTTGGAGGTCCTTGTATTTAGACGCCTCCACATCTGTGACTTCAGTTCTTTGATTTGGGCTTCTCGGTCAGGACATGTGTCGCCCATTATAATTTTATTTACGTTAGAGAGACATTGTACTAATTTCATTTTAGTATTTCAGTTTCAGTTGGATTTGATATTATTACGATTCATGGTTTGGATTTTTATTAATTGGAATGATTATGTTAGCTTCATCATATTCAATTAGATGGTGTTTTATCCGTTAATAGTTTACTCATAAGAATAGTGAATGCGTTGAATGGTTTAAATTAATTGACATTAACTATTGTACAAAATGTTTTGACGCTATCTTAATTAATTATTAGGTGATTAATAAAAATATTTTTTTTCGATAATGATGCTAAGATTGAACTAGATGGATACTTTGATTAAAGCTAGTTTATAGATCGCTAGTTTTGGGATATGTGTGACACCCCGCCGAATTAAGTACGGGGTGATCATTCCTTTATTAAATTAAATCAAAGTATCCAGTGGATTCATTCTTAGCATCATTGTCGAAAACATTAGTTTTGTTAATCACCTAATAATTAATTAAGATAGTGTAAAAACAATTTAATCCATTAATTAAAATCCAACCATAAAATTTGATAACACATTCACCATTTTCATGAATAGAATAATAATGCATGATAAACCATCTAACTAAATATGATAAAACTAGAATCATCGTCCCAGTTAAAAAAATTTGAAACCTCAATCATAATAATACTAAATCCAACTAACACTGAAATACTGAAATTAAATGAGTACAATGTCACTCTAATGAAAATAAAATGAGGATGGGTGACACATGTCCTAAATGAGAAGCCTAAATCAAAGAACTGAAATAAAAAAGTGGAGGCGTCTAAATATGAGGCCCTGCAACTCCCAAAATAGTTGTAGCACGTCAAAAGGTCCAATAGTCTAAGTTTGGTGCCCTTGTGGCTAGACACCTAAAAATAATTTCATAAGAAAAAGAGATTTTTTAAGACACGGGTCGGAGCCCGAGTGTAACGTATTTCAAAACAATCTAAAAATTATTTAAAAATTACAGTAAAGCAAAGATTATGTGCGTGTTATATTTTTAGCCCTCACTTGAGATTCTCACCTCTCAACTACCTACCTAACGTACCTCTAAACGGTTCTAATTATTTTTATCACACCTAACTAGGTCGTAGCCATGAACCTTGTAAAGTGGATATCGCTTAAATAAGTTCTAATACCAATTTGTAGAATCGCTACAGTGGAAATATTGCGACTTCTCCAATAAAATCCAATTTTAATTAATCCCAAATTTTAGTTAAACCCTAAAACATGCATCTAGATGATTTATCCAATAAAATAAAGCATGCAGAATAAAACAAACAATTTCAGGAAAAATCCCCCAAAGGGGCAAAACTTTTTATTTCACTATAATTTGTAAGAAAACGGCTTACACGGATTACAATGAAATAGGGTGACATAGGAAATACTCGCAGGTGTCGGTTTCTATGTCTTGACTGGAATTTTCCCTTTCCAGGAGGGCAGCAGTGAAGAAGAAGACGGCTCCTCCACAAGTTACGGCTAGAATTTTCCCTTTCTAGGAGGGCAGCAATGAAGAAGAAAACGGCTTCTCCACAAGAGTGAACTTTATAAGGACTCCCTCTACAATAGCATGCAACTGTCGGTTGTAGAGATCTCCCCACAAAGTATAAACAAGAGAAAAGTATGTTCTTGAAAACCAAAACAATTCACTACGGCATATGGGAGTTTTGTGAATTGAAAACAAAAAGGGATTAAAACCCTAAAGGAAGAAGCCTAAAAGAATTATGCTTTTGCAGTTTTTCTGTTTGTCAAAACGCTGTGACTTCTTCTTAAAAACGTTACCAAATAATGAGTATTTATAGGAAAACGTGCCGCCTCAAAAACAGATCTCGTTCGAACGAGATAAGCAAGTCGCTCGAACGAAGGACAAATGTCGTTCGAACGAGATCGCGCGACATGCTATCTCGCGCGAACGACATGCTATGTCGCTCGAACGACTACGGCGAAAAATCATTATTTTAATGTCCGCTTCAACACTTAGAAAAAATACTCATTCTCAAATTTTGACGAAAAAGTCCGCTCCAACACTTAGAAAATATTTTGTAAAAATATCCCAAAAGCTCTAAGTGAAAAGTAAAGGTATTTAAAACATAACCTTACCAAAGTAAACTTCGCGGAGTCTTGAATGATGAAGAACTTGAGTAATTCGGATCCGTCTTTGATGTAGATTGCTCTTGAATGCTTTTCGATGGTGTATCGGTATATGACATAACAAATTGATAACGGACCTATGAAAATATGTCCTTACAAATCTTCTAACCCTCACCCGTAGCAATAATCCGTATTCCCCACATACTATTATTATTAAATATGCATTTAATATCCCAAGTAAAATTCCACAATAAGGTTAAGAATTCACATAATTGTTTCAATTCCATTAACATAATCATCTCCATATTCACACGGTAGACTAAATCATAATTATTTACATTTCATCACACTATTATAAAAAAATACTAATCGGAATCCCTAGACTCAGCTACGGTGCGTGCATACTCTGCTATCAAGTACCGGTGCATCTCATACTGAATAAGGAAAATTAGTTCAGAATCACTCTCAATTATTATAAATACAACTCACACATATTTTAGGAGACCATAGTTCCTAGCCTATGGGTTACGTACATACCTATGCACCCATATGACCGTCATCACTATCATTCTCACAGATAGCCCGTACCTAGGTTCTATATTTTGAGGCACTAATCTAGATCCCCCCAAAGGCTCCTCAAGATAAGACTGTCCTCTCTTTAAGACATCCCATGATAGCAAGTACGGTAGGTATGTCATGCATAAAATAAATATTACTATAGGTATTCACACAACCTATCAAATCATTACGTATATACACAACCAAAATATTAGATTCTGTTTGTGGCATCATTCTCATTAATACTTAGAATATATTAACTGGTTTACGATTATCCTCTCTCTCATAATATCCAAAGTTAATTAACTGGACAAGGTTCCTTAAAGTTTTAACCCCAATTAATCTTAATGTTATTAAATAGTACTGAATTCATCGTTGGATGTCCTATTTTGCTCAAATTAATTATGTCGCGCATACTGGGATAAAATCGAAAAAGTTCCAAAATCTTGACACATCACTCGAATGAAGTTTGTATCTCGCTTGAACGAGAAATGTACTTCGCTGGAATGACAGCTTCACGCGATAGGCCATATCTCTTGAACGATAATTTCGTGCGACTTTAGACGACCTAGGCTGTTTCGTCTTCAACCTCTAGAACTTGCATTTTCACCATTTTTGAGTTCTAAAACCTCTACAGATTAATTGCAAACTTCTAACAATCAATTCTAGTCAATATCCTGACATGTATATATGATTCCTAACAACTTAGAATCATTTAATCATGTATAATTCTTGATAAATTTTGAAATCCACAAACTTATTAATAAAACCCTTATTTTTCAAACTATCATTCAAAAACATCATAAATCTAGATTCGTTCACCAAAATTAATCTTTAATTAGTGACTTCTAATCCACATACATGAAGGGCTCAACCTAATTCAAATTTTGGATTCTAATTAATCATTTTAAATCTCCAATTTCATCAAGATTATGAAAAATACAAGGGTATTATACGCCTATACTAACGACCATGATTATCGCTAAATCTTTACAAGGGTAAAACTCTTTCCTTAATAAAGAAGGTTTGATTTACATGATGGTGGTCTTGGTGGTGCAATTAGTGCACTAGTGGTGCTTATAGACTTAGGAACCTCTCCTCCTCCTTCCTCCTTCTGAATCTCTCTTTGTATAAACTGAATACCCTAATTCTTCCCACGTATAAGTTATATTATCCCTCTAATTTTCGTGGGTAAATTATGCCCGAAAATAAAAATTACCAAAATGCCGTTTCAGGATGCCGAGTCGACCTAAAACTATCACTAGACCCAAACTAAACCGTCGGGTAGACTTTTCTGACAATATCGACCCTTACGAACTCACTGGTGCACACAAAACAACCATTTGGATTACTTATAAATAATATACTTTTAATCCATTAAATTAGTCCGGACATTACTAATACGCGTGTCGCGACTTAATTATTGTAACTATCGTATTTCTCACTCGCAACAATTTTCATGAATTCAAAATCACATATTACTTTATTCACTCAGTGATATTAAATATAATTATTATCAATAAATACTAATCCTTAACTCACTAGTTGATATTTATTTTATTCTCAATTAATTATTAATTAATTTCAGATATTTAATTTAATTTAATTAGTCCTATATTTAAAAATCACTAAAAATACAGGGTGTTACACAGTTCCCCCCTTATAACAGATTTTCGTCTAAAAATTTGAAAACTTACAATTTACTTGGTAGAAACAAATCCGAATATTTCTTGCGCATCGTAGCCTCACGTTCCTAAGTACACTCCTCGATATTATGGTATTCGCATTGGACCCGTACCAGTGGAGCTACCTTAGACCTCAATCTCCCCTCGTTGTGGTCAAAGATAGCCATTAGTCTCTCCTCATATGAACTATCATGTTTTTGGTCAATCTCCTTTAACGCGATGTGAGTGTGAGACAACTCATCCCGAAGATATCGTTTTAGTGAAGAAATATGGAATATATCATGAATACGACGCAAGTGCTTCGGCAACCCAAGTCTCTATATGAAATTGGCCTTATCTTTTTGATAATAGGAAATGTCCCCACGTACCTTGCTTCCAACTTTCCTTCCTTCCCAATTCTCATTATCCCCTTCAGTAGAGATATTGTAAGGACACAAGTCTCCGATTGGGTCTTAATGTAGTGTTGGCTCAATTTCGGACAAAAATATTTGAGTCATAGGATATTTTCCATGTATATCCATCCAAGCCTATGACATGTTATTTGAAGACGTAGCGGCCAAGATTATAAAGCTTTATCATTTGTCGGTTTACATGTGCCTCGTTTCACGTCATCAACATCATATTCCATAGTCTCCAAAAGGTATGAATGAATTTGTATATATATAGGAAGACTTGGAATAATTTTTTAAAGGGTGTAATTTTATTTAAACTGAAGTTTATTTTCAGAAGGGTTCTTTAGAACTTTAAAATAAAGTTTCTGGGCTTAAAATCAAATTTTGACCATTTTGGGACTTCGTTCGATATTGTCATTCGAACGAGAATGTCGTTCGAACGAGAATGTCATTCGAATGAGTTTGCCAACAAATTTTTCCCATTCGCCTCTCGAACTTCGTTAGAAGGGTCATTCGAACGAAGACTTCATTCAAACGAAAATCTCGTTCGAACGAGATTTTTGGCGGGAAATTTTTTGTGCATTTTTTGGAAGTTTTCTCCACTACTCCACTCTTTTGTTCCCTATAATTTTTCCATAATTACTTATGTGCGGGAACCAACTCTTTGTAACCAACTTTTTCATATTCTTCTATCTCCTAGAGAGAGTTTTGAGAGTTTAATTTTTCTATGAAAAGGTTCATGTTTTGAGTGTTTTGTTTTCCAAGATAATCATCCTTAAACACTTTTGATTTACACCCATATTGTTTATTCAAAGTTTCAATATATACATCCTTGCTTGGGGAGTTTGGCACCGAGTTTTTCTCTACACCTCAAAGAACAAAAGTTTGGGGTTACTTCTACATCCCACAAAGAAGAAGATTGTTTGCTATGACATACCCACTTGGAGAAAGGCTCCTTGTTCGGGTAGCGACGATCGAAAAAGTCCGATCGATGGATTCATAGACCTCGATGGACCTCCGTGGTTATTCCCTAGGCATAGGTCTGTACAAGAAAGAGTGTTGGGGCTTGGATGGAGTCAATTCGAGTGTTATAAGTATTACTGTCTTGTACTTGTAAAATTCTACTTAGTGGATTTGACGCTAGGGTCATCCGAGGTTTTTTCCCGTTGTGGGTTTTAACTCGTACATCGCAGCGTAGTGGTTGTTTACTTATTTTATCTTTTACCAATTCACATTAGATGCCTGCTTAGGTAAAAGATAAAATTGGAATATCTAATTTGGTGCTAAATTTGTTTGTGTAAAAATTAATTTAATTAAAGTCATTAATTTTATTGGATAAAATTTGGTGTGGCCTAATTTGCAAAAATAAATTAATTAATTGTTAGGCAAATTTCTAGGACTTGGGTTGAGTTAATATGTTTAAGTGAAAAATGTATTTCTAGTTTAATTTAATGTCACTTTGAGTTTAGTTTAATTCTAATTTAAAAGAAATTAAAATTTGTTGTTTGCATGTTGTATTTTTGAACCATCTTTATTCCGCATCTAGAAGGAAATTATATTTTTAAAGTAAAAGTTTCTAAAATTGGGGGTCCTATCATTTCAGATATTCGTAGAAATTCCTGGTCCCCCACATCAACTCTCAAAAGAACCGTTTATCATAGGCGTGGCTTTTCTATTTGTCCTAGGCTACCTGTATACGACCTCGAATCATCTTTATCCTAACTGTAGTGTCAAGAATTAACTGTGACATGTGTAGCTTATTGTACCCACGTCTATCTAGAAAGCAGGAGAATGAAAAAGCCTACCTTAAAACGCTTCGAATGATATCATGCCAATTATAAATTGATAGGAGTTATTATACACAACCTCCACTAGGGAAATATACTATCCCCAACCTCCTCTCAAGTCAAGTATACACACTTGTAATGTATTTTCCAACATTTGATTCGTCCTCAGAATTTAGATATGTCCTGGCACTAAAAGTACGGATTCTAACACTCAACTCGTCCGAACGTATTCAAAGTTTACTCGTAATAATTTTTTGGTACTTCCACTATACTTATCTCAATGTCACCCTTTTTGATTCAAAGTCCATTCTTTATCACTCCACGTTAGCTAACAGTCATTTCCACTCTTATATGTTGATATATATTTTTTTTAAGTATCACGTATACAATGGCACACAGTATTATTGTGAACCCAATAATAATGCTTCGAAAAGACAAGCCTACACTTTACCAACTCTATCATTTGTGTTGGAAGATGCCATATTACCTAGGTTCCCATTTCTATTGATGCTACATCTTCTAACTCTCTCCATGTGAGACATTCCTAACCACCCCTGACCACTAATGTCAAATTCCAAACTTGGTGTACGGTGCTATACTCTCAACACCTTCCTGAATTTTACAAAAAGACATCCTAATCACTTCTCGTCTACACAAGTCAGACTTTTAAACCTTTGATTGGTTATGACATAATTCTCATCATATTACTCCTCTACGCGTAGTAGTTTGATTATACCCAAAATCGATAATGTACATTCTTGGCAGTTTTCAACACTCAAAACACCATTTTACATCGACTCTGTGGTTATGGGGACACATCTTGCCCTCAATGCAACTGAATTCACTTTGTCTGATTTTAATCCTGCCTTTTTTTAACCATGTATTTTCCTCATTATTTCATATTTTCCCACATTTTCTCATCGAGAATGATACTGAAAATTTCAACTAACTAGAGCGTCGATAAACCCTATGTCATGTGCACTTTAGAACAAATCATCTGAGCATAATATACATACATTTAATGTAATATACTTGGCATGACCATACTGTAAGGTTATACTCAACCACCCACTTAGTTGTAGATTACTTATTTTATGGGTTGCCCCACCGATCTATTCATAGTGACAACGTTCTACACTCGTTTTCACATTAGGATTATACGACTCTTTCGGCCTTAGATCATAATATAACTATCGAATATAAGTTATATTGATGTATGTGTACAATAGCTAAGGTACTAAACCCATTTAATAAAGACCAACCTCTCCCGACTTTCAACGTTCGCTAAGTTTAATGTGTGGGATTTCTCGCAAAGCGAAATTCAAATAAGGAACCCCCCCAATACACTACTATCTAGCATTGCTAGTCATCGAGATCCATTAGGTTTTGAGTCCATAACATATACCTCGAATCCGCGTCTCCTAACATAAAATGTCTACTCGTCCACTCTCATGTCACTCAAGACGACAGACAACATGGCACTCTTCCTATCACAAGTTCGTAGCACTATATAAAGAACGAGTTATATGACGGGACAATATACTCACCGAAGTCCATAACATTTATGTACCTATGTAAATAATATCATAGATATAACTCTTTATATTTAATCATAATATAGCATACAATATGTGTAAGTAGGCTCTACCCTCTTTCAGGTTATGCCTCGCAAATTATTAAATTTTACCCTAGAATAACAGGCACGATAGTTTTATCACACAACCCACTACCGCTCGAACTCTTGGTATCCAATCACTACATATGGTTATAATAAGCCTTACTTTGTTTATTCTCTCTAAATTAGAAAATCATAACATCAAATTCTCTCAGTGCCAACAACCGCTCACTTATGGGTGACGGTGAAATGATCCCTCTACACAATGGTAAACATATACAATAGGGCTAACATTGCCAATGCACCCATTAAATTCGATTCATTTTCGAATCTAAGTGTTAACAATTATACCTTCTGATGCACTCATGTCACCCGAACAGATCCCATATTCATAAGGACGAAGCAAAAATATTACCTCCATCATTCACTGTCTGTCTCGCCTGGCCAACTTGTTCCCAAACGTAACTCTCACATTGAAATTGACCCAAGATTTGATGCAATTAGTTTCATATCCAGGATCTCATCTTGTAGTTACCCCTACCTCGCTTTGGGGTAATCCCCTCTGGTACGACCTATAAACCCACAATCAAAACATCAGCCTAAAAATATCTCTGCCTCTAATCACGGCACTACTGGCCTCCCCTAAGATTACCTTAGCCCTGAGGACCTGGGGAAATGGGACGCTATTGCTTATAAGGACCCTTCTGGCCCTGTTTTAACCCACCCTTCTCAGGTTGGTAACCTCTGGGCTAAATATATAAGCCCACTTTCCTTTCTGAAGATCTTACTCTGCTTGTTGTAATGCCTTACGGGCACCATTCCTAGTCTCACTACCTCACTGTGAACAATTTCAACACATGCGACCCTACTCTCCATCCATTGGACACCTTTATGTGCTAACCCTCGTCTTTTACCTCAGTGGCCCTTTTTGGGGTGTCCTTGCCTCGAACTTTGTAATCTTGCCCCCAAATTACTACTCCCATTGTTCATTCATCGTTCTTGGTCCTATGGAACTTATTATTAGTCTCTATGGACCTGATTCAATCATTCATCCCTTCGTAGACATTTTATCGATAAAAAATCATCTAAATGAGTCCCCTACTGGGTATACCCTCATGTGGTGCTTTTCTAGCACCCTTTACTCCATTCTTCCTCTTCGTCTAGATTCTCCAACAACCTTGCCTCCCTTCTTAGGAAAGCATTAATATAATCTTGCAAACCTATGACCTTGGTGACGTTGACACTAGTCATCCTGGCCGAATTTCCATTCACATTTTCATATTATACTCACGGGTCCCTTATCAACTATAGACCCTTTTTTCCTTCTATGCACCCACCTCGCCAGGTAAAAAGTTTTTAAGCATATCAACTTTTCTCTCAATATCGGTCTCTATCTTACCCACATGTGGTAAGTTTCAAAACTTTATTCGCATCTCTATTTGAATAGCAGATGGAAGACCTCACAGCTAAACTATACCCAAGATTTGTCATTGAATTTCACACATACTTCTTTATATGTGGTGACTCACTCTCATCACTTAATACTGCTCCTATGAGCTAAAAATTTGCCTAAAATTAAATTCTTGGTGTTGTTGCACTTAACCCTACATAGTTGCCTTTGGATTCTCTTCTTCCATTGGACCACTACACTTTCTCTTCCTTTCATCTTTATAGATGGCTCTTCAAAATAGTTTTCTGTCTCCCCCTTGTCGGCTTCGCTGGGTGAGTTTAAAATTCTCACCACCATTATCCACTACGGTGCTTGGGGAATCCCCTCTTCTCGAGTGATTATTTTATTATTACCCACCAGAACGATATTCCTGGTGACTCCTATCGCGATCAACATTTATCTAATACTCCGTGTCTTCTACTGAGCCTCTCCTCCTACAATCCTCTTAGCGACCCTCATTGATCGTCTTGTAATGTCTGGTGTACGAAGCCCAACCTAACTCGTATATGAATTTCATCAATTAATTAATAGCAAGAGAACATAAGTCATATATGTAAAGGAATACAACAATCTTATGATAAGGCTCTATATCAAATAACGCTACGCTGAAATATGAAAAGTCGCACATATCCTAAAGATTTTATAACCCGATGCTCTGATACAACTTGTGACACCCCGCCTAATTAAATACCGGGTGATTAATCCTTTATTAAATTAAAACAAAGTCTCCAGTGTATTCATTCTTAACATCACTGTCAAAAATATTTCTTTTATTAATCGCCTAATAATTAAATAAGCTAGTGTCAAAATTTAATCCATTAATTAAAATCAAACAATAAAACCCGATAACACATTAACCCTTTTCATGAATAGAATAATAATTCATGATAAACCATCTAACTGAATATAATAAAACTGTAATCATCGTCAAATTAACCATTTTCATGAATAGAATAATAATTCATGATAAACCATCTAATTGAATATAATAAAACTGTAATCATCGTCCTAGTTAAAAAATCCAAGCCCTCAATCGTAATAATACCTAAACTAATTAGAACTGAACTACTGAAATGAAAATAGTACAATGTCCCTCTAACATAAAGAAAATGAGGATGGGAGACACATGCCCTAACTGAGAAGTCTAAATCAAAGAACATAAATCATATAGGTGGAGGTGTATAAGTACGAGGACCTATAACTTCCACAATAGTTTCATCACGTCAAAAGATCTAACAGTTTAAGCTTGGAGCCTCTATGGCAAAACACACAAAAACAACTTCGCATGAGAAATAGATTTTGCCAGAGACATGTCACAGACCTTGTGTAACATTATTAAAATAATCTAGCAATTATTTAAAAATTGTAGTAAATCAAATATTATGTGCATGTTCAATTTTTGAGCACTCACTTGAGATTCTATAAGGTTAAGAATTCACATAACTGATTCAATTCCATTAACATGCTCATTTACATATTCACACGGTAGACTAAATCACAATTATTTACTTTCCATCACACTATTATAAACAAATACTAATATGGAACCCCTAGACTCACCTAAGGTGCGTGCATACTCTGCTATCAACTATCGGTACATCTCGTACTGAATAAGGACAATTAGTTCGGAATCACTCGCGGACCATTTAAATACAAGCACGCATATTGTAAGCGAACATAGTTCCAGGCCTATGGGTTACGTACATACCTACACACCCATATGACCGTCATCACTATAATTCTCATAGATAGCCCGTACGTAGGTTCTATGTTATGAGGCACCAATCTAAATCCCCCCAAAGGCTTCTCAAGATAAGGCTGTCCTCTCTTTAAGACATCCCGTGATAGCAAGTACGGTAGGTATGTCATGCATAAAATAAATATTACTATAAGTATTCACACAACCTATCAAATCATTAGGTATACACGCAACCAAAATATTATATTCCGTTTGTAGCATCATTTTCACTAATAATTAGAATATATTAATTATTTTACGATTATCCTCTCTCTTATAATCTCCTAACTTAATTCACCGCACAAGGATCCTTAAATTTTTAACCCAAAATTAATCTTAATTTTACTGAACAGTACTGAATTAATCGTAGGATGTCCTATTTTTCTCAAATTAATTACGTCGCGCATACTGGGATAAAATCAGAAAAGTTCCAAAATCTTAACACGTCGCTCGAACGAAGTCTGGATCTCGCTTGAATGAGAAAGGCACTTGCAACAGGCCATCTCGCTTGAACGATAGCTTCGCGCGACATGCCATTTTCCTTGAACGACATCTTCACGCGACTTCAAATGACCTGGGCTGTTTCATCTTCAACCTCTAAAACCTGTGTTTTTCACTATTTTTGAGTTCTAAAACCTCTACAGATTAATCCCAAACTTCCAAAAATCAATTCTAATCAATATCCTGACATGTATATATGATTCCTAACAACCTAGAATCATTAAATCATGCATAATTCTTGATGAATTGCAAAATCCACGAACTCATTAATTAAACCCTAGTTTTTCAAATTAACATTCAAGAACATCATAAATCCAGATTCATTAATCAAAATTAATCACCAATTTATGACTTCTAATCTACATACATGAAGGTCTCAACCTAATTCAAATTTCAGGTTCTAATTAATCATTTTAAATATCTAATTTCATCAAGATTATAAACAAGACAAGGGTATTCTACACCTATACTAACATGAACCTGATTATTGCTAAAGTGTTGTAAGGATTAAGCACTTGCCTCGAGAAAGAAGGTCTGATCCGTTGGTGTAGTTGGTATGGATGCAATCCTCATTCTCCGATCTACACGATAGTGGTTTTAGTGGTGCAATTGGGGCACTAGTGGTGGTAGCTTTAGGAACCTCTCCCCCTCCTTCCTCCTTTGACCTCTCTCTATGTATAAACTGACTACCCTAATTCTTCCTGTGCACAAGTTATATTATCCCTCTAATTTTCGTAGGTAAATAATGCCCAAAAAAAGAAATTACCAAAACGCCATTCTGAGATGCCGGTTCGGCCTATAACAGCTCAATGACCAAAACTAAACCCCTTGGTAGACTTTTCTAACTATCTCGACCCTTACGGACTCATTGACGCACTCAAAATGGACATTGAATTACTTATAAATAATATACTTTTTATTCCATTAAATTAGTCCCGACAGGACCGACACGTGCATCCCAACTTAATTACTATAATTGTCGTATTTCTCACTCGCAACAATTTTCATAAATTCAAAATCACAGATTACATTATTCGCTAAGTGATATTAAATATAATTCTCATCAATAAATACTAACCCTTAATTCTCTAGTTAATATTTTTTTTCCAGGTGAATAATCAATTAATTTTCCACATTTAATTTAATTAATCCTATATTTAAAAATCATCATAAATACGGGGTGTTACAATATGATGAAGCTCACGTAATTTTTTTTACTGTAAATATCTTGATGTATACCAACTTAGTGATATTTATGACCTTGGTTATTATTTATTTACAAGGGTTGATTTAACCTCAAATATTAATTATCTATTAATGGATTAATGATTTTTTTTTTCAATTTTTATATCAATATTTATGTCAGTTTTGAAAAAACTCTCATAAAATTAGTAAAACTGACATATATGTGATCTTATTTATGTCAGTTTTTTATGAAAATGTGATTAAAAGCATGTTGAATATCCTAGTTATTATGTGTGCTCTTAGAAACTGAGATGAATATGATCTTATTTATGTCAGTTTTACGAATATTTATGTCAAGGTTTTATATGTCAATTTTGAAAATTTTTAAAACTTACATAAATGGTCATTTATGTTAGTTTTTTATTAATATAAATGACTATTTTTCTTATAGCGACATGGATATTGAGGAGATAGAGCTCTAACCAGACGCTACTTATGAAGAGGACCTTTAACAAGTGCTTTAGCTAAAACCAATTCTTCAATTAAAATTCAATTGCTTCCAATTTTATCTTCTTTAAACCCTAATCCTGCATCTAATCAGTTTTACCCATTGAACAAAATAAAGCATGTGGGAAAAAGAAACAATTTCAGGAAAAAAATCCCCGAAGGGAAAAAACCTTTTTATTTCACTATAATTTGTAAATCACAACTTGCACAGATTATAATTAAATATAGTGACACACGAATACCTGTAGGTGTCGGTCGGTGTCGTCAACAAAGGAACAACCACAGCTACTCCTCAAGAACACGCAGTTCTATTTTTAGCAAAGATCCACAAGCAACAAATTTCAAAGATCGCAGTCCAATCTTCAGCAAGGAATACCCTCAGGCACTCTAAATAACCTCAGTCAGCAACTTGCATAGAAAGTCTTCCAACAAATATGTTCAAGATTACAAACCTTTGGAATTATGCAAACTGGATCTTAAATAAACTTTGTATGAAACTAAACATAATGGGAATTTTAAAATTGTTCATTCCTCTGAAAAACGTCTATGCAGTGTTGTTTTTATAACTGAGCAAAACATAGTTCAAGAAATGTAAAAAACAAAATTCGAGGTGGTGCTCTCGATCAAGAGACATGCGATGTCTTTTGAACAACATGCACTGTCATTAGAACGAGTTAAGATGTCATTTGAACGATAGTGAAACAAGTTCCCCATTTAAATCCTATTGAGGGGGCTTGAAGGTAATCCAGAGATTATGGATAATTCCCCCATTAGCAACAGTGTTCGAAATTAAGAAGCCGAGGCAGCTTAGCTTGGCAACTTAGCAAGGAAGCTTAGCGTGGCAACTCATACTTTATCTTGTTGTGTTAGTCATATTGTATCTTTGTTTATATTTACTGTAAGCTATAACGGTTGTAATGATGTAACGAGAATAATAATGAGTTTTAGTGGAGGTCAAATGGTACTCATGAGAGACCAGGCTTGGTAGGGCCTGGGAGAGTTTTCATACTCTATCGAATGACCTCGACATGGGAACTTTAAAGGGACTTAGTTTGGAGGATTGAGAAGTCAGGCACCGTTGGGGATTGTCCCGGCCATCTTAGATACACCTGGTAAAACACCAAAGAACCCTGACCATGGAACCTCAGGCTGAGCAGCTTGGAGTTACATCGAGCGTTGAGTTGAGAACTAAATAACCCTCTACTTAATGTCACGTCTACTTCATCTGATGTCACTAACCAGCTAGGCAATGTCAGATTTTCACTTGAGCAAACCACCGTGGTATTTGGGGATGTCAGACGGTTGGCGAGCCACCTCTGTGACAACAACCTCCTGACACACAGTGGTTAGGCATAAGGCATGTCTTGGCATTTAATGTTTATGAAGTGGAGATAACTAGTGCATAAGGTATTTAATGTTTGTGACATAAAGTATGAGGGAGGTCTTTCACAAGTATTGATGATTGAGTTACCTCGAGGGTGGTGTGGGGGGCTATTTAAGGATCCCAACAACCTTTGAAGAAGAGAGAGATCCTTTGTGAGAGTTCAGAAGTTATTTCCAGAGAGAATATACATCAGAGAGAGTTATTACAAACCAGAGGTCTTATTCGCTCGCCATTGTCATTTATTACAAAGCTTTTAATACGTGACAGAGATCCTTGAGAGTTGTTGGTGTGTTTGTCTACCTACCAAGGTGTATCTAGGGTGCTTACTTCTCTCTCCCTCTATCTAAGACTAATTCTAAGTTTCCTTACTACTTTTTTGAGTTGTACACGAGAGATTTGACAGTTTAAACGAATTATTATCTTCATTGGGTTTTTCTTTACATGTTCTATCACTAATCCAAGGTTTTGGCTAATTAACTTATCATTAGTATACTTTAAAGGGTTTAGTCCTCCATCTTATCCAAAGTACCCTCTTACATTTTGTGACTCTATTAGGGAGACATTCTTAGAAGGAAGGAGTATGTCACAAGATAATGTTAATCGAAGGCTCAACTTTAATGACGTCCAATACAATGAAGAACAAGCTATGAGAGAACTAGAGGCTCTAAGGGATGGGGCTAATCGAATAGTGGTACCTCCAGTTCAGGCGATGACAGGCACTCCGGGGGTGGCATAAGCTTCCATGAGTGCATGGTCGGGACCCACTCAGGTGCGCTCCTCATGAGTAAGTTTTATGAGTTTTTACAAACTACGATATCTTCCATAATGCTGGGAGGATTGGAAGCCAATCCCTTCGTAAAACCAGGGGCAGTCCCAATGGCCCCACCAGGTGCAGGTGTAGCGGGAATGGTCCTCGCAAGCATACCCTCCGTTCTGAATCCAGTAATGGGATCCTCAGGGGTATCAACGGCCCCAGTTGTGATAATTATTCCAGCTGCAATGGGAACTCAACCCATGGTTTCGTTGGTAGGTTCCCCAGTAGCATAACCCATGGAGGAAATGAGGAAGGAGATGCAGAAAGAGATGCTGAAGTTCATGCAAGCCTCCTCGCAATCTGTTGGTGAGGTAGCTTCGGTTTATGATGACTTTCGAACACCTTATCCCCATGAATACAATGATAAGACCTAACCAAAGGACTATATTCCTCCCATTTTTACAAAAATGCACAGGAAAGGGTGGGAACCCGAAGGAGCATATTAAGCACTTTGTTGAACATTTGGGGGCATATTGTAATAATAAGAAGCTCAGCTAACCGATAAAGCATATACCTGGTATTCCCATTTGGCTCCCAACAGCGTTTCTACATGGGAAGAGATGCATGTGTTGTTCGTCCATAAGTTCTTTCTGGAGAAATATGAGTTTACTCTGACCCAATTGGGGAGGGATAAGCAACGACCTGCGGAGGAGGTGGTGGCGTATGTTCGAAGGTTCAGGGAAAGGTCCCTCGATGTAAGGGAGGAGGCCAAATAATCCAAGTTATTACAGATCTGCGCTGAGGGGTTGCTTCCTAAGTACATCTGTCATCTCATTATTGAAATGCGCGAGAGGACTCTTTCGGCATTCTTAAAAGAAGCAAGAAATATCTCCTTGGTGGTGCGACCAAATCCGGTGGTGGTGCCCATGATGTTTAGGAAGCCGAAACAATTAGTGGGAGGAAGGTCTCAGCCCCCACGGGTAGGGTACATCGAGGGAGCAGATGGTGGCAAGGCGCCAAAGAAGGACAGTTAGAGGAAATAATGAGTTTATGAAAATCTTAACAAGTGTTTTCATTGTTAAGTCACCGATATAGGTGGAGTTTATCAAAAATCTTAACAAGTGTTTTCGTTGTTAAGTCATCTATATAGGTGGAGTTTTTGAAAAATCTTAACAAGTGTTTTCATTGTTAAGACATCGATATAGGTAGAGTTTATGAAAATCTTAACAAGTGTTTCGTTGTTAAGTTACCGATATAGGTGGAGTTTATGAAAGAAACCTTCACAAGTGTTTTCATTTTTAAGTCACCGATATAGGTGGAGTTTATGAAAAATCTTAACAAGTGTTTTCATTGTTAAGTCACCGATATAGGTGGAGTTTTTAAAAAATCTTAACAAGTGTTTTCGTTGTTAAGCCACCGATATAGGTGGAGTTTATGAAAATCTTAACAGGTGTTTTCATTATTATGTCACCGATATAGGTGGAGTTTATGAAAGAAACATTAACAAGTGTTTTCGTTGTTAAGTCACCGATATAGGTGGAGTTTATGAAAAAAAACTTAACAAGTGTTTTCGTTGTTAAGTCACCGATATAGGTGGAGTTTATGAAAATCTTAACAAGTGTTTTAGTTGTTAAGTCACCGATATAGGTGGAGTTTATGAAAAAAATCTTAACAAGTGTTTTCGTTATTAAGTCACCGATATAGGTGGAGTTTATGAAAAAAAACCTTAACAAGTGTTTTCGTTGTTAAGTCACCGATATAGGTGGAGTTTATGAAAAACCTTAACAAGTTTTTTTATTGTTACAAAGTGTTTTTGTTGTTACGAAGTGTTTTGACAACTGAAAAGACTGTGCCACATCATTTATGAAGTAACGCATGGGGAATAGAAAGGGTTTCCTTCTTCACCAAGTTTGAGTTTTGGCGCTAGAATTTTTGTCAGACATATCCAATACCTCCCAACGGAAAAGATGTCCCTACGGTTCAAAAAAGCTACTATGTTCCCTCGCCATAAGTCCAAACGTTGTTTAAATTGTGACTCGGCTGCATTGGGGAGAATTTCTGCTTTTTCGAACATAGTGACGCATTACAAGGGAGAATTTCACTTACCAAGAATCAAAATGAGTATTTGAGAAGGTTAACAGGCCTTTCGAGAGAATTTCAAATAATAAAAAGCTAGAACAGTTGAAGCTCAGTATAAGGAAAAAGTGGTGATGTCCCTTCGTTAAAGCCCCCAAAAGTCTTGGCTCTTCGGCTCAAGCACATCCGGGAGAATTTTACTTTTTTCCTGGAGATTATAACGCTCTGGTTCTAACGAAGGAAAGGAGGCCATAATTTTTACACATAGAGAAGGTTAGGAGGCCATAATTTTTACACATAGAGAAGGTTCATCGAATTGAGAAGTTTTCGTGCAGACATTTCTTGTTACAACAACAAATCTCTCCACGAAGGGGAAAATGTAGAGGGGGCTTGAAGGTAATCCTGAGATTATGGATAATTCCCCCATTTTCAACAGTGTTCGGGATTAAGAAGCTGAGGCAGCTTAGCGTGGCAACTCAGCAAGGCAGACTAGCGTGGCAACTCATACTTTAGCTTATTGTGTTACTCATATTTTATCTTTGTTTATAATTACTGTAAGCTATAACGGTTGTAATAATATAATGAGAATAATAATGAGTTTTAGTGTGGGGTCAATCGGTACTCGCGAGAGACCAGGCTTGGCAGGGCCTGGGAGAGTTTTCATGCTCTATCGAATGACCTTGCCATGGGAACTTTAGAGGGACTTGGGTTGGAGGATTGAGAAGTAAGGCACCGTTGGGGTTTGTCCTGAACATTTGAGATACACGTGGAAAAACACCTAAGAACCCTAACCGTGTAACCTCAGGCGGAGCAGCTTGGAATTCCATCGGGCGTTGAGTTGAGAACCAAATCACACTCTACTTAATAACACATCTACTTTATCTGATGTCACAAACCAGCTAGGAAATGTCAAACTTGCACTTGAGTAAACCAACGTGGTATTTGGGGCTATCAGACGGTTGGTGAGCCATTTCTGTGACAACAGCCCCCTCACACATAGTGGTTAAGCAAAAGGCATGACTTGGCATTTAATGTTTATGAAGTGGAGACAACTAGTGCATCGGGTATTTAATATTTGTCACATAAAGTATGATGGAGGTATTTCATAGGCATTGATGACTGAGTTGCCTTGAGTGTGGTGTGGGGGGATATTTTAGGACCCCAACCACCTTTGAGGAAGAGAGAGATCCTTTGTGAGAGTTCAGAAGTTATTACTCAAGAAAATATACATTAAAGAGAGTTATTACGAACGAGAGGTCTTATTCCCTCACCATTGTCATTTATTATGAAGATTTTAATACGTGATAGAGATCCTTGAGAGTTGTTGGTGCAGTTTGTCTGCCAACCAAGGTGTATCTAGGGTGCTTACTTCTCTCTCCCTCTAGCTAAGATTACTTCTAAGTTTCCTTACTACTTTTCTGAGTTATACACGAGAGATTTGTGATCTTAAAATGAGTCTTATCTTCATTGGGTCTGTGTTTACATGTTTAATCACTTATCTATGGTCTTGGCTAATTAACTTATCATTACTATACTTCAAAGGGGTTACGCCTCCATCTAATCTAAAGTACTCTCTTACATTTGGCGACTCTACTGAGGAGGCATTCTTCTAAGGAAGGAGTATGGCGCAAGATAATGTTAATCGAAGGCTCAACTTTGATGACGTCCAATATAATGAAGAACAAGCTACGAGAGAACTAGTGGCTCTAAGGGATGGGGTTCCTCGAATAGAGGTACCTCCAGTTCAGGCAATGATAGGTGCTTCGGGGGTGACACAAGCTTCCACGAGTGCAGGGTTAGGACCCACTCAGGGGGCGCTCCTCATGAGTTAGTCTTATAAGTTTTTGCAAACTCCAGTAGCTTCCACAATGTTGGAAGGATTGGAAGCCAATGCCTTCGTAAAACTAGGGGCAGTCCCAATGGCCCCACCAGGTGCAGGTGTAGTGGGAATGATCCCTGCAAGCATACCCTCCGTTGTGAATCTAGAAGTGGGAACCTCAGGAGTATCAAGGCCCCAGTTGTGATAATTTTTCTAGGTGCAATGGGCACTCAGCCCATGGTTTCGTTGGTGGGTGCCCCAGTAGCATAACCCATGGAGGAAATGAGGAAGGATATGAAGAAAGAGATGCTGAAGTTCATGCAAGCTTCCTCGAAATCTGCTGGCTAGGTAGCTTCGGTTTATGATGACTTTCGAACACCTTATACCCAAGAATACAATGATGAGCCCTATCTAAAGGACTATATTCCTCCCATTTTTAAAAAATACACAGGAAAGGGTGGGAACCCGAAGGAGCACATTATGCGCTTTGTTGAACATTTGGGGGCACATTTTAATAATAAGAAGCTTAGGTTGAGGGATTTTTCTAAATCCTTATACGATAAAGCATATACTTAGTATTCCCATTTGGCTCCCAACAACATTTCTACATGGGAAGAGATGTATGTGTTGTTCATCCATAAGTTCTTTCTGGCAGAAGATGAGTTTACTCTGACCCAACTAGGGAGGGAGAAGCAACGACTTGGGGAGGAGGTGATGGCATATGTTTGAAGGTTCAGGGGAAGGTCCCTCGATGTAAGGGAGGAGGTCAAATAATCCAAGTTATTGCAGATCTGCGCTGAGGGGATGCTTTCCGAGTACATCTGTCATCTCATTAATGAAATGCGCGAGGGGAATTTTTTGGCGTTCTCAAAAGAAGCAAGAAATATCTCCTTGGTGGTGCGACCCAATCCAGTGGTTGTGCCCATTATGTTTAAGCAGTCGATACAATCTGTGGGAGGAAGGTCTCAGCCCCCACGGGTAGGGTACACCAAGGGAGAAGATGGGGACAAGGCGCCGAAGGAGGACAGTTAGAGGAAATAATGAGTTTATGAAAATCTTAACAAGTGTTTTCATTGTTAAGTCACTGATATAGGGGAGTTTATGAAAAATCTTAACAAGGGTTTCCATTGTTAAGTCACCGATATAGGTGGAGTTTATGAAAAAAAATCTGAACAAGTGTTTTCGTTGTTATGTCACCGATATAGGTGGAGTTTTTGAAAAATGTTAACAAGTTTCTTCGTTGCTAAGTCACCGATATAGGTGGAGTTTATGAAAATCTTAACAAGTGTTTTCGTTGTTAATTCACCGATATAGGTGGAGTTTATGAAAGAAACTTTAACAAGTGTTTTCTTTGTTAAGTCACTGATATAGGTGGAGTTTATGAAAAAAAAACTTAACAAGTGTTTTCGTTGTTAAGTCACCGATATAGGTGGCGTTTATGAAAAATCTTAACAAGTGTTTTCGTTGTTAAGTCACCGATATAGGTGGAGTTTTTGAAAAATCTTAACAAGTGTTTTCGTTGTTAAGTCATCGATATAGGTGGAGTTTGTGAAAATCTTAACAAGTGTTTTCATTGTTAAGTCAATGATATAGGTGGAGTTTATGAAAGAAACCTTAATAATTGTTTTCGTTGTTAAGTCACCGATATATGTAGAGTTTATGAAAAAAAACCTTAACAATTGTTTTTATTGTTAAGTCATTGATATAGGTGGCGTTTATGAAAAATACTAACACGTGTTTTCGTTGTTAAGTCACCGATATAGGTGGAGTTTTTGAAAAATCTTATCAAGTGTTTTCGTTGTTAAGTCACCGATATAGGTGGAGTTTATGAAAATCTGAACAAGTATTTTAGTTGTTAAGTCACCGATATAGGTGGAGTTTATGAAAAAAACCTTAACAAGTGTTTTCGTTGTTAAGTCACCGATATAGGTGGAGTTTATAAAAAAAAAACTTAACAAGTGTTTTCGTTGTTAAGTCACCAATATAGGTGGAGTTTATGAGAAACCTTAACAAGTGTTTTTATTGTTACGAAGTGTTTTGACAGTTGAGAAGACAGCGCCACGTCATTTACGAAGTAACACATGAGGAATAGAAAGGGTTGCCTTCTTTAGCAAGTTTGAGTTTCGGCGCCAGAATTTTTGTGAGACATATCTAATAACTCTCAATGGAAAAGATGTCCCAACGGTTCAAAAAAGCTATGATGTCCCCTCGCCACAAGTCCAAATGTTGTTTAAATGGTGACTCGACTGCATCGGGGAGAATTTTGACTTTTTTGAACATAAAGAAGCATTACAAGGTAGAATTTCACTTATCAAGAATCAAAACGAGTATTTGAGAAAGTTAACAGGCCTTTCGGGAGAATTTCAAATAATAAAAATCTAGAACGGTTGAATCTCAGTATAAGGAAAAAGTGGTGATGTCCCTTCATCAAATCCCCAATAAGTCGTGGTGCTTCGGCTCAGGAACATCGGGGAGAATTTTACTTTTTCCTGGAGATTATAACGCTGTGGTTCTAACGAAGGAAAGGAGGCCATAATTTTTACACATAGAGAAGGTTTATCGGATTGAGAAGTTTTAGTGAAGACATTTCTTGTTCTGACAACAAATATCTCCATGAAGGTGCAAAAGTAGAGGGGGCTTGAAGGTAATCCTGAGATTGTGGATAATTCCCCCATTAGCAGCAGTGTTCATGATTAAGAAACCGAGGCAGCTTAGCGTGGAAACCCAGCGAGGCAGCTTAGCATGGCAACTCATACTTTAGCTTGTTGTGTTAGTTATATTGTATCTTTGCTTATATTAACTGTAAGCTATAACGGTTGTAATGATGTAACGAGAATAATAATGAGTTTTAGTGTGAGGTCAAACGGTACTCGCGAGAGACTAAGCTTGGCAGGGCCTGGGAGAGCTTTCATGCTCTATCGAATGACCTCGCCGTGGGAACTTTAGAGGGACTTGGTTTGGAGGATTAAGAAGTGAGGCACCGTTAGGGCTTGTCCTGACCATCTTACATACACCTGGTAAAACACCGAAGAACCCTGACCATGGAACCTCGAGCAGAGCAACTTGGAGTTCCATCAGGCGTTGAGTTGAGGACCACACAAACCTCTACTTAATGTTACATCTACTTTATCTACTGTCACTAATCAGCTAGGCAATGTTAGACTTGCACTTGAGTAAACTACCATGGTATTTGGGGCTGTCAGACGGTTGGTGAGCCACCTATATGACAACCACCCCCTGACACACAGTGGTTCGGAAAAAGTCATGTCTTGGCATTTAATATTTATGACGTGGAGAAAACTAGTGCATTAGGTATTTAATGTTTGTGACATAAGGTATGAGGGAGATCTTTCACAGGCATTGATGACTGAGTTGCCTCGGGGGTGGTGTGGGAGGCTATTTAAGGACCCCAACCACCTTTGAGGAAGAGAGATATCCTTTGTGAGAGTTAAGAAGTTATTACTCGAGAAAATATACATCAGAGAGAGTTATTACAGACCAGAGGTCTTATTCCCTTGCCTTTGTCATTTATTATGAAGATTTTAATACGTGACAGAGATCCTTGAGAGTTGTTAGTGTGTTTGTATGCCTACCAAGGTGTATCTAGGGTGCTTACTTCTCTCTCCCTCTAGCTAAGATTACTTCTAAGTTTCCTTACTACTTTTCTGAGTTATACACGAGAGATTTGTTAGTTTAAAACTGAGTCTTATCTTCATTGGGTTTGTGTTTACAGGTTCTATCACTTATCTATGGTCTTGGCTAATTAACTTATCATTACTATACTTCAAAGGGGTTACGCCTCCATCTTATTTAAAGTACCCTCTTACAAATCCAATCCTTGAATATTTGATAAAATATTTTACCTCAGATATTAAAATTCATTTTCAAAGCTTTTTAATTTTAATTCCCATAAATAGAAAAAACATTTAATTCATCCAATATTCATCCAAAATTCAAAGTCACATATTCGTTTGATTATTCATACCTGTGTGATCTTAGAATAAACAAAGTGTCAATTTGCAACTTAAATTGATTTCTTCTTCATGGCTTTATATTGAAACTCCTTCAATCTTGAATCTTTGCAGACTTTGAATATTCTCGAATTAATAACTAGTCTAGACTAAATTTATTTTGTCCCGAATTAAGTGAATTACAAAAAAATTGACTTGATTAGAAATTTGTTCTTACAAATCTTCCCCTTTGTCTATTCCGGGACAAAACAAAAATAAAAATACTAGATGAACATAAATGTCAAATCCCACAAACCCAAATATGAAAATACAGGACATGAATAAACTATGAAGCAGCATCTGAGTCCAAGAAGTCTGAAACTGTCTCTGAATCTCTTAATGTGATGGAGTGATGAATATTTGAATCTCTAAACAAGTACGTACTTGCATGAGACATAAACAAATATACCCAAGTGAAGTATGGAGGAACATAATAATATATCAATAAAATTTAAACTCATTTTTTTAATTAAAGCCCTAGTTTTAATTAAACTCCCCTTACTTAACATATCTCTCCCATTTTTTCCTGGAATACACAAATCACGGGACAGATAAAACTAGGAAGTAGAAATGGGTATAAATGAGAAGTAGGATAAACTGTGACAGTGGATATGAGAAAAAATAGAAGCAAGTAAATAACAGAAGAATGAATATCAGAACCGCATGACCATATATACATCCCAGTCACATAAATAAAGTGTAGCATCTGGAGTCCATGAGTAAATCATATCTAGAAAAATATCCCAATACATAAAGAGTCTCAAATACAATGCCTCAAAAATAATATCAATATTTATCCTCCTCCTCATCATCATCAGAATCACCATATTTAGCAACGATCTTGCTCAGTCCTGATGAACTAACTCCTCTTCTCATCTCCCTCTATCTCACCTCATCAAAGAAGGCAGTCATCTGCGAGTCACTATGAGACCTAGCCTCAACCTCCAAATCAAATCCTACATCTGGGACTGTGACGCCACCTGTGCCTGTAGTACATCAAACTGATCCATAGTGGGTCATCTAAATCTAAAGTATGAGATCTAGAAGGTATAGAACTCGGCTCAGAAGGACTAGATGGCTCTCCAAAACATTATGTGTCACTAGGTGGAGGTCTTGCTCTCGCATCAGAAGGTAGATGACTCTCAGATCGAGTCAAAGTACTGCGATCAATGAAGGAAGGAGCAAAAATGAAGACATAATACTCTAAAACTGGAACTCCAGTAAAGGTGCATAGATGAGATATTAAGAGTTCGTAAGGAAGATCAGGGCGTACATGTGTGGTACTAATAATGGTAACAGAGGACATTACTCGGAAAAAAGAGTGATGGTAGATCAATGTCCCACCCCTGGCATATAGCATACATAAATTAAACTATGTCGAAGCCAATCTGAGTGTGATTGACTCAAGGATAGATGGATGAAAACACAAATCGATTAAAAATTCTAAATGGGGTATGAAACTGACGGTGATACATAGTAATCCCTATGTGAGGAATCCCCCCAAAATAATGTCTAATAATCTCATCAGACGAAGGACACTCCTCAAAACATCTAGGAAAAATCACATCAGGGACTCGGGGTAAATGAAGCATCTCAGAAATGAGATCAGTAGTGACTAATAGCTAGACTCCCCTAACTGATGACTGAATACCAACAGAAGTGTGCATCACCCTAAAGTAGAACTTTCAAACAATGTCAGGGTATGCCATACCCTATGTGTCAAATAACCTATCACAACTCTTACCATACAACCAAGTGGGAATAGATAACTCAAAAAACTGATCTACACATAAGACTTTCTCCTTTACAACTGCGCGAATGTGCAAACCAAGATGGAAATAATGATCGTACTAAAAAACATTATGCCAACGCACTGGAGAGAAATGTGGCCTATTACTCCTAGCTCTCTGAGCCCATGATGAGGTGGATGTCTCACCTGTCGTACCAGAAAAAATACCCCTACGTTTAAGAGGCATGTTGATTAAATAGATAACACGAGTGTAGAGTAGGATATGGAAAACGGACAAAACCAACACATATGAGCTATCTCCGTACATATCCAACCAAACACCCGGATAAACCAAAATATAACCAACCAATAAATAAAAATAAACCCAATCAATAAAAGAATATACTAGCACATGTAAAAGAAACATACTTGAGAGGTACTTGTTGGCATCCGAAAGATATATTTTTTTGTACAAAAATCATCTTTTACATAATCAAAATGGATAAAAAAATTATCACAAAAAAATAAATAAAATGGTGCTTATGAGATTTAATCCAAAAAATCTAATTTTTCACACACCAATAGTTTATTGATTTGAATCTCAAAAACAAACTATGAACAATATAGCAAATCAATAAATTAGAAGGTAAAATCATGTATTGTAACACATTGTATTTTTTACTCTGAAATCAATAACAATACCAAAATCAAACATGCTCAAGGAATGAGTGACGATTCAGAAGAAGGGAAACCGGAGAAAATACCTTAAATAAAGAATTTGAGACACTGATTCAAAAAAAGGGTGATTTTGGGTTGACAACCCAGTTCAATCCACGAGATTAGGGGAGAAAATGAGTTCGTGAGAAGCAGCAGAGAGGGGCGGTCGAACACAGTAGCAAACGGGGGTTTCTAAGTGTTTGGAACAAGCGAATTGATGTGAGATAACGAGGTTTTATATATGTTCCAGTGTCGTTCAAATGAAACTAGTCTCATTCAAATGAAAACAGATGTCGTTTGAACGACCTTCTTCGCGCAACACGAGACATAGTTCGAACGAGATCATACATCGTTTGAACGATGTAACAAATGTAAACCCATAAATTTCCAACCAAACATATTTACAGAAAATAGCAATAAAATAGACTCTGTTAAATTCTTTGTTGAATTCATGCCGACATGCAGTCAATGTGCTGAAACATGGATATGAAGTGTATTGGTGCGTACTACAACAAATGAGTCACAATACTAATACATCAAAATGTTCAAGATGCTCTAATTGATCGAAATATGTCAAAAAACATTGTTCTAGCCATGTGTGACAATTAATAGATGAGCTTAATGAATTAAACAATCTATATACACACAAATCCATAATTTTGACGATTCTACAAACAATAGCATCATGATGCAATGTTTCATCACTAGGATTCGTGGTGCAAACCCGTTTTTACATTCCATTCGAACACCCTCATAATTAATACACACTTTTTTCTTTTGAGGTGATCTAAACTAAATAGCCCAATTTTTTGGCCTATTTATCTTTTTATTGCTGTTAAATTTTTTCGGGGCTCTTTTATACGGTTGCTACCACGACGATTCAATTTTCACTCTTGCATCCCTTTCCCGTAAACACTCATTATTTTTTTCATTTTAATTCCTTACGGTAAATGGTTCTTACATGCCCACCTCCTCCTAAGACTACTTACGCATTGGTGACAAAATTCAGACAAGAAAGTCTCACCAAACTCAAATATGCATATGATGTCAAACATTCACAAACGCTCGTGCATGTGTGCAAGAATGGCATTTATACAAAGATGAATCCAAATGCATATCAATTTCGAGACAACTCCTTTATGACAATGGTTAAGATCATTCAACGCGTCAATAATTATGACCAAATGCCCTAGCCACATGGATAATGAAGTGACCAACAATACATATCAAACATTAAGATTCACGACTCAAAAACCAATTTTTTTTGTGTGTGTTTTTCAAAACAAAATGACTCAACATAAAATATTTTTGTATTTTTCAAAAAATATTCAAAAATCAAAAATCTTTTTATATTTTTTAAATAGAATTGAAATGACAACTGGATAAATGTCATAACTCAAGAGAAAGAATATATCACAAAAACACACTAGAGTATGGGAAATCGATAAACACGCTTAGGCGAAAGATGAGACATGTGGAGATCCACATGAAATGACATGCATATCACCAAGTCTAATCCCTAACACCTCTAAATATGATTTTGTTACCCATGTGGGTGTGAAATGACGAGTGGGGGATTTTGAAACAGGAACGATCGGATTGTTTGACTTTCTAGGAATGTGCTTAAGATCGTAGCAAAAACGCCTAAGATGAACTCTCCTAGCACAATGAATGCAAGTGTAGATATATGGTGGGGAGTGTTTTCTATGAGGCGATTAAATCTATTGTTCCTTATTGGCTCTCTCCTAACAGCCCTGGGTGGCTCTTTAGCTATCCTGGTATTGGCATTGGGAATGTGTGGAACATGTTTATGGAAGCCAATACCACACCTATTATCCTTGATTTGGATGGTTCCTAAGATTTTGTCTAACTTCTCTTACCTAGCTTCCAAATTAAATTTAACCTTACTTGAATATCTCAATCTCTCCTCAAGCTCACTTATCCTCGAATCAAGTAAATGCCTAGAATTCTCAAACTCAAGTAGTTCCTTTTTCATAGACTCCATCAATCCTCGAAGACTATCTCTATCACCCTCGACATATTCTAGATTATCTCAATTTTTATTCTCACGCGCCCTAAGTTCCTCAATTAAAGTATTGGAATTATTATTTTCAATGGCACATTCTTTCAATTTCGCTTCTAACTTAAAATTTTCCTTATTAGCTTTTAAGGCTTCTTCATATAACTCATTAAAGGCAGTTTGCAAGTCTCTCTTATCCTCACCCTCATCATCACTCACCTCACCCTCACTTTATAGGGTATAACAACCTGTGACTGTAGAAGAATCATGCAAACGTATGTCGTCATCACTTACATGATTAGCCATAAGGGCAGGAAATTCTTGCTTAGTAGAATAAAATTTTTCTTCTTCAGGGTCACTCTCAGAAAGGGTAAAAAAACGATATAACGGTTTATTAAAAATCTCCCTATGATTAGTGGGGCACTCATTTAACTTATGGACAAACCCTTCCCAGGAAAGACACCTCTCACAATTATCCTTTTTAACAAAAAAATTCAGAGAAAACTTCATGATATATTTCAAATGAGAATTTTCAAACATATGAGTTCTAAAATCATCAAAATTATCCAAATCCATACCTAAAGTCCTGGGATCACAAACACAATAAAATAGTGAAACAAGCTCTGATACTAATTTGAAGAGGCCCTTTAACAAGTGCTCTAGGTAAAACCAACTTTTCAATTAAAATTAAGTTTCTTCCAATTTTATCTTCTTTAAACCCTAATCATTCATCTAATCAATTTAATCCATTTAATAATAAAGAATACGGGGAAAAGAAACAATTTCAGGGAAAAATCCCCGAAGGGAAAAAATCTTTTTATTTCACTATAATTTGTAAATCGCAACTTACACGGATTAAATTAAATTCAGTGACACACGAATACCCGCATGTATCGGCCAGTGTCATCAGCAAAGGAACAACCTTAACTACTCCTCAAGAGCACGCAATTATGTTTTCAGCAAAGATCCACATGCATCAAACCTCAAAGATCGCAGTCCAATATTCAATAAGGTATACCCTCAAGTACTCCCAATGACCTCAGTTAACAACTTCTGTAGAAAGTCTTCCAACAAATATGTTCACGATCACAAACCTTTGGAATTATGAGAATTGGATCTTGAATAAACTTTAGATGAAACTAAACAGAATGGGAATTTTAAAATTATTGATCTCTCAGAAAAATGTCTATGTAGTGTTATTTTTATAACTGAGCAAAATAGAGTCCAAGAAAACTTAAACACAAAATTCGAGGCAGTGCTCTCGTTCGAGAGGCATGAGATGTTGTTTGAACGACATGCACCATCGTTAGAACTATTTAGGATGTCGTTTCAAGGATAGTGAAATAGGTTCCCCATGTAAATCCAATCCTCGAATATTTGATAACAAATTTTAGCTCACGTATTAAAATGCATTTTCAAAACTTTTTAATTTTAATTCCCATAGATTAAAAACATTCAATTCATCCAATATTTAACCAAAATTATAAATCACATATTCCTTTGATTATTCATACTTGTGTGATCTTGGAACAAACAAAATGTGAAATTGCAACCTGAATTGATTTCTTCTTCCTAGCATTAAATTGCAACTCCTTCAATCTTGAATCTTTGTAGACTTTGAATATTCTCGAATTAATAACTAGTCTAGACTCAATTTATTTTATCTAAAATTAAACCAATTAAAAACAAATTAACTTGATTAGAAATTTGTGCTTATAACTTACGAGGAGAGACCAGTAGGGCTTTTAGACTGACAGGAGCGCCGAATTCGATCTAAAGTTGTTCCTTTAGTTTCGGTACAGTGGGAACACCATCGGGAGGATGAGTCGACTTAGGAGAGATAGGATGACATGTGCACAAAGTATCCCTAACTCTTATAGCTAGGTATGCATTTTTCTTGATTTCGAGGACAGAATCCCGTTATTAGGGGGTGTTGATGCTAACAATTATCCACCAACATGGACCAATCAAAAGTAAACACGTGTCCTCATACATGGAAAAAATCCTAGTCAGCAGATAGTAAGTCTGCCGACCAACACAAGGAAGGTCGACCAACAAGACAATAAAGCTTTATCATACCAAGGGCCATACTACGTGGTTCATACAACCAATCATTACACTTATTATTTAAGGATGTAAATGCTTAATTATATAAAAGCATTCCATACCTTAACATTTCGACCCTTGACCTCCGGGTTACTATAAATACACTATATCCCTTTCATTAAAAGCATAATCCAACAGATTCTGTGATATTCTTATCTGCACGAGTAATTAACTTATTATGACCACTAAAATCAATAAAATAACAGTGGACATAGGATTTCTTTCATAGCTGAACCACTTTAAAAACTCTTTTTTTTACCAATACTTATTTTATATGTGATTCTAAAATTAGATCAAGTGTAATTTTTTACATCAATAGATTGGAACTGTTTGTGGGAACATGTTTTTAATTATCGTTATCCCTCTTAAATACTCTTATTCAAAGCACGATGACTGACCCTGAGTGCAGTCTCAAAAATGAAGGTAATCCACTTGTTCCATCTTCTCTGCCTATGGCAACAAACCTAACTAGAATCCTAGCTAGTATTGTCAGTGGACAAGAAGCCATGCAGGAATCAGTGAGTCAATTAGCTCAGTCACTATAAGTGGCTTCCTCGTCCAGAAGAGAAAATTCACATCCACCTCCAAGATCCATGAGACATAATCATTCTAGATCTTCATGAGACACGTCTTATCGTCCAGGATTAAGTTCATCGCTCAGGTTCATAGAACCCTATGATATCCATTATTTTTCTCCTGAGAGGCTAAGTGTTTTAGAAAGGCTAAGAAAATCTTTAACTTTTGATCGTTTGGGACCCCCAAAAAATAAAAATCCTCCTAGGGCATTATCCAGGAACACTCAACATCTAGCCGACCAATATGAGGCCTCAGTCAGATCAAGATCAAGCATCTGACGATCTGTACGCATCGAACAGACTTCTCAGGAGGAGAGTTTAGTGCACACACATGGTCGGAACAATCGAGCTTCTTTGCATAGATCTGAGGTAGATTATCCATCATGGAAATGGTAAATCTAGAGGTTGGAAGATCGATTGGGTAAAATAGTGAAAGAAAAGAATCCTTTGCAACGGAGTTTTAATAAAGGATCCCATTTGTTCAGGAAATTGTGGATTTTCCTGCTCCATAAAAATTTAAATCTCCTGTGGTTACTCCTAAATATAATGATAAAGAATGATACAATTCTTTATATCGAGCAATATCAAGATGCAAATGATATTTATGCAGTCCCCGATGAAATGAGGTGCAGGGCTTTTTCAAGTACCATTACGGGTTTAACCTAAATATGGTATAATAACCGACCCCGAGGATAAATTTCCACCTTCAATCAGCTTGTCGAGCTATTCATTCGCAACTTATAATTTGGAGATAAGCCATTGAAAAGAGTAAATCATCTTTTAAATGTAAGGCAACAAGTGGAGGAAAGTACAAGGGAATACATTACGCATTTTAATCATGAAAAGTAGGAGGTCATTTATTATAAGGAAAAAACTGCCATCACTGATCTTATAAGTTGCTTGATATCAAGAAACTATATTATACTCTGGTTGAACTCATGGAAAAGGAAACAAAAATAATGCATGTCAAGTTAGCAATGGCCACAAAATAGAATCCATCTACGAAGCCTGAGAAGAAACAACAAAAGGAGAAGAAGCCGAAGAAAGAAGACAAGCTAAAAAAGAATGGAACCTACACTCCATTAAGTTCTAGCATTCATCATATCCTGGAAGAAATAAAGAACACTAAGGATTTGCAATGGCTTGAGAAGTTAAGGGCACCTCCTAACAAGACGGATAGATCCAAATATTATGAATTACATATGGATCATAACCATATAACAAATAACTGCATCGCTTTTCAAAATGAGATTGAATCCCTCATCCACTAAGGAAAACTCGATAAATTTATTGATCGACGTGATAGTAGAGAACCTATAAGAATGTTAAATTCTCCATGCAAGTCTAGAGATGCCAGGAAGAGAAATCATGAAGACAATTATGAAGATGATCCAGGCATGCCGAGTAAGCCTAAGAAACCAAAACGTGAGGTAGATATGATCAGTTTTGGTTCATTTGACTGTCTTATGATTACAGGTGGCGATGCAGGAGGAGGTGATCACAACACTGAAAGGAAAGCTAACTTGAATGAAACCCAGTCTTGCTCCTATATCTATAAGCTTAATCTGAATAAAGATGATCGGTCGAGGAATGTCAACAATGACAAATAAGTGATTGTTTTTTCAAAAAATAATCTAATTGGGGTACTTTATCCCCATAGGGGCCCATTGATTGTCAAATTGAAAATTCGGGATATTATCATCTCCAAAGTTTTGATTGACAATAGGAGTTTAGCCAATATTATGTTTTATCCTTGCTTTCAGAGTTCGGACTTGAAGCTTATCCATCTGGAACCCTATCACAAGACATTAATAGGCTTTCTTGGTGAAAACGTTTACCCTTTGGGAAGAATCAATATAGAAGTATTGATCGACACCTGGCCAGTAAGTCACATAAAAAAAAACGTTTCTTTGTGATGGATAAGAACGTTCAATTTGCCTATAATGTGATCCTCGATATGGTAGGATTAAAGGCTTTCCATCAATAATCCATCAATGCTTCAAGTTTCCAATTAATTTAGGGGTAAGCATTGTGAAAGGTGACCAAAACGTGGCCAGAGAATGTTACTACTCCTCAGTTAAGCAAGAGGATTGGATTGAATTAAAGAAGAAGACTACCACTTACCAGGTGGATACCATTGAGCCTAACGGTGAATTTGAAGTTGAAACTTTAGAACCCCGAGATGAAATAGCATCATTCTAGATGATGATAAGCCAAAAATAACTACACAAATCGGCTCAATACTAGATCCCGTCCTTTAACAGGAATTGATTATGTTCCTGAGGTAACGGAGAAATATATTTTATTGGAGCCATGAAGATATGATTGGAATTGATCCCAATTTCCTTTTTCATGAGCTCAACATCAGTAAGGATTCCAAGTCGATTAAGAAAAGACGTAGGGTTTTTAGTTCAGAGAAAAATCAACCTATTCAAGAAGAAGTACAGAAGCTACAAAAATACCGGTTCATTGAAGATGTGAAGTATCCAACCTAGTTGGCCAACGTTGTAATGGTTTAGAAAAAGAATGATAAGTGGGTAATATGCACGGATTTCACCGATTTAAATAAGGCATACCCAAAAGATCATTTTCCCTTGCCCAAAATTGATCAGCTGGTGGATGCTACGTCAGGACATGAGCTTTTAAAATTTATGGATGCCTATTCTGGTTATAAGGAGATAAAAATAAAACCAAAGGATAAGGAAAGTACAACCTTCATTACCCCTCGAGGGACTTATTACTTTAATATAATGTCGTTTGGTCTAAAAAATGCAGGTGCAATGTACTAATGGTCAGTGAACGTGGTCTTCGAAGAACAAATAGACAAAAATATGGAGGTTTATATGGATGACATGTAAGATCATATCGCCGACCTCAGTCAGATTATCCAACCAAGTGTGTGTTTGGAGTACAAGAAGGGATGTTCCTCAGCTTCATAGTTAATCAAAGGAGAATTGAGGCTAATCCAACAAAGATAAAAGCTTTAATTAAAATGCAGTCGCCGACTTGTAAGAAAGATGTACAAACGCTCACTGGAAGAGTGGCTGCCTTAAATAGATTTATTTCCCAAGCAACAGATAGGTGCTTACAATTTTTCAAAGTGTTGAGAAAAACTTTTGAGTGGAATGCAGAATCTGAAGAAGCTTTCTAGGAGTTAAATAAGTACCTGGTATCACCACTATTACTCTCCCGACCAGTATTGGGAGATAAATTTTACTTATACTTAGATGTTTCTGAGTCAGCAGTGAGCTCGACATTGGTCAAACAAAACATTAGAATCCAAAACTCCGTTTAGTATACCAGCAAAGCATTCGGAGGATATGAAATCAGGCATCCGCGCTTGGAAAAATTAGCTTCAACACTTATATAGCTGTATAGACATATGAAACCTTATTTTCATGCACGCACCATAGTTGTGTATACTGATCTGCCTCTTCGGCAAGCACTATACAAGACTGAGATGTCAGGAATATTGATGTACTCGGTGGTAGAATTAGGAGACATATGAAACCTTATTTTCATACATGCACAAAAAAAACTTGCTTGTCGAGCAAACATCAAAATAAGAGAACTCAGCTCAAAAGTAAGCTGAAGTAGCTACCGATCAACCTAAGTCGTCCGAAATTCAGGAAATGGCCCAAAAATATGCTGAAGGGAGTAAGAAGATATTACAGCATGGATAATTGATAGCAGAAAGCTTCAATGATGTTGTTCCGTTATGGAATCTGTGCGTGGATGGATCTTCATGTGCTACTGGCAGTGGAGCAGGTATAATACTTAATACTTCTGATGATATTTAAATTGAGTATGCTCTCAGGTTTCAGTTCAAAGCATTAAATAATGAAGTAGAATACAAATCCTTGATAGTTGGTCTAAATTTAACTCATTCATTAGGCCCTGAGCAAGCACTATCGCATAGTGATTCATAACTGGTAGTTAACCAAGTGTTTAATTTGTATGGAATCGAAGGAGAATTGATGACCAGGTATCTCGCTAAGGCCATGGAAGTCATCACTAAATTTTTAGTTATCCAAGTGAAAATGATCCCAAGAAGAGAGAATGCCCGAGATAATGTAATTGCTCGACTAGCATCAGCAACAAGAATTGATCTAAAAAAGAACGATCCTAATCAAGCTCATGGATAATCAAAGTATTGATGAAGACCTGATGGTTACTTTCACTGTTGTAGATCTGGGACCTTCCTGGATGGATCCTATTAAAGCTAATATTGAATATGGAACCCTACCACACGATCCTAAAGATTCCAAGAATCTCCTATATAAAGTAGTGAGGTATGTGATAGATAAAAGAGTTTTATACAGAATAAGATTGACAATATCCTTGCAACGCTGTGTTCATCTAATAGAGGTGGAATGTTTCATTAAAGATATTCATGAAGGATCCTGTGGAACTCATTCAGCTGGAAGATCATTGCTCTAATGCATCAACACTCAGGGTTATTATTGGTCGACCATGATGGAAAATTTTATAGCCTTTGCGAGAAAATGTGATAAGTTCCATAGTTTCTCTACCATTCATAGGACACCTAATGCTACTTTAAAACCAATTTCTTCACCGTGGTCATTAGCTATTTGGGGAATTGAATTGGTCATCATAACTGCCGACCACTTAAGGCACGTTTAAGTACATAGTTGATGTTGTGGATTACTTCACTAAATGGGTGGAGGAAGAGCCATTAGTTGATATGCCTTATGAGAAAGTGTATCAGTTCATGTGGAAAAATATAATCTGTCGATATAGTTTTACGATATGATTTTATCATAGATCACGGCACCTAGTTCGACAATATGGATCTTGAAGCATATTGTTCCAAGTCCAAAATACAGAAGCTGCATTCTGGACCAGGCCATCCTCAAAGTAATGGTCAATCAAAAGTTACCAACAAAACTTTACTGAATGGGATAAAAAAGAGACTTGATGCTACCAAGGGCAACTAGATTAATGAGACACTTTATTCTTTGGGCCTAGAGAATATTGCCTAGAATAACAACTAGAGAGACACCATACATATTTGCATTTGGTAATGAAGCCATCGTACTATACGAGACCGACCTACAAACTCACAGGGAACTGAATTTTGATTCCCCGATTATTGACTTGATGAGGCGATTAGACCTTGACATGTTGGAGGAAGTACGAGAAGATTCAGCTCTGAGAAATACGGCCTACCAAGACCAAAGTACTCACTTTTATAATAAAAGGGTCACGCTGACTAACCCGAAAGAGGGTGATAATGTTCTTAAAAACCTTATCCCAAATAATAATAAGCTTGAGGCCAACTGGCATGTACCATATCTCATATCATCTGTCATCCAACCAGGGACCTACCGGATAGAGACTTTGGAGGGTGAAGAATTCAAAACTCCTTGGAATGTCGAACATTTTCGAAAGTATTATTAGTAATTCAAAGGATGTTCCTTGTTGTATCTTTATTTCTTTTATTTCAATATGAATTAAAAGTTGATTTCAATCTCTTCAATATTTTTTTTTCGGAGTATGGTGATGATATACATCTCCTAAAATAAAGATAACTTTTAATCTTCATCTATGACTAAGTCAAAACATGATTACAACCCTCAGCACTAGATCATCAATAAGAAAAATAATAACTAACCAAGTCAAAATAGGATTATAATCCTCAGCACTTGGTCGATAACAATAATTTACTTCATGTATGACTTCGTAAAAACAAAATCACGACAAAGAGGTTGATTATTTCATGTGTGATTTTGTATAAATAAGTTAAGAATAGGAAGTCTAAAACTTCGTATAAAACTTAAAAAGTTATAAAGAAGTTTTACCCGACTAAGTTAAATGCAGGAAGACATGTAAAAATTCCTAAACACTGGAATATAAACATACATTCCTCATACACTTGGTTACCAGAGGTAACTAATACTAAATTTGGATTGATATATCTAAATGTATTAGTAAAACCAATGGCATTACAATCAAAAGTTAACTAAATGATTAAAATAATCATATGTTGACAAAAACAAACACATTTTATTCATACAAAATGTATTACATTCAAATGAATTACAAAATACAGGATAATCATTTAACTGAATGTTCTCCCTTCTCTTTAGAAGATGATTGCACTTTTTCCATACAAAAAGAAGGATCATCCAGCGTATATGGAGAATTGATAAAGTGGAAATCTTGAAGCATCCTTCTATTACTTCTGCTCGATGTGTTGGTCATATGAAGAGGTAGAACTATCTCAAGTTAATCGTGTAACTGATAATCCCTTACATATTTCCATATCAAGCAGATGGGAATCGATTCAATAGAAATCCGACTGACACCTAACTTGAATGGAGGATGTTTGTAATCTAAGAAACTAGGATCATGCCGATACCCGAGTTTTCTATCTTGATCAACATTCATCACAGTCAAGCAATTGGTCAAACTGCATTTATAACCTTCACAATGAGTTTGAGCGAGGTGATCATCTATATAGCCCAAAGCTTCATTGTAGCCATTCATCCATACCTCTCTAGGTTGTTTGTGAATTTGGAAGGTAAGCCTTTCAACTTGATGTTGAAGTTTCTTCAGAACCTCATCCTTCACCTTCAACTGAGAAGAATGGTCGACAGGGGCTTTATCTTTATCTTCTAGCCTTTTGGATAAATCGATAATGGCTTGAATCTTCATCTTCAGCTAGGGAGCTTAATTAACTATAGTTTTCTTGGTCCTAGTCTTTTCTACAGTTGGTCAACTAGCTCTCTGTTTAAAAGATTATGCATTTGGATTTTTTCAAAGCTTCAAGCTCTTCCCTCAATTTGGTATTTTCCTCCTCTAAAAAAGATGCACCTTCATTGACACCAGTAGAAGAAGAATGTATTAAGGTCACAAGTTCACCACTCATCACTCAGAATATCTTAAGCTTTCTTACATACCTGAACCACTTTAAGAGCTCTCTCTCTTCATTTACCATTATATATTTTATATGTGATTATAAAATTTTATCATGTCTAGTTTTTTACATCAACAGGGAGGAAGAATGTTATATAGTAATAAATAATATTTTTAGGATAAATAAATATTTGTGAAAATTGGACTTAATTGGAAAATTCATTATTGTTACTAAATCATATTTGTGTATGATTGATTTTTATGTGTATGGTTATAACATCGCATGTATTGTAGAAAAAAACAAATTTATGTGTGACATAATTAATTATTGTCCAACGTTGACATAAATTAATTTGGGTCATATTTCTGGGCATATATGGGATCCTTTAGGTGTTTTAGACATTTAGAAAATTTGAGGAAATTTTAGGTTGGTTTGGGTATGGATTTGGGTCCATTTAGGTGTTTAAAAATTGGGTTTTAAGCCCAACTTAGGATTTATGATTAGTTAGTGTTTAAGTGGGGCTAAACCACTTCCCCTCTACTATTCAGAAAAAGACCTAAACATAACTGTTAACATGAGAGAAAAGGAGAGGAACAAAAAGAGGGAATAAGGGCAAAGAATCAAGAAGAAATCAAAGGGCTTTCTTCCATAAATTTGTAAGGCAAGAATTCTCTTATTTAATTGAAGTTTTCAATGTATGTTCTTGATGCATGATGAGGACCCTTAGAATTTTTAGGATTTAGGTTTTATATGGATAATTTGATGATGAATAAATATTCTTTGCTTATACATGGTTGAATTAATATATATTTAGTCCCATAATTTAAGGTACCATATTCTTGAAATTAAGGTTAGATACCTTAGGGTTCTTGATAGTTAATTGGGGACATCTTGATTATTTAATGTAGAGGATATTAATGTTGGTCTATGAAGTAAAATTTTAATGTAAACCCCATTATAGATGCCCCATATTATTAATTAAACATTGTTGGAATTTGGAATGAAATCTGAGTTGAAATATGTATTTAATGTTCGTAAATTTTGGGGAAATTGGCATGAAATTGGGATTGAATCATGTAATTAATGATCCTAAGTGGAATAATTAGGTTGTAGGGACTAAACTACATAACTATGAAGTATTATAAACCCTTCGAAATGAATTTAGAAAGAAAGATAAGAATCGTGTATTATAACAAACAAGCAGATCTGGGCTTCTACATAAAATCGAATCAAATCAATTTTAGGGCGAATCCATTCTGTTTAGAAGAGAATCGATTTGGACCTAGGGGCTGAGTGAGCTGGGCCTAGGGTTTGGTTAAGGGTAATTTTAGGAGTCCAAGTGAGTTGGAGGGACCATGTTTGGGACAATAGAGAATTTATTAAAAATACAAATGTACCCCCATTAAATTGGAAAAATTATAATTAACTAGTTGGTTAAGTAATTATTCAATAGAGTGGAATTAATAATTCACTAGATTGTGATTAACAAATGGAAAATAGTGAATCTTAAGTGGGACTTCCCTAGGGTAATTATTGAGTTGTTACCTACACTTATTACATGGGATAACATTATGTACTTATGTGTATTTTTGTGGATATACCAATGTTCATGGACTGCCCTATCAGCTTGGGGGTTTGTGTATTCAGACCGAGTACCACACGTTGTCACCGGTTGGATTGATGATTATGTAGGTCATATAGGTACTACATAGAGACTCCAACTACGAGAGGTAGGTGTTGAGGCAGACCAAACCTTGTCACCGTTGGGTATGGGCCGTGCATTAGTATACTTCGTAGGGACCACCCTAACTTATGTCTGATTTGTGATGTCCGCTTAGGATAAGAGATTCCTCTGGACATGCCGATAGAGTACGATCTTGACACAAACGATAGATGCCTTTGTGTTATATATATGTGGACTTTAAATGAGATAAATTTTAATTCCTAAGAATGTGGACATAAAATACAAACCCTTATTCAATGATGCATAATAATTGTTTTTGCTATTTACGTGAGGCTTATGAGACTGGGATATTACAGGCATTGGTAACTAAATATAGTCGGTTCACTTAAGCATGAAATCATCAACAAATCCATTATTATTAATTTGACATGTTGTCATAATTATTATTTGGGACTCATAAGGATGAGGATAATATCGGATTTTGATGACTTGGGCTCCGAACCAAATTTTAATGTTTTCTCCCCACAGGTGCACCTAGACAAGAATAACTGGATTGTGCTGTGACAGTCTTGCAATCTCTCTTGCTCATCGGTTTTCAAATTTATCGATTCTAGGATAGATGCTTTTCTGCCAGAGTTCGTTATTTTATTTGGGAACATTTGTAAGGGCATAAACCCGAGACTTATTTACATTACGTTGGAGTTGAGATATTTACTTTTTACTTGGATTTATTATTTAGTTGGTGTTGATTTGAATTTTAATACTATTATGGAAATTTTTATAAAGCTCAAGTATCGGCCTTTAAAATAATATTATTTATATTCCATTGTGCTGAGAATGGTGTTAATTAATAGGCAAGGCTCATCTTTGGTGTATCGTGCTTGCCTAGCCTTTATGTGAGAAAATGGGGTTTGTTACATCACAACCTTGCCTATGCACGACCTTGGTTTTTCTCCGGATGAATTTTTATCAAACTCTTGTTTAAACTGTTTTAAGAGTTTTATTTACTCAGAAATCTTTATTTCTTATATTGAAAAAACTATTTAAAATATATTTCATGAGTAATTTTTAAAGACCTCATTTTTTGTTTACAAAGAAATTTTATGAGCTCGTTTAACCCTAACAAACTCATAAACATCCGGCTTGGTAATTTGGTTCTCTTTTGATGTTTTAGAAGACCTTTTTCACATTAACATTAATATCTTAATTTTGTTTCTAAAATATAGTTTTCCTATATATTTTTGTCAATTTATGGCGGTGTTGTCTTTGGTTGCGATGAAAGGTTACTCCGATTGGGGAAATCAATTAGTACATTGACAAGGGTTGAGGCCCAGGACATATTTGCTAGATTGGTGAGCCAAGAATCGAAGTTCTTATGGATATTCGAGTAGACACATCCATTTAATATATCAGTGGATACTCAAGTCTGATGCTTGTAAAGGTAAAGCTAAAGAAACATGGAGATTGAAAGAGATACTAGTGAGGACGTAGAACGTTCAAAGCGATAACGATTTGTGGTAGAAATAAAATTTGAGTTGTAAGTTGTTTTTGTCATTTTGTAAAACATGTTGAACTAGTGGATTTGGGTTTGGGGTGGGTTCTTGTGTTTTATCTCAAAAGGGTTTCCACGTTAAATGACCATGTCCGTACAATTGGGATTTTATTCTTAATACATTGTATGCAATTTGTTTTTTTCATAAAGGAGTGTCATGTTCATTTTGAAATAAGAATCATGTTTGTAAGGAATAGTTATATATCTAGTAAGTATATTGTATATATGTCGTACAATTAAACTTAGTAAGTACTATTGGGAGTAGACGTCGATTTGATCAAGGAAGATGAAAATTTGGTTTCTAGTTCAATAGAATAGTTTACAACTTAGATAAGGAGTTAGAATTTTATTGGTAAAGCTAGGAGAACTATCTTAATAGTTTATCTGGACTACAAGAACCTGTTTGATGATCTAAGAACTTGACTCATATTTGAAAGAAGATCGTACTGGTATATTAGGAATGTATTAAATGAGACAAGGGTGAGATTCAAGTACATGTGCAACTAGATTAGACTTGCACAATCTCATAACATCCCTGCATGAAATTAATAAAATTGGAGCGCTTTGCGTGTTTTAAATTGGCACGGTTCAAAGTCATCCCAAAATTTAGCACTACCAATAACGAATTTTGCGTGGTTTCAAAAGGTGCCAAATTTGGCAAATTTTTGTCCGTGTCAAAATAGTCCTTTTCACCCCCCGCTATCCTTTTACACCATTGACCATATTAAACCAAAATTAACACTTAAATATTAAGTCTCGCTCACATGAAACACATTAGTCAGCTCAAAATTTCGTCCCTCCATAAATAACAAGTCTCTCCCTAACAACTCCAAAGACCTCCGTTGATAATCATTTGGGTAAACTATTTACAATCAAGTAGAATAGTGTAAAGATTTTGATTAAAAATTAGAAGTTTCACTTAGCCCTCATGTATATCTATAACTGAAACAAGGCGTGTAACAGTTAAATTTAGGGTTCTTATACTTCATGAAACTATTAGGTAAGTTGTTATGTGTTTTCATACTTCAGATCTATATTTTTTAACTAATGATATAAATATTTAAGGTTTCATTTACATTTTGTTATTATAGATCTATTTTTTTATACAGATTTCCTCACTAATGTTTATAATTTTTCTTTTTTGTTTTTTTAAACTCTCTTATTTTGGGGATGCAATTTTTAAGTATTTTAAGCTCTATAGGTTCCAATAATAATCTTATTAATGTATTTTTGACATTACAATGCAATAATTTCATCCTTTTTTGAAAATAAATATAAAAATTTATTTATAAATAATTAGGAGAAATACCATCTCCTAGTGGCTCTTCTTACAAGCACAAATGAATAATAAAATAATTATGAAAATTTGCGAAGTCTTGAATCAGAAGCAGAGGGACTTAAATAATATTTGAAAGTCGATTTTTCCTCATCAATTAATGTCGAAAAAGAATCCACTTGAGGATTTTCACCCCTCCCTTCTGTTTAATTCTATCCACCCGTTGATTGAAATTTGTTGAATCTTCAATGTTGCCTAAGATATAAAATGAAGGGCCAAGGTGGGTTGGGTAGCACGACCTGCCTACCTATTATTCGGAAGGAGCATACTGATCAAGTTAGCTGATTTTTTACTTTCATACTGCTCAAGTCTAACTTGGATTTCTGGAGAAGTTGTGCACTTTTTTTAACAAATTTACAAGCAGAACTAGGATAACCAGTTGATCCAAAAAACTCATAAAAATTTGGGGAGTTTTCAATATCGGAATCTTAATATCTTCACTATCAATAATCCTAATAGTAGGTAAATAATATGAAAAATCAATATCCACAAGAACTCTTGCATAAATACTGAATTTTTGATACTATGTAGATTTATCAATTCTAGTTGGGACATTCACTACTTTGGAAATTTCGAGGAGTAAAATTGGATGCCATAATTTATCCGGAAGATCCAAAAAATGCACCCAAACATGAGTATTAGATCAAACAAAACATTATGGAGAGAAGTTTGGGCACCATGTCATAGGCTTAAAAAACCTAATTCCATCCAAGCTTTGTGCATGTCCTTTGTGGATTAAAAAAAAACTATAATAGAATTTACCTTTAGGAGTAAGTCTCCATATCTTTTGTGGATCCCAAACTGATGAGAGATTAATCTTTAGGTACTTAGTAGTGATTGATTTTTGGTTCTTTTCCAATAACAAACGCTCCAAAAGTTTAGACTTACAGGTTTGTAGTAAATATTGATATATCTCCTTTGTTATTTTGATAACTGGTTTTCCATCCTGGTAGTATGGTTCCGTAAGGTTAGAAAAGGGGACATATACCAAATAGTCCCTCGGACATTTTTTAATACTCATTTAGTCCAAACTTTTTTATTTTGCCTCAAAAAGTCCTTTGCCACATATTTTGGAGAGGGAGTGCCGCTGGCGCGGACCTCTAAAAATAAGAGGATATTGAGTGCTTGAGGAACTAAATGGGTTAAACTAAAAATATGTGTCATTTTAAAAAAATATATATTTATAATAGGGACTATTTAATAATTGACCCTTAGAAAAGTGGTGAGAGAGATTTGGGAGTTTTATATCATGAGGGGATGAGAATTTTAAATGTGAGGAAGTCTCCTCATGCTTAAGAGTATTTGCGTAAGAATTATTTACATCTTCATAGTGAACTTCCATAATTAGTGATTGATTAAAGTCGATATTGGTCGGAGCAGATGCCAAGTGAACTAGTGGCTATGTTTTTGTTTCAGTAGATAACAAGGCAGTAAAGGGGACAAGTACAATGCATTCAGAGTGTTTTTCAGCATAAGGCATAACAGGAAAAACCAAAGCTATTGAGTAGTCTTTTCCCTACATTAACACATGAATCATGCTATAGAAACCAGTCTCCGTGTCATGAATGTTATCGTTTTTTTTTTGGTACCAGACCATAAGATATTGGGTCCAACTTAAGCGTAACTCAATTAATCCTCATTTTTGTAGTTTTTACTGGGCAAGCATTATTTTTACAATGTGGGGATAAAATTGGGAACCAAATCCAATCCACCCTCAAAACTGTCTCAGCTGTAGCCTTATACCACTGGGACAAGATGCTTAGAGAAAGTGAAAGTTATTTGGTTGTATAATCTTAGATTTTGTTTTTATTATAACACAACTGTTGATGTAAAAAACTAGATTGCTCTAATTATTCAATCACAGATAAATAAATAAGACAAAGATTTTTAAAGTGGTTCGGCTAAAAATAAAGCCTACGTCCACTGTTATGTTATTGCTGAGTGTTTGTGGAATTCTTGATTACAAGGTCTCTCAAGAAATTCCGGTCCCCTTGAATTGAGGATGATACAAGGTATTTATAGCCTTTAGGCTGTACATGAAAGGTCCAATACATTAAATGATATACATATGAAAGGGTAATACATTTAATGCAGCGTGTGCGTCAAGAATATAATGAATAGTTGAACAGTTATCCGTCTGGTAATTAATGATACGGCCGAGATGCAGTTCGGACCGCCTTAGTTGCTTGTTGATCAAGAGTTCCTCGGAATACTTAGAGTATCTCGGGATGATAGAGTTCCTCGGTATGATAGAGTTCCTCGGTGTGATAGAGTTTCTCGGTGTATTCTTGTTGTTCGGAAGGAAGCACGGTTGGTCGGGAAATGATCTTCCTCGTTGCTATTGTGCCATGTAGATTGACACGTGTCTTCATCTTATTCGTCCACATCAGCACATTAATTTTGGTATCAACAGAAGCCCCCAATGTTTCATATTTTGAACTTTGAAGAGTATGGAACATTCTTTCTCGGTATATGGCAATATTAAATGTACTTCCCGGGTTTCGGGAACATTGTATTCAAATTTCCTTCTTATTTCGCAGTTTCCGCCTTTTTGATAAAGCGCTTTGATATTCGTGCAAATTTTGTCCTTTTAGCCGCCGGAAGTTTAGTAGTTTCTTTTTGATAATCATTTCTTTCGCCGCTTCCCAATGCAAAGTATTTAAACTTCTTTGGTAACCATACCGTCGTCTACGTTTTTCATTCTCTGCATTCAAGCTTTCTTTTCTCTTCTTCTCTTGTGCGTTCATCCTTGTTTCCGTTCGTTGTCAACACATCTTCATTCTTTCTGTAAGATCTTCTTTCTTTCTTCTCTATCTCTTTTATTCAATATGGTTTATATTGTGGAGTCTGTTGAGAAATTCCGTTCTGATTTTTCCATTCCTTCGTGGGTAACTCTAGAGGTTCTTTCTGAGCCTTTAGATTACTTTCGATTGGCTGAGGGACATTGGTTCCCCAGTCTTTTTGTTGCTGAATGCGGTTTTTCTTTTCCACCAAACCCATTATGTCTTGAGTTTTGTCAATATTTTGATCTTGTTCCTGCAAAAATAGCCCCCAATTCATGGAGAATAATTAACGGGGTGCACAAGTTAAATCTAACTCATGGGACTCGTATTGGGATCCCTGAAATTATGTTTTGTTATAAATGGGCTGTTCTAGATAATATTTATTATTTAAAAACTAGGTATTTGAATAGGGCTCTTGTAGTTAATCTCCCTGACTCAAATAGGGATTATTTTGAGCATGGGTTGGTCATAAAAAATTGGCAACATGCGCCTTTATCTGGGAATGAAGTATACAACGGTCCCAGATGCCCCCTATACGGCAATGGGATAGGTTTATTTTTCATTTTATTTTACTTATGAAATTATGCTTTCATCATGTTTGACAAAATGTATGACTGATATTCCATTATGTATTTATTTGCAGTTGATAGCAAAAGAAAAACTCCAAAAGAGTCAGAAGTGAATATCAAGCATTTGAAACTTATCTGGAATTTGCATAAGACCATTGCTGACGAGCATATTAGATCTGCTTCATATTTACTACAGTATAAGAGTTACACAACCTCTTATACTGCTCGCCCTGTTGAACCAGCTTCAACACCAGAAAGTTCATCTTCAGATTCTCATATCCCCCTATCTCAGAGAATGGGCAAGAAAAGAGCTCCTCCTGCTCTATTTGGTGACACTTCTTCTGCTGTTGGAGCCCAGAAAGGCAAAATTGATGTCCCAGAGGGGATTAAAAAAGTAGATGCTGGTTCGTCCAAAGTTGCCGAGAAGCCCCCAGTGGCCCCGAGCAAGAAAGATGCTCCTGCTGATGTAATTGCCATCTCTCCGACCAAGACTTCTTCCTTGGTTGATGCTGCTGACCGTCCTTTGAAGAGATTTAGGAAATCATCCTCAGTTAATCTTGCTGGGACTACATCTTCTCTACCCGCTGGTGGTAGTAGTGTCTCAAAAGTTATTCTTCCGAGTTCTTCAACGAGCTCAGTTATACCCGAGGTTCTCGGGGTTGATGAAAAAATTCTTAGGGATACACTGACATCCCTAGATGCTCGCCATCTTTCTTCAGTAAATTTCTCATACCTTTGGTCTTTCTTTCTTTTTCTTGAATTCTTGTATTTGTGTTGACTCTATTGTTTTTCTTATCTTTCAGCTGGTGAACTGCTTCAATACCATCGTGAAGAAAGATCAAGTTATTAAAGCTTCCACTTCCTCGTCCGATGTTGACGATGCTTTGTTGGGTTTAACCCAATCTGTGAAGGAATCTCGCCAACAGTACATCGAGGAGAAAACTATTTGGGAGAAAAAATTGGCTGTGGCTGAGGCTGATAAGATGAAGATGGCTGAAACCTCCAAGAATTTGGAGGAGAAAATTAAAGATTTGGAGGTTAAACATCAGGAATCTGATGATAAATTGAAGAAGGCAGAAGAAGAAATATCTACTCTGCGAGATATTAAGGTTAAGAAAGAGGAACTGGAGGTGAAGCTCTCCTCGGAGAAGTCGAGGAGAAAAGTTGCAATCAAGAAACATTTCAGCGTTGGTTGGGAGAAAGGATGGGAGAGAGGGATAACTGCAATGACGTCCCAAGTTCAATATGGGGAGTTGAAATACTTCCATGATGGTTGGGTAGCTGCTCTGCAAGAGCTAAAAGTCCAAGATGATTCTGAGTTATTCCAGCGGCATCTCCCTGGTCCTCCTCCACCAATTGTGGAAGAAGAAGAGGATGAACCTGCCTCCGACGAGTCTTCTATGGCTATGGGCGATCAAGTTTCTGCCTCTCAACCATCTGCTACCGAGGACGTTTCTTCTATGCCTCCTCCTCCCGAGAGGATTCCTACCGATCAAGCTGTAGTGACCACCGAGCAACCGAGCTCCTCGTCCCAGCCTCCTGAGAAAGTCTTGGGAGACAAGGAAAAGGTGTGAAGTTGTTCGGTAGCATTTCTGTATTTCCTTGTAATCGAAAGATGTAACTTATTGATGATCTAATAAAATATATCTTTGCCTACCTCTGTTGTTGATAACTTGTTTTTGTTGATTGTTGTCTTTTTCTTGTCATTAGTTTGTTGCTAGAATGGAATTGATCTCTTCTCATGATACCGAGCTGATGCAGCAATGTCATCAATACTATAAGGCTGGTCATACAGATCTTAGTACATCGGAAATTGCTGATATCCTTGGTCATGGTGCTTCAGAGCAGGCTATTGAAGCTTATCAGTACTTGAAAGCTTTACTCGACCGAGCAGTGGCCAACAATGTCGCTTACTATGAGTTGATTGAAGAGCTTCATGGTTCCTTAGAGGATCTTCAAAATCAACATAACGAATCAATGGCTTTGTTACATGAAGATTATGAAAACAGATACCAGCAGCTCTCTTCAGAAACAGGCCACAAGAAGATCATTGCTGGGTATGACGTCAGGGAGAGGACCCTAAAAGGTGAAATTGAAGCCTGTAGACAAATCGCCGAGATCCTGGAGCAAGAAAATAATAATTTGCAGAAGAAATTAGCTCAATATGAATCTGCTGCTTCATCCTCTACTGCATTAATACCAGTTACTGATGAAGGCTTCTCGTTCTTAGAGGTCGAAAATGCCAAACTGAGGCAAGAGCTGGAGGACTTAAGAAGATCTGCTATTTCTGGAACTGCTCGGGGACGAGGAAGAGGTTCTCGGGGGCGAGGAAGAGTCAGCCAAAATGTTGAAGAGGCTCGTACTCAGTCTACTCTGGAAACTCAAGCATTCCAGTTGAAAGTAAAAGACCGTGCTCTGACTGAAATGTCCAATAAAAATCTGTCTCTGGAAGATCAGCTGGCATCAACGAAATCTGCCTTGCATAACAAACATCTCTTTGCCAAAAGCCTTCATGAACAATTGGATAGATTAACCTTCCAATTCCATAAACATCCAAGAGAATTCTGGATGGCAGGATACAATGAAGCTCTCGTTCATCTGGATGCTCGCATTGAACATGCTAATAATGAAGGTTACAAGCAAGGATGGATAAATGCATTGGGTGTATTAAAGTTGGAGCAAGGGCATTTTTTATGGGACTATCATGCTCCATCATTATTAGACCTTCCTGTACCACCTTTTAAATTGGATATGGCATGGATTCCGGCTCGTTCCATTCCTCGCAGTCTAATTTCAAAATATCTTGGTGATTATAGCCTTCACTCCCAAGCTGAATTATCTCGTCCTGAGCATCTTTTGGATACACCTTCTGTTATGAACGTCAGAATGCTCAGAGATGTTAATTTCATCAATTCTCCCCTTTGCTTAGAAGACCCTCCTGCCGGCGAGGAACCTGTTTCTAAAGCACAGGGCAAAAAACCAATAGAATAGTAATATCCATGTAACAAATTAGTACCTTCTTGTAATTTGTAATTTATTCTAGATTAATGAAAAGATTTTCATTTTCTGTTTGCCAATTATCAAGCACATTTATATTTGTACATATGTATCTATGTATCTGTTAAAAAGATAACAATATTATTGTTCAATAAGCAACTTAGTAAAAAGTTACAAGTATTAGTAATGTTTCTCGATCACTTAATAATAAAGTAATGAGAAAAAATGTTCAAACTGTTTCCAACCAACCAAGGTGGGTGAATAATGTTTGTCGACTAATTACAGCTCCGACGAACTATACTTGGTTTGATTATAAAATTGCGTACGACCAACTAAGATCAATAAGTTGTCCTCGCCGACCAACTACAGTTATTGGGTTTTTATCCCCGACCAACTATACTTGGTGTATTTTTTAAACATTTTGTTCTTCAAAGAACTCATTGTAATAATATTACCTCCCGACCAACATAAGTTGTAATATGAGAGTATATTTTTATCTTACCAACCGTGGTTGATCCTGCTGGTGTACACTTTCTGGCTCCTTAAAGCTTTTGGCTCCTTAGAGCATTTTTTTGGCTCCGTAGAGCATGTCCTCCTAACCAAAGGAGGTTGGCTACTTATAGCACTTTTTGCTCAATAGAGCTGTCCTCCTAACCAAAGGAGGTTGGCTCCTTAGAGCACTTTTGCTCCGTAGAGCTGTCCTCCTAACCAAAGGAGGTTGGCTCCTTAGAGCACTTTTGCTCCGTAGAGCTGCATTTTTTTGGCTCCTTAGAGCATGTCCTCCTAACCAAAGGAGGTTGGCTACTTATAGCACTTTTGCTCCGTAGAGCTGTCCTCCTAACCAAAGGAGGTTGGCTCCTTAGAGCACTTTTGTTCCGTAGAGCTGTCCTCCTAACCAAAGGAGGTTGGCTCCTTAGAGCACTTTTGTTGTATAGTGTATTACACTAGTATTCCCCGAAAAACTTTCATCCAGAAAGAAAAATGGTGAAACATCTTCGTTTTATTCATAATTAAAGAAATGCTTTACATTTGACATCATTGATAATACTTGCGCAGGTGTTCAGCATTCCATGCATTCTTAAATTCCTCTCCTTCTAGAGTTGCTATTCTGTAAGTTCCTGGTCGAACAACTTCTGTAACTCGGTAAGGTCCATGCCAGTTTGCTTCCAGTTTATTCTGCTTCTGAATGACCTTCTTTAGCACATAATCCCCCTCTTTTAAATCACATTTCTTTACCCTTTTGTTGTAAAACAGAGCTGTTCGTTGTTGATAAGCAGCATTCCTAATGGCTGCCTCTTCTCTGACTTCCTCGAGCATATCCAAATCCATCCTTCTCATCAGATCACTGATCGGAGAATTGAAATTTAACACCCTATGTGTTGGTAGGCCCAACTCGGCAGGTATCACAGCCTCACTTCCAAATGCTAGCATATATGGTGATTCTCCTGTTGCTGCTCGGGGAGTTGTTCGGTAAGCCCACAAAACTGACTGTAGCTCATTAATCCAATTTGCTTTAGCCTCACTTAACCTCTTCTTCAACCCATTTAGTAATGTTTTGTTCGTCACTTCAGTCTGCCCATTGCTTTGGGGATGGCCTGGTGCTGAATGAAACTTCAAGACGTTTGACTGATGACAATAGGCAGCAAATTCTTCATTATCAAATTGCGTTCCATGGTCTGTGATGAAAGCGTGGGGGAGACCATACCGACAAATGATATTCTTCCATATGAACTGATACACTTTCTCGTACGTCATATCAATTAGTGGTTCAGCTTCCACCCACTTAGTAAAATAATCTACTGCCACGACGAGATACTTGAACCTTCCTCGGGTCGTCGGCAGTGGTCCAACCAGATCAATCCCCCACATGGCAAATGGCCAAGGTGATGTTATGGGTGTCAACAATGCCTGTGGAGTTCTTCGGATGGAAGAAAAACGTTGGCACTTGTCGCACTTCTTAGCATAGGCTATACAATCAGCTCTCATCATCGGCCAGTAGTATCCCTGTGTCATCACCCTTTGCAGTAGAGTCCGACCTGCTACATGAGCTCCACAAGATCCTTCATGGATTTCTTCAATCAATTCTCTGACTTCTGATGGATGCACACATCTCTGCAAACCTGCCATAATTCCTCGTCTATACAAAACACCATTAGTTAACACATACCGAGCAACTTTATACTTCAATTTCTTGGCAGCTAGTTTGTCCTCCGGTAGTACTCCTTCTTCAATGTATGCTCTGATAGGATCCATCCAAGATGGTCCTAAATCAAGGGTAATAATCTTCACCGTCAGATCTTCTTCTATGCTCCGACTTTCTAGTACTTCAATTGGTATTGTTCTTCGCAGCTCGGTGCGCGTAGCTGACGCTAGTCGGGCCAATGCGTCTGCTCTAGCATTCTCCATTCTCAGTATCCTCACCAATTGAATAGCATCAAATTCTTTCAATAATTCCATCACTTTTGCATGGTACTTCACCATTAACTTTCCCTTCACTGCATATATTCCCATCATTTGATTCACAATTAACTGAGAATCACTGAAAACAATTACTTGACGTGCCTCCATAACTTTCGCCAAATGAAAACCTGCTATCATAGCCTCATATTCAGCCTCATTATTGGAAGCTTTGAATTGGAATCTCAAGGCGTACTCCATGTCAATATCATCTGGAGAATTTAAAACAATCCCTGCTCCACAACCAGTCGTGCAAGATGATCCATCTGCATATAATCTCCATGTATGTAACTCGTCTTCAAATTTCTTATCTGTTAGATTTCCTCGGTGAAATATCATCTGTTTTCTTTCATCATCCCCGGGTATCCTTCGTTCCTCGTCGGTCATTTGTTCGCGCCCCTCTACCAACCGGAGTTGGTCGGGGTTTGAATATGATGATTTTTCTACATCCACAAGTCCTTTTACCAACCTTGGTTGGTTTGGATTTGTGTCTGTTAATCCTGTATCGTCCACAGGTAGGTCAGCAAGCATCTTTTGCTCCTCGGGGGTATCAGGGTATGTGAACTCTGCTATAAAATCTGCCACGGCTTGCCCTTTCAACGATGATCTGGGTTCATACACAATATCATATTCATCGAGCTCTATTGCCCAGTACATCAATCTTCCTGATTTTTCTGGCTTGTGAAGGGCTTGTCTTAACGGCATGTCGGTATACACAATGATGGTATGGGCCTGGAAGTATGGCCTCATTCTTCTACTTGCTTCAATTAATGCCAGTGCCAATTTTTCCAGCTTTGGGTATCTGATTTCCGCACCTCGGAAGGCCTTGCTTGTGTAATAAATTGGCTTCTGGATTCCATTCTCCAATCTGATCAACGCCGAGCTAACTGCATTTTCTGATACTGCCAAATACAAGTACAGCTTCTCTCCAGTTATTGGCCTAGACAACAATGGTGGGGCTCCCAAATATTTCTTCAAATCTTGAAAGGCTTTCTCACATTCATCAGTCCACTCAAAACTTTTTCGTAGTGTTTTGAAGAATGGGAGGCATTTATCAGTTGCTCGGGATACAAATCTATTGAGTGCTGCAACTCGTCCGGTAAGACTTTGCACTTCTTTCTTCGTCGTCGGGGATCGCACCCCTAAAAGAGCTTTGATCTTTTCTGGATTTGCCTCAATACCTCGTTGGTTGACGATGTATCCGAGGAACATTCCTTCTCGTACTCCAAAGGTACATTTCGTCGGGTTAAGCTTCATCTGGTATTTATCCAGTTGATCAAAAGTTTGACTCAAGTCAACCAAATGATCTGCAGCTCTTTTGCTTTTGGTGAGCATGTCGTCGACATAAACCTCCATATTACGGCTGATTTGTTCGGTGAAAACCTTGTTCATCAACCGCTGATATGTTGCACCTGCATTTTTTAAACCAAAAGGCATAACATTATAACAATAAGTTCCCCTTGGGGTAATAAAAGAAGTACTTTCCCTATCTTCAGGTTTCATTTTGATTTGGTTGTAGCCAGAATAAGCATCCATGAAGCTGAGTAGCTCGTGTCCCGAAGTAGCATCCACTAGTTGATCAATTCTGGGCAATGGAAAATGATCTTTTGGACATGCCTTGTTGAGATCAGTAAAATCAACACACATTCTCCATTTGTTGTTCTTCTTCTTTACCATCACCACATTCGCCAACCAATCTGGATATTTCACGTCTTCAATGAATTGGGCTTTCTGGAGTTTCTCGACCTCCTCTTGTATGGACTGGTTCTTCTCGGGACTAAACACTCTTCTTCTTTGCTTCACAGGCTTGATCTCCTTATTCACATTGAGTTCATGACATAAGAAGTTTGGATCTATTCCTGGCATGTCTTCATGACTCCAAGCAAAAGTATTCTTCCTATTTCTCAAGAAAGTTATCAACTCCTGTTTTATTGAAAAATCCAACGACGACCCTATCTGAGTTATTCGTTCAGGATGCTCGTCGTCCAGGATAACAATTTCTGTAGATTCCACAACCTGTCCTTTTACGAGTTGAGATTCATCCCTAGGGTCAAGAGTTTCAATTTCTGTGCCTTCCTCCACTTGGTAAGTAGTAGTTTTTTCTGTAATTCTTCAAGTTCCTCTTGCTCGGCAGACGAATAATAGCATTCCCGAGCTACTTTTTGATCACCTTTCATAATTCCTACTCCAAAATTCGTTGGGAATTTCAAACACTGATGAACTGTAGATGGAACTGCTTCGAACTTCTTCAATCCAACTCTTCCCATGATGATGTTGTAGGCGGACTGCACATTCTTATCCATTACAAAAAAGCGTATTCTTTCTGTTCGACAAGCAGGCCAAGTTCCAATGAGTATATCCAACTTGATCGTCCCAAGTGGAAAAACTTTCTCGCCAGCAAAACCCAGAAGGGGTCTGTGATAAGGTTCTAATTGAGATAATTTTAAATTCAAGCTATCAAAGCATGAATAATACATGATGTCTGCTGAACTACCATTGTCTACTAACACCCTTGAAATGACCACATCCTTCATCCTCATTTTGATCACCAGAGGATCATCATGAGGGTAGAGAACACCTGCCAGGTCGTTTTTTGAAAAACCAATCACTAGCTTCTCTTTGTTTACATTCCTCGGACGATCATCCTCGGCCAGGTTTATTCGCTGAATGTATGAACAAGCTTGAGCCTCTCCGAGATAAGCTTTTCTTTCTGCAGTAAGGTCTCCTCCTCCTGCATCTCCTCCTGTAATAACATTACAATCAAATGACCCAAAACGTATGGAAAATACCTCTCGTTCAGGTTTCCTTGGCTTTTTGGGAAGATCGGGGTCATCATCTGGATCCTCTTCATGGTCCCTCCTCTTTTTCTCCTCTGCACGACGAGGAGATCTAGATCTTTCTCTAGTTCTGTCATCATTCTTCCTCTCACTCCTGCGATCTACGTACTTTGATAATTTTCCTCTTCGGATGAGTGTTTCAATCTCGTTCTGAAGGGCTATACAATTTTTGGTCATATGGCCATGATCTTTGTGAAACTCGCAATATTTGGTCTTATTCCTCAGGTCGGGATCTGTCTTCAGTTTCTCTGGCCATTTGATTTCCTCGTTATTCCTGATTTCTTCCAAAACATGATTAATACCCACTTTCAATGAAGTATAATTATCATACTTCTTTAGCGCTTCCAACTTCATCCTGTTATTCTTGGAATATTTGTCACCACCATTATTTTTCTGATCTTTCTTCTTAGAATTTTCGACCTCCACTTTAACTTCTTTATCCATATTCTTCTTCGCAGCCATAGCCTCCTCGGCATTCATGATTTTGACCGCCTTTGCCATCAACTCCGACATATTTTTAGGTGGATCTTTGGCCAAAGTGTAATACAGCTTATTAGGCAGCAAACCACTCATCAGAGCAGTGATTGCTGTCTTTTCTTCATAATCTATGACTTCCAACTTTTCGTTATTGAAACGAGTTATGTAATCTCTAGTACTTTCACCTGATTTTTGTCTAACACTTAGCAAGTGTGCTACTCGCTTTACCGGCTTTGCTCCAAAATAAAAATTGCCAATAAACAGCTCGGCTAACTGAACAAAAGTTGAAATCTTACCCCGAGGAAGATTATTGTACCATATCTGTGCAGATCCGGTAAGAGTTCCCGAGAATGCTCTACACCTCATCTCGTCGGGGACAGCGTAGATATCTGCAGCAGCTTGGTATTGTTCTATATGAAGTACGGGATCTGTCTTTCCATCGTACTTGGGAGTCACTACGGGTGCTTTGAATTTCGACGGTGTAGGGAAATCCACAATGGCTTGCACAAAAGGTGTTCCTTGAACAAAAGTTCTCTGTAAGGGATTTCTCGCCTTAGACATTTCTCCCAGTCTATCCTCCAACCGTTGAATGGAACCTTTCCATGCTTCATTCCCTTCCTCGGGCTGCTTAGTCCGAGCAACTGATTGCTCTGACGTAGCTTCCTGAGATTTATCTCGACGAGTGGTTGGTCGCGATTGCGCAGATCCTTCTCTCAAACCTGGTGGTGGTCGAAAACTTCTTGATGGAGCCCTCGGTGGACTCATGTTCCTCCTTGGTCCTAACCGACTGAAAGGAGACACCCTGCTTAATCTTTCCAAAGCGCTAGTTCTCTCCGGAGAGAGAGTGATACGTTGATCTGTATCCGAAGCCCGTATCGATGAAGTTCGCCCAGGTTGATAAGAAAAATCATTAGACTCCTCATTGCGATATGACCCAGTACGTCTAGATTGCGATTGCCTATGATCACTCCTTTGCCCTGAATAGGTAGGTGCACCGCCCTGCAGAGTTTGAATGAGTTGCCTCATAGATTCTTGCATGGCGGTTTGTCCTTGAGCCAGATTCGTCATAATTCCAGCCAGATCTGGGGATGCAGATGGATTTGGATGATTTCCAGCATTTTCAACATTTCGATTACTGGATTCTGGATTATCTGCCATTGGTGACAAATGATTTTTATGAAAAACGATAATAACAGTCGTTTCCCACAGACGGCGCCAATCTGTTGATGTAAAAAACTAGATTGCTCTAATTATTCAATCACAGATAAATAAATAAGACAAAGATTTTTAAAGTGGTTCGGCTAAAAATAAAGCCTACGTCCACTGTTATGTTATTGCTGAGTGTTTGTGGAATTCTTGATTACAAGGTCTCTCAAGAAATTCCGGTCCCCTTGAATTGAGGATGATACAAGGTATTTATAGCCTTTAGGCTGTACATGAAAGGTCCAATACATTAAATGATATACATATGAAAGGGTAATACATTTAATGCAGCGTGTGCGTCAAGAATATAATGAATAGTTGAACAGTTGTCCGTCTGGTAATTAATGATACGACCGAGATGCAGTTCGGACCACCTTAGTTGCTTGTTGATCAAGAGTTCCTCGGAATACTTAGAGTATCTCGGGATGATAGAGTTCCTCGGTATGATAGAGTTCCTCGGTGTGATAGAGTTTCTCGGTGTATTCTTGTTGTTCGGAAGGAAGCACGGTTGGTCGGGAAATGATCTTCCTCGTTGCTATTGTGCCATGTAGATTGACACGTGTCTTCATCTTATTCGTCCACATCAGCACATTAATTTTGGTATCAACAACAACTATTTTATTTTTTCTTAAATGCGATTTCTGGGATAGAAAACAAAAGTCAAGCTAATTTGTCCATTTCATATGCTTTTATGTTTCTTTTCTTGAATTGGGTTAATCATTGTCTTATTCTAGATGAAGAGACTAACCATGACGTATTTTGGGAATCCTTTTTTAAGGCGTACACACAAAGTTGGGACTTTATGTATAAATATTTTTATATGTTCTTATTATAGAGTCCATAATATACTATATAACTTTTGATGCAAAAAACTAGACTAGGCTAATTACTTGATCACAGATAAAATAGAAATTAAAGAGATAAGATATTTTTAAAGTGGTTCGGCTTATAGGAAGAGCCTACATCCACTGTTATGTATTCCGTTGGGATTGTTCAATTGCTTCTATTTTCATGTCCCATGGATGTAGGGTTTACAATGTATTTGTAGCCCCTAGTGGGTGTACAAAAAGCTAGAATATCAAAGGATGGAATGGCTTTATATCGTAGGCATTTACATCTGTACAATTATTTATGTATACAATTTTGGTGTTTCCGTGTCATCATTAGTCAGTCTTCCTAGTGTTGGTTGGCATCCCTAGAGTTGTTCGGCATTTCATCCTTGTTGACTAGGATTAATCTTCTACTGTACAACACGTGTCAGTATCCAAATGGTCAATATATATGAATAATTTTTGGTATCAACAGAAGCTCCCAATGTTTCATGCTTGAAGTTCTTACAAGAGTATGGTGCATTTTGCTCTTAAGGTTGCTCGGGCAATAAGTTCGAGTTTGGTCGATTGCCAACTTCCCATACTTAAAAAATTATGGTTTAATTATGGAAATATAATGCGAGTGGCATTTTTGAAATTATCCATAACTTTAACGAATCATTTTTGGGCAAATATGTCCCTTGTGCCTTTATTTTCCACCCTTTCAATCGACGCTACCTTTTAATCATTATTTTTCCAGTTTTTGAGGCAACCGATAAAGAACGGGAAAATCCATGATATTTTCTTAACTTAAATTATTTAGTGTTTTTAAGCTACTACATCTTCAAGCATTATTTTTCTCTCTTGTGCGATTGTTTTCTATTCTTCTGTTCTTGCTGAATCCTTAATTCTTGTAAGAACTCTTTCTCTTCTCTTATATTCTTCATCATGGTTTACTCTATTGATTCTCTTGATGAATTCCTAAATGAATTTAAGATTCCCTCTTGGGTTGTTTTGAAACACGCTACTTTGTCTACTGATTTATTCTCACTTGTTGAGGGTCACTGGTTTCCCTCTATCTTTATAGCTGAGTGTGGGTTTATCTTTCCTCCCAACCCCTTATGCCTTGAATTTTGTCAATACTTTGATGTTGTCCCAGCTAGGGTAGCCCCCAACACTTGGAGGGTCGTAAATGGAGTGTATAGATTGAATCAAATTCATGGAACCCATCTAGGGATTCCAAAAATAATATTTTGTTATAAGTGGGTGACTAGTGACACCACTTTTTATTTAAAGACTAGGGATATAAACAATGCATTAGTAGTTAATCTTCCAGACTCCAATAGGGATTATTTTGAGAATGGAGTTGTTGTAAAAAAATTGACAATACCCTTTGACTGAAAATGCTAAGTACTAGGGGCATAGATGCCCTCCTTTTAACAATGGGATAGGTTATTCCTCATTTAATTATTTTTCCCTATACATATCTATTTAAAAGTAACATTAATTATTTCTCTGTAAATTTTTATTGCAGTTGATAAGAAGAGAAGGTGCCCAAAGGAAACTGAAGTGAATCTTAGGGAGTTGAAATTTATTTGAGGAGTTCATCAAAGGATTGGCGAGGAGCACGTCAGGTCAGCATCTTATTTGCTGCAGTACAAGAATACAATTTCCTCATATATTTCTCATCATACTCCTTCCTTTGTAATTGACCTTAAGTAAGAACCTCTTTCTACTTCCTCAGCTGCTGCATCTAGCAGCGGTGATCTTGCTGCCCTTTCCCATTCTTCCTTAGATTCAAATTTTCCCCTTACCATAGCTATGGGAAAGAGGAAGTTTCCTAATATTTTTGGAGACATAGCTACGAATACCCCTTCCAAACAAGATGATGAAGGGGTAAAAAATAAAGATGAGACTGGGAAAAAAACCAGCCAAGAAATTTGAAGAGATCCCCCTGAAAAGAATAAAGAAAGGGCTTCCTTCTAAGGTAGCAAATGGTTATTATGCTCTTCTTAATTAGTGTGAGTTGGTTGATATATCTTCTTCCGCCTCTTTAGTGGTCCTTGGACCTATATTGGCTAGACAACTAATAAACTCTGGGACTTCACCAGACCAGGGGGTGCTGCGGCTGCATTACCTCATTCTAAAATTTCTAACATGGCTGCTTAAAGCCTTGCTCTGTTATATTGTTTTTCCTTTGTTAATTTTATGTCTTTCTGTTTGTTAAGATTAATATTGACTTTCCTCGTTATTATTGTGCAATTTTTCATTTCCTTTAAAAATATATTGGAGAAAGATGAGGATTTGAGAGCTTTTTCTTGTGAAGTTGAAGAAGCTTTTAATGAGCTGAAAAAGTCAGTGCTTGATTCCCAACAAGCACTGTCCAATGAACAAAAGAAATGGTTGGAGAAGGTGAAAGCTACTGAAGGAGCTGCTGAATCTTCTTGAGGTCTGAACGATAAGATTCAAAAAGACTTAAATGCTGAGAAAGTACAGACCACCCAACTACAAAAGGATTTGGGTGTTGAGAAGGTGAAGATGACTAAGGCTAGGGAGGATGTCTTTAACAAAGGCTGGGATGAAGCCGTTAGAGTAGTTACTTTGCAAATTGAGTTTGCAAAGAAGCAATTCTTTAAGGATATTTGGTCTTCTTCCCTGGTGGAGGTTGGCACTCCAAAAGATTCTGAGTTTTTCTTGTAATATGATCGTGGGGCCCTTCCAAACCTGGACGAGGAAGTTAATGATGATGGGGGTTCCAGTGAATCTTTAAAGTGGTGGAGTCTGCCGATCAACACCAGGATGTTGATTCTTATGTCCCCTCCACAGTTAATCATCATCCTCCTTCTGCTCCTACTTCTACTTCAGCCAATACTGAAGAAGATAAGAAGAAGGTGTAGAACTGAGCAGCGTTTTGCTTTCCTTTTTTAGTTATTGTATTTTTTCTTTTTCTTTTTGAAGATGTATCTTGTACTTTACCCCTTTTATTAATGAAAAGAGAAATGTTTTTACTCCTCTGCTTGTGTATTTCCATGCTATGTACCTTGTTGATTGATGACTTTTTTCTTCTTAATAGTTTATGGATAAATTGGAATACTTCTCAACTACTGGCTCTGAGCTAGTCAAGAGGTGTAATGAGCTTTTCAAACTTGGTCACTTATCTCTGATTGATGCCGACCTACTGAAGTTGCTCGGGGAAGGGTATCTAAGCAAGACAAAAAAGCATATGCTTATTTGAAGTGTCTTCTTGATCAGGCAGTGGCCAATAATGTTGCCTACTACGAAATAATTGAAGAGCTGCAGGAAGACTATAATGAATCTAAGGCACATTTTCATGAGAATTGTGAGAAGAAATGTTAGGCCTTTAGTGAAGGTTGGGGCTTTGAGAAAAAGTTGGATAAATTTTCTTCTCATTTTCGAAGATGAGAATTCTTGCTTAAACGTGAAGTAGATGAAGTAAAGGACATTGTCACCCCTCTAGAGGAAAAGAACAACAATTTCAAAGATGAACTTAATGCCCTAAAGTCATCCACTATTGTTGTTACTACTACAGATGAGGGTCATTCATTATTAGAGGCTGAGAATGTAAGGTTGAGTGAGGAGTTAGAGGCTTTAAAGAAATTAAAACCTTCTTCTTCATCTTCCTGAGCTACAGTTAAACCTGCTCGAGGTACTACAGAGGAAGTCACGACACATACCCTTACCAATCAAGATGCACAATTAAAAGCAAAAAATCAAGCCATTGCTGAGATGTCCCATAAGCTATAGGCCTTGTCCTAGCAACTATCCATTCAATGTTCTCAGTTACAAGCTAAGGATGGAGTGTTTAAGAAACTCCATTACCAGGTTGATGGATTGACCTTTTAATTCCATAAACAATGAAGGGAAGTCTGGATGGATGGGTACAATGAAGCTCTGAGGCATTTTGATGATAAGCTTCAACAAGCTAAGAATGAGAGCTATAAATGGGGTTGGATGATTGCTTTGACAGTCATCAAGGTGGATCAAAACAATCAATTACGGGACTAGTATGATCGAGGATTGCTTGACTTTGACAATCCCCCATTTAAATTAGACGTCAATTGGATTCCATTCCATCATATTCCTCAATGCTTAATTTCAAAATACTTGGAAGATTATGAGATTCATGATTAATTAAAAATCATCCGACCTCCTCACCTACTTGATTGCCCTAGTATAAGTAATGCCATATTTCTTCATAATTTTGACTTCATTAATCTTCCTTACATTTTAGATGATCCTCCCACTGGAATGGATCATGTTTCAAAAGTTGAAGGGAAATGCCCTGTAGAATGAAACTTTGTACTTTACTTTATCAACACAGTATTAAGTGTGGAAATTTGATTAATTTATCTTATGTTGAATGTTAATGTCATTAGTTCAATTGATACACTTAGATTAAAATCTAAATTTAATATCAATTACCACTGAGTGAAGTTTTTCTTCTTGCATGCTTAATTTAAAATCTAGATTTAGAGCTGGTTAGATGAATGCATAAGTGCTACTAACATACTTAGATTAAAATTTAAATTTAGAGCTAGTTACCCATGTGTATCCAAAGGTTTTAGTAATGAACCCAAATGTTAGGTTTTATCATTAGATACAGTGGTGTGACTAGGTGTTTTTTGAATATGTGCTTACATTCCCCTTGAGGAATCTTTGCAACGTTCTTCCTATACTTTGCCCAGTAGGATAAATATTTTTTTTAGCCTTATATTTGTGTACCAAGCTTCTTAAGGATTTAGCATCCTATTGACTTGTACTTTGTGTATCAGCAATCAAGTTTGTGGCTTCTCCGAGCAATTTATTTCTTCTGTCGAGCATCTTTCTTATATTCTTGTGTTCTACCGAGCATTTTTCAGGGCAATATTTGCTGAGTCGGGAAATTATTTTTGGAACTTATAACTTTTGTCAAATTCGTTATAATAGTGCATAACATTAGGTATTGGTATACATCATTATACGGTACAGGGCTACTTTTCGATTAAATATTAAGTCTTATTCAATTATTTTTGGACTTAAATCACATTTGCTTCATAATTTTTTTACAGGTATTGGTATAGATATTCCCAGCTAACCCTTCCCAAAATACTATAGGTATAGTTATTCCCAAGCTAACCTTACAAAAACATTATATGTATAGTTATCCTCGACTACCCTTACCCATGAATTTAATAATCTTAGCATGTTGTCCTCTTATCTCAAACTTCAATAATTCCCGATTATTAATTATTATTCACTTCTTGATACCTTTTCAATAAGGGTTATATGTACATATATAAGAAGTCAACTAACGGGAAAGGGTTATATGTACATATATAAGAAATTCACTAATATGGGTAAGTAATCTCACTTAACCTACTATCACAACTGGCGTTAATCATTTGAACTTATCCACTAGGCTTTGGACACATTCCTAATTAACATCATTATACGGTAAATATTTGACGAAATTAATTATTAATTTTAACCTCATACATTCGACTTATATCAAACAAGTGTTTATTTTTATATAAACTATACCTAAATTGATCGTAATATTTTCATTGTATCTTTTATGGTCTTATCCTCTATGTGACCATACCAAAATTTCCCAACTCATCTAGGTTCATCCCGACCTTTTATATATTTATTTCACATAGCTTTATTCAAGAATACCGCGTAAATCATCATGTTCATATGGTCTCGTAAACCCTTTCGTAGAAAATTTAGAACTAATATAAAAAATATAAAAATACGAGGTCAGATCCCATGCGATCGCAACGAAAAAAACTATAAGCAGGTCCCCAGAACCGGTTCAAAATTGGGGCCAAACTTGCTCTGAATCCTAGTTTTTTCGAGGTCTCTATTTTCTTATGACGAGATTTTTCAACCCAAAACTTCTCAACCAAAGATCCCCAGGATAAATCAACAACTTAAATTGTGATATGGATGCAGTCTCTAAAAGATCATATGATCATTCTAAATATGTTTGAACAACAAATTTCTTCCAAGATTTATATCAAATCATCAAGATCTGTCAAGAACCTATGAACTTGAAAATTCTAGATTTCAACTTACCTTACAATAATGATTTCCCGATTAATTTAAGTGTTCTACAACCTAACTTCTTCAATTAATATTCCATTTAAACCATTTTAATACATATTTGATACAAGGGGTTATGGATTGATGATGCTGGAAACACCACCACCAGATAAGGTGTTGACAAGCTCAAGCAAGTGATAACAATGGCAACACAAGAGTATATATATATATATAGTAGGGGATGAGGAGAATGCGATGAACACACCAATATAAGTGGTTCGACAAATGCTTACGTCTACTATGCAGGTGAGTGTAAATATCACTATCAGAAGAGGGCTCTAATGGCCTCAGTAATACCATCACTCCACTCTCTCTCTCTATTGTAAATGCAACAGAGTTTGGCTAGGGTTTATATTTTTATATCCTTTTGAAGGTAGGAGAAGATAAGTATATATAGTGTTTGGGGGGTGAAATGTACCCCCCAAGCATGCAATGAGCATGTGTGTGATGATCTAGACAATCTAATGAAGACATCTGCCACTATCACATGTAGATAATGATAATGAAATTTTCCCTCACCTGAGGGGATTGATTCGGTTACAACTGATTTTGTCCACATGTTCCCAACCTTGCATATGCTTATAAATGCTCGATCTTAACAAGTATGAGGTTTATGGAGTCAGATGTGGTTGCTTTGTATTGATGACCTATGCCAGGAGGGCTATCCGAGGTTAGTTATGAGAGAGATGTAACGTCGGTTGGGGCCGACGATGACGTTAGTAGATGATTGAGACCATGAGACATGCTGATTACGTCTGGTGACTGCAATGTTGGCTGTGGCCGATGATGATGTTGGTAGTTAATTTAGCCCATAAGGCCCTGTTGACCAGGCTATTGACCAGCCGAGGTCGCTGTATGGGGTTGCTGTAATGTCGGCTACATCCGATCTTATGAGAGATGATATTAACGATTGGTTGTCATAAGCTTATGATCATCTCAGCTGTGAGACTGGACGAGGTTAGTTTCTCTGAGTAAGAGGGTGCACTTCGATCATATTAATCATCCCCTAACCCTTAGTCTTCTATATAATTAGACGATTGAGGGGTATGTAGCTTAAGCCAAGGTCGGATTTCTCTGTGCACCAATACTTCCTTGCCACATGTCACATTATGAAGTGGGTAGCGTGCTTATAAAGGCATGATGGTTATGCTTTATCCTTTAGGTTCGCTAGGGAAATGATGTGCCCTCAAAGTTTGTGCCTCCATCATTAGATAGGCTTAAAACTTCTTTTCTCTATCCATATTCTCTTTTTTCATTTCTTTTTTCCCGCTTGAGCTCTCTCTGCAACTGCGTATTCACATCTCCATTGTTGGCTGCTATTTGAGGGTCTCCCTTTCTTATAATCCTCTTCTCCTCCATTTCGCCATTAGTTAGGTATTATTTCCACCTTCCTTTTCCATTTTTAGCCCTTATAATTCATTTTTGAATTTTTCAGTGGGGTCTCGTATTTTTTGGCAAGTTATTTCCACCAGTATTGGTGGTTGTAGTGCTAGGACATTAGTTGTTTGAGTGATTTGAGGGCATTTGTAGGTAGCTCAGAGGTTACTTAGCCAGAAAATCCTTTCTTTAGGTCTCTGGTGAACCTCCGATCGCCTTCTCTTGCGACCTGGTTCTTGAGTGTTCTTCATTTGAAAACCTTTCACATTCCTAATTTGATTCTTAGTTTAGATTGAATTAAGTTGTTTGCCTGTTTGTGGTTTTTGAATCAAAGTGTTGTATCATCTCCTTTATGCTCAGACCCTTATACTAGCTCATAGAAGAGTTCCCATCTCTTCGTGAGAAGACCTTTGAGAAAATCAGGCAAACAGAATTTTCCCAAGAGGAAGCTCGTAGGGCAGAGCCATTTCCTATTAGAGCCATATTTTCTCCACCTCTGAAGGTTATTTACCCTGAGCTAGCCGAGCTTGCTATGCCTGAAGAGGTTGTTGTGGACCTAACACCACTGTCTGAGTATGAGTCGTCCTCCTCAGACCCTATGTCTGTAGACTCTTGTAATACCCTGTATTTTTACTCATATTTATTTTTATGAAATTATAGAAAATGGGAAAATGGGGATTCATTAAATTAAAAGGGAAAAATTTAAATTAATCCAATTTTATGATAATAATTACTAGCGTGATGAGAATTAGTAGTTGTTGAAATAATATTATGGTCGGGGATGAGATACACGGCAATTAGGTTATAGATATTTGGGAGGCGCATGAGTCATGTCACTAGTATATATTTCGGGGTTTAAAAGGTAAATTGTTTTTGTATAACTCGGATAACTATTTAGAGTGCGCCAGAGTGTCCAGAAGAGTCAAAATAATCAGAAAACATTACTCGGTTATTTTATTTACAGTCCGGGACATTTTTAGCCTAAAACAACACCCCGAAGGGGTATTTTGGTCTTTTAAAATTTTAGGGCAATTAAATGGACGAAAATTGGGTTTAATTAATAGCATTTAGGGTTAGTGACCTGTTAGTTTTCAATCTATGTGAGAAAGAGAGGAAAAGAGAGAGAACCAAGAGAGGAAAAGAGAGAGAGAACCATACGCACACAACTTCCCTTATGATAGCGATTTAGGGAGGTGTGTAATCATAAATTAACATTTATGAAAATAGTTTTTCCATTTTGAAATTAACCACTTTTACATTCTCAAAAATCATTCATTCGTACTTATTCATTTAGTACCACATTTTTGAATATACATTTCTTATTCCTAGTGTCACATTTTATTAATGGCCTAAGACCCGAAGTGCCATAGACTCACACTAGTCTCCAAGAGCCCAACACAAAACCATAAATCGTCAAAATGAGTCTCCCTCAATAATAGACTCCCAAAAGTCCCAACATTCACATTTTATCTCCAATTTATTTTTAGGTTAACTTCCTATATCTTACGGACATTAACCTACACAAACTAGCCCTCGGGGTAAGCCCAAATGTCCCCCCTTTAGTCTAGGACAATATCTAGCCACAACATCACTCTAGGACTTTTAATTACTTCCCAAATGAAGGTCCCTAAACCTTGGACCTAAAAGAAAAAGGGCTAAATTCAAACTAGGAAAAATCTCACAAAAACAGGGCAACCGAATCGATTCGCCCTAGGGCCGAATCGATTCACCTCTAGTTGCGAATCGATTCGCCCAAAAAGCGAATCGATTCGGTGAGTAAAACTAATTTTTTGTAATTTTCTGAATCGATTCAGCCTTTTCCCGAATCGATTCGGTCTCCAAGACCTGTAACCTACCCCTTAATCGAATCGATTCGGCCCTGGGAATTTGCCCAATTTGGGCTACGGGTTGAAGAACCCCAAAATTCCAAAAACCTTAAATCCTTGGTTTTATCCAACATCAACAACAACTAATTATCCCAAATTGTTTCTACACAATTTATAACAAATAATTTATCCTCAAATCAAATCAAAACTAAGATTTAAGGGTTAAATCATCAAAATCAACAAAGAACCCATTTAGGGTTTAAATCTCCAAAACTTAACTTTACATGCAATTAATCAAATTAAATCAACATCTAGAAAGTAAGAAACTTTCCTCGAGGTCATAGTCTCGGATCCTCCTCCGGTAGCAACGAAATCCGGCCTCAAATCTCCATTTTTCTCTCTTTTCTCCCATTTCTCCCAACTCTCTCTTCTCTTCTCTCTCTCTCTCTCTCTCTCTTGGCTTCTAACATAAGAATGAGGGAAATAAAAGGGGTTGGGGGACATATACGGGTTCAAAACATTAATTCCCCACTTTTAATTACTAATACACCATTAAAATGACTCGTATCCACATAATTGAGTCATAACCCACAAAAAGTGCCCAAAACTCAAAAATACAACTTGGCACTCATTTCGACTATCTCGACTATTCTAAAAAAAACCGAACCCCCTATTTTGGCATTCGGAATAATGTGAACAAATTTTATGTTCTAAATTCATTCTATTTCATTAATTAGACTCCAATTCAAATATGAGTCATAACCGCTGCATAACATATAACGACGCAATAAAACACAATATAATGCTATTTACCTTCTCATAACAGTAAATAGACAAAACATAGTAAATATTACCCCTAAATCTCACGGGAAATAATATTTACTCCAACTTCCCCTATTTTATAAAATCAGCCCATCGGGAAAAATGATATAAAATAGTCACTCAAAGGCCTGGGTTGTTAAATACTTCCCCCCTTATAGGGGAATTTTGCCCTCAAAATTAAGGCATACTCCATAATCATACAAAGGGTATACTATTCCAAACTAACGTTCTATCTATCTTAACAAACCCCTCGGCAGTGCGGAGTCCCCATTGGACTCGGACTAAGGTCATCGCTATTCGATCTTAGTCTACCTTCTTAGTGCTCTAACATAGCACCAAATCGTTCCTCATGAACGATCGATCCTACCATTCTACTACGGAAGGAGATACCAACACATCTCGGCACAAATTTCCTTTCATCCCGAATCATGTTATACCCTTGATAGGGAATAACCACTCTAACTTATAACCGCTCACCCCAACACTACTTATTTCTATTCGCATTGGTGTAGCCCTTAAAAGTATGCGGCTCAATGAGCCCAATCATGAAAGAAACATTCTCGGACCACTCCAAATCCAAGGAATATACTGTCCGCTGGTTCCATCCAACGAACAGGCGAATGACTCAGCCAACTACACTAGGCCACACGCACGGCACCATACTTATAGAAAATGATCTGAACTATTGTGCGGAAGTTTTATCCATAAAAGCCACTACTCCCATCCTTCCTCGTTCCACCACTAGTCTCTTCACTAGTAGGTGAATTAGTCAATCACTGACATGAACGCTCTTACTATAACGTCCCTTCGGTTAAGCTCATTCCACTTAGTATTCTATGCCTCACTAATCTCTCTGACGGTTTTCTACTCGGCGCATTTACTACCCCGTCCGCATTTTCTTAGCGAAAGGGAATATCCAATTGATAGTCCTTTACGAACTCCATCTTTTCGCTCGTAAAAAGACTAATTTCCTGCCCAGGAAGTAGTGCCTCTATTTCTTTAAGACGAATACTACCGCAATGAACTCTACATCATGCGGGGGATAATACTCCTCACGAGGTTTAGATCTGCAAGGCGCATAAATAATGGGTCCATGCTCCCGTATTAATACTTCCCGTTCTTGACAAAAACTCATTCGTTAAATCCACTCTCGATCTTAACAACACGAGTGCAGGAGTAAAAGTCGACTCCTCCTTGAACTCCTCGAAAGATAGGTTACCAACATACCACTCTATCTAAGAGAGGCCCCACCATCTACGGCCTAACGTTCCGAATCACTCGAGATCCCATACTTCTTATTTCTAGGGACCTAATCCTGCTTAGAGTTAACCCACAAACCTATTGCAGCCAACCCCCTACCGCCTCTTAAAACTATGTCGCATGCCCTAAGGGTCGTACGTCCTAAAAATCCTAAAGTTGATCTATATCCTAATCAAGTCGTATAAACATTATACTAATTTTATCCCTAGTGTCCAATACCTTTCCCGACTTTTGACATTAGCTCGATTTCATGGGTGGGACGTCTCGCCGAGGCGAAATCCAAATAAGGAACCCTCTTGTTACACTACTGCCTCACATCTTCGGTAGTCGAGATGTAACGATCGAAGACACATGATCGGGGCCTCTAAAATCCTAACTCGTAACTCTAATAATGAACTTCTACTTCAATGTCTTACCAACACAATTAACTGAAAATTTAACTAACTTGGCATTTACTTTCAGTAAGATGCCACAAATGCTTTATCCCAATATATATACATACATCTTTTTATATGGCCTTCTCATTAAGGAAAAGCCATAAATCTCAATCCGACTCTCTTATCCAAGTTTCCCCCACATCGATCAGAGGGAAGGACTATTACAGTTCTCATATCTCGCACTTTAACTTTATATTATCCCCTTAATCACTCTACTACGTGATTCTCGGCTAAACCTTCTGACCCAGCATCTAACCAAATAAAAAGAAAGAAAGAAAAGAAAGAAAATACAGCATCTCTCCACTCCCAACATCGTTAAGGTTCATGCGCGGAGTGTCTCGCAAAGCGAAATCCAAACAAGGAACCCCTCCGACACAATCTACATAACTTGTTGGTCGTGGAGATAAAACAACACCATACACAAGCAAAGAAAACAGACAATCAAACAAAACAAACAAATTAATAAATGAAAACTACTTACATACCGTAAACCACCTTTATAAAGTCTCAACATGTATCCAGGATATTATAGATCAACTAGCTCCTCCTCTAAAACTAGAAATAGGATAGCCTCACGATTTATTCGCTTGCTATCGCACCAACCAAACCAAGAATATCTCCACTCGTATATTATATATAATACGAGTAGCACATACCACACATATACTTCTAAAGTATGATCACTCGCTTTATAACGAGCGAAGGAAAATATAAAACTTCCCTACTATGGAAGCCATATAGATATAGTCACTATCGTAATATCGATAGCACCACAGGCTCAATTTACACACCCGAATCTAGAGTAAATACCATACTACTCCATCATATCATAAGGAATACTCCACCCTCACCGAGGGTGGAAATTCTCGCCAACATCCTTGCCAATCACCCTAGCCACTACTAATGGTTCTCAGACACAATATTCTAGTCTTAACCGACCCAAGCTACTTCCATCTACGCCCTAACTTGGCATCCCATCCCTGCTGGTTATCTTCAATCGACAAGATCAAAGCGAGTAGTTCCCTTAACTTCCTTAGCAAAGAGAACATTCTACTAGCCTCCCCGACCTTAGTTCCATGAGTCTTCCACGGGTGGATGTTCACCGTTGGGGTCTCACGAACACTACTTCTCTAGAAGTGCCAGCAACACTTATTTGTGAGCCTATCATTTTCAGTGAAGGACTCTCTCTATGGGCAAAACTTACTACTCCAACAAAACATGGCGAATACCATTTTCGCCACTTCAACCTTACTCCTACGGGTGAAAGATTTTCCTCCAATCTTCGTAACTGGGCACTTCTATACCCCTCTCTAGGACAAAACTCTCGGACCTTATACTTCCACCAGATGAGGTTACACTTCCTCCATCCGACCACACTTCAACATGTAGTCCTTGTCAAGGACTTCTCAACTTCAAATTAACATCGCTTGGAATCCCGAGCTTAGTACCACTCTCTACTAGCAGCGGAACATGGAAAACTGTATCTACTGTACTTAGTAATCGCAGTAGCAATATAAGATAGTGCTACGAAGGTAGTGACCTCTAAAGCGGCCCTCGTCCCCGACTACAACTTATAGCTCTTAGTAATCCCATCTTATGACGCCTTCGCCATGGCCTTCTCTAACGCCCTTCATCTGACGACTTACGAGTCTCACACGAACGCATAAAAGATTTTCGAGGTTCTCATATTATAGCAGGAGAACGAAATCTCACAAGAGAGATCAATGATCTTAATCTTAGTCAAATTAAAAGTAACACAGAAGGCATAATACGTCTACACAGATTCCTAAGGACTCTAGAACCTAATGCTTTAATACCATCTGTGACAACCCGCCTACTATAATAATAGGTGGTCAGCCCAATACTCTAATAATCACATGAATCATAGATGGTCCATTCTCAGCATCACTGTCGATTAAAAGAATAGCACGAGATTGTAACAACCCGCGTAATTTTGGGGTATTTTTAAAATATAGAGGAAAATAAAGTTTTTGGTAAAATTATTTTTATTGCTCAAGTATGTTGGTTATTATTTTTAAAGGCGAGAATTTCAAACGATTTTGAAATCGAAATTAAAATGGAGTTTTAATTGAACTTTTATTATTTAGAAGAATCCTCAAAATATAAAACTCTCTAAGAGTCCTCGAAACATAAAACTCTTTAGTAAAAATAACATTTTTAGAAATCCGACCGTCCGATCAAGATGAATTTTTGTCAGAAGTCCTGTCTCGCCGTTCGCTACAATATACTAAAATTTCATCCAATACTAATGGTCCAATCGTCCGGAATATCTTTTTTAGTACTTGTATCTCATTAGAACTCTTTTCTTAATCAAACTCTTAATACTTTATATATCAACTAATTCGTGGCTTGGTTTTTCAAATCACTTTTTCTCAAACTTTTCAACCAGAAGACCTCTAAAAAATTACTCCCTTTCATATACAAACCATAGCCCCAAACTTATTCAAGATTTCAACCTTAGATTAGAAGGCTTATTTGGTGCTTTCTCGAGTTTGGGCTAGAGCGAGATTTGATTATTTTCGCGAGAAGAACGTGATGGTGTGATTAGATTTTGAGGCTGAATTATGTGATGATTTTAAGGTATGGGATTTTACACAATATGCTCCTTAATCTTGCGAGTAATATACTCGTTGTTTTCTTGTGATTATTGACTCATATTCGAATTGTTATATTCATTGGAATCTGAAAATATTTGTTGGAATCTAATTTCGATTCATGTGGTATTATTTTGGTGTTGAGCATGTTGTCATGAAAATTTTAATATGGCACGGAGGTTGGTCACCCGCCAAGATTCCTTTTTCCGGATATGCTAGAAAAATGCATAGGCGCGGTACGTTGGTGAGGCCTGGTGACCCGGTTAATGTGTTGTTGAGAAATAATAGTGATATAATTGCTTATGTGATTCGAATTTGATTTGAATATTCGGATTCGTATTGTTGCGCTTTATTCATCGCTAACATTTTTGTTAAGCATATTCCTGTCGTATTGTGTACTTCCTTATATTTTCTTTTAGTTGGCAGGTTAGCGCGGATTTGGGCGCTTTGGATTTGATTTGGGATGATTTATCGCAAGGAATATTTTGGGAAGAATTTTAATACAAGAGTTGAGAAGATTGTATTTATTTTGATTTATAGAGCATTGGAGATTTGTATTTACTGTTTTCGAGATAGTTAGATTGTTGTAATTATTTCGAGAGAATTGTTGTATTTAATTTGAAGATGAGATTAGTGGTTTTTTTTATTGTGGGATTTAGATGCTCTATACCTTGTTATATTGTGGATTAGTTTAGTTTTATCAATGAGTAGCGCTCCATTCGCTCTCCCCGGGCGGGCGGGGTGTTACAGAATGGTATCAGAGCTTAGGTATACGACCACCCTCGGGTCTTGGGTTTTGGGTCTGTTGCGTTTTTATGGCGCGTATTTTTGGAGATAGAATGTTTAGATGATCGTTTCGTGTTAGGAATTTATTTTTGGAGATTGTTGGCCTGATTTTTTAGAGTTAGGCATTCGGCGAATTTTGAGGGCGAAATTCCATTGTTAGTGGGGAAGTGTAACAACCCGCGTAATTTTGGGGTATTTTCAAAATATAGAGGAAAATAAAGTTTTTGGTAAAATTATTTTTATTGCTCAAGTATGTTGGTTATTATTTTTAAAGGAGAGAATTCCAAACGATTTTGAAATCGGAATTAAAATGGAGTTTTAATTGAATTTTTATTATTTAGAAGAGTCCTCAAAATATAAAACTCTCTAAGAGTCCTCGAAAAATAAAACTCTCTAAGAGTCCTCGAAACATAAAACTCTTTAGTAAATATAACATTTTTAGAAATCCGACCGTCCGATCAAGATCAATTTTTGTCAGAAGTCCTGTCTCGCTGTTCACTACAACATAATAAATTTTCATCCAATTCTAACGGTTTCATCGTCCGGAATATCTTTTTTAGTACTTGTATCTCATTAGAACTCTTTTCTTAATCAAACTCTTAATACTTTATATATCAACTAATTTGTGGCTTGGCTTTTCAAATCACTTTTTCTCAAACTTTTCAACCAGAAGACCTCTAAAAAATTACTCCCTTTCATATACAAACCATAGCCCCAAACTTATTCAAGATTTCAACCTTAGATTAGAAGGCTTATTTGGTGCTTTCTCGAGTTTGGGCTAGAGCGAGATTTGATTATTTTCGTAAGAAGAACGTGATGGTGTGATTAGATTTTGAGGCTGAATTATGTGATGATTTTAAGGTATGGAGTTTTACACAATATGCTCCTTAATCTTGCGAGTAATATTCTCGTTGTTTTCTTGTGATTATTGACTCATATTCGAATTGATAAATTCATTGGAATCTGAAAATATTTTTTGGAATCTAATTTCGATTCATGTGGTATTATTTTGGTGTTGAGCATGTTGTCATGAAAATTTTAATATGGCACGGAGGTTGGTCACCCGCCAAGATTCCTTTTTCCGGATATGCTAGAAAAATGCATAGGCGCGGTACGTTGGTGAGGCCTGGTGACCCGGTTAATGTGTTGTTGAGAAATTATAGTGATATAATTGCTTATGTGATTCGCATTTGATTTGAATATTCGGATTCGTATTGTTGCGCTTTATTCATCGCTAACATTTTTGTTAAGCATATTCCTGTCGTATTGTGTACTTCCCCATATTTTCTTTTAGTTGGCAGGTTAGCGCGGATTTGGGCGCTTTGGATTTGATTTGGGATGATTTATCGCAAGGATTATTTTGGGAAGAATTTTAATACAAGAGTTGAGAAGATTGTATTTATTTTGATGTATAGAGCATTGGAGATTTGTATTTACTGTTTTCGAGATAGTTAGATTGTTGTAATTATTTCGAGAGAATTTTTGTATTTAATTTGAAGATGAGATTAGTGGTTTTTTTTATTGTGGGATTTAGATGCTCTATACCTTGTTACATTGTGGATTAGTTTAGTTTTATCAATGAGTAGCGCTCCGTTCGCTCTCCTCGAGCGGGCGAGGTGTTACAGAGATAACCACCACTCATTTTAGAAAACGGACTGTCACATTTAAAAATTTGTAAGTAAAAGAAAAACACTTAGACAATGCAATTTGCATAAACGGTGGATATCAAAAATCACGGAAAGAGAATGACGATATAATAAATAATCACCGAATAAGCTGTCGGTGAACAGACCAATACAAATAGTTACACCGAGTATTACACATTAAATGTTACATTATAATAAATGTGTTCAATGCTTGGGCAACACGCCCGAATAAATAAACTGAACATAACTAGAGCACGATGGAAAGAAGCGTCTAATACAAATAACCTACAACATCCGCAATATGCGGTAGCTCCATGACATCTGGAATGGAAATGTAAATACGGGTGACCTTGCGGTAGAGCACCTGTACGGCAAGGAGTATGTGCAAAAATAAATAAATATAAATGAGTCAAGGCCCGGTTTGATATGATTACCAAGTGACTAAAATGTATGACAGTTAAGTGCATAATTATCTCAAAATTAACAATAATATTTGTCACCTCTCAATCTATAAGCACAACCTAGCGCAATATCAAGTATGATTCTCTATCTAACCCAAGTACTAAGGGCTAACTTCTCCCCAGTCTCAACACTATGACCTATTCATGCGTGAGGTGTCTCGCAAAGCGAAATCCAAACAAGGAATCCCCCGATACACTACTGCTTAGGCAAGGTTGATCGTCGAGATCCATTAGACCCTCAGGAAGTAATCAAAGTATATATATATATATATATATATATATATATATATATATAAAAGAGAGGTCTCATCTACCACTACACAAGGAGATTAAAAAATAAATCCATTCACCATCTAAAGGGACAGTTCCTAATTTCTTTAGGAATTACATATATGGTAATTCATTTTATCAAATGTTTACCAATTCAATCTCTTTTCAAAACTTTCTTTACCAATTTTATTTCCTTTCTTCCATCTAGGAAAAATACATATTTAAAGAAAGTTTTGTTATCATAAAAATGCTTTACTTTTTCATAAGATCCCACTTACCTTCTTCCATCTGGGAAGTGTATTCAAAAGCCCTTTTTATTATCATAAAATGCCTTTTCATATCATATGCTTCCATCTCCCTTCTTCCATCCGGGAAATGTATCCGAAGCCAAACCATTTATCCCATTTCCCTTCTTCCATACGGGAAATATATTTAAAGACAATTCATTATCATGAATTGCTTTAACATATCTAAGACCATCCCTCCAGGTTTCCCCACTGGACGCGCCGCTAAACGGCTATCATCTTCCCGTGCCTATCAAACAAGACAACTTGGGAACCTACCAAGCGTCGGGAAGCGGCCATATGCCTGTGGGAGAGTCATGACCACACCCAGAATCACCTCAATAGCAAGGTAAAATATATAATCTCTCATATGGCTTCGGACTATATCCACCCTTCATTCATTAGCCAGGGTGCATCACCATACGCACGCAACTTCCCTTATGATAGCGATTTAGGGAGGTAAATTAACATTTATGAAAATAGTTTTTCCATTTTGAAATTATACACTTTTACATTCTAAAAAATCATTCATTTGTACTTATTCATTTAGTACCACATTTTCGAATATACATTTCCTATTCTTAGTGTCATATTTTATTAATGACTTAAGACCCGAAGTGCCATAGACTCACACTAGTCTCCAAGAGCCCAACAGAAAACCATATATCGTCAAAATGAGTCTCCCTCAATAATAGACTTCCAAAAACCCCAACATTCACATTTTATCTCCAATTTATTTTTAGGTTAACTTCCTATATCTTACGGACATTAACCTACACAAACTAGCCCTCGGGGTAAGCCCAAATGTCCCCGCTTTAGTCTAGGACAATATCTACCCACAACAACACTCTAGGACTTTTAATTACATCCTAAAGGAAGGTACCTAAACCTTGGACCTAAAAGAAAAATGGCTAAAATGAAACTAGGAAAAATCTTACAAAAACAGGGCAACCGAATCGATTCACCCTAGGGCCGAATCGATTCGCCCCTGGTTGCGAATCGATTTGCCCAAAAAGAAAATCGATTCGGTGAGTAAAACCAACTTTTTGTAATTGTCCGAATCGATTTGGCCTTTTCCCGAATCGATTCGGTCTCCCAGACCTGTAACCTACCCCTTAACCGAATCGATTCGCCTGGGAGCCGAATCGATTCGGCCCTGGGAATTGGCCCAATTTGGGCTACGGGTTGAAGAACCCTAAAATTTCAAAAACCTCAAATTCTTGGTTTTATCCAACATCAACAAAAACTAATTATCCTAAATTATTTC